>CM077095.1:26736661-27987300 GCA_039513925.1 Platanthera zijinensis
TCTTCTTCAAGGGCGAGCGCTTGACGTCACCCACTACCTCCCGCTGCTCCCGACTTTGGAGGATGTCCATTGCGCAGACAGTAAGTATCATCCAACCAAACTGCTCTGCTAGCCCGCGGCTTACCAACTGACTTGTTAACTTTGCCCTTGCAGCTGCCGTCGCGGTCCCGTTGAACAAGCCACTAAACTCCAGGCGCCTAGCCTTACACAGCGGGAGAAAAGGCCAAGAGGGCCAGGCCAGAGCGGGCTGAAGAGGAAGGAGCATCGACTCCTCGAGCGACTTCACGCTGCATGGTATGGCAGCCCTTGAAGGATCTCTGCGGCAACCCCACCATGCATTGAGCCGACGGCGATTCAGTCCCAAGTTTCCACCGCCCTCCCTAACTGAAGAAGGAAACAATAAGCCGCCACGCCTCCGCCGGCCTGGCGCGGCTTTCTATGTATGCGCAACCTAAAAGCGCTGAAAAAGATACCAGCAGAGACTTCTCGCGGTTTGCCGCGCATGTCGTGCGAAAGCTTCGAGGCTAACCACTATATGGGGCCTGCCCATAGGCGTTAGTCGCAAGTGAAGGCGACCTGACGCGGCAACTCGCCGAAAAGGAGGAAGAAAACGCACGCTTGAAGGAGCTCAATGCGGTAAGATATTACCTGCGTAACCTCATTTAACAAGCCGCTCGGACTGACCTTCTTCCCTTCCTTTGCAGAAAATGTATGATCCGCCAACTCGGCCTTTCAGGACGCGGTCTTTCCGCAGCTTGTCCAAGGGATCGACGGAGCGCTGAAACGCCTTCGAGATCGCGACGCCTCGCCCCGGGATTCACCGACTTCACCCGCGCCCGACCTGTATCCACCCTTGTAGAAAAGGGTGGCCGCGGTTTACCGAGCTGAAGGCCAGGAGAAGGTCGATGAGAGGGCGAGGGCAAGCAGAAGATGAAGAGGAGTACAGCGAAGGAAGCGAGAGCGAGACCGCTTCTTTTAGAACCGCGGTCAAGCTCTGAGACCGCACGGGTGATGCTGCTGGTCAGAGACCAGGGCACTGGCAGTTCGCGTTCATCCTCGTCTGACAGCGGCGACTACTCGCCTTCTGAGATCGACATCGACGGTGAACCGGACTCCGGCACTCCCTGCGTCCAAAAGACTGAAGCCGAATAGCTAGGATAGATTACTTGTAATAGTTTTTTACATTTTTGAGACCGCTGTTAAGATTTTGTAAACCGCACGGTCTACCTTTTATACTTGACATTAGAAATGAAAATATTTTACCTTTTGTGAGAATCTATTGTAATTTTACTTACTTGTTTGTTTAAGCGGCTTAATCTTTCTTACTCGTTTCCCGGCTTAAAAGAACTCTCATCGATGACTCCACCGAATAACAATTACCTTTTGCTCCGTTAAACTCGAGTAGAATACCAGTAACCGGTTATATTAGTCGCCTGCAATTTATTATAATCCGATCACCCTTGAGCATATATAAGCAATAAGCCGGGCGGTCAGGAGATTATTCACCAAGAAGATCAGGCAGTTCAACTTTTGAAGGTTCATATTTAACACGAAGCCCCACGATTAATGTATTTGAGCCCTGATAGGCCTGTCCGAACTTTAATACGAAACTCGCTTCCAATAGGGAAACTACTGAACGATAGAGTTAAACATATTGGCGACTTCTTTACATAGTAAGCCGCAAATTAGATTTGAATGAATACCATAAGCCGCGAACTAGAATTAGTTACAGGAGCAAGTCGCCGAATTCAAGAATATATTAATAATAATCCGTGAGAGATTTCATAGCCGAATAGAATAAACCGAAATATGTAACCGCGCGTCTGCGCTGTGCAATATAAATCGCTAGGATGTAAGACAGTGAGACGGTGGATAAGCTGGAACGATAATTGCGAGGTCTATGAACTGACCACATATCGATAATCATATGTGAAAACCATAATTTATCTACCACTGCAACTTGCAGGTTGAAAAGATAACGAAAACTCTTCTGCACTGTCTTACAACATAAACTAAGAATCATTACTCTTCTAAAGAAGATCTCATTTCAACTCATCTGCGAATGATTCGAGCGGTTTACATCTGCGACTGATGTCGTGCGGGATTGCCACTACACATCTGCGACTGATGTCGTGCGGGATTGCCACTACACATCTCGCGACTGATGTCATGCGATTGCCACTACACATCTGCGATTGATGTCGTGCGGATGTGGAGCCAAAAAAGTAATATTATTTTTGTTATAAGTAAATGTCCACATACGTATGTCAATGTTAAGTGTAAAGCTAAGGAGCAGAATTTTTAGAGGCATATGAATGCTTATTTCTAGAGGAAAGATTAGTAAAAGGATATGGGTTTGAAGCCTGATTGAACTCAATTGTCGATGATCGTTGAGAGATATTTTGTGAAGCTGGATGCTGGTGAGGACTGATTTGTTGCTATATCTATTACAACTGTCATTATCAAAAGAAAAGAAGCAAATGCAAGAAACTCCGAACACATGGGAGATATACGAAATATGTAAAAGAAAGACAAACAAGATACTACCCGCTTCTAACACTTCCACTATTTAACAACAAAATCTTCATTTGCAACATCGGCTTTATCAGTGGAAATGTTCTGGAAGATCATAGGACAACATAGTCTTGTAATTTCCCTGCCCTTGCAAATTGATCTGCTAGTTTCCGGAGAGCCCGACAATCTTCTGTGTTGTGACCATATCCTTATGATATTTAACAAAAAAGTTCTTCATGTCGATGTTCAATCTTTGATTTCATACGTCGAGGCTTTTTAAATTCTTTCATACTAGCAAGAATTGGCAGTAGATCTTCCATAAAAATTTTGAACTTGACATATCTGTCCGAGTACCATTCATACTTGAGTGTTTTAGGATCAAAAGACATGATATGGCAAGCTTCTATACACTCTGATGATTTATCCCGTCATGGAGGTTCCGAAGCGTTTTGGGAAGAACCGGTTTGATGACAAGAATTTTTTATGACGTTCCCTAGCCATCTGATTCAAGAAAGATATATAGTTAGCATTTGCTGCTTCACCCATTATGAACCGATTAGCTATTTCAATAAGATCTCCATAAGTCTTTTGGCTCTTTTTTGCTAACTTTAAATTTGAGAGGACCTTCTCGAAGTCCACTTATCAAGGCATATTTGTAGAAGACTTGGTGAATGTTAACGATATCGAGCGTTCCCTTTTGAAACCGATCAACGAAATGAGCGGTAGACTCATCAACTTCCTGCTTGATTTTGGAGAGAGCTACTGGGTTTCTCTCCCGCTTCCTGAAAGTATCAAATCTCAAAAGGAACTGTTTTTGAAAATCCCCAAGCAGGTGATGGACCGAGAAGGTAAACCATGAATCCATCCTGAGCAAGACCGTCAAAGGTCATTAGAAAAAGCTTACATTTGATTCATCTGACATGGCTTTTAGAGAAGCAGCCGCTTCAAATGCTTGTAGATGTGAAACTGGATCAATAATCCCAGAATAATGTGGCAAGCGAGGCTCTCTAAAATCATCAGCAACGGTATCCCAGCGAATTTGATCAATGAACGGAAAAGAAACTTCTTATTCTCTGTAGAGACGTGTCTGCTTCATGCAAGCCTGAAATGCATCCTTAGCTACATTCTCGGGATGAGAACCATCTTGCCTCTTTAGGAATCCCGCATAGGTGATAAGAAATTTCTGTAATTCCTCGGGAGATTCATTGCAAATGATAGATAACAACCAACACGACCTTACAGACCGCCAGACAGTTACAGTTTGACCGAGCGGATAGAATGGCAAGCGGTTACTGAACAGGTTAACCACCCTTACCGCTGCTTGCTCGACCAGCCGCTAAGCTCTAGCGGTCGCGCGGTCTGACAATATCTAGCTGCGGATTTTCACCGTCCCACCGAGACCTGAAGTTCGCGTGTTAACTGTTGATGCATGAAATGCACGGGAAAACGGGCACCACCAGCTAACCATTCGAGCACTTGGGGAAGGTATTGGGAAAAGACTGTCGGCTAGTCGGTTACTAGCGGCTAGGGATGGCGGATAGGACCGGATAAAAAAAAGGAGAAAGGGCCGCTACCAGCGGCAACACCAGAGTTCGCCCCCGCCGCGGCCTGAATGCCTCTCCTGCGGCGGGCTTTCCTTTTATAAGAAATTAAGCGATTACACTTAGAAAGGAAAGAAGAAAGGAAGAAGTCGGCCGGACAATAGACTGCAAAGGACTAGAATCGAGGCCGCAGCTCTTAACAAGCGAGCTCTTGTACTCGAGCCAGCATGCTTTGGGTGTACTCCCCGCCCTCTATTTATAGGCTTGGGGGCCTGCCCAAACGGGCATGGCTAAAATTACCGGCTGCCCGGGGTACAGGAGAACCGGGCAGCGGTGACGGGAAGCAAACAAGAAAGAGAAGAGGGCAGAGGAAAGGTCGCGCGGCCTTGCGGCTTCCTCAGGCGTGTTAGAGTCCTGGCCTCTGGACGGGCTGATCTGGACTCCCTTTGATGGCGACCTGGGAAATAGGTTGAGCGTCTTGGGCAAGGACAGGCCGGTCCTTGGATGATGGCTGACCTTGGAACAGGCGGCGGCCTGACGGATAGGCCGCCCGCTCTTCTGACAACAAGTCGGTTTGCTGAGAATGGCGGCTAGAAAGCACAAGCCACCCGGACTTGAAAACCTCGAGAACTAGTCGCGGATTCCGGGTTAACAGTTATCTTCTCCTCCTCCCAGGTGGCCAGTGCCTCCTGCACCCTTTTGTCAGCGGCCTCCAGCGTAGTCCGCATCGCGGCTCTCTCCAGATCCAAGCTAGCCAGTGCCTCTTGCGTCCTTTTCTCGGCGGCCTCCAACTTAGACCGCATCACTACTCTATCCAGCTCCAAGTCTTCCAACACTTCTTTTGTTCTCTTTTCAGCAGCCTCCAGCATAGACCGCTAATCTTCTTCTTGAAGTCGCCACTCTTATTCCTTGGCTCGAAGGGCCTCGACATGCTCCCTTACTCTTACCTGCAAGGCGGCAACCTCCTCCTAGAATTCGGCCGTCCTTTGGTCACGGATATTTGGAGGTAGCGGGGGCATCAGTGGAGGTAAGAAAGTCATCATATCGCCCGGCTTGATGGCGGTTTCAGGTACATCTGCAGCGAATAAGCAAGCGGTTAGATTCAGTAACATAATCGATACCTTTTAAAGATCTCGGTAGAGCGAGACCGCAGCTCGTGGTTATCTCTCCTTCAAAAGCCGCAGTGTCAAATCTAATCGCTGATCGCCTAAACCGTTCGGGGTCTATTCGCTTTAGCTTTTCGTTCCATAGCCGCGTGTGGTGTCCAGAGCTTTGCTTTTCAGTTGTGCCGTGGTCAGGAAGAAGCTTGCTGGCGGATTAAAAATTATGTACGCTCCGTTCTTCCGGGACCGCGGCTTGTAAGATTTCACAATACGCTCAACTTCTTCGTGTTTCCCTTGCAGGGGAGGGAAATGTAGTCGCCATCTGCTTCCCGCCGAATATTTTCTTCACCTCCTCTATCTTCTCTCTTAGTTTTAATTTTTCAACTCCTTTTGAAACCGCAGGAGTCGGTTCGCCAAGCTTCTCTCCTGTAACTTCGACATCGACGTCTGCGGACTCTTCAGAAACCGGCGGAGTTTCCAATAACTTGTCCTGCTGCTGGAACTTCTCCATACCCTTCAAGATGTCGCTCAGGGAATCGCTAACCACCGGCGTGCTCTCTGGCACGTTCGGCTTGGGGGATGGAGTCGACGAACTCTCAGATACTTCCTACTCCCGCGGCTTATACTGAAGAATTGCCGCTCCGACCTTCACAGAAATATTGCGATTGTCAACCCGCATCTTCCGCGTTTTCCTCCTCATCCTTTCCTCAAGGGTCTCATCCTTCTTCCTGTGTCGCTTCAAGTGGCTGACTATTGTCTCTGTCCGCTTCGTCTTCTCAGTCAGAGACCGCTCGGCCTTCAGTGGCTTCTCTGAGTCGTCCTCATCAACGACGATCATGTTTGCGGACGTGGGCAACCCGCGTGGTTTGGAAGAATCAACACTCTTCTCCTCCGCCCCAGCGATCTTCAAGAGGGGTTCACACGATGGCGAGTAGGTAATGTCGAAGGATTTGGCGGTACCGACTTTGGGAGAGCAGATTTGGAAACCATTTCGATTTTGGCCACGGCCTGCGAGGATTCCCCGACGGCTTCCATCGGTTTCTTTCTAGAATCAGAAGCCGCCGGTGTGATCGGCTTCTCAGTTTTCTTCTCAGGCTGTTGGTCAGAACTGTCCGCATTTCTGCTCCTCTTTTTTGACCCAGACGACTTCTTTTCGCGAACTAGCATCAAAGACATGACGTCCATCCCTGTATAAGTCTCTGTTGGCTTGAAGTATTCTAACCGCAAGTGCCCAATAGTGACCCGTGGCTTGAAAGAAATCTTAACGGAATGGCAGGGCCCTCGGCATTTTATAGACGCAGAAGCATTAATGGCAGTCGCGGACTCCGGCTTAGTTCTACATTTTCGAAGTTTTTTCAGAAACTTAAAAATGTGCGGGGATTATGTTAACCCGGAATCCGCGACTATTCTCCAGGCTTTCAAGTCCGGGCAGCTTGGTATTTCTAGCCGCCATTCTCAGCAAGTCGGCTTGTTGTCAGATAAGCCGGGGCAGCCTCTCCGTTAGGCCCCGCCAGCTCCAGCCCAGCTCAACGCCAAGTTCTAGGGCCGGGATTCTCAACTCACCAGAGGAAGCATGCCAGGCCGCGCGGCCTTTCCTCTGCCCTCTTCTCTTCTTATCCATGGTTACTTCCCGTCACCACTTCCCGGTTCTCCTATACCCCGGGCAGTCGGTAATTTAGCCCTGCCCGTTTGGGCAGGCCCCCAAGCCTATAAATAGGGGGCGGGAGTACACCCAAGGGACGCAGACTCGGGTCTATGAGCTCGCTTGTTGAGAGCTGCAGTCTCGAGTCTAGTGCCACGCGGCCTGCTGACCGGCCGGCTTTTTTTCTTCTCTTTTTCTCCTTTAAAAGTGTAACCGCATTCTTTCTTAACAAAAGGAAAGTCCGCCGCAAGAGTAGTATTCAGGCCGCGGCGGGCGAAGTCTGGTGTCGCCGTATCTTGCGGCTCGCTCTTGATTCTTACCCTGACCGCTAGTAACCGACTACTCGGCAGTTCCTCCTTTTCCCCTTCTTTCCCCAGTGCTCGAACCGTTAGCTTGCGGTGCCCGATTTCTTGTCACATTTCGTGCATCAACAGTCGTAACGAGCGGTGGGGCCCCAACATCCAAATCCCTCGTCGAGCTTCAGAAGGAGCCTACTATTGAGAAAGTGCTTCTGACAACTGGATTTGACCCTGACGACAAGACAAATCTGGACGTATGCGAGCGGGCAGAAGAAACTGGGATGCCTCGGACAGGTAAGTTGCTGTCCTCTTCGGGTAAGGAAAGTCTCTCAAAGAAGATACTGTGGAGAAAACGTCCAGTCCACCTTATCTCCGAAGGTAGGGAAATTCTAATGACTAAGGAGATATATGAGGCGGGAAGAATCAAGTCCACGCGACTTTGGAAAGCTCAGATAAGGAGGATCGATCTGGTGAACGCATGACGGCCGATATTCTCTGCCCGCGAGTTAACGACAGTGGGAGAAAGACGTGAATTCGAGCCTCTGCCTCAAAGTATCGATCCCTCATTCGCTTTATTTGCCGTTGATTCCTCTTTTACCGCTTATTGCATTACTGTTTCAGTGACGAGTGATGCGAGCTCGGCTTATCCTTGCGAGTACTTCGTCTCTTCCAGATAATGAGTAGAGGTCTTCCGATGGGTTTTTCTGTGAGCTCGCACGGTTAGAGGAAAAGATTCAGTCCATGGAGGAGGAGAAGGATGCACAAAGATTGATGGTGGAGAAGTCGGCTGCAGAGGTGATTTCGGCCCTCAAAGAGGCCGCCGCGGCTTTTGCCGAGGCTAGAACCGCTGGAGAAGAGACGAGGCGCGGGAAAGAACAACTGATCATACAAGCCGCAGTGCACGAGAAGGAGTTGAGAGATCGAGATAAACAACAAAAATGACTACTGGACGACGTTGCTCACTATCGAAGCCAGTGTCATCAGTAGAGAGCGAAGTGCGACGTCTGTCCGGGAATGCTAACTCCGAGAGTCAAAGGGGTAATGGTATGGTTCGGGATGAGACCTTGCTGATGAATCAATCGGCCTCAACCGCCCGACCTGCCGGACAAGCGACCTCCTTGGAAACGGGCGTATACCGTGGCCGTGTGGGTCGCGATGCGCAAGGATTCATCGGCACCACCACACTGTGCTTCACCATCTATCCACTGCGATCTCTATGATTCTGCATGCGGGTGCCTTGGTGGCTCACGTTGGTGGGGACCTGCCAGATCACAATGAGCCAATAAGTGAGGAGAAGGGGAAGGAAATGAATGAAAAGGGAAATAGTTTATGTATATTTATTTGAACTTGATGGTACTATGCGGTTAGACTTATTTCTAACTTGTTCGAATTTTATGGTTCCGATGTTATTACGCCTTTTAACCGCTCGGCCTGATATTACTTTTCTGATATATCCACGCGGTTTTTCGAGTATATGCTCGGTCATTTATGCTTCTCTGAATACAATTTTCCTTATAAATAGTATTGAAGATTCTCCCCTTGTAATAGATTTAAAGTTCTTTACTTCCGCCAGGTAAGAAATATGGTATCCGTGCGATCTAACGCTTCAGCCGTCTTCCTTCGGTCAGAATTCAGGGCCTCCTCCTTGACCGAGAGCGAGCTTTCACAATTTGTGCGCAAGCATATGCACGATGATTCCATAGTCGCACAGTTACCATCAACAGAAGAGCGGTTAAACTCTGTTGGAAACAATATGGCGATCATACCCATCGATCATTTCGATCACGGCTTTTCTTTCCTATCGTTCATCGGACTGGTAGAGGTTATGGATTTTTACGGAGTTATCCTCAGTCAAATCCCCCTGAACACAATCGGCGCCATAATGAGCTTTTTGATCTATCTGCGATTGGAGCGGGTAAAGTTTACTATGAACCTCTTCAGGTATTGTTTCGTAGCCCGATCAATCAAGGCGAGTAAAAAGGAAAACAAAATCTTCCGCAGTATCATTTACTTCGGCTGCAAAGGGCTGAAGGTAGTAAACCTTCCTAATAAAGTTACGGATTGGTCGACTAGGTATCTGGTATTCACAGGTAACCTCGGAGTCCTTCCATTAAGTCCGTAAACCCGAGCGGCTAGTAACTTCAGACGGATAGAGCTCGGAGGGAAAGAGTTAGAGATCGCAAATTTCTACAAGAAAGAGCGGCTGGACATCGTCTATTTTTTGCCGCTGTGGGTAGTTGCGGCCGAATGTTATACGACTAAATGTAAGCGTTCTGCTGCTTTTGGAAGTTTGTATCTGCGAGACATTCTGTTAACCCTCTTCTTTTACAGTTCAGCTAGAAGTTCCGGCGAGTAAACCGATCTATCCAAAAGGTCCGGTGCCGACCCAAAGTGAACTACGTAAACAAAGGGAAGCTGACCGTATCAAGGCCGATGACCCCGTTGCGAGTGATAGCTCGACAATTCCCTTCGTGCCTGATTAGATTGATTAGCCTCAGAAGGATCTCCATGGCAAGGAGGCCGTGCGATTTCATCAACATGGGGAGCATATCTCGGTTTCTACTTCTCTTCCTCCCTGGTCAAGCTCCAAAATTAGTCGTCATGCCCAGCAGCTGGCTTTGCTCTGAACGGGAAGAAAAACATGGCGAAATGAAATCAGTGCCAACTGCGCAGTTACCTAACTTATCCTCCCAAGCTCGAGTGAGAAGCTTCACCCTTGACTACTTTTGTAGTCGAGCGGCTAGAGGTAAGGGTGCAGGAGTAAGAGGAAGAAAAGGAAGCTTTGAAGGCTGACAACAAAAGACTGAGGGAGGTCGTTTAGGTAAAAAGGATCTTACCCGTAGTTTTTATGCGGCAAGTCTCAATTTCTTACCGATTTTTATATTGCTTTTATCTTACAGCAAATGTACAACCGGGAGAATCCGGCTTTTTTGCATGAGGTTATCTCCCATCTGCGGGGAGGAGGGGAAGACATTTTTTGTATCCTCAAGGAGAGAGGCTCGTTGATACCGGAAGAGCAAAACCTCACCTTTGACGATCTCTTCCCCGACTTCAGAACAATTAAGGCCGAGCAGGATAAAGCAGCCAATGCGGCTAAAGTAGATGAACCAATTCCTGCTTCTGAGGCCTAAGCCGATATTCGGGACGATAAAGAGGGTGATGCTGAAGAGGTTTGCTGAGGAAGATTCTGGTGATAGGAGAGAGTGCGATTTTTCGAAATCATCTGGGTCGAGCGAGTCTTCCAGCGCTTCAAGTTCTTCTAGCTCAGGACGAGATCAACGGAAGAAGAAGAAAGCCAGGACATAGATGAGATGTATTTATTTTCATTTTTCAGACCATGGCGGATTCTGTTTTTTTTTAACCGCTCGTATATGTGTAACTGCCTTTTTTAATGATGATATCTTTCATTTTTCCTGTTGTGTGATGTCGTGCGGTTAAGTAGTTTCTATTTCCTCGACTAATAAAGGATCGACATGAAAATTTTGCAACTTAATCCTACATAGAATTCCACACGATAGGTCTGCGGCTTGCAGCCTTTTTATCCGCCCGATTACAATTTAGATAAGAAAAATATAGCACAGACTTCCATATTACAAATCTTCGGCTTGTAGCCTTTTAATCCGCTCGATTAAAATTTAGATAAGAAAAACATAGCACAAAATTCCATATAACAAATCTGTGGCTTGCAGCCTTTTTATCCGCCCGATTAAAATTTAGATAAGAAAAACATAGCATAGAATTCCATATAACAAATCTGCGGCTTGCAGCCTTTTTATCCGCCGGATTAAAATTTAGATAAGAAAAACATAACACATAATTCCATATAATAAATCTGTGGCTTGCAGCCTTTTTATCCGCCCGATTAAAATTTCGAAAGTTACTTAGAACGTCGTGCGAGTGATGACTAGTCTGCTGCTCTTGGCCTCCTTGCCCGCTCGGCTTGACCACCTTTCTTCAATAGACTGGCTTGATCGCCAGTCCGAAAGCGAAAAGAAACTCTTAAAATCTCGCCCTGCGACCAACCCAATTTTACCTTGCTGCGTGGTTACGCGATAAAACTTGAATTCAGAAAAGAATGAAGGGAGGTGTGCCCGATTACCACAGCCTAGATTGATCAACAAGGATGAGGCTGGTGGTGCTGAGATTGCACCATCTTATCTCAAGGAAGATCAATGAAACGGTAATAATATCCCTTGTGACGCATGGTAGAGCTAAGCAGTAATAATATCCCTTGTGACGCATGGTAGAGCTAAGCACCCACCCTGACCCTCCTGATAAGCAGAGGTGGTGTGTTAGATGCCAGCTGGGATCCGTCGTCCAGAAGCCCTCGACATGAGAACCTGCAAGCTCCCACTATACGGTGCGAAAACTCCCCGCTACATGTGGTCTTTGTGGTGTTATGCTAATGACAACGATTCTTGTGGGGGATCGAGCTGGACTCGGCGGTGCTACCCCAGGCTTATCATTTCCTAGCTTCGAGTCTTGAGAGTAAATACCCTGCGATTTGTCCTAAGAGTAAAACCGTTTCAGATCATCCCCACTCTAGTTATGGGTGATGTCCTCCCCTTCATACGTTTGCAGCTTGTAAGCTCCCCTTTTTAAAACTTCTTTTATGATAAAAGGTCCGGTCCAATTGGGATTTAATTTCTCGACCGAGCTATTTCTTGCCACGACATCCACTTTCTTCAGAACTAGGTCTCCCACCTAAAATTTCTTAACCCTTACTTTATGATTGAAATACCGTGCCATTCTCCTCTTTACTTCTTCTTGCCTGATGGTAGCCTCGTCTCGAAGTTCTTCGATTTGATCCAAGCAGTATCTCATTTTTTTCATCATTGATCTCTAGCCAGTCTTCCCAACATTGTCTAGCCAGCAAGACCCTTGGTGACGGTACCTCGAACTCTATTGGAATGAGGGCCTCCGATCCGTGCGAGAGCTTGAAGGGGGTCTTTCTCGTGGCGTTGGAAGGTGTGGTTCGTAAGGCCCACAATACTGAGGGGAGTTGATCAGCCCAACCGCTTTTTAAGCTCTAAACCTTTTTCTTGAGCAAATTCAAGATTTGCTTGTTGGCTGCTTCTACTTGGCCGATCTCCGAGGATGATGCACCGAGGAAAATCGGAGGTCAGTTCATGTATTCTTACAAAAGTCAATCATTTCCACGTTATTGAACTGAGGTCCATTATCCGTGATTATCGCCATGGGAATTCCGTGCCTACAAATTATTTCTCCCTAACTAAAGTTCTTGACTATTTGAGCCGTGGTTCTTGCTAGTGCCTTGGTCTCAATCCATTTAGAGAAGTAGTCAATCATAACCAAAACGAAGCGTCATTGACCACTTGCCATCGGAAATGGCCCAATGAGATCCATCCCCCAAATTGCAAACGGCCATGGTGTTGTTATCGACCGAAGTTGTTGAGCGGGCTGGAGCTGAAGTGGGGCAAATTTCTGACACTAGACGAATTTCTTGGCATACAACTCTGCGTCCCTCCTCATTGTTGGCCATAAATATCCTTGACGCAAGATTCTCTGTTTCAGGGTCCTGGCTCTAGAATGGCTACCACATTCTCCTCAATGGAAATCCTAAAGTATTGCAGGGACCTCATCCTCTGAAACACATCTCGCCGTGGGGGAGATAAGAGTTCTCCTATAAAGTATCCGGGAGATCAGGTTGTAATAAGAAGTCTTAACTTTAAAATCTTCTTCGATCTTTTATAGCAGGATGATATCCCCTTTTGATAGGAACAGAACGAATGGATCCATCCATCCAGGAATGATGTTGTCAACATGCATTGCCTCCCTTTCTTCGACTGATGGCTGAAAAAGTTCAAATTCCACTTCTACTGCAGTTGCGCCAAATTTGATAAAGCATCAGCCTCTTCATTTCCAATCCTTGGGATGTGCTCAATAATGAAGCTTTTGAACCTCCCGATCTCTGACTTTACCAGCACGAGATATTGCATGAGGATTAGTTCTCGGGTTTCGAAATTCCCGAGAACTTATGAGGCCATTACCAAGGGATCCATTTTGACGTGGGCATGATCGATACCGAGCTCCTTCACGAATCTTAATCCTACGTGAAGAGCTTCATACTCGGCCTGATTGTTAGTAACCGGAAAAGGAATCTTACTGCATGTTTGATTTTGACTCCGTTTGGATTGATGAGGACTATCCCGGCTCCTAAAGAACTCTTTCCTGAGGCTCTGTCGACGTAAATAATCCAAGCTGGCAGAGAATTTTCTTCCTGACCAAAACTTCGTTCTGTGGTGTCTACCATGAAATCTGCCAAAACCTGAGTTTTTATGGCTGTTCGTGGTACATATGAGATTTCGAACTCAATCAGCTCTATTTCCCACTTAGCGAGTCTTCCTGAATTCTCTGGCCTTTCCAGTATTCCTTTGAGGGGTTGATCCACTATGACTTGGATTGAATGTGCCTGGAAATACGGACGGAGTCGGCGAGCAGAAATGACTAAGGCCAGAGCTAGCTTTTCGAGTATAGGGTTTCTTAATTTCACACTCTTTAGGATATGGCTAACGTAATTTACTGGGAATTGCCATTTCTTCTCTTCCCTGACAAGAACAGAACTAACTGCCTTGGGTCCAACTCCCAGGCAAATGTAAAATGATTCTCCCGGGCGAGGGCTTTGTAATAATGGAGTCGTTGTTAACTGTTTCTTGAGTTGCACAAAAGCCTCATCACATTCAGTGGTCCATTCGAACCTGGAGGCCCCTCGAAGGGTCTTAAAGAAGGGGGCGCTCTTGTCTCCAACCCAGGAGATAAAGAGGCTAAGGCGTGCTAATCTTCCCCCAGCTGCTGGACTTCTTTTGGGGAGCGAGGGGGTGCCATATCTAGGATGGCTTTTACCTTGTCAGGGTTTAGGGCCCGCCCTTCTGGGGTAAGGAGATGACCTAGAAACTTTCCCTGATTGGCACCAAACACACACTTTGACGAGGTTAGCCTCATTCTAAATTCCCGCAAGGTTGTGAAGGTTTCTACGAGATCCTGTAAATGCGCTGAAAAGGATTTACTTTTTACCAGGAGTTCATCAACATAGACCTCTATATTCCTCCCTTTTTTATTTTTTTAAAACGGAATCCATCATGCGCTGGTAGATGGCTCCTGCATTTTTAAGCCCAAAAGGCGTCACCAGATAACAAAAACACCCTTCATTTGTGATAAAAGACGTGTGTGGTATGTCGGGTTTGTGCATCCTAATCTTATGATAGCCGGAGAACGTATCTAAAAAACTCATAAAGGAATAACCAACTGTAGAATCTACTAAAGCATCTATTCGACGTAAGGGGTAGAAATCTTTGGGGCATGCTTTATTAAGTTTTGTGAAATCCACTCACATTCTCCATTTCCCCTGGTTTTGACACCATTACAACATTTGATATCCAGGTTGGATACAGTATTTCTTGAACAAATTTGGCCTTTACCAGCTTGGTGACCACTTCCCGGATAGGACTGGAAAGTTTTGTTGTGGTGTCCCTCTTCTTTTGTTGTACGGGCTTATACTTGGGTCGATATTGAGATGATTACAAGCTACGTCTAGATTCACTCAGGGCATATCTTCAGGGCACGTCTTCGAGAGAAGCGTGTTGATACTTTAGGAACCTCCACGGTCAAGTTCCTTTGCCTTATTAAGTTAGAGTTTATTATCGCATTTTTGATCAACTTAGGCCGAGGTGATTATCGATTGAGTGCTTTTCTTTATCATTGTTTAACCCCTCGTTTTAATCGCTAGTTGTGGTCTCTTTGATTAAGGGCCTGTTTGAAAAGGCTTTTCAGAAAAGAGAAGGAGTGGTAGGAAAAGTGGTTTTAGAAAATGTCTGTTAGAAAAGGAGAACTTTTTGGGTGAACTTCTTTTGTAGAGCTTTTCAAAAACGAGAAGCGCTTTATAAACCGTTTGACAAATCTCCATTGCGATAACTTTTTTAATTAAAAATGTGCGTCCGGGGGAAAATGCGTAATTATTTCGTCGGGGCAGGTTTTTTTCGCCCGAGAGCGAATTTTTTGTCTGGGAGCGAAATTTTTCGTCGGGGCGCGGTTTTTTGGCCCGGGCACAGTTTTTTCGCCAGGGCGAGGTTTTTTCGCCCGGGCACGGTTTTTGCGCCCGGGGGCGGATTTTGCGCCGGGCGCGGATTTGCGCCCGGGCGCGGATTTTTCGCCCGGGCGCGAATTTTTCGCCCGGGCGCGATATTTTCGCCTGGGCGCCAATTTTTCGCCTGGGCGCCAATTTTTGGTCGGTCCCTATATTTTCGCGCGGGCCCCAATTTTTCGACCAGGTGCTAATTTTTCGGAGGAGCGCGAATTTTTCTAACGAGCGCGAAATTTTCGGACTGGCATGAATTTTTCGGATGATCACAAACTTTTCGTACCGGCATGAATTTTTCAGACGGGCACAAATTTTTCGACTGGGCGGGAAAATTTTCGCCCAGTCTCGAATTTTTTGCACGGGCAAGAATTTTTCGCACAGACTCAATATTTTCGCTCGAAAGCGAAAAAATTGCATTTCAACGGAAAAAATAGCATCGAGGCGAAAAATTCGCGTCTGAGCGAAAAATTCGCCCACGTTTGAAAAATTCGCGTCCGGGTAGAAAAAACCTATCGGGGCAAAAAAAACGTTCTCCGACAAAAAATATCGCTCACAAGCGAAAAATTCTCCTCCTACTGAAAAAATCGTGACCAGACGAAAAAATCACGCCCTGGCATTGAAAATTGCTCCCGTCCGAAAAAAATTACGAAAGAGCAAAAAAATCACGCCAAGGCCAAAAATTCACTTCCGATCGAAAAATTCGCCCCCGGGCGCGCTTAAGCGACAAAATCGCGCTAGGGCGAAAAAAACGTGTCAGGGCAAAAAAATATCATTAGCGGGCAAAAAATTTGCGCCCCATCGAAAAATTCCCGACCGAAAAAAAAACAGGGCCCGGCCAAAAATTCGCTCCATGGCGAAAATCTGCGCTCAGGTAAAAAAAATTGCGCCTGGGCGAAAAAAATTGCGCCCGGGTGAAAAAACCGCTCTCGGCGAAAAAAAACAAGCTTCGATGACAAATATCGCTCTCGGGCAAAAAGTGTGCTTTCGGGCGAAAAAATATTGCTCGGGCGAAAAACCGCGCCCGGGCGAGAAAAAAATCGCTTCCGGGCTAAAAAATTGCGCCCGAGCGAAAAAATCGCGCCCATGCGAAAAAAAAAAACCCCCGGGAGAAAAAAAAACGCGCCGCGGACGTAAAAATCTACCGCTGGCAAAAAAAATCGCGTGAGGGCGAAAAAATTACGCCAGTGCAAAAAATTCGCGCTCGGGTGAAAAAATCGTGTCGGTGCAAAAAAATCACGCCCGGGCGATAAAATGCTCACCGGGCAAAAAAATTGCGTCCGGACAAAAAAAATCGGCTCAGGCGAAAAAAATCGTGCACCGACAAAAAAAATCGCACCCGGATGAAAAAAACGCACTCGGCACAAAAATCACGTACGGACGAAAAAAACACGCTCGGGCGAAAAAAAAACATGCACGGGCAAAAAAACCGCACTTGGGCGAAAAAAATCACCTGGGCAAATAACCCCGCGCCCGAGCGAAAAATTTCAGCCAGGGAGAATATGCCAGCCTGGGCGAAAAATGTCAGCTCGGGCAAAAAATTCACGCCGGACGAAATATTCACGCTCGAGCGGAAAATTTGCGTTGGGCAAAAAAAACACGTCCAGGCCAAAAAATTATGCCGGGAAAAAAATCGCACCAAGACAAAAAAATCAAGTTATAGATTTTTTTAAGAGATAAGTGTTTTTCGATGAAGAAGTGCTTTTCGAAAAGATTGAAAAGTATGTGAGAAGTGACTTTTCCAAAAGATGAGAAAATAGAGTTTTTCACGGTAGCTTTTCCCACCGATAGACAATTCAAACAGTCTCTTAAGTGTGGTATTGTTTTCTAGAAAATGAAAAGGAGTTAAAAAGCCTTCCCAAACAGGCCCTAAGTGCAAGTGCTTTTCTTTATGCAAGTAGTCTCTTCTTTTAATTTTGTTAACAACCCTAAAAGTTTCTTCGACAAGATAATAGTCTTCATTTGAGTAATATTACTCAACGATTCCCGGATTTAAATACGACATTTGTGTCCCCTAGTTACAGTTCGATAAGTATACTTGACTTATCTGGATTGCTAGTTCAGCTCTTTTTCTCTTTTTTCTCTTCACGAACCTATTACTTTTATAATTTCTCTTTCTCATCCTCTTTCTAAAAAAATTAAAAAATCAAAAAAAACATATTAACACTCTTAATAGAAACCCACATCACAATTTTTCTATACCACCTAACTCTCTTGAAAAGGGCAATGTTACTTAAATACCACTATCTTGTCTAGTATCTTGCGAACCCTTTATCGGGTAGCCCTTGGGAAGTTCGGGAGTTAAACATTAAAAAATCTATTTAAAAAAAGTAACTCTTTTTTATAGTGTATTTTTCTCTTCCTTTATCTTATCTTCTTCTAGTGCATGACCCACGAAAATCCGTTAGATATTTTGGACTTGGACCACAAAATTGTGCGTACTCTTCGGAGAAGATCGCGATTTCAAGGTCATACTCTCCAACTACCGACTGAGGATTCCGAGTCTATTTCTACTACAAGAATGGAAGAGCCCATCATAGAGGAAGCCCTGCATAGGCCTATGTCCTATTATGCACGGCCGAATCTAGAGGGTACAGAATCAAGCATAGTTCGCCTTGCTATAGCTAATAATAATTTTGAACTTAAGCCTATCATAATTCAAATGGTGCAGCAGTATGTACAATAAGACGAACTTCAAGATGAATATCCGAACGTGCATATAGCTAGCTTTCTTGAGATTTGTGACACCTTCAAGATTAATGGTGTCACAAATGGTGCTATTAGGCTAAGACTCTTCCCTTTCTCCCTAAGAACCAAGGCTAAGTAATGGCTGAACACTCTACTAAAAATCTGCATCACCACTAGGAATCAACTAACTAAAAATTTCTAGCGAATTATTTTTCCGCCATCTAAAACCGCAAAACATAGGAACGATATTTCTGCCATTGGACAAATAGATTCTGAAACCTTATATGAATCCTGGGAAATATTTAAAGAACTCTTAATATGATGCCCCCATCTTTCGTTGCATGTATGGTTGCAAGTGCAGACGTTTTACAATGGGCTAAATCAAATCACAAAGCAAATGATAGACGCAGCTTCTTGTGGTACCTTAAACCACAAAACCCCGGAAGCGCCTCTTGAGCTCTTCGAGGACATGTCCAAGAACACATATAAGGGGAATTTTCCTAGGTCCCGCCCAAACAAACCTGCAGGTATATTTGAAGTGGACCACGTCTCCTAGCTAGCTCTGCAAGTGGAAATTTTAAGCAAGAACATAACAGAGATGACTGCTGCCTCCACCCGTCAGGTATGGGAATCTGTAACTGCTGCCCCCGAAAAATTAGATTATATTAATAATATGCCGAGAAACGCTTTACATAATTTTTCTGTTGCTAGTTTTCCCGCGTCGGGCTTTGTTTTTCCGAATAGTTATAATCCCGATTTACGAAACCACCCTAATTTTTTGTAAAGTAACCCTTCGAACGCGATGCGCCCGCCGCCACAAAATGATTTTTCTGCACCACCTACACCTCTTCAAAATTATCCAAAACCTCCAAGCTTGGAGGAGTTACTTTCTAAATATATAAACACAATGATGCTACTATAAGAACCCTAGCCGAAAGCGTTAAAAGTCTAGAGAATCAAGTAGGACAACTCGCGAAAAATTATACCTGAGCGACCCGCCGTGTCTCTTCCTGCCAATACCGAGCCCAACTCGAGAGAGCAAGCGAAAGCTATAACTATTTGGAGTGGGAAGCAAGTTTCTGGTATGGTTAGTGAAGAGCCCGAGGCAAGCTCCACAACTGTTTTTAAAATTCAACCCTCTGTTGAAAAAGAAGTTATCACCCCTCTCTCTATTGTAGAGAAAGATCTCACTCCACCACCCATCTTTAAAAATGATCCAACTCCACCTACCTTTCCAAACATAATAAGCAACGTCATGATGATCAATACTCCCGCTCCCTAGAAATATTTAAAAAAATCCACATAAATCTACCCTTCCATGAAGCAATCTACCAGATGCCAAAGTTTGCTAAATACTAAAATACCTCCTGACTAATAAAAAGAAGTTAGAAAACTTGTCGCATGTCAAACTAAATGTCGAGTACTCTGCAGTCTTGATAAACAGTTTCCCAAAGAAGATCAGTGATCCAGGTAGTTTTTCTATTCCGTGTGACTTTGGTGATCTTTTTGTCAAGCATACATTAGCCGACATTGGTGTGAGTATCGACCTGATGCCCATCTCGTTATTCAAGAAGTTAGGAATTGGTACCCTCAACCCCACGCATATGAGTATCCAACTCGCTGATATATCTGTCAAATGCCCATTAGGAATAGTGGAGGATGTTCTAGTCAAAGGCGACAAATTCATCTTCCCGGTGGATTTCGTAATATTGGGCATCGAAGAAGACGTCGAGGTTCCCTTGACCTTGGCCGACCCTTCCTTGACACCTCCCGAGCTATCATTGACGTAAGCAATGATAAGCTCTTCCTTCGAGAAGACAACGATGAATTAAATTTCTCTATCACCCCTTCGTTGAAGAACATCCTAGAAAATGACAACTCCAATTTTTTCTTAGATGCGTTAGGTGAAGAATCTTCCTACTACCTTTCTGAAAGTGAAAGTGAGATTCTTATTTTTGTTTTTCTTCAACTCTTCCAAAAAATTTCTACAAGAAATGGTCATGGCCGCAGACTCCACCCTTTCCAATTTTTCGTATAAAGTTAAAGTCTACAAAGATATTATTTTTGAAAAGGAAAGAACTTCCAAATCATCGTATGAAGAAACCCCAACCCTAGAATTAAAAGAATTTCTTGAACATCTTAAGTATGTTGTTAACCCAGAATCCGTGACTAGTTTGCATGGGCTTTTCAAGCCGGGCGACCTATTTCCTAGCCGCCATTCTTAACGAGCCAGTCAATCCTCATCGAAGCCGTGCGACCTCATTGCCAGGTCGCCACCAGAGGAGGTTCAGATCAGCCGTCAAGAGACTGAGCCTCTTAGCTCGCCATAGGAGGCCCTCCAGGCCACGCGGCCTTGCCTCTTCTCTTTTTACTTGCTTCCCATCACATCTGCCTGGTTCTCCTGTACCCCGGGCAGCCGGTAATTTTAGCCCTGCCCATTTGGGCTGTCCCCCAAGCCTATAAATAGGGGGTGGAAGCACACCCAAAGCACGCTGACTCGAGTCTAGGAGCTCGCTTGTTAAAGGTTGCAGTCTCGAGCCTAGTGCCTTGCGGCCTGCTGTCTGGCCGACTTCTCTTTTTCTCTTTCTTTCCTCTCTAAGGGTAACCGCTTCATTTTTAATAAAAGGAAAGCCCATCGCAGAAGAGGCATTCAGGCCGCGGCAGGCGAAGTGTGGTGTCGCCGCTTCTTACGGCTTACTCTGGTTCCTACTCTAACCGCTAGTAACCGGCTACTCGAAAGTCCCTCTTGTTTTTATCATCATCCCCCGTGAGATTTCGAACAGTTAATTAGAGGGCGTATTTCTTGCATCAACAGTTAACACGTGACCTTCAGATATCGAGTAGTCGATGAAATCAGCAGACTAGTTCCATCAGACTACTCCAACCACTAGAACTCAACGGCTAGTCAACTAAGCCGCACAGCACCGGTTATCGCTTCAGTCCGACACCAGCCTACCATCAATCCACCCATTCAAGCCGCAACTGTTCAACGGTTTCTATGTTCTGTCTGGATATTTTCTTCTGTTCAAAATGGGTTTTGCGAAGGAACAAGATGACTCTTGTTGATGTGCGAAATGCGACAAGGATTTGAGCACCACCAGTTAACTGTTCGAACACTGGGGAGAGAAGAGAAAGCGAACTATAAGCAATAATCTACTTAGAGGTGAGATAAAAGAGCGAAGGGGTCGTGAACCACAGCAACACCAGACTTCGCCCGTCACGGCCTAAATTCCACTCTTGTGACGGGCTTGACTTTGATTGCAAATGGTTGATTATAGAAGGCGGAAAGAAAGCTGTGCAACAGGCAAGTTAGAGTCTTTAAAGCTCGGGATTCGAGTCCGCAGCCTTTAACACTAGGCTCTTGGATTCGAGTCAGCGTGCTTTGGGTGCACCACTTCCCCCTATTTATAGGCTTGGGGGCCTGCCCAAATGGGTAGGGCTAAAATAACCGGCTTCCCGGGGTATAGGAGAAACGGACAGCGGTGACGGGAAATAAGAAGAGAGGGACAGTCAACCCACGCGAGATAGGCGGACTATGTTTGCGAGCTGGGCAACCTCGCGACCATCTGGAGCACCATCCCTGCTTGAGTGTCGCGGCCTGGGCGGACTGGCTTTTGAATCCGACGAATAAACGGCACGTTCCGGGGGACCAAAGCAGAGCGATCTGAGCGGACTGAGAATCAGAGTCCGCTTCTTGAGCATCTTGACGACCTGAGCGGACTAAAACTTCTGTCTGCCGAAAGGGGTACGAGATTATGTTGCGGATTTCGAGGTTAACATAATTCCCGCACATTTTCAAATTTCGATAAATTTTGAAAATGTTTCTCTAACCGCCGAGTCCGCAAACATTACCAACGCAGCCTGGGCTATAAATACGGCCGGGAGCACTGCATTCTGCCACAATCGCCTGCGCAATGGGATGATACTCACCACTTGCAATCTTCCTTCTCAAGTATGGCATGGCGAGGTTGGGATCTTTCTTTTGCAATCTTCCCAAAGCTGATAAATCTAGGGAGCCCGCAACACGGGTGAAGAAGGTGGTCCAGCGAGGGAAACGAATATTCATGATGTTGGAGAGACTTTGCAGAAGGAAGGAACGTCCGCTAAGAGCAAGGAACCAGATCCCTCAAAAGCACCTTCTCAGGGTGCGGCCAAGACTTCTCAATCACAGCAGGCTTCAGACCAGACACCCACGGCTCTAGCGGAATGGCGATAGTCGCTACCACCTCTGGAACATTCATGTTGCAACTAGATGTCGGGAAGGAAGTTTCTTCGCAAGAAGTTCGTCAGTAGAACACCGAGGTAGTGTGTACTATCGATCCGGATGCTGAGAAACATATAAAGGCGGTAGAAGACGAGCGGACGGAGAAGCTGACTGAGAATCAGGTCCCAGCTCCCGCGTCTTCCTTGGTTTCAGTCAGCACTAATCAGGACGCAGTCCGCGCAAATCCGCCGGACTCTGAATAGGTCGCGCCGACCTTAGAGAAGAAGACTCCAGAGAAGAAGAAGAGGAAGAGGGACAAGTCTTCTGTTTCTGATCGGGTGGAGAAGAGATTGCGGGATCAAAAGGAGAAGAACGTCTACGTGCGGACAGGCGCGGTGAGCTTGCAACACAGACCGCGGGAGAGAGAAGTCTCAGACGCGAGCTTGATCTCGCCGGATGCTTCAGTCCCGGGCGGAGATTCCTTATCGGCGATCAGTCTATCTACCACCGAAATACTCGATTCTATCGATAATGAGCGGCTTGCTAATATTAATCGGTCTCTGCTTGAGGTGTTGTAGTCTGATGTCGAGATAGTGGGGGAGAAGGTCGCCAAACCCACTCCCTCTACTGCGGATGATAGAAGGGAGAAGGCGCAAGAGCAGCTTGCGATCATGCAGACTAAGGTCGAGGCAGTATCCGAGAGGCTAGAAGAAGATAAGCGACCTGAGGACTTGCGGACAGCGGCTGAGCTGATGCGGTCAGGTAAATTGCAACCGCTACCCCAGCGTTTCCAGTAGCGATGGCTATATCAAGTCTCCAATACGAAAGTCGCGGCCAATAAAAATTATCACAGAGACCAAGGACATAGTTGCTTCTAGCAGTTCGATGGTGGAAAAGAGTGCGAAGGTTCATCGAAGGTGGAAGCAACATTTAGTCGCCTTCGACCCAGAGCGAGTACGGCGGCCTACCGTAGATAGTCGCAAGATCGCAACAATGATTACGAAAAGTGAACTTGCCTTCATCTATTATTTTGAATTTGTCGTAACTTGAAAACTAAAGCACGTTTTGTTTCTTGTGCTGTAGTGCGAAACTCGCCGCAAGGCTCCGTTGAAACTGGCGAGATCGCACCGTCCCTCGGGGACGCTCCTGTGCCCGCATTGTCGACTGCCCATTCTGAGCGTACACTGGGGGAGCAGTCCGTCCTGGAGAAGTATGTTTCGTTAGTGAAGAAATATGAAGAAGAGTTAAAAGAAGTGCGAGCTGAGGCCCAGAGGGGAAAAGAGCAAGAGAAGATGCTGGAGAGCCAGGTCGCCAGCATCTCTGTTGTGGTGGAGGGTCTAAAGAAAGAAAAGCAGCATCTAAGCGAGTACGCTCAACACTACAGGAACAGATACTTGGCCCTAGTGCGAGAAGGGAAGAAACAGGCTTCCGAGGTCGTCGAAGTTCGTCCGCCGCCAGCTTAGCCAGCTCCGGGCGGGGTGCCAACCCTGGCTATGAGCGGGGGACCCGTGGTGGACGCGGACTCAAGACCGACAGGAGAGCACATGATCCCGTTCAGTCGGGTTGTGAGGGATACTTCCCGCATGCACTGCACTTTCGACAATATGCACCACCTGGTGCAGCAAATGTATAGGGAAATTCTGTGAGGTAGTGATCAAGCAGCCTATTTTGGGGCGGATGACGAAGAGCAACCTGCCCGCCGGACAGACGGGAAGGAACGACCCGCACAACGTCAAAGCCGCTGAGCCCGCTAGAACATGATTAATCTTCGAACGCTATTCATGATGCGGACACTAACAATTTCTGTATAACATGTAACATTGTATAATATTATGCACTCTCTATTATGCTGTGATCTACGTTGAATGTTATTCCGCTGGATGCTTGAATGTGTTTTATGTGAATTTGATGTGCAAACTACTTTCCCCACGTGTTTAAATGCTTTCCGGTTGAGCAAACTATGCTTGTTATTTCCCATGCGTTGAAACATACATCCTATCATGCGCGGATTAAGGTTGAATCTGCACAAACTTAGCTGAATCTGCAGGGAAACAGGGAAGAAGCGAGCTGTGCGGATTAATGCTGAATCCGCACAAACTTAACTAAATCTGTAGGAATAGGGAAGAAGCGAGCTGTGCGGATTAAGGCTGAATCCGCACAAACTTAGCTAAATCTGCAGGAATAGGGAAGAAGCGAGCTGCGCGGATTAAGGCTGAATCCGCACAAACTTAGCTAAACCTGTAGGAACAGGGAAGAAGCGAGCAGCGCGAATTAAGGATGAATCCGCACAAACTTAGCTAAATCTGCAGGAACAGGGAAGAAGCGAGCTGCGCGGATTAAGGCTGAATCCGCACAAACTTAGCTAAATCTGCAGGAACAGGGAAGAAGCGAGCTGCGCGGATTAAGGCTGAATCCGCACAAACTTAGCTAAAATCTGCAGGAACAGGGAAGAAGCGAGCTGCGCGGATAAAATTTTCAGCCTTGGAGGATTGGCTGTCACCTGTCTTGTCACTCTTTTATATATATATAGGGTCTCATTTCATTTTCCTTTGTATCAGAAGCAGTTGAATCTGAAACCCCTACGACCTGGAGAAATGGTGTCCGCCCGCGCAGATGCTGCAGCCGCGTTTCACTCTGCCGAACACAAGAGGAGCCTGCTGACAACGACTGACTTGGAGATCTTTCGGGAGAGACATATGGCGGGCTCGTCGGGGCTCGCGCGACTTCCCGAAAGTCAAGAATGGCTGAATTTTTCCACCGCTACCCAGATCGCGGTGCCGATCGATCACTTTGACTACGGGTTTAAATTCCCCTTGCTCTGGGAGATTGCCGAGATCTACGAGCACTACGGAGTAGTTCCAGGCCAACTCACGCCGAATACGGTAGCCGCGATTTATGGCTACCTTACCTACCTACGATCTAAAAAGATCCAGTTCTCCTTGAAGAACTTCAGAAAGATCTTCTCTGTCCGCGCAATAACTCCGTCCAAAGATCACCAGTACAAGGGCGTGATCTATTTCTACTGTCGAGGGATGAAAATTGCGGGCCTTCAAAACAAAATCCACAACTGGACCTCGAGATATCTTATCTTCGAGGGTGACCTGGGAATCCACCATTCCAATCCGCAAGTGCGTGCGGATGCCGACTTTAAAAGCGTGCCACTGGACACGATGGAGTCGACCATTGTTGAGTTTCATGCTGGGGCTAGGCTCGATGTCGACTATTATATCCTGTTGTGCCCAGCTTGGATACTGTAAGCTGAAAAGAGAGTAAGCGCTGCGATCCACCTTTGTGTGCGCAAACTATTTCTGTTTTTGATCTCTTTTTCTTTTCGTATAGCGACCTTGTCGTTACCCGCCAATCTTCCCCTAACTCCAGCCGATGCGACTCCTACATAAAGAGAAAGAAAAAAGGAAATTGCAAGGAAGAGGAGAGAGGAGGGAGACCCCGTGGTGGACTACTCTTCATCCGAGAGCTTCGACATGGTAGGTTTCGGAAAAAACCAGAGGGATCTGAGGGGTAATTCACTGATCCATTGGCACGAGAAGAAGAAGTTCGTCCGCCTTTCCACTGCTCTTCCTTCCTGGAAGAGCCCACGAACTTCCCACCATGCTCACGTGGCGATTTTCGCTTTGTACGGGAAACAAAACCTCCACGAGCTGCGAAAGATTCCTCCTGTCGAGCTCCCTCTGGTCGCGGCTCAGGCTAGCGCGAACAGCACTGTCACCAACCATTTCATGGGTCGGGTGACGCGCGAGTTGCTCAAGGAAAATGAACGCCTGTTGCAAGAAAACATGTCTTTGGGAGACAGGAACAAGCGATTGGGGATAAAAGTCACCAAGCTTAAGGAAGCTGGAGCGGTAAGTATGGGTAATTTTAATTGTCACCAGTCCGCAGCGGATTGATTTGTTTACTCCTTGCAAGTCGTATATGACATCACCAACCCTGGCTTCCAGAATGCCATGTTCCCTTTCGTTAAGGAAAGTATGGAAGTCGCTATCGAGCGCTTCATCAACGACGGACTTGCCAAAGAAGGCATGGACTCCGTCTCCTTTCTGCAATTATTCCCCGAACTCGAAGATCAGGTCGCCGAATTCGAGCGGACTGCGAAAGGGAAAGCGGTTGCTGATGATGGGGAGAAACCCTCTGATGATAAGAGCCCCGAGATCGTGTCAAGCAAACAAGGAAGCCAGTCGATCCAGTCAGACGGGAGCAGCGAGCGGACGGAGCCTATGACGGCTAGCAGACGGAGCTCGACTAGCCCCAGCTCAAGTGGTTGTAGCAACAGCCACTCAGGCGACTACTCTCCACTAGTCGATGTAGACAGGTCGAGTCCGGAAACTCCTGCCGAGAAAAGACAAAGGACCGAGGGTTAGACATTATAATGATTTTTTCATCCTTATTGTAGAAAGAATGCGGACTCCGGCTGAGTCCGCAAATACTTGTAAAATATTTTTGAATGAAATGAAAAGGATATTTTTGTCATTCGTGGTATCCGTTTGCTGAATGCGTACTGGTCAGCACTTATATAAATGTTATCCGCATAACATAATTCCTTAATCCACCAACAATTGAAATTATTGCACTCCAGCATGAATCCTCCTTTGCCTCATCGAATTACCTAAGCGCTCTTGATGAACTGGGACAATAGTCTGCCTTGTAGGCATCAAATCATCCTTTGCAGGTTTCAAGATAACTAATATATGGAAAAATAAGAGCTGCAATTTGGGATTTGTGAACTTGCCGAACTCCATCCGTAGTCCACTGATAATCAAAATTCTGTATATTAAACAGAGACGAACCCAGCAGACTGAGCTGACTGGGAAACCAAGGTCGAATGTGTTCCCCCAGAAATCGGTGATCCCTCCCAAGGTAGATAGCTTGTAAGTTGCGGCCTGCTCGGGTAGGTCGCAGCCTGCCGGCCTTTTCTTCTAAAGGCCGCGCGGACTGATCTCTCAGGCCGCTCAGTCCGCGCGGCTAGGAGGGTCTCTCTAGCAAGACCTCCCAGATCGCGCAGCAGCCGCTTGCTCTGCAGGGTCTGCCGACTGCTTCCTCAGTCCGCTCCTGTAGGCAGCGCGGTTAAACAGGTTAACCGTGTGGTGTTTTATTCTTCTTCAGGTGCAAATTGCCCAACGCAGGCTCGCATTCCTATCCTCCTAGACCGCTCGGTAACAACAAGCTCAAAAGGTGGCGGATTCGGTGTTAAGTCCGCCAGGTCATCAGCCCGTCACCAAGTGCGATTAGCCTTCAGCAGGAGGCGACCTGTTCATCCTCACCGCAGCGGGCTAGGCTGACTCGCTTAGTACTCCCCCAACAGCCAGGCAGTCCCAGACCGCGCGGCCCGGCGCGGACTCAGCGGACTCATCATTCGTACTCGAACGACCAGCGGCAACCATCTCCGACTCCAGGCAGTCCCAGACCGTGCGGACTCTGCGGACTCAATGTTTTTACTCGCATAGCTTACCGCCTCACCAGTGGGGACGTTACCAAGACCGTCACCTCCCCGAGCCTATAAATAGGCCCCCAGACCTCTCATTCGGGAGGGCAGAAGGGAGAGGGGTCAAGAACCCGTCTTTAGCTCCTGCGGGCTCGGATCCTCAGTCTGCACGACCTGACTGCCTTCTGCTTGATCGAGCAGTCCGCTCGGCATATTCTAGCGAGCTGCCCGATCGTTGACCGCGCGGTCTGCCGACCTTCATTGGTCAAACCGCGCGGCCTCCTGGCATTCTTCTCTCCCTAGCCGCCAGCTTCCCTCTTGTACCTTTTCTTCTGCTTTCAATGTTAAGGTGTAACCCCGAGCTGTAATTTCGATGATAATCAAAGGAAAGCCTGGCGCAAGAGTGGCATTCAAGCCGCGGTGGGCGAAGTCTGTTGTTGCCGCTGCTAGCGGCCCCTCTTCTCTTTTCTTCTCTCGGTCTAACCATCAGAGCTAACCGCCAAAGTAACCGTCTGATCGACAGTTCCCGATCAAACTCCTCCCTTGCTTCGCCAAACCTTCTCCTCTATTCCCCGCAACCCCCTTATTCATCTAGCTTGTGAGACCGAACAATCCGTTAACTAGAAGGCGCATTTCCCGCCCCAATAGTTAACACGCGACCTTCAGATCTCGATCAGATAGCGAAATCAACGGTTACTCATGTCAGACCGTCAGCCAGCCGAGAGCCCTGCTCCAAGTTATAGTGAGGATTCCCTTTGGGAAGCCTTGGAGCTCTCTCGCGAAGAAACTGCACAACAGTTTCGAGCGATCACTTGTACTCTAGATGCTATCGCTCAGCGATTGGAAGCACAATCTTCAGCAGCACCAGCTCCTCCTATCAATCCAGCGCCAGCATTCGAGATTCCTCAAGTTTACCCACCGGCCTATCCGCCGATCTATCCTCCTTACACTCCAACCTTTCCGCAAGGGCCTGCAGCCCCTTTGCGATATCAAAATGACGAATTTGCAACTCGTCAGAATTATTTCCAAGAAGCTGCTCGAGGAAGTCCTGCAAGATTCCTGAATTTTCAGGGAAGTCATCCCTACTCTTCAGCTCCTGCCTTTGCTCCTCCCACAGCAACTTTTCCTTTCCATCCTCCAGCTCCTTGTGCAGCTGCAACTTATGCTCCCTTTTTTCCTTATGTTTCAGAAGAACAAGAAGAGCGGTCACCATTTATAGAGAATGTTCAGCATGAGCTGACCCCAGTTAACTTCAGAGAGCCACGATTGCCCACTTATACTGGGGAGACTGATCCAGTCAAACATCTTCAAGCCTTTGAATCAGCCGTAGCTCTCAAGACCCTCTCAGATGCTACCAAATGCAAACTCCTTGTAACGACCTTCGACAGTCAAGTGAGTGATTGGTTCTATGGACTTCGTGCTCAGTCCATCTCTTCCTTCGCTGATTTGCGGAGAGAGTTTCTTCTCAGATTTTCTACCTCTACAAGGAGGAAGGGCGGTCCAGAGGCCCTCTTTGAGATCAGGCAGCGAGAGAATGAGACTTGGTTCCACTTTGTGGATCGTTTTCAGAAGGAAATATTGGACATTGAGATTGTCGATCAAGAATTATATCGAGTGGCTCTTATCCACGGCCTACGTGAAGGACCACTCAAGTTCAAGGCTAACGTCCGAGCACCAAGAACTTATCAAGAGCTGATTAGTTTAGCCAACTCGTACATCCGCGGTGAGAAGAGCAACCCCAACTTTGTCTCCAGGCTCGTAACAAAGAGAAATCAACCTTGCAAGCAACCTCCGAGATCTCCTCGGAAAGATTTTTCATCCCACTCTCGGAAAGCAAAAAGATTCCAACATCATCATCAACACCTCTTCCCGGGCCAGGATCGTGCTCAAGAACGACTGCTACCACCAGCCCCATCTCTACAAACAGCTTCGGTACATCAGTCACAAGATGATGACTTATCATATTCTGGACTCGATGAGGCCATGCTAGAAGTCTGCCAAATTATGAAAGATAGAGCAAATTCCAAAAGGCCTTACCAGCCGACAAATCAAAAATCAAAAGATTCAGACCCATTTTGTGAATTTCACAAAGAAAGCGGGCATCTAACTGAAAGATGTCGAGCACTTCGTCAACTTGTGCAGAGATTGCTGAAGCAGGGTAAGATGCGCGATCTGTTCCCGAAAGATGGCCACTCGGATCCGTCAACCTCAAAAGGCAAAGAAACAGCGGAGTTTCCTTGCAGCTCAAGCAGAGTGAATCAAATCAATACGTATCGTGACCATCTCATGGGCGAGACCTCCGATGTCATTGACGAGGGTTCCCTTGGAAGGTTATTCTAAAGCAAAGAGGGCATCGCAGCTCCTCAAAACCCCTCACAATCTGGGCCGGTTATATCTTCCTTTATGCTCTTCAAACATTCGTCCTTTCTCTAAAAACAATTCTAAGTGCTCTTTCATTTTCATTCAATAAAGCTTACGTCAGAGATCTCATACTGACACAGTTCCCTTTTTGTGATACTTCTCTTCTATATTTTTCTCTTTGCCAAAGAGATCACTAAACCACCGAGATATCGCCAAGTCTTGCTCAACGCCCCCTCAAGATTGTCCTTAGGCGTAAAACCACAATGACCACATATGATGAGGAGTTTTCTCATATGTGTAGTGGGGGCCGTTCAACTCTCGTGCGGAGGATGACGGGGCTTCGGATCCCGGCCGATGTCTAGCGCAGTGTGAGTGCTTAGGAGAGGCCTCCTGCGATAGTTCTATCGTGCTCCGTTAGGGATACGTTACAGTTACGATGATCTTTGCTTGACAAGCAATGACAATCTAGTGTAGTCTTGTCTCCTCGATCATCTCACAACTGTAACGGACGAACACTCATTGGTACTCTCAATCCGTGCTTTCGCGGGACCCACAACTTTGTTGATCCCTTCAAAGACGAGCAATGATGTAGACTATTTGGCGCACCTGGTAGAACGGATCAACAATGTTTGTAACCCGGGGCAAGAGAGCAGTGTATCTGTCGCTTCCTTCTTAGGATTTTTTGCGCATGTTTCCCTTTTGTGCTCTGTCAAGGGAATGCGGCCAGCCCGCTTTAGGTAGGACTATGCCCTGGATGATCTTTTGGCAAGTGATGCATAAGGCCCACGGGTGCTCTCCTGTGGCAGCATTCAACCTTTTTTAGCTTATCCTCGGGATATAGCCCTCCTTTGTACTTTTGTCTTCCTACAGGTTAACAGGTTAAGTCCAACCTATCTAAGAGACCCCCTATATCATTTAGCTTATGATCATCTTATATACATTGCTTACATGAAGCTCTATCGGATGGTGATCTACAGATCCTCTACTACTCTTATCAGATATTTCTGACACAAATCATTGATCATAGTATCTGGTTCACTTTAACTGACGAGCCATGTAATTACGATTTTTAAGTTGAGATGGTTTCAATCTTACTGATCTGGATTTCACGTCGACATTATATCTGATCACGCGAGACAATCATTGTTGCGTTCCGATCTCTATTCAGTTAATAGCAAAGTTTGCTGGATATCTCTTCTATCATGTCTTATCCTATCAACAATCAACATTCGCAAGTTCCCTTCAGGTACTTGCGATTAAGTTTTTCATCACATCAGTTTGCTAACTCTTCTTTTGCAGAGATTAGCAGACATTCGCAGATTTCCTCCAGGTACTTGCGATTAAGTTTTTCATCACATCAGTTTGCTAACTCTTCTTTTGTAGAGATTAGCAGACATTCGCAGGTTTCCTCCAGGTACTTGCGATTAAGTTTTTCATCACATCAGTTTGCTAACTCTTCTTTTGCAGAGATTAGCAGACATTCGCAGGTTCCCTCTAGGTACTTGCGATTTAGTTTTTCATCACATCAGTTTGCTAACTCTTCTTTTGCAGAGATTAGCAGACATTCACAAGTTCCCTTCAGGTACTTGCACCTTACTTTTCTATCATATCTGTCGCTTACTCTTCCTATGCAAAGATTAGTAGATATTAGCAAGTTCATTTCAGGTACTAGCAACTCAGTCTTATTTCGTATCTACCACTCACTTTTCTTTTTGTAGAAGTTAGCAGGTGCTTGCAATCCTCTCTTCAGGTACTTGCAAGTTACCATTATTCTTTGTTTCTCCTCTCATCAATGTTTTGCAGAGCCCATTAGGAGACATTCATGTCTTCTTCATTCTGCCAAAGCGACCCAGGTACGTATAAGATGTACCTATTTCCACTTATGACAACTCTTTCCTTCGCAGGAAGAAGCAAGGCATTAGCAAATTTTCTCTATGGAGTGACATCAGGTTCCATCTCTCCTTGCCCCTTCCTTTTCTCTAGGGAAGGATCACGATTTTCGTGGGTCTCCAACTTTTTCGAAGTTCTTCTCTGAACTTAAAAAAGTGCGGGGATCATGTTCCCCCAGAAATCAGTGATCCCTCCCAAGGTAGACAGCTTGTAAGTTGCGGCCTGCTCGGGTAGGTCGCAGCCTGCCGGCCTTTTCTTCTAAAGGCCGCGCGGACTGATCTCTCAGGCCGCTCAGTCCGTGCGGCTAGGAGGGTCTCTCTAGCAAGACCTCCCAGATCGCGCAGCAGCCGCTTGCTCTACAGGGTCTACCGACTGCTTCCTCAGTCCGCTCCTGTAAGCAGCGCGGTTAAACCGGTTAACCGTGTGGTGTTTTATTCTTCTTCAGGTGAAAATTGCCCAACGCAGGCTCGCATTCCTATCCGCCTAGACCGCTTGGTAGCAACAAGCTCAAAAGGTGGCGGATTCGGTGTTAAGTCCGCCAGGTCATCAGCCCGTCACCAAGTGCGATTAGCCTTCAGCAGGAGGCGACCTGTTCATCCTCAACCGCAGCGGGCTAGGCTGACTCGCTTAGCACTCCCCCAACAGCCAGGCAGTCCCAGACCGCGCGGCCCGGCGCGGACTCAGCGGACTCATCATTCGTACTCGAACGACCAGCGGCAACCATCTCCAACTCCAGGCAGTCCCAGACCGTGCGGACTCTGCGGACTCAATGTTTTTACTCGCATAGCTTACCGCCTCACCAGTGGGGACGTTACCAAGACCGTCACCTCCCCGAGCCTATAAATAGGCCCCCAGACCTCTCATTCGGGAGGGCAGAAGGGAGAGGGGTCAAGGACCCGTCTTTAGCTCCTGCGGACTCGGATCCTCAGTCCGCGCGACCTGACTGTCTTCTGCTTGATCGAGCAGTCCGCTCGGCTTATTCTAGCGAGCTGCCCGATCATTGACCGCGCGGTCTGCCGACCTTCATTGGTCAAACCGCGCGGCCTCCTGGCATTCTTCTCTCCCTAGCCGCCAGCTTCCCTCTTGTACCTTTTCTTCTGCTTTTAATGTTAAGGTGTAACCCCGAGCTGTAATTTCGATGATAATCAAAGGAAAGCCTGCCGCAAGAGTGGCATTCAAGCAGCGGTGGGCGAAGTCTGTTGTTGCCGCTGCTAGCGGCCCCCTCTTCTCTTTTCTTCTCTCGGTCTAACCATCAGAGCTAACCGCCAAAGTAACCGTCTGATCGACAGTTCCCGATCAAACTCCTCCCTTGCTTCGCCAAACCTTCTCCTCTATTCCCCGCAACCCCCTTATTCATCTAGCTTGTGAGACCGAACAATCCGTTAACTAGAAGGCGCATTTCCTGCCCCAACAGAATGGATTCAAAAACTGTGAATTGAGCGAATTAAATAACTGAGATCCGCTGATAACTATAATAACGATAGAAATGACTTATAGCTCATGACCAAGTGGGCAAGTGCATCTAGTGCGGCATTGCTTTCCACACCGGGCTATGAACTACAGAATCAACCCCTTCAGCGGACCGAGCAGATAGAGAACTTGAATCCGTCAAAGTGCTATCTTACCCAAAACGACGCTGCCCTCTTGCCTGGAGTACAGCCTAAATTGATCCTTTGGGCAGGTGTGGCCGGATCGACATTGCTTTTCCTAAGATCAATTAGGCTGTGGATCTCCTGCAGGCACTGCTTGAGGGTACCAAGGAGTGTTCAAAAGTCACAAACTAAGATGATCTGCAGGCAGGTGCGGCCCGAGCGGTATTGCTTTCCATGCATGATCATCAAAGTTGTCGCGATATCCTTTAATTGCGTGGTAGAGCTGACCGCCACTCTGTCCCTCCAATATGCAGAAGTGGGGTTAAGTACTAGCCGGGATCCAAAGTTCAGTATCCTACCGCAGTAGAATCGGTAATCTCCCACTACACGGTGCAAAATCCCCCCGCAACACTTAGTCTTTGTGGTGTTACGCTAATAACGGCGGTCCTAAGGGAGGTTTTTGCTGAACTCGGCGATATCTCCTAGTATTAGGTAACATTTCGAATCACCCATGCTTAGTATATAAACTGTCAACACTTGGGACACAAAGTGTAACATCCCATTTCCGGCTAGACCCCTGGGAGTCGGTTGGTCGTGACAGAACCCTAGGAAGCCCAAAATTTAAATACATCGACCGAGATTTCGGGTCACGGGTTGGTCACGCCCGTGACCGACCCGTCACGCCCGTGACCGACCCGTCACGCCCGTGACCTAGGGCGTGACTCTATCGACGATCGTCGATCTCAGGGAGACGATCGTCGGGCGCAGAATTTTTCAACCCGGGCCTGTCACGCCCGTGACCTATGTGTCACGCCCGTGACCTAGGGCGTGACACCTTTGACGATCGTCGATCTCGGCGGGACGATCGTCGACACGCAGAATTTGTGCCATGGCCCTGTCACGCCCGTGACCCAGGTGTCACGCCCGTGACCAAGGGCGTGACCCCTTCGGCGATCGTCGATCTCAGCGAGACGATCGCCGAGCGCGGAATTTGCCTCATGACCCTGTCACGCCTGTGACCCATGTGTCACGCCCGTGACCTAGGGCGTGACCGCCCTTCGACGATCGTCGACCTCAGTTCGACGATCGTCGAACCCAGAATTGGTCACCGGGGCCTGTCACGGCCGTGACCAATGTGTCACGCCCATGACATAGGGCGTGATAACCCTTCGACGATCATCGATCTCAGTTCGACGATCGTCGAACCCAGAATTGGCCACCTGTGCCTGTCATGCCCGTGACCTATGTGTCACGCCCGTGACCAAGGCCGAAACGTCAGCCAGACTGGAAATTTCGGTAACCGATGTTGTAATCAATTCTGATTATGGGAAGTTACACCAGGTGTATTTATGGGCCGTTTCCTACTCTGATTATTTAATAAATTAAGGGAATGTTGGTCCAATAGGAAATCGCCACCTAGCAAACACCTCTTCATTTCCAGCATTTCAACTGCCTCAACCATAACCGAAACGTCATTAAGAGAAATATTAAGGGCCATGAACGTTTCATCCTTTCCCCTTCCCACTTGCTGATCTATAAAAGACTCCTAAGAGCAAGAGGAGAAGGTTACACGCTCAATTAAACGGATTCAGATTCCCCCCTTGCTGTTGAAGAATTTCTGGCGACGCCACCACCGTGCCAATGGCTTCCCGACGGTTTGCACGCCTCCAGCCCGCGAACAAGGTCCTCCCCTCCCTCTTCTTCAGCGGATAGATCTTAGAAGTCATTAGGAGAGATATCGGGCTCAAAAGAGCCAGATCAGGTGAGCGTTTCCATGGTTTTTTCGAAAATTTCATGGCGGCGGGTTCGCCGGAAACCGCCTCTCCGGCGGCCGTGCCGCCGCTCGACGGTAGCCCTCACCTCGATAGAGGTGATGGTGGTGGTGGCCGGCCAGGGAGATGGCTGGGTGGCCGGGAAATAGCTTTGGAAAAGCTACAGGAATAGTCGTTTTCTGGTTCTGTTCGGGTTCGGGTAAAGAAGAAGATGAAGAGTGTTATTGTTATTATATTATATTTTGTATAATTAGGAATTTAAATCCCTTTACTGTACACTAGGTTTAAACTGAAAATTATTGCCCGTAGGTGCTGAAACATAAAAAGTGGTCAACATAGAAAATGTAGCCCTTGAAGTCTGGTTTAATTCAAAATTAATTTCACTCGATTTGGAGTCCTAGTTAGACCACAGCACACTTTTTGGTGAGGTCTATCCATAGGGCTGACTTAACATTAGAAAAATTGCCCACTCCAATCCAGTCATCAAAATGACTTGAAATTTGGGGTGTGGCCTAATTTTACCTATATCTAGGTGTTATCCAAAAATTAGGATTTTTGGGAAATATTTTTCTATAGTTTTTAGAAAAATTTAATAATCCTAGCATAAATTAATTAGATGGCCAAATGACTTCCAAACCCTCCCAAATTTTGGTGAGTGGTCTCTGGGTGTAACATAAGGATCTGGTAAAAATTTCATCTCATTTGGAGATGTTTTGAATAGGGTTGGTGTCCAACCCTAGGATGATCCTTATAGGATAGTTTAGGATCAAACTCCCCCTTGGTATATGAGTGGCCATATCACCTCAACAGAGGCTGATACTTTGTCCAAGGGCTGTTTAGGGCATGAAAACCCCTCCAAGGGAGCTTGGGGTGGTTTGGTGTAGGGTAGCCCTAGAACCCTAGGGAAAATCCCTTAATGGTGGTTTTTGGGGTTGTGAAGGTCATGGGGTCAAATGACCTTGGTCTTACTTAAAATTTGGTGGCGAGAACCATAGGGCAAGTATAGTTCTCTGGACAAAGGTTTAGGGTATTTGGAGACATCTAGGCCACCTAAAATCCTAACCCTAGATTAGATCACCAACTTTAATTTGAATTATTAAGCTATATAATGAACTTCAAATCAAGTAAGATTTGGGCAAAGGGATTTTTCTGGTCAAAATAACCATGATATAATTTTGTTGAGATTTTTGGATTAATTTATAGAGTACTTCATTTACAACTCTAATTGTGCCCTAGATATTTATTTTGATGGTTATGGAATTTCTGTTCACTGGAATATTATGAAACCTTGGATTAGGGCATCTTATAGCATGTTATACCTTCAGTATTTTTCTTGGAAATTTTAACTAATTATTTCTGGTACATATTTCTTTAACCTACTAATTGTGATATATAGTCAAAAATACAAATAGTGCCCAATTACTATCTATAAAATTATGAAATTGGGTCAGTGGGTGTTTAAAATTATGATAGTGACCCTGTAATTTTCTCTGGAATTTTAAATGACTAAAAACAGTACCTCCTTCATTAAGTTAAGAAAATTAGTACCTTGCATTAAAGTAAATTTAGAGTTCAAATGTTGGAGAAAATTATGGTACTTGGTTTATGATGGTTTAAGTCCCTACATAGCTTCTATAATTTTCTTGGAATTTTTAGATATATATTTACAGTACTTCCTTCATAATATAGTAAAATTGGCCTAAAACGGTAAATTAGGAAATATAGGCCTAAACACCTCTGGAATTTCTCAAAACTTGGAATTACTGTGTAAATGCCTTATAGGATTTTTACTGATTTTATGATAATTTATTGTTGGCTCATCAGTGCACTTCATGTTCATACTAGGGCATTTGGAATCTTAGGATAAATAAATTAAATGCCCGATAAATAGGAAAATTTGGAAACCTTGGAATTAGACTAATTATGTCATGTTAAACATCCAGTAAATATTATAGGAGACTCGGAAGACAAATTGGAGTACCTCCCCTTATACTCCTCATGTACCTTAGGATGGTCTGCATATAGTAAAACCACGGAAACTGATCTAGAGTAATAATGAACTTGGGAAATGGAATTTTGGTAGTTGCTGGTAGGTTAGGGCAAGCTAAGATTAAGTTCATTATTGCAAGTTAGGATAAGTGGAGTGTGAGGCTGGTTAAGGTTACGTGGCGTACGGGAACGACGAAAGATCGTCCACCCGGGGTAGGAATGGAAGAGTCTTAATACTCTAGGGTTAGATCTAAAGTAACTAAAAGGGGATCGGGTTAAGGGAGATCAACCAATAACAATAAGTGCCTTGCGAAAGGGAACTTCGGGCCGTAATGCCGTCGTCTTGGTTCCTAGTGCCCCTTGAGAGCCCTTCACGGGGTATGCCGGGGGCAGTCCTGGGCTAACGTAAACCATAGGAATAATAAAATTAAAAGAGCAACTAGTATAACTAGGGTTGCACATACACGCACCTCGGTAGCTAGGAAGGTAGAATAATTGGTTTGGTTGCCATTTGGACGGTAGCTCTGAAGGTAGACGCACGGACGGGACTGTACGGGGGGCCGAGGGCTCGAGGGTTGGAGTACAGAATAAAGGTGGTGGGTCTTCGATACTTGATTGTCGTTCACACGGGCATCGGTATGTTGACTCGGCGATGTGGAACACTTAGCCAAAGAAAGTCTGGTGGGTACAGCCAGCAGTAGTATGCGGATACTCTAGGTTGTGTTCTTCTAGGGGCGTACGGAAGGGCTACGCCTGGTAGTGTGGATACCCGCCTAGGAGTGGGGGGCCCGACCCATTGTCTCCGTTTGCCACTACGGAGGTTCCTGGGAGTGAAGCTAACTGCCCGAACAGGGGGAACTAAAGGTCTGTGCGCATAGATTCGTGTGCGTGAGTTGCACTTGCATGAATCATGGCATATCATATCACTACACTCATATTTGCATACAACCGACACCCCAACATATAAATCGGTATGGGACTTTTTATACGATGGGAGCCTTGCAGAAGACCCCTTAACTTATAAGTTTGTATGGGCATTCATATAAGTTAAGGTTACTTACTTATTTACTTGCTTGTTTACTTACTGTTCTCTAGCTGCCTTTTTATACAATTGCTACTTATTACTTTTCTTCTTTACCATTTACTACCATAGAATTGCTAGTTGTACTTTATTCTAAATAATTGTTAGATTAGCTCCCTTGTCATCTGCTTGATTATTCTCCACTTTTGAAGCTTCCCTTTCCTCCTCTCCGCCCGGTGCTTAGGAGTCGTGGGGGGAGGGGTAGGGGATGAAAGGGCTTAGTCTTTATGACTAATGGTTTTCGAACCACAACATTACAGGAGCACCGGATGGGAGACAGGGACTAGCACCAGCGGAGTACGGTGCGCATGGAGGTGGGTCAGTCTAGCACCGGTGCACCTGCGACCAGCTCCGTGAGTGATTAATATTTTTATAGCTTCCGCGATGAGTGATTTGTAGTGAGGACTTTGATGTACTGAGCTCGAGCCCATTTATCTATTTCCTATTATTATCTTCTGATGGACTGGATGTGATTTCACTTTTATTTACATATTTCTGTGGACTTGTTTACATTTTATGTATAATTACTTCTCTCTCTTGTGATCGAAAAGGGCCGGCAGAATTGGCGTTTTGTAGTGGTTGCCTTCCCGTGAGTCGGTGCCACCACAAAGCGGCAATTCTGGGCTAAGACCCCGGTGGTTTAAAAAGAAAAAAAAGGGGGTCTTATAAGTGGTATCAGAGGAAACCTCGATCGAAGAGATGTAGTCCACAAAATCTTGGGCCACCCCCGTGAAAGCTTAGTTTGCGGACAAACTAGTAGCGGAAGCAGTGGTGTGCCCATAAGGGAAATCACATGTGAAAGTCCATCCTAACTCTTCTTAACTTCCATTCATTCGCTCTTTAACAAATAGAATTTTTACTTGTAGCCTGCGACGAACCCTACACCGCAGCAGGGGACACCCCAGGCTCCAAATGTGGTCCCGCCTCCGCCGGCTCCAGCTCCGTTTCAGCAGACGGAGATGGGGCAATCTCTGACGGCCATTCTGGAGGCCTTCAGAGCTCAGCAAGCCCCGACTCCACAGCCAAACCCCGGGGCCAATTGGATGGCTGTCTTCCGGGGGCTTTCCCCTCCAGCTTACCAGGGGACGGAGTCTGCAGTACGTACGGAGGAATGGTTGGACACCATTTACGAGATGCTTGCAGGGATTCGATGCCCTACTGAGGAGGCAGTTGCTTTGGCAGTCTCCTGCTTAGAGTCACATGGAAAGAGGTGGTGGAAATCTCAGCTGGACACCACCTTTGCGGGGATGGACTGCGCTGATATTACTTGGGAGGAGTTCAGAGCAGCGCTCTAGGGCCATTTTGTACCTCAGTCGGCGAGGGATGACCTGGAGGATAGGTTCCTGCGGTTGAGGCAGGGGAACAGGACTGTGGTGGAGTACTATCAGGAGTTCACTCACCTGGCCCGCTATGCGGACGCTTACCAGTTAGACGATGCTGGCTATGCCCGGAGGTTTTATAAGGGGCTGCAAGATGACATGAGACAGGCCCTCCTTTTCGTCTCAGAGGGGAGTCTGGCTAGGATTCTGGAGATGGCTAAGAAGAGAGAGGCGGATCAGCTTACAGTGAAGAGCCGGAAGAGACCGGCTGATGATACAGTGATCGGAGGTCGTAGAGACCGTCCCCGGGGTCAGGTTATTGGGGAGAGAAGGAACGGGGATCAGCCTCATCAGGAGTTTGGGCAGGAGCAGAGAAGCCAGGGGGTCTTGGCTCCCCAGCCTATACAGATGCTGGAAATGCCAAGGACGGCAGAGCAGCCACCGGTATGCTATCAGTGCAACCAGCCGGGGCATATCAAGAGGAACTGCCCTGTGAGGCGAGCACCCCCACCAGCACATCAGGGCGCTCCACCTCCCCGACAGTTTGGCGGATGAGGACAGGATCGAGGACGAGGATTTCAGGATCGAGGCCGTAGGCCAGAGAGGGAGCAGGTGTATGCTCTAGACCTAACACAGCCCCGGAACCCGGAGCAGGTTATCAAAGGTATGGTAGTACTTTTAAATTTTCTCCATATAAACTAGTATTCTAGACATAATCTGGTTAAAAATTAAGAGAAGACAACTGCAACAAGAATACTAAGACACTTAATTACCCCAGGCATAGTCTTCATTAGCGGCAAGCCTGCTCACACCCTCGTCGACACTGGTGCGTCGCAATCGTTCGTGTCGGAGGATTTCGTGAAAGGACTGGCAGGTGTGGAGCCATTCACAGGGAAGACGATGAGGGTGCGCCTACCCGATGGATCAGAGATAATGACCTCTGCTTATTGCAATATGGAAGCGGGGATCGGCGGGAAGGCGTTTGAGGCACCAGCGACGGTTCTAAAGATGCCAGATTACGATCTGATCCTGGGCATGACTTGGCTATATTGGAACCATGCCTAGATTGATTGCGTGGCAAAGAGGATCACCGTGAGGCACGGCGACTCATTCATTGTCATCGAAGGTATTATACCAGCACCCCATACCTTACTATCGTCTGTGCAGGCCGTTAAGGCCCACCTGCAGGGGGAAGAAGTTTATCAGGTCCTTTTTGAGGCGGTCGTGGCCAAGGACTCCATTGCAGATATTCTAGTAGTGCGGGACTTCGCCGATGTGTTTCCGGAGAAGCTACCAGGGCTACCCCCGCACCGAGAGAAGGACTTCCAGATTCAGCTCGTACCGGGGGCTAAGCCGGTATCCAGAGCTCCCTATCGAATGGCCCCAAAGGCGTCGGTGGAATTTCGAAGCCAGCTTCAGGAGTTAGTGGAGGCCGGGTTCGTTCGGCCTAGCTCTTCACCATGGGGAGCTCCGGTGTTGTTCGTTAAGAAGAAGGATGGGACCCTTCGACTGTGCATAGATTACCGGGCTCTGAACAGGTTGACGGTCCGGAATACTTATCCCTTACCAAGGATAGACGAGCTTTTTGACCAGCTGGAGGGAGCCCATTGGTACTCAAAGCTGGATCTGAGGTCAGGGTACTACCAGCTTCGCATTCGGGAGGAGGACATCCCGAAGACGGCCTTCAGTAGCAGATATGGGATGTGCAAGTTTACCGTGATGCCGTTCGGGCTCACGAATGCACCCTCCGCATTCATGACCCTGATGAATCGGGTGTTCGAAGAGTATCTGGACGTCTTCGTTATGGTATTCATAGACGACATCCTTATCTATTCAAGGACGGAGGAGGAGCACGCGAGACATCTGGCCTTGACCTTGGAGAAGCTGCGTGAGCATGAGATGTACGTCAAGTACAGCAAGTGCCAGTTCTGGCTAAAGGAGGTGGCCTTTCTGGGCCATGTCATCAGTGGAGCAGGTCTGGCAGTGGATCCGGCGAAGGTCCAGGCAGTACAGGATTGGCCACCACTAAAGTCGGCCTCAGATGTTCGAAGTTTCTTGGGACTTGCCGGTTACTACCGGAAGTTTGTAAAGGGGTTCTCTCAGATTGCCCTCCCTCTTACGTCTCTGACGAAGAAGGAGACCCCTTTTATTTGGACACCACGATGCGAATCTGCCTTCCAGGAGCTGAAGGATCGTCTCACCTCGGCCCCCATCCTTGCTCTTCCATCAGGGAAGGAGGGATTCCAGGTGTATACAGATGCTTCTTATCAGGGGATGGGTGGCGTTCTAATGCAGAATGGGCACGTAATAGCCTATGCCTCCCGTCAGTTGAAGCAGCATGAGCAGAACTACCCCGTGCACGATCTGGAGATGGGGGCAGTCATTTTTGCTCTTAAGATCTGGCGACACTATCTCTACGAAGTACATTGCGATATCTTCTCCGACCACAAGAATTTGAAGTACGTCGACACCCAGAAGGAGTTAAACATCAGACAGAGACGCTGGGTGGAGTTTCTGTCGGACTACCAGTATACCATGCACTACCATCCGGGGAAGGCGAACGTGGTCGCGGATGCTCTGAGCCGGAGAGCGAGTACGACAGGAGTAGGCCCGCAGCTGATGGCCTTGGAGTTGGTTAAATCATTCGAGGAGATGCAGATTTCACTAGTGTCTGAGGATGACTCGGAGCTATACATGGAGTACCTGGGGTCGATGGCTACTACTGATGACATTCGAGACCGCATCAGAGATGGGCAGATGCTGGATGAGAGAGCTGAGCCGTTATTCTGAGCCTTGGAGGAAGGCACGACAGGAGATTACTCTTTGAGGGATGGGCTCCTGTGTTTCCGGGGCAGAGTCTACATACCAGCAGGAGGACGGATCCGGGAGGACATTTTGACGGAAGCTCACTACAGCCGATATTCTGTACACCCGGTGATCACCAAGATGGTAAAGGATTTGAAGAGGACGATGTACTGGCCGGGTATGAAGAAAGATATTACATATTTTGTGACGCATTGCGAGGCCTGCCAGCTCGTGAAGGCGGAGTGTAGGAACCCGGCAGGCTTGCTGCAGCCGCTTCCGGTGCCGGAGTGGAAGTTTGAGGATATAGCCATGGACTTCATACATGGGCTGCCTCGATCCCGTGCGGGGAATGACTCGATCTGGGTGATAGTGGACAGGCTAACAAAGGTGGCCAGATTCATTCTAGTGGCAAAGGACACACCCATCAGTGTATTAGTACGGAGGTTCATTGAGTAGTTTGTGCGTTATCATGGGGTGCCCAAGACTATCGTTTCGGATCGGGATGGGCGGTTTACATCCAGGGAATGGAGGTCAGTCAAGGCCCATCTGGGTTCTCGGTTGACATTCAGCACAGCTTTTCACCCTCAGACCGACGGACAGACAGAGCGCACCAACCGTACACTGGAAGATCTGTTGCGACTGTGTATTTTGGACCATGGCGAGCTTTGGGAGAGATTGCTGCCACTAGTCGAGTTTTCGTACAACAACGCTCATCAGTCCAGCATAGGAATGGCTCCATACGAGACGTTGTACGGAAGGAGGTGCAGGACCCCACTATCATGGGTTCAGGATGAGGATCCGCAGGCACTAGGCTCGGAGTTTGTGGGAGATACAGATGCTCAGATTAGATTGATCCGGGATAGGATGTTGGAAGCCTAGAGCAGACAGGCGAAATACTACGATGTGAGGCATCGTCAAGTGGAGTTCCAGGTGGGAGACCGAGTTTTCTTGAAGATACGGTCGATGCACTGAGTTTTGCGGGTGCGTGGGTGGAAGAAGCTTAGTCCGAGATATATGGGGCTTTATAGGATCCTGGAGCGGATCGGCCCCTTAGCCTATAGACTAGAGCTACCGCTGGAGTTAGCGGGATTGCATGACGTCTTCCACGTCTCCTCACTTCGGAGGGCTCTGCTACGCCCTGAGCAGCTGATCTCCTCGGCAGATGGCCCGGTGGCCTCGGATCGGTCAGTCAATTTGGAGCCTATCCGGATTGATGATACAACAGTACAGGTCTTGCGACGGAAGAAGGTTCTGTTAGTCAAGGTTCTGTGGAACAATCATGGGCAGGAGGAGAATACATGGGAGCCACAGGACTTGATGCGGCAAAAATACCTGGAACTTTTTCGTCAGGTATACCTCACAACCCCTCTGGACAATCAATTTGCCTTCCTGTTTTAAACCAATAGGACTGAAATTTCAAGAATAGGGGCTAATCTTTTGTTTATTGGGGTGTATATACCTAGTTAATTGGGCGAATTAATCTTAGATTTGAAACCGCACAAAGCAAACATAACATAGAGATGTAATTTCTTTAATTCACATGGGATGTTACAAGCTTCTTTTCCCGATTAGAGTTCCGTAGGCTTAACCATGATTTCGGGGACAAAATCTTTGTTTTGTTTATTGGGATTTGTAACATCCCATTTCCGGCTAGACCCCTGGGAGTCGGTTGGTCGTGATAGAACCCTAGGAAGCCCAAAAATTGAAATACATCGACCGAGATTTCGGGTCACGGGTTGGTCACGCCCCTGACCGACCCGTCACGCCTGTGACCTAGGGCGTGACTCTATCGACGATCGTCGATCTCAGGGAGACGATCGTCGGGCGCAGAATTTTTCAACCCGGGCCTGTGACGCCCGTGACCTATGTGTCATGCCTGTGACCTAGGGCGTGACACCTTCGACGATCGTCGATCTCGGCGGGACGATCGTCGACGCGCAGAATTTGCGTCATGGCCCTGTCACGCCCGTGACCCAGGTGTCACGCCCGTGACCAAGGGCATGACCCCCTTCGGCGATCGTCGATCTCAGCGAGACGATCGCCGAGCGCGGAATTTGCCTCATGACCCTGTCACGCCCGTGACCCGTGTGTCACGCTCGTGACCTAGGGCGTGACCGCCCTTCGACGATCGTCGACCTCAGTTCGACGATCGTCGAACCCTGAATTGTTCACCGGGGCCTGTCACGCCCGTGACCAATGTGTCACGCCCGTGACATAGGGCGTGACAACCCTTCGACGATCGTCGATCTCAGTTCGACGATCGTCGAACCCAGAATTGGCCACCTGTGCCTGTCACGCCCGTGACCTATGTGTCACGCCCGTGACCAAGGCCGAAACGTCAGGCAGACTGGAAATTTCGGTAACCGACGTTGTAATCAATTCTGATTATGGGAAGTTACACCAGGTGTACTTATGGGCCGTTTCCTACTCTGATTATTTAATAAATTAAGGGAATGTTGGTCCAATAGGAAATCGCCACCTGGCAAACACCTCTTCGTTTCCAGCATTTCAACTGCCTCTACCATAACCGAAACGTCATTAAGAGAAATATTAAGGGCCATGAACATTTCATCCTTTCCCCTTCCCACTTGCTGATCTATAAAAGACTCCTAAGAGCAAGAGGAGAAGGTTACACGCTCAATTAAACGGATTTAGATTCCCCCCTTGCTGTTGAAGAATTTCCGGTGACGCCACCACCGCGCCAATGGCTTCCCGACGGTCTGCACGCCTCCAGCCCGCGAACAAGGTCCTCCCCTCCCTCTTCTTCTGCGGATAGATCTTAGAAGTCGTTAGGAGAGATATCGGGCTCAAAAGAGCCAGATCGGGTGAGCGTTTCCATGGTTTTTCCGAAAATTTCATGGCGGCGGGTTCGCCGGAAACCGCCTCTCCGGCGGCTGTGCCGCCGCCCAACGGTAGCCCTCACCTCAACAGAGGTGATGGTGGTGGTGGCCGGCCAGGGAGATGGCTGGGTGGCCGAGAAATAGCTTTGGAAAAGCTATAGGAATAGTCGTTTTCTGGTTCTGTTCGGGTTCGGGTAAAGAAGACGATGAACAGTGTTATTGTTATTATATTATATTTTGTATAATTAGGAATTTAAATCCCTTTACTGTACACTAGGTTTAAACTGAAAATTATTGCCCGTAGGGGCTGAAACATAAAAAGTGGTCAACATAGAAAATGTAGCCCTTGAAGTCTAGTTTAATTCAAAATTGATTTCACTCGATTTGGAGTCCTGGTTAGACCACAGCACACTCTTTGGTGAGGTCTATCCATAGGGCTGACTTAACCTTAGAAAAATTCCCCACTCCAATCCAGTCATCAAAATGACTTGAAATTTGGGGTGTGGCCTAATTTTACCTATATCTAGGTGTTATCCAAAAATTATGATTTTTGGGAAATATTTTTCTATAGTTTTTAGAAAAATTTAATAATCCTAGCATAAATTAATTAGATGGCCAAATGACTTCTAAACCCTCCCAAATTTTGGTGAGTGGTCTCTGGGTGTAACATAGGGATCTGGAAAAAATTTCATCTCATTTGGAGATGTTTTGAATAGGGTGGTGTCCAACCCTAGGATGATCCTTATAGGATAGTTTAGGATCAAACTCCCCCTTAGTATATGAGTGGCTATATCACCTCAACAGAGGCTGATACTTTGTCCAAGGGCTGTTTAGGGCATGACACACCCTTCAAGGGAGCTTGGGGTGGTTTGGTGTAGGGTATCCCTAGAACCCTAGGGAAAATCCCTTAATGGTGGTTTTTGGGGTTGTGAAGGTCATGGGGTCATATGACCATGGACTGACTTAAAATTTGGTGGAGAGAACCATAGGGCAAGTATAGTTCTCTGGACAAAGGTTTAGGGTATTTGGAGACATCTAGGCCACCTAAAATCCTAACCCTAGTTTAGGTCACCAACTTTAATTTGAATTATTAAGCTATATAATGAACTTCAAATCAAGTAAGATTTGGGCAAAGGGATTTTTCTGGTCAAAATAACCATGATATAATTTTTTTGAGATTTTTGGATTAATTTATACAGTACTTCATTTACAACTCTAATTGTGCCCTAGATATTTATTTTGATGATTATAGAATTTCTGTTCACTGGAATATTATGAAACCAATTAGGGCATCTTATAGTATGTTATACCTTCAGTATTTTTCTTGGAAATTTTAACTAATTATTTCTGGTACATACTTCTTTAACCTACTAATTGTGATATATAGTCAAAAATACAAATAGTGCCCAATTATTATCTGTAAAATTGTGAAATTGGGTCAGTGGGTATTTCAAATTATGATAGTGACCCTGTAATTTTCTCTAGAATTTTAGATGACTAAAAACAGTACCTCCTTCATTAAGTTAAGAAAATTAGTACCTTGCATTAAAATAAATTTAGAGTTCAAATGTTGGAGAAAAATTATGGTACTTGGTTTATGATGGTTTTAGGTCCCTACATAGCTTCTATAATTTTCTTGGAATTTTTAGATATATATTTACAGTACTTCCTTCATAATATAGTAAAAGTGGCCTAAAACGGTAAATTATGAAATATATGCCTAAACACCTCTGGAATTTCTCAAAACTTGGAATTACTGTGTAAATGCCTTATAGGATTTTTACTGATTTTATGATAATTTATTGTTTGCTCATCAGTGCACTTCATGTTCATACTAGGGCATTTGGAATCTTAGGATAAATAAATTAAATGCCCGATAAATAGGAAAATTTGGAAACCTTGGAATTAGACTAATTATGTCATGTTAAACCTCCAGTAAATATTATAGGAGACTCGGAAGACAAATTGGAGTACCTCCTCTTATACTCATGTACCTTAGGATGGTCTGCATATAGTAAAACCACGGAAACTGATCTAGAGTAATAATGAACTTGGGAAATGGAATTTTGGTAGTTGCTGGTTGGTTAGGGCAAGCTAAGATTAAGTTCATTATTGCAAGTTAGGATAAGTGGAGTGTGAGGCTGGTTAAGGTTACGTGGCGTACGGGAACGACGAAAGATCGTCCACCCGGGGTAGGAATGGAAGAGTCTTAATACTCTAGGGTTAGATCTAAAGTAACTAAAAGGGGATCGGGTTAAGGGAGATCAACCAATAACAATAAGTGCCTTGCGAAAGGGAACTTCGGGCCGTAATGTCGCCGTCTTGGTTCCTAGTGCCCCTTGAGAGCCCTTCATGGGGTATGCCGGGGGCAGTCCTGGGCTAACGTAAACCATAGGAATAATAAAATTAAAAGAGCAACTAGTATAACTAGGGTTGCACATACACGCACCTCGGTAGCTAGGAAGGTAGAATAATTGGTTTGGTTGCCATTCGGACGGTAGCTCTGAAGGTAGACGCACGCACGGGACTATCCGGGGGGCCGAGGGCTCGAGGGTTGGAGTATAGAATAAAGGTGGTGGGTCTTCGATACTTGATTGTCGTTCACACCGGCATCGGTATGTTGACTCGGCGGTGTGGGACACTTAGCCAAAGAAAGTCTGGTGGGTACAGCCAGCAGTAGTACTCGGATACTCTAGGTTGTGTTCTTCTAGGGGCGTACGGAAGGGCTAGGCCTGGTAGTGTGGATACCCGCCTAGGAGTGGGGGGCCCAACCCACTGTCTCCGTTTGCCACTACGGAGGTTCCTGGGAGTGAAGCTAGCTGCCCGAACAGGGGGAACTAAAGGTCTGTGCGCATAGAGTCATGTACGTGAGTTGCACTTGCATGAATCATGGCATAGCATATCACTACACTCATATTTGCATACAACCGACACCCCAACGTATAAATCTGTATGAGACTTTTTATACGATGGGAGCCTTGCAGAAGATCCCTTAACTTATAAGTTTGTATGGACATTCATATAAGTTAAGGTTACTTACTTATTTACTTGCTTGTTTACTTACTGTTCTCTAGCTGCCTTTTTATACAATTGCTTCTTATTACTTCTCTTCTTTACCATTTACTACCATAGAATTGCTAGTTGTACTTTACTCTAAATAATTGTTAGATTAGCTCCCTTATCATCTGCTTGATTATTCTCCACTTTTGAAGCTTCCCTTTCCTCCTCTCCGCCCGGTGCTTAGGAGCCGTGGGGGGAGGAGTAGGGGATGATAGGGCTTAGTCTTTATGACTAATGGTTTTCGAACCACAACATTACAGGAGCTCCGGATGGGAGACAGGGACCAGCACCATCGGAGTACGGTGCGCATGGACGTGGGTTAGTCTAGCTCCGGTGCACCTGCGACCAACTCCGTGAGTGATTAATATTTTTATAGCTTCCGCGATGAGTGATTTGTAGTGAGGACTTTGATGTACTGGGCTCGAGCCCATTTATCTATTTCCTATTATTATCTACTGATGGACTGGATGTGATTTCACTTTTATTTACATATTTCTGTGGACTTGTTTACATTTTATGTATAATTACTTCTCTCTCTTGTGATCGAAAAGGGCCGGCAGAATTGTCGTTTTGTAGTGGTTGCCTTCCCGTGAGTCGGTGCCACCGCAAAGCGGCAATTCTAGGCTAAGACCCCGGTGGTTTAAAAAGAAAAAAAGGGGGTCTTATACAAAGTTACTCGAAGAAGTGTTAGCAAGGAGCTTTCTTACTAATGACAAACCACTTTACAAATTTTCATAAAAAAAGGGAAGAAAGAAAGTAAGAGGTTCAGGAGTAAAACCGCTTTAAGTCATCACCACTCCATGTATCTGGTATGTCTTCTCCTTCGTATGTTCGCAGACGATAAGTCCCCTTTTCGAGGGCTTCCTTGACGATGAATGGTCCAGCCCAATTTGGATTGAGCTTTCCAACTGAGCCAGTTCTTGCCGCAGCATCTACCTTTTTAAGGACTAGATCTCCCACTTGGAAGTGTTTGATCCTTATGTTCCTATCAAAGTGGCGAGCCATTCTCCTTTTTATTTCTTCCTGTCTGATCGCGGCTTTATCTTTAATCTCTTCAATATGTTCCAGACTAAATCTCATTTCTTCATCGTTTAGCTCCAGCCAATCTTCCTTACCTTGCCTTGCTAGTAGGACTCTAGGTGACGGGACTTCAAACTCAACGAGAATTAATGCTTCTGACCCATGAGAGAGTTTGAACGGAGTTTCTCCCGTTGAATATGAAGGTGTCTGTTAACCCCAGAATCCACAACATATCCCGCTAGACGCCTCGTTCCTCCTTGGCCGGATTCCAGATATCAGCCCGCCAAGGTCGCCCTTGGTTCTCAACTCAGCTGGATCGTCGACCTCCCGTCGACGATAGTCGAGCTCAGATCGACGAGCTCCGAGGCAGGTCGCCCAGGTCACTCAGGTCGGAGCTAGTCTGAGGATCGCGCTCGATGCGACCAAGGGAGGTTTCCAGCTCGCTGGCCCAGTCCGCCGTTCCCGCGCGGACTGCTTCTTCTTTCCTTTTTGTTTCCCGTCACCGCTGCCCGGCTCATTTGTACCCCGGGCAGCCGGTTATTTTAGCCCTGCCCGTTTGGGCAGGCCCCCAGCCTATAAATAGGGGGAAGTGGTGCACTCAAAGCACGCTGACTCGAGCCCAGGAGCCCACTTGTTAAAGGCTGCGGACTCGAATCTCTGGCTTTGCGGTCTCCAGCTTGCTTTTTGCATTGCTTTCCTTTTCCCTTCTTGTAATCCCTTCTTTGCAATCAAAAGCAAGCCCGTCGCAGGAGAGGCATTCAGGTCGCGACGGGCGAAGTCTGGTGTTGCCGTGCTCCATGGCTCTTGCTTTTTTGTTCCTTTTCTAGTACGCCAAGTAGACTGCTGCTCGCAGTTTGTTTTTCTTTTCTTCCCCGAGTGCTCGAACAGTTAGCTGGTGGTGCCCGTTTTCCCCGTCGCTTTTCGCGCATCAACAGTTAACACGCGACCTTCAGATTCGAGCAGTTTTTTGAAACCGCGGATAGAAATGTCGAACCGCCGAGCTCGCCTCTCCGATTGCTCCAGCTCGCCTGATGATTCGTTGTGGGAAGCGTTGGAACAGTCCCGCTGGGAAGCTGAAGTATCTCGAAGGGAGACTGACCAGCGGCTCGATACGATCAGCCAGGCCCTGTTGGCACTATCTCAGCGACTTGCTCCTCACGTCGCAGAAGAAGTTGCTGAAACTCATGTCCGCCAGACTCCGGTCCGCCGGACTCCAGCTCGTCCTCCCCCTCTTCAGCAGTCGCCTGCAACCACACCTCCGCCTCTCCACCAAGCCCAGCTTGCAGCTCCCCTGCGACCTCAGGTAGGAGAGTTCGCCCCCCTGATAGATTTCTTCAGGGAGGCAGCCCGAGGGACTCCGGCTCGTCGACTAGATTATGTTGATCGGCAGTCCGCAAAGCCCGCAGAGCTTCGTCCTCCAGACCGCTCTTCTCCTGATTCAGAAACTCCCTCTCCCTTTGTCGATCGAATCCGGTGGGAGTCCGCGCCGAGCAATTTCAGAGAGCCTCGTCTCCCTTTTTATTCAGGGGAGACTGATCCGGTCTCCCACCTGCAAGCATTCGAAGGGGCAGTTGCATTAAGGAGCCCCTCCGATGCCTTGAAATGTAAGCTTCTGGTAACCACTCTTGATGGTCAAGCAAGAGAATGGTTTTACGAGCTGCCTTCGGGCATGATTTCTTCCTTCGTTGAGCTTCGCAGCGAGCTGCTCCTGAGGTTTGCAACCTCTAAGAAGAGAAAGGATGGACCGGCAGCCCTTTTTGACTTCAAGCAGAGAGACAACGAATCAGTGGCAAGATTCGTTGATCGGTTCCAAAAAGAAATCCAGGGGTAAGGAATGTGAACCCCGATTATTACAAAGTTGCCCTGATTCACGGCCTCCGGGAGGGCCCATTAAAATTCAAAGTGACAACAAAGGCACCATCAACTTATCAGGAGCTCATAGCAATGGCTAATCGCTTTATTGAGGGGGAAAATGCCAACCCGACCTATATCTCATCCCTGACAGCCAAAGCTGGAGGAAGGGATGCCTCCAACTTCTCCAACAATCAATATCACAGCAAGCCTCCTCGGCCTGATTTCCAACCTCCATCTCAGAGGGGACGTAACCTCCGCCATAAGAAACCCTTCCTCGGTCATCAACAGTTTCATGGTTAGAGACTGCCGCTGGCCGCCACTCCCGCCGTTCCCCTCCAAGCGCTCCCCATTCTTCAGAGCGCCCTGCCAGCTTCAAATTCTTATGAGAGCAGCCCTATGGAAGAGCTTGCAGATCTGGGCTTCGACTTTGAAGAGGTCGTCCAGATAATCCAGAGGAAGGCTGAAGAAAAGAGGCAAGGGCCTCAGAGAGACTGGAAGCCCAGGGACAACTCTCAGTTCTGCAATTTTCACAAGGAGAAGGGCCATCTGACTAAAGATTGCAAGGCTCTTCAGAAGCTAGTTGAGAGGTTGCTCGCCGAGGGTAAACTCGAGGACCTGGGCAGGAAGAGTGACTCTTCAAAGCCTTCCACCTCCAAGGGCAAGGAGGCGGCAGAAGTTCAGCAGGAGTGTATAGAGATAAGGGATGAAGGCCATCAGGGGCTCGTTGATATACCAAGTGAATGTATTGACGTTGTCGACGAAGGAGCCCTGGGAAGACTCTTTTTCATCCATGGCGGAGCAGGGACTGAGTCTACTCGGAAGTCTTCTCTGTCAAGGCTTTCCCGAACTGAGATCGCTTCTACTTCTTCTTCTGCCCCACCTTCTGAAATTGTCTCCTTTGGCCCTGCAGACCTTCCTATGACCGCTAATCCCTTCGATGATGCCATCATAGTTCAAGCAGCCATCGGGGATTTCACGGTCGATAGAATTCTCATCGACACTGGCAGTTCCGTGAATCTCCTCTTCAAGTCAACTTTTGAAGCCCTGAGGACAGGAAAATCTCTGCTTCCCACCGAGGGGCCACTTTATGGCTTCTCGGGCGAAAGAAAGGAAGTTGAAGGAAATGTCACACTCCTGGTGGTGCTCGGAGGGGTGATCAAAGAGATCCAGTTCATAGTGGTGGATGCTCCAAGCAGCTATCATGCTATCTTTGGAAGACCGTTGCTGAACAAGTATCGAGCCATCATTTCAACGTACCATTTGGCCATCATGTTCTGCAGAGATGGACGTCAATGTAGGGTCAGGAGCGACCCAAGGCAGGCTCGAGAGTGTTACCTCCGAACAGTCAACATGACTGAAGTTTCCCCACCAGCTTTTCCAGCAGCAGCAGGAACCACTCCTCCGTCAGAAGTTGTTGTGGATAGAGAAGGTGCTCACCTGGAACCTGCCCAGGTGTTGCAAGAAGTCCCCATTGCAGAAGGGGAGGAAAGAAAGCTCTCCATCAACTCCGAGTTGCCAGAAGATCAGAAGGCGGAGTTGATATCTTGCCTGTTGAAGAATCTGGATGTCTTCGCTTGGTCAGCGGAGAACATGCCAGGGGTGGATCCTGACATAGCTTGCCATCATCTCAATGTTGATCCAGCTGCCAAGCCCGTCCAGCAGAAGAAGAGGGATGTAGCTATCAAGTTAGCAGAGCCCATCAGAGAGGAGGTCGCCAAACTTCTCAAAGCGCGCTTCATCCAAGAGATTCAGTATCCCGAGTGGGTCTCAAATGTTGTAATGGTTAAGAAACCTGGGGGGAAGTGGCGTATGTGTGTAGATTTCACCCGTTTGAATAAAGCATGCCCGAAAGATTTCTACCCCTTGCCTCGGATAGATTTATTAGTTGATTCTGCGGTAGGGTATCCGTTTATGAGCTTTCTAGATGCGTTCTCTGGTTATCACCAAATAAGAATGCACAAACCTGATATCCCTCGCACATCATTCATCACTAATGATGGTTGCTATTGTTATCTTGTGATGCCCTTTCGGCTTAAAAATGCTGGTGCAACTTATCAACGCATGATGGACCATGTGTTTAAAGAGCAAAAAAGTAGAAACCTCGAAGTGTATGTAGATGACCTTTTGATTAAGAGTAGGTCTCTTTCACAACACTTGATAGATCTAGCGGAGACCTTTTCCGCTCTACGAAGGCACAAAATAAAGCTTAACCCGTTAAAATGCATCTTCGGGGCGAGTAAGGGGAAGTTTCTCGGCCATCTCCTTACTCCTGAGGGTCTTGCTCCCAATCCTGATAATGTCAAGGCCATTCTTGATATGGCTCCTCCCCGTTCTCCAAAAGAGGTTCAGCAGTTGGAGGGGAGGTTGGCAGGACTCGGGAGATTCATCTCTCGAGTTGGGGATAAGAGTGCGCCGTTCTTTAAGACTCTGCGGGGAGCGTCCAAGTTCCAATGGACAGAAGAGTGTTCTTTGGCTTTTGAGCAGTTGAAAAAACAGCTAACTTCGACACCTTTACTCCAAAGCCCCCGAGCAGGGGAGATGTTGTTCCTATACCTGGGGGTTGGACCCGAGGCAGTTAGTTCCGTCATGGTCCGAGAAGAGAGCAGGAGGCAGTTCTCCGTTTACTATGTCAGTCACATTCTGAAAGATACGGAGGCAAGGTACCCCATCCTTGAGAAGCTAGCTTTGGCATTGGTTATGTCTGCCCGCAAACTCCATCCATATTTCCAGGCTCATTCAATTCAGGTGGTTACTGATCAGCCTTTGAAGAACGTGCTAGAGAAACCAGAGCATTCAGGCAAGCTAGCTAAGTGGGCAATTGAGCTGAGCGAGTTTGAAATTTCCTATGTGCCCAGGACAGCTATCAAGGCACAGGTACTTGCAGATTTTCTGATTGACACAACAGAATCTAGCTCAGATCAGGCAGCAAGATCTCTTTTAGCTTGGACCATCTATGTGGATGAAGCTTCTGGAAGAAACTCTTCAGGGGCAGGGGTGGTTTTGATAAACCCAAATGGCGTCAAGCTTGAGCAGGCCATCAAGTTCTATTTTCCAGTGACTAACAATCAGGCAGAGTATGAAGCTTTATTGGCCAGCTTGAGGCTTGCAAGAGAGCTTGGAATTGATCATGTCCATATTAAGACTGATTCTCTGGTAATGGCTTCACAAGTTCTTGGTAACTACGAGACCAGGGAGCCGGTGTTGAAAAAGTATCTTGCGCTGGCAAAAGTTGAGGTCGGCAGGTTCAAAAGTTTTACTATTGAGCACATTCCGAGGGCAGAAAATGAGGAGGTTGACGTTCTTGCCAAATATGGGCTCCCGTCAGGAGGGACAATCTCTGAACTTTTTCACCCAGCAGTGGAGGAGGAGGGGTTAATGCAAATCGATCAGTGTTCCTCTTGGATGGACCCATTCATTCTCTACCTATCGACTGGGAACCTGCACCAGTCGGTAAAAGATAAGAGGAAATTCAGGTTGAAAGCAGCACATTATTACTTGATATCCGATATCCTCTATAGAAAAACCTTCTTGCCTACAATGGCAAGATGTGTCTCAGAAAGTGAAATTCCTACTGTTCTTCGAGAAGTACATTCTGGCGAGTGCGGGAGTCACTCGGGAGCAAGAACATTGGAAAAAAGGATCCTGCGGCAAGGTTACTTCTGGCCCACAATGAAGAAAGATTCGGAGACCTATGTGAGAAAATGTGTTCAATGCCAGAAATTCGCTCCTCTTCAACATCAAGCAGCTCAATCTCTCAGATCGATTGCAACCCCTTGGCCCTTTGCTGTTTGGGGAATGGATCTCATTGGTCCTTTTCCCATGGCAAGTGGGCAGCGGCGTTTCATTATAGTTATGATCGACTACTTCAGTAAGTGGGTTGAGGCTAAAGCACTTTCAAAGACAACAACCCAGGTCGTGAGGAATTTTATTTGGGGGGAGATAGTCTGCCGGCATGGAATCCCTATGGCAATAATCACTGATAATGGACCACAGTTCAATAATGCAGAGATGATAGACTTTTGCAGATAGATCGGAACAGAGCTGCGCTTTGCATCAGTTCATCATCCCAGAAGCAATGGTCAAGTAGAAGCAGCTAATAAGCAAATCCTCAACCTGCTTAAGAAGAAAGTTCAAAATCTCAAGGGCAGTTGGGTTGATCAACTTCCCTCAGTTCTCTGGACCCTGAGAACAATGCCTTCATCTGCAATAGGGGAAACCCCATTCAAGCTTTCTCACGGGTCCGAAGCATTAATTCCTGTTGAGTTTGAAGTTCTGTCACCTAGAGTGCTGCTTGCTAGGCAATGTACGGAGGATTGGCTTGAGCTGAACAGCGAGGAGATGAGGTTCAGTTTGGAATATGTTGAAGAGGTTAGAGACAAGGCTGCCATCAGACAAGAAGAAGTTAAAAGAAGAATGGCCCGTTACTTCGATAAGAATATAAGGATCAAGCACTTTCAAGTGGGAGATCTAGTTCTTAAAAAGTTCGACGCTGCTGCAAGAGCCAGCTCAGTTGGGAAGCTTAATCCTAGTTGGGCGGGACCTTTCATTATCAAGGAAGCACTTGAGAATGGAGCCTACCAGTTACAAACATTTGAAGGAGAAGATATGCCGCACACGTGGAGTGGAGATGATATAAAGCGGTTCTATTCCTGAACTTCTTTTCTTTCCTTCTTATGTAAACTCTTTAAGAGATTCATTATTAATGTAAGTTCCTTGCTAACGCTTCATCAAGTGTCTTTGTGTTTCAAGTGTTGACAGTTAATATATTGAGTAAAGACAACTCTAAGCGGTTCTATTTCTGAACTCTCTCTTCTATGTTATACGAATCTCCCAAAATTGATATTTTTCTAAGTACTCATACTAACACTTCTTCAAGTGCCTTTTCTCTCTTACCTCCTCGAGCAACTCCCGACAGTTGCTTAATGCCAGGAGATATCGCCGAGTTCAGCAAAAACCTCCCCTAGAACCGTTGGAATCAGCGTAACACCACGAAGACCACGTGTTGCGGGGAGATTTCGCACCGTGTAGTGGGAGCCTACCAACTCTAGTGCGGCAGGATACTGGATTTTGGATCCCGGCTAGTACCTAACCCCACTTCTGCATTATGGAGGAGCGCAGTGGTGGTCAGCTCTACCACGCCACTTAAGGGATATCGTTACAACCCAGATGATCGCGCGGGGAAAGCAATGCCGCTCCGGCCGCACCTACCCCCAGATCATCTTAAGGTATAACCCTCGAACACTCCTTGGTACCCTCAAGCAGTGCCTGCAGGAGACCCACAGTCTTGTCGATCTCAAAGGAAAGAAATGCCGCTCCGGCCGCACCTGCCCGAGAGATCGACTTAGACTGTACTCCAGGCAAGGGGCAGTGAATTGGGTTGATTCTGTAGTTCATAATCCTGTGAGGGAAGCAATGCCGCTCCGGCCGCACCTACCCGCTTGGTTATGAATTACGGGTCATTTCTGATATTATTATTAATGCAGCGCGGACTCCATATATTTTATCCGCCCAGTCCGCCGGTCCTTGGGTTGATTCTGTAGTTCATAATCCTGTGAGGGAAGCAATGCCGCTCCGGCCGCACCTACCCGCTTGGTTATGAATTACGGGTCATTTCTGATATTATTATTAATGCAGTGCGGACTCCATATATTTTATCCGCCCAGTCCACCGGCCCTTGGGTTGATTCTGTAGTTCATAATCCTGTGAGGGAAGCAATGCCGCTCCGGCCGCACCTACCCGCTTGGTTATGAATTACGGGTCATTTCTGATATTATTATTAATGCAGTGTGGACTCCATATATTTTATCCGCCCAGTCCGCCGGTCCTTGGGTTGATTCTGTAGTTCATAATCCTGTGAGGGAAGCAATGCCGCTCCGGCACCTACCCGCTTGGTTATGAATTACGGGTCATTTCTGATATTATTTTTAATGCAGTGCGGACTCCATATATTTTATCCGCCCAGTCCGCCGGCCCTTGGGTTGATTCTGGAGTTCATAATCCTGTGAGGAAAGCAATGCCGCTCCGACCGCACCTACCCGCTTGGTTATGAATTACGGGTCATTTCTGATATTATTATTAATGCAGTGCGGACTCCATTTATCTTATCTGCATAATCCGCAGGATTCATTCAGCTTATATAATTTAATGATTACTTAGAAAAGATTCACTGCAGATATCTGCGGGCGGTGACCCTAGCCCGCCCAGTTCGCTTATTCACGATTATTTGAGTTAGCAGATTATGGTTTTCGTCATCTTGGTTCTCGCAAAAAATGAAAAGTTCTGCAAGATGCGGACTGCAAACCGAACTCGCCCAAGTCTGCATCATTCGTTCTCTTCGCTAAGAAGGCATTCCGTTCATATTGCAGCGAGATGTGGTTATGCAATTTCAGCCAGAGTTTTTTAATAGGCAATAAAGCTATAATGAAGATTGATATGAGAAGTGCGACCTCTAAAGTATAAGCAAGAAATAAGCAGAACATCTCAGAAGTCAAAAAATATCCTTTTTTCTATTCATTCAAAAATTATATACATGTCCTGGCGGACTCGCGCAGAGTCCGCCCCCCTTTTACATTGAAAACAAAAAAATACAATTTATCCTTCTATACGATCCTCTACTTCTTGTCTGCAGGCTCTTCCGGGCTTAACCCGTCCATATCCACCACGGGCGAATAGCCGCCCGACTCACCGCTGCTACTGCCGCTTGAACGAGAAGCGGCCAAGGGTTCTGTCCGCATGCTGCTCTCTTCAGATCCGGAGTTGGAGGATTGGTCAGACTGGCCTCCTTACTGCTGACTGGAGGCCGCGTCTTCAGGAGCTTCCTTATCAGCGGACTCCTCCTCGTCGTCCTCAAAAACCGCTTTTCCCTTAGCCGCTCGCTCGAATTCGGCAACCTTGTCCTTTAGCTCCGGGAAAAGCTCCAGGAAGGGAATGGAGTCCACCCCTGCTTTTGCATACCCTTCGCTGATAATGCGTTCAATGGCCACCTCCACGCTTTCCCTAACAAAAGGAAACATAGCCTTCTGGAAGTCGGGATTCGTTATCTCATATGCGGTTTGGAGAAGAAACCAAAAATGTCAGTCCGTGAAAGATAAGCGAGATAAACGGCGACTAACTGACACTTACAGCCTTGTCCTCTTTATATTGGTTGATCTTTGCGCCAAGTCGCTTATTTCTTTCTTTCAGCAGGCCACTTTCTTTCCTATGCCGTGCATCTTCCCTAAGCAGCTCGCGCGTGAGCCTGCCCATATAGTGGTTGGTGACGGCGCAGTTTGCACTGGCTTGTGCGGCGAGAAGTGGAAGGTCGTCAGGAGCCACACTCTGCAGTTCGCGAAGGTTTTGCTTCCCGTACAAGGCAAAGAGGGCGACATGGGCATGGCGAGATGGGCGAGGGCTCCTCCAGGAGGGAAGAGCCGTTGACAGATGGACATACTTTTTCTTCTCATGCCAATGGATCATGGGGTTACCCCTTAGATCCTTCTGCTTCTCGCCGAAGCCCGCGATATTAAAGCTATCATCCGAAGAATAACTCGCGGCGGGATCTCCGTCTTCTTTCCTTTTTCTCGCGATTTCTTTTCTTCTTTCTCCTTGTGTAGGAGTCTGTCCAGCCGGCGCGAAGGGTAGATTTGAGGGTACCGCCAAGGTCGCTGCAAGAGGAAAAATTAGCCTTTTCCAGGTCGTGGCGGATACAAAGGAAAGTCGCGAAACTTACTCTCCAGACGGTTTACGGCGTCCAGTCCAGGCAGTAGTGGGATGTAGTAATCAATGCCAAGCCTCGCTCCCTCAAGGAACTTGACGATGGCGGTCTCGGTGTCATTCAGCCGCACGCTTTTGAAGTCGGCATCTGGGCGCAGTTGCGGGTTGGTGTGAAGGAATCCAAGGTCGCCTTCAAAGATGAGATACCTAGAGGTCCAGTTGTGGATCTTATTCGGCAAACCCACAACTTTCATCCCCCTACAGTAGAAGTAGATGATACCTTTGTACTCGCGGTCTCGTTGCGGGGTTATAGAGTGAACAGAGAAGATCTTCCTGAAGATCTTCAAGGAGAACTCGACCTTCTCAGCTCGCAGGTAAGCGAGGTAGCTATAGATGGCGACCATGCTGTTCGGCGCGAGCTGGCCTGGAACCACCCCATAGTGCTCGAAGATCTCTGCGATCTCCCAAAGCAGGGGGAATTTGAACCCGCAATCAAAATGATTGATTGGCATCGCAAGCTGGGTGGCTGTGGAGAAGTTCAATCGCTCCTGATGCTCCGGAAGCCGCGCAAGTACTGGAGAGCCCGCCATGTGCTTCTCCAAAAAGGCTTTCAAGTCAACTGTGGTTAGCCTGCTGCGTTTGTGCTCGGCAGCATGGAAGGCAGCTGCGGCATCAATACGCGCGGATACCATGTTTTCAGACCACAGGGCTTCAGCTCTAACTGTTTCCTATACAAAGAGAAGATTAAGACCCTATTTATAGAAAACCGTCTGACATGACAGCAGTTAATCCGCCCGGACCGATTTCTCAGTCCGTGCAGTTCGCTTCTTCCCTGTTTTTCATGCGAATTCAAGCAATTCTAAAGGCTTTGCGGATTCAAAGGCAGTCCGCGCAGTTCGCTTCTTCCCTGTTTTTCCTGCGAATTCAAGCAATTCTAAAGGCTTTGCGGATTCAAAGGCAGTCCGCGCAGGTCGCTTCTTCCTGTTTTCCTGCTCTTTATCTACAAGTAACCCGAACTCACAGGAGGCCCGCAGAGACCACGATTTTCCAGTAAACAAAATAAGCGAGCATAAAGCCAGCCCGCACAATTTGCGTTCAACAATAAGGTTATCCAAAGTTTTAAAAAAATAACATCATACAACAAACAGAAAAAGCATCACAGCACAAACACAGTTACACAAGATGTTCAAACATCGAATCATACAATAATTTTTTCGGCTTCAGCGCCTTCTGCGATCTCGCGGGGCAGGTCGCTCCTCCTCATCCATCCCAACATGAGCCGCCTGGTCGCTCCCTCGCAGGATCTCACAGCAAAGTTGAGAAACTAGGTGGTGCATATTGTTAAAAGTGAGGTGCATATGAGCTACATCCCTGGCTCCCCGCGGGAACGGAATTAAGGGAACACCTGCCGGGGTCGGATCTGCGACCACCGCGGCCTGCCCGCTCGCCGTCGGGGCTAACCCCTCTCCCGCAACAGGTTGAGTAGACGGTTGCGGCCTTATCCCGCAGCTTCGCTCATTTGTCTCTTCCCTTCTCTCGCCAAGACCAAGTACTTGTTTCTGTAGTGGCTGACATCTCCGCTTAGACGGTTCTTCTCTTTCTTCACTCCTTCGAGCGCAGATGAAAGGCTGGCGACCTCATTTTCTAAGATCTTTTCTCGCTCTTTACTTCTCTTTAATTCGGCCTGAATTTCGCATAACTCCTCCTCATACTTCCTCGCTAATAACGTGTACGTTTCCTGAGCAGGTCGCTCCTCCTGTACGAGTTCAGCATCAGTCCGCGCCGCAGTTTCCATTGATATATCTGGTAGCGTGGGCACGATCTCGCCGGCCTCGACGGAATTAGGTGTTGACTTCTGAACTGCAACAAAAAATAAAATTCGCTTCAGTATCCAAGTCGCAATAGGCCCAGAAAGGTAAAAAATAAAAAAGTTCAATTCACTTTTGGTAATCCTTGCGGCGATCTGGCGACTATCAAGGATAGGTTGCCTCACGCACTCTGGATCAGAAGCATCTAGGCGACGCCTCCATTCTCTGTGGACTACCGCTCTCGTCTCGGCCAGCGATCTGCTTGAGGCGACTATATCACCGGTTTCTGTAATAGTCTTGACCGGCCGCGATTTCCGTGGAGGAGATTTATATAACCATGAGCTCTGGAATCGCTTGGGCGTCGGCTGCAACTTACCTGACCCCATTAGCTCGGCAGCGGTCCGAAGATCCTCAGCCCGCTTATCCGCGGCAAGCTTCTCCGAGACCGCTTCGACCTTTGCCTTCATTACGGCAAGCTGCTCCTTAGTCTTTTCCCTCTGTACAGCTGGAAGAAAAGAAGGATCGGCGAGTTTCTCTCCCCTAACCTCGGCATCGGGCTGCAACACTTCCAGTAGAGAGCGATTCGTGCTCGCAAGCTGCTCGTCATCTATTGAGTCAAGGATCTCAGTAGTGGATAGGCTAAGCGTCGAAGGGGGATCACCTTCTGTGGACAGAGGGGCAGGGGTGACGTGATCGCTATCTTGAACCTCCTTTTCTCTCGGCTTATGCTGCAAGCTCGCAGTACCAGTCCGCTTGGAGACATTCTTCTCCTTCCTAACCTTCAGCCACTTCTCTATTCGCTCCGCAACAGTACTCTTATCTTTTTTCCTCTTTTTTTCAGGCGTCTCATCCAAGTCAATAACGACCTGCTACTGTTCGCGGACTGATATCGGTGCGACAACCAGAGCCGGGGAAGGCACTGGCTCCTTAGCTTGCTCAACGGAATCTTTAGCTGCGACTTCGGCGTGCTCTTTAACTCGCTCCTCAGCAGCCTCTTCTGCCCTTTCCTCTACCTGTTCGTCAGCAGGAAGCTTCTCCTCGATCATATGCTGCTGGGTTTTCGGCGACGACACTTCCTTGCCCGTATCTATCCGCAGCATAATAGTCCCAGAAGCAGAGCGGTGTACCTCCATGCTGGAAGAGCTCGCAGGATTCTTGTCGGAAACAGATGACAGATTCAATTTCTCATTTGGTGGGTTTGGAGGAACAACAATCGCGACCTTCTCAGGCTCTATGTCGCGAGCTGGGTCTGATTTCTCTTGACCTAAGCTCTCTCCTCGATTGCGGGGTGGGTTATCGTGACGGCGACTGGTCTTTTTAGGGCGGGAGCTGACCTTGGGCTTCTCAGTCGAAGTAGCAAGGTTACCAAAGAAATCCCCTAATCTGGCCATGCCGGACTGGAAAGTGGAGATTGCAAGAGGTCAGTAACGACCCGTCGCACAGCCAATTCTGACAAGAGGACAGGGCTTCCGGCGGTATTTATAGCGCAAACAGCATTAATGATAGTTGCGGACTCGGCGGTTACGAAAACATTTTCAGAATTTTCCAAAACTCAAAAATGTGCGGGGATTATGTTAACCACAGAATCCACAACATATCCAGCTAGACGCCTCGTTCCTCCCTGGCCGGATTCCAGATATCAGTCCGCCAAGGTTGCCCTTGGTTCTCAACTCAACTGGATCGTCGACCTCCCGTCGACGATAGTCGAGCTCAGATCGGCGAGCTCCGAGGCAGGTCGCCCAGGTCGCTCAGGTCGCAGCTAGTCTGAGGATCGCGCTCGATGTGACCAAGGGAGGTTTCCAGCTCGCTGGCCCAGTCCGCCGTTCCCGCGCGGACTGCTTCTTCTTTCCTTTTTGTTTCCCGTCACCGCTGCCCGGCTCCTTTGTACCCCGGGCAGCCGGTTATTTTAGCCCTGCCCGTTTGGGCAGGCCCCCAGCCTATAAATAGGGGGAAGTGGTGCACTCAAAGCACGCTGACTCGAGCCCAGGAGCCCACTTGTTAAAGGCTGCGGACTCGAATCTCTGGCTTTGCGGTCTCTAGCTTGCTTTCTGCATTGCTTTCCATATCCCATCTTGTAATCCCTTCTTTGCAATCAAAAGAAAGCCCGTCGCAGGAGAGGCATTCAGGCCGCGACGGGCGAAGTCTGGTGTTGCCGTGCTCCACGGCTCTTGCTTTTTTGTTCCTTTTCTAGTCCTCCAAGTAGACTGCTGCTCGCAGTTTGTTTTTCTTTCTTCCCCGAGTGCTCGAACAGTTAGCTGGTGGTGCCCGTTTTCCCCGTCGCTTTTCGCGCATCAATAGTGTCATTCTCAGGGTCAAGAGGACCGAAGGAAGCTGCTCCGCCCAGCTTCCCTTGAGGTTCTGCACTTTTTTCTTAAGCAAGTTGAGGATCTGCTTATTGGCTGCTTCCACCTGTCCATTGCTCCTAGGATGGTGAACTGTTGCAAAGCGTAGTTCTATTCATATTTGCTTGCAGAAATCTATCATCTCGGCGTTGTTGAATTGTGGTCCATTATCAGTGATTATTGCCATTGGGATACCATGCCGGCAAACTATCTCCCCCCAAATGAAATTCTTCACAGTCTGAGTTGTTGTCTTTGTCAGCGCCTTAGCCTCGACCCACTTGCTGAAGTAGTCAATCATGACAATAATGAAGCGCCATTGTCTGCTTGCCATGGGAAAAGGACCAATGAGATCCATTCCCCAAATAGCAAAGGGCAAAGGGGTTGTGATTTATTTAAGGGACTGCACAGCCTGATGTTGAAGTGGAGCGAACTTTTGGCACTGGACACATTTTCTTGCATAAGCTTCGGAGTATTTCTTCATCGTGGGCCAGAAGTAGCCCTGCCGCAGGATCCTTCTTTCCAGGGTCCTTGCTCCTGAATGGCTTTCACACTCACCGGAATGGACTTATTAGAGAATGGTAGGGACTTCACTTTCTGAAACACATCTCGCCATGGTAGGAAAGAAAGTCTTTCTGTAGAGAATACCGGATACCAAGTAATAATATGCTGCTTTTAACCTGAACCTTTTCTTATCCCTTACTGACTGATGCAAGTTCCCAGTTGACAGATAAAGGAAAAAGGGGTCCATCCAAGAGGGATGCTGATCAATTTGCATCAACTCTTCCTCCTCCACTGTCGGGCGAAAGAGTTCCGAAGTCGTTCCTCCTGACGGAAGTCCGTATTTGGCAAGAGTATCTGCTTCCTCGTTCTCCATCCTAGGAATGTGCTCAATGGTGAAACTTTTGAACTTCCCGACCTCAATTTTCACGAGTGCAAGATATTTCTTAACACCGGCTCCCTGCTTTCAAAATTACCCAAAACCTGTGATGCCATTACTAAGGAGTAAGTTTTTATGTGGACATGGTCGATTCGGAGCTCTCTTGCGAGACTCAAACTGGCTAACAGAGCTTCATATTCTGCTTGGTTATTGGTTACTGGGAAATAAAACTTAATTGACTGTTCGAGTTTAATGCCATTTGGATTTATTAGAATCACCCCTGCCCCGGAAGCATTTCTACCAGAAGCCCCATCAACATAGATGGTCCAAGCCAGAGGAGACCTTTCTGCCTGTTCAGAACCAGACTCTGTGGTATCAATCAGAAAATCCGCCAGCACCCGTGCCTTGATGGCTGATGAGTCCTCTTTATATACCTATTTTCGGACTCATCTGGGCTTATTTCCTTGTCTTTGCACACCGTTTAGCGTCATTTGCACTCCTTTTGTTTCGCTACGGTTTTCCACACCCTGTGCACCTTTGTTGCCCATTTTCTGTGCTTGTGTGCATTTACTTTCTTGCTATGTTTATCACTGTTTGCTGTGGCTGCCGCGATCGATGCCCCGTGCAGTTTTCCTGCAGGTTTGGGGATCGTGAGGGCATTCGGGATAGGCGTTTCACTATTTTTGGCAAAGGAGTCAGTGGTCGTGCGTTTTTACCCACGCACGACCATCGACCTCCTGGCGCACGATCACTGATCGTGCGCAGCCCGGTCTCATTTGTGAAACTCTGTCTTGAACCTTCCGCACGATCACTTGCCATACCGCGCACGACCACTGCTCGTGCGCCGCCGATTGTGCGCAGTCATACCCATTTTTGCAAAGTCTGTCTGGCTATTTCTGCACGATCATCAGCCCTGCCTCGCACGATCACTGATCGTGCGCTGTTGATCGTGCGCGACTACTGATTTTCTGATGCAGGTTTGCAGGTTGCTCACGCACGGGTGCTGACCTTGGTCGCGCACGATCACTGGTCGTGCGCCAGTGGTCGTGCGCGCTATTTATTCTGCAAGCTATAAATACGCTGTTCCGCGAACTAGGGCGAGAGCATCATTACGGAACCTTCGCCAGTCCGCCGTTTCGCCCTCCAGCAAGTCCCATTCACCTCCACCTTCATCCATACCAACGGGAGGACCTTCTCCGGTGATTCCGAAGTATTTCGCATCCTCCGGCGAGCCTCCCGGCCATTGAAGCATTCTTCTCCAAGCTTTCCACCAAGGAAGAAGACGAAGCACCCCTAGAGAACGGAGTTACAGGCCCTCGAGGTGACAGCTCGGTGGTACCGGAAGCCCTCCTCGGACTGCGCTTGGAAGCGGATTGACAACCCGCACCTCCGGCCAACAACCGCGGTGGATCTTCAATCTCATGGTTGTGCATTTTCTCTCTTTTCTTGTTGTATGAAATGCTTGTGCTTGTAATGGACATCAACTTCTAGCATTATTGTTATTAGTTGTATTTCATCTTGCTCTTGAGATTTATTCTTTGATGCGCCTCGCTCCATCTCGCTCCACTCCACATGTTCGTTTCACTCAAGCTTGCTCCGCACTAATCACCTCACTCGCTAGATTTCCGTCCACTCGCCAATCGAAGTACGGCATCACGGCCGCTACATCCATCTCGCCTTGAGAAGCGGTGATTGCGACCCGCATAGTTTGCATTAGTGTAATCGGTCGTAAGACCACCAACAAAAGCCCCTTTCTTTTCTGTTTATTTAAATTAACTCTCATAACGATAGTTTCAGAGTCTAGATCGTTCGATGCCAATTGCATTCCTCAAGAGACCGACATCCGGGGATTCATTCCCAACTTTATTACTTGAGCGACCGGTACGCTTGCCGTATTTTACGCGCATCAAGTTTTTGGCGCCGTTGCCGGGGAATGCAACTGTTGAAAGATCACGATTTCTGAAAGTATTGGTATAAGAGTTAGTTTTTTTTTATTTTCGTTTCTTTGTTTTGTTGCTTCAGTGGATGCAGGGACGTGCTGCAAGAGATCTCGTTGCTTACGATCCCGAAATCGAGCGAACTCTTCGTGCGCAAAGGCGTGCCGCTGCAGTAGATCCAATCACAATGGGAGACCAGTTGAACCATGACAACGGAGTTCGTGTTGGAGGGAACCTCCCTGATAACCGTAACGGGGATGAGAATGAGGTGCAACCGCCGCATGTCCGAACCATGAGAGATTACACTACCCCCACTGTTGGGAGCATTTACCCTGGGTTTGGACCGGCGATCGCAAACCAACAGTTCGAGATCAAACTGGCAATTCTTAACATCATCCGAAACAACGCGCAGTTCTCTGGACTGGCTACAGAGGATGCCCATCTACACTTGGCAGACTTCTCAGAAATCTGTGCCACTTTCCGTTATGCTGGGATTCCTGACGATACGGTCAAGCTCCGTCTCTTCCCCTTCTCTCTACGTGACAAGGCCAAGTCATGGCTTCATTCCCTTCCTCCTGGAACAGCCACAACCTGGGAGGCTCTTACCACAAAGTTTCTAGCCAAATTCCATCGGTTGACCGTATTGTGAGTTTGAGACGCGCCATCGCTAATTTCCGGCAAAACGACCAAGAAAGTTTGGCGGAAGTCTGGGAGCGCTTCAATGAGTTGCTGCGGAAGTGCCCCAATCACGGGTTCCAAACGTGGAATCTTGTGGAATGCTTCTACTTCTCCATCGAACCTCAACACCGCGCCATGATTGACGCCGCCTCTGGTGGAACAATTATGAACCTTGCTCCTGAGGATGCTTTGAGAGTTCTGCAGGACACCGCCACGCACAGCGCCTTTTGGACCGCGGGAAGGAATACCCCCCGTGGGACAAGTGGAATCTTTGCTGTGGATGCATCAAGGCCCGCTGCTGCTGCTCCGGTGTTGGCCATCTCGTGTCAAGGATGCGGAAGTACCGATCATCATAGCTTTGAGTGCCCTGGAGCGGAGGTAATGTATGACCCCGCCTTCTCCAATGAAACCGTGAATTTTATCGCAAATCAAAATAGGGGCGCGCCATATGGAAATGCTTATAATCCGGGTGCGAGAAATCACCCGAATTTCTCGTGGAATCAAAACGCACCGGGCCAACGATGGCAACCGGGGCAGCATCAATATGATGCCTCCGCCTCCGGGAGCCAGCTGCGGCCACCCCACCCGAATTATCCTCAAGGCCCCCCCGCCGAAAAAACCAATTCTTTGGCTCAAATGTTTGAAAATTTTGTTGAAGTTTCCCAAACAAACATGACAAATCAAGCCGCTTCAATGCGTAAGCTCGAGGCACAGTTGGGCCAATTGGCTCAAATGGTCTCCAAGCGCACGCTTGGTACTCTCCCAAGCAACACTGAAAAAAATCCCCATGAACAAGGGAAAAGCCTTGGGGAGGGAAGGCTGGGGAATACCAACGAACTCGTGATTAGCTGCTTGATTAACAACGTTGAAACTACTACTTTATGTGATTCCGGGGCATCCAGCAACATCCTCACTCTGCAGGATGTCGCGAAGATGCAACTGCAAATAGACACCGCAGACCGGAAATCACTTATTCTAGCTAATGGTAATGTGGTAGATACAGATGGTGGTGTGAGGGAAGTCGATATCGAGGTTAATGGCAAACATTTTACCACTGCTTTTCAGGTCATGGGACCGGAAGAAAATGACTCCATTCCTATACTTGGTGTCCCATTTCTGACGGCCAGTGGCGCATCCCTGGATTTCTCCCAAGGACGCGTCACCTGGCCGGCTGATGCTTGCACCCTCGATGATACTTCCGTACACTCCTCTCTTTTTCGAAATGACGTTTCACTACGTAGTGCAGATCTCCAGGAAGATTTCGGAGTCCCAGCTTTGAAGGCACCCCTTGTGGATGAGAAAACCAAGGGAGGATTGACCGAGATGACCGATGAGAAGAATAATTTAGCGACCGCGAAGATGTTTGAGCGCCCCAAAGACACGGTGAACGTGCCACTTCCTACCGATGCTGTTGTGGAGCATGACACTTCTAGTTACATGCGGGAGAAATCCCTAGACTGTTATTCGTGTAATAATATTCATGACTCTATTAAGCGTTCTGTCGCTTGGGCTGATCCGATCGCCATCACGGTGCCGGAAATGATGCCATCGATTGTAAAATTTGGGAAAACTGTGAAATCCACTCCTTGGAGGTCTCCATCGGTGGAGAAGCTGAAGGAGGCGAAACGCTTGCGTGATAAGCGTTATTCTTCCTTCCAAGCGTTTGCGCACCATCTGAGCAAGGGGAAATCCCCTCCTCATGATCCTATGCAAGGTTCTGCCTCTCCTTCGCTCTCCACCGAGAAGACTTACCACAAATCGGCATATAGCTGATTGCCGCTCTGCCTCGTGTTTCCTGCTTACTTTCCTTGCTGCTTTGGAACATTTTGAGATTTATTTTATTTTATTTTGATGCATAAACATTATATACAATTGCTAATACAGGTATTTGGTCCACCTTAAGGACGGTAAACAAAAGGGCTATTCAGGAGACAACCCAAGCTTGGACCTTTTGGTCCCCTTGTTTTTGTTTGATTTTATTTTATGCTTTCTATCTTTTTGTATTTTCTATTGTTCGGCCTAATTCGCAGGTTCAGCTTATCTTTTGTGCGATGCAGCACTGCCCGCGAATCATCACGCAATCTTCTGGCATGCTCCCCTCTTTGGAGCATTGGTACTCTCTCTCGCTTCAGACTTCATTTTCTGGTTGAATGTTTATTTTTCTTGCTTATGTTTTCATTCAAGTCTGGGGGGAAGAGCCGCTTGTGCACTCCACGAGCACATTTAATTTCGCATGCCAGTAGTTTTCCTTTTTCGCTTCATTATGTAGATTCCTGTTGCACACCACTGCACCCACATGAGCGCTAGCTTAGCTGTTAGCGTGCCACGAGTTGAGCTTGTATCTTTGTTAGATTTGGAAAATTTTTGTGCTAGTTTAGGATTGCGCGACGGAGTAAAATGTTGGCCTTGCTGTGTTTCTAGTCAACTGCTCTCGTTTTGTATAGAAATTTGTGTAGACTTAATTTTTCTGTATGCTTATAGTTTTATATTTTTCTATTTGCGTGCATCTTTCTTATTCTACTCAAAAGTTTGTGAATCCGGTGTGAATCAAACGGTAGCGTAGGAATGTGTGTAGCCGCCACTAGACTCGTATTGCTTGAGTCGGGCGGAAGGATTATCCTTCTCGGGTGCTAAGAACTTGCCCCAAGCTATTCTTGAAGCATTGGTACACGGTTAGTCTAGCGTGAGAGCGATGTAGGCCACCTTTGGCCCGGTTGAGCTTTGTACCCATTCCTAACATCGCCCTTGCTAGCCCCTTTGTGCCTACCCTTCCTTTTGATTCAGCTCCACCACTGTTTCACCAAAGCCCCATAGCCGATCCTCGTCGCACACCCAAGTCGAGCTTAGTGTTTTATATTTTCATGTTGGGTTGTGATGTGGTATTTTTATTCGTGAAAATGTGGAAGTGCCCCCAAGCTTTATTTGCTGAAAATTGTGTTTTGTGAAAAGAAAATTATTTGAAAAAGAGAAAAAGTAAAAATGAAAAGTGAAAAGAAAAAGTTTGATTGAAAATCTTTATTTGAGATGATTTGAATTTGGAGTAGGCGGTGCACACACCCATTTAGTAAAAGTTAAGTCTGGGGGTGTGGTGCACCCGTGTTTATTTTGTGGGCAGCGGGTACTAGTTTTGTGCGTTTGCTCATTTGGGTTAGGTGCATACCCATCATGTTTATCGTTGTTTTCCTCACCGTAACCCAAGCCTCATTATTACCCGAAGTCCTACGGACTTGCGCTTGAGTTGACTAGTGCCGTGGAGAGAGTGCGATCGGGCAAGCTTATGGTTTCCGACATTGGTGGATTCCTTTGGGGGTAATCTTGAGCTCCGGTCTTCGGCAATGCTCACCTTAGTGGCCTGTCTACTTTCTCCCTGCGTAGGACCGGCTGATTCACCGTGATTCCACTTTTGAGTAATAATAAATTTTTGTTACGCATTGTGAAAAATATAAAATATTTTGTATACTTAAGAATTCCCTCTACTTTATTTTTATGCACGCGAGCATGCGACTTCGCATGGTACTCCGTTTGGCAATTTCTCTTTTTAGCTAGTTCATTTTTCCCCGTCTGCTTAGGTTCTGTTTGCTCGGGACGCGCAAACGGTTAAGTCTGGGGGTGTGATGAGTCCTCTTTATATACCTATTTTCGGACTCATCTGGGCTTATTTCCTTGTCTTTGCACACCGTTTAGCGTCATTTGCACTCCTTTTGTTTCGCTACGGTTTTCCACACCCTGTGCACCTTTGTTGCCCATTTTCTGTGCTTGTGTGCATTTACTTTCTTGCTATGTTTATCACTGTTTGCTGTGGCTGCCGCGATCGATGCCCTATGCAGTTTTCCTGCAGGTTTGGGGATCGTGAGGGCATTCGGGATAGGCGTTTCACTATTTTTGGCAAAGGAGTCAGTGGTCGTGCGTTTTTACCCACGCACGACCATCGACCTCCTGGCGCACGATCACTGATCGTGCGCAGCCCGGTCTCATTTGTGAAACTCTGTCTTGAACCTTCCGCACGATCACTTGCCATACCGTGCACGACCACTGCTCGTGCGCCGCCGATTGTGCGCAGTCATACCCATTTTTGCAAAGTCTGTCTGGCTATTTCCGCACGATCATCAGCCCTGCCTCGCACGATCACTGATCGTGCGCTGTTGATCGTGCGCGACTACTGATTTTCTGATGCAGGTTTGCAGGTTGCTCACGCACGGGCGCTGACCTTGGTCGCGCACGATCACTGGTCGTGCGCCAGTGGTCGTGCGCGCTATTTATTCTGCAAGCTATAAATACGCTGTTCCGCGAACTAGGGCGAGAGCATCATTACGGAACCTTCGCCAGTCCGCCGTTTCGCCCTCCAGCAAGTCCCATTCGCCTCCACCTTCATCCATACCAACGGGAGGACCTTCTCCGGTGATTCCGAAGTATTTTGCATCCTCCGGCGAGCCTCCCGGCCATTGAAGCATTCTTCTCCGAGCTTTCCACCAAGGAAGAAGACGAAGCACCCCTAGAGAACGGAGTTACAGGCCCTCGAGGTGACAGCTCGGTGGTACCGGAAGCCCTCCTCGGACTGCGCTTGGAAGCAGATTGACAACCCGCACCTCCGGCCAACAACCGCGGTGGATCTTCAATCTCATGGTTGTGCATTTTCTCTCTTTTCTTGTTGTATGAAATGCTTGTGCTTGTAATGGACATCAACTTCTAGCATTATTGTTATTAGTTGTATTTCATCTTGCTCTTGAGATTTATTCTTTGATGCGCCTCGCTCCATCTCGCTCCACTCCACATGTTCGTTTCACTCAAGCTTGCTCCGCACTAATCACCTCACTCGCTAGATTTCCGTCCACTCGCCAATCGAAGTACGGCATCGCGGCCGCTACATCCATCTCGCCTTGAGAAGCGGTGATTGCGACCCGCATAGTTTGCATTAGTGTAATCGGTCGTAAGACCACCAACAAAAGCCCCTTTCTTTTCTGTTTATTTAAATTAACTCTCATAACGATAGTTTCAGAGTCTAGATCGTTCGACGCCAATTGCATTCCTCAAGAGACCGACATCCGGGGATTCATTCCCAACTTTATTACTTGAGCGACCGGTACGCTTGCCTTCGGCACATAGGAGATCTCAAACTCACTCAGTTCGATTGCCCATTTAGCTAGCCTGCCCGAATGTTCTGGCTTTTCTAGCACACTCTTCAAAGGCTGATCAGTGACTACCTTGACTGAGTGTTCCTTAAAATAAGGACGGAGTCTGCGAGCTGACATGACCAATGCCAAAGCCAGCTTATCCAGAATCGGATACCTGGTCTCTGCATCTTTCAGAATGTGGCTGACGTAGTAAACTGGAAATTGCCTCCGGTTTTCTTCTCGGATGAGAACATAGCTGACTGCTTCAGGACCAACTCCCAGGTACAGGAGCAACATCTCCCCTGTTCTGGGGCTTTGTAACAAGGGTGTAGAATTTAACTGCTTCTTTAAGTGCTCAAAGGCTTGTGTGCATTCCTCTGTCAACTGAAATTTGGACGCTCCCCAAAGAGTTTTGAAAAATGGGGCACTCTTATCCCCAACTCGAGAGATGAATCTCCCGAGTCCTGCCAGCCTCCCCCCTAACTGTTGAACTTCTCTGGGAGAACGGGGGGGGGGAGCCATATCAAGGATGGCTTTGACCTTATCTGGATTAGGGGAAAGGCCCTCCGGAGTGAGCAGATGACCAAGGAATTTTCCTTTGCTTGCTCCAAAAGTGCATTTTAACGGGTTAAGTTTTATCTTATGTTTTCGCAAAGTGGAAAAGTTTCCATCAGGTCGCACAAATGCTGCGGGTGAGACTTGTTTTTCACTAGGAGATCGTCCACATATACTTCAAGGTTTTTGCCCTTTTGATCTCTAAACACATGATCAATCATGCGTTGATATGTCGCGCCTACGTTCTTAAGCCCAAAAGGCATTACAAGATAACAATAATAACTTTTGTTGGTGATAAACAATGTGTGAGGAACATCAGGTTTGTGCATTCTTATTTGATGGTACCCAGAGAATGCATCTAAAAAGCTCATAAAGGAATATCCTACTGCAGAATCAACTAGAGAATCTATTCGAGGCAGGGGGTAGCGATCTTTCGGGCACGCTTTATTCAATTGGGTGAATTCTACACACATTCTCAACTTCCCCCTTGGTTTTTTAATCATTAAAACGTTCAAAACCCACTCAGGATATTGAATTTCTTGAACAAAGCGCGCCTTGAGGAGTTTAGCAACCTCCTCTCTGATGGGTTCTGCCAGCTTGGACGCAGCATCTCTCTTCTTTTGCTGCACCGGCTTGACGGTTGGATCAATGTTGAGGTGATGGCAAGCCATGCTTGGATCGACTCCCAGCATATCCTCCGCTGACCAAGCGAAGACGTCTAATTTCTTCAGTAAACAATAAATCAATTCTACCTTTTGATCTTCTGGAAGTTCTGAGTTGACGGTGAGCTTTCTCTCTTCTCCTTCAGCGATGGGAACTCCCTGCATCACCTGGGCAGGTTCTAGGTGAGTGTCTTCTCTATCTGCAACAGCTCCTGGCTGGGCAGAAACTTCTGCTACTGCTGGGAAGATCGGATGGGAGAGCACGGTCACGTTCACCATTCGTAGGTAGCACTCCCTAGAATGCCTCGGGTTGCTTCGGACTCTGCACATCCTGCCATCAGCATAGAACTTGACAGCAAGGTGATAGGTTGACACCACCGCCTGGTACTTGTTAAACAATGGCCTCCCGAAGATGGCATGGTAGCAGCTTGGAGCATCTACCACTACAAACTGGACTGGTTGGGTGGCTCCCCCGAGCTTCACTGAGAGGGTGACGCTCCCCTCTACTTCTTTTCTTTCTCCAGAAAAACCATAGAGTGGCCCTTAAGTGGAAAGCAAAGGATTTCCGGTTCTCAAGGCTTCAAAAGTTGTCTTGAACAGAAGATTAACTGAGCTACTTGTATCGATAAGAATCCGATCCAGAGTATAATCCTCTATGGCCGCTTTGACCACTATAGCATCATCAAAAGGATTGGCCGTCTGGGGCAGATCTTCTTGACCAAAAACATTATCAACCACGGAAGGGGCGGAAGAGGAAGTGGAGGCAACCTCTACCCGAGAAACCCTCGCAATTGAAGATTTCCTAGTGGCTTCGGCCCCTGCCCCTCCATGAAAGAAAAAGAGCCGCCCGAGGGAGCCCTCATCATCTGCGTTGAAGCACTCAGGTCGAACGTTGACGGGCCCTAGCCGGCCAACATCCTCCACCTCCACAACCTCTGCTACTTCTTTGCCTTTAGCGCTGGAAGGTTTCGAAGAGTTGCCCCTCTTGTCCAAATCCTTGATCTTTGCTTCGGCGACTAGCCTCTCAACCAGTTGTCGAAGGTCTTTGCAATCTTCAGTCAAGTGGCCCTTCTCTTTATGAAACTCGCAGAATTGGGAATTATTTCTGGGCTTCCAGTCTCTCTGAGGCCCTTGCCTCTTCTCTTCTGCTTTCTTCTGGATGATCTGGACAACTTCTTCAAAGTTGAGTCCCAGATCCAAGAACTCTGCCACGGAGCTTCTCTCACGCGGCTTTGAGACTAGTAAGGTATTCTGGTAGATGGGGAGAGCCTGAAGAGGAATGGCGGGTGTTGATGCACGAAATGCGAAGGGGAAGTCGGGCACCACCAGCTAACAGTTCGAGCACTGGGGAAGGAATAGGGAAAAGACTGTCGGCTAGTCAGTTACTAGCGGCTAGGAATGGTGGATAAGACCGAATAGAGAAAAGAGAGAAAGGGCCGCTATCAGCGGCAACACCAGAATTTGCCCGCCGCGGCTTAAATGCCTCTCCTACGGCGGGCTTTCCTTTTATAAGAAATGAAGCGATTACACTTAGAAAGGAAAGAAGAAAGGAAGAAGCCGGTCGGACAATAGACCGCAAAGGATTAGAATCGAGGCCGCAACTCTTAACAAGCGAGCTCCTGGACTCGAGTCAGCGTCCTTTGGGTGTACTCCCGCCCCCTATTTATAGGCTTGGGGGCCTGCCCAAACGGGCAGGGCTAAAATTACCGGCTGCCCGGGGTACAGGAGAACCGGGCAGCGGTGACAGGAAACAACCAAGAAAGAGAAGAGGGCAGAGGAAAGGCCGTGCGGCCTGGCGGGCTTCCTCTAGCGAGTTGAGAGTCCCGTCCTCTGGACGGGCTGATCTAGACTCCCTCTGACGGCGACTTGGGAAATAGGTCGCGCGGCTTGAGCAAGGAAAGGCCGACCCTTAGATGATGGCTGGACTGGAACTGGCGGCGGCTTGACGGAGAGGCCGCCCGGCTTATCTGACAACAAGCCGGTTTGCTGAGAATGGTGGCTAGAAAGAACAAGCCGCCCGGACTTGAAAACCTTGAGAACTAGTCGCGGATTCCGGATATCATAATCCCTACACATTTTTAAGTTTCTGAAAAACTTCGAAAATGTAGAACTAAGCCGGAGACCGCGACTGTTATTAATGCTCCTGCGTCTATAAAATGCCGAGGGCCCTGCCATTTCGTCAAGATTTCTGTCAAGCCACGGGTCACTATTCGCCACTAGCGGTTAGAATCCTCCAACACGACTGGGACTTCTATAAGATGGACGTCATGTCCTCGATGCTAGTTCGCGAAAAGAAGTCGTCTGGGTCGAAAAAGAGGAGCAGGAAAACAGACAGTTCTGACCAACAGCCTGAGAAGAAAACTGAGAAGCCGATCACACCGGCGGCTTCTGATTCTGGAAAGAAACCAATGGAAGCCGTCGCGGAATCCTCGCAGGCCGCGACCAAAGTCAAAACGGTTTCCAAATATGCTCTCCCGCAAGCCGGAACCACCAAATCTTTCGACATTACCTACTCGCCATCAGGTGAACCCCTCTTGAAGATCGCCGGGGCGGAGGAGAAGAGTGTCGACTCTTCCAAACCGCGCGAGTTGCCCACATCTGCTGACTTGATCGTCATTGATGAGGACGACTCAGAGAAGCCACTGGAGGCCGAGCGGTCTCTGACTGAGAAGAGGAAGTGGACAGAGACCATAGTTGGCCACCTGAAGCGACACAAGAAGAAGGATGAGACCCTTGAGGAAAGGATGAGGAGGAAAACGCAGAAGATGCGGGTTGACAATCACAATGTTTCTGTGAAGGTTGGAGCGGCCAGTCTTCAGTATAAGCCGCAGGAGAAGGAAGTGTCTGAGAGTCCGTCGACTCCATCCCCTAAGCCGAACGAGCCTAAGAGCACGCCAGCGGTTAGCGATTCCCTGAGCGACATCTTGAAGGGTATGGAGAAGTTCCAGCAGCAGGACAGGTTATTGGCAACTCCACCGACTTCTGTAGAGGCCGTCGATGTTGATGTCTAAGTTATAGGAGAGAAGCTTGGCGAACCGACTCCTGCGGTTTCAGAAGGGGTTGAAAAATTAAAACTCAGAAAGAAGATAAAGGAGATGAAGGAGATAATCGCCGGGAAGCAAGTGGCGACTACATTTCCTACCCTGCAAGGTAAACACGAAGAAGTTGAGCGTATTGTAAAATTCTACAAGCCGCGGTCACGGAAGAAGGGAGCAGACACAATTTTCAATCCGCCAGCGAACTTATTCCAGACCACGGCTCAACTGAAAAGTAAAGCAAAAGAAACCACGCGGCTATGGAAAGAAAAGCTAAAGTGAATAGACTCCGAAAGGTTTAGGCGACAAGCGGTTAGACCTTATACTGCGGCTTTTGAAGGAGAGATAACCACGAGCTGCGGTCTCGTTCTAACGAGATCTTTTAAAAGGTGCGGGTCATGTTACTGAATCTAACCGCTTGTTTATTCGCTGCAGGTGCACCTGAAACTGCCGTAAAGCTTGGCGAACTGACGACTCTCTTACCTCCACTGATTCCACCGCTACCTCCAAGTATCCGTGACCAAAGGACGGCCGAATTCCAGGAGGAGGTCGCCTCCTTGCAGACTAGAGTAAGGGAGCATGCCGAGGCCCTTCGAGCCAAGGAAGAAGAGTGGCGACTTCAAGAGGAAGATCAATGGTCTATGCTGAAGGCTGCTGAAAAGTGAACAAAGGAAGTGCTGGAAGACTTGGAGCTGGAGAGAGGAATGATGTGGTCTCAGGTGGAGGTCGCTGAGAAAAGGACGCAGGAGGCACTGGTCAGCTTGGAGTTGGAGAGAGCGACGATGCAGACTACGCTGGAGACCGCTAACAAAAGGGTGTAGGAGGCACTGGCCAGCGCAGACATGGAGAGAGCGGCAAAGCGGACTGTGCTGGAGGCCACTGACAAAAGGGTGCAGGGGGCCCTGGCCAGCTGGGAGGAGGAGAAGATAGCGATGCGGACTGCGCTGGAGACCGCTGAGCAAAGAACACAGGAGGCGCTGGCCAACCTAGAGCAGGAGAAGACAGGGAAACTTGACCTGCAGGCTTTAGTGCTGATGGTCGGCCGGATTGAGAGGGAAAGGGAGGACATCGCTCGACGTGATGAGGAAAGGGATAAGGACCAACCAGAGGAGGCCGGCAGAGTTTTGCGACCTGCTGGGACGACTACTGAGTAGCAGCAACTACCAAACCGCCCAGCTTCCGGAGAGACTTCGAACTCACCAGTAGTCGCGGCGGTTAGGCAGGTTGCTGCTTCTAGCGACCCGGGAGATCGCGCTCTACCGCTGATTCCATTTGCCCGCGTGGAGTGCGATACCTCGCGAGTTCATCGGACTCTGCACTCCATCCACAACCTTGTTAGTCAAGTGTATGTCCAGCTGGTACAGGCCGGAGACCAAGTCACGCGGGTTGGTCGAGAAGCTCCAGAGAGTGGAGAGAGATAATTATGAGAATTCTATTTGGCTTTGTAATAAGCATCAACTCGTGATGCCGGACAGTCTGATTGTTGTGAACAATTGTTGTATATTTGATTGTATGTTACTGCGAATTGCTTGCGGCTTTGTGCGGTTTAAAATCCTTGTCGTTGTTTCTTTGTCTCGGAATTTTTCTAAGTGCATGAACTTGACCGCGCGAACTGCCGAACTGTTTTGCGGTTTGAATACTTTCTCTTGCAGGTTAGGTCGTGCGGCTAGATAACAAATCGTGATTTGACAACCATCACTGCAGCTGTGTAGAAAATCTATAAATGGAGATGATCCTGGAGACTCTGGCACGAAAGATTAGGATGCGAGCTAAAGTAAAGTCGATGCGGTCTGATAAAACTTATGCCGTCAGGACCGATGCGGCTTTTGCCTTTCATTCGGCGGACCACAAAGAAGGTCGTCTTACTCAAGCCGAGCTAGATAGCTTTGTAGAGAAGTACATGAAAGATAGCCCGCTGCTCACATGGCTTCCTCTTCCTCACAAACGAATCAACACCTCTGCAGCCAACTAGATCGCCATTCCTGTCGATCACTTTGACTGCGTGTTCCGCTTCCCCGCGCTGATAGAAGCCGTAGCGGTCTTTGACCACTATGGAGTAGTGCCAGGATAGCTGCCGCCGAATTCCATTGCGGCTATCTAAGGCTTTAACTCCTACTTGAGGTCGGAGAGAGTCTGCTTCTCGATAAAGCTGTTCAGAGAATGCTTCTCCGTCCGGTCTATTCCGGACTCTGGAACAAAGATCTTCAGAGGGCATCTATACTTCGGCTGCCGGGGGCTGAAGGTCGTCAACCTGGCGAAAAAAATACCGAATTGGTCAGAGAGGCACCTGATCTTCGAGGGCCAACTCGGACTCCTGCCAGTCAACCTGCAGGCTCGCGACGAAGCCGCGTTTGGCAGCAGCAGACTTGATGGCCTATAGAAGGATATCTTCGACTTCTTCAAGGGCGATCGGCTAGACGCCATCCACTACCTCCTGCTGCTCCCAACTTTGGTGGATGTTCATGCGGAGGATGTTCGTGCCAAGAATGTCTTTTGGTTGTTGGAGAACCTGCAAGGGAGAAAACGATAAAGAATGGACTGCGAGTTGTCGGTTACTAGCGGGTAGCTGAAAAGGAGAAAAGAGAAGGGGGGCCGCTGGAAGTGGCGACAACAGAGTTCGCCCATCGCGGCTAAAACCACTCATGCGACGGGCTTTATGATTGCCATAAATGAAGCGGTTACAGCGGTTATCAGAGAAACCCGATCGGACAGTAACCCGCTGGGCAAAGGGATCGAGACCACTGCCACAGACGGCGAGCTTGAGGATTCGATTCGCGATGCCTAGAGAGTACTGTTCATGCCTATTTATAGGCTTTGGGCCTTCCCGAGCGGGCAGACGCTAGAATCACCGGCTGCCCGGGGGACAGGAGAGCGGGCAGCGGTGACGGGATGCGCAACCGAAGAAGAAAGAGCAAGCTCTTAACCGCACGGTTACACGGTCTTGAATAAAAAGACCGACAGCTTTCGGATGGAAAGAACGGCTTGCAGGACTGCTACGACCGCGCGGTTATGCGGTTAAGAAACGTCCCTTTGACTCAGGGAGAACAAGGATAGTGGTCTTCCGGGTAAACATTATCCCCGCACATTTCCGAATGCCGGAGAATTTTTGAAATGTGAGCTTTATCCGCCAGACCGATATAGCCCTTAATGCGCTCCAGAGCTATAAATAACGCTGGAAAGAGAGTTTCAGATATTCCTTGGGAGATTACTTGAACTGCGGTTAACACTTTGTTGCTCGCTATGCCGATGAAAAGTCTGTTGGGAGATATGTACAGGAAATCTGGTTCGAATGTGAGGCCGCTTGCTCGGGAAAATTAAGTCAAGGTCACCAGTTCGCCCGATATATTGACCGAAAAAACTGTCGCAGCCTCTACATCTTTAATCGTCTTAGCCAAAAACCCGAGCGAGGTGAGCGGTATAGCTGGGGTAAAAATTGACCTACCCGCCACCCCTGAGACCACCATTACCCCTGATGTTCACATCACAAGCATCACTCCACACAACCATGATGGCAAATTGCCTTCTTCAGCCGATACCCTTACTGATATTCGGGAGAAAGCTATGAAGGCCGCGTTGACCGCGGCGGACAAGCTAAAAATCGAGTTGGGGATAAGCGAGTCTACTTCGGAAAAAAGAAAGCGTCGATCCGAGCGGGTAAAAAGGAGAACAAACTTTTCCGCGGCATAATATACTTCGGCTGCAAGGGTTTGAAGGTAGTAAACCTCCCTAACAAGGTTACGGACTGGTCGACCAGATATCTGGTCTTTACGGGCAATTTGGGAGTTCTTCCCCGAAGTCCGTAAGCCCGTGCGGCTAGTATTTTCAGAAGAATAGAGCTCGGGGGGAAGGAGTAAGAAATCGCCAATTTCTATAAGAATGAGTGGTTGAATGTCACCTATTACTTTCCACTGCGGGTAATCGCGGCCGATTACGATACGTCCGACTGCAAGCATTCTGCTGTTTTAAGAAGTCTTGTATTCGTGCGGTATTGTTAACCCTTCCTCTACAGTTCAGCAGGAGGTTCCGGCGGGCAAGTCGATCTCTCCAGAAGGTCTGGTGCTGACCCAAGTAGAGCTGCGCAAGCAGAGAGAAGCCGACCGTACCGAGGCTGATGAGCTAGCTGCACTGAAAGCCCGACCATTACTTTCGTTCCAGATTGGATCGAGAAGCCCCTGACGGATCTGCGCGGTAAGCAGGCCGTGCGATTTCACCGGAGTGGGGAACATATTTCAGTTTCCACTTCTCTTCCGCCTTGGTCGAGCTCCAAACTTACTTGTCATACCCGGGCAGCTGGCTTTGCCCTATATGGGAAGAAAAATATGGCCGAGATTAAATCAGTTCCAACCGCACGACTTCCCACTTTAGCCGCACAAGCTCGAGTGAGAAGTTTCAGCCTCGATCATTTCATGGGTGAGGCTCTTGCTGAGGTTACTGGAGTAGCCGAGCGGCTAGAGGTAAGAGTGGATGAGCTTGAAGAAGAAAATGAAGCTCTGAAAACGGATAACAAAAAGTTGAGAGAGAGAGTTGAGGTAACCAGAACCTTACTTTCTTTCTTTTATCCACTCGGTCTCAAATTCTAAAAAACTTACATTATCTTTACTCTTACAGCGAATGTATGAACGGGAGAACCCGGCTTTTTTGCACGAAATCATCTCCCATTTGCGAGAAGGAGGGGAGGATATTCTTTACATTCTTAAGGAGAGAGGTTCTTTGATACCGGAGGAGCAAAAACTTACCTTCGACGACCTCTTTCCCGATTTTAAAAAGATGGAGGCCGAATGAGATAACGCGGTCCGTGCGGCTAAGATAGCCGAATCTCCTCCCGCTCCTGAGGCTGAAGCCGATGCTCGTAATGATGAAGAGAGCGATGCTGAAGAAGTTACTGAGGAGGATTCCGGGGATCGCGGAGAATCCGATTCGTCAAGATCTTCCGGATCGAGCGAGTCTCTGAGTGCTTCTAGTTCATCCGGTTCGGAACGAGATCGTCAAAAGAAAAATGCCAAGATATAAATATAATATGCTTATTTTCTCTTTTCAGACCGCGCGGACTTTCTTTTTGTAAACCGCAAGGTATAAATGTAACGACCTTTTAATAAATGATAGTCCTGATTTCTCATGCTATGTGATGTCGTGTGGTTGAATGATTTTTACTTTCTCGGTTAATTGACGGATTGAAAAGTATTTCGCATCTTGATTCTACCTCAAACCTCGTGTGATGGGTTTGCGACTCGCACTTTTATATTCGTTCGATAATAATTAAATCTGCGGATATCGACATCATTATCCGCACGATCATTATTTGTATAAGAAAAACAACATGAAACTCCCATATCAAATCTGCGGCTAGGCACATCATTATCCGCACGAGCATTATCTGTATAAGAAAAACAACACAAGAACTCTCATATTAAATCTGCGGCTAGCAACATAATTATCCGCACGATCATTATTTGTATAAGAAAAACAACACGAAACTCCCATATCGAATATGCGGCTAGCAACATCATTATCCGCACGATCATTATCTGTATAAGAAAACAACACAAGAACTCTCATATCAAATCTGCGGCTAGCAACACCATTATCCGCACGATCCTTATCTGAGAATTGCCTACGTCATGCACTGGTCCGCTATCGTTGACCTCCTTATCGCTGGTCCGAGAGCGAACAGAAATTCTGGAAATCTTGCCCTGCGATCAACTTAGTCTTATATTGTCGCGCGGTTATGCGAATAAACCTTAATTTAGAAAGGAAGGGAGGTGTGCCCGATTACCACGGCCTAGATTGATCATCAAGGATGAGGTTGGCGGGTGCTGAGACTCGCACCATCTTTTCTCAAGGAGGATCAATGAAACCGTGATAATATCCCTTATGACGCATGGTAAAGCTAAGCACCCACCTTGACCCTCCTGATACGCAGAGGTGGTGTGTTAGATGCCAGCTGGGATCCGATGTCTAGAAGCCCTCCGCACGAGAATCTGCAAGCTCCCACTACACGGTGCGAAAACTCCCCGCTACACTTCGTCTTGGTGGAGTTACGCTAATGACAACGATTCTCGCGGGGGATCAAGCTAGACTCAGCGGTGTTACCTCGAGTTTGTTATTTCTTAACTTGAGTCCGTAGAATGAATACCTTGCGATCTATTTTTAAGAGTAAAATCGTTTCAGATCATCCCTGCTCCAAGTATGAGTGATATCCTCCCCTTCATATGTTTGCAGTTTGTAAGCTCATCTTTTCAAGACTTCCTTTATGATAAAATGTCCGATCCAGTTTGGATTCAATTTTCCGACCGAGCCATTTCTTGCTGCTGCGTCCACCTTTTTAAGAACTAAGTCTCCCACCTGAAATTGCTTAATCCTTACTTTTTGGTCAAAATATCGCGCTGTTCGCCTTTTTACTTCTTCCTGTCTGATAGTAGCCTCATCTCGGAGTTCCTCGATGTGATCTAGGCAATATCTCATCTTTTCATCATTTATTTCCAGCCAATCTTCCCAGTTTTTCCTAGCCAGCAAGACCCTGGGTGTTGATACTTCAAACTCTATCGGGATGAGGGCCTCTGATCCATGTGAGAGCTTGAATGGAGTCTCTCCTGTGGAGCTGGAAGGTGTAGTTCTTAGGGCCCATAATACTGAGGGGAGTTGATCAGCCCAACTATTCTTCAGACTTTGAACCCTTTTCTTAAGTAAGTTCAGAATTCGCTTATTGACGGCTTCTACTTGGCCGTTGCTCCGAGGATGATGTACTGAAGAAAATCGGAGGTCGGTTCCTACTTTCCTGCAAAAATCAATCATTTCTGTGTTATTGAACTGAGGTCCATTATCGGTGATTATCGCCATAGGGACTCCGTGCCTACAAATTATATCACCCCAAATAAAGTTTTTAACTATTTGAGTTGTGGTCCTTGCTAGTGCTTTTGCTTCAATCCACTTAGTGAAGTAGTCAATCATAACTAAGATGAAGCGTCGTTGACTACTCGCCATTGGAAACGGCCTGATGAGATCCATTCCCCAAATTGCGAACGACCAAGGTGCCGTGATCGAGAAAAGTTGTCGAGCGGGCTGGAGTTGAAGTGGAGCAAATTTCTGGCATTGAACACATTTCTTGGCATACATCTCTGCGTCCTTCCTTATCGTTGGCCAAAAATACCCCTGACGTAAGATTCATTGTTCTAGGGTTCTGGCTCCAGAATGTCTACCACACTCTCCTGAATGGATATCTTGAAGAATGATGGGGACTTCCTCTTTCGTGACGCATCTTGCCATAGGTGAGATGAAAGTTCTTCTGTAAAGTATCCAAGAAATCAGGTTGTAATATGCTGCTTTAATTCTGAATCATCTTCGATCTCTAACGGTAGGGTGATACTCTCCTTTTGATAGGTATAGAATGAATGGGTCTACCCAAGAGTCATGCTGGTCGACTTGCATTGCCTCCCCTTCTTCGACTGATGGTCGAAAATGCTCGGACGCTATTTCCCCTGTTGTTAACCCGGAATCCGCGACTAGTTCTCCAGGGTTTCAAGTCCGGGCGGCTTGTGCTTTCTAGCCGCCATTCTCAACAAACCGGCTTGTTGTCAGATGAGCCGGGCGGCCTATCCGTCAGGCCGCCGCCTGTTCCAAGGTCAGCCATCATCCCAAGGGCCGGCCTGTCCTTGCCCAAGCCGCTCAACCTATTTCCCAGGTCGCCGTCAGAGGGAGTCCAGATCAGCCTGTCTAGAGGCCAGGACTCTCAACTCGCCTAAGGAAGCCCGTCAGGCCGCGCAGCCTTTCCTCTGCCCTCTTCTCTTTCTTGTTTGCTTCCCGTCACCGCTGCACGGTTCTCCTGTACCCCGGGCAGCCGGTAATTTTAGCCCTGCCCGTTTGGGCAGGCCCCCAAGCCTATAAATAGGGGGCGGGAGTACACCCAAAGCACGCTGACTCAAGTCCAAGAGCTCGCTTGTTAAGAGCTGCGGACTCGATTCTAGTCCTTTGCGGTCTATTGTCCGGCCGGCTTCTTCCTTTCTTCTTTCCTTTCTAAGTGTAATCTCTTAATTTCTTATAAAAGGAAAGCTGGTGGTTCTTGTTTTTCCGTCACATTTCGTTCATCAACAGTTAACACGTGGCCTTCAGATCTCGGTTGGATGGTGAAAATCTGCGACAAGATATTGTCAGACCGCGCGACCGCTAGAGCTTAGCAGCTAGTCGAGCAAGCAACGGCAAGGGCGGTTAACCTGTTCAGTAACCGCTTGCCATTCTATCCGCTCGGTCAAACTGTAACTGTCTGGCGGTCTCTAAGTTCGTGTTGGTTGTTATCTATCATTTGCAATGAATCTCCCGAGGAATTACAGAAATTTCTTATCACCTATGCGGGATTCCTTAACGAGGCAAGATGGTTCTCATCCCGAGAATGTAGCTAAGGATGCATTTCGGGCTTGCATGAAGCAGACACCACTCTACAGAGAAGAAGAAGTTTCTTTTCCGTTCGTTGATCAAATAAGCTGGGATACCGTTGCTGATGATTTTAGAGAGCCTCGCTTGCCATGTTATTTTGGGATTAGTGATCCAGTTTCACATCTACAAGCATTTGAAGCGGTTGCTTCTCTAAAAGCCATGTCAGATGGAATCAAATGTAAGCTTTTTCTAATGACCTTTGACGGTCTTGCTCAGGAATGGTTTCATGGTTTACCTTCTCGGTCCATCACCCTCTTTGGGGATTTTCAAAAACAGTTCCTTTTGAGATTTGATACTTTCAGGAAGCGGAAGAGAAACCCAGTAGCTCTCTTCCAAATCAAGCAGGAAGTTGATGAGTCTACCGCTCATTTCGTTGATCGGTTTCAAAAGGAAATGCTCGATATCGTTAACATTCATCCAGACTTCTACAAATATGTCTTGATAAGTGGACTTCGAGAAGGTCCTCTTAAATTTAAAGTTAGCAAAAAAGAGCCAAAAACTTATGGAGATCTTATTGAAATAGCTAATCGGTTCATAATGGGTGAAGCAGCAAATGCTAACTATATATCTTTCTTGAATCAGATGGCTAGGGAACGTCATAAAAATTCTTGTCATCAACCCGGTTCTTCCCAAAACGCTTCGGAAGCTCCACGACGGTATAAATCATCAGAGTGTATAAAAGCTTGCCCTATCATGTCTTTTGATCCTAAAACACTCAAGTATGAAAGGTACTCGGACAGATATGTCAAGTTCAAAATTTCTATGGAAGATTTTCTGCCAATTCTTGCTAGTATGAAAGAATTTAAAAAGCCTCGACGTATGAAATCAAAGATTGAACATCGACATGATGAACTTTTTTGTAAATATCATAAGGATATTGGTCACAACACAGAAGATTGTCGGGCTCTCCGGAAACTAGCAGATCAATTTGCAAGGGCAGGGAAATTACAAGACTATGTTGTCCTATGATCTTCTAGCACAATTTCCACTGATAAAGCCGATGTTGCAAATGAAGATTCTGTTGTTAAATAGTGGAAGTGTTAGAAGCGGTAGTATCTTGTTTGTCTTTCTTTTACATATTTCGTATATCTCCCATGTGTTCGGAGTTTCTTGCATTTGCTTCTTTTCTTTTGATAATGACAGTTGTAATAGATATAGCAATAAATCAGTCCTCACCAGCATCCAGCTTCACAAATATCTCTCAACGATCATCGACAATTGGGTTCAATCAGGCTTCAAACCCATATCCTTTTACAAAGCTTTCCTCTAGAAATAAGCATTCATATGCCCTCTAAATTCTGCTCCTTAGCTTTACACTTAACATTGACATACGTATGTGGACATTTACTTATAAAAAAAATAATATTACTTTTTTGGCCCTCCACATCCCGCACGACATCAGTCCCAGATGTGTAGTGGCAATCCCGCATGACATCAGTTGCAGATGTAAACCCTGCTCGAATCATTCGCAGATGAGTTGAATTGAGATCTTCTTTAGAAGAGTAATGATTCTCAGTTTATGTTGTAAGACAGTGCAGGCAGAGTTTTCGTTATCTTTTCAACCTGCAAGTTACAGTGGTAGATAAATTATGGTTTTCACATATGATTATCGATATGCTGGTCAGTTCATAGACCTCGCAATTATCCGTTCCAGCTTATCCACCGTCTCACGGTCTTACAGCCTAGCCGATTTATATTGCACAGTCCGCAGACCGCGCGGTTACATATTTCGGTTTATTCTATTCGGCTATGAAATCTCTCACGGATTATTATTAATATATTCTGGAATTCGGCCGACTTGCTCCTGTCAACTAATTCTAGTCCGCCGGCTTATTGTATTCATTCAAATCAATTTGCGGCTTACTATGTAAAGAAGTCGCAATATGTTTAACTCTATCATTCAGTAGTTTCCCTATTGGAAGCGAGTTTCGTATTAAAGTTCAGACAGGCCTATCAGGGCTCAACTTCATTAATCATGGGGCTTCGTGTTAAATATGAACCTTCAACAGTTGAACTGCCTTATCTTCTTGGCGAATAATCTCCTGACCACCCGGCTTATTGCTCTATATACGCTCAAGGGTGATCGGATTGTAATAAATTCGCAGACAACTAATATAACCGGTTACCGGTATTCTACTCGAGTTTAACCGGAGCAAAAGGTAGTTGTTATTCGGTGGAGTCATCGATGAGAGTTCTTAAGCCGGAAACGAGTAAGAAAGATTAAGCCGCATAAACAAACAAGTAAGTAAAATTTCAATAGATTCTCGCAAAAGGTAAAATATTTTCATTTCTAATGTCAAGTATAAAAGGTAGACCGCGCGGTTTACAAAATCTTACCGGCGGTCTCAAAAAATGTAAAAACTATTACAAGTAATTTATCCTAACTATTCGGCTTTAGTCTTTTGGATGCAGGAGTGTCGGAGTCCGGTTCACCGTCGATGTCGATCTCAGAAGGCGAGTAGTCGCCGCTGTCAGACGAGGATGAACGCGAACTGCCAGTGCCCCTGGTCTCTGACCCAGTGGCATCAACCCGTGCGGTCTCAGACGCTTGACCGCCGGTTCCTGAAGAAGCGGTCTCGCTCCCGCTTCCTTCGCTGTGCTCCTCTTCATCTTCTGCCTTGCCCTCGCCCTCTCCATCGACCTTCTCCTTGCCCTTCAGAGCTCGGTAAACTGCGGCCACCCTTTTCTTCAAGGGTGGATATAGGTCGGCGCAGGTGAAGTCGGTGAATCCCAGGGCGAGGCCGCCGCGATCTCGAAGGCGTTTCAGCGCTCCGTCGATCCCTTGGACAAGCTGCGGAAAGACCGCGTTCTGAAAGGCTGAGTTGGCCGGATCATATATTTTCTGCAAAGGAAGGAAGAAGGTCAGTCCGAGCAGCTTGTTTAATGAGGTCGCATAAATCAGGTAATATCTTACCGCATTGAGCTCCTTCAAGCGTGTGTTTTCTTCCTCCTTTTTGGCGAGTTGCCACTTCAGGTCGCCTTCACTTGCGACTAACCTCCTATGGGCCAGGCCCATATAGTGGTTAGCCACGAAGCTTCTCGCGCCGACCATCGCGGCAAACCGTGAGAAGTCCTCTGCTGGTATCTTTTTCAGCGCTTTTAGGTTGCGCCTACCATATAAAGCCGCGCCAGCCGCGGAGGCGTGCGGCTTATCGTTTCCTTCCCCCAGTTAGGGAGGGCGGTGGAAACTTGGACTGATTCGCCGTCGGCACTCCACTGCATGGTGGGGTTGCCGCGGAGATCCTTCAAGCGGCTGCCCATACCATGCAGCGTGAAGTCGCTCGAGGAGTCCGATGCTCCTTCCTCTTCAGCCCGCTCCGGCCTGGCCCTCTTGGCCCTTTTCTCCCGCTGTGTAAGGGCTAGGCTGCCAGGAGTTAGAGGCTTATTCAGCGGGACCGCAACGGCAGCTGCAAGGCAAAGTTAACAAGTCAGTTGGTAAGCCGCGCGGCTAGCAGAGCAGTTCGGTTGGGTGATACTTACTGTCCTGCGCATGGACATCCTCCAAAGTCGGGAGCAGCGGGAGGTAGTGGGTGACGTCGAGCCACTCGCCCTTGAAGAAGTTGAAGATCTCCTTCTCCACGCCATCCAGTCCGCTGCTGCCAAAAGCGGCTTCGTCGCGAACTTGCGGATGGACCGGCAGGAGTCCGAGTTGACCCTCGAAGATCAGGTATCTTTCTGACCAATTCGGGATTTTGTTCGCCAGGTTGACGACCTTTAGCCCCCGGCAGCCAAAGTACAGATGCCCTCTGAAGATCTTTGTCCCAGAGTCTGGAATAGACCGGACCGAAAAGCATTCTCTGAACAGCTTCATTGAGAAGCAAACTCTCTCCGACCTGAGGTAGGAGATGAAGCTGTAAATCGCCGCAATAGAGTTCGGCGGCAGCTGTCCTGGCACTACTCCGTAGTGGTAGAAGACCGCAACAGCTTCAATTAGCATAGGGAAGCCAAAGCCGCAGTCAAAGTGATCGATTGGGATAGCGATCTGGTTGGCTGCGAAGGTGTTAATCCGCTCGTGAGGAAGCGGAAGCCGCGCGAGGAGCGGGCTGTCTTTCATATACTTCTCTACAAAGCTATCCAGCTCGGCTTGTGTAAGCCGACCTTCTTTGTGGTCCGCCGAATGGAAAGAAGAAGCCGCGTCGGTCCTGACGGCAGAAGCTTTGTCAGACCGCATCGACTTTGCTTTAGCTCGCATCCTGATCTTTCGTGCCGAAGTCCCCGGGATCATATGCTTTTATAGATTTTCTACACAGCTACAATGATGATTGTCAAATCGCGGTTTGGTATCTAGCCGCACGACCTAACCTGCAAGAGAAAGTATTTAAACCGCAGAACAGTTCGGCAGTTCGCGTGGCCAAGTTCCTGTACTTAGCAAAATTCACAAAGCAAAAATATAGCATCTATGATATTCAAACTGCGCAGAGCCGCAAGCAATTTGCAGTAACAAACAATCAAATATACAACAATAGTTCACAACAATCAAACTGTCCGGCATCACGAGTTGATGCTTATTGCAAAGCCAAATTAAAGTTCTCATAATTATCTTTCTCCACTCTCTGGAGCCTCTCGCCATACCCGCGCGACTTGGTCGCCGGCCTGTACCAGCTGGACATACACTTGACTGACAAGGTTGTGGATAGAGTGCAGAGTTCGATGAACTCGCGAGGTATCACGCTCTACGCGGGCAAATGGAACCAGCGGTAGAGCGCGATCTCCCGGGTCGCCAGAAGCAGCGACCTGCCTAACCGCCGCGACTACTGGTGAATCCGAAGTCTCTTCGGAAGCCGGGCGATTTGGTAGTTGCTGCTGTTCAGCAGTCGTCCCAGCAGGTCGCAAGCCTCTGCCGGCCTCCTCTGGTCGATCCTTATCCCTTTCCTTGTCAAGTCGAGCGGTGTTCGCCCTTTCCCTCTCAAACCGGCCGAGCATCAGCACTAAAGCCTGCAGGTCAAGTTTCTCTGTCTTCTCCTGCTCTAGGTGGGCCAGCGCCTCCAGTGATCTTTGCTCAGTGGCCTCAAGCGCAGTCCGCATCATTGTCTTCTCCTCCTCCCAGCTGGCCAGGGACTCCTTCATCCTTTTGTCAGCGGCCTCCAGCGCAGTCCGCTTTGCCGTTTTCTCCATGTCCGCGCTGGCCAGTTCCTCCTACACCCTTTTGTTAGCGGTCTCCTGCGTAATCCGCATCGTCGTTCTCTCCAACTCCAAGCTGACCAGGGCCTCCTGCGTCCTTTTCTCAGCGGCCTCCACCTCAGACCGCATCGTTCCTCTCTCCAGCTCCAAGTCTTCCAGCACTTCCTTTGTTCTCTTTTCAGCGGCCTCCAGCATAAACCGTTGATCTTCTTCTTGAAGTCGCCACTCTTCTTCCCTGGCTCGAAGGGCCTCGGCATGCTCCCTTATCCTAGCCTGCAAGACAGCGACTTCACACTGGAATTCGGCTGTCCTTTGATCGCGGATATTGGGAGGTAACAGTGGTATCAATTGAGGTAGGCAGGTGGTCAGATCGCTCGGCTTGATGGAAGTTTCAGGTGCACCTGCAGCGAACAAACAAGTGGTTAGATTCAGTAACATGAACGGCACCTTTTAAAAGATCTCGTTAGAACGAGACCGCAGCCCGTGATTATCTCTCCTTCAAAAGCCGCAGTATAAAGTCTAGCCGCTGGTCGCCTAAACCTTTTGGAGTCTATTCGCTTCAGCTTTTCTTTCCATAGCCGCGTGGTTTCTTTAGCTTTGCTTTTCAGTTGTGTCGTGGTCAGGAAGAAGCTCGCCGGAGGATTAAATATTGTGTCCGCTCCCTTCTTCCGTGACCGCGGCTTGTAGAATTTTACAATACGCTTAACTTCTTCGTGTTTACCTTGCATGGCAGGAAATATAGTCGCCACCTGCTTCCCGGCGATTAATTTCTTCATCTCCTCTATCTTCTCTCTGAGTTTTAGTTTTTCAGCTCCTTCTGAAACCGCAGGAGTCGGTTCGCCAAGCTTCTCTCCTGTAACTTCGACATCGGTGTCGGCGACCTCCGCAGAAGCCGGCGGAGTTGCCAGTAACTTGTCCTGCTGCTGGAATTTCTCCATGCCCTTCAGGATATCGCTCAGAGATTCGCTAACCGCAGGCATACTCTCTGGCTCGTCCGGCTTGGAAGATGGAGTCGACAGACCCTCAGACACGTCTTTCTCCCGCGGCTTAAATTGCACACTAGCCGCTCTGGTCTTCACAGAAACATTGCGGTTATCAATCCGCATCTTCCGCGCCTTCCTCTCCATCCTTTCCTCAAGGGTCTCGACTGAAAGAGAAGGGATAGATACTACTCTAGAGGGGGGGGGGTGAATAGAGTAATCAAAAATTGCACTAGCAAAGTTGACTTTCTACTCAACTCCCTTGGAGTTAAATGAGGAATGAAAGTTATAGATATTTAAGATTAAACCTTAGAGCCTAACACAAGTGTTGTGCACAAACTAAAGCTAACTATAATTATAGTTAAGCTTAGGATCCTATCCAGCAACTAACAAACCTAGTTAAGATCTAATCACAGCCACAATGCAAGTAATTAAACAAGGCAATCCAGACGACACAAGGAATTTATAGTGGTTCCCAAAACAACTTGGGTACGTCCACTCTTCTACCAACAAGGTAGGAATCCACTCAGGTTTTTGATCAGGTGCCCTGCCACCAACAAGATCTGCTTTAGGTAGATCAAGAGACCCTTTAGACTTTTGATCAGGTGTCTAAAAACCAAACACAAGTTTTTGATCAGGTGCCCTGCCACCAAGGGATACTTTTGAAGGGAGTAATAACCCTGTACAGGAGGGGGAAAAGGGGTTAAGGTGTCTTCTCTATTTTACAATATATTAGAGAAGCACAATAACTTGCACTGAGCTAGACAGCTCTAAAAGAATCAAGGCTCCCCCTGGCTCAAAGAACGTCCAGGTGAAGTCTTGCTTCAGTGCAGAAACACTTCAGTAAATACTGAAGGAAGAACTACAAGAAGATATAAAATAAGAAATGAAAATCTTCTAGCAGCTATCTTCTTCTTCTTCCTCTACTTCAAAAGATCTCTGAGTCAGAACTTCCTGGAAACAGGAGAACTCAGGTTGAAGAAGAGTAGAAGAGCTAACACTTCTCAGTTGAGTGAAGATTGCTGAGAGCAGTTAGACTTGTTCTTGCTGTAAGCTTGCTGAATGAATTTCTTATGTCCGTGAACTAGTTAATTTCTTCTTCAAAGAAGTCTTTATATATCAGCAGCAGCAACGGCTCTAATTGAGTTTGAATCTTGTCTTTTTCTGAACTCTGTAAGCTGGGCTGCAAAAAGCATAAAGCAAAAACAAACTACAGCAGGCAGATATCTTATAAAAGGATAAAGCTTTCTAAGAAGCTGCAAATACTTCTGATGAAATAATATAAGAGAAAGTCACATCAGAAAGAACTCTTTACGGCCAAGGAAGACTTTTTGAGTCTAACGGCTATAAAGGACAGCATGGCAGATAAAGTAGATTGCATATCTCAGCTATAAGACAAACAACTTTGTCAGAAAAGATTAGCTCATGCATATAGAATGGAACTGATATTGCATGGAAATAATGTTACAAATTATTCAGATAATCTTTCATAAAATATGCCAGAATAGATATTAAATTAGTCACATCATACAAGAAGACAAAACTAAATAAGAGCATACAACAAAACGTCGAACGACCCTCGGAGATCGTCGAACGGCGCACGGAGATCGTCGACCTATCAGACAGATAGTCGAACGATCCAGATAGTCGAACTATCAAAGAAGATAGTAGAACTACCTCGGCAGATAGTCGACCTATCAGAACAGATAGTCGAACTATCAGATAGTCGAACTATCCAAGCAGATAGTCGAACTATCAAAGCAACACAGATAGTCGACCTATCAACAGATAGTCGAACTATCAAAACAAGCAGATAGTCGACCTATCAACAGATAGTCGAGCTATCAGATAGTTGAACTATCAGGACAGATAGTCGAACTATCAAAGACGACAGAGATAGTCGACCTATCAACAGATAGTCGAGCTATCAGATAGTTGAACTATCAGGACAGATAGTCGAACTATCAAAGACGACAGATAGTCGACCTATCAACAGATAGTCGAACTACCAAGACAAACAGATAGTCGATCTATCAACAGATAGTCGAGCTATCAACGCAGATAGAACGTCGACCAACTGATAGACGATCATCGATCAGCTGATAGACGATAGTCGAGCGACGTTCGACTATAGTCGAACAAAAAACTACTTAACCAAATATTCATCTAGAAAAGCAATTCTACACAACTAGAGAATCTAACCTATCAACTAACCTTTGACCATAGATAAATCTTGGGTCAAGAGACAGAAAAAGAGGACTGAACTCAAATCAAAACCTAGGGTACCAACAATCTCCCCCTATTTGAGTTAAGTCTCTCAACAAATAAAACAAACAACACTAATTACAGAAAGTAAATAAAATGCATAGAGGGAAATAACTAAGCAGATATCATCAATCAATCAGATAAAAATAACTGTCAATCAATGACTAATTAAGGTGCTTTAGAGTTAGATTCAGGATTAGAAGAACAAGAAACAAAAGTAATTTTCCTTGTGGGATCTAGAGCTTCTTTCTTCGATTGCTTCAAATCTTGTTCTCCAATAATTTTCAATTCAGTTGTCCTTGGGACTACTGCCTCTGGATGCTTTTCCATATATTTTGAAGCATCAAACATCTCAGGTCTGACCTGGATTTTTTCGAGCTCCTTCTTTCTGAATTTAAACATAGTAGTTAATCCGGCAGTGTCCTTTCCTTCTTCTTTTGCTTTCCTTATCTGCGCAGCTCCAACCAGTTCAAGAAAACGAGCCATCCTAAAGTTAGGATCAAGCTCTGGGCTTTCATAAACGATCTCAGAAGAGGAATCAACTGGTTCTTTATCTTGATTAACTAAATAACAAGAGAGAGCAGACTTAGCAAAGTTCTTGCTAGAATTTTCAGATAAAATAAATTACTTACCTTTTGGAACAACTTTCTCAGTATGCACTGGCTTTGGAGATGGAACCTTTTTCTTTGGAGAAGGAGGAGGGGAAAAGGTTGGTCTTTGATAAACTACCTCCTTAACTTGTTCTTTTATTGTATCAGTTCTTTGATAGCCAGATTGGCTTTTATCTTGGAAACTTTGAGAACTTTTCCTTTGAGCAGGCTGGGATGGATTTGATCTTTCAGAATGAGAGGCAGATTTAGAAGATAAATTCCCTGAGGCTCCTGCACTGGGAGGTGGAGGAGGAGGACCTCTGGGATTCCATCTAGGAGCAGGAGGGTCATACCTCTTAGCCTTTTTCCTTTGTTTTTGTTGATTTTTAGAAAACCACATCCAATGCTGGAATTCTTTAGACTTGGGATCAATCCCTTTCAGAATATAATATGGTGTATCATTTTCTGGATTTGCAGGAGGAGGGGCTACAGCCTTTCTTTTCTTTTTCGCAATCCTTTTTCTCTTAGAATCAGTAGATTCATCAGAATCATTTTCTTCTTCAGAATTTGAAGAGATAGGCATATCATAGGGATCAATAGCCTCTTTTAGAGCTCTTTCTTTTTCCTTTAAAGCAGTTTTTTCCATTTCTTCTTCCATGGCATCCTGTGCCAGGAGAGTATCTAAGTCCAAGCCTGGGGAATCATCCCATACCATAGATTTTTCAATATGACTTTCAGAATCCATTTCTTGAAGCTCAGGAACTGTCGTGGGGACCAGTTCAATTTGCACTGCTTGCTCAGACGCCTCAGAAGCTAGAACAGCTACTTCTGGTTCAGGTTGAACTTCAGAAGCAGGTTCACTTACTGGCTCTACAACCACCTGATCTTCAGGGGCAGACACAGGTTCAGGCTCTATAGCATCTAAAATCTCTAGAGCAGGTTCAGGTTCAGGTTCTGGTTCAGGCTCTTGGACAACAACTACTTCTTCCATTATATCTGTAGGATTAGGAATAAAATCTTACTAAATGACATCTAGTCATCCCTTCCAGATATTCCCATACTAGCATATCAATTAAGTAATCTACAAATTGAGAAAGAGACATACCTTCAGGATATTCTTCAGGGTTTCCTAACTCCCATAAATCATCTAGAAAGGAAGTGACAATTCCTTCTAGGTACTGGGCAACCAAGGGAGTTGAGGATTCTTCTAAGTAAACTTTTACTACAAACTCTGTCAACATGATTGCATCAGATATTTCCTTTTCAGATGGAGGAGGAGGAGCTAAATCTTCTGCTACTTTCTCTGTTACTGCAAGATGAACTGCTGCTGGAGGGGAGGCCAAAGGCTGCTCTGAGATATCTTTATCAAGCATCTCCCCCTGCCTGATTTCAGTAGAAACTGAAACCAGACCCCTAGAAGAAGAGGGCTCAGCAGACTTTGAGAGTGCATGAATAGCAGCAGTCAAAGAAGATATAGAAGAAATAAGGGGAGCAATTGCCACATCAATCATGGTTTTGATTGAGGGGGTAATTAACTCCACAATGCTAGCAATAAATGCTGGAGTTATATCAAAAGAAGAAGATGATGATGGAATTTCTGAGGGTGGAAGAACAGCAGGGGTGGTATGTGCAATATGAGCTGGAGAATGTGCTGGAGATGGAGCTGGAGAATGATGTGGAGATGCATGGGTGGATGCAGGGTGATCAAGATGATCTGAAGATAGAATTGGAGAGTGAGGAGGAGTTGGAATTGGGGAATGAACTGGAGAAGATATTTCAGACGCCAACAAATCAAAGCTGGGTTGAGAAATCCCAGCAAGATCAGTCGGGAGAGAAGATGCGGGAGAAGAAACAGAATGTCATACTTCAGTTGAAGTTGATGGAACTTCAACTGCAGTAGACGGCATAGCAGAAGAAGAGGATGGAAGAGAGATATCAGCTGAGCCAGCTACTAGAAGGGGGGAGTGACTGCAACAGTCCTGGTGCTCTCAGATATAACTGGAGCAACCCCTGCGGGAGCGGGCTTCAGGAAAGTCCTTTTCCACTTTGAAAACAAGAAGGGATCCATCTTCTTACTTGCGTTGATGGAGGTGGCGGCAGATACAAGCAAATGGGGGTATTTCTCCTTCAGAAAAATACCAACAACCCTTCCTTGGGTAACCTCTTTCTTTCCATTCTTCTTTCTTATTAAATCAAACATAATGCCAGCCCAGTTTATCTGCTTCTTGTTAACAATTGCACACATTAGTGCAAATTGTTGTCTTGTGATATTGTCGTGGGCTGAGTGCTTTCCTAGTAGCACTTTTCCAACAATTTCCGCTAGAAACTTGATCTTAAAGGGAAAATTCACCTTGAGCAGCTTGGAGGGGATGCCGTCGGCATGACCCAGCTCAGTTAACATTCTTCCAAATTCAGGAGCATCTTGCTCAGAATCTTCTTCACCATTAATTAATCCAAAAACTTCAGTTAGAACAGCGGGAGTCAAAATTACCTCTTCTCCGCTGATTGTCCCGGTCATCGAATCATCAGTCGACGATGAAGTGAAGGCCCACTCTTTGATTTCCTGAGTGTTTATCTTTATCCTGTAGGACATGAGCCTCTCTAGTCCTTGATTTCTGCACAAATTTAGGATTTCTACTATCCCTGGTTCACAACTGCTGAAGGCGTCAAAATCAACACTGAATCCGGCATCAAACTTTACCACTGTAAGAAGAGCTGGAGCAATCGCTATTGAAAACGCTGTAGAAGACGAGGACGGAGAGACGGCGAGGACGGAGCGCAAGACAGAACACGCGAGACAAAGAGCAAGCGGGAAGACGGAATGTGAAAAGACGCTCTCCGTCGACGATAAAAGCAACTATCATTTAACCTAGGTCGACTATCGGCTTTATATTAAAACAGCGATCGTCGAGCTATTTAAAAGATACTAGAGACGATAGTCAAACGGTTGTTTGACGATCGGTCCTGAAGCAGAGTAGTCGATCAATCGTTCGACTATTTCTGTCTTCACAAACGGCAAGCTGTCGTCAACCATAGATCGACGATAAGCTCGACCTGTTCGACGATCTTCGAATGCCGGTCGACGATCTTCAAGCAGATAAGCCATCATCAACCATAGGTCGACGATAGGCTTGATCCGTTCGACGATCTTCGAGCATCGTTCGACGATCTTCAAGCAGGTTTTAACACGGCAGATAGTCACACTTAGTCTCGTCCATTAATCATGCCTAGTTGAACTAAAAAGAACAGATGCTTCTGTTCATCTAAGGGCTTGGTGAATATATCACCTCTCTGAAGGTCTGTGGATATGAACTCAAGGCTAATCTTGTTCTTTTCCACACAATCTCTCAGGAAATGGTGTCTAATCTCAATGTGCTTCGTTCTAGAGTGGTGCACTGGATTTTGTGCAATGGAGATAGCACTTGTACTGTCACACATGATTTTAGTGTTCTTGTGTGAGTACCCATAATCCAAAAGCTGATTTTGTATCCACAGGATCTGTGAACAACAACTGGCAGCTGCTATATATTCAGCTTCTGCAGTTGAAGTTGATACAGAGGCCTGCTTCTTACAGAACCAAGAGACCAATCTCTCTCCCAGGAACTGACAAGTTCCTGAGGTACTTTTCCTGTCAACTCGACAACCAGCATAATCAGAATCAGAATATCCAATTAATTCAAATTCTGACTCAGTTGGGTACCAGAGTCCTAGATTTGGACATCCCTTCAGGTATCTCAAAATTCTCTTGAGAAGAATCAGATGAGATTTCTTGGGGTTGACCTGGAATCTAGCACAAAGGCATGTAGCAAACATTATGTCTGGCCTACTTGCAGTTAAATACAATAGGGAACCAACAATGGCCCTATAATTCTTTTGATCTACAGGCTTTCCCTGATCATCAGAATCAATAACTACATTAGTAGCCATAGGTGTATGTATTGCTGAAGCATCTGCCATCCCAAACTTCTTTACCAATTCCTTGGCATATTTGGATTGGGATATGAAGATGCCATCATCATCTTGCATTACTTGGAGACCAAGAAAGTAAGACAGCTCACCCATACTACTCATCTCAAACTTGGAATGCATCAAGTTAGAAAACTTTTTGCACAGTTTGGGATCAGTGGAACCAAAAATAATGTCATCCACATACACCTGAACTAACAGGATTGTGTCCTTGTGGTGCTTGACGAAGAGGGTTCTATCAACTACTCCCCTAGTAAAGTTGTGCTCTAACAGGAAACAAGCTAAAGTCTCATACCAGGCTCTGGGAGCTTGCTTTAGTCCATAAAGAGCTTTCTACAACTTGAATACATGTGAGGGCTGAGTTTAAGAGACAAAACCGGGTGGCTGTTCAACAAACACCTCTTCCTTTAGCTCACCATTAAGAAAAGCACTTTTGACATCCATTTGAAAAACCTTAAACTTCATGTAGGCTGCATAGGCCAAGAAGATCCTTATTGCTTCTAGCCTTGCAACAGGAGCAAAGGTTTGGTCATAATCTATACCTTCCTCCTGTCTGTAGCCCTGAGCTACAAGCCTAGCTTTATTCCTTACAATGATGCCAGTTGCATCCAACTTGTTTCTATACACCACTTGGTGCCTATGATCAGTTGACCTTTAGGTCTTGGAACCAAAGTCCAAACTTTACATCTCTCAAACTGATTGAGTTCCTCTTGCATAGCAATGATCCAGTGGGGATCTAGCTCTGCATCTTTAATGGTGAGGGGCTCAATCTGTGAGAGGAAACAAGCATGCATCACATCCTGTCTTAATTGATGTCTTGTTTGAACACCAACTGATATGTCTCCTATCACTTGAGATGTGAGGTGATATCTAAGTGTGACAACATCAGCAGGTGGGATGTGATCTTCAGCAACAGTTGGGATTAATTCCTCAGGAGGAATTTGATCTACTGTTGGTGGAACAACAACAGCTTCAGCAATGTCTTCATCACTGTCTGATTCAGTGATATGAAGAGTTGAAAGATGGAGGATATCTTGAGTGACATCTTTAGAAGATTCTTGTACCTGTAATGAACTTGAGGAAGGAGAATTTTCCTTCTCCTTGTAAAACATTTGGGATTCATCAAAGGACACATGAACAGACTCTTCAATTTTAGAAGATGATTTATTAAATACCCTATAAGCTTTGCTTACTTGGGAATATCCTAGAAAAATTCCCATTGAAGCCTTTGCTTCAAACTTTCTAAGATATTCTTTATTGTTATTATGAATATAAACTACACAGCCAAAAACTCTAAAATAATTTATTTTAGGTTTCTTTCCTTTAAGTAACTCATAAGGAGTTTTACACTTAAGCTTATGTATCAGACTTCTATTCAAGACATAGTTGGCTGTGCTAACAGCTTCTGCCCAATAGGAAAGAGGCATATTAGCATCTGCCAACAATGTTCCAGCAGCTTCAATTAGTGTTCTGTTTTTCCTTTCAACTACCCCATTTTGTTGGGGAGTTCTAGGAGCTGAGAAGCTATGTTTGATACCTTCTCTCTCACAGAATTCTTGCATGATAAGAGAGTCAAACTCAGTACCATGATCACTTCTGATCAAGGCCACATGAGTAGAGTACTCAGTCTGCACACATAATAGAAAGTCTGTAAGGGCTTTGAAGTTATCAGCCTTAGTTCTCAGAAAGAACACCCAAGTGAATCTGGAGAAGTCATCTACAATGACTAGGGTGTAATACTTCCCTCCTAAACTCGGTACATTTATTGGGCCAAATAGGTCCAAATGTAATAAATATAAGATTCTAGGAGAATCACTTTTATTTACTGATTTAAAAGAGTTCTTGGTTTGCTTGCCTAGTTGACAAGCCTTGCATAGGCTCTCCTTCTTGTAGGGGCAAGAAGGTAAACCTCTAACAAGGTTGTGTTTAGATAACCTAGATATATTCTTGAGGTTAACATGGCTAAGCCTTTTATGCCACAAGGTATTATTATTAGTTACTTCATTAAACAGGCAGATTTCAGAATCAGTTGAATTAAAATCTACTAAATAAATGTTACCATGTCTAATGCCTACCAATACAACACTATTATTTAAAGTAATATTACAGAGAGAGTTAGAGAATGATACCTAGTATCCAGCATCACATAATTGACTTACTGAAATTAGATTGTGCTTCAGTCCAGTCACATAAGCAACTCTCTTGAATGTAACAGCTCCAATAGTCATCCTGCCATATCCTTCAGTTTGACCACAGCTTGAATCTCCAAAGATTACCTTTGGGCCAAGCTTTGCCTTGAACTTTGACAGATGTTCTTTATTTCCTGTCATATGCTTGGAGCAACCACTATCCAAATACCACTTATTTTGAGTGATAGGATAGGTCTTCACCTGCAAATAAAACAATTTAAACATTATGGACCCAGGTAACCTTGGGTCCCTTGTTTTTCACATAAGAAAAACTGGAAATAAAAGAATAAGCAGGCTGAGGGTGATAACCTAATGGGTAAGATCTCCTAGGTAGGATTCTCCATGCAGATGATGGGTCAAAGAACCTAGGGTTTCTATTCATATTCGAGTTTCTAAGGTTCTGGGTGTAATTTTGAAATTCATATTGGAAACGTCGACCAGCGTTCAACGATGGCTGCTCAGATCGTCGATCTCCGTTCGACCACTGAGCCTGCGATCGTCGATCGACGTTCGACGATAGATGCTCAGATCGTCGAGCTTCGTTCGACCACTGAGCCTGAGATCGTCGAGCAGCGTTCGACATTTTTTGTAATTCTTTAAATTTCTGTTTTCTTTTCTCTCTTTTAACTTTATTTAAAGCTCTATTTACTTGATTGACTTGCTCAGTGTTCTTTATCCCATCAGCTGAGATAAAGTTCACTGGAGTTGAAAGTTGGTTTGTAAGAATGATTGGGGGTTCACTAGAAGATGCTCCTAAGCCTAATTTGTTATTGCATGTCCTAGTGTTAGACATGCTGGTTATTTCAAGCAACTTAAGGCTTCTACCATTTAGAGACTCTTCTAACCTTTTGGATTTAGCTAACTCATTCTTAAGAAATTTAATTTCTTCACTGGAATTAGTGAGATCGTCCTTTAACTTAATGTTTTCAATAGATATGATTTCTGATTCAGCTAGCCTATGTCTAAGTTCTTTAATCTCCTTTTCAGAACTAATTAAATCTAAACATAAAGATTTAAATTCTAATTTAAATTCTGCAGAAGTGAAATCATAAGAAGATAGTACCTCATCTTCTGTTGGCATTTCTTCATCTGAATCTGAAATCTCTGCAGCTGAGTGATTGCTGCAGGCATCAATTGCCATTAGGCAAACTTCCTTTGCCTTCTTTTCTTCTTCATCCTCACTGGAGCTTGAGGAAGAGGATTCCTCATCAGAATCACTCCAGGTTTCAGCAACAAAGCCTCTCTCCTTCTTTTTATTCTTGTAGGAGGATGGCTTGGAGTGCTTCCTGTGCTAATCCTTATCTTTCCTCTTTTCTTTATTCTTTTCCTCTGGACAATCTGGAAGGATATGTCCAGGCTTCCTGTAACCATAGCAGATAATTTCTTTAGAAGGTGTGCGATCATACCTTGGCTTTTCTTCATATTTTGAAGACTTCTTTCTGAATTCCTTCCTTCCCATCTTGAGAAACCTTTTGGCAAATAATGCCATCAGTTCCTCATTTGACTGGCTGCCTTCAGAAGTGTCAGCAGCTTTAAGAGCAAGAGTTTGCTCTTTTCTTGTAGGAGTTGGGGTCTTTGCTTCAGCTTCAGCTTCCCTGGACTTCAGCACTTGCTCAAAAGACTTGAGCTTGCCGAGAAGGGCTTCTGATGAGATTTCTGTTGTGCTTCTGGCCTCCTTGATGGGCCAGATCCTCAGATCCCATGTGATAGGGAAACACATAAGAATCTTATCATTGACCTCTATCAATGAAATATCCTTGTCAAGGGTCCTCAGCTCATTGATGATTGAGCTGAGCCTTGTATACATGGCTTCAACTGATTCAGCATCAGTTTTCTTGAAATTCTCATATTGTGAGATAAGGTTGGACCTCCTGTCCTTCCTTTCATCAGCTGAACCAGCTACAATCTGGTTCAGTGTATCCCACATAGCTTTTGCTAAGGAGCAGTCAGCAACCTTCTGGAATACCTCATCAGACATTGTCTGAGCCAGAATGTTCATTGCCTTGGCATCTCCTATCTTTACCTTTTTGTACTCATCATTATAGTCTGGAGGAGGCACTGCACTCATATCAGATGATGAGGCAGTAGCAGCAGCAGGTGCTCTTGGTGGTCCTGACAAAATAGAAGCAAAGATACTTTCATCAATAGAATTCATATATAATTTAATCCTTACCTTCCAGATGCCAAACTTAGCTAAGTTGTATGCTGGAGGTCTGGTGCTAGAATAATCCTTGGACTGGGCCATGATAGTGAAAGTGAATATCTATAAACTTTGGTATCTATCAGGATCTTGTGACTTAGGTGTTAGCCTATTCAGTCAGTCAACCTCCCTCTGATACCAATTGAAAGAGAAGGGATATATACTACTCTAGAGGGGGGGGGGGTGAATAGAGTAATCACAAATTGCACTAGCAAAGTTGACTTTCTACTCAACTTCCTTGGAGTTAAATGCGGAATAAAAGTTATAGATATTTAAGATTAAACCTTAGAGCCTAACACAAGTGTTGTGCACAAACTAAAGCTAACTGTAATTACAGTTAAGCTTAGGATCCTATCCAGCAACTAACAAACCTAGTTAAGATCTAATCACAGCCACAATGCAAGTAAATAAACAAGGCAATCCAGACGACACAAGGAATTTATAGTGGTTCCCCAAACAACTTGGGTACGTCCACTCTTCTACCAACAAGGTAAGAATCCACTCAGGTTTTTGATCAGGTGCCCTGCCACCAACAAGATCTTCTTCAGGTAGATCAAGAGACCCTTTAGACTTTTGATCAGGTGTCTAAAAACCGAACACAGGTTTTTGATCAGGTGCCCTGCCACCAAGGGATACTTTTGAAGGGAGTAATAACCCTGTACAGGATGGGGAAAAGGGGTTAAGGTGTCTTCTCTATTTTACAATAGATTAGAGAAGCACAATAACTTGCACTGAGCTAGACAGCTCTAAAAGAATCAAGGCTCCCCTGGCTCAAAGAACGTCCAGGTGAAGTCTTGCTTCAGTGCAGAAACACTTCAGTAATACTGAAGGAAGAACTACAAGAAGATATAAAATAAGAAATGAAAATCTTCTAGCAGCTATCTTCTTCTTCTTCTTCTTCAAAAGATCTCTGAGTCAGAACTTCCTGGAAACAGGAGAACTCAGGTTGAAGAAGAGCAGAAGAGCTAACACTTCTCAGTTGAGTGAAGATTGCTGAGAGAAGTTAGACTTGTTCTTGCTGTAAGCTTGCTGAATGAATTTCTTATGTCCGTGAACTAGTTAATTTCTTCTTCAAAGAAGTCTTTATATATCAGCAGCAGCAACGGCTCTAATTGAGTTTGAATCTTGTCTTTTTCTGAACTCTGCAAGCTGGGCTGCAAAAAGCATAAAGCAAAAACAAACTACAGCAGGCAGATATCCTATAAAAGGATAAAGCTTTCTAAGAAGCTGCAAATACTTCTGATGAAATAATATAAGAGAAAGTCACATCAGAAAGAACTCTTTACGGCCAAGGAAGACTTTTTGAGTCTAACGGCTATAAAGGACAGCATGGCAGATAAAGTAGATTGCATATCTCAGCTATAAGACAAACAACTTTGTCAGAAAAGATTAGCTCATGCATATAGAATGGAACTGATATTGCATGGAAATAATGTTACAAATTATTCAGATAATCTTTCATAAAATATGCCAGAATAGATATTAAATTAGTCACATCATACAAGACGACAAAACTAAATAAGAGCATACAACAAAACGTCGAACGACCCTCGGAGATCGTCGAACGGTGCACGGAGATCGTCGACCTATCAGACAGATAGTCGAACGATCCAGATAGTTGAACTATCAAAGAAGATAGTAGAACTACCTCTGCAGATAGTCGACCTATCAGAACAGATAGTCGAACTATCAGATAGTCGAACTATCCAAGCAGATAGTCGAACTATCAAAGCAACACAGATAGTCGACCTATCAACAGATAGTCGAACTATCAAAACAAGCAGATAGTCGACCTATCAACAGATAGTCGAGCTATCAGATAGTTGAACTATCAGGACAGATAGTCGAACTATCAAAGACGACAGAGATAGTCGACCTATCAACAGATAGTCGAGCTATCAGATAGTTGAACTATCAGGACAGATAGTCGAACTATCAAAGACGACAGATAGTCGACCTATCAACAGATAGTCGAACTACCAAGACAAACAGATAGTCGATCTATCAACAGATAGTCGAGCTATCAACGCAGACAGAAGTCGACCAACTGATAGACGATCGTCGATCAGCCGATAGACGATAGTCGAGCGACGTTCGACTATAGTCGAACGAAAAACTACTTAACCAAATATTCATCTGAAAAAGCAATTCTACACAACTAGAGAATCTAACCTATCAACTAACCTTTGACCATAGATAAATCTTGGGTCAAGAGACAGAAAGAGAGGACTGAACTCAAATCAAAACCTAGGGTACCAACATCGACCTTTTTCTTACATCGCTTCAAGTGGCCGATTATTGTTTCTGTCCGCTTCCTCTTCTCAGTCAGAGACCGCTCGACCTCCAATGGCTTCTCTGAGGCATCCTCATCAATGATGATCAAATCAGTAGATGCGGGAAACTCGCGCAGTTTGGAAGAGTCGACACTTTTCTCCTCCGCCCCGGCGATCCTCAAGAGGGGTTCACCTGATGGCGAGTAAGTAATGTCGAAGGATTTGGTGGTTCCAGCTTGCGGGAGAGAAGATTTGGAAACCGCTTCGACTTTGGTCGCGGTCTGCGAGGATTCCGCGACGACTTCCATCGGTTTCTTTCCAGAATCAGAAGCCATCGGTGTGATCGGCTTCTCAGTTTTCTTCTCAGGCTGTTGGTCGGAACTGTCCGCTTTTCTGCTCCTCTTTTTCGATCCAAACGACTTATTTTCGCGAACTAGCATCGAGGACATGATGTCCATCTTGTAGAAGTCTCTGTCGGCTTGGAGGATTCTAACCGCAAGTGGCGAATAGTGACCCGTGGCTTGACAGAAATCTTGACGAAATGGCAGAGCCCTCGGCATTTTATAGACGCAGAAGTATTAATGGCAGTCGCGGCCTCCGGCTTAGTTCTACATTTTTCGAAGTTTTTTCAGAAACTTAAAAATGTGCGGGGATTATGTTAACCCGGAATCCGTGACTAGTTCTCCAGGTTTTCAAGTCCGGGCGGCTTGTGCTTTCTAGCCGCCATTCTCAGCAAACTAGCTTGTTGCCAGATGAGCCGGGCGGCCTATCCGTCAGGCGGCCGCCTGTTCCAAGGTCAGCCATCATCCCAAGGGCCGGCCTGTCCTTTCCCAAGCCGCTCAACCTATTTCCCAGGTCACCATCAGAGGGAGTCCAGATCAGCCCGTCCAGAGGCCAGGACTCTCAACTCGCCTGAGGAAGCCCGCCAGGCTGCGCGGCCTTTCCTCTACCGTCTTCTCTTTCTTGTTTGCTTCCCGTCACCGCTGCCCGGTTCTCCTGTACCCCGGGCAGCCGGTAATTTTAGCCCTGCCTGTTTGGGCAGGCCCCCAAGCCTATAAATAGGGGGCGGGAGTACACCCAAAGCACGCTGACTCGAGTCCAAGAGCTCGCTTGTTAAGAGCTGCGGCCTCGATTCTAGTCCTTTGCGGTCTATTGTCCGGCCGGCTTCTTCCTTTCTTCTTTCCTTTCTAAGTGTAATCGCTTAATTTCTTATAAAAGGAAAGCCCGCCGCAGGAGAGGCATTCAGGCCGCGGCGGGCGAACTCTGGTGTTGCCGCTGGTAGCGGCCCTTTCTCCCTTTTTTCTATCTGGTCCTATCCGCCATTCCTAGCCGCTAGTAACCGACTAGCCGACAGTCTTTTCCCAAAACCTTCCCCAGTGCTCGAACGGTTAGCTGGTGGTGCCCGTTTTCCCCGTCGCATTTCGTGCATCAACACCCGTAGTATCGCCGAATTTTGACAAGGTATCGGCTTCCTCATTCCCGATTCTAGGGATGTGTTCAATCGTAAAGCTCTTGAATCTCCCGATTTCTGCTTTTACCAGCACAAGATATTGTTTGAGAATTGGTTCTCGGGTTTCGAAATTTCCGAGTACTTATGATGCCATTACTAAGGAATCTGTCTTAATGTGAGCGTGGTCGATGCCAAGTTCTCTCGCAAATCTCAACACTGCCAGAAGTGCTTTATATTCGGCTTGATTGTTGGTAATTGGGAAAAATAATTTCACCGCATGCTTTATTTTTACTCTGTTCGGATTGATGAGGACTATCCCTGCTCCTGACGAATTCTTCCCCGAAGCTCCATCGACATAAATGGTCCAAGCAGATGGAAGACTTTCTTTCTGAGCAAAACTTTGCTCCGTGGTTTCTACCATGAAATCCGCCAAAACCTGAGCTTTTATCGCTGTTCGCGGTACGTATGTGATTTCGAACTCACTTAGCTCGATTGCCCATTTAGCGCGTCTTCCCGAATACTCTTGCCTTTCTAATATCCCTTTCAGGGGCTGATCTATCACAACTTGGATTGAGTGTCCCTGGAAATATGGTCGGAGTCGACGCTCAGAGATGACCAAGGCCAACGCCAGCTTTTCGAGGATGGGGTATTTTAATTCAGTGCTTTTTAGGATATGGCTAACATAATATACTAGGAATTGCCTTTTCTTTTCTTCCATGATAAGGATGGAACTAATCGCTTCGGGTCCCACTCCCAGATAAATGTATAATGGTTCTCCTGGGCGAGGACTTTGCAACAATGGGGTCGTTGTTAATTATTTTTTGAGTTGTTTGAAAGCCTTGTCACATTCATCAGTCCATTCAAACTTTGAGGCCCCCCAAAGAGTTTTAAAGAAGGGAGCGCTCTTATCTCCTACCCTGGAGATGAAGCAGCTAAGTCCTGCTAGCCTTCCTCCTAGTTGCTGGACCTCTTTTGGGGAGCGAGGTGGTGTCATACCCAGGATGGCTTTTACCTTATCAGGATTGGGAGCCAATCCTTTGGGAGTAAGGAGATGACCAAGGTACTTCCCTTGGCCAGCACCGAAAACACATTTCAACGGGTTTAACCTCATCCTAAACTTCCGTAGGGTAGTGAAGGTTTCCGTGAGGTCCTCCAAATGCGCGGAAAAGGATTTGCTTTTTATGAGGAGATCGTCCACATAGACTTCTAAATTTCTTCCCTTTTGATCTTTGAAAACTGAATCCATCATGCGCTGATAAGTAGCTCCTGCATTCTTAAGACCGAAAGGCATCACTAGATAACAAAAACACCCTTCATTCATGATAAAGGACGTGTGTGGTATGTCAGGTGTATGCATTTTAATCTTGTGATAGCCAGAGAACGCGTCTAAAAAGCTCATGACAGAATAACCAACCGCTGAATCTACTAAAGCATCTATTCGAGGTAGGGGGTAGAAATCTTTGGGGCACGCTTTATTAAGTTTTGTGAAATCTACACACATCCTCCATTTTCCTCCTGGTTTAGGTACCATTACAACATTTGATATCCAAGCGGGATATTGTATCTCTGGAACAAATTTGGATTTCACCAGCTTGCTGACTTCCTCCCAGATTGGGCTGGCCAACTTTGTTGCGACGTCCCTCTTCTTCTGTTGTACAGGCTTATACTTCGGGTCGACATTGAGATGACGGCATGCTACATCCGGATCCACCCTGGGCATATCTTCAGTAGACCATGCGAAAATGTCGAGGTTCTTCAGGAGACAAGAGATTAGTTGGGTTTTCTCCTCTTCCGATAGTTCTGCATTAATGGAGAGCTTTTTCTCTTCTCCCTCAGCGATGGGCACCTTCTCGATAGGTTGAGCAGCCTCCAAATGGAGTCCTTCCTTCGCGTTCTCTTTCGATTCCCCAAGCTCGATTGTTGTGATTGCCGGAGGGGTTACCTGTTCAATCATGTTAATCGTTTTCACATAACATTCCCAAGCCACCCGATGGTTACTCCTAATCTGATACTGCTTCCCTTGAGCAGAAAATTTGATAGCCAGATGGTAAGTCGACACAATCGCCCGATACTCATTTAATAGAGGCCTCCCGAAAATCGCGTGATAGCTACTTGCCACGTCGACCACCACGAACCGGATCATCTTGGTGATTCCCCCCAGGGTCACTAACAGCGAAACATTTCCTTCTGCTTCCTTCCTCTCTCCGGAGAAGCCGTAGAGTGGCCCCTCGGTAGAAGATAATGACTTCCCGGTCTTTAGGGCCTCGAACGTCTTTTTGAACAAGAGATTCACCGAGCTTCCTGTATCTATCAGAATCTTGTCTACTGTGAAATTTTCGATGACGGCTTAGATAACAACCACATCGTTGAATGGGTTGGCGACGGAGGAGAAATCATCTGGACCAAAAGTAACAAGTTCCCTAGTCGGTGCTGAAGAAGACATCATAGCCACCTCCTGCTTACATAACCTGGAAACGGAAGACTTTCGGCTTGATTCGAGGCCTCCCCCTCCGTGTATGCAGAAGAGCCGCCCAAGGGTTCCTTCGTCATGAACATCCACACAATCATTCGGGTAATGTACATTACCTAGGCCGCCAATGTCAGCGATGCCCTCACATTCCTGGAATACCTCAGCCACTTCTTTGCCTTTTGAGGTGTTTGAAATGATGGGGGTCTCTTTACAGAAGAGGTCTGACATATTTCCTTCTGAAACCAGTCTTCTTACCAAAAAGCATAGGGCCCGACAGTGCTTTGTAGGATGTCCCTCCTCCTTGTGAAATTCGCAGAAGTTCTTTGAGTTGGGGGGTCTTACTTCTCCCCGGAGTTTGGCCTTTCTGAAATCTTTTCTTTGCAGGACCTCGGTGATTTCCTCCCAGGTCATGTTCATAACGCGAGGCTCTTCGTGTTGACTAATAGGAAGGACTAGTGGGACCGTCGGAACAGGAGCAGTTTTTAAGGGCAACATTCGCTCTCGGAACTGCTGATGACTGAGGAACGGCCTCTTATGTCGAAAGTTTCTCCCCCTTTGAGGCGAGGATTGATGATCATGGCGGGAAGGTTTTGGAATGTGGCGTACCGTGGAAGAATTCCCCAAGCCGCCGCAACCTGCCATAGAAGTTAGAGTAGAAATATAGGTTGGGTTAGCACTTTCCCCTTCAATGAATTTGTTTGCGAGAGCGATTAGGGCTTGATAAGTTACCAAAGCCTTTGTCGTGGCTTTGAATTTTAACGGGCCTTCCTGGAGGCCATTGATCAGGGAGACCTTGTAATAGTCTGGATCTACATTCTCTATTTCCAGAATCTCCCTTTGAAAACGATCTACAAACCGTGCCACGCTTTCGCCCTCCCTTTGTATAATTTTGAAAAGAGCCGCAGGACCACTTTTCCTTTTTTTGGTGGTTGAGAACCGTAACAAGAGCTCTTTGCAGAGCCCAGCGAAAGAATTCGCCTCAACATGGATCTCGCGGTGGCTCCCGTTCATCAAAAGCAGAGGAAGAGCGCTGCTGTGCTAGCTGGACCAATCAGGGAGGAGGTAGAGAAGGTACTGCGAGCGAGTTTTGTTTCGGAGATCCAATATCAAGGCTGGGTCTCCAATGTTGTAATGGTGAAAAAGCTCGGAGGGGGCTAGCGTCTATGTATTGAATTTTCCATGTTGAATAAAGCTTGACCGAAGGATTGCTACCCTTTGCCTTAAATCGACACGCTGGTTGATTCCGCTTTCAGGTTCCCTGTGATGATATTTCTTGATGCTTTTTCAGGGTACCACCAGATCTGGATGCATCCCCCTGACTACCGTGATGTCTCCTTCATAACAAGCGATGGATGCTATAGCTATAAGATGATGCCCTTCAGGCTCAAGAATACGGGCGCAACTTACTAGAGAATGATGGATCATTTCTTCAAGGAGCAGAAGTGGTGGAACTTGGAAGTCTATGTGGACAATCTTCTTATCAAAAACAAAAGCGTCACAGAGCACATAGCAGATCTAGTCGAGACCATCTCCACCCTGAGGAAGTACAAAATGCAACTCTACCCGGCGAAAGGCGTCTTCGGTGCAGGAAGAGGAAAATTCTTAGGTCACCTCCTCACTCCCAGGGGGGTGGAACCTAACCCGGACAAGGTCACGGCCATTATGGAAATGACGTCCCCAAGAGATCCCAAGGAGGTCCAAAGGCTGATAGGGAAGCTGTCAGGCCTTTCTCATTTTTTATCCAAAGCAGGAGAGAAGTGCTCTTCATTCTTCAGGACTCTTCGGGGAAATCAGAAGTTTGAGTGGACCGCGGAGTGCGAGGAGCCCTTCGGGAACCTCAAACAGCAGTTAACCAAGGCTCCTCTCCTCCAAGGCCCGTAAGGAGATGAGGACCTCCTACTCTGTTTGGGAGTAGGAGCGGAGGCTTTTAGCTCGGTGTTGGTCCAAGAAGAAGGCAAGAAGTAGTTCCCCATCTACTATGTGAGTAGAGTGTTGCGCCATGCGGAAGCTAGATATCCTATCTTGGAGAAGTTGGTATTTGACCTGGTGGTTTCGGCTCGGAGGCTCTGTCCATATTTTCAGGCTCATTCCTTCAAGGTCGTCTCCGATCACCCTATGCATAGTATCCTGGATGGGGTAGAGAATTTTGGCAGATTGGCGAAGTGGGCGGTGGAGCTTAGCGAGTACAACATTTCTTACTCTCCGAGGGTAGCGATCAAGGTGCAGGCGGTAGCAGATTTCTTAGATGACTTCTCGACCGAGGTGGGAGAAGACGAAGGTTCTTCTAACCTCATCTCTTGGAAGATGTTCGTGGACGGGGCATCGGGCAGGCATTCCGTGAGAGCCGGGGTCATGCTAGTAAGCCCCAGGGAACCCGGATCGAGCAGGCAATTGAGATCCTCTTCCCTATTACAAATAATCAGGCGGAGCACGAAGCTATGGTGGCTGGCTTGCGTCTCGCCAAAGAATTGGCAATTCAGGATATCAGGGCCTTTACCGACTCGATGGTAGTAGCATCCTAGATCAGAGGCGAGTTTGAAGTAAACGACCCAATCCTGTAAAATTACTTGGTAAAAGTGAAGGGTCTGATCGGCGGGTTTTTATCTTTCTTCGTCGAGCACGTGCCTCGAGAAAAGAATTCAGAAGCCGACTATCTCGCCAAATACGGTCCCCGGGCTGGGGGTACCGTGACTGATCTTTTTTGACCGTCAATCGAAGAAGGGGAGATGATGGAGATCGAGCAAAGGGCTTCTTTGAAGGATCCATTCATCACATTCTTGGCGAGAGGACAACTGCCTGCCGGCGATGGGGATCAGAGAATTTTTCGCTACAAAGCTGCTTATTACTTTCTACAGGAAGGAGAGCTCTACCGCAAAACTATCTCAGGCCCCTTGGGCAGGTGTTTGTCAGAGGTCAAAATCCCTCGCGTCCTCAAGGAGGTTCATTCGGGAGAGTGTGACAGTCAATCATGGACCCGCACTCTGGAGCAGAGAATTCTAAGACAGGGATACTTTTGGCCCACCATCCGAAGGGATGCAGAGGCCTTCTCCAAGAAATGTTCGCAATGTCAGCTCTTCACACCTCTTCAGCTACAACCAGCTCAGCACCTTAGCTCGATCACTGCTCCATGGCTCTTTGCTATCTGGGGAATGGACTTGATGTCCCTTTCCCTCAGGCTAGCGGGCAAAGGAAGTTCATCCTGGTGATGATCGATTACTTCTCCAAATGGACCGAGGAAAAAGCTCTGGCCAAGACAACTTCTCAGGTTATGAAGAATTTCATCTAGGGGGAGATTTCATGCCGGTTCGGGGTTCCTCTCGCCATCGTCACCGAGAATGGTCCACAATTCGTCAGCTTGGAATTGTGGGACTTCTGCAAATAGCTGGGGACAAATCTTTGATTCGTCTCTATGCATCACCCTCGTAATAACGGACAAGTAGAAGTTGCCAACAAGTTGATCATCAACCTCCTGAAAAAGAAAGTCACCAACTTAAAAGGCAATTGAGCAGAGCAGCTCCCCTCAGTCCTCTAGGCACTGAAAAAACCTCCAAACTCAGCTACGTCGGAACTCCCTTCAAGTTATCCCACGGGTCTGAGGCACTCATCCCAGTGGAGTTCGAGGTTCGGAGCCCGAGGGTCATAGCTGCAGGAGATGGCAGTGAAGAGTGGCGCTTGGAGAATGAAGAGGCTCAAGGACTTTCACTGGACTACATTGAAGAACTTCGTGACTTGGCCTCCATCTGCCAAGAGGAGATCAAAAGGCGCATGGCAAAGCACTTTGACAAGAACGTTCGCCTCAAGAAATTCTTGGCAGGAGATCTTATCATGAAGAAGGTGGATGTCGCAGGGAGGGGAGAATTTGTCATCCGAATTGGGAAGGTCCCTTCATCGTTCAGGAATCCCAAGCCACCAGAGGCTACTACCTGCAAGGTCAAGTAGGAGAGTAGCTAGGAGGTACCTTGAGCGGGGATGACCTAAAAAGGTTCTATCCCTAGCGGTAACATGTGTCTTCTTCATAAATCATGTTGATATGAATATAATAGTTGTGGCAAGCCTGTTTCTCTCTGTGTTCTAATCTATCTCAAGACTTCTAAAGTCTTCAAGGAACATCCCCGCGATCAACTCCAAAAACCAGCGGTCAACCTATTCCTCCTAAATAGCCCAGTGCGGATGATAGGACGATGCCTCGAGACTAAAGCGTTCTTGTAAGACTGAGCCTATTCATTGACGGCCGAGATCAGCACCCCCCTTGCACGTCGGCCTATGTCTCCCTGATTGCATCTCTCCTCCAACTAGAGGAACTATCTAGAACAGCCCTAGACGCTAACCTCCTGGACTCGATAGAGGGCCAATCTCACATGACAATCATTGATCAAGGCATCTCAGCTATTGTCTGAGGCAGGATATCCTGCCAAAGAAGGGGCAAGAAGAAGCCCAAGGGAAGATGTTGGCCTCGAGTGCGTCCTGAAGGACCCTCGGAGGAACATTACCCATTGCCCATGCACTGGAATTCGACACCAGGTGGCATGGCTGAAAACGATCTCCACTATTGGATCAGGATACGAGCCTTCAACCCGTTCCTCTTAAAAATCCTCGTGCGGATGATAGGACGATTCTTTGGGACTTAAGCGTTCTTGTAAGACCGAGCCTCTGCATTGACGGCCCAGATCAGCTCCCCCCTTGCATGTCGGCCTATGTCTCCCTGATTGTATCTCACCTCCGATGAGATGGATTTATAAGAACGGGCCTAGACGCCAACTTCCTTATTTGACTGCTTCATGGTCATATTTTTGTGATGGTATCAGTCATGTAAAATATCGATGCAGCTAACTCATCTGTTGCCTCTTAAGTAACATGACAATATCACCTCGAGTGAGCTACGATTGAAGTCCTCGTGTGATAGTGTTATCATAAGTCCGAGTCCCTTCATGAGCTCCTCTCCTGCATACCGGCCAACCACCTCCTCGAGTGAGATCAAGTTCCTCGTTGGAGAGATGTCGTAGTCCGTGAACCCTATATGAGCTCCTCTCCTGCAGGCCGACTGCTTGCCTCCCCGAGTCGACCCACACCACTCTTAGTTGAGCAAGGCTCCTAAGAGCTGTTGACTCCAATGATGATTGAAGTCCTCAATTGGTAGTGTTATCATAAGTCTGAGTCCCTGCACGAGCTCCTCTACTGCATACCAGCCAACAACCTCCTCGAGTGAGATCAAGTTCCTCGTTGGAGCGATGTCGTAGTACGTGAACCCTATACGAGCCCCTCTCCTGCAGGCCGACTGTTTGCCACCCCGAGTCGACCCACACCACTCTTAGTTGAGCAAGGCTCTGAATAACTATCGACTCCAATGATGATTGAAGTCCTCGAGTGGTAGTGTTATCATAAGTCTGAGTCCCTGCACGAGCTCCTCTCCTGTATACCAGACAATGACCTCCTTGAGTGAGATCAAGTTCCTAGTTGGAGCGATGCCATAGTCCATGAACTCTGTACGAGCTCCTCTCCTGCAAGACGACTGCTTGCCTCCCCTAGTCGACCCACACCACTCTTAGTTGAGCAAAGCTACTAAGAGCTGTTGACTCCGACAATGATTGAAGTCCTTGAGTGGTAGTGTTATCATTAGTCCGAGTCTTTGCACGAGCTCCTCTCCTTCATATCGGACAATGACCACCTCTAGTGTGATCAAGTTACTTGTTGGAGCGATGTCGTAGTCCGTGAACTCTATACGAGCTCCTCTCCTGCAGGCCGACTGCTTGCCTCACCAAGTTGAATCACACCACTCTTAGTTGAGCAAGGCTCCTAAGAGCTGTCGACTCCAAAGATGATTGAAGTCCTCGAGTGGTAGTGTTATCAAAAGTCTGAGTCCCTGCATGAGCTCATCTCCTGCATACCGGCCAATGACCTCCTCGAGTGAGATCAAGTTCCTCGTTGGAGTGATGGTGTAGTCCGTGAACCCTATACGTACTCCTCTCCTACAAGCCGACTGCTTGCCTCCCCGAGTCGACCCACACCACTCTCAGTTGAGCAAGGCTCCTAAGAGCTGTCGACTCCAACGATGATTGAAGTCCTCGAGTGGTAGTGTTATCATAAGTCTGAGTCCCTACACTAGCTCCTCTCCTGCATACCGACCAACGACATCCTCGAGTAAGATCAAGTTCCTCGTTGGAGCGATGTCGTAGTCCGTGAACTCTGTACGAGCTCCCCTCCTGCAAACCAATTACTTGACTCTCCATCCAAACCATCCCCAATAGAGCTTGACTCCTGCTAGGTGTCGACTACTCACCACCAGCCAAGCTCGGCTCCTATTCAGGAAGGTGTGAATATGCCTTCGCGAGCATGCGAGTATGCCTTGGCGAGCATGCGATAACGACTGTGGCGAGCAAGCGAGCATGTGTATGGAAAGTAGTCATTCATGCGAGCACCCTCATGCGAGTGGGTGGGTCCACTATGACCGCGCGAGTAACGACCGTGCGACTATGACCAACATAAACGCGTGGGTAAGTGTCACAAGCACTCATCCTCCCTGTGCCTATCAGTCTAGCGTGCGATATCAACAAACATGCGAGAAAAGAAGTGCGGAAGAATAAAATAACTTTTATAAATATATCAAAAAAGTTACAAGTTATAAAAATGTCAAAATTTATGACATCCAAGCATGAAAAAGATCGGCGAGCAACTAGGACTCGTCGTCGCCAGTATCCGGCCGATATTCGTCATCTCCGATGTCTGCATCCTCTTCCTCGCCACCCTCTTCACTTTCTTCCCCGCTGCCGCTGCCACTACCACTACCGCCACTACTGGAACTGCTAGAGCCTGACGATGAGGAAGGGACGCGATCGAGTGAGATAGTCCCCTCGGCGAGTAATTTGGGGATGAGCTCGTCGATGGTGAGCTGCTTCTCCCATTCGACAAGATGCCCGTTGATCCTCAGCCACACGAGCATTATATTCCCCTCCGCCCGCGCTATCTCACGACGGATGGATGAACTCTCTTCCCAAAGAGCACAGGACCGCATGATGGCCCAATACGGGTCATCCTCCGACAACGGCGCCTCCGGTAAGAGAGCAGAGGAGCTCGCGCGTCCCTCAGCGGCGACTAGCCGAGTCTCCATCTCGGCAGCTCGAACCTGGGCCGCCTCCAGCTCCACTTGAGAAGTGGCGAGCTTCTCCTCGCATTCAGACAATTTCTTCGCGGCCTCGATCTCGGCGGCCTGTGAGATATCAACTGTTAGCAAACTAATTCCAAGTCAAAAATCATCAATGTCGCACACAGGAAGCGACTTACCTCATAATCCTTCCAACGATCCGATTGCATGCCGAGATCTATGGCCTTCTTGGAGACGACCTTCAAAGCCTCTTTGGTCTCCAGCAGCTTCTGGTCCGTGTAATGCCCTAGCTCGGTAGATCGCGCGAGCGAGCATGCGACTTGCTGGGCGAGTTACGTCGGGCCGAGCTCCAGCATGGACTCAGCGTCAACCCACCCATACAAAGCATGGAGGACGGCTAAGGCCTCCCCCTTGTCCTCCCAATCCGCCGACCAGGACGGGAGGTTGGTGCTTAGCGACACCAAGTGTTCGTCTGCCGATCATGTCACCAGCGGGTGACCATAGGCGTCCACCACCCCTTTCCCTAGGTTGTAATTTGGGTGAAACCGGGGTGCCCGAGCGACCGACGGCGACTCCTGGTTTTCAGAGTGAGGCGGCGACACTTTCGCCCTATTACTCGCAGGCCCTGACGACTTGACCTTCGTCTTCCCCTTGGCGAGTTTTTTCTTCTCCCCAACATCAGGCGGGGGGTCAGCTTCAGTAAGAGAGGTGGCGATTTCCTTTGCCGGAGGAAGCAGCTTCTCTGGAAGCTCGTTGGCCACTACAAAGATCGTGCGACATGATTAGTGTGAGCTCCTATAATTAGGAGTGAGCAGACGAGAATACGTAATTCTCGCTCAAGTCTTACCCTCGTTTGAATGGATCTCTTTGAGCATGTTGACGTTAAACTGCCAGTAGATGACGTCAAACCAGCGACCTCGGAACGAATCGGACAGTTGCTCGCGGACGCCTTCCAAGATCCGCGGGAGGAAGGTGACATCGGTGGGTTGGTGCGGACTTCCCAAAAGTCCCCCGAAGTCACAATGAACGATGACCAGTTGCTCACTCCAGCGGTGGACTTTTTTCGTTGTCCCCACCAAAGTGTAGATGTGGCTGCTAAAGTAGACGACCAACTCTGAAGTCGCGGCGAAGGCGAATATGCTTCAGAAGACAGAAAGGTCGAAGGCGATCCTCTCTTCCCGCAGATAACAGAGGAACCCCATGATAATCGCTACTCCATTAGGGTTGATCTATGCAGGGATGATCCCAAAGTATCGGTGGATCTGGCAAACTCGGGCCAGAATGGAAGCCATAGGCCGGCGTCGAAATGGCAAAGCGACAACACCGTCGCACCTCAACATAAATGTTGAGTCGCTCGCTGCGAGTGGGGAGCCTCGCCGAGTATCCATCTGGCAGGAGTCGCTCCCTAAATGACTTCAAGTCTTGCTCTGTGGTTATTGATTTCTTGATGGCCGCGTTGGCAAGTTGATGGTGTGGGCTTGACGGCATGCTTTGGAATCATCCTTGGCCATGTTGTCGAGCTAGCTAAAAGAAGAGGAGAGGCGAGGAAGAGAAAGACAAGAAGATGCGAGCAGAAAGGATACTCGCGAGGTGGGTTGGAAAAATCGCAGCAGCGTACTTATGCCCCACCTACCCCCCTATTTATAGGCAAAGGCAAGGGAGAAAAGGGGGGGGGTATAAATCTATCTCGGCGAGTTTCAGCCTAAGTCGCGATTTAGGTGAGAAAACTTACACCCGACGCCACCCCTATCTCGCATGGCATAACAAAGGATACCGCGACATTCTCCAGAACTTACATAATAAACTCGCCACACCACAAAATAAAACAAGGAAATAAACAGGAAGATATTAACGGCGAGATACAAACTCGCTTATTACAAATATGATATTATTTATTACAGATAGTCGCTTAAGGTGAGTTCAGAATAAAAGAAAAAATGCTAAGTCCTAGGTGGTTGCTCTGAAGGATGAGGATGTCGTTCGACCCAGCCCATCTCGCGTGCCCGCCGGTAATGCTCCGTCGCCAGCGCCATCGCATCATCGTCGAGCCGCAGCTGCTCCTCCATCCTTATCAGCCGCCCCACGGAGCTCATACTCGCGTGGATGCCGGTCAACTCATCGAGGACAAGCTGCAGGCGGTGGTTGTTTAGCGCCAGCTGGCGATCATTCTCCTTCACCATGAGGAGGCGATCCTCATAGCTCTTCACAGTGATCCGGAGTTCTTCCATCTTTGTTACTCGTACCTATAGAGCTGAGATCCAGCGATGAGGCTCGCAGATGGCAAGCTGATCGAATTTGCTCTCCAGCTCCATATAGGCGTGAGCAGCAGCATAGCGATACTCGCTCCCTAACAACCCAATGACGTCGATGAAAGTCTCCCTAAGAGTCGCCGGGCGGTCTATCAGAGAAGGAAGAATAGTCACCAGGTCAGAGAAACACCTGAGTAATCAAAAGCATCAGCGACAAAGCTTACTGCGGCAAGGAGACCGAGATCGACGAGGAGAAGGGACATGGCCTGGGACAACTCGTCGACCAGAAGATTGACCACTCGTATGATCGGCTGGTCTACCTCGCCCGCGACCTCCATGATCGGTCCCCCGACACTCGGCGGAAAGTAGCTTGGTTGCGGCTTGTCTGGTTTCTGGGCCGGAGTCATCGTCGGAGGCGACGGAGGCTGCGATGAACTCGCTGGCTGGTGCGAGGCCTTCAGTGGAGGAGGCGGAGGAGGTCGCTGCAAGACAACTTATTGCTGAGCGGTCAAAGGTGGTGGAGGCGGTAAGGAGATACTCGCCGCCTGGAGAGAGGTCGCATCAGGAGGCGGCGACGGCAACTGAGAACTCGTCGTTGGCAGTGTCGAATCTCGCACGGGAGTAGGAGCATCCTTACTCGCTGGAAGATCCTTGCTCCCCAAAGGGTCCTTTCTCGCCGGGGGGTCCTTCACAGTCGGTTCCTTGCTCGCCGGGAGTTTTCCTTTCGCCGAAGGAGTCTCGAACACTTTCTTAGCACCGAGACAAATTCAGACCATTTGCGTGGTCCGGGTCGGCTTATCGACTGCTAGGGAGAGCAGCGGCGTAAAGTTAAGGAGAGCGACATCTAGAGGCACATCCGCGTTGTTTGGAAGGGAGTTTGCGAATAAGGGAATCATATCAGCGAAAAAGCGAACGGCGACCAGCTATTTTGGAAGAATGGATTGGACAAATGGCGACCTAGCGAAGAGATGACGTCAATCTGCGGCGGCACCAACGATTTGGTGACTTCTGTGGAAGGGGCTTTGAGCAAGCTGAGAAGATTGCGATCTAAAGCGGCCATGTTTGGAATGTCGCCTAGCCCAAGGTAATTAAGGAGCTTCAAGGTGCTGACAGAACGCGTGGGATTGATGGTCGGAACGGCAACTTGTTCCGAGGGCAGAAGAGGGTCAACCACCTTTGAGGCAGATATCTTCTTCGACTTCTTGGTTTTATTCTTTTTTGGGGGGGGGGGCAAGTCTGCGGCGGCATCGTCTTCCGGCGGCCGCTTGGACTTAGCAATGCCGAGGAAGCTGGACAGGGTGGCGAGGCTGTATTGAAGAATTTTATCGTTCGAGTTTGACATTGTGCGCGAGCTCTAGAGATCGATCTAAAAAACTAGGCCCCCCCTATTTATAGAGAGCCAGGCAGTCGTTAGGGGCAAACAACTCAGTTACTCGGCATATCAGCTCGCCGAATAAGTGTTAGATGTTTCTTTCCAAGCTCCTACATCGCTCGAAAAGAGTGGGGATTGTGTAGAACCTGTATTCGTCGAGTATGGGTCCTACCATAGCCAAGTAAGCAGAAGTCAAGGTCAACAAGTCAAGACAGAGATCAGGATTCAGCGCGTCAAGCAGTAGAAGGCTCGGTGAGTATGACGAGCTACCCTAGCATACTCGCTAGGTAGGCGACTATGCGAGATACTCGCCCAGCCCATGCAAGTTCCTCGATGAAGTCGCCTAGTCGCCAGGGGGTGGGGTATAAATATGACCCCCCCCCCCCCTTGGATTTGCCTATAAATAGGACCCCAGCGGTATGAGGAGAGGGACCGAGGATCTTCTGCAGGATACTCGCGAGTTCATCTCTTCCGATACTGGCCGAGTCTTTGGATTCCTTTTTCATAGAAGATCAGGTCGGGACCTTGCGACTAAGTCATCAGCTAGTCTCCCTCGTACCTAGTTTGGACATTCTTGGTTGAGAAGGGGTTGCTCCTTTCGAGCATCCGGGTACGTGGTGGGTCCTTCCTACAGTAGCATCTGGGGTCCTGTTTCCTGCAGTTCTTCATCCTTGTCATCTTAGCCGTATGATATTACCTCTTAACCGGTAACCCTAGGCGGCCTTATAATCATCCCATACATTGTCTTCTAAATCACTAGGGATTGCCTCACTGCCAGAATCATCGGACTCGTCGGGCACTATCGTATGTGAAGGAGTACTCTCACCTAGTTGGTGAACTTTTGAATCCAGAGACGCAATATCCACATAAAAATTCACAGAGATATCAGTCACTATCTCAAGGGGCTTAGACGATGAGGCTAAAGGAGGCATAACCTTAGTAGCAACATTTTTCGATTCCAAAACATAGGGTCTACACTGCGTATTTTCCTTAAAAGTGGAATTAGGCACACTAGGTGTAGTTCTATCGTTGTGGGGAAAAGATTTAACATGAGGCATAGGGTAACTCCTATGAGTAGCTACGGGTCTAGCTCCATAATGATACTCACTTGCAGGCTTACTGTTAGTAGTACAGAGATAGGTGGGATCAAATTGATCCGAGAGTAGGCTACGCTTTGCCCGCCAAGTATGTTTATAACTACCAACACGACGCTCTTCGTTTTGCCAAAACATGCGGACTTGACCTACTAATCGATCTGGGGCGATGTTAACCTTTTGGTGGTCATCCCAAAAGTGACAATTAAAATAATTTTTTAATCCCTTAAGCCAGTCTTTAAAAATTTGGGGACACCCTAAACCGTCATAGGTAGGTGCTTCAATTCTAGTGGGAGGATAAGCGTAGGGACAGTTGGTTTTCCTATGGTATGAAGGCAAGGCTGGGGTGTGTTTATCCATGGCATTATCATACCAATAGTCTAAAAGGGAAGCGTGAATGTTATAGGCCATAGTAGTGAGAACCAGAGAGAAAACTCGATTCAATTCTTGTGCACATGCAATGAATTAAGGATTCTGACCCATATAATCTAAGATAGACGGATTTGCTCCCACTTAGCAACTAGGGTAATAAATATAAAATTTTGATTTTCTTGTTGGAAATAATATGAAGATTATTAAATAATATTTTTTGATTTTTTTGCAGAAAAATAAAAATATATGCTGCTATTTGCAAACCAAAAATTAAAATTTTAAAGTGACTTAATAAAAATAATGACTGAATAAAAATATTTTATATATATATTTTCTTGCTGGAAATAAATAGGAGATTATTAAAAAGTTTTTTTGATTTTTTAGAAGAAAAATAATAATTTTAGGCCGCTAATTGCAAACAAAAAAATAAAAAATTATTTTATTGTTTTGGCAATGAAACGTGCAAGTGCGTGTCAGCGTGCTAATAAAAGGGGGAGGGTGCTAATTAGGAAATTGGCATAATCCTCCCTATGATACGAAATTGATGCAGGCCTATGATTTTTACGGATTAAACTACGCGCTTTTAGGTTTGACAATTAAAATAAATATCTAGCGTGCGGTTTATCTACTTAGCACTATCAATAACTCAAGCAATTAATGGCACAATTTTCAATAATACACAACGCAAAGGGTCACTACCCCTTATAGAGATTAAACAAATAGTTATATGCCAATGTTTGCTCAATATAAATCAGGACAATTAATTAGCCTTCTAATTTCACCAAATCTCACAAATAATAATAGAAGATAATCACACAAGAGATGTTTAGAAATTCGTTACCCAATTCCAAGAAGTCCATCCACAATATTGAGTGGAGGAAATGCTCATGACGGTGGTAGATTTTCTTTTCCCACACAAACCCACGGATCCGCACCGGACGATGAAGACGCTTGCCGTTTTCTCCTTTGCCAAACCTTAGAAGAGGGAGTATCTTGAAAAGGGCCGATAGATATATATAAGGAAAGAAGAGAGAGGAAAGGTGGTGGCATATTCCTTCAAGGGGGTGGATTGGTTTTGTGATGAGGGGTGGCTCTGTTTTGTGATGAGGGTCTGCTCGAGTTATGTGATGTAGTGGGTTGTTCGGGTTGGTGGTTGAAGTGGGTGGCCGAGGGAGTGAAAATGGAGGGGGAGAGGGTGGTGATTTGGAGTTGGCCGAACCCAAAGGTGGTGTTGGTGGCCAACATCTTGGAGGGAGATGGGGGGCTCGGGTTTAGTGAGGAATAGGAAGAGGGCTGCTCGGGTGGTGGTGGTGGTAGGCTGAGTGGTTGAAGGGGATATAAGGGTGGCCAGAATTCTGTAGAGGAAAGGAGCCGAGTTTCCTTAGAGAGGAAAGGAGAGGGAGGAGGAAATGGACAGGAGGCCAAATAGAGAGAGGGGAGAGGACGGTGAGGCCGAGATAGAGACGGGAAAGGAAGGGGTGGCCGACGGCTAAGAGAGAGGAGGAGAAGGAGAGGGATGAAATTTTCGAGGGGAGAAAGAGGAGGGGAAAATTCACTCTTGAATTTTAGGGTTTAATTTCTTTTCATTCTCATCTCTAATCAAAATGAAAGCAATACATGTCTATATATAGCCTACATCACTCAATCTCCACTCTTAAAAATTAAACAACTCATGATGGTTATATGCACCCATCATAATACATGAAATAAAAATACATGAAATAAACTCTTAAAATAAAATTGCTTTAAAATAAAAATTGCTAAAAATATATAATTATAATTATTTAATTTATAATTATATATTTTTATATAATGGCGGCGGTGGATGTCCTGCAAAACATGTAGCGACGATGGCAAACATTGTTGTAGAACCCTATCCTCGAGCTTGCGGCAATGATCATCCTAATCCATGAACTCTCTATGACGGGGATCAATGGCCGCATCAGCATCATCGTCATCATTATCTGCACAAGTCACACCATTAGCTTTATCCAAAGGACCAGGTTTTTGCGGCGTCATATTTCCTGGCTCTTATGTTTGGGCCTGACATATCTGGATTATCTTGCAAAGTTATCAGTCAGATCATTATTCCGCAGTCTACGCAGTCATATACTTCAGCCTGATCTTTCCAACTTATTTTCTGCAGTTCGTAGGCCGTGCGATTATATAGCTGTCTGATTTATTTGGCTTATTTTATAATGTCTATAATTCATGGCCTGAGTCAGTCGACTTATATCATTCATTCTTAATGGCCTGCGACGTGTTGCTTCAAGGTTTATATGTTCGGTCTACATCTAGTCGGCTTATTCTTCTGTTGGCCATGCTATTAGCAAAAGAATTTAAGGTGGTCTATTTGAATGCTTATCTCAGATGCTATCCTTTAAGCCGCAGCGGTTAACGCACCTAGCCACATGGCTTGATATTCAATATGTATATACTATCAAAGATGCTACAAGTTGTTCACCTTCTCACAACCAAAATGCGTCCTGCCTCATTTTTCATCCATGACATCAATTATATTATTCATCATTGTGGCTTCTCAGTAGTTAACCTCACTAGCTGTGCGTCTTGGAATTCAATGTGCATATTGTCAAGTAATCCTAGGTTGCTTATCCCGATAAACCTTCTTGCGATGCAAATGCGGCCTGTTTATCGGTTTTCAAATGAGTCGCGACCAATAGTTGATTTATATTAGTAATTATCTTATTGGCGACTACTCACCTAACCGCCCAGTTTGTGTCTATACAATATATTTTCAAGGACCATCGGATGGCTAAAGCTCGCAAGCATCTGCTACATCGATTGATCTCTTCTTTGCGGTTTACTGGAATGAAGACGCAGAGTTATACGTTCACATTGATTTTCATTTGGTTAATTCTTTAGTTATCCATTTTAATCAGAAGCAAGAAAGAAAGATAAAGCCACGCAAATAGACAAGTAAGTAAAATCATAACAGAATGCACAATGAAGTAGGTAAAGTGTACCTTCATTTCCTAAGTGTATGGTTAAAATGAATATCAGATTATCAACTTGGTTGAGGCCTATAAGAATTTTATTCTATAAACGTCTATATATATGTTTACCTGCAGAGATCAGTAGGAGTTCGCAAGTTCTTTTCAGTTACTCACGTTATATGTTCTCTTTTTACCTGCTTTGACTTCTCTTTTGCAGAGATTAGCAGGTGCTCGTGAGTTTCTCTTCAGGTACTCGCATTTTCATTTCTTTTTACCTTCTTTGACTTCTCTTTTGCAGAGATTAGCAGGTACTCGCGAGTTCTCCTCAGGTACTCGTGTTTTCATCTTTTTTCACCTACTTTGACTTCTCTTTTGTAGAGATTAGCAGGTGCTCGCATTTTCATCTCTTTTCACCTACTTTGACTTCTCTTTTGCAGAGATTAGTAGGTGCTCGCGAGTTCTCTTCAGGTACTCGCGTTTTCATCTCTTTTCACCTGCTTTGACTTCTCTTTTGCAGAGATTAGCAAGTACTTGCAAGTTTCTCTTCAGGTACTCGCGTTTTCATTTCTTTTTACCTGCTTTAACTTCTCTTTTGCAGAGATTAGCAGGTGCTTGCGAGTTCTCTTTAGGTACTCGCGTTTTCATCTCTTTTTACCTGCTTTAACTTCTCTTTTGCAAGGATTAGTAGGTGCTCGCGAGTTCTCTTCAGGTACTCGTAATTTCATTTTTTTACCTGCTTTGACTTCTCTTTGCAGAGATTAGAAGGTGCTCGCGAGTTCTCATCAGGTACTTGCATTTTCATTTCTTTTTACCTGCTTTAACTTCTCTTTTGCAGAGATTAGCGAGTTCTCGAGAGTTCTGGTCAGGTACTTGTGTTTTCATTTCTTTTTACCTACTTTAACTTGTCTTTTGCACAGATTAGCGGGTGCTCGTGAGTTCCACTTCAGGTACTCGCCTTATAATTTAAATTTACCTGCTTTTGACTTCTTGTTTGCAGAGATTAGAAGGTATTCGTGACTTCACTTCTGATACTCGCGTTATATTTTATATTTACCTGCATTTAAATTCTCTTATGCAGAGATTAGTAGGTCTTTGCGAGTTCACTCTAGGTAGTCGCATTATATTTTAAATTTATCAGATTTTGACTTTTCTTTTGCAGAGATTAGCAGGTGTTCGTGAGTTAAATTCTAGTACTTGCATAATATTTTAAATTTACCTGTTTTGACTTCTCTTTTGTAGAGATTAGCAGGTGTTCATCGCTCTACTTCATGTACTCTTGTTATTTTTTATATTTACCTACTTTTGACTTCTCTTTTGCCGAGATTAGCAGTTGCTCGCGAGTTCTCTTCAGGCACTCGCGTTTTTATTTCTTTTTACCTGCTTTGACTTCTCTTTTATAGAAATTAGCAGGTGCTCATAAGTTCTCTTCAGGTACTCGCGTTTTCATTTTCTTTTTACCTGCTTTGAATTCTCTTTTGCAGAGATTAGCAGGTGCTCGCAAGTTCTCCTCTGGTATTCGCCCTTCATTCTGTTTCTAGTACTTGCTCTAATTTCTATTTTGCGGATCTTAGCAAGAAGACGTTCACTTATCTTCCTCACTTTGCTGGTTCATTTCAGGTACTCACAAGATACATCTCTTTTATACTTACTTTGACTCTTCTCCCTTGCAGAAGAAATGGTAAGTGTTAATAACCCCTTTTTGGGAGAGACATCAGGTACTTGCTCTCTTTTTTGTACACCATCTTTTCTGACAGTCTTTGAGGGACGGATCACGATTTTCGTGGTTAAATCATACTTTTTCAAAGTTCTTTTCGGAACTTAAATAAGTGCGGTGATTATGTTAACCCAAAAATCAACGATCCTCTCTAAGACTGCCATTTTCTACTTTTCTTCTACAGGTCGCTCGACTAAGAAGGTCTAGTCCGGCCATAAAGGGGAGACCTCCCTTCAAAGCCGGCCCAGCAGGGGAGGCTTCCTCTTCGAGTCGGCCCAGCAGGGCTAGCCAGCTCTCCGAGTCTGCTCTACAGGGGCGGCCTCATTTCTCAGTCCTCCCAGGAGGGGAGACCTCTCTTCAAAGCCCGTCTAACTGAGGAGGCCTGCCCTTTGTAAGACCCCCTTTTTTTCTCTTTTAAAAAATCAGGGTCTTAGGCCTAGAACCGCCGCTTTGCAGTGACACCTTCACACCCGGGAAGTTCATCACTACAAAACGCCGATCCTGCCGGCCAAACCGATCTCAACTGTAGCAAAAAATAAAGCAAGTCCACAAAAATCACATAAAGAAAAATAATCTCCACGAAGGAAGTGTCCACAGATATAATAAACAAGATACTAAATCTTGGGCTTATGACTAGTACATCAAGTCCTCACTACATATCACTTATCGCGGAAGCAAACTAGAATATCTACTAGCGATCAGGACTCACAGTCCCTACCGTCTAAACTCCGGTACTAGACTGCCCGATCTCCAAGCGTGCCGACCTCCGAGTCTGCTCCTCCATGCTGGGCTCCATGGTCCCCTAAAATGATGTGGTTCGAAAACTGTTAGTCTAAAAGACTAAGTCCTATCATCCCCCACCCCTTCCCCTATGGCTCCTAGGCACCGAGCGGGAAGAAGGAAAGGGAAGGACATGATAGTGGAAAAATAACAAATAAGCAGATGGCGGCGGAACTAATCTAGCTGTTCTAAGGTACATAAGACGGTAATAAGGGTATTAAAAACTGAATAAGAAAGTAACCTTAACTTATGTTAAAATGCATATGCTAAGGGATCGCTTGCAGGGCTCCCAACGTATAAAAAGTCTCATACCGATTTATACGATCGAGTGTCGTGTTACAAGTAAGCATAGATATGTAATACTGAATAAAAACCTTAACTTATAAGCACACTCGTACGAACTTATAAACCAAGGGGTCGTTTTGCAGGGCCTAATGTATAAAGCATCCCATACCACTTATACATTAGGTGTCGAGTTATATGCAATGATTAAGCTATGAAATAAAATTATGCCATGACGTGAACATGTAAGTGCAACTCACCCACTCAACTCTGTGTACACAGACCTTTAGTTCCCCCTTTCTGGAGCCGAACCTCCCAGGATACCTCCGTAGTGGCAAACGAAAGCGGTGGGTTGGGCCTCGCCCACCTCTAAGCCGGTAATAGCACTACCAGTCAGACCTATCGTACGCCTCAATGCTGGTGCACTAAGCGGAGCTGCTGCATACTCTTGTCGGCTGGCGCACTGGACTTTATTTGGCCAAGTGCTAAACCACACTTGCCGAGTCAACGTATTGGCATCGGTGCATCGACCCTCCAATACCGAAGACCCATTACCTTATACTTTATGCACATGCAACCTTATGTATCAACTACCGAGCCAAAGCTCCCCGGACCATCCCGTCCGTCATAAACAATAACCGAGACAAAGTTCGTCGGGCCACCCTGTCCATCACAAACCATTACCGAACTAAGAATCGCCGTGCTAATCTGCTCATCACCAAAACCACTACCGAGCCAAAGCTCATCGGGATAATCTGCCCATCACCAAATCCACTGGGCTTTCTGCCCGAGTGACCCAACCTATCTCCCCAAGACATCGAGGTGCGAGAAGGTAAAACCCTAGATTTACTAGTTACTCTTGCATTTCAATTTTGCCCACGATTTAGGTTTAGCCCAGGACTGCCCAAGGTATTCCCCGTGAAGGGCTCTCGTGGGCACTAGGAGCTACGATGGGCTGAAGCCCAAAGCTCCCTTTCGCAAGGCATTTATTCTCATTGGTTAATACCCGACTCCTAGTCCCTTAACTATTATATTGGATCTAACCCTAGTATTTTGACACTCGCTCTCTACGGGAAAGACGATCCTTCGTCGATCCCGAGCACCATCTAACGTTTAGCCAAATCCAACCTTCCACTCATCCAACTTCCAATGAGGAACTCATTTCTTATTTATCCAAACAAGCAAACCACTAACCCCGACTCATGTGCCCAAATTTATACTCCAACAATATTTTCTGCAGTTTTACTATATGCAGACCACTAAGGCTATATGACATGTAAAACGGGAGGTACATCAAATAATCAATTAGTACTCCTATAATAATTATTGGAGGGCTATTATGACCTTAGATGCCTAAATCCAGAGTTTCACAATTTTTATATTTATCTGATAATTTATTTAATTATTTTAGTGACCAAAAATTCCAAGATTGAAAATGAAGTACCAATTTCAGATAAGATAATTTTCCACCAAATTTATTTTATATACAATATGAATATTTAACTTAAGATCCGAAGTCTCTCAATTTTTTAGCAAGTTTTAGACCCCTATTTTTAATTTCAAATATATCCCACAATAATTCATTTAAAGATATAAGTAGGACAATATTACTCCCAAAAATTCAGAGAAAAATTCAAGAATGCTTTTAAGGGCATATAAATGCTCTAGGTCAAATTTCATAATTTATTAACAAGTACTAAAGTCAATACTTAATTTTCTCATAATATTCCAAGTTGATAGATTAATGGACAAGGTATAACAAATATTAATCTAAAAATTCCAAATAAATTCCCATATTAGCATAATGAACTAGGAACACTACTTATCAAGTTTCATAATTTTTCAATAAGTATTGAGCTCTGTAAGAGTTATTTAGCAAGTTCTCAAATTTATGAATTTGTGAAGTAGGTACCCTAATTATGTATTCACAAATTCTATTAAAATTCATATATGATCAATATGGTCTAAAACTTTCTCTGCCAAATTTTCATGACCTTCCAATGGGCAGTGGAGTCATAATGACCAAATAATTAATTAGGACAACCTCATGAGTTACAAAGGAAGTGATAAGATTATTATTTCAAAATTACCAATTAAATTCCCAGAGGTTTAATCTATCCTTATGACCTCTCTACCCAAATTTCATTATATTTCAATGGGTTTCACAAACCTATCCAAGCACTACAAGGTTTATGCCCTAAACTAGGGTTAGGGTTTTGTGGGGCCTAACCTTTCCCAAATCCCCTAATATCTTCACCAGAGGGTTTTATCTACCGTAGAACCCTCCCTAAAAGTTTTCAAGCTCATACAAGGTCTTTTGACATTATGCCCTTCACAAGGCACAAAATGACCTTCTATAGGGTGTAGACTTAAATACTAGGCCAAATCTATTCCAAACAACCCCATCTTCCATAGGAAGGTGTTAAAAGCCATGATAAGTCATTGGCCCCAATTTAAACCTCTGTTGAGGTGTTTTGGCCACACAAAGCCCAAAGTACATCTTTTGACCAAAATACCCTTGTTAAGACAATGCTAGGGTTTGCATGATTTCAATTCAAACCACCTCCAAATGTAATGAAATATTAGCCAGAGCTTTATAATGACACCATGCACCACCCACCGAAATTTGGATGAGTTTGGAGTTCATTTGACCCCTAAATTAATTTACCCTAGAGAAATTAAATTATTTACAAAACTATAGAAAAATTGTTCTAAAAAATTCCCATTTTTGGGCAGGATCTAGATATGCACTAGGGTGACTCCTTGCCAAAATTTCAAATCATTTGAACCAGAGATGAGGTGTGGGCACCCATTTTAATTTCTGCTCAACCATATGTACCCCACCAAAATGAGTGCCCTGGTCAAACCAGGCACCCAAATTGGTTCAAACCAATGTTGTTTTAAAGTAGACCCACATGGCTATATTTTATGTGTTGACCATTTCCTCTGAAAATGACTTTAGGTATTTTTAGAAATTAAAAACATTAAATATAAAATCTATGACATAATTAAATAATCAGAAATTCATGTCCTATAGTATGATATCATTCCCTGCATGAATCTTGGCGCGCTTTGGACAACATCTGGTCGTCTTCTACCTCAAATAGACGACCCAGATTCAATATGCCTGGGCCATCTTCCAGCCGCTGCCGCCGGCAATCCGGCCACCTCCCCGGCCGGCCACCGCCACCACCACCTTTGTGGAGGTGGTGGCTACCTCCAGGCGGCGACAAAGCCGCCGGGGAACAATATTCTAGCAAACCCGACAAGCGCAAATCAATGGAAAACCAGGGATTTTTTGGATTTGGATCGGGCTCAATTGAGCCTGAACCTTGGCCCTAAAGATTGCTATGAACTGCCCATGGAAGAAGGAGTGGAGGAGGACCTGTATGGGTGGTTGTAGCCTTGTCGATCGCCGGATTGGCATGGAGGTGGCTGCTAGTGGTCGGGTTCTTACAATAGTACAGTTGAACTGCTTGGCTTCTTCAAGAAAAGTGTGAGAATTCCTCCTTGGAGTCCAGGGAAGCTTTTAAGAGGGAGAGATGAGGTGTTAGGTGGTTGTAGATTCATTGCCATTTTTGGCCTTAGTCAAGTTGGCGGCCATGGTAGGTAGGGGGAAAATTTGGATCAAACCAGTCAAAAACTGGTTGTTTGAATTGGTGCTGCCTTCCTTGTCCTAGAGCAATGAATGGGAGGTTGGGGAAGGGGAAGGAGGAGCCCAAAGTCTTCCTCCATTACTTTCTCTCACTCTCTCTCTCTTATATAGGTGGCATTTTCTCTCTCCTACATATCAAGCTGAAATTTGGCTCTTACCTAACCCAATGGCAGCGCACATGTTCATTTCATCCATCAAGGCAAGGTTAGCCAGAGTGAAATGGGCTTGAGCTTTAGTTATCCCATTTGGGCTAGCTTGACCTAAACCTTTACTAGGGTTAACCTTGGTCAATTGTGTCTTTTAGGTTGCCCCTAATGGGTCCTTGGTGACCCATTGGCCTCCCTTAAGGCCTAGGTAGGGTTTTCTTGGCCCCTTGGAGGTCACTTGACCCTTAACTAGGGCACTTTGACCACTTTAGGGCTAGAGTTGACTTTTGTCAACTTAGCCTTTTTTGTTTACCCCAATGGGTCCTTGGTGACCCAATGGACTCTCACTAGGATTAGGAAGGTGTATGTGGGGTCTACTTGGCTAAGGGAATGTCAGTTGACCCTATGTAGGTCAGGTTGACCCATTTAGGGTTAGAGTTGACTTTGGTCATCTTAACCAATTTGACTCCCCACCATGGGTCCTTAGTGACCCATTGACCCCACTTTAGGTTTAGGAAGGCCTTGGTAGGGTTATTGGAGCTTTACTAGGGCTCACTACCCTTAGTTAGGGCCTATTGCCCAATTTAGGTCTAGATTGGTTCTAGGTCAACTTGGTCTATCCAATGGACCCCTAGGGTTCTAATGGTCCTTACAATGGGTTAAAGTGACCATGGTGTGGTTTTGAAGTCTTGGTGAAGCCCCATGGTCTTCTTAAACTAGGGTTCACAAATTTACTATTTGTAGACCATAGTGGTCTCACCTACATTCCTAGGCTCACTTGGCCTTCTTGGGCTTCCTAGGGTTTTGTCATGCCCTAGTCATGACAAAACTACTTCTAGGGGTCTAGTTGTTTGAGGGATCTTACAACCTTCGAGTCCGCCCAGTAGGGTGACTTTCCTTCTAAGTCTGCCCAGCATGGGCGGACTCCTCTTAGAGTCCGCCCAGCAGCGGCAGCCTTCTCTTCGAGTCTGCACAGTAGGGGTGGCCTGCTCTCCGAGTTTTCCCAACAGTTGAGGCCTCATTTCTCAGCCCGCTAAGCAGGGGCAACCTCCTATTAGAGCTCTCCTAGTAGAGGCGGACTGCTCTTCGAGTCTTCCAAGCAGGGGCAGCCTGCCTTCTGAGTCCGCCCAGCAGGGGCGACCTCCTTTCTCAGTTCGCCCAACAGGGGCGATGTAAGATCCCCCACCTCCCGGAATACAAAACACGACACGAGAGAAGTCTTATGCCAAGAATAGCCGCTTTGCGGTAGCACTAACACCCGGGCTAGCCTGTTCCACAAGATGCCTATTATGCCGGCTATAACCAATATCATACATTGCCAACCCAACCAAAATATAACACAGAAGTCAAATCCACACAAAGCATATAGTCCATAATATCATAAATAAAGAAGCTACAACAAGCTTCTAATATGATAGTACGTAAATAGTAGTTTGGCCAAAAGGGCTACAACAAAAACCTCTCGCACTCACATCTATAACTGACGGTAGCGACGGTACCGTCCCCTCAGGCCCTGTCGTCCTGTCCTGGCTATCCAGCTGCATAACTTGCTACTCCACTTGCGAGATTTCCTCCTAAAAAGGAAGACGTAGTAACCGTTAGTCATAAAGACTAAGTGGCTTCACATCCGCTCCCCTGGTGACTCCTCGGCACCGGCGGAGAAAGGAATATGGTACAATATATATGAAACATAGGTACAAGCAGGTGGTATATCACAATGTATATAAAGCAGTATAACAAATGAGCAACATCTTATTCTAGCAATTCTACCATCTACTGCAGCATGAGAGTATAATATTATAACAGAAAGTAACTCAACTTATATGAATGCCCATACCAACATAAAAGTTAAGGATCGTTCAGCAGTAAGTAACTCAACATATAGGAGTGCTCATACAAACTTATACGATGAGGATCTTGTGTATGCAATGAATTATAATGGCATGTATACAATGCAATGACTCACCCATGATCACGCACATGCAATCGCTACGTCGATACAGACTTATAGTTCCCACTTTTCGAGCAGGTAGCTAACCTCTCAGGCATCATTCATCGTGGCCAGACGGTGACAGTAGAGCGGGCATCTCCACTACTAGGCTGGTCTCCACACTACCTGGCCTAGGCCTTCATACGCCTCAACACTAAGAACATAACAGCAAAGCTCACATGCATACTACGACACAGCGGGTGTCTCGGGTAGATGTGCACCGAGATCCTAGCCCAGAACTGGCCTAAGGTGTGATTCGGAAGGAGCCTCGAAAATGAGCATGAGGACCAAGCTTAACCATTCACTTGGAATGGAAGGAGCCTCAGGACGTGAACACCGATGACCAAGCCCAACCGCCCAGGTCTATCTATCAACTCCTATCGGTGTGACGATTGGCGAGCCCGTAGACCTGCCACACTATCCTTAACCCGGGATTACGACACCGCGTGTCGACTCACACCACATGCATTAAATCCACATCGTGATATGGAAGGAGCCTCAGAAACGAGCACGAGGACCAAGCCCAACCATTCACTTGGCACGGAAAGAGCCTTGGGACGTGAACACCGAGGACCAAGCTCAACCGTCCATTTATGATTCTTCCTAACGTTATCAACCAGTGCGATAAGATATCCGCACTCAACCCTTTCACAATCCGGTGCCCAAGGCACCTCATGGGTTTACCATAAACACAGGTAGCGAACCACCTCACACAAAGGACCATTTCAGACTCCCTTATATTACAAGCCTTAAGACCATGATTACGTGTAATGCTATGGTCTCATAACTTTAACATCACCACTTACAACTCCTTCACCAAAATCAATCATTTGTGTACACATGAGTTAACCATCCATTTAAAACCTCACATGTTCATACATCCGACACCGAACAATTACACACGCTCTAGTAAACCTTGTTATTAGACGACAAATTACCCTTCGTTCATTAACCCCATACCATTTCACCATTGTTTTACGTGGGTCCATCCAGTAATTTAATCATGTATTGAATTATCACAATTAGGCATATTATGAATCGCCTACAACTTAACGTCGGGTTGTTACAAAACCTCTTCCGAGTCCAAACCCAATATTACACTTACCCAGGAATTTCAGGTGTATAACACCTGCTGGGCAGCAACTTCGATCGGAGATTCGTGTTGCTACAGTAATCCGGTGAGTGCGTGTTACCCCTCGATTGAAAGGTCTTTCCATGTGTTAACCACAAAATCGACGATCCCTCCCAAGGTCTCTAGCTTGCAAGTCGCGGCCCCTCAGGGGTTCCTCCCGAGGGTCTCGATCTGCCTCACCCCTCCTGTTTGGGTTAGGCGGATAGAAACTCCTATCCGCTCAGGCCGTGCGCCTAGGACAGTCTCCCCGGTCTAACCGCCCCGGTCGCATAGCTACTACGTGCCCTACGGGACGGCAGGCTGCTCCCATAGCTCACCCTCGCAGGCCGCACGGTTAGGCCAACTAGTTGCGCAACATCTCTTCCTTGCAGGAGGCGATCTAAAACAGCAGGGGCGATCTGCGCAATCTGCTCCTTCGGTCCTCCAGGTCGCCCAGAAGATGCCTACCTGCCTCCAGGTCGCCCAGGAGCTGACGACCTACCTCCAGGTCGCCCAGGAGCTGACGACCTGCCTCCAGGTCGCCCAAGAGCTGACGACCTGCCTCCAGGTCGCCCAGGAGCTGACAACCTGCCTCCAGGTCGCCCAGGAGCTGACGACCTGCCTACAGGTCGCCCAGGAGCTAACGACCTACCTCCAGGTCGCCCAGGAGCTGAAGACCTGCCTCCAGGTCGCCCAAGAGCTGACAACCTGCCTCCAGGTCGCCCAGGAGCTGAAGACCTGCCTCAAGGTCGCCCAGGAGCTGACGACCTGCCTCTAGGTCGCCCAAGAGATGACGACCTGCCTCTAGGTTGCCCAGGTGCTGACGACCTACCTCCAGGTTGCCCAGGAGCTGAAGACCTGGCTCCAGGCCGCCCAGGAGCTGAAGACCTGCCTCCAGGTCGCCCAGGAGCTGACGACCTGCCTCCAGGTCGCTCAGGAGCTGAAGACCTGCCTCCAGGTCGCCTAGGAGCCGACAACCTGCCTCCAGAATGTTTTGGACTCGGTCAAAGCTCACCACCTTACCGGGGGTAACGTTACCAGGACCGTCTCCAGCCCGAGCCTATAAATACCCCCAAGACCTCTCATTCTGGGGGAGGAAGAGGAGAACTGCCACCTTGATCAAAGTCTGTGGCCTCAGTTTTCCAGTCCGTCACGGCTTGATCAAGCAAGGTCGGCGGACTCAATTCTCCAGTCCGCCCAGGTCATCAAGAGTTATGGACTTAGCTTTTTCTGCCCTCAATAGCTTGCGCAGCCTCCGCAGCCTCCGATTTCCAGTCCGCCTAGGTCGTCAAGGGTTGTGGACTTAGCTTTTCCTGCCCTCAGCAGCTTGCGCAGCCTCCGCAGCCTCCGATTTCCAGTTCTCCCAGGTCGTCAAGAGTTGTGGACTTAGCTTTTTCTGCCCTCAGCAGCTTGCGCAGCCTCTGTAGCCTCAGTTCTCCAGTCCTCTGCAGCCTCTTTTACTTAGTTTCTGGCACCTTCTTCTTTAGCCACCAGCTTCCCCCATTGTACCCTTTACTGCTTCTTCATGTAATGGTGCAATAGCAAGCTGTAACCCTACTTGATCAAAGGAAAAGCCCATCGCAAGAGTGGCATTCAGGTCGCGACGGGCGAAGTTTGCTGTTGCCGCTGCTAGCGGCCCTTTCTCTTCTATTTTCTCTGTCTTCATATGCGACTCAAACTAACCAGCTGCCCGGCAGTCTCCAAAACCTCTCCTCTATCCCCGCAACCAACTCATTCACCTAGCTTGTGAGACCGAACACTCGTTAGCTGGTGATGCTCGACTCCCTTTCGCATTTCGCGCATCAACAGTTAACACGCAGCCTTCAGATCCTGAGCAGATGATGAACAGCAGTTGCAACGAAGATTTGAGATTAAGCTCAGAGCTTACCTTAACTTCAAACAGTCATTACTCTTGATTCGAGTGTCCGATTTCAGAAATTCAAAGCTTATCGAAACCGGCTCGAGGAGATCTACTCCCCGGTGAACCGGGAATCCGTTCGGACGCTTTTTCGGCCCTCGGATTTCACAAATTCCACTCCGTTTGGAAGTTATTAACTTCATGAATTTTCTATCAAGAGACCTTGAGCACACCCCTGACCATTCAGAAGTGTCCGTCTCAAGTAGAGACCACAATCTCCTACTATCTAAGGAGTTTACATCTCTCATTGCAAGCTTCATAAGGTAAACATGAATGTTCATCCTCATATACTTGATGAACTAACATCTTTTGTAGGAGAAGAACAAGTTCCTTCTCCCTTCACATCCCATATTCAAAGGGAAGTGGTTCCATATGATTTCAAAGAACCTCGTCTGCCAATCTATTCGGGAACGAGCGATCCAGTTTCTCACTTACAAGCTTTTGAATCGATTGTTTCATTGAAAGCTATATCAGATGGCATCAAATGCAAGCTCTTCATCATATCTTTTGGTGCTCAAGTATTGGACTGGTTCTACTGTCTACCACCTCAGTCAATAACTTGCTTTAGCAATCTTCAAAGAGAATTTCTCTCAAGGTTTGGAACCTTTAGGAAGAGAAAGAAGGACATAGGAGCTCTTTTTCAGATCAAGCAAGAAGACAATGAGTCTTATGCTCACTTCATCGAGCGATTCCAGAAGGAAACTCTCGACGTTGTTAATGTTGATCAAAACTTCTATAAAGTTGCTTTCATAAGCGGACTTCGGCAAGGCCCGCTTAAATTCAAATTCACTACAAAAATACCTGGCACCTATAAGGATCTTATTGATCACGCAAATCAGTTTGTTGGAGCTGAAGCCATGAATTCTGACTACATATTTCTTCTAGATCAAATGGCTCAAGTGCCAGCGCAGATTTTATCTCATCAGTTGGATAGTGAATCTCTTCATAATTATTTATCTCTCAATCATAATAGCAACCTATTGCAATATGATCAAGATCCTAATCTCCTGGTATCTCGACACACATGTTATGATCATGGGAATTCATCTACATCTCAATCAAAACATTCAGAGTTAGGTATTAATAACTCTAATATATCAACTCATACTTCTGATAATGAACTTCATGCTTCTTGCCTATACAAGCAAGCTGAGCCTAGAAGGAAGTATACAGACTTGACTATTTCTATGGAAGAAGTTCTTCATATTATTCAGCAGGAGCCAAATTTCATTAGGCCTCCTCTCCTGCGACCTGGTCATCGATGTCACAAAGATTTATTCTGTTTATACCACTTTTGTGTGGGTCATGATACCGAGAAATGCCGAGCTCTTCATAAGCTCGTAGAGAAATTGTTGAAAGAAGGCAAGTTGCAAGATTATATCGCTTGAAAGCATCGTTATAAAGTCCTCTCTTGCAACATCAAATGCTTACTCTCAGATTATTAGTGGTAAAGTCTGTTTTACCAAAGCGCCTTTTTCTTTCTATTGAAGGCATGACTGGTTGATTTGGAAAAGAGAACTTCTTACAGCAATAAACCCACTCCGCGTGGTCGCTTAAAAGTTCTTAGCGGCAATAAACCCACTTTTCAAGTGGTCGCCCATTTTCCAAAGTGTCAACCAAGTCTGCTTTTCAATTTTTTGAGGAAACTTGTGGCATTAAACCCACCCTGCGTGGTAGCCCTATTTCCAATTTGGCATCAGATCCACTCCGCGTGGTGGCCTTTTCTATTTCTTAGAACAGTCAATTCCACTTCTTAGTGGTAGCAAGAAAGCGTCTCCAAGCAAACATATCCACTCCGTGTGGCTACCTGTGATTTGTCACATACAATCTATAGCATTGCGCTTGATCACGCAAGATAATATTTATCGCGGTTTGATCTCTATTCAGTTAAAAAGTAGAGTTTGCCGAGTATCTCTTCTGCTATCAAATTAAATCTTATCATATCTACTTGCTTACTCTTCTTTTACAGAGACCAGCAGATATTAGCAAGTTCCATCCAGGTACTTGCATTTTAGTTTCCTTTCATATCTGCTTGCTTATTCTTCTCTTACAGAGATTGGCAGATATTAGCGAGTTCCATCCAGGTACTTGCATTTTAGTTTCCTTTCACATCTGCTTGCTTACTCTTCTTTTACAGAGATCAGCAGATATTAGCAAGTTCCCTCCAGGTACTTGCAGCTTATTTTCTTCTTCTATCTGCTTGCTTACTCTCCTTTTGTAGAGACTAGCAGATAGTAGAAGTTCCCTTCAGGTACTTACAGCTTATTTTCTTCTTCTATCTGCTTGCTTACTCTCCTTTTACAGAGACTAGTAGATAGTAGCAGTTTCCTCTCAGGTACTTGCAGCTTATTTTTTTCTTTTATCTGCTTGCTTACTCTCCTTTTGCAGAGACTAGCAGATAGTAGCAGGTTCCTCTCACAGACTAGCAGATAGTAGCAGTTTTCTCTCAGGTACTTGCAGCTTATTTTCTTTTTCTACCTGCTCGCTCACCTTACTTTTGCAGAGATTAGCAGATATTAGCAAGTTCCCTCTAGGTACTTGCAGCTTATTTTCTTCTTCTATCTGCTTGCTTACTCTCCTTTTGCAGAGACTAGCAGATAGTAGCAGTTTCCTCTCAGGTACTTGCAGCTTATTTTCTTCTTCTATCTGCTTGCTTACTCTCCTTTTGCAGAGACTAGCAGATAGTAGCAAGTTCATCTCAGGTACTTGCTGCTTATTTTATTTTTCTACCTGCTCACTCACCTTACTTTTGCAGAGATTAGCAGATATTGGCAAGTCTCATTCAGAGTTTAATAGAAGACAGTTGCCCTCTTCCTCAATTACAAAAGCAACTCAGGTACACGCAAGATGTACCTCATTTTGCCTGCATTGACTTTTTCTTCACAGGTAAAAGATAGACATTGACAGATTTTTCCGAGGAGAGACATCAGGTTCTACCTCTCCTAGTCACTAATTTTTCTCACCTGATTTCCGAGGGGAGGATCATGATTTTCGTGGGTCTCCTACATTTTCGAAGTTCCTTTCGGAACTTAAAAAAGTGCGGGGATTATGTTAACCACAAAATTGACGATCCCTCCCAAGGTCTCTAGCTTGGAAGTCGCGGCCCACTCAGGGGTTCCTCCCGAGGGTCTCGATCTGCCTCACCCCTCCTTTTTGGGTCAGGCGGATAGAAACTCCTATCCGCTCAGGCCGTGCGCCTAGGACAGTCTCCCCGGTCTAACCGCCCCAATCGCATAGCTACTACGTGCCCTACGGGACGGCAGGCTGCTCCCATAGCTCACCCTCGCAGGCCGCGCGGTTAGGCCTACTAGTCGCGCAACATCTCTTCCTTGCAGGAGGCGATCTAAAACAGCAGGGGCGATCTACGCAATCTGCTCCTTCGGTCCTCCAGGTCGCCTAGAAGATGACTACCTGCCTCCAGGTCGCCCAGGAGCTGACGACCTACCTCCAGGTCGCCCAGGAGCTGACGACCTGCCTCCAGGTCGCCCAGGAGCAGATGACCGGCCTCCAAGTCGCCCAGGAGCTGACGACCTGCCTCCAGGTCACCCAGGAGTTGACGACCTGCCTCCAGGTCGCCCAGGAGCTGACGACCTGCCTCCAGGTCTCCCAGGAGCAGAGGACATGCCTCCAGGTCGCCCAAGAGCTAACGACCTGTCTCCAGGTCGCCAAGGAGCTGAAGACCTGCCTCCAGGTCGCCCAGGAGCTGACGACCTGCCTCCAGGTCGTCTAGGAGCTGAAGACCTGCCTCCAGGTCGCCAAGGAGCTGACGACCTGCCTCCATGTCGCCCAGGAGCTGACGAACTGCCTCCAGGTCGCCCAGGAGCTGAGGACCTGCCTCCAGGTTGCCCAGGAGCTGAAGACCTGGCTCTAGGTCACCCAGGAGCTGAAGACCTGCCTCCAGGTTGCCCAGGAGCTGACGACCTGCCTCCAGGTCGCCCAGGAGCTGAAGACCTACCTCCAGGTTGCCTAGGAGCTGACGACCTGCCTCCAGAATGTTTTGGACTCGGTCAAAGCTCACCACCTTACTGGGGGTAACGTTACCAGGACCGTCTCCAGCCCGAGCCTATAAATACCCCCAAGGCCTCTCATTCTGGGGGAGGAAGAGGAGAACTGCCACCTTGATCAAAGTCTGCGGCCTCAGTTTTCCAGTCCGTCACGGCTTGATCAAGCAAGGTCGGCGGACTCAAATCTCCAGTCCGCCCAGGTCGTCAAGAGTTATGGACTAAGCTTTTTCTGCCCTCAGCAGCTTGCGCAGCCTCCCCAGCCTCCGATTTCCAGTCCGCCCAGGTCGTCAAGGGTTGTGGACTTAGCTTTTTCGGCCCTCAGCAGCTTGCGCAGCCTCCGCAGCCTCCGATTTCCAGTTCTCCCAGGTCGTCAAGAGTTGTGGACTTAGCTTTTTCTGCCCTCAGCAGCTTGCGCAGCCTCTGCAGCCTTAGTTCTCCAGTCCTCTGCAGCCTCTTTTACTTAGTTTCTGGCACCTTCTTCTTTAGCCACCAGCTTCCCCCATTGCACCCTTTACTGCTTCTTCATGTAATGGTGCAATAGCAAGCTGTAACCCTACTTGATCAAAGGAAAAGCCCGTTGCAAGAGTGGTATTCAGGCCGCGACGGGCGAAGTCTGCTGTTGCCGCTGCTAGCGGCCCTTTCTCTCCTATTTTCTCTGTCTTCATACGCGACTCAGAGTAACCAGCTGCCTGGCAGTCTCTTAAACCTCTCCTCTATCCCCGCAACCCACTCATTCACCTAGCTTCTGAGACTGAACACTCGTTAGCTGGTGATGCTCGACTCCCTTTCGCATTTCGTGCATCAACACCATGGGCTACAACTTTCATTTTTAGTCTGCAACCCAGATCAGACTGTGTCATACATGAAATTGGATCCAATGCCTGCTTCGTACATAATACAACTTCTTCACGCTTAGTCTGACAGCCCCCTACATCGATCAAACATTCCCGTGGCTACAGACTTAACCTGAATGCGTATAACAACTCGTTGGAAAGGTAATCTCAAGGGATACGACTTTCGTGTTTAGTCAAAAGCCCAGATCTGGACATATCTTGCTTTAAAATAGCCAAGAAGGTCGTTGCGTACAGAACACAGATTTCTGCACGCATCTTGAGGCGGAATGAACGGCATCGGTTCATCTTCCTCCTCAAGCCGATCCTCCCAAATCACAACCAGATGTTCCTCCACCCTTATTCACCCTCTTAAGGCCATTCCTCTTCACGAAACCACCCCCATCATCTCTTTGAAGGAAGGGGAGGTTGAAGATGACTAACCGTTACAACACAAGTTCTAGCATGGCCCTCCTAGAAACCTTCATCTCACACATCAAGACTCATTTGAGATGATGTCTCGCCTAAGAATAACTATGGATCTTGCACCAAGGGAGAGGGGAGGAAGCTAACCTCATTTTCAGCGATTCCGCCATTTCCGGCCATGGATCTTGTCATCCTTCTCGTCGGCATCCCTTTTTCCTTGGCGGCGGTGGCGATTCCTCACAGAGTTTGGTTGGCTCCAACAAGCTTTCCCTCCTCCAGAAGTTTTATCCAGCAAGTGTTGTTTGGAAGAGAATGAAAACGGCAAGGGTTTCATTTTGCCCTTTTTATTCAGAGGTGACACGAGTAGGGACACGCCCGTGTCCTTACCCGTGTCCTTCTCTGGCGAAACGTTGTCAATGGTTTGACTACCATTTCGTGCACATACACGAGTACTGACACGCCCGTGTCTGTACCCGTGTCCAGGTCACACGGCCGTGGTTCTGGCCGTGTCGATACCCGTGTCCTGCTCGAGACACCTTTCGACGACCTTGCTTTGACACACACGGGTAGAGACACGCCCGTGTCTCTACCCGTGTCCATATCTGGACAAACCACTCAACGTCATGCCACTCAAAGCCATGGCACTCAACTCCACAGCACACAGGTAGGGACACGCCCGTGTCTCTACCCATGTCCTCCACATGACAGTCCACTCAACGCCGTGCCACTCAAAGCCATGGCACTCAAAGCCATGACACACGGGTAGGGACATGCACGTGTCTCTACCGGTATCCTTCTCGGGACAAACCACTCAATGCCATGCCACTCAAAGCCATGGTACACGTGTAGGGACGTGCCCATGTCTCTACCCATGTCCTCCTTGGGACAGTCCACTCAACACCAGGCCACTCAAATTCATGGCACTCAAAGCCACGACACACGGGTAGGGACACGCCCATGTCTCTACCCGTGTCCTACATAGGCCCAACTACGTTTTTCCCCACGAGTGTGCGCCTGATTGCCTGCACTCTTTGATCCCAAATAAGCTCTCCTGACTCTAAAGCGCGCACCAGGGGCCTAATGCGAATCGGGACATTACAAATCCTATAAACAAAATAAAAGATTTCGTTCCCGAAATCTGGTTAAGGCTACGGGGAGAGAAAAGCATAAAATAGACATGACATGACATAAAATAAAATATGCTTTTAAAGGTTGCCTTGATGGAATAGCTTCGGGTAGCACTTTTGTATAAAGTCTACTGGCTCCCACGTGTACTCCTCTTTCCCATGATTGGACCACAACACTTTCACTAGAGGAACACTTTTGCGGCGCATGGTCCTCGCTTCACTGTCCACTATCCGCACAGGCTCCAGTCGCACTGACCTATCAGTCACAACTGCTCCGTCAGTGGTTGAGACATATTGTTCGGGCCGCAACAATGCCTTTTAGAGTGATGCCGACGAGACAATCCTTTCCAATATGACGTAGGGCCTAATGTACCTTGGGCTGAGCTTCTTTGCACCACGTACTCGAGATACTCCATGCATCAGCCTTATCTTTAAAAATACCTTGTCTCCCACTTGAAATTCCACCATCCGGTGCTTTGCATTATAGTATTTTTCTTGGCGACTTTAAGCCTCGAACATGCGGTACCATATTAGCCTCACAACTGCATCAGTATCATCTATGTATTCAACTCCCAAAGCCTTCGGATCTTCATCCTGCACCCAATACAAGGGTGTTCTACACCTTCTTCCGTAAAAGGCTTCATGGGGCGTCATCCCGATGCTAGCTTGATGGTTGTTATTGTATGAGAATTCTACCAAGGGTAGGAGCCTTTCCCATGCCTTTCCTCTATCCAACACACACAACCTCAATAAGTCTTCCAATGTCCGAATAGTCCTTTCAGATTGCCCGTCAGTCTGAGGGTGAAACGCTGTGCTGAAGGTAAGGCGCGAACCCAAATATGCCTGCATGGCCTTCCATTCCCTAGAGGTAAACTGACCATCCCGGTTAGAGACAATTGTCTTTGGCATGCCATGATACCGTACGAATTGTTCCACAAAAAGGCATTCCAAAAAATCCACGTGCGCTTCTTTCTTCATAGGTATGAACCGGGATACCTTCATCAAGCGATCAATGATTACCCATATCGAATCATTCCCTGAGCGGGAGCGAGGCAAACCGTGGACGAAGTCCACGGAGACATCCTCGAACTTCCACTCGGGGATGGGCAATGACTGCAACAATCCACCAGAGCTCCTGCATTCTGCCTTCACCCTTTGACAGGCCTCGCAATGCGTAACAAAATACCTAACGTCTTTCTTCATTCCCGGCCAACACATGGTCTTCCGTAAGTCGGCGTACATCTTAGCAATAACAGGGTGCACAGAATACTGAGAGCAGTGTGCCTCTCTCAATATATCTTCCCGAATTTTACCGACCTTGGGAATTTAAAGCCGGCCACGGAAATGAACAAGGCTGTCCTTTAGAGAGTACTCGCTAGTTGTCCCGTCTTAAATTAACTTTATTGTCAGGGACAGAGCCTCATCCCTTCCTTGATCCGCCCGGATCTGGTCTCGAGCATCGCAAACTATGCTCATCGTGGCCAAGTACTCCTATACCCGTCCGGTTGATCCTTATACACCAAGGTGACCTCCATCTCCTCAAGCATCCGAGCTAACTCCATACGCACCAACTGGGACTCGGGGCTGGTTTTCGGTACCTTCCTGCTCAAAGCATCGGCTATAGAAATTTCTTTTCTGGGGTGGCAGTTCAGGGTGTATTCATAATCACACAAAAACTCCAACCACCACCGCTATCTTAGATTCAACTCCTTCTAGGTATGGATGTACTTTAAGTTCTTATGATCCGAGAAGATTTTGCAGTGTACGTCATAGAGGTAGTGCCTCCGAATCTTCAAGGCAAACACAACTGCTCCCATCTCCAAATCATGTACTGGATAGTTGATTTCATGCTTCTTAAGTTGTCTTGAAGCATAAGCGATCACATGCCTGTGCTGCATCAATACCGCTCCCATTCCTTGATATGATGAATCCGTGTAAACTTGAAATCCTTCCTTCCCGGATGGAAGGGCTAGTATGGGTGCGGATGTAAGTCTGTCCTTTAGTTCTTGGAACGCCCTTCACATTGGGGTGTCCACTCATAACGCACACCTTTCTTTGTTAGGGAAGTAAGAGGAAGAGCAATCTTTGAGAATCCCTTTACGAACTTGCAGTAGTACCCGGCAAGTCAGAGTAAACTCCACACGTCGGCCGCCGACTTTAAAGGCGACCACTCCTTCACAACATGCACTTTGGCCGGATCCACAGCTAGCCCAGCCCCGCTGATCACGTGACCCAAGAAAGCAACCTCCTTAAGTCAGAATTCACACTTGCTGAACTCGGCGAACAGAGCGTGCTCTATTAACTTCTTCAGTACTAAGGCCAGATGCCCGGCATGTTCTTCCTCTGTCTTGGTGTAGACCAAGATGTCGTCGATAAAAATAGTGACAAAGACATTCAGATAGGGCTCGAACACTTTGTTTCATCAAGCTCATGAAAGCATATGGGGCATTTGTGAGCCCAAATGACATCACTGTGAACTCATACAAGCCATACATTGAGCTGAAAGCCGTTTTCTGAATATCATCCTCTTGTATTCTCAGTTGATTATACCCCAAGCGCAAGTCTAGCTTGGAAAACCAATGCGCTCCAACCAGTTGATCGAATAACTCATCGATCCGAGGTAACGGATAGGTGTTCCGTACCATCAGTCTGTTGAGCTCCCGATAGTCTATGCATAATCGCAAGGTTCCATCTTTCTTCTTGATGTCGTGACGACCATGACTCGGACGTGACTATAATACGGACACCTAAGCGTTACCGAACAAGAAATATAAAGAGGGAACGCCGACCAAAAGCGAACGAAAAGGGGTCGGTGGGTTCCCAAAACCCGGGACTCGATACCACGTCCTTAGGACCTACCTCTCCAACAAGCACACAACTCACCGTAAGCCGGACTCGATACAACGTCCTTAAGACCTACCTCTCCAACAAGCACACAACTCACCGCACCTACACAAGCATCTATTCATTTCAATATAGCCGTTTCAAGCGCAGCAATAGTTTATTTCGGAGCGGCGGAAAACCTTTAAGAGCGATCGAAATTCGAGTCGTGATTAATTCACTTGTTGGCACATAAAGTGCGCCGAACGGAAGAGCAAATCAAGGCTAGGCCACGTTGCACTCCCGAGACGGATCTACCCATTCCGGACAGCAAGAGATTCAATAGCAACACCGTCAAATTCAGATTTTGCAAGCAACAGATTTAAAAATCACGGAAAAAATGGCGCATGAAAAACCTCCACAATTCTAAAGCAAGAATCACACAAAGGGGAGAGATTACCCAACCAGGATGAAATTTCACACAAAGATAAGGTGGGAGAATCACTCTCTCCACGGATCCGCCGGCGTCACACCGAGGTGTTTGCAACCTTCTTCCACGAAGTCGCACCAAGTAAGCCGCGTCGGAGTCGCACCGAACGGATGGAGGGAGCAAGGGGCGGCGGTTTCACACCACACAAGTGGGGGGGGGGGGTTTCACACCACCAAGGGGTCGGCGGCTTGGAGAAAGCTCTTGGCCAAAATTCTCAAAGAAGAGGGAGTTTTAGGTTTCAAATATTCAATGATCTTATTCCTCATAATCACCTCCTTAAATAGGAGTTTACAATAACTCTTAGCCCTCCATGATGGAGATGTAATCTCATCCATCCAAAAGGCTAAATGCATACCAAAATAAAATATTGTTCCAAATGAAAAATTACACATGCCATGAATATAAAATTATCACTTAAACATAGGATAATTTTATATTCCCAAAATAAAAATAAAGTGCATGAAAATAATAAAATTAGGCTAATTTTTCATGGCGGTTTTAGCACGCCGCGGGCGGAGATGGTAGCGTGCACTTCCTTCAGCATCATTACGTCGTCTCAGATCTTTATGTCGTAGTGCCTCAGCAACTGGGTCATCATCAAGTAGCGGTGGCGCTGCATCAATTCTCCCCCACTCAAAATCGCATATCTCTGATACGTGAGTGGAGAGATAGCGGCGGAGAAGCTCGGCATCCAAACGTTGAAGCTCAGTCGCGAGTACCCAAGAGTCGTCCGAAGGGGGGCGGTCACGCCAACGAACAAGGAAGCGGTAAGTAGCACCATCCGGAGTAGTGAATGGTTCCGCAGTGAGTATCATATCTGAAGTGAGAAATATCCTGGGGAAACTGGGAAACATGTCAGCAGTAGGAGTAAAAGAAGGCAACGTACCTTCCGACGTTTTACCTACGGGGACTGAAAGAGAGAGATCATCCGAACTACCACTCCCCAACCCATCAGAATTTTTAGTGGAGGGAGAAGACGGTAGAGAATTCAACTCAAGTGGAGGTAAAACAAACAGCGTCAAATCCGAGACATTAAAAATAGGGGAGATACCCCAATCAGCCGGCAAATCCAAAACGAAAGCGTTGTCACCTAGTTTCTTGATAATCCGAAAAGGGCTGGCGCGCTTCGGTGCCAACTTCTTAACGGTGCCAGATGGCAAGCGTTCAGGAACTAAGCGGACTAGGACCAAATCGCCAACTTTAAAGTGTTACACCCTCCTATGTAAATTAGCGTGCGACTGATAAGACTCATATTGCGCAGTCAAGGTAGCTCGTATACGTGCATGTAAGTCATGAATATGTTGGGCGAAGGATTGTGCAAACTGACTTGTCTTGTATGTTGGGGGTAACGGTACCAAGTCAATAGGCACAGAGGCCTTGTATCCATGGACAATCTCGTTTGGTGACAGACCAGTAGACCGATTTTTGGAATTATTATAAGCTAACTGGGCGTGGGGAAGAATAAGATCCCACGTGCCTTTGTGATCGCTCACGAGGCATCTAAGAAGGCTACCCAAGCTTTGATTAACCATCTCCGTCTGCCCGTCAGTCTGGGGGTGATAGGCAGAGGAAAACAATAGCTTGGTACCCAGTAAGACCCAAAGTGTCTTCCAGAAATAACTAGTGTACTTAACATCACGATCCGAGACTATTATCTTCGACACTCCCCGGTGACTAACTACTTCTTTCAAATATAATTTGGCGATATAAGACGCATCGTTAGTTCTAGTGCACGGGATGAAATATGCCATTTTGGAGAACCTATCCACAACTACTAAAATAGAATCGTGACGTCGTAAAGTAGTGGGTAAGCCTAAGACAAAGTCCATGCTCACATCTTCCCATGGGGTGGAAGGAATAGGCAATGGCGTTTATAAACCAACGTTGGTTTTGGTGCCCTTAGATAATTGACAAGTACGACAACTACTCACCACTCATCCCACCATTGCCTTAAGTTTAGGCCAATAGAATTTTTCTTCAACTAACGTAATGGTCTTATCCCTACCGAAATGACCACTCAACCCTCCGCCATGAATTTCCCAGATGATATGGAGACGTAATGACGACTGCGGAATACATAACTTTCCAAGTCTAAATAGATAGCCGTCCTTAATGACGAATGCCGATATGTTTGTGGGTGAGCTATCTTGGGCTGACAAATATGCGTCCTGGAAATCGGGGCACATGGCGTACTCATCTTTGATGCGCTCAAATCCTACCACATTAACCTCCATAGTGGTGACTAACAAGGTTAGGCAACTAAGAGCGTCCGCGACTCGATTGTCTGCTCCCTTACGGTGTTTAAGATTGAAAGTGTATTCTTGCAAAAATGATACCCATTTAGTGTGGCGCGGGCTGATTTTGTGTTGACCATTAATGAATCGTAACGCCTCATGATCGGAAAGGATCACAAACTCCTTAGGGAGGAGATAGTGCCTCCAATGGTGCAGACATCTAATGACGGCGTAGAACTCTCTATCATAATTGGAGTAGTTCAATTTGGCGCCCGCCAACTTCTCACTAAAATAACTCACGGGGTGTCCCTCCTGACTCAAGACGCCTCCAACTCCAACGCCAGATGCATCACACGTAAGCTCGAAGACCTTGGTGAAGTCGGGGAGACGCAACACCGGGGCTTCAGTCATAAGCTTTTTAATGCGACGGAATGCAAACGTGGCGAATTTCGTCCATATGAATTCTCCCTTCTTCATGCAGTCGGTAATGGGTTCCATAATGCTACTAAAATCACGTATGAAATGACGATAGAAGGTAGCTAAGCCGTGGAAAATACGCACCTCTCGAAGACTAGTGGGCTCGGGCTAGTCCCTAATCACTTGAACCTTTCCTGGGTCAACTCGAATTCCATCAGAACCAACTATGTAACCCAAGAATTTAACCTCCTTAACATGAAAGGTGCACTTCTTAAGATTCAGAAATAAGGTTTCCTTCCTTAAAGTGGTGAGGATTACTTTGATGTGGGAGAGGTGTTCGGCGGGGGAGGTACTAAAGACAAGGATGTTGTCAAAATAAACCACAACAAACTTCCCCATATACGGCCTAAAGACGTGCGTCATCATCCAGGAGAAGGTGCTAGGGGCGTTGGATAACCCGAAGGGCATCACAAGACACTCATACAACCCGTCCTTAGACTTGAACGCGGTCTTCCACTCATCCCCCTCTCGGATCCGAATCTGGTGGCAACCACTTCGTAAGTCTAGCTTCGAAAAGATAGTGGCACCTGAAAGGACATCCAAGAGATCATCTAACCGCGGGATTGGAAACCTATATTTGATAGTAATTTTGTTGATAGCCCGACTATCAACACACATGCGCCAGGTGCCATCCTTCTTTGGAGCAAGGAGGGCTGGGACAGCACACGGGCTCATACTTGCTCTAATAAACCCCTTACGCAGTAAATCCTCTATCTGGGTTTGTAACTCTTGATGGGCGGCGGGATTAAGCCTATAGTGAGGTTGATTGGGTATGGACGATCCGGGGATAAGGTCGATGGCATGCTGTATATCTCTAAGCGGAGGCAACGACGATGGTAACTCATCCGGGTAAACGTACCTAAATTCATCCAATAATACCCGTAGCTCTCGGGGTAAATCATCCAATGCACCACTATCAGTCTTGGCACCCATGAGAACGAGAGCGTACATCATGCCCTCAATGAAGGGATCCTTCACAAATTCTTTCCTACCAACCAAGCTCAACGCCTTCCTCTCTACCGGAACGGTGGTATCCTTAGTCATCACTACCGGTTCTTTTGGCACAGTCGGTCTCAAGGTGATGGTCTTGCCGTTGAATTTGAACTCATATGTGTTAGCGCGACCATAGTGCGTTACATCACGGTCATAGAGCCAGGGGCGGCCAATTAATACATGACAAACGTCCATCGGCAAGACGTCGCACCAAACCTCATCCGTGTAGGATTTGAATGACATGGGGACTAGGCATCGTTGGGTTACCTTAATAGTAACCTTACTAATCCAAGCAACCTGATAGGGGGTCGGGTGCGGCTCAACAGTCAAGGACATACGCTTAACGGCATTCTCAGAAACGACATTCACGCAACTACAACCATCAATAACTAGTTTGCATAACTTCTCGCCACTCTTAAAGATCAGGGAAAATATGCTCGTCCTCTTCCAATCGTCTACGGGACGAGGAGTGGTCAAGATACAACGCATCAGCATATGGCGGTGATCGTCCTCTAAGTGACTAGGGACTCCTTCGGGGTCGCTTTCCTCCACGGCCTCGTACTCAAAATCGTCAGGATCAGTGGCGGGATCTAATAAGGCTAGAGTTTTCGTCTTGGTTGGGCATTCGTAGGCATAGTGACCTTGAACACCACAAGAGTAACAAGTGGTGTTAGCCTTGCTAACTTTTCCTATAGGGACACGCTCACTTGCGGGGTTCTTAGTGTTTCGCGCGGTGATCACGACAAACTTCGACTCGTGGAATTTGAACATTCCCTTATCAGGATATGTGGAAGATGATGTCCCAGTGGTGGACTTGTTCTTCGCGTGAGAATAACGAGAATGAGCCTTAGAGGCTAAGTGTTTTTCAATGTCCAGGGCGGCATTGAAAGTTGCGTTCAAATCCGTGTGCCCATATCGCAGGAGCTTCCTTTGGATATCGGGGTGAAGCCCTTTTCGAAACCTAGATAAAGTGACTTCGGGGATCTTTTTTAAGTCACATCGCACCATACGGTCCTTAAGTTCACCCATATGACTGTAGCTACCGAACTTGAGCCTTGCCGCAGGGTGGCAATCTCATCAAACATCTGTGTCCGATGGTACGCGGGGACGTACTGATCGGTCAACAAATTCTTCATTACGGTCCATCCGATAATTGGGTCGCCGTTCCCAGTGCCTAACCTACACTCTTCATTCAACCAATAAGTTTTGGCACGACTAGTTAATTTCATCCTGGTAACTTGGACCTTTTGGGGGTCCGTGAGATGGTGCCAGTCGAAATAACATTCCATATCCACGGTCCAATTAAGGAAGTTTTGTGGATCTCCCATGCCGTCGTAAGTGGCGGCCTCAATCTTAACGACTCTAGTAATGTCAAACTCTCGCTCGTGGCGTCAGCCTCGTGGGGGTACTCGAGGGGAATCCCCATCAGAATCCGAATCGGAGCTTTGTTGGCGCCGGCGGGGCAACTCAACATTAGCGAGTGGTGGGGGGTGGCCTAGCTTGGGTTTGTATGAACTGGGTTAACAAGTTCCTAAGTTCAGTCATCTCATTACGCAGCCCCGCTATGGCCTCGGTGTTGGGATCTACATGCACATTCGCAGCCATCCTAGACATAGACGGAGTCGAATATTCCGATCCTAGCCTAGTGCGCATTCAGGATTAGAAAAAACTTGGAAAGATGAATTTTCCTAGGGCTGTAGCTATACTGAAAATAATATATTTTTATAGATTCCCAACGTGATTAACACGTAGATTGTTAAAAAAAAAATTTGGGTTTTCGCTGAAAAATAAGGATTTCAGCCCGCTATTTGCAGACCAACTAGACAGAATTACGATGTTCCAATTTGCAGGCGGACCTAACGAGGACGAATCGAAAAATTTTCTGTTTTAACATTGCTGGAAATAAGGTTAGGAAGCTACAGAATTTTTTTCAGATTTTTTGACATGTTTTAAAATTCCGAGGGTTTTACTAAACGCAGACCAATCCGAAAATTTCAGATCTTTGAAAGTTCAGATCAACCAACGAAGAACGCAGAGAGAATGTTTGCAACGTAGAAGTTGAAACGACTGCCTCCGGGTTGCTCCCAACAAGTTAGTACCGTGAGAGGCACATTTCCAAATAGTTGCGGGCAGTAGCGTCGAATGTGGCCCGGTTGGTTGCATTCGAAGCACACTCGTTCCTGCCGCCCACCGGGTTGCTGAAATTTTTGAGGTGGAGGCAATGCTAGCGGTTGTGGAATCGGGCGCTCCATCCTAAAATTCTGGGGGAAACGCCCTCCACCTCTTCGATATCCTATTCCTCCTCTATTATCAAATCTCCTTCTATTGCTGGGGCCTGCTTCCATCATGCCCTCAACTGGCCTCTTTCTACTTCCCAAGTGGTCCGCTTCCTACCTCTTCGCCATGTCAATAATCTCGACTAGACAGGAGTCCTCTATAAACAAAATGGCTTGCCTCAGGGGGTCTCGCAAGCTTTTGTAGAATCGTTTTGCGTATCCTCTATTATCCAACTCATAAGAGTCGGCAAATCTAGCCAAGTGCTGAAACTCCCATTGGTATTCTGTCACCGACTTGGACCCTTGCTTTAGTTGCAAAAACCTCTCTTCAAGATTATCCCAAGCAGCCGAGGTGATGAAATGCACTAAAAGGGCTTCAGAGAATTCGCTCCAACAGATATTTGTGTACACCCGTCCTAGAAAAGTGGAGCCCATGAGGGACTTCCACCACCTTTTTGCGTGCAGCTTTAAGAGTGTCACTACAAGGGTCACCGCCATGTTGTTTGGGCACCTTATTCCCGCCAACAGTTCTTGTACAGTGTCGAGCCATTCTTCCGCACGCACTGCCGACTCCGTCCCAAGGTATGTAGGAAGGGGGGAGCTCAGAAAGTGCTTAACCAAGTGGATCCCGGACCATGCTGTTGTACAGGGGCTTGCTGGGATTGGGACCTGAAGGCATTCAAGAAAGCTATGAGCGTATGCCCCAGCCCTGATTATTGGAATATTGTAGGTACGGATTGGGCGGGAGTGCCCCTCACTAGCTCAACATGTACTGGGATCTACACGTAAGGTACAAACTTAAGGTTAGGTCTGCTAATCTAAGGTCAAAGATGGGCAAACATAGTGTGAATTATATATGGGAACACCACTATTTCCGCTAAGTCAGTTTGACCGCAAACTGACTAATCGAACGGGGGTGGCACCATCGTTAAAACACTTCTTCAGTTCAGGATCATAGCAAGCTGATACCATTTGTAAGACCCCCCCCTCCCGGAACACAAAATACGTCACGAGAGGAGTCTTATGCCCAAAACAGCCGCCTTGCGGTTGCACTAACACCCGGGCAAGCCTGTACCACAAGACGCCTATTCTACCGGCTATAATCAATATCATACATTGCTAACCCAACCAAAATATAACACAGAAGTCAAATCCATACAAAGCATATAGTCCATAATATCATAAATAAAGAAGCTACAACAAGCTTCTAATATCAGATTACGTAAATAGTAGTTTGCCCAAAAGGGCTACAACAAAAACCTCTAACACTCACGTCTGTAACTGACGGTAGCGACGGTACCGTCCCCTCAGGCCTTGTCGTTTTGGCCAGACTATCCAGCTGCATAACCTGCTGCTGCACCTGCTGGATTTCCTCCTAAAAAGGAAGACGTAGCAACTGTTAGTCATAAAGACTAAGTGGTTTCACATCCGCTCCCCCAGTGACTCCTCGGCACTGGGCGGAGAAAGGAACATGGTACAATATATATGAAACATAGGTACAAGCAGGTGGTATATCACTATGTATATAAAATAGTATAACAAATGAGCAACATCTTATTCTAGCATTTATTCCATCTACAACAGCATGAGAGTATAATATTATAATAGAAAGTAACTCAACTTATATGGATGCTCATACAAACATATAAGTTAAGGATCGTTTAGAAGTAAGTAACTCATCGTATAGGAGTGCCCATATAAACTTATACGATGAGGATCTTATGTATGCAATGAATTGTAATGACATGTATGCAATGTAATGACTCACCCATGATCACGCTCATGCAATCGCTATGTCGACACAGACTTATAGTTCCCACTTTTCGAGCAGGTAGCTAACCTCTCAGGCATCATCCGTCATGGCCAGACAGTGACAGTAGAGTGGGCATCTCCACTACTAAGATGGTCTCCACACTACCTGGCCTAGGCCTTCATACGCCTCAATATTAAGAACATAACAACGGAGCTCACATGCGTACTACGACTCAGCGGTTGTCTCGGGTAGATGTGCACCGAGATCCTAGCCTCGAACTAGCCTAATGTGTGATATGGAAGGACCCTCGGAAATAAGCACGAGGACCAAGCCCAAACTTTCACTTCGCACGGAAGGAGCCTCGGGGCGTGAACACCGAGGACCAAGCCCAACCGCCCAAGGTCTATCTGTCAACTCCCATCGGTGTGACGATTGGTGAGACCGTAGACCTACCACACTATCCTTAACCCGGGATTATGACACCGCGTGTCGACTCACACCACATGCATTACAACCACATCGTGATATGGAAGGAGCCTTGGAAACGAGCACGAGGACCAAGCCCAACCGTTCACTTGGAACGGAAGGAGCCTCGGGACATGAACACCGAGGACCAAGCCCAACCGTCCATTTATGATTCTTCCAAACGTTACCAACCAGTGCGATCAGATATCCACACTCACCCCTTTCACAATCCAGTGCCCAAGGCACCTCATGGGTTTACCACAAACACAGGTTGCGAACCACCTCACACAAAGGACCATGTCAGACTCCCTTATAAAGACAAGCCTTAAGACCATGATTACGTCTAATGTTATAGTCTCATAACTATAAAATCACCACTTACAACTCCTTCACCGAAATCAATCATTTGTGTACACATGAGTTAACCATCCATTTAACACCTCACATGTTCATACAACCGACACCGACCAATAACCCACGCTCTAGTAAACCTTGTTATTAGATGACAAATTACCCTTCATTCATTAACCCCATATCATTCACCATTGGTTTACGTGGGTCCATCCAGAAATTTCATCATGTATTAAATCATCACAATTAGGCATATTATGAATCACCTACAACTTAACGTCGGGTTGTTACAAAACCTCTTTCGAGTCCAAACCCAACATTACACTTACCACGGAATTTCAGGTGTGGAACACCTGCTGGGCAGCAACTTCGACCGGAGATTCCTATGGCTACAAGAATCCGGTGAGTGTGTGTAACCAATCGATTGAAAGGTATTTCCATGGGCTACAACTTTCATGTTCAGTCTGCAACCCAGATCAGACTGTGTCATATATGAAATTGGCTCCAAATCCTGCTGCGTACAGAATACAATTTCTGCACACTTAGTCTGATAGCCCACTACATCGATCAGACATTCCTGTGGATACATACTTCAGCTGAATGCGTGTAAGCACTCGTTGGAAAGTTAATACCAAGGGCTACGACTTTCGTGTTTTGTCGAAAGGCCAGATTTGGCCATATCTTGCTTGAAAATAGCCAAGAATGTTGCTGCGTGCAGAACGCAGATTTCTGCACGCATCTTGAGGCGGAATGAATGGCATCGGTTCATCTTCCTCCTCAAGACGATCCTCCCAAATCACAACCAGAAGTTCCTCCACCCTTATTCACCCTTTTAAGGCCATTCCTCTACACGATACCACCCCCATCATCCCTTTGAAGGAATGGGAGGTTGAAGATGACTAACCATTAGAACACAAGTTCTAGCATGGCCCTCCAAGAAACCTTCATCTCAAACATCAAGACTCATTTGAGTCGATTTCTCGCCTAAGAATAACTATAGATCTAGCACCAAGGGAAAGGGAAGGAAGCTCACCTCATTTCCAGCGGTTCCTCCATTTCCGACAATGGATCTTGTCATCCTTCTCGTCAGCATCCCTTTTTCCTTGGCGATGGTGGCGATTCCTCACGGAGTTTGGTTGGCTCCAGCAAGCTTTCCCTCCTCCAGAAGTTTTCTCCAGCAGATGTGGCTTAGAAGAGAATGAAAACGGCTAGGGTTTCATTTTGGCCTTTTTATTCAGAGGTGACACGGGTAGGGATACGCCTGTGTCCTTACCCGTGTCTTGCTCTGGCGAAACGTCATAAACGGTTTGACTGCTGTTTCTTTCACATACACGGGTACTGACATGCCCGTGTTTGTACCCGTGTCCAGGTTACACGACCATGGTTCTAGCTGTGTTGATACTCGTTTCCTGCTCGAGACTCCTTTCGACGACCTTGCCTCGACGCACAGGGGTAGGGACACGCCCGTGTCTCTACCCATGTCCTTCTCTGGACAAACACTCAACGCCATGCCACTCAAAGCCATGGCACTCCAAGACACAGAACACAGGTAGGGACACGCGTGTGTCTCTACCCATGTCCTCTTCGAGACAGTCCACTCAATGTCGTGCCACTCAAAGCCATGGCATTCAAAGCCACGACACATGGGTAGGGACACGCCCGTATCTCTATCCGTTTCCTTCTCGGGACAAACCACTCAACGCCATGCTACTAAAAGCCATGGCACTCAAAGCCACGACACACGTGTAGGGACACGCTCGTGTCTCTATTCGTGTCCTCCTCAGGATAGTCCACTAAACGCCATGCCACTCAAAGCCATGGAACTCAAAGCCACGACACACGGGTAGGAACACGCCCGTGTATCTACCCGTGCCCTACATAGGCCCAACTTCATTTTTCCCCACGAGTGCGCACCTGATCGCCTGCACTCTCTGAGCCCAAATCAGCTCTCTTGACTCAAAAGCACGCACCAAGGGCCTAGCACAAATCGGGATGTTACAGGTGACTTCCCTTTAGAACCCGCCCAGTAGAGGAAGCCTGCATTTCAAGTATGCCCAGCAGGGGCAGCCTGCCTTCTGAGTCCACCCTGTAGGGGCTGCCTGCTCTTCGAGTCTACCCAACAGGGGTGGCCTGCTCTCCGAGTCCGCCCAGTAGGTGCAGCCTCCTTTCTCAGTCCGCCTAGTAGGGGAGACCTCCCTTCAGAGCCTGCCAAGTAGAGGCGGCTGTTCTTTGAGTTCGTCCAATAGGGTCGGCCTGCCTTCTGAGTCCTCCAAGCAGGGGCGGCCTACTCTTTGAGTCTGCCCAGTAGGGGTGGTCTGCTCTCAGAGTCTGCCCAATAGGGGCGGCCTCCTTCCTTAGTCTACCCAGTAGGAGCGACCTCCCTTCTGAGTCTTCCCAGTAGGGGCGAACTCCATTACGAGTCTGCCCAGTAGTAGTCAACCGCTTCTCCTGTCCATTTATAGGTGGGTGACCTCTTCTCCAGTTCGCCCAGCATAGGTGGACTCCATTTTTATCCACTCAAACTGTAGGGGTGACGTCACTAGGCCCAGTTAAAGAAGATTCTTTTCCGGACCTATAAATAGGCCCCCATTCCTCTTTAGAAAAGGATAATAGCAAGAGGGTACCAAGGCTGCGGCTACAAAAATTCAGTTCACGCATGTTATTGGTGACCTCATCGACCTTTGCAGGCAGGTCGTGCGAGCTAGTAAAAAGCTTCCAAGTAGTCCGCAATGACCTGAGATCAGTCTGCGACGACCTGAGATCAGTCCGCGATGACCTCAGAAGTAGTCCGCGAGACCTGTGCGTACTGGGCGACCTGACCGAACCTTAGCCTTGACTGCCAATTTCTCTTAGTAGCTCCCTTTTTTTTCTTATATGTATTTGGACTTGGTCTAAGCTATACTAAACATTTGATATATTAATGGAAAGCCCACCGCAAGAGAGTAGTTTGTCGCGGTGGGTGAAGTTTGGTCTTGCCGAATGCTAGCAGCCCTATATTTTTTCTTTCTCTCTATCTTCACTCGCGGCTCATAGTAACTAGCTACTCGGCGGTCTCTTCTCCCCCCTTCTCCTCATCCTCTAGTGAAATTTTGAACACCATTATCTGTTGGTGCCATTTCTACATCAACAAACAGACTGATGAGAAGAAAAAAAAAGCAGTCCATGTAACTAAAGACAACACATATAGCAGTTCTTCTGAATATAATGAGGAAGATCCATATGATCCTCAGCTGACTGAATCTTCTGAAGAACCAAGGAAAGACATGATTGCTCAAGTTTCAATTTCCTCTGAACCTACAAAAAGGAATCAATTTGGTGGATCTCAGTCTGATGATATTCTAGCTGAAGCCTTAGAGATACTAACTGGATAGGTAGTAGAAAATATCTATGCAAATATTGAGGGTGAGACTTCCCAAATGGTTGCATATATTGAGCGGGAGACATCCATGATGGCTGCACATGTTGAGGGGGAGCATGTTCTATCTATACAGGATAAGCTTGACTCCTTCCTAGAAACTCTTCAGAACCAAATAAATCAGATTCTTGATGAGAAATTTCATATAACAATAGAAGAAGATATTCTTAACATTATTACAGAAGACCAAGATGTCCCTAAGGGTAGTGCTGACGTTGAGGTGGAGATTCACTCTAAAATCCCTGCTCCAAAAATAGTGTATACCATATACTCCTCAGAGTTTGACAAGGGTAATACTGCTGCTGCTGATTCCCATGCTGATGCTCATTCCTCTGAGTATATGATTGTTGACTCAGAAGAAAGAATAGTTGCCAGGGAAAGAGATGTGGATGGCAGTGATCACGGTACATCTAACAAAGCTAAACGAATGTAACCTACATTCCTTGCTCAACTGAAGGGTCTTCTTGATGATAAAAGAAGACAGTTGGAGCACTACATTGATAATTCCATCAAGGAAGTAAGAAGGGATCTTTCAACTAAAATCAAGTCCAACAGGTTTGAAGTTAACTTACTGAAAGCTAACATAGTAGCATTCTTCATGAGGTCTACTCCTACTATAACACGTATTGAATGTAAGATGGCAGAAATCAGCAGAACTCAGCATGATATTCTGGTGAATCAGAACATAACCTCCAGCAATATGGAAATGGCTCACAATGTGCAGAAAATTTGATGGAAGCCCACATGAGAACTCTGGAAAGGAGAATGGATTCCTGCACTTAAATTCTTGATGATCACATATTAGAGGTCAAGAATCTTGTCACTTCATGTCTAAATTTTCTGGATGAAAGACTCTCCATAGCAAAGAACTCCCTGACTGTAGCTTTATCTAAAGAAGTCATAAAGGGGGAGAAGGCAGTGATCAAGACTAACACTGAGAATGTTGTTTGGGTAACCAATATAATCAGAGGTTCATTTGGCCTTGAACAACATACATATGAAAACATTCCTGCTATTCCTGGAACCATTCAAGAAGCACTGTGTGAACAGTATGGTGATATGAGGGGAGATCAAGATGATGATCAAGTTGGTGCTTAGTGGACTTAACCCTCTACTATTGCTGAAATTTCCACATTTAGTCCACTGCTGACTAGATAGCCAGAGACAAAGGTAAGTCAGTTGCTGAAGAAGAGGAAGAAATTAGGTTTAGCAAGAAAAGAAATAGAGAGGAATGGAAACCATGCCAAATTTCGAGAAGTGGAGTCCTCAATCTAGGACTATTATCTTGTCTGTATGGGATCAGGTCAAAGAGAAGAAAACTGAGAGGGGAAAGCTTTATAGCTCCCTTGAATGGGACAAGTTAGAAAGATATGAAGAGGCCAGGAGGAAGTTCAAAAGAGATAAAAAGTCAGGTGCTTTGCCACCTGATGTTGTGGAGCCCAGCAAATACTTTCCTAAGCCCTTCAACTATTTTGAAAGACAAAAGTAAAAGAAGAATGAAGATAAGGAAAAGGCTGCCAAGAAACCCAGCAGGGGGATTGTGATCAAGGAACCAAAAACTTGACTTGTTTTTAGTTTTCCTTAGGGGCTATAGGAATGTGATCATTTTGTATAATGCACACTGTCGATTTATGACTTTTTTCCTTTAAATGATAATCATATTTTTGTGTGTGTATAAATCATATTTTTGTGTGTATATAAATTATTGCTCTTATCTACTGTCTATTGTGATGATTTATCTGATTTATCTACTGTATATCATTGACTAGGGTTCTGACTTATTCAAATAGGGGGAGATTGTTGGGTACATGGATCACAATGTCCTGGATTTGAAGAAGTCCCACAAGTCAATTGTATATACATGAATGTATTTGATGCATGCTCTAAGTTCAATGTATGCAGGTTGTTCTCTACTGCACTGATTTGACAGGTAGTATGAGTCACAATTATAGTTGGTCTCAAGATAGGATGTTGGCAAAGCAGAAATCTGGCTAAGTCCAAAAGAGTTGAGTGAAGGTAGTTCACTCAATGCCTAGAGGCTAAAAGCGTTGAGAGAAGCTCAAGCAGTCAAAGCCTCAATATTGATGTCAAGAAATATGTCTAAGGACAGAAGCATTGAGTGAAGACAGTTCACTCAACTCCTACTCAACAAGAAATCTGTCTAAGGATAGAAGCTTTGAGTGAAGACAGTTTACTCAACACCTACTCAATAAGAAATCTGTCTAAGGATAGAAGTGTTGAGTGAAGGCAGTTCACTCAATGCCTACTCAAAAAGAAATCTATCTAAGGACATAAGAATTGAGTGAAGGTAGTTCACTCAATGCCTTCTCAATAAGGATTCTGTATAAGTATAGGAGAGTTGAGTGAAGACAGGCCACTCAATGCCTCGTCAAGAAGCCAGGCAAAGGAAGAAAGCATTGAGAGAAGAAGCTGCACTCGACGCCTACATAGAGAGAAATTCAACTAAGTCAAGAAGCATCGAGTGATGAAGGCTCCTTCAATGCCTAAGCTGTTAGACTATTAAGTCTATATGCGTTGAGTGATAAAGGCTTACTCAACACATTCAATGCCTGAAGATGCAGAATTCAGTTAAGTACTTTTGTGTTGAGTGATAAGTCTTACTCAATGTCTATGTAGATTGTCTAGAATTTGCTAAGTCCACAGGAGCAGAGTCATGCTAACATCAGGAAAAATTCAAATATCGCGGGTTTTGCATGCTAGAAGACAAAAGACACCGCTTGTCTTTAGGACTGCAGTTAATGCAAAAGTTGTGCTGCAGTTGCCCAATCCAGGGGTCCACACTGCACATAGAGTCGTTGAATTCACAGGAAAAAAAGGAGAGTTCCGAGAAATTAAAAAGGTCTTTTTGCCTTTTCGGATCTATGTTTTAAGCTCATTGAGCCGAGTCTTGGTAGAGATTGCCTTGTCTAACACACTGTTAGAAAGGTGGGAGGGAAAGTGGATGTACCCAAGCCTTGGAGAACCACTATAAATACTGGTGTGCTGGTGTTAGTTCTTGAAAGCTAATATAAAGTAAATCACTACACTCACCAAACAAAAGATAGTCACAAAAGACTAAAAATTCGATTCACCCCCTCTAGGTGCTTAACTACTCTTGAAACAAAGACTTTAAGGCCAGGCCATCAGGACTTTAATTTAGCTGAAAAAGACAAAGACGTGTGTTGTAAAGAAGTATGAGATCCCTCGGTTAATAAATTTTAGGAAATTTATTATTTTATCTTGATAAAACTTCGAGCGCTCCTTATGGTGGAGACGATGACCCCCAACCGGTTAAAGATGACGGCTTGCTCGCAGAAGACCCTCCTTTGTCTCCAACAAAAGACTTGCGTCGCCATGGTGGTCGTACGGAGCGACGCTACAATATCCACCCTCGGCGCAAGACCGCTTAATAATATCTAGCTGGATAATTTCAATTTTATTTGGTTGCATTTAGTTTGTTAATTGTTCAAGTATTTTAATTATTTCTTTATGCTTTTGAACTTAAGATTGTATCTTTATTTAATTGGGCTGTATGTAGCCTAGTCCATGTTGTAAGCCTATATAAGGCCTAGTATTGATTCATTATGAGGCAAGTTGAATAAGAATTGAAAACCTAATTTCCCTCATGAATTCACCTCCTCCTTCTCTCTTAGATTCGGCCAAGCCTAGCCCTAGTCCTCCTCCTTCAAGCTGCCAACACCACCTCTACTTTCTCCCTCCCTCTTGTCTTACAACTCCCTCCTCTCCAAGCCGACCCCATGCCACCACCCTCCTCCTCTCTACCTCTCGGCCAACACCACCCAACCAACCCAAACCGCCACCCAAGCCTCTTCTTCCACAACCCTAGCCGCCTCCTCCAAGCCGCCACCATTCCTCTCCCCTACCCTCCCATATTCATGATTTTCCAGCACCACCCATCTCCAAACAAACAAATTGGCCCTCCTCCCCTCAATAACCCGACCACTTTCTCTCGAGTCCATACCCGGCCACACCTCTTCTACGTTGCCCGGATTTTCGGGCCAAGGCGTGAAGCAGCAAAGGCGGATGAACTTTCTCTCCATCCGGCATCACTCTGGCGGAGCCGTGGAAGGGCAATCCAAGTTAGATAATCAGAATCATCCATTCCGATTTGGGTAACGAAAATCTCTACTCACATGTGTTTCTCTTCTAGATATTCTTGTGGCTGGAAATTTTGGTGTTGAATTGGAATCGTTGAATAATCGTGGTTTTTTTCCATTTGGTTTGTGTTCATCTTAGTTGATTTATTTCCGAAAGGTTTGGCGAACCTCGTAATTTTTTGTTGGGAGAGATCTACCGTTTTCCGGATCGTAATTTTTGGTAGATCTCTTTTGGTACAACCTTCGCTCGATCGGACCGGGTGGGTCCTTTTAGCCGGAAAGGATATTGGCCTATAGCCTCTATTCGATCCCACACGGTTTGGCTACCCGTGCGTTAGCATAATCGTGATAAAATTGCTTGGAGTGTACGTTGCGTGAGATTTTGTGCGAGTGTCGAATTTGAATAGTAGAGAGGCAATCGAGTTAATCCTTAGATTTTTCGGTGTCAACGCATAGGCCTACTTAAATTTGTATCAGAGGGAGGTTCACGTCAGTTTCTTAATTGGCACCCTCCCCCTTGTATTTGCACGTCAGCATGCACTTTTCCTGCTCATTTACTAGTAAAAAAAAATAATAAAAAAATTTGTTGGTTTGCCAATAGCGGTTTAAATTTGTTATTTTTCAGCAAACTTCAATTTTTTTTTAATAATCTCCTTTTAATTTCCTGTAAGAAAAACCCAAAAAAATTATTTGTACCCTAGTTACTAAGCGGAAACAACTCCATCCGTGGTCTTTTTGTTGGGTCTATTTTCTTCGTTTTGCATGCGCACTAGATTAGGCACGGAATATCCCCCATCTTCTTCCAATATAGAGGAAGAACGAGATGCGGATCACAGTCTCACTGCTCTTGAGGAACTCTGTCAGGATTTCACTGAGCAAATGACGAATATTAGGGAGACACTTCACGAATTAAGATTACATATTGGGCCTCCCGGTAATCAACCCGCCAACCAACGGGTTGAAAGAAATGACAACCCTAACTATAACCATAATAATGAACACATTCCGCGAGCAACGTATGAGTTTGACCTTACTAGGGCCGTCCGAGTCAAACCCCCATCCTACGATGGATTGGGAGAGCCATAAGTCTTCCAAGACTGGGTTACGGAGATAGAGTGCTACTTTGAGTGGTACAATCTGAATGATGCGGATAGGGTGCGCGTAGCGAGAATGAAATTATTAGGTCGAGCTAAGATATTTTTGCTGAATGAGGAGCGACGTCTGAGAGTCGAGAATGGTGAACTACCCATTGGTTTGACTGACATGAAGGACATGCTGACAGCACAGTACATCCCCGCGTACCATCGAACACAGATGTTCGATGATTTAGCGACACTTAAGAAAGGGAGTAGGACGGTTTCTAAGTATATGAGTCTACTTAAGGACATGATGGTTAGGTGTGGTGTGAAAGAAATGCCCGAGGTCACCCTCTCTAGGTTCCGAAAGGGGTTAAACCCCGACATCCAGGGCAAATTACTGCATTATGGTCACACCGACTTGCACGTCACGTTTAACGCTGTGTTAGATATTGAGAAGCATAATGTGCATAAAAATAAGTCTCGCTCGTTTTAGAAGGGAAAGTCCATCTTAGGACCACCTCCCACTTCCACCTATAAAGATAAGGGGAAGTTCCGGTCCACCGACACGACCTCCATAGTCGTGACTGCCAGGAATAATAGAAACCCTACAGGTGAGAGAGTCCCTATGGGCAGGGTCAACAAAATGAATGCTACTTGTTTCGCTTGTGGCGTTCAGGGTCACTATGCTAGTGAGTGTCCTACTAAGCCCAAACCTTTAGCCCTGTTAGATTCCACTTGTGAGTCAGACGATCTTATTTATGAGGAAGGACAAGATAGCTAGTCGGAAGGTGTGCCGAGCGATATGGAAGATGAATCCCATATGATGGTTATGAGGTGTATTCTAGCGACTCCACGAGCGCTTGATGACTGGAATAGGATGAAAAAAAATTCGCTGAATTTTAAGAGTGGAGAGAAATGGTGTAGGTTGATCATAGACAGTGGTAGCTATATGAATGTTGTGTCTGAAACTGTGGTGATCCGAATGTCTTTAGTTACTGAGACGCACCCTCACCCTTATAAGGTGGCATTGGTAGATAACTCATCCCTCCTAGTGTCAAAGAGTTGTTTGGTACCCCTTACCATCAAAGCTTATTCTGAAAAGATTTGGTGCGACGTCATCCCAATGGATAAATGTCATGTTTTATTGGGTCGTCAATGGCTTTATGATCATGATGTTACCAGCTTTGGTCGAGCTAACACTTATGAATTTAAATTTAATGGTAAAACCATAATTTTAAAACCCACTCCGCCAAAGGATCCTTCGGTCCCTTCTAAGGATACGATTTTCCAAGTTGAAAAGAAAACGTTAAGTTTGATGGGTAAGGAGTTTGTGCGTAATACATTTATGGACGGTGTCGTATATGCGTTAGTTTGCTTGCAAGTTAAGGGAGATGTGCTGTCATTTGAGAGTTTACCACTAGCGTTGAGGGAACTCTTAGAAGAGTTTAAGGATGTGTATCCGGAAGAGCTACCGTCTGAGTTACCCCCCATGCGAGAAATCCAACATGCGATAGATTTCATCCCGGGTTCCTCCTTGCCCAACCTTCCTCACTATCGGTTGAATCCTTCCGCACACTTAGAGTTACAAACCCAAATTTTTGATTTATTACAAAAGGTGTTCATCCGTCATAGCAAGAGTCTGTGTTTCGTACCCGCCTTACTTGCTCCCAAGAAGGATAGCTCCTGGAGGATGTGTGTAGATAGTATAGCCATAAATACAATTATAATTAAATATCGATTTCCCATCCCTTGCTTGGACGATTTATTGGACATTTTAGCTGGTGCCACGATTTTCTCAAAATTGGATCTTAGGAGTAGCTACCATCAGATTTAAATTAGGTAAAGTGATGAGTGGAAGACTTCTTTTAAATCTATGGAAGGGCTCTACGAGTAGTTATGTTGGAACCCTTGTTTGGATTTGTGCTAGGTTCACTCTTAGGATGTCTTGACCCCCATGTATAGCCAGGGTATTTGTCCAGTCTTAGTTAGGTCCTTTTAGGTCAGGTTTGTGCAGACCAGCATTGCAGTGGACTTAGACTTAGACTCAAGAAGATTTTGTGGATTATCTATATCAGTTCGACTATATTCGAACTCAGCTCGATGATCGTCGATCTCCCATCGACGATCTCAGAGTCTTCTTCTCTTAACGGAGCTCGACGATCTACGAGCTCAGGTCGACGATTTGGTGTCTCTCAGCAGTGATCTCAATTCTATGATAGTTGTTCTCAGATCGACGATCTTTTAAATCAGTTCGATAATCTCTGAACTAAGCTCTACGATTTTATGCTGCTTTTAGTTATCAATTTTTCAGAACGGTCAGAAGTATTTATTTTTGTTATGATTAATTATTTAAAGGCAAATATATTCTGATAATTAATACTGATATTCTCAATGCTGATAGCTGTATTTCATGAAGCATTAATTATGTTATTCACAGAATATTTAATTAGCTTATTTTATAAAGACAGTTATGGAAGTGCATTTATGTTGCCAGCCTTTCTAGCTGTTTGGGCTCTTAAATTCTTGCTGAGAATTATGTACTGTCTTAGAATTTATAATTAATGCCGTTTTTCATTCTAATTGAATATATAACTCAGAAAAACAAAGAGAACAACAATCAATCAGACAGTCAATCAGGAATATAGAGAGAAACTTTCTTCAGCAGTAAATAATTTTGTTCTCAAGGACTGTTGTAATTGCTGTAAAAAGGAAGAAGAACTTTTTCAAAATACAATTCTTTTTAGTCTTCTTCTTCCCTCAGGCTTCAAAGATCTACAGAGATCTCAAATCAATATCAGTCTACATATCTAAGAAAGGTCTACAACATACTTTGAAGACCTACACCCAGTGCCAAGTTTCCTCTTCCTTAATCTATACAATATTTCAGGGGGAGCTTGGACTTTCTACTTCAATCCACATAGTCTTCTCACTTGATTGAGAAAGAGAAGATTTTCAAATACTTTTTTCTTTTACCTCCATCTGTATAGGTTTATCTCTCCTTTCAAAAGTGAACACTTGGTGATAGGGCACTTGATCAAAAACCTATTGGATTTTGGGCTCCTGATCAAAAGCTCAAAGGGTCTCTAGATCTACCTGAAAGAGATCTTGTGGTGACAGGACACCTGAACAAAAACCTGTACTGGATTCCTTCCCAGGTGGTAGAAGAGTGGATGTACCCAAATTTTAGGAACCACTATAAAATTTCTTGTGTCGTTTGGTTGCCTTGTGTTTTATTTTTTTGTTGTGCTGTGCTGTGATAGTTTAGTTTGTTTTTCCATCTTTCATATAAGTATCAATATTTTAATTATGCAATAAAGCTAAACAAATTTTTTTAATACTCTATTCACCCCCCCTCTAGAGTAAATTCTATCTATCCCACACTTTCAATTGGTATCAGAGGGTGTGTTTTTAAGGTTGTATAGGCTAACTCCTGAACCTAAGATCTCTGATAGATATCTTTTTACTCTACTATTTTTTTGTTATACCATGGCACAGTATAAGGACTTGCAAGCACCAGGCCTCCAATTTGCAACTTGCAAAAGTTTGGATTCTGGAAGGCAAGAATAAGGATTTATATGAATTATATTTATGAAGACATTTATTCTTCTATCTTAATAGGAGTACCTCCACCAGCTTCCCCCCAAGTACATCCACAGATATGACTGCAGTACCTCCTTCAGACTATAATGATGCATACAAGAAAGCAAAGATTGCAGATGCAAAAGCCATGAACATACTGGCACAAACAATGTCTGATGATATATTTCAGAAAATAGCTGAATGTGAATCAGCTAAGGCCATCTGGGATTCCTTAAACCAGATGGTTGCAGGATCAATAGATAAAAGGAAGGACAGGAGAGCTCATCTCATCTCCCAGTATGAGAATTTTAAAGGAAGAAACTTAGCAGGTTTCTAAGATGTACAATAGACTCAGCATCATTATTAATGAGCTGAAAACTCTTGACAAAGACATCTCAGTCAAAGAAATAAATAACAAGATTCTCATGTGCTTCCCCAGCTCATGGCACTCTAGAATCTAGCCTATCAGAGAGACCAGAAGCACACATGAGATGACTACAGAATCAGTCTTAGGAAAGCTGAAATCCTATGAATAGTTGCTGAAGACAAGAGAAGCTGAGCAACAAAAGACTGCTACACCAACTGGAAGGAGTAGAATATAGATTTCAAAGCTTTAGAAGAATCAGAAACTTCTCCATCAAATGAAGAGTTGATGAGTCTCTTTGCAAAGAAATTTTTCAAGATGGGGAGAAAAGAATTCAGAAGGAAATCATCAAGAAGTGATGATAAACCAAGGTATGACAAAACCCCTTCTAAAGAGATTATCTGCTTTGGTTGTAGGAAACCTGGACATATTCTTCCAGAATGTCAAAAAAACAAGCATAAGGAAAGGAGAAAGGAGAAAGACTCCAAGAAGCACTTCAGCAAACCATCCTCCTACAAGCACAAGAAGAAGGAGAGAGGGTTTGTTGTAGAAACATGGAGTGACACTGAAGAATAATCTTCCTCAAGTTCTAGTGAAGATGAAGAAGAAGCAAAGGCCAAAGAAATTTTTTTAATGGCCATCAATGCTTCAGGGCATGTCTCAGAAGAAGGAGAATCTGAAGAATGTTCAGATTGTGATCAGGTATTGGAAGACTTTGACTTTACCTATGAAGATTTTAAAAATGACTTTAAATCTATGTGTAGTTATCTGATTAGATCTGAGAAGGAAATCAAACTTCTCAGAGATAGACAATTTAATTATGATAGCTTAGTATTAGAAAACATTAAATTGAAAAATGAAATAGACATGTATAGTGAAAAAATCACTTTTTTGAAAGTTGAATTAGGTAAAGCAAAACAGCTAGAGGAATCACTTAATGGAAGAAGCAAACAACTAGTAGAAATTACCAGCACACATAATGCTAGACTTAATAGAAGTAAGTTAGGATTAGGAGCATCATCTAGTAAAACACCAATTATTCAGAAAAACCACCTTTCATAACCTGTAAAGTTTATTTCAGATAAGGGTAAGAAGAATACAGAACAAATTAAAACAGTTAACAATGTTTTAAAACAAGTTGAGATAAATAAAGAAAAAAAAGCTAATTTTGAACAAAAATCGTCGAACCAAGATCAACGATCTCAGCATTATTCATCGAACGACAATCGATGATCTCGGAACCCAGAGCTTGAGCCTAAACACTCCTTAAACAGGGATCGACGATATCATTATGTATCGTCGATAAGAGATCGACGATCGTGGAACCCAGATAATAACCACTATTATTCTGAGAACCAAGATCGACGATATCAGTGTTGGTCGTCGAACGCAGATCGACAATCTCATCACAAATCGTCGAACTCAAAACAGTTTCATCAAAACTATAATTTCAACAGAAATTTCAATAAGAACTCTAACTCTAAACCTTTCCATCCCTTAACTAACTGGATAATCCCACATAGGAGATTTCATCCCTTAGGTTATAAAAGTCAACCTGAATACTCTTATATTTCAAGTTTTAAATATGAAAAGAAGCAAGGACCCAAGGTTATATGGGTCCAAAATATATGAGTTCTTATCTTTCAGGTGATGACCTATCCTACCATATTGGATAAGTGGTATTTGGATAGTTGGTGCTCCAAGCGCATGACAGGAAATAAGGCCAATCTAAGTAACTACAAGGCAAAGCTAGGTCCAAAGGTTATATTTGGAGACTCAAGCTTTGGTCATACAGAAGGTTATGGAGAATTTACACTTGGAATTGTCACATTTAGGAAAGTGGCATATGTAAGTGGCCTGAAACATAACTTGATATCCATAGGCCAGCTATGTGATGCAGGTTATGAGGTATGTTTTACTGAATCTAAATGCAATATTTCTTTAAACAACAATACTGTGTTATCAGGTATTAGGTTAGGAAATATCTATTTAGTTGATTTTAATTCTGCTTGTTCAGAAATCTACTTGTTTAACCAAGTTAGCAATAATAATACATTGTGGCATAAAAGCTAGGACATGTAAATCTTAGAAACATTGCTAGGTTATCTAGGGACAAACTTGTTAGAGGATTGCCCTCTTGCCCCTACAAGAAGGAAAGCCTTTGCAAGGCTTATCAAGAAGGCAAGCAAACTAAAAATAGTTTTAAATCAGTTAATAAGAGTGATTCACCTAGGATTTTGTATCTGCTTCATTTGGACCTTTTTGGACCAATTGCTGTACAAAGCCTGGGAGGAAAGTTCTATACTTTAATTATTGTAGATGACTTCTCTAGGTTCTCTTGGGTTTTTTTCCTTAGAAACAAGTCTGATAACTTCAAAGTTCTTACAGACTTTTTAAAATGCATAAAGATTGAGTACTCTACTCCAGTTGCATTGATCAGAAGTGATCATGACACTGAGTTTGAATCTCTTCCTATGCAAGAATTCTATAAGAAGGAAGGTATAAGGTACTGCTTCTCTGCTCCCATAACTCCTCAACAGAATGGGGTAGTTGAAAGGAAAAATAGAACACTCATTAAAACTACAGGCACATTGCTTGCTGATGCTCACATGCCTCTATCCTACTGGGCAGAAGCTGTAAGCACAGCAAATTATGTCCTGAATAGAAGTTTGATACACAAACTTAAAGGTGAGACTCCCTATGAATTACTCAAAGGGAAGAAACCTAAAATAGACTACTTTAGAATTTTTGGTTGTATATGTTATATACATAATAACAATAAAGATTATCTTAGAAAGTTTGAAGCCAAAACTACAATGAGAATCTTTCTAGGATATTCCCAAGTTAGCAAGGCATATAAGGTTTTCAATAAATTATCCTTGAAAATTAAAGAATCTATACATGTTATATTTGATGAAGCAAATATATTTTACAAGGAGAAGGAAGCTTCTACCAGTAATTATTTGCAGGTACCAAGTCTATGTAAAAAGCTGGATGACTTAAATCTCACCTAGAAGGTGATATCTCATCCCTCTCCACAGATTGATGAAGATAGTGAAGAAGAATCTCTAGAAATTGCTGAAGCTTCTCCAACAGCAAATTTATTTCCACAAGAGGAATTGGTTCATAATGTAGTTGTTGTTGAACAAACTCCACCTCCTGACTATGTTACACTTAGAGATCATCCCATATCTCATGTGATAGGAGACATGTCAATTGGTGTGCAGATAAGGCATCAACTCAACCAAGATGTGATGCATGCTTGCTTCTTATCTCAAATTGAGCCCTATTCCATTAAAGATGCTGAGCAAGATCCACACTGGATTATTGTAATGCAAGAGGAGCTCAATCAGTTTGAAAGATGAAGAGTTTGGTTCTTGGTTCCTAGACCCAAAGGACATCTAGTTATTGGAACTAAATGGGTCTTCAAAAAAAAAATTGGATGCTCAAGGTATAATTGTCAAAAACAAAGCAAGACTAGTGGCACAAGGCTACATGCAAGAAGAAGGTACTGACAATGATCAGACCTTTGCACCTGTTATCAGGCTTGAAGCTATCTAAATTTTCTCAGCTTATGCTGCTCACAAGAAATTTAAGGTATATCAAATGGTTGTCAAAAGTGTTTTTCTAAATGGGGAACTTAAGGAAGAAGTATATGTGGAATAGCCACCAGGTTTTATCTCTTCAACTCACCCCTCTTATGTTTTCAAATTGCATAAGGCTCTCTATGGTCTAAAGCAAGCTCCAAGAGCTTGGTATGAAACCCTAGCTAGCTTTCTTTTAGAGCATAAATTTTCAAGAGGCATTGTAGATAGGACTTTATTTATAAGACATCATCATGATAGGATTCTGTTAGTTCAAGTATATGTTGATGATATTATATTTAGATCTACTGATTCTAAACTTTGCAAAAGGTTTTTTGACCTTATACATTCCAAGTGTTAAATGAGTAGCATGGGTGAACTCTCTTACTTTCTTGGCCTTCAAGTGAAGTAAGCTCCTGATGGCATCTTCATATCTTAGTCCAAGTATGCTAAGGAATTAGTAAAAAGGTTTGGGATGGCTGATGCCTCAGCAATGAAGACACCCATGACTTCTAATGCAGTAATTGATTCTAATGAAAAGGGTAAACCTGTTGATCAGAAAAATTATAGGGCCATTATTGAGTCCCTACTATATCTTACTGTAAGTAGACATGATATAATGTTTATAACATTTCTTTGTGCTAGATTTCATGTTAACCCTAAAGAATCTCATTTAATTCTCCTCAAAAGAATTTTAATATATTTAAAGGGTTGTCCTAATCAAGGACTTTTGTATCCTATAGAGTAAGAATTTGAATTAACTGGATATTCTGATGCTGACTATACTGGATACAGAGTTGACAAAAAAAGCACTTCAGGAACTTGTCAGTTCTTGGGTGTTAGGTTAGTGTCCTGGTTTTCAAGAAACAATCATCTGTGTCTACATCAACTATAGAGGCTGAATATATAGCAGCTGGTAGTTTCTGCTCACAGATCTTGTTGATTCAAAATCAGCTACTGGATTATGGGTACTCTCTCAAAAATACCATCATATTTTGTGACAGTACCAGTGTCATATAAATTGCACAAAATCAGTCCTGCATTTTAGGACCAAGCATATAGAAATAATGCATCATTTTCTTAGAGATTGTGTTGACAAAAACAAGATTAATCTCAAGTTTATCCCCACTGATTTTTAAAGAGGTGATATTTTTACTAAGCCTTTGGATGAGCAAAAACATCTATTCTTTTTGAATCAACTTGGAATGATAAATGACATGGATTAAAATTGAATTTTGTCTTTGTGAAGATTCGTTCAACGATCGTCGAACAGAGATCGACGATCTTCGAACTCATCTTGAGCTCATTCGTCGACCTGAGTTTGACGACAGCTCTGTGTGAAGGAAAAGATTGTCGACCGGAGTTCGACGACTTTGCTTCAGTTAATTAATCATCTACCTAAGCTCGACTATCAATTTATGCTACTGAGATCAGAGACCAACGATACTATTTATTTACAAATTAATCGTTCACCTAAGATCGACGTTTGTGTTTTTGTCGTCGGACAGAGATCATCTTTTCATATTCCAAAAACCTATATATAGGTTTCTCTTCGATCTCTGTCCCACATTTTCATATTTTCTCTTTGCTTTTGATCTCTTCTCTCTTGAGTCTACAGATCCCCATGGCGATTTCTGCAGCGTTTCTTTCAGCGATGAAGTTCGACTCTAGTTTTGACGTCGACTTCGAATCGATCAGTCACTGTGATCCTATTTTTCAAGAGATGTTACAGTTATGTGATGATCAGGGCCTGAAGAATTTCATGTCTACAAAGATCAAACTATCTATTGCAGAGATCAAAGAATGGGTTTACTCTTCTTCAACTGATGACTCTTCAATGATCGGATTCATTTTAGGATAGCAGGTGATTCTAAACCCTGCAATTCTTTCCGAAATTTTTGAGTTGAAAAATGGAATAGACAAGCTGGAACAGGATAGTTCTGAGTACAGCAGGATGATAATAGAGATTGATCATGCTGAGGGCATCCCATCTAAGCTCTTAAATAAGAATTTATCTGTTGGTTTTAAGTTCCTTGCTGATATTGTGGGCAAGGTACTGCTGGGCAAGCATTCGGCCCATGACAATATCAATAGACAACAGTTTGCCATTATGTCTGCTCTAGTTCATAAAAAGTCCATAGATTAGGCTAGTTTCTTCTTTGATTTGATTAAGAGAAAGAACAATAAGAAGGAAGTTTGCTTAGGAAGGATTCTGGGAATCTTCCTACAGAAGAAAGCTCCAGAGCTATTGGTTTCTACAACCATAGCTATCAATGCAAGCAAGAGGTTGGACTCCTCTCTATTTGGGAAGTGGGAGAGGATGATTCAAAAGCCCTCCAAGGCTGGAACTTCCTCCAATATATCTAAGAACACAAGGGCTGCAACAGCCACTCCTCACCCTAATGAAGAAGTTCCTCCTCCTCCTCCCCCTCCAGCTTCCCCAGTCATCCCCGGTGTTTCTTCTCTACCCACCACTATTGTTCAAACAACTCCTTCATCCCCAGCTATCCCCTCTTCTCCGACGCAGTCACCATTTCCCCTCCACCCTGTTGAACCTCAAAACTTCCACACCATGTCCTTTCCCAATTTTGACCTACTCTCACCTCACTCATCTCCTTCTCATCAAAATGATTCACCAATCAACATTGAAGCCACACCACCAAATTCTCCACTAAATTCTTCAAGAAACTCCCCTATTCCGGATGAAATCATGACTGATTTCACTCCTCCTCCCTCTCATCTTTCTGTCTCAACTCAGACTCCAACTGAGTTTCTTCATATTGATCCCTCTTTCCTCTCTCATCTTCTGGAGCTCATCACTCCAACTCTTAAATCCTTGATAGCAGCGACTATTTCACCTCTTGCTCACTCTATCTCCACTCTATCTGCTTCCATTTCTGCTTCCGCTGTCCCTTCTTCATCTAGGGGTCTGGTTCCAGTTTTCACTGAAACCAGGTAGGGGGAGATGTCCAATGAAGATGCAGCAAGTTCAGCCTCAGCAAAACTTCAAGCTCAGTCTCCTCCAGCAGTGCCGAAAGAAGAAGTTTTTAAGAAGTTTTGTGCAGATATAGTTTCTTATTCATATTTGCTGACTTCAGATGAGGACACTGATGTGTCATTTCCTGACATTTCTAGTGGTGATTGTTTTATAAATCCCACCATTGATTTACAGATTCTTTTGCTTTCTTTCTCTCTATTTAGAACAATTTTGCCTTCAGTTGAGATTAATACCTCCAAGACCATGGTCTGTTATACCAGACCCATGAGTCCCTTAGTTGTGAAACAGCTCTTGTAGATTCAGTTAGCTCCAATTTGTACAGATATGCCATCTCCTATGGCTGTTGAGCCTATGCTTGTTACAGGAGATAAGGATGAGTTTGATGCTCTCCTAATTGCCGATGAACTGATTTGTCTAGTGGATTCCAGAAATTTGAATTCAGCCCTAGAGACAAGGTAATAAACATTTGTGAGCCAAGTGCTCCTCTTGCTGGAATATCTTCTATGGATAATGATCCAGTCCCAAGTCCCCTTGGACCTTCCTATCCATAAGAAGATACTCCTCTTCCCTCTCTGGATGATCTTATTGCTCTTGATATTCAGGAAGAAGCTAAAGAGAAAGCTGTCAAGAAGATTGCTGACAAACAAATAAAGAAAATAAATGACTTGTATGACAATCCTCCTGATTCATCTGATGATGATGAGGATGATGATTCAGAGGATTCTAATTCTAAGAAAAAGAAAATGTCAAAGAAAAGAAAGGCTGCTCCCAAAGCTGCACCCAAGCCAAGCAATACTAATGATACCCCTTACTACATCTTGAAAGGGATTATTCCATACCCAGGCATGGAAAGCTGGATGTGGTTATCTAAAAATGAACAGAAATCCAGGAAGAAGAGCAGGAGATACTCGTCTCCTCCTCAGAAGTTCAGAAGAGTTCCTCCTCATCCTCCTCCTCCTCATCCTACTGTGCTTCAGGAGTCGTTCCTGAAGTTTCTGATGCATCTTCCAAGCCTACCTCTTTCACTAGAACATATCAAAGGCAGGATAGATCATCCAGATCTCATTCCCAAGGAAGCAGTCAGCAACAATGGAATCAAAGTTCCACAGAGCAAGTAAAAGAAGTTATTTATCAGAACCCCTCCTTCTTTCCTCCTCAATAACAAGTTTTACCCAAGGTTCAGAAGACAGCTACTTATCAGTCCAGAAGACATGATGAATCTTATAATCCCAAAGGAAAGTATAGTGAGAGTGCTCCTCCATAATCTCTTTATTCTCAAAATGATTAATAGCACAGCACAACAAGTTTTCAGACTCAATCCACTCAGTTAAAACCAGTTACCATGTTGCCTCCAAAAGATGGTCAGCCACCTATTGAACAAGAAGTTGATCCAAACTTTAGGATGGTCAGGCTTCAAGAACTTATTGGTCTCTCTCAGATAAGAAAAGCTGTAGAAGAAGGAGAAGATCCATCTAAGTTTACCACCATGTCATCCTATAGAGAAAAAGAGCTGGAAAAACTCCAAGTTAGCAAGAAAGTTTTTAATCCAGCTGAATATATGGCATTGCATCCAGAAGTAATTATGCCCAGGACTAGTACTCAGACAACTATTGGTAGACAAGACCTGATGACTTCTAAGAAGGATGTACCAGATCCAAACAGAAAGATAATATTTTATAAACCCTCCTCTGGTCCTTCTTCTGATAAATTATAGTTTGTACTTTTTAATGCTTAACTGATTATGTACAATGCATTGCTATAACATATCTGCTGATGTTATTTCATCCCAACAGATATTTATGGTCTTTATATTTTTATTTCTTTTCAATTTTGTTTTTGAGCGACCTCACACAAATAGGGGGAGATTGTTGGAATCCTTGTTTGGATTTGTTGTAGGTTCACTCTTAGGATGTCTTGACCCCCATGTATAGCCAGGGTCTTTGTCCAGTCTTAGTTAGGTCCTTTTAGGTCAGTTTTGTGCAGACCAGCACTGCAGTGGACTCAGACTTAGACTCAGAAAGATTTTTTAGATTATCTATATCAGTTTGACTATAGTCGAACTCAACTCGACGATTGTCTATCTTCCATCGACGATCTCAGAGTCTTCTACTCTGAACTGAGCTCGACGATCTATGAGCTCAGGTCGACGATTTGGTGTCTCTCAGTAGTGATCTCAGTTCTACAATAGTTGTTCTCAGATCGACGATCTTTTAACTCAGTTCGACGATCTCTGAACTAAGCTCTACGATTTTATGCTACTTTCAGTTATCCGTTTTTCAGAACGGTCAGAAGTATTTATTTTGGTTATGATCAATTATTTAAAGGCAAATATATTCTGATAATTAATGGTGATATTCTCAAGGCTGATAGCCATATTTCATGAAGCATTAATTAAGGTATTCACAGAATATTTAATTAGCTTATTTTATAAAGACAGTTATGGAAGTGCATTTATGTTGCCAGCCATTCTAGCCATTTTGGCTCCTAAATTCTTGCAAAGAATTATGTACTGTCTTGGGAATTCAAATTTATGCCATTTTTCATTCTGATTGAATATATAACTCAGAAAAACAAAGAGAACAACAATCAATCAGACAGTCAGTTAGGAATATAGAGAGAAACTTTCTTCAGCCGTAAATAATTTTGTTCTCAAGGACTGTTTCAATTGCTGTAAAAAAGGAAGAAGAACTTTTTCAAAATACAATTCTCTCTAGTCTTCTTCTTTCCCCAGGCTTAAAAGATCTACAGAGAGCTCAAATCAATATCCTTTTATAGATCTAAGAAAGCTCTACAATATACTTTGAAGACCTACACCCACGGCAAAGTTTCCTCTTCCTGAATCTATACAACATTTCAGGGGGAGCTTGGACTTTCTACTTCAATCCACATAGTCTTCTCACTTGATTGAGAAAGAGAAGATTTCCAAATACTTTTTTCTTTTACCTCCATCTGTACAGGGCTATCTCTCCCTTCAAAAGTGAATACTTGGTGATAAGGCACCTGATCAAAAACCTTTTGGATTTTGGCCTCCTGATCAAAAGCATAAAGGGTCTCTAGATCTACTTGAAAGAGATTTTGTGGTGGTAGGACGCCTGAAAAAAACCTGTAGTGGATTCCTATCTGGGTGGTAGAAGAGTGGATGTACCCAGATTTGGGGAACCACTATAAAATTTCTTGTGTCGTCTGGTTGCCTTGTGTTTTCTTTTTGTGCTGTGCTGTGATAGTTTAGTTTGTTTTTCCCTCTTTCATATAAGTATCAATATTTTTATTCCGCAATAAAGCTAAACAATTTTTTTTTATTACTCTACTCACCACTCCTCTAGAGTTAATTCTATCTATCCCTCACTTTCAGGTTAGTTATACAATTTGGGCTTTCCAATGCCCCGAGCTAGTTTTCCAGGATGATGACCCACGTCTTTCAACCTTATATGGGAAAATTCATAGTAGTGTACTTTGATGATATTCTTGTTTTTAGTACTTCTATGCGCGATCATGAGTCACATTTGAAAATTATCCTCACTACTTTGAAGTCGGAGAACTTATTCATTAATCTTAAAAAGTGCACTTTTCATGTGTCGTCCGTAGAGTTCCTTGGTTATATTGTGAGTTTGGAGGGCATTCATGTAGACATAAGAAGGTCCAAGCCATTAAGGACTGGCCTGAGCCCGCAAATATTCGGGACGTACGGAGTTTTCACGACTTAGCTACGTTTTATCGCTGATTTATTAGAGACTTTTTAATAGTATCATGGCCCCCATTACCGAATGCATGAAAAAGGGTGATTTTACTTGGACAAAATCGACCGCTAAAGCATTTCAATTAATTAAATCACGCATGTCGGAAGCTCCCCTTTTGCGATTACCTGATTTTAATATGGTTTTTGAGTTATCATGTGATGCGTCCAGAGTTGGTATTGGTGGTGTATTGAGTCAGGAAGGCCATCCTATTGGGTACTTCCGCGAGAAACTCGTGAGACCTAAATTGAATTATTCTAATTATGATCGAGAGTTTTACGTAGTCATTAGGTGCCTCCAACATTGGCGGTACTACTTACTTCCTAAATAATTTGTTATCTTATCTGATCATGAGGCCTTGAGGTTTATTAACTCCCAGACTAAGGTTAGTCCTAGACATGCCAAATGGGTCTCCTATCTTCAAGAGTACACATTTATAATAAAACACCTTAAGGGTACTCTCAACCCGTAGCCTACGCTCTTAGTCACGTATCCTTATTATTATCTACGCTAGAAGTTAAGGTGATTGGGATCGATAGAATTAAAGATGGGTATGTCCACTATCCGGATTTCAAGGAAGTCTACTTAACAACCCAAGACAACTCGCCCGCGACCATTTCGTCTTTTTATATTCGTGACGGTTACTTATTCATTCATTCAAAACTATGTATTCCCCATTCCTCCCTACACCATTTCATCGTTTGGGAGTTGCATAGCGGCGGATTAGGTGGGCATTTCGGCCATGACAAGACCATCACATTAGTAAAATACAAGTTTTATTGGCCCGGTCTTAAGTCTATGGTGTCAAAAATCATGGGAAGTTGTTGGGCGTGCCAATTAGCTAGAGGTAACAAAACAAATACGGGACTTTATACCCCCTCCCCATTCCTTCCGTCCCCTGGGAAGACTTTAGTATGGATTTTATTCTTGGTCTACCTGTCACATTTAGGCGTAACGATTGTATTCTTGTGGTAGTAGATCAGTTTTCCAAAATGGCTTATTTTATTGCATGTAATAAGACCAACGATGCGTCACATGTTGCCAAATTATATTTTAAGGAAGAATTTGGACATCGAGGTGTTCCTAAATCGATAGTTACCGATAGAGATGTAAAATTTACTAGTTATTTTTGGAAGACCTTGTGGAGGATTATGGGCACCAAACATTTGTTTTCTTCGGCCTACCATCCACAGACGGATGGGCAAATGGAAGTGGTCAATAGAAGTTTAGGTAGTTTACTACATTGCCTTGTGGGAGACCACAAGTGTACATGGGACCTTATCCTTCCTCATGCTCAGTTAGCGTATAATAATTCCTAAAATAGGTCCACGGGTTTGTCTCCGAATGAGATCGTGCACGAATATAAAGCACCCGTGCCACTTGACTTGATTCTGTTACCACCATCTTATAAGTCAAGCCAATTTGCACAGGATTTTGTCTCTCATATTCATAATTTACATAAGAATATAAATGAAATGCTAGACACACAATACCCATCTTATCAAGTTAATGCTAATGCACATAAGAGGGCGTCTCCCTTAAAAATTGGCGATTTAGTCATGGTGCGTCTCATCCCTGAACGGTTGCCTTCAGACACCATAAAAAAGTTAGCGAACCGGCGAGCTGGGCCTTTTCGGATCTAAAAGAAATTAGGAGAAAATGCATATCTTTTGGAGTTACCAACCGATTAAGGGTATTTCCCCTATTTTTAATGTTTCTGATTTAACGTCATATGTTGCTCCGCCACTAGAATTATCTGCCTGTCCGTTCAGCTCCACAACAAGTTCTAATGGGTTTGGGGTTGAGTTAATTACTGGATCGCCCTTTTCATTGGTCTCCAACGGAGGTACATTACATGTTGATGTAAAAGATTTTCCTCCTTTATTGCCTAATGCTTTTCCCAGGTTTCTCAGGACAAATTTTTTGCCAGACAGGATTCTCCAGGATGAAGTGCTTCCCTCTCTACATGGTGATGTGCCCCACTACTTGATTCGATGGCGCGATCGTCCAGCCTCTAATGACTCTTGGCTTTCGGAATCGGAGGTAGCTCTATTGGACGATGTTCTTCTACGCCGGTACCTTCAGGACAACTCATCGGTGATGAGACCATTCGAGCGGGGGAGGATTAGTGAAGACGACGACCCCCAATCGGTTAAAGATGACGGCTTGCTCGCAGAAGACCCTCCTTCGTCTCCAATAAAATACTTGTGTCGTCATGGTGGGTGTAACGCCCCGAAACTCAAAAGAGGAACGAGCAGCATTTGAGCTATGTTTGGGTCTTAGTAAGGTGAATAAGGCCTGTGAGACGGGCGTGTCACATGTCCGTGTCATGCTCGGTTTGAACGATTTTCTGTGAAGTAGACGAGTTGCAGTCGACGATCATAGAAGGCTGAGAACACGGCCTGAGACACAGGTGTGTCCAGGGTTGTGTCCTGCTCGGGCTATTTGTCAGGATATGTGGAAAGAATAATACGGCCTAGGACATGGGCGTGTCCCAGTGCGTGTCTGGCATACGGCTTGTGACACGTGCATGTCACAGAGTTGTGTCCTCTTCGAGATGTTTTGGTCTTGTATCGATTCAGGGAACACACCCCGTACCACAGGCATGTACTGTATGACACGGGCGTGTCAATTGTGACATGGGCGTTTCTAAACCCGTGTCCCATTCGGGACGTGACGGTTTCAGTGCCGATTGAGGTACACGACCTTGGACATGGGTGTGTCATAAGCCATGTTTGGCCCAGTAATTTGACTTTAAGTGCGAATCGTGGCCGTTCGTTTCCTTATTTTGGGATCCAAGAGCTAAGGTTGGTCTATGTTGAGATTTAGGCCGAGAATAGGGTTTCCCGCATTTCAAGAGAGCATTCTCTTTCTAAGACTTTAGAAAGAGGGGAGAGCAACGAGGAAGAGGAAGAGGAAATCCGGCCGCCGGAGAAGCTTCAGAGCCCCAATTCTCGATCCGAGTCCAGATCTGCGAAGGCGAGCCCGATACGGTACTTTTCATCTGTCTAGATCTTCATGGCGCCGAAGAGAAATGCTAGGGTAACGATTCTCTACTTAGACAGGGGAAGTCCTCTTTCCTTCTTGCATAGGAAGCCCGCTCTTGAGAGTATGCTGAGAGTGTGAGGCGTTCCTTCAGGTAGACATGAATAGTCCCCGTTATTTTGCATGTAGAGTTTGAAATCGAAGTACGGACATAGACATGATGTGTGAAGCCTAACCGAATAAGTTGGTATGGATCGGAGATGTTTTGCTATGCATGAATTGCCGGAGAACTCCGTGCCGATGGTTGTTTTTCGGGTTTTCTACGCGGCAGATTGCAACAGAGAGCCTTGGGGACTATCTCCAAGGTGCACCCGGAAAAGTGGGCGGAAACGCATTTCTGCCAACTTGTAGGCCTGAGAGCCAACTTGACCATAACTGGGTTATGTAATTATTATATGATGGATGTGGTACTCGGGGAAGCTTGACCCGCGCATATGTCTTAAATTGACGTTGCGGTGTGAGCAATGGGTTATGTGGAACCGTACCCGCTCTATGTGGTTCGGTTAAAGCGACCTAAAGTACATGGTACTTACCGTTGGCATAGATGGAGGTTCTTCGGCTATGGCCCAGAAAGACTATAATGATCATGAGATTTGCCTTCCTAGGGGCGGTGGTGAGACCACGAACGTTGACCGGGTTCACCGATTAAGTGCCCTGAGAGCACGGGGTGTGTGGCCGTGCGAGCCTGCATCTGTGATGAATTGTGCAAATATGGTACTTTCTCTTTAATCATTGGATTTTATTAATGCAATGCAAGGAAGGAGAACTGCCACCCCAAAAGGGGTGGGGTCGTTAAAATTTGTTCAGCTTTAGCTGGCCGTTGCTTTTGTTTTCCACTGTGCGGTGGAATGTTGCTTGCAGATGCTGCGGAGCCGAGTGGCAAATAGCGGGCTAAAGCCCTTATTGAAGTACTGGCCCTCAAAGGCCAAAGTGTATTGTTTACTTTATTCTCATGTGTGACCGGCCTATGTACCGTTGTATGGAAGACACATTTTATTTAAGTAAACATTTATAAGGCCATAAAGGCCAAGTACTATGTGTATTTTGTACATTCATTCCTTTTTGGCGTATTAGTGGACATTCATGTTGTGGTTGGGTTCATTTATTTGCAACTCTTAAAATAATTCCGCTAGATGCTCTGTGTAGGACGGTTGTGATTGGAAGAATGGTTTCATTCTGTAACCCTTTGGTCTGTCTGTGGTATATGGTGTCGGGCCCCTGCCGGATCTACTGCTATGTGCTATGCGATGGATAGGGGTGTTATAATTTGGTATCATACTACCCGTTTGGTCAAGCTTATTGGAATTCGTGGTTGAATTCTTTTAAGGGGTGGTGAGCACATGTGTGTGCGTCATCGTAATAACAAAAAAAGAACCCATGAATGTCCACTTAGGAATGAAAATACACATGTTTGAGGAACTTGCGCGTTTCTATAATTGCATTTTGCAATTTTGTTCGGTCACTAAATTGTGTTGTGTACGACTATAAGTGACAAGGAGTGGCGCAGGGCCGTCAGACCGCCCGATTTCTGAGGAAAATAGTGCACCCAGCGACGTGCCTGAGACCCCTCTTTCTATCGAAACCATAAGAAGGGTAGTTGAAGCGGTATTCGCTGTGAGTATGCACATCATGGAAGGAATGTGCAACCCTTGTCCCTGAAGTGGCTTCAACACCGGGTGGTGTGATGGAGCATATGGCGTTTAGAGGACCATTGGGTCAGTAGTTGAACATAATTTTAGTGCAGGGAGCGCACTCAGTTGACGAATATTTGCAGGCATTTCTTATGATAAGAAGCTTCCCAGGCTTTGAGTTGGAGAACAAGCAATCTATAGTCGATAGATTTTATAACGGCATGCACGGTGAGTTGCGAATTTTACTGCTAGGACCAAAGTTATTAGGATTCCGAGCCTTGGTGGAGTCTGCTAGATTTTTGGAAGTAGAGTTGGGGAACACTCACCTGATACCATCGAGTAGGGTACTGAACCCTGTAGGTCCTATAAGGGATGCATACCAAAGAACACGAAAAAGAGAGAGTCCAAGAGAAAAAGGACTCTAGTGCGAAGAAGTCGGAGTTCAAAGTGCCGAACTCCTCAAAATCTGTGTTCCGTAAATGGAATAAGAAGGCTAGGTTTTCGTGTCCAACCCCTTCTTCTGGTGCATCTGGGGAGACTACAAGCCGAACCCCGGGTGCATGCTATAATTGTGGAAAGCCGGGATACTATGCCCGAGATTGTTGGAGCGGACGTCCAAAGTCCGAGAAGAAAATTGGAGCAACCTATGAGGATAAGGGCAAGGCGGTGGAGCCCACCGCATCGCACTATGCTCCAGCCCAACCGAGAGTTTACAACCTTTGCCAGCAGGAGGCAATGTGGTCGTCTGTTGAGGTGACAGGTATGGTTTAATTGATAGCAGTGTGGCTTTTTATACCCGTTTCCGTATGCGTGTTAGCTTTGGACAGGAGGTACTAGGCTTGGTGTTGATTTTTGATAATCCGGCAAGTGCACTCTTCGATACGGGAGCTTCACACTCCTTTTTATTCGAAGGATTTATATCACGCATCAGAGTACCTTCTTCAATGGCAAAGGACCAATTGGACGTGTTGTTGCCTAGTGGGTGTTCAATGCGCGCGGATAGAATCTGTTGTGCAAATATACGGATTAGGAGTCAGGAGTTTTACTTGCAAGCATCGTTGCTGCCGCTGGTGGAGTTCGACATGATTTTTGGTATGGACTGGCTCGCGGAGCAGCAGGCATACAATGATTTCAATCGCAAGGAGGTCAAGTTGGGAACTGGTCATGAGACGACATGTGCAGGCTTGAAAGGGGCAAGCAAGACGTTGATGTCTGCTCTTCAGTTGGTTAAGGCAGTTCGTGCCGGTGCAGAGCTATTCTTCACACTAGTGGAGACTTCGAAGCCTAAGCCTACTTTAGACAGTATTATAGTGGTATCCGAGTATTCTGATGTTTTCCCTGATGATCTCCCTGGTGCCCCACCGCAGTGAGAGATTGACTTCACAATTGATCTAGATCCAGGTGCTAAACCCGTGTCACGCACTCCTTATTGGTTAGCACCTAAGGAGATGGGGAAACTGAAGGTTCAACTTGAAGAGCTGTTGGAGCAGGGTTATGTGCGTCCAAGGTCATCGCCTTGGAGGGCACCGTTCCTTTTTGTTAATAAGAAGGATGAAAGTATGTGAATCTGTATCGATTATCGAGAACTGAACAAGTTAATGAAGAAGAACAAGTACCCGATCCCAAGGATTTACGATCTGTTCGACCAGTTAGTCGGGTCATCGGTGTATTCAAAGTTGGATCTTAAGTCTGGGTATTATCAGTTAAGGATAAGAGAAAGTGATATCCCCAACACAGCTTTCAGCATGAGGTATGGGCATTACGAGTTTACTGTCATGCCGTTTGGGCTGACTAATACGCCATCCGTGTTCATGGATCTAACGAACAGAACATTCAGAGAGTACCTGTACCATTTTGTAATAGTCTTTATCAATGACATATTGGTGTACTCGGTGTGCGACGAGGATCACTTCAAGCATTTGCATTTGTTGATGGAAATGCTGAGGAGGAACCAACTATACGACAAGTTCTCCTAATGCGAGTTTTGGCTATCCTCGGTGGCATTCCTCGGTAATATAGTTAGTGGAGAGGGAATTGCAGTGGATCCGGCGAAGATAGTTGTGATATGGAAGTGGCCTGTGTTGTGTTCGGTAGCGGAAGTCCGGAGTTTTCTGGGGCTGGCTGGTTGCTACAGGCCCTTCGTAGAGAACTTCTCGCAGATAGCATTACACCTCATGACTTTGACAAGGAAGGATCAAAAGTTTGTGTGGTCGCTAGAGTACGTGCAAGCTTTTGAGGAACTGAAGAGTCGATTGACCACGATGCATATTCTATGTTCGCCGGTTGGGATCGAAGGTTTTGAGATCTATAGTGATGCTTCAGGCAGTGGTTTAAGTTGTGTTCTACTATAGCATGGGAGAGTGATAGCATATTGATCGCGGCAGCTGAAGGTGCATAAGTGGAACTATCCGGTCCATGACTTGGAGTTAGAGGTCGTGATATTCGCTCTGAAGCTGTGGAGGCATTACTTGTACGATGTGAAGGTCGATATCAATACCGACCACAAGTTTTTTAAGTACTTGTTGGATCAAAAGGATCTAAACATGTGACAACGGAGATGGATGAAGTTCCTGGGGGACTACACGTTCAAGAATCATTATGTTCCTAGAAAAGGAAATGCAGTTGCAGATGCATTGAGTCATAGGGCCCCTGCACGGGCCAATTGGTTGTCGATTTATGACGAGCATTTGATTCAGGAGTTGGAGGCATTAGAGATCTCTTGTGTTGACAAGCAGACTAGTGCCGAAGCGCAATTGAACTGTACAGAAGTTCAGTATGACCTGGCTGATCGGATTCGGCAGGCTTTGGAGTTTGACAACAACATGCAACAAATCATGGATGAGGCTTTGGGTGGGTCAAATTCCCAATTTAATGTTTTTAATGGATTGTTATGGAAGGACAGTTGTCTGTGCGTCCCAAATGTGGGTAAGCTATGTGTGGAGTTATTGTACGAGGCTCATCATACCAAGTACTCGATTCACCCATGGAGCACAAAGATATACCATGACATGAAGAAATTGTTCTGGTGGCCAGGACTTAAAAAGGATGTGGCACTTTACATGGCAAAGTGTCAGACATGTGCCTTGGTGAAGGCGGAGTGCCAGAAGTCGAGAGGTTTCTTGAAATCCTTGCCTATCCCAAAGTGGAAGTTCGACGATATTTCTATGGATTTTGTGCATGCTTTGCCAATATCACAAAAGGGGAATGATGTCATTTGGGTTACCGTAGATAGTTTGACGAAGCTGTCACACTTCATTCCGAATAGGAAGGATGATTCAGTGGAGAAACTGGCGAAACTGTATGTGTATAATATTGTTCGACTACATGGTGTGCCCCACAACATCGTAAGCGACCGAGATGGACGGTTCACGTCCAATGACTGGAGACTGGTGCAGCAAATGTTGGGAACCAAGCTGAATTTCAGCACGACCTTTCATCCATAGACGGATGGTCAGACCGAGAGAGTTAACAGGACAATGGAGGACATGCTTCGCATGTGCGTCCTGGATTTCAGGAAGCAGTAGGAAGATCACCTATACTTGGTGGAGTTTGCGTACAACAACAGCTACCAAACAAGCATTCAAATAGCGCCCTTCGAGGCCCTATATGGTAGAAAATATTGCACGCCGTTGTCGTGGTTGGAAACGGTCGAGTCGAGATTGTACAAAAAGCAAGAGGTGGAAGTGCCACTTTATTGGTACGAACTATTTAAGTGCGATTGCTGATCTCTCAGGACAGGAAGGCTAAATACTATAAAGCCTAGCATCGGAACGTTGAGTTCATTGTTTGCGACTGGGTGTATTTGAAGATAAAGTCGTTCAAGGGTGTCTCACGGGTACGATGCTTAAAGAAGCTGAGCCCGAGATGCCTTGGGCTGTTTGAGATCCTTGAGCGGATTGGTGAAGCAGCTTATTAACTGAAGCTATCGGTGGAATGTAGCAGTCTACACAACGTATTCCATATTTTGGTGTTGCGGAAGGTGGTGCAAGAGCCTTCGCAAGTGATTGCGGTCGATCAAGTACTAATTTATGTTGGGTTTACGACGAAGGTCAAGCTCGTTCTCATTGAGGACTCTGAAGTCAAGCGACTTCGTAACAAGGACATCAGGATGGTCAAAGCCTGATGGGACAACTACGGTCATGAGGAGCTTCCATGGGAGCGAGAGCAGACCATGCTTGAGGAGTACCCTTTCGATAATTTCATGGACGATATTCCTTTAAGAGGGAGAGATCTGTAACGCCCCGAAACTAAAAAGAGGAACGGGCAGCGTTTGAGCCAAGTTTGGGTCTTGGTAAGGTGAACACAGCCTGTGACATGGGCGTGTCACATGGTCGTGCCATGCTCGGGTTGCACGATTTTTCGTGAGGTCGACGAGTTGTAGTCGACGATCGTAGAAGGCTTAGAACAAGGCCTGAGACACGGGCGTGTCTAGGGTCGTGTCCTACTCGGGCTGTTTACCGGGCTATGTGGAAAGAGTTACACGGCCTAGGACATGGGCGTGTCTGGCACACGGCCTGTGATACGGGCCTGTCACAGAGCTGACCTCTTTGGGATGTTTCAGTCCGGAATTGATTTAGGGAACACGCCCCGCAACACGGGCGTGTACTGTATGACACGGGCGTGTCAATTGTGACATGGGTGTGTCTAAACCCATATCTCGTTCGGGATGTGACGGTTTCAGCGTCTATTGAGGTACACGTCCTTGGACACGGGCATGTCACAAGCCGTGTTCGGCCCAGTAATTTGACTTTAAGTGCGAATCATGGCCGTTCGTTTCCTTATTTTATGATCCAAGGGCTCAGGTTGGTTTATGATGGGATTTAGGCCGGGAATAGGGTTTTCAAACCCTCATTTCAAGAGAGCATTCTCTTTCTAAGATTTTAAAGAGAGGGGAGAGCAAGGAGGAAGAGGAAGAGGAAATCCGGCCGCCGGAGAAGTTTCGGAGCCCCGATTCTCGATCCGAGTCCAGATCTGCAAAGACGAGGCTGATATAGTGCTTTCCATCCATCTAGATCTTCATGACGCCAAAGAGAAATACTAGGGTAATGATTCTCTACTTAGACATGTGACATAAGTTCTATGGCTAGAGGTGGGTTCTACTAGTCTGTTACATTCATTGATTATTTTAGTATATATATATATATATATATATATATATATATCTGTGTGTGTGTGTGTGTGTGTTTCTTATGAAAAACAAATCAGAGTCCTTTTAAAACTTCAAAGAGTTTAAGAATGAAGTAGAGAACCAACTAGGAAAAAGGATTAAAGCACTCTAATCTGATCGAGGTGGCGAATATTTGAGTCATGACTTTCGTGATCATCTGAAAGAGTGTGGTATTATATTACAGCTACCTCCACCTGGAACACCACAACATAATGGTGAATCTGATAGGAGGAATCGTACTTTGTTAGACATGATGCAGTCAATGATGAGTCATGCAGATTTACCTATTTTAATTTGGGGATTTTATTTAGAGACTATTGCTTTCACACTAAATCATGCCCCAACAAAAATTATTCTAAAGACACCATATGAGATATGGACTGTGAAGCATCCTAGTATGTATTTTATTAAGATTTGAGGTTGTGAGAAATACATGCAACGTCAAATGCCTGACAAGTTGGAACTCAAGATAAATAAGTGTTATCTTGTGTGGTATCCTAAGAAAACAAAAGGATATTACTTCTACCAACCGCCTGAGGGAAAAGTGTTTGTCTTTAGACTGGTGTCTTTCTGGAAAAAGAGTTCCTATCAAGAAAGGTTGCTAAGGTGGAACTTGAAAAAGTTTAAGAACCACAACCTATTAATGAACACAAGTTATTGTAGCTAGAGATCCTTCTCATGAAACTCAAGTCCTACGTAGATATGGTTGACTGAGATTTGAGAATGAAAGATATGTCTTTCTCATATATCAAATAGGTATGGTGTTGCCTACGGATCATGATGATGAGCCTATAACCTACCAAGAGGCTATGTATGAATGAGACTCCTAGAAGTGGCCTAAGACCATGAAATCTGAATGGAATCCATGTACGCAAACCTAGTTTGGACATTGGTGGAACCACCCGACGGTGTACAAACCATAGGGTGCAAGTGGCAGTTTTGGCTATCATCGGTGGCTTTTCTTAGCCATGTGGTTACTGGAGAGTGTATTGCTGTGGATTCGGCAAAGGTCGTTGCTATACGAGAGTGTCTTGTGTTGTCCACTATAGCAAAAGCCAGGAGATTCCTTAGACTTGCTGGCTACTACAAGCGCTTTGTGGAGAACTTTTTACAAATAGCCTTACCACTCTCTACACTAACGAAGAAGGCTTTACAAGCACCTACACAAGTGATTGCGGACGGTCAAGTACTGGTCGATAGTGGGCTAATGATGAATGTTAGACCCATTCGTATCGAGGATATAGAGATCAGACAACTACATAACAAAGCAATCAGGATGGTAAATGTCCGTTGGGATAATTGTTAACGCTAGCATGGGATCTCGAGCAAACCATGCGAGATGAATTTCCTGAGTTGTTTTTGTAAAATCATGTGGTAATCTTATATACTGATTTCCTTTCAATGAATAAAATTTCGGGACAAAATTTCTTAAAGGAGGGGAGAATTGTAATGCCCCAAAAATCCTGAAAAAGGAAGGATTGGAAGTAAACGCGCGACGCTAATATTAACGCTGGCATTAGCCCTTGAATTAAATCGACTGTCGTCTCAAGTATTTACCACACAAAGATAGAAAGTTATCACGTGGTGATACCACTCGCTGCACTCGAGACACTCAACGCCTTCGACAAATAGTTGAGAGACTACTGTGGGGCGGTAGTGAGCTAACACGCGACGATAGCTCATTAAAATGGCATACACCTTGGGAAGGTTCTGCCCGGCAGTAGTAAGTTAATTACGGAAGTAGCTTGTCATGTGGCAGTGCGGTGGAGGCTTGTTTGGGAAACAGAGCGATGTCAATTGGCCCATGCGTAGACCGCCTTTAATACCGCGTTGCTGTAACTTGCTGTTAAGGGCTAGATTTGAGATTTCATTCTCATTTTCCTCTCTCATACTTTCTCTCTAAGTTCTTTAGCTTCTTAAGGGAAGAGGAGGAAGAAAGTCCAGGAGGCTAAGAGGAAAAGCGATCCAAGGTGTGCTTATGATTATAATTATGAGTCAACGCAAGATCCAAGGAGCGGAAGCTGTGACGAACAGTTCCATCCGGATAAAGAATATGGGCATGGCTCCTAAGTGATCGATAAGGGTAACGACTTTCTCCTTGGACAAGTGAAGTCCTCAATTTGCATACGTGCATGGAACCCCTCACCAAAAGGTGAATAAAAAGGTGGTTTGCAACAGTTAGATCATGGTGATCTCCGCTAAAACTTGCATTTAGATCTAGAATCGAATTACGAAATAGGCATGCTATGTGAAGCCCATTTAGACAGGTTGGTCTTTATTGGTGATGAATTTATTTGCATGCCGGAGAAGACTCTGTGCATAAAATGTATGGATAAATTTGTATAATCTGGGGTCTGGGGGTGTCCAGGATGCTACAGTGATAGTACTGGAGGTGATCTCCAGGAAAACACGCAAAAATGTGGAAGAAGCGACTTCGGTCCCAACCGCACTATGGTAGTGCTACCACCGACAATTGCTTCCAATAATCTATAAGGCCTGTATCTGGGAGATTTAGGGCCATTGTTTGAAGCTGAGAGCCTTGTGAGCACAGCTAAGGTGGCAATACGAGGCAGCCTGAATGTTATTGAGATGATTGCGACTATGAGATTAGGTGCATAGCATGAAAAGCTATGAGCTTCGAGAGCCCGACTATTGGCCATGAGAGCCATGATGATCATTGCAGGATCAGGTCCTAGGGACATGTTGTAACGCCCCCGATTTTTTTCTGCGATTATTTAATTCTTGTTTGGCATTACGTCGACGCATTTTCTTGGCTTGTGCCATCTGTGAAGTGTGTTCTTAACTCCTTAAAACTGGGTGCCCTATTTTGTAGTTTATTGGCAAGATCTCCCTCACAAGCCGAGTCGTTTTGGGTGATCCGGTGTGGCCTCTCGGGGGATGCTTGTGTTTTGGCTTCGGGAGGGTATAACTCGAGTTCTATTCGTCGAAAGTTAATTTTGACTTCGCGGTTGTGTTCGTAGCGTGGATATTTAGCTACGGTGCGAATTTCGTCGAATTCCGAGGTAGTTCGGTTTTCGTGTCTTTTTTGGTGTGCCATTAGTAAAATCTAATTAGAAACCCTCTTATTTTAAGTGAACCGGTGGCTTGGGAGACGGTTAGGCTGAACTGGCGTGTTAGACTTATTTTAAAGCCTTAATTAAAATCAACGGGCCCACTTCTCCTTCCTCCTTCCTGAGATCAAAAGAAAACTGTTGTTCCTGTTTCGCGGAAAGTAGAGGCGGAAGCGACGGTTAGCCCTAGCCTTCGGACGGTGATTCCGAGAGTGTTCGTGGACGGATTTCGATTCCGAAAGCGGCGTTGTCTTGCTCTCGCTCAGTTCTATGTTTTGACGGTAAGTGGTTTGTTTTTCGTGGAGTTTTAGGAGACTTGGATTTTCGGTTTCTTGTGGTTTTCCGCCATTAAAGTGTGGGTTTGCTTGTTAGGTGCTGCTCCTTCTAGTGCAGAATGAAGAGGAGGGAAAGCCGACCATGCTTCGCCGGAAATCGAGGCAAGTGGTATTCTTGCCCTTGCCATTGTTGTTCTTTTGAATTCTTGAATATTTTCCGGTTAGCCTTAGGGTAGAAGCCAAGCATGTTCTCCTTTATCTTGCTAAATTTAGGGCTTAGATTCTCCTATTAGCCCCCTCCTTGTGCTGTTTGCTCAACCTGCTAGTTGTGTTCATTATTTAGACTCCAGATTTGAAGTTCTAGTTGGGTGCTTTGGCGGGTGGAGTCGAGAGAGAGAGAGAGTGAGGAAGTTTGTTGTGGTAGGACTCTGGTTAGAACCAGTCTTGGTAGACTCTCGGGTTTTGGTGTTGAGTGTGGTGCACACACTCAAAGCCAAAAGCCGCCCGAACTTGGCGTTGAGTGTGGTGGACACACTCAAAGCCATAGTTTGGTTTGTTCTTTGCGGCTGAGTGGTGGGGTGATTGAGTGAGAATTTTCGTCTAAGTCAAAATCGACGGGAAGTGATTCCCGCTGATTTTGACGTGTAACGTCAGTGATTCCCACCGATCGGTGAGAATCATCCTTGATTCCCGCCGATTCGGCGAGAATCATATTGGATTCCCGCCGATCGGCGAGAATCATCCTGGATTCTCGCCGATTCGGCGAGAATAATCCCGCATTCCCGCCAATTCGGCGAGAATCAGTCGGCATTCCCGCCAACCTCCTCTTGTTGGCGATGGTTTAGGGTTTTCCTACGGGAATGAACTTTGGCGTAGAGTGAGTTGACCTCACTCAACGCCAAAGCTGTTTTGGCATTGAGGGAGGTGGACTCACTCAACGCCACTGTTGGGTTTTGTGGTTTTGCTAAAGGCGTTGAGGGATAGAATGGCCAGCGGTTACTGAGCAGGTTAACCACCCTTGCCGCTGCTTGCTCGACTAGCCGCTAAGCACTAGCGGCCGAGCGGTCTAACAATATCTAGCCGCGGATTTCACCGGCTAACCGAGATCTGAAGGCCGCGTGTTAACTGTTGATGCACGAAATACGACGGGGAAAACGGGCACCACCAGCTAACCGTTCGAGCACTGGGGAAGGTATTGGGAAAAGACTGTCGGCTAGTCGGTTACTAGCGGCTAGGAATGACGGATAGGACCGGATAGAAAAAAGGAAGAAAGGGCCGCTACCATCGGCAAAACCAGAGTTCGCCCGCCGCGGCCTGAATGCCTCTCTTGCGGCGGGCTTTCCTTTTATAAGAAATTAAGCGATTACACTTAGAAAGGAAAGAAGAAAGGAAGAAGCCGGTCGGACAATAGACCGCAAAGGACTAGAATCGAGGTCACGGCTCTTAACAAGCGAGCTCTCGGACTCGAGTCAGCGTGCTTTGGGTGTACTCCCGCCCCCTATTTATAGGCTTGGGGGCCTGCCCAAACGTGCAGGGCTAAAATTACCGGCTTCCCGAGGTACAAGAGAATCGGGCAGTGGTGACGGGAATCGAGAAGAAGAAGAAAAGCCAAGAGACAGGCCGAGCGGCCTGGCGGTCTTCTTCTGCCGAGCTGTAGGACTTGGCCTCTGGGCGGGCTGGTCTGGACCTCCTCTGACGACGACCTGGGACATAGGTCGCGCAGCTTGGGCAAGGACAGGTCGACCCTTAGATGATGGCTGGACTAGAACTGGCGGCGGTCTGACATAGAGGACGCCCGTCTTGTCTGACAATATGCCGGCTAGCTGAGAACGGCGGCTGGAAATGACAAGCCGCCCGAACTGAAAAGACTGGAGAACTAGTCGCGGATTCTGGGTTAACATAATCCCCGCACATTTTCAAGTTTCTGAAAAACTTTGAAAATGTAGAACTAAGCCGGAGACCGCGACTGCCATTAATGCTTCTGCGTCTATAAAATGTCGAGGGCCCTGCCATTTCGTAAAGATTTCTGCCAAGCCACGGGTCACTATTCACCACTCGCGGTTAGAATCCTCCAAGCCGACAGAGACTTCTACAAGATGGACGTCATGTCCTCGATGCTAGATCGCGAAAAGAAGTCGTCTGGGTTGTAAAGGAGGAGTGGAAGAGCAGGCACTTCTGACCAACATCCCGAGAAGAAAGCTGAGAAGCTGATCACCCCGGCGGCTTCTGCTTTTGGAAAGCAACCAATGGAAGCCGTCGCGGAATCCTCGCAGGCCGCGATCAAAGTCAAAGCGGTTTCCAAATCTGCTCTCCCGCAAACCGAAACCACCAAATCTTTCGACATTACCTACTCACCCTCAGGTGAACCCCTCTTGAAGATCGCCGGGGCGGAGGAGAAGAGTGTCGACGCTTCGAAACCGCGCGAATTGCCCACATCTGCTGACTTGATCATTGTTGAAGTGGACGACTCGGAGAAGCTACTGGAGGCCGAGCGGTCTCTGATCGAGAAGAGGAGGCGGACAGAGACAATCGTCGGCCACTTGAAGCGACGTAAGAAAAAGGTCGAGACCCTTGAGGAAAGGATGGGAGAGGAAGGCGCGGAAGATGCGGGTTGATAACCGCAATGTTTCTGTGAAGACCGGAGTGGTTAGTGTGCAATTTAGGCCGCGGGAGAAAGACGTATCTGAGGGTCTGTCGACTCCATCTTCCAAGCCGAACGAGCCAGAGAGTACGCCTGTGGTTAGCGAATCTCTGAGCGATATCCTGAAGGGCATGGAGAAATTTCAGCAGCAGGACAAGTTACTGGCAACTCCGCCAGCTTCTGCGGAGGTCGCCGACACCGATGTCGAAGTTAAAAAAGAGAAGCTTGGCGAACCGGCTCCTGCGGTTTCAGAAGGAGCTGAAAAATTAAAACTCAGAGAGAAGATAGAGGAGATGAAGAAACTAATCGCCGGGAAGCAGGTGGCGACTACATTTCCTGCCCTACAAGGTAAACACGAAGAAGTTAAGCGTATTGTAAAATTCTACAATCCACGGTCACGGAAGAAGGGAGCGGACACAATATTTAATCCGCCGGCGAGCTTCTTCCTGACCACGGCACAACTGAAAAGCAAAGCTAAAGAGACCGCGCGGCTATGGAAAGAAAAGCTGAAGCGAATAGACTCCGAAAGGTTTAGGCGACCAGCGGCTAGACTTGATACTGCGGCTTTTGAAGGAGAGATAATCACGGGCTGCAGTCTCGTTCTAACGAGATCTTTTAAAAGGTGTCGGCCATGTTACTGAATTTAATCGCTTGTTTGTTCGCTGCAGGTGCACCTAAAACTGCCATCAAGCCGGGCGATCTGACCACCTGCCTACTTCCACTGATACCACCGTTACCTCCCAATATCCGCGATCAAAGGACAGCCGAATTCCAGTGTGAAGTCGCTGCCTTGCAGGCTAGGATAAGGGAGCATGCCGAGGCCCTTCAAGCCAGGGAAGAAGAGTGGCGACTTCAAGAATAAGATCAACGGTTTATGCTGGAGGCCGCTGAAAAGAGAACAAAGGAAGTGCTGGAAGACTTGGAGCTGGAGAGAGGAACGATGCGGTCTGAGGTGGAGGCCGCTGAGAAAAGGACGCAGGAGGCCCTGGTCAGCTTAGAGTTGGAGAGAATGATGATGCGGATTACGCAGGAGACCGCTAACAAAAGGGTGCAGGAGGCACTGGCCAGCGCAGACATGGAGAAAACGGCAAAGCGGACTGCGCTGGAGGCTGCTGACAAAAGGATGCAGGAGTCCCTAGCCAGCTGGGAGGAGGAGAAGACAACGATGCGGACTGCACTTGAGGCCGCTGAGCAAAGAACACTAGAGGCGCTGGCCCACCTAGAGCAGGAGAAGACAGAGAAACTTGACCTGTAGGCTTTAGTGCTAATACTCGGCCGGATTGAGAGGGAAAGGGCGGACACCGCTTGACTTGACGAGGAAAGGGATAAGGATCGACCAAAGGAGGCCGGCAAAGGCTTGCAACCTGCTGGGACGACTGCTGAACAGCATCAACTGCCAAATCGCCCGGCCTCCGGAGAGACTTCGGACTCACCAGTAGTCGCGGCGGTTAGGCATGTCGCTGCTTCTAGCGACCCGGGAGATCGCGCTTTACCGCTGGTTCCATTTGCCCGCGTAGAGCGTGATACCTCACGAGTTCATCGGACTCTGCACTCTATCCACAACCTTGTCAGTCAAGTGTATGTCCAGCTTGTACAGGCCGGCGACCAAGTCACGCGGGTTGGGCGAGAGGATCCAGAGAGTGGAGAGAGATAATTATGAGAACTTTAATTTGGCTTTGTAATAAGCATCAACTCGTGATGCGAGACAGTTTGATTCCTATGGACAATTGTTATTGTCTGTTTGTATATTAGTGCGAATCGCTTGTGGCTTTGTGCGGTTTGAATACTTCCTAGTCGCTGTCTTTCCTTCTTTGGAAATTTTGCCAAGTACTGGAATTTTAGTCGCTCGAACTGCCGAACTAGAATGAGGTTAGAATACTTTACCTTGCAGGTTGAGCCGTACGGCCTGATATCTAACCGCGATTTGACAACCACTACTGTAGCTGCATAGGAAATCTATAAATTGAGATGATCCCGGAGTCTTCAGCACAGAAGATCAAAATGCGAGCTAAAGCAATGGCGATGCGGTCTGACAAAGCTCCAGCCGTTAGTACCGACGCGGCTTCTGCCTTACATTCGGCGGATCATAAGGAAGGCCAGCTTACCCAAGCCATGCTCGACAGCTTTGCAGAGAAGCATATGAAAGACAGTCCGCTGCTCGTGCGGCTTCCGCTACCTCACGAGCGGATTAACACCTCCGCAGCCAACCAGATCGCTATCCCAATCGATCACTTTGACTGCGGCTTCGGATTCCCTGTGCTAATGGAAGCCGTTGCGGTCTTCGACCACTACAGAGTAGTGCCAGGAGAGCTGCCGCCGAACTCTATTGCGGCGATTTACAGCATCATCTCCTACCTCAGGTCGGAGAGAGTTCGCTTCTCAATGAAGCTGTTCAGAGAATGCTTTTCGGTCCGGTCTATTTCGGACTCTGGGACAAAGATCTTCAGAGGGCATCTGTACTTTGGATGCAGGGGGCTAAAGGTCATCAACCTGGCAAACAAAATCCCGAATTGGTCAGAAAGATACCTGATCTTCGAGGGTCAACTCGGCCTCCTGCCGGTCAATCCTCAAGTTTGGGACGAAGCCGCTTTTGGCAGCAGCGGACTGGATGGCGTGGATAAGGAGATCTTCAACTTCTTCAAGGGCGAGCGGCTCGACGTCACCCACTACCTCCCGCTGCTCCCTACTTTGGAGGATGTCCATGCGCTGGACAGTAAGTATCAGCCAGCCGAACTGCTCTGCTAGCCGCGCGACTTACCAACTGACTTGTTAACTTTGCCTTGCAGCTGTCGTCGCGGTCCCGCTGAACAAGCCGCTAACTCCTGGCAGCATAACCCTTACACAGCGGGAGAAAAGGGCCAAGAGGGCCAAGCCGAAGCGGGCTGAAGAGGAAGGAGCATCGGACTCTTCGAGCGACTTCACGCTGCATTGTATGGACAGCCGCTTGAAGGATCTCCGCGGCAACCCCACCATGCAGTGGAGTGCCGACGGCGAATCAGTCCAGGTTTCCACCGCCCTCCCTAACTGGGGGAAGCAAATGATAAGCCGCCACGCCTCCGCGGCTGGCACGGCTTTGTATGGTAGGCGCAACCTAAAAGCGCTGAAAAAGATACCAGCAGAGGACTTCTCGCGGTTTGCCGCGCTGGTCAGCGCGAGAATCTTCGTGGCTAACCACTATATGGGCCTGGCCCATAGGCGGTTAGTCACAAGTAAAGGCGACCTGAAGCGACAACTCGCCGAAAAGGAGGAAGAAAACGCACGCTTGAAGGAGCTCAATGTGGTAAGATATTACCTGATTTATGCGACCTCATTTAACAAGCCGCTCGGACTGACCTTCTTCCTTCCTTTGCAGAAAATATACGATCCGGCCAACTCGGCCTTTCAGGACGCGGTCTTTCCACAGCTTGTCCAAGGGATCGACGGAGCGCTGAAACGCCTTCGAGATCGCGGCGGCCTCGCCCCGGGATTCACCGACTTCACCTGCGCCGACCTGTATCCACCCTTGAAGAAAAGGGTGGACGCGGTTTACCGAGCTCTGAAGGGTAAGGAGAAGGTCGATGGAGAGGGCGAGGGCAAGGCAGAAGAGGAAGAGGAGGACAGCGAGGGAAGCACGAGCGAGAGCGCTTCTTCAGAAACCGACGGTCAAGCGTCTGTGACCGCGCGGGTTGTTGCCAGCACGTCAGAGACCAGGGGCACTGACAGTTCGCGTTCATCCTCGTCTAACAGCAGTGACTACTCGCCTTCTGAGGTCGACATCGACGATGAACTGGACTCCGGCACTCCTGCGTCTAAAACACTAAAGCCGAATAGCTAGGATAGATTACTTGTAATAGTTTTTACATTTTTTGAGACCGCCGGTAAGATTTTGTAAACCGCGCGGTCTACCTTTTATAGTTGATATTAGAAATGAAAATATTATACCTTTTGTGAAAATCTATTGTAATTTTACTTACTTGTTTGTTTATGCGGCTTAATCTTTCTTACTCGTTTTCGACTTAAGAAATCTCATCGATGACTTCACCGAATAATAACTACCTTTGCTCCGGTTAAACTCGAGTAGAATACCGATAGCCGGATATATTAGTCGTCTGCGAATTTATAACAATCCGATCATCCTTGAGCGTATATAGAGCAATAAGCCGGGCGGTCAGGAGATTATTCGCCAAGAAGATAAGGCAGTTCAACTGTTGAAGGTTCATATTCAACCACGAAGTCCCACGATTAATGTATAGGCCATAATTTTATTGGAGATGAAGAAGATACATGGCGATCGACATGCCGCTCGGCTAAGGGGATGAACCAGATAGATATTGTAAAAACCAAGCTGATTGTGGCGGCCTGTCCGAACTTTAATATGAAACTCGCTTCCCATAGGAGAACTACTGAACGATAGAGTTAAACATATTGCAACTTCTTTACATAGCAAGCCGCGAATTGATTTGAATGAATACCATAAGCTGGCGGACTAGAATTAGTTGATAGGATCAAGTCGGCCAAATTCCAGAATATATTAGTAATAATCCGAGAGAGATTTCATAGCCGAATAGAATAAACCAAAATATGTAACCGCGCGGTCTGCGGACTGTGCAATATAAATCGGCTAGGCTGTAAGACCGTGAGACGGTGGATAAGCTAGAACGGATAATTGCGAGGTCTACGAACTGACCAGCATATCGATAATAATATGCGAAAACCATAATTTATCTACCACTGTAACTTGCAGGTTGAAAAGATAACAAAAACTCTGCCTGCACTGTCTTACAACATAAACTGAGAATCATTACCCTTCTAAAGAAGATCTCATTTCAACTCATCTGTGAATGATTCGAGCGGGGTTTACATCTGCGACTGATGTCGTGCGGGATTTACATCTGCGACTGATGTCGTGCGGGATTGCCACTACACATCTGCGACTGATGTCGTGCGGGATGTGGAGGGCCAAAAAAGTAATATTATTTTTGTTATAAGTAAATGTCCACATACGTATGTCAATGTTAAGTGTAAAGCTAAGAAGCAGAATTTAGAGGGCATATGAATGCTTATTTCTAGAGGAAAGCTTAGTAAAAGGATATGGGTTTGAAGCCTGATTGAACCCAATTGTCGATGATCGTTGAGAGATATTTGTGAAGCTGGATGCTGGTGAGGACTGATTTGCGGCTATATCTATTACAACTGTCATTATCAAAAGAAACAAATGCAAGAAACTCTGAACACATGGGAGATACAAGAAATATATGAACGAAAGACAAACAAGATATTATCGCTTCAAACACTTCCACTATCTAACAACAGAATCTTCATTTGCAACATCTGCTTTATCAGTGGAAAAAGTGCTGGAAGATCATAGGACAACATAGTATTGTAATTTCCCTGCCCTTGCAAATTGATCTGCTAGTTTCCGGAGAGCCCGACAATCTTCTGTGTTGTGACCAATATCCTTATGATATTTACAAAAAAGTTCTTCATGTCGATGTTCAATCTTTGATTTCATACGTCGAGGCTTTTTAAATTCTTTCATACTAGCAAGAATTGGCAGAAGATCTTCCATAGAAATTTTGAACTTGACATATCTGTCCGAGTACCTTTCATACTTGAGTGTTTTAGGATCAAAAGACATGATAGGGCAAGCTTCTATACACTCTGATGATTTATCCTGTTGCGGAGGTTCTGAAGCATTTCGGGAAGAACCGGGCTGTTGATGATAAGAATCTTTCTGATATTCCTTAGCCATTTGATTTAAGAAGGATATATAGTTGGCATTTGCTGCTTCACCGATTATGAACTGATTAGCTGTTTTAATAAGATCTCCATAGGTCTTTGGCTCCTTTTTGCTAACTTTAAATTTGAGAGGACCTTCTCGAAGTCCGCTTATCAAGGCATATTTGTAAAAGTCTGGAGGAACGTTAACGATATCGAGCGTTTCCTTTTGAAACCGATCAACGAAATGAGCGGTAGACTCATCAACTTCCTGCTTGATTTGGAAGAGAGCTACTGGGTTTCTCTTCCGCTTCCTGAAAGTATCAAATCTCAAAAGGAACTGTTTTTGAAAATCCACAAAGCAAGTGATGGACCGAGAAGGTAATCCATGAAACCATTCCTAAGCAAGACCGTCAAAGGTCATTAGAAAAAGCTTGCATTTGATTCCATCTGACATGGCTTTTAAAGAAGCAGCCGCTTCAAATGCTTGTAGATGCGAAACTGGATCACTAATCCCAGAATAACGTGGCAAGCGAAGCTCTCTGAAATCATCAGCAACGGTATCCCAGCGAATTCGATCAATGAACGGAAAAGAAACTTCCTCTTCCCTCTCTAAGAGATCCCGAGTAGATGATAAGAAATTGCTGTCATTCCTCGGGAGATTCATTGCAAATGATAGATAACAACCAACACGAACTTAGAGACCGCCGGACAGTTACAGTCTGACCGAGCGGATAGAATGGCCAGCGGTTACTGAGCAGGTTAACCACCCTTGCTGCTGCTTGCTCGACTAGCTGCTAAGCACTAGCGGCCGAGCGGTCGGACAATATCTAGCCGCAGATTTCACCGGCTAACCGAGATCTGAAGGCTGTTAACTGTTGATGCACGAAATGCGATGGGGGAAAACGGGCACCACCAGCTAACCGTTTGAGCACTGGGGAAGGTATTTGGAAAAGACTGTCGGCTAGTCGGTTACTAGCGGCTAGGAATGGCGGATAGGACCGGATAGAAAAAAGGAAGAAAGGGCCACTACTAGCGGCAACACCAGAGTTCGCCCGCCGCGGCCTGAATGCCTCTCCTGCGGCGGGCTTTCCTTTTATAAGAAATTAAGCGATTACACTTAGAAAGGAAAGAAGAAAGGAAGAAGACGGTCGGACAATAGACCGCAAAGGACTAGAATCGAGGCCGCGGCTCTTAACAAGCGAGCTCTCGGACTCGAGTCAGCGTGCTTTGGGTGTACCCCCGCCCCCTATTTATAGGCTTGGGGGCCTGCCCAAACGGGCATGGCTAAAATTACCGGCTGCCCGATGTACAAGAGAATCGGGAAGCGGTGACGAGAATCGAGAAGAAGAAGAAAAGCCAAGAGACAGGCCGAGCGGCCTGGCGATCTTCTTCTGCCGAGCTGCAGGACTCGGCCTCTGGGCGGGCTGGTCTGGACCTCCTCTGATGGCGACCTGGGACATAGGTCGCGCAGCTTGGGCAAGGACAGACTGACCCTTAGATGATGGCTGGACTGGAACTGGCAGCGGTCTGACGTAGAGGCCGCCCGGCTTGTCTGACAATAAGCCGGCTAGCTGAGAACGGCGGCTAGAAATGGCAAGCCGCTCGAACTGAAAAGACTGGAGAACTAGTCGCGGATTCTGGGTTAATATGAAGGGGGATTGTTGTTCCTTTCCCTCCTGCACCCTTAAGACCTCCTGTGGTGGTGCCAGCAGAGATGGCCTTCATCTCGCAGTTTCAGAGGCTGAGCCATCCCACTTATGACGGGAAGGCAAATTTCATGGTGATAGACGACTGGCTGATCTCCATGCAGGAGATGTTCTCGTACACAGGGATTGCAGATGATCAGAGGGTGATGTTAGCCGCCTATCATCTTAAAGGTTTGGCTAAGAATTGGTTGCTGAGAGCGAAGGAGAGCTTGGTAGCTGGATACTCTTGGGAGGTGTTCAAGGAGATGATGTTGAGGAAGTTCTTACCCTCGGTCGAGCGTGACCGCCTCATGAATGACTTCCTCCATCTGAAGAAAAGGCAAATAATGGTGGGTGAGTATGAGATAGAGTTTAGAAAGTTGAGCCGTTTTGCCCCTGGATTGGTCAGCATTGAGGCTGATCGAGTTAAACGATTTCTCGGTGGTTTGAAGAGCGAGGTACAGCAGTTGAGCAGTGCTTATGGGTTAGAGACTTATGCAGGAGTAGTGGAGGCTGCTCTCAAGGTGGAGGCTATTGAGACTGTGAAGACCATAGGCTAGCAAATGAGGAAGGACAAGAGGAAGTCTTTGGAGGAAAAGAAACCCCAGGTACCTGATGCAGCCCCGGGAAAGAAGAGCAAAGTGGTGTGCAGTTTCTGTGGCCGGTCAGTCCACCCTGTCGAGAGATGTTTCAAGAGGGCAGTAGCTCAGAGGAAGGAGCAGGTTCATGCGATTCAGGGTGCTCTTAGGAGAGATGTCTCCTATTCCATTTGCAAGCGACCCGGGCATGATGCTACCCAGTGCTGGTCCAAGGATAAGGTCTGTTTTCAGTGTGGGCAGAAGGGACACATCAATTCTAGGTGTCCTCAGGTCCAGCCTGCTCTTCATGCAGTTCCTCTGCAGGCATTACCTCCACCTCAGCGTGTGGACAAAGAAAAGGGAAAGCTGAACGTGATCTCTTCCGAGAAGGCTCAAGCTTCAACTCAGGTCATCTCAGGTTAGTTGTCTTTCCAGCCTGAATGTTTTGTTATTGTCTTGCTAGAATGTTTGTAGTATTGTTGTGGTAGTTCCTTAGTTATATATGTTCCTATAGGGAAGTTTAAGGTGAAGAACCGCTGGGCGCGTGTTCTGTTTGACTCTGACGCTACACACTCGTTCGTGGCTAGAGCCTTTGTAGAGCGACATCGATTGACTTTAGATCGAGTTCGGGATACATTTCGTGTCAAGTTCCCCTCTGGTGAATCTGTGTTGTCAAATTTGGGCAAGTTAGATTGCCCTGTTTTGTTGGGGGACTTCCTTGCGAAGGCAGACCTGGAGATGATTGATCTGGAGGACTTCGATGTTATTTTGGGCATGGACTGGTTGTCTAGGTATGATGCAGTCATTCAGTGCAAAGGGAAACACTTGAACTTCATCAGGGACGACGGTCAGCCCGGAAGCGTGTATGCAGATCTGAGCCAGGATTCTCCTGTCATCTCTGCGGTATGTGCTCAGAAGCTTTTTCTTTCGGATTGTTTTGCTTGTTTGGTCTCGGTGGTTGGGACCGCTGTTTGTGTACCGCACTTAGAGGAGATTCCAGCTGTTCGTGATTTCGCCGATGTTTTTCCTGATGACCTTCCTGGTCTTCCTCCCGAGCGGGATGTTGAGTTTGTGATCAATTTGGAGCCGGGTACGCATCCTATTGCTAAGGCGCCGTACCAGATTGCCCCTTGAGAGCTAGAGGAGTTGCGAGTCCAGTTAGATGAGTTGTTGGCGAAAGGGTTTATAAGGCAGAGTTCGTCGCATTGGGGTGCTCCTGTTCTATTTGTGAAGAAGAAAGATGGGTCAATGCGGCTTTGCATCGACTATAGGGAGCTGAATAAAGTCACAATTAAGAACAGGTACCCTCTGCCGAGGATCGATGACTTATTTGACCAGTTGCGTGGTAGCACGGTCTTCTCCAAGATTGATCTTCGTTCAGGCTATCATCAGATCCGTGAGGCAGATATTCCACGGACTGCGTTTAGATTGACGCATGGAAATTTTGAGTTCTTAGTGATGTCGTTTGGATTGACCAACGCACCATCCGCGTTCATGGATATGATGAACCGGGTGTTCAAGGATTTCCTAGATAAGTTCGTGATGGTCTTCATCGATGACGTGTTGGTTTATTCTCGTAGCGCTGAGGAGCATGAGCAGCATCTACGCTTGGTTCTATAGGAGTTGAGGAACCACAAGTTATTCGCCAAGTTGAGCAAGTGCAAATTTTGGTTGCCTCAGGTCTCGTTTCTGGGCCACGTGGTGAATAAGGATGGGATCTCGGTCGACCCAGAAAAGATTGCAGTAGTGATGGATTGGAGTAGGCCGGACACGCCTAAGGAGATCAAGAGCTTTCTAGGGTTGGCCGGCTACTACAGGAGGTTCGTGGAGGGTTTCTCTACCCTAGCTGCACCTTTGACCAAGCTGACTCAGAAGAACGTGGCTTTTGTTTGGAGTGAGAAGTGCGAAGAAGCCTTCCTGGAGTTAAAGAGGAGATTGTGCACTGCTCCCGTTCTGACCCTGCCTACTAAGGGTGTGGATTATGATGTATACGTGGATGCTTCGTATGTAGGTCTGGGATGCGTATTAATGCAGGTTGGTAAGGTGATTGCCTATGGGTCAAGGCAACTGAAGACTCATGAGAAGAATTATCCTACGCATGACCTCGAGTTCGCAGCGGTTATTTATGCGTTGAAGCTGTGGAGACACCAACTTTATGGGGCTCAGTGCAAGATCTTCACCGACCATAAGAGCCTGAAGTACGTGTTCACGCAGAAAGAGTTAAATCTGCGCCAGCGTCGGTGGCTAGATTATGTGGCCGATTATGACGTAGAGATCCAGTATCATCCAGGCAAGCCAATGTGGTGGCTGACGCCCTGAGCCGTAAGACGGGAAAGATCTTGAATCTCACCGCCGATCGTTTAGTGGAGTTCCTCCTTATGGATATATCAGTGGGATGCTGTGGCTTGCAGAGTAGTTTGTCAGTGGCAGAGCCGTCTTGGATTTCTTTGACCAGACTACACCAGAAGGATGACCCGGATCTTCTACACTTATTCTCCAGGACTGAGAGAGGAGAGTTGCCAGATTATTCCATCGATGATGCGGGAAATTTGAAGTACCGCGGCAAATTTTGCATCCCCTCGGTTGGGGACATTAGGGGTATGGTTTGCAGAGAGGCTCATGGATCCAGCGTTGCCTACCATCCAGGATCTACAAAGATGTATCGTGACCTAAAGCAAATTGCCTGGTGGTATGGCATGAAAGGCGATATAGCCCGATTTGTTGCAGAGTTCCACACTTGCAAGCGTGTGAAGGCCGATAATGGAAGGCCTGGTGGCAAGTTGACTTCGTTAGAGATCCCGACTTGGAAGTGGGAAAGTATATCTATGGATTTCATCACGGGCTTACCGAAATCCCCAAGGGGGTTTGATTCTATTTGGGTCATAGTGGATAGACTGACAAAGTGTGCTCACTTCGTGCCATATAAGATTGATTACCCAATGAAGAAGATAGCGGAGTTGTACTTGAATGAAGTCATCCGACTGCACGGTGTGCCGGTTAGTATCATTTCTGATCGAGATTCCCGGTTTACTTCTCGCTTTTGGCAGAGTCTGCAGGAAGGTTTGGGTACCGATTTGAGGTATTCAACTGCTTACCACCCACAGACCAATGGGCAGACGGAGCGGGTGAACCAGATAGTTGAGGATATGATCCGATGCTATATTTTAGACCACGGTGGAGTGTGGGATGAGCGGCTGCGACTTATGGAATTTGCATACAATAATAGTTATCAAGAGAGCTTGCAGATGGCTCCGTTCGAAGCCTTGTATGGGAGGCACTGCAGAACTCCGTTGTTTTGGGCTAAGGCTAGTGAGAGGCCTTTGTTGGATCCTGATGCGCTCGAGGAAATGGAAGTCGCAGTGAATCTTGTTCGAGAGAAGCTTCGTATAGCTTAAGAGAGGTACGAGAAGAAAGCCAATCGGCGTAGGTTTGCCTTGGAGTTTTCTGTAGGGGACCTTGTATTTCTTAAGGTTTCCACGATGGTGGGTGTAAAGAGGTTTGGTAAGAATCGGAAATTGGACCCGAGGTATGTGGGCCCGTTTAGGATTTTGGAGCGGATTGGCGTGTCAGCTTACAGGTTGGATTTGCAAGCAAACTTCTCAGGTGTTCATAATGTTTTCCATGTTAGTCAATTGTGGAAGTGTGTGCGCAACAGTGGGCAAGTTTTGGACGTGTTGCCCCAATTGGAGCCCAACCTCTCTTTTGTTGAAGTGCCGGTTCGTATTTTGGATACTCAAGAACGGGTGCTGCGAAAGAAGTCCATTCCGATGGTGAAAGTTCTATGGAGGAATCAGGGTTTAGAAAGCGTGACTTGGGAGTTAGAGTCGGCTATGAGGGAGGCTCACCCTCAACTGTTTCCCTGATTAGTTTGGTTTATTTTTTTCTTCTTGAAATTTCTTGATTATTACTTTCCTTCTATAGTAGAAGTGTCGTGCGTAAAGTTTCAGGACGAAACTTCCTTTAAGGGGGAGTGACTGTAACACCCCCGATTATTTTTCTACGATTATTTAATTCTTATTTGGCGTTACGTCGACGCATTTTCTTTGCTTGTGCCATCTGTGGAGTGTAGTCTTAACTCCTTAGAACTGGGTGCCCTATTTTGTAGCCTATTGGCAAGATCTCCCTCGCAAGCAGAGTCGTTTTTGGTGACCCGGTGTGGCCTCACGGGGGATGCTTGTGTTTTGGATTCGGGAGGGTATAACTCGAGTTCTGTTCGTCGAAAGTTAATTTCGACTTAGTCGTTGTGTTCGTAGCATGGATATTTAGCTACGGTGCGAATTTCGTCGAATTCCAAGGTAGTTTGGTTTTCATGTCGTTTTGGGTGTGCCATTAGTAAAATCTAATTAGAAACCCTCTTAATTTATGTGAACCGGTGGCTTGGGAGACGGTTAGGCTGAACTTCCGTGTTAGACTTATTTTAAAGCCTTAATTAGAATCAGCGGGCCCACTTCTCCTTCCTCCTTCCCAAGATCAAAAGAAAACTGATGTTCTTTTTTCGCGGAAAGCAGAGGCGGAAGCGACGGTTAGCCCTAGCCTTCGGACGGTGATTCCGGGAGTGTTCGTGGACGGATTTTGATTACGAAAGCTGCATTGTCTTGCTCTCACTCAGTTCTACGTTTCGACGGTAAGAGGTTTGTTTTTCGTGGAGTTTTAGGAGACTTGGATTTTTGGTTTATTTTGGTTTTCCGCCATTAAAGTGCGGGTTTGCTTGTTAGGTGATGCTCCTTCTAGTGCAGAACGAAGAGGAGGGAAAGCCAACCAAGCTTTGCCGGAAATCGAGGCAAGTGGTATTCTTGCCCTTGCCACTATTGTTCTTTTGAATTCTGGAATATTTCCCAGTTAGCCTTAGGGTAGAAGCCAAGCATGTTCTCCTTTATCTTGATAAATTTAGGGCTTAGATTCTCCTATGAGCCCCCTCCTTATGTTGTTTGCTCAACCTGCTAGTTGTGTTCATTATTTAGACTCCAGATTTGAAGTTCTAGTTGGGTGCTTTGGCGGGTGGAGCCGAGAGAGAGAGTGAGAAAGTTTGTTGTGGTAGGGCTCTGGTTAGAACCAGTCTTGGTAGACTCTCGGGTTTTGGTGTTGAGTGGTGCACACACTCAAAGCCAAAAGCCTCCCGGACTTGGCGTTGAGTGTGGTGGACACACTCAAAGCCATAGTTTGGTTTGTTCTTTGCGGTTGAGTGGTGGGGTGATTGAGTGAGAATTTTCGTCTAAGTAAAAATCGACGGGAATCACCAAGTAATTCCCGCTGATTTCGACGTGTAACGTCAGTGATTCCCACCGATCGGCGAGAATCATCCTTGATTCCCGCCGATTCGGCGAGAATCATTCTGGATTCCCGCCGATCGGCGAGAATAATCCTGGATTCCTGCCGATTCGGCGAGAATCAGTCGGCATTCCCGCCGACCTCCTCTTGTTGGCGATGGTTTAGGGTTTTCTTGCGGGAATGAACTTTGGTGTAGAGTGAGTTGACCTCACTCAACGCCAAAGCTATTTTGGCGTTGAGGGAGGTGGACTCACTCAACGCCACTGTTGGGTTTTGTGGTTTTGCTAAAGGCATTGATGGAGTGGACCTCAATCAATGCCATAGCTGTTTTGGCATTGAGTGAGGTTAGCTCACTCAACGCCACTGCCTCTTTTGCTGAAGGCGTTGAGGGAGTGGACCTTACTCAACGCCATGGCTGTTTTGGCGTTGAGTGAGGATAGCTCACTCAACGCTAGAGCTGTTCTTGCAGAGGGCATTGAGTGAGTGATTCTCACTCAATTCCATGGCTGTTCTGGCGCTGAGTGAGGCTAACTCACTCAACGCCAAGGTCTGGTTAGGCGTTGAGTGGGTTACAATAAACGCCAAGACGTGTTGAGTGATTTCAACACTGTTTCCCTTATCTCGATTTTCGTTCACAAGTGAATTCCTTGATTATATTTGTAGTTTCTTTGTCGGCCATGTTTTTCTTTCCGAAAGGCCGAATCGTGGGTCGTGGTTAGTAGTGGTGGTTTGAAGCTCTTCATGGGCGAGGTGTTGTGTAATTTAGCCAAGGCCACCCTTATTCTTCTATCTTGCTCCAGGCACGGGCTGGGCAAGGGGGTGGAAGGTCCCTTGTGCTTTCACATGTAGACCCTTGAGCTTGTTGGCTTGGAAATGGAGGTTGGGGGACTGAGTTTGCCTCCAACCCGGATCCATGTTATTTGTTTTTGCTACTACCATCTCCCACAGCTTAGGGTGTTAGGTGTTTATTCCTTGGTAGATTGCAGCATTTTGGGCTCTTGGAAGCCTAGTAGACCCTGCAGGATGTAGTTTCTGGGCAGGGTTTGATGTTGTATCCTCGCAAGTAGTGCATTCCTTGTTGTCTTGCCTTGGGGGCAGTTATGACTTTTACTGCTGTGTGTTTTCCTCTTTCACTTACCCCCCCCCCCCCTGGTTGACACTTTCATGCAGTTCTTTCTTGTTTTGCTTGCTGAGGTATTCTTTCTTCTTTTGAATGTCTCAGGTTCTGAGAAGTAGCCAGTTTGGTGGCTAGGTTGCGGTGGTTTTGCTGGTGGTCTCTTTGACCTTGGAGGTTCTGTTGTGTGTTAGTGAGGTAGTTTTTCTGTACTTTTCTTACAGACATACATATTTGCTAGTTGGTTCGTGTTAGGTTGTTGGCGCCCACAGGTAATTTTTACCTTTATACTAGATATATTACTTTTGCTGCTACCATTTTCTGGAGATAGTCTACTTGCTCTGGGGAGGATTTATGCTAGGTTGCTAGTTATTTTGAAACTACAACTAATATTGTACATGATCAACATGATTTATAAAAGTAAATCACTATTTTCCAAGCAGTGTATAAAGATCATTTTCCTATATATAATATAAATTAAATGTAGAGTCTTGCATAGCATAAGTGGTCCTCTTAGGGCTCTTATGCACTTCTTAGGATGTCAAACCTGAATAAAGTATACTTCCGCAGCACTTAAGTATAGTTTTTAACTATGGACTAGGTGATCCACCGAGCCGAGAGATACGACCTCTAAGTATAACTGATTTTCTAATCATTAAAATCATGAATTTCTTTCTTAAAGTATTGTAGGTGGTTTTGCCTCAGCGTCAGCAGTTATCCCCTGCTTGACGTGGCATCATGATGCGTGTTTTCTCATACTCTAATAATTCTTTAATTCGGAGAAAATGCGGGTTGTGACACATGTGAGCTACAATTGATGTTGAGAGCCTGGAGTGCCTAGCAAAAAGGCTAGAGATCCGAACAGGCAAGGGGAGGCTGACCCGCGTCTTGTCATTCTCCATGATGGTTGTGATCGTCGACGTTGACATGGAGATTTGAGCAATGGGCTGTTGCTGAACTGTACCCGCGTTATGTCATTCGGACCAAGATCGCCTAAAGTAACTGGCTTTCATCATTGGCATAATGAGAGTCTTTGGTCACGAGCCAGAAAGACTAGAATGCTCAAGTATACCATCAAGTCTAGGACTGTGGATGATGGTGGGACCTGATGAGTCCTATATTTATAGGGTTTTTCGAACTCATCTGAGCCTGTTTTCTCACTTGTGCACTGCATTTCAACTGGTAATTGGTTATATTTTCTTCGATCAATCAATGACCACACTGTGCACTGCTTTGGCCAGAGTGTGTGCTATTATGCATTTTATCGTCGGGGTATGCACATGGTGATCCCCATTGCCCTTTCCGGTGGTTTTGTACATTTGTTTGGAACCTTTGGGGGCTATGCCTCAGTGGGATTTATCGCTGTGCCAGTGGTCGGGATGTCCGGAATTCAATTTCCATCTCCTGAGTAAAACGCACGGTTGTGTGAATTTCTTCGCGCACTGTTTCAGTGCAATCGTGCACCCTTTCAGCAAATATTTTTTGTTTGCAATGTATTCTGTAGCTGAGTGTTGTCTCTATGACATTTTACGTTGATACATTGACGCCTTGGATATTTTAAATGTCGAGTATTGTATTAGGTGTTTGTTATGCCAAGGTATATGCCACATGCTGAAGGATTTCCGTCGTCTATGCATGCCTTCTTTCTCTAAGGGCCTGTGCGCAACAACCCCCGTTTACGGAGGACTACTGTGGATAGGCCTACCAGGGTGTTGCCAGGCCCATACACTGACATCACACATCTTGATCGTTCTTTGCCCGTTGAGATTACCGAAGAATATCTCGCCGCATACAGATCTTTCATTGGTCCCTCGCTTCCTTTTTACGAGCTTCCCTTGAGTGATGATGATCACTCTAGTGTTAGCCAGAAAAAGAGGATCAGGCACACATGGGCACTCATGTATGGGACATAGAGATTGTTCCCGTCGATGGGGAGGTGTAAGCGGATGATTTTGTGAGGGGGCCTGCTCATTTAATTCCTCGTTTCGAGAGCAGTTTTGCCCCTCCGCAATTTTTGCTTGATCGTGCTACTCTTTTTTCGTGTAAGTCGGCTAGTGATGTCGTATTCGTGGGTGATTCAATGCCTGAAGTTGCGCCGAAGTGGGATGCGGATTTTAATATCTCCGACGGAGAATGTGGATCTTCGGAATGCTATGAAGCACCCCATTGGGATGAGGGATATGCCCTTTTTGATGCGGAGGTTTGCACCTCCTTATTGGATAGGGCGGTCCTGCTTACCACTGCAGACCATGAGTATTCAGATTCCGCCCGATATGACTCATATGATACTGACGAGTATCTATGCTCAGATCCTGCTGAGAGTGATACCAGGATCACTCTCCCGTATTCCGCGTATTTTAGTTTTTCCTCTCATTTATTACTTGACCCCCCTTCATTATCTAAGCTTGTGTGGGTTGAGTCTCCACGGGTATATTGGGATGATGATGAGCCTTGTGCTCAAGCCGACGGCGAGTGCATCTGCTTGTGTGAGAAGGTTCCTACCTGCTTCGTAGTGGAAGCCCCTGTCGTCGCCATCGTCTCCTGCAGACCTACAGTGGACGACGTATTACTAGGCAAGGATTTAGCTAGTGATGACATGATCGAGGACAAGTGCTCCTCCTCTTCTTGTTTCTTATTTCCTCTACCTATGTTGGGCATGTATTATTATTTAGGTAGACGGGTAAGTGCATTATCGCCGTATTGGTACTCGCTACCGCAATGGATATTCGGCCAGTTACCTGTGCATCTTTTATTTTATAGGCCCATCAGCTAGGGCTTTTCGTTAGCCGAACATGTCATGCTGGGAGGACAATAACCCCAGTACTTATCTAGGAGTAGGTATAGTTAGTTATTTTTACGGTTGTAAATTTTGTTTTACGAGTTATGAAGCTTGTTTTAGCTTTTGGCATGTTTGCGAGACTCACAAGCATAGCTTAGATTAAATTTTATATTGCCATGGTATATACATTTTTTGCTAGAGCTCTTTTGCAGGTGGTCTTTCCCTTGTCCTGCGGAGTGAATGAAATTTCTGTCGATGTAGCTGCAAGCTTTCCCGCATTTTCTGGTATGCTCATTTGTTGAACATGGGGTAACCCCTCTCCCCAACTTATATTTCATTGTTTTTATTGCAAATCTTGGGTAGGTTACTTTGATTAAGTCTGGTGGGGGAGAGTAATGTGGGTTACCTATGCACATGCCCCGCTATCGCTTGCATACGAAAAGCACATTTTGATTTTATGTTTAATGTATTCTCATCCGTATTATGCACCTACACCCATATGAGCGCAATCTTAACCATACGTGTAAGACCCCATTTTTTATCTTTTTCAACACCGGGGTCTTAGGCCCAGAACCGCCGCTTTGTGGCGACACCTTCATACCTGGCAAGGCCGCCACTACAAAACGCTGACCCTGCCGGCCGATTCGATCACAACAGTAGCAAAATAATAAAAGGGCAAGTCCACAAACATCATATATATATTAAATATTCTCCACGAAGGAAGTGTCCACAGATATAACAAAGTACAGAAGTTAGGGCTCGTGTCTGGTACATCAAAATCCTCACTACAAATATCACTCATAGCGGAAGCAAAACTATAAACTACTACTAGAGATTTGGACTCACAGTCTCAGTAATCTGAAACTCCAGTACTAGACTGCCCCATCTCCAAGCATGCCGACCTCCTGGGCTGCTCCTCCATGTTTGGCTCCATGGTCCCCTAAAATGATGTGATTCGAAAACCGTTAGTCTAAAAGACTAAGCATTATCATCCCCCGCCCCTTCCCCCATGGCTCCTAGGCACCGAGCAGGGAGGAAGAAAGCAGAGGACATGATAGTGGAGAATAACAAAAACAGGTGACGACAGAACTAGACTAGCAGTTTGACGAGCATGTATAAATATAGCAATAACAAAGGTAAGAATAGCTACTCAAGAAATAAGTAACCTTAGCTTATATGAAAGCACATAAGCCAAGGGATCTTTTGCAAGGCTCCTATCGTATAAAAAGTCTCATACCAATTTATACGATAGGGTGTCGGTTTTCTAGTAAGCATATATATATATTTTTTCTGAATACAAACCTTAACTTATAAGCACGCTCGTGCGAACTTATAAACCAAGGGGTCATTTTGCATAAAGCGTCCCATACCACTTTATACAATAGGTGTCCCATACCACTTTATACAATAGGTGTCAGGGTTATATGCAATGGTTATTCTATGACATGGAATTATGCCATGATGTGAACATGCAAGTGCAACACACCAACTCGACTCTTTGTACACAAACTTTTAGTTCCCCCTTTCTGGAGCCGAACCACACAGGATATCTCCGTAGTGGCAAACGGAAGCGGTGGTTTGGGCCTCGCCCACCTCTAAACCAGTAATTGCACTACTAATCAGACATATCATATGCCTCAACTCTGGTACACAAAGCAGAGTGCCTACGTACTCTTGTCGGCTGGCGTACCGGACTTTTATGGCGAAGTGCTAAACCACACTTATCGAGTCGACGTATTGGCGTCGGTGCATCAACCCTCAAATACCGAAGACCCACCACCTTATACTTTATGCACATGCAACCTTAATGTATCATCCACCGAGCCAAAGCTCCCCGAACCATCCCGTCTATCACAATCATTGACCGAGCCTAAGCTTCCCGGACTACCCCGTCCGTCACAATCAACAACCGAGTCTAAGCTCGCCGGGCCAACCAGCCCATCACCAAAATTCCCTGGGCCTACAGCCTGTGTGAACCAACCTAACATCCCGAGACATCGAGGTGAGTGAAAGTGAACCCCTAATTATACTAGTTGCTCTTGAAGTTTATTATTCTTACTGTTTAGGTTAGCCCAGGACTGCCCCCAACATACCTTGTAATGGGATCTCAAAGGGCACTAGGAACTACGATGGGCTGAAGACCAAAGCTCCCTTTCTCATGACACTTCTTATTATTAGTTAATACCCGATTCCCGATCCCTTTTTATGTTACCTTGGATCTAACCTAGTGCAATAAGACTCTTCCTCTTCTCGGGAAAGATGATCTTTCGTCGCCCCCGAGCACCTCTTAACACTAGTCAACCTATCCTCATCTTGACTACTGAGGATGCATTCATACACATTTTCAAACCATTATCCCAATATCCAAAACCTCTAAATTCATCTTGCACCATAATATTTTTTCAGCAGTTTTTACTAAACGCGGGCCATCCTAAGCTATATGATGTATACAAAGGGAGGTACTCCAAATTATCTTCCAAAATTCCTTTAAAATTTATTGGAGGTCTATCATGTCATGCCTAGCCTAGAATTAGTAATTTATAATATTTTCCTAATATAATTTATATTTAATTAACTTCTTCCAATACTAAAACATGGGGATTTTGAACATGAAGTACCTTTTTTAGGTATGTATAAGCTTCCACAAAATTATGATAAATACTAGGCAGCAATATAACAGTATATTGAAATCTCTCAATTTTTTGCTAGGTTTAAACCATTGATCCTAAATTTATGAATATAATCACAGATTTATAGTTAAAGGAACAAGTATAACAAATAAGCTTCCAAAAATTATAAAAAATTCAAGTATTACAAATTATGCCCTAAATACATCTTAACAAAGTTTCTAAATTTTTCAGTAAGATCTAAATGTCTAATCGCAATTTTGATTGTATTCCATCTTATATCAATTAATAAAGCAAGTACTACAAATATACTTCCAAAAATTCTGATAAAATTTAAGTGTGAACCTAATGACTTATAAAACCCACTGATCAAGTTTCATAATTTTACAATAAGAAATGAGCTCTGAATGAATTATTTAACAAGTTTCCATATTTATGAGCTTGTGAATTAGGTACTGTAGTTATATATCTAAAAATTCTAATAAAATTTACATATGAGAATAATGGTCTAAAACTCCCTCTGCCGAACTTTCATGACTTTCCAATGGATAGTGAGTTCACAATATCCAAATAATTAAGTAGGGTTAAATCATGCATTACAAAGGAAGTACTAGGATTAATGTTCCAAAATTTCCAATTAAATTTCCAGAGGTTCATACTAACCTTATGACCACACTACCCAAGTTTCATCACTGTTCAATGAGTTTTAATAACCTATTTTACCACTACAAGGTTTGTACCCTTAACTAGGATTAGGGTTTTGAGGGTTTTAACCCTCACTAAATCCAAAAAGATTTCTACCAAAGGACTCTAAATACCCTAGAGTCCTCTCCACCAAATTTCAAATCATTTCAAGCTCTTTTGACCACATGCCCTTCTCAAACCCACAAAGCCCAACATATGTTTGAACTTGGATCCTAAGGCAATTCAATCCCAAACCACCCCATATCCCATATGAGGGTGTTATATGTCATGCTAAACCAGTGGCCCAAATCCCAAACTCTGTTGAGGTGATTTGACCACTCAAACCTCAAGTGAACTTTTGACCTAAATACCCATATTGAGCCAACTTAGGGTTTGCTTTCTTCCAATCTAAATCATCTCCAAATGAGATGAAAATTTATACAGAGCCTCATGATGACCCCATGGACTACTCACCAAAATTTGGGAGAGTTTGAAGGTTATTTGGTCCCTTAATTAATTTAATCATTGTTTATTAAATAATCACAAAAACTATAGGAAGATTATCCCCCAAAATTCTCATTTTTGGGCAGGACCTAGATATAGATAAGGGTGACTCCCTGTACAAATTTCAAGTCATTTTATCAAGGGATGAAGTGGGGGTACTCATTTGTACACCTATCTATCCCTTGGTATTGACCCCACCAAAATGGGTGCCCTGGTCAAACCAGTTACCAAATTGTCCCAAATCAATTTTAATATAAAGAAGGCCCATAGGGCTACAAATTATTTGTTGACTATTTTCTCATATAGAGCTTCTTTGTATTTTTCATTAATTTTCTAAAGTGACTGTTATCATAAAACAAAAAATTCATTTTAAAAGAAAAGGATTTAAATGATCCGACGGTTGCTGGATCGTCTTCTTCCTCCAACCGAGGGCCATGATTGGCCGAACCTGGAGCTTATTCCAAGATATTTTCCCGTCCACCCTTCCACCTCCCTGGCTGGCCACCACCACCACCACATCCATTGAGGTGGGGGCTATCGCTGGGCGGAGGCACGGCCACCGGAGGGGCGGTTTTCGACGAACCCGACCACCATTTTTTTCCACAGAAAAACAAGTGATTTTCATCACCCAATAGGGATCAATTGAGCTAGTTCCTTAGCCCTAACAATTCCTACGATATACCCAAAAAGAAAGGGGAAGGGGAGGACCTTGCTTACGGCCTGGAGTCGTGTCGATCGTCGGGATGCCATGGTCGGTGGTGGCGCCGCTCGATTTCCGCAACTGCACATCGAAGTCCTTTGGCTCCATCAGGTTTTGTGTGGAAACCACTCCTCTAAGTCCAGTGAGTCTTTTAAAATGATAAAATGGGGGAGGGGTGGGGTCTAGCTGGTGGTGGCCATTAATGCCCCTTTAAGAGCTTTTCGGCCATGGAGGAGGAGAATGAATGTGGGCTCAATCCAAACCAAGAAATGCCTGGAAACTCCTCCTCTTCCCAAGAGAAGTTGAATCCAGCCATAAAAGGGGGAGGGGAATGAGTCCACGACATTTAAGTGCCATTAATGGCCATGAAAGTCGAATTTCGGCCATGGCTTTGACACTTTTTCTCTCTCCTCCATTAAAGAGGAATTTGGGTTAAACTGTCTGCCACGTGGCATCCTACTACTGGACCGTATAAATAAGCATTAATGAAAGAAACGGGTCAATTAATCCATTATGGCACAGTTTGTGAAAAGATCCTGAACCAGCAAAACAAGGCCGAAATTTCTCTAAGTACAATGGCGTGGAGTGAGTTCAGCTCACTCGACGCCATTCAGACTATAGCGTTGAGTGAGGTAGACTCACTCAACGCCATAATTCTAGAAATTTTTCTAAGTACAATGGCGTTGAGTGAGCTCAGCTCGTCGAGCTCACTGTGAGCTCAGCTTGTCGAGCTCACTGTGAGCTCAGCTCGTTGAGCTCCCTCGACGCCATTCAGACTATGACATTGAGTGAGCTCAACTCACTCAATGCCATAATTCCAGAAAATCCTCACAGTAAGATGGCATTGAGTGCACTCAACGCACTCAACTCCATTCAGCCCATGACGTTGAGTGGACTCAACGCGCTCAACGCCCAAACTCCAAATTCTTTCTAAGTAAGATGGCATTGAGTGCACTCAACGCCATTCAGCCCATGGCGTTGAGTGGACTCAGCACACTCAATGCCCGAACTCCAAATTCTTTCTAATTAAGATGTCGTCGAGTGCACTCAATGCACTCAACGCCATTCAGCCCATGGCTTTGAGTGGACTCAGCACACTCAACACCCGAACTCCAAACTCTTTCAAGTAAGATGCTGTTGAGTGCACTCAACGCACTTGACGCCATTCAACCCATGACGTTGAGTGGACTCAACGCACTCAACGCCTGAACTCCAAATTCTTTCTAAGTAAGATGGTGTTGAGTGCACTCAATGCACTCAATTCCATTCAGTCCATGGTGTTGAGTGCACTCCACACACTCAACGCCCGAGCCCAAAAACCTGTCTAAGTAGATACCTGATCTACTCATCGAGTCTTATCGACTCACTCCACGCTTCCTGGACTTGAGTCGATTTGGCCTCTTTTAGTTGACCCCAATGGGTCCTTAGCGATATATTGGCCTCCCTTAGGGTTAGAGATATCATGATGGGATCATGGAACCAAGTTAAAACCCTAAGGTCATGCTTAGGATTGTAATTGGGATTCTACTACTTGCAGACCAAGGTTATTTTCACCTTGGTCCTTGTTCACTCGATCCTCTTGGGCTTTTATGGTTTTGTCATGACCTAGTCATGACAAAACCACTCCTAGGAGGTCTAGTTGTTTGAGGGATGTTACAATACGCGCAGTTCGAGTCAAATGTATTTATTTTATGTAAACTTTAAAATAGCGATGTTGGCTTAGTATTTTAGGATAGAGTAGTATGAGACTCGTGCAGTGCTCCTAATAAAGTACTTATGGTCTATATAGAAATAGTATATGTTTAATTTTTCTTTATGCTCGTAAATTTATAGTTTTTCTGCATATGTAAATATTATTTGTTTTACTCAAAAATGTTGAATCTAGTGAAATCGAACGGTAGTGTAGGGATGTGTGTAGCCGTCACTAGCCTCGTATTGTTCGAGTCAGGAGGAAGGATCGTCTTCCTCGGTGACTAAGAACTTGCCCCAAGCCACTCTCGAAGCATTGGTGCATGGTTAGTCAACCGTGAGTGTGATGTTGGCCATCATTTTTGCCCGGTTGAGTCTTTGTTAGCCTATATTGTGCCTATCCCACCTGTTGATTTTGCCCTACTCCACGATCACCGAAGCCTACAAGCCTATCCCAGTTACACGCCCCTATCTCAAGCTATTAGTATGTTACTTCTTGCATTTGGGATGTTGCTGCGGGGCTGTTATGTGGTTGTGAGGTGGCGTTTTCGTGATAATTTGTGCTCAATGTATTGCTTTATAAAAAAAAAAAAAAAGAGAAAAGAAAAGAGTGTAAAAAAGATATGTTGTCTGTTGTGAAATAAGAAAGGTAATTGGAAATTCCATTTGTGTTATTGTTGTGGCAGTAGGCGGTGCACACACCCTTAATGTCATGTTCAAACTTGTGGTGTGGTGCACCTGCAATTTTTGCTGGTATGAGGATAATCTTTTGCATGAGCTCATTTGGGTTGTGCGTAGCCGTCGTTTTTATCCCTACCTACGTGTACACCCAAGCCCCGTTATTATCCTAAAGCCCTATGGATTCACGCTTGAGTAAATCTAGAGCCGTGGAGAGAGTGTGAACGGGCAAACGTATGGTCCCCGACATTGATGAATTTCATTGGAGGTGATCCTGAGCCCGGATCTTTGGCAATGCTCACCTAAGTGCTACGAATGACCGAACAATTCTCAAGAATTCAAATTTTGAGTGGATACAATATTTATTTACGCATGTCAAATTGTATAAACTCCGTAGTATAATTAAAAAGTTTATCTATTATATTTTCTATGCCCACGATGTATTTGATTTCTCGCAATACTTTATTTTGAAATTACTAAGCCAGCTAACTATTTTCTAGTACACGGAGTGATTATTTGCTCAGGACGAGCAAATGTTTATGTCTGGTGGTGTGATGAGTTCGATATTTATGAAGTTTTTCGTACTCATCTGACACTATTTTTTCACTCGTGCACTGCATTTCAACTAGTAATTGGTTATATTTGCTTCGATCGGTCAATGACCACATTGTGCACTGCTTTGGTCTGAGGGTGTGCAATTGCACATTATGTTGTCGGGGGTAAGCACATGGTTCTCCTTATGGCCCTTTACGGTTGTTTTATACGTTTGTTTGGAACCTTTAGGGGATATGACTTAGTGGGATTTATCGCTGTGCCGGTGGTCGAGATGTCCAGAATTCCATTTCCAGCTCCTGTGTAAAATGCATGGTCGTGCGAATTTCTTCGCACACTATTTCAGCGCAATCATGCATTATACACAGCAATCCTGGGGACGTATGTTGCTACCCATGCATTTGTTCCTGCATGGTTTTGGCCAAACCATGCGAGAAGGAATCACACGGTCTGTATATTGTTCTTTGAGTTCCAGCGCTCTTTAGTTAATCATGCATTTTCCTTCAAGCACGGGCATACGCGCCCATGTGTGAGCAAAACGCACGGTTCCTTCTTGTTATCATGTTTTTCAACGCTCTGTGGTTTCTTGTGCATTTTACTTCATGCACGGGCGGAAGCATCTGTGCGCGAGTAAAATGCACGGGTCAATGCATCTTTCTCGCAGGCCATTATCTGTGTGTTATTAACGCACGGTTAACGCACAGTCGTGCGCCAAACCGTGCGTGACCATTTTTCTGACCTGCTTCTATTTAAGAGCAACTTTCCTTTAATTAAAGAGGAGAATGTTTTCAGCCATTCCTGCCGCTATTTTAGGGCAAAACTCCTCTGTTCCTCCTCTGCCCGTCATATTCCACCAAGGAGAGAAGCTTCAGACATGCTCGTGAAGCTTATCTCTTGCTGGCGCTTGCTACAGGCCTTCTCCTTAACCTCTTAGCTCTATTGCAAGATTTGACGTCATAGCCATCAAGCAAAGGGAAGCTTGCAAACTTCTTCCGGATCGTGACTCGAAGAAGATAGGTCCGTTGGAGGGTAGTGATAGCCTTCTCTACCCCAGACGTAGTTGAGGACCAAGCTTGGATGCAGACTGACAACCCAGCGATTCCTTCCGCGACTCCTCGACGAGTCTTCGGATTCAGTAGATTTCTTGACTTGTTCTTTCTTTATTGTTATATATGCGTGGTTAAATCTTTACATGTAGATGATGTTACACTTTAGTTGTATGCATTATTTGCTTCATGTCTATGTGAATCTATTTTGTTTTACTGCTTTAGTTGCTTGAGTAGTGCCTGTATTTCCACCCGCCACCATAATTAGTATTGATGCACTAGTGATTGCTTGTGGTGCGCGTGATGACGAGGTGTTTGCGACCCTCAATCCGCCATTCTGCTCATTCCCTACGCCTGCTTGCTCCTCCATCCCGCTGAGCGAAGCAGCGCATAGCGGCCTGCATAGGAGTAGATTTAATTAGCCTTTAATTTCTTGCAACTAATACTAAACACCTTCATGACCTCGACCTAAGAACTTCAATTTCAAGTCCTCCTTGAAAGACAACTCCACCGTGCGGTGTTCCTTGTGAGATTCGATACTTGGGAAAGCCTCCCCAATTTATATTACTTATGCGAGCGGTACACTTGTTGTAAGCGCATTAGGACCCGGGAAGACCGGTACACCGAGAATGTTCCCTGAGTGCACGGGGCGTGTGGCTGATCGAGCCTGTGTCTGTGGCAAATGGTGCTTAAGTGCATGTTTTTTCGCCAAAAGATATATATGATGTTCCTTGCAGGGAAGGGGAACTGCCGCCCCAAGCGAGGGGTGGGGTCGTTATAAATTGGTCAGCTAATGTTGACTGATGCTTTGCTTGTAATGTTTTGGTGGATCGTGCTATGAAGGTGCTGAAGAGCCAAGTAGAAAGTAGCGGGCTGAAGTCCCTTATGCTGTAATTGGCTCGCCCTCAAAGGGCAAAAGGAGATGTTTACTGTTTAACATGTGTGGCCGGCCTGTGTGCTAATGTATGAAAATACTTTTTGTAAAGAAAACAGTTGTAAGCCCTTAAGGCCAAAACATTTGGTGTATTTGGTTATCATTCCTATATATGTAGTAGACATTTCTAGTATATGGGTTCTACAACTTAAACTGCTTCCGTTAGAATGCGCTCTGAGTTAGGATGCGTATACAATAATATGGTTTCAATGCATAACTCCGCTTCCTGTCTGTGGAATATGGCATGGGGCCCCGGCCCGACCCTCTATTATATTTTATGTGACAAAGGGAATTGTTACAATTTGGTATCAGAGGGAGGTTTCAATCCTCCGACCTGTGGGTTATGGGCCCTATGGTTCGTACACCTGAAGAAGATCGACACGAATGGAAATGTAAAAAAATTCAAAGGGCAATTAATGGGTAAAGGATTTAAGAAAATTCATGGTATTGACTATGATGAGACGTTTTCCCCAATTTTTGTGGTAAAATCCATCAGAATTCTACTTGCTATTGCTGCACATTATGACTCTGAGATCTGACAAATGGATGTCAAAATAACTTTCATTAATGGAAACCAACTTGAGCCAGTGTACATAACATAACCCAATGGTTTTGTATTTCTAGCTAAAGCTACTAAAATTTGCAAGTTGCAGAGATCCATTTATGAATTGAAACAAGCTTAGCGAAGTTAGAATCTACATTTTGATGAGAAAAATCAAAGAATTTAGTTTCATCAAGAATAAAGATGAGCCTTGTATTTACAAGAAGATTAGTGGGAACTTTGTTATTTTCTTAGTTTTGTATATAAATCATATACTTTTGATTGCGAATGATATTCTGACCCTACAATCTGTTAATAACAGCCTAAGGGAATACTTTCCTATGAAAGACATGGGTGAAACAACTTATATTTTTGACATTAAGATCAGTAGAGACAGATCAAAGAAGTTGTTGGGTTTGACCCAGAGTATGTATATTGAGAAGGTGTTGAAATGGTTCAATATGCTTGAATTTAAGAAGGGATTCTTACTAATTTCTCATGTTGTGAGTCTCTCTAAGGCCTCCTCAATTTTTGGAAGATAATGACCACATGAAGTTGATTCCATATGCTTTGGCAATTGGGTCAATCATGTATGAAATACTGTGTACTCGACCTGATTTCTCTTATACTTTGAGCATGACTAGTAGATATTAGTCTTAACTTGGTGATGGTCACTATACAGCTATCAAGAATAGCCTAAAGTACTTAAGAAGGACTAAGGATGTATTCTTGGTATTTGGTTGAGAGGAAGAGCACGTCGTAAAGGGTTAAACAGATGCTAGATTCCAAACTGATAGGTACGACTCAAAGTCTCAGTCAAATTTTGTGTTTTTTCTGAATGGAGGAGCTGTAAGATGGAAGAGGTCCAAGCAGGAAAAAGTTGCTTATTCTACAACTGAAGCCGAGTATATCGCTACTGCAAATGTGGCAGAAGAGGCTGTATAGATTAGGAAATTCATCGGTGAGCTTGATGTAGTTCTTACTAATATTGATCTAGTAGTTCTTTACTGTGATAATAATGTTATAATTGCATAGGATAAGTAACCTAGATCTCATCAGCGGTCCAAACACTTACTTTAGCGGTTCCATCTTATTCGAGAGATTGTCGATAGAGGAGATGTGATCATATGGAGAGTATCGACTAAGAAAAATATTACGGATCCACTGACAAAGTCACTTACACACAGAAAACATGATTGTCATACTTGATCAATTGATATTAGATAGCTGAATGATCAATTCTAGTGGGAGTCGTGTAGATTGTGTAATTGTCGACTGTAATTCATATGAAGAATAAAGTACTATGTATTTTATTTTATGTCTATGACAAGTTCTTTTGTTATGTCAATTCATTTCTATGTGATAGATTAATTAATATAATAAATGCCCTTAGAGTGTTTGTTCCATTGGAATTCAAGTGCGTAACTTGAATATGAGGGCCTATAGTTATAGGAAGCATCATATTAAATGGTTCCTGGTCCGCATATATTTTAGAAATCAGGGTGATTATGATACATTAAGACTAGTATGTGTGTTGACGTTGATCGGTTCTCATAGGTCATGATATATATTATGATATCAAGTCATCACATGAGTACTTGTTAAGAAAAGGTTGTAACACCCCCATTCATCACATAGAATATAACAAAAGGTCCGATCGGGGCCCCACGTCATATTCCACAGACAGTCAGTAAAGTTACGCACTGAAACCATATCATTCATGTATCTTAATGTAGAGTTGCATTCTAGCAGAAGCATTAAAATACTTAGAATACAACACAAGAATGTCCACTAAAACATTGGAATGATTTATACATACACAAAGAGTTTGTACTTATGGCCTTACAAACTACTTCCTTCAGAAAAGTGTTTTAAATACATCGACACACATGCCGGCCACACATGACAATAAGTAAACACATCGCTTTGCCTTAGAAGGCCGACATAGCGCAAAGAGGCTTCCACCCGCTACTTCCCATTCAGCTCTCCAGCACTTGCATAAGGACAATCCACCAAAACATGGCAAACAAAACAACGATCAGCTTTAGCTGACCAATTTATAATGACTCCACCCCTCACTTGGGGCGGCAGTGCTCCTTCCCTACAAATAGCAGAATGGAAATATATATATATCAACCATCACAGATGTTGGAAAACAAGGCCACATATCTCATGCCCTTAGGGCACATTATCACAATACCGAACTTTACCAGTCCCACTACCATCCTCAGTCCCAAACCGATGGTCAACAATGAGCATTTGCTAGTCAGGCACATAGGCATGACTCTAACTATACCAATGATGATTCCAAGTACCTTAGGATTTAGCCTGAATGACATAGTGTGAGTACAATTCAGGCACATCCTGTTGCTCAAATCACTATTTATACTACACACGACGTGAGTTAGCTTCCCCTTTCCCATTACCGCATACATATCCAACATTATTTAATAAGGCTGGCTCTCACAGCTATCACAACTAGGCACTCAAGGTTCTATGCTCCACATGCTACCCACCTTGTCCCCATGACCTGGGCTTATAATCACAAAACTACTCACTGGGAGCTACTGCCAGCAATAGCACTACCACCAGCGGTTGCACTACTGCTGGGCGGTATCTGATAGAACTACAATCCTGCCCCAAATGTGGGTATTTTCCTGGAGCATGCCTCCAGTACTACCTACAGCAAACTACACACCCCAAAACTCTGTAAACTACACATTTACTCACAAAGTCTTCTCTGACATGCAAATAGATCATTACCAATCCATACCTACCTGTCTGGTTGGGCTTCACACAGCACGCTTACTCTGTACTTCGATTCCGAATTCTATATGCAAGTTTACTCTCGGGGATTTCACGGATCAACCCGTTAGAAACTTATTATTCTCCACCAATTGGCGAGGGTTTCCAAGAACATGTCAAGTAAGGACTTCACTTGTCCAAGAAGAAAGATTGTTACCCTTATCAATCGCTTAGGAGCCATGAATTTGCAAGATATCCAGATGGAAGTGTTCACAATGCCTTCCTCTCCACAAATCAACCCTCGGCTCATGAATCCGACCACAAGAACTCTTTCTAAGATTTTCGAGAGTACCTAACCAGCCTTCTCCTTCCTCTCCTTTCCTTCTTCTTCTTCTTTATCAAGTTCTAAAAGAAAGTGAGAGAGAGAGAGAGAGTGAAAGATAAAATGAGAAGAGTTTTCTGACCTCTGACCCATAACACTTACTGGTCAAACCTCAGCCATCTGATCTCTAGGCCAAAAGAAATGGATGGCCGCAATTTAATTGACCATTCTTTTTAAATTTGCTACTATCGCGCGGTAGCACACTATTGTCTGGCGGTAGCGTAGACGGTGGCCGCTTGACCCAGTCAATGCCTCTTTTTGCTTAATGACAGCCTCAACCTTATCCGAAATATGGCATACTATCGTCAGCGGTATAACTATCGCCTGGTGGTAGCATCCCGATGCATCTAGTTCTCAATGCAAATAACTCGATGCCCACTACTCGATCCCCGCTTCTGAACACCCGCTACAGCCGGCGGTACCTAGCTATCGCTCGGTAGTACCTTCTAGTAACTAGAAAATTGGTTTTTTTAAACATGGGAAATCTGGGGTGTTACAAATCTCCCCCCTTTAAAAAATTTCATCCTGAAATTCAAACAATTCAGAAAACAACAAAGAAGTACAAAATATACATAATGTACCTCAACGGAAAGCTCGGGGAACTCTTATATCATGGTTTGCTCGTGCTCCCATGACAGTTCCTTACGACCACTGTTGTCCCAACAGACCTTGACCATTCTAATCGACTTGTTTCACAGCTGCTTGACTTCGGTGTCTTTGATTCGAATGGTCTTGTCTCTCATTGTCAACCCACTATCGACTGGCACCAGATTTTAAGCAACTACATGTGTAGGATCTTGCACCGAATTACACAACAAGAATATGTGAATTATATTATACAAATCACTTAGCTCTGTTGAAAGAGCAAGCCGATAGGCAGCTTCACCAATCCGTTCAATAATATCAAAAGGCCCAAAGTATCTCATGTAACACCCCCATCCGTCATATAGTATATAACAGATGGTACGGCCGGGGCCCGACGTTATATACAACGGACAGACCAAGGAGTTACTAAATTGAGACTATAATCCAATATATCGCATTCTAACACAGAGTGCATTATATAAGAAGTAATTTAAAGGTTATAAATTGAACCCAACAGCATTAATGTCCACTACCACAAAGGAATGAAAGAAAAAACACAAAGAAGGTTTTGGCCTTAAGGCCTTACATTGTTCATCTAAAATTAGAGTATCTTTCAAACATCGGCACGCTGGCATGACACACATGATAATAAAATAAACACAACGGGTACTTTTCTTTGGCCTTCAAGGGCCAGCTTAGCTATCTTGGGCTTTAGCCCGCTAGATCCTGCTTTGCTCCACTACACCTGCAAGCACATTCCACTGCACGGTGGCAAACAATAGCAACGGTCAGCATTAGCGTACCAAATTATAATGACCTCACCCCTCATTCGGGGTGGCGGTGCTTTTACCCTGCAAATATTAGTATAATCACAAAATGGCAATCAAAATGTGCAACTTAAGCACCATTAGCCAAAGACGTTGGCGCCAACGCCCAATGCACCGTTCTCTCAGGCACACTTTTGGCTCACAAGACCTTAAGGGTTGCAACCACCATCCTTTGATGGTCATCAACATTTGAGCTTTTAGTCTCACAAGGGCCTAAGCCAGAGACAATGCCCCAAGCCTCCAGCAAAGTCATAACGATCTGCAGATCCATTGTATGACTCACTCCAAGATGGATGACAAGGGTTGGGTACTGTTCAGCCTTTTTCCATGTCCAAATCATCAGGCGTGCCTGCTACGACGCAGGTCGATATCCCCTTTCCCATTTTCGTACTATTTATAACCGGTTATGAAGTTAGGTTAGCTCTCATTGCTACCAAAGATGAGCAAAAAAACTCTTGCTCCACAAACTTGTCCTCAGTTCTTCGAGAGATAGGCCATCACAGGCCTAAGGTCTCTCAAGACAGGCCTCATAAAATAGCCCATAAGTCGCCGAGAGAAAGCCTTCACAACCAAACATAGCTTTCAGGAAGCTATCGCCGGCGGTAACAATACCGCCGCGCAGTAGGGGACATACTATCGGTTATTCCCCTTTTTTGGGTTTTTTCCTGGAGACTACCACCAGTACTCTCAACGCAGTCATCTGCACACCACGCAACTCCGAAATCTACACGATTACCACAGAGTCTTCTCCGACATACAAGACATACAAACATCACCAATTCAGACCAACCCGTCCGGATGGGCTTCACCCAGCATGCCTATTCCGTACTTCGATTTCAGATCTAAATGCAACATTACGGGGATACATGGATCAACTCGTCGGGAGAACCAAATCCACATGTTCATGGAGTGTCTAGCCTCTAATGCCAAAAGAAAGGACTTCACATGTCCAAAGAAGAGGATTGTTACCCTTGTAGTTCTCTTTGGCTACATGGGAGAAATCTAGACGGCTGAAAATGATCGCTCCGGGATTGCCCCCGTAGATCCGAACTCGCTTTGTGAATCTGAGACCCGAATCACGAACAGCGGCAAGATCTCCCTTCTTCCGACGCTGCTACTCCTCCTCCAAAAAACCAAGCCAAACTCTCTAACTCCATAATAATGAAGAGGAAACGGCCGAACCAGGCATATAAATATAAAGCTAGCGTCGCACGGTAACTATCTACCATCGCACGGTACCACCTCGTTTTGCGTGTAACTACCATTACCTCCAATCACAGGATGACACATGTCCACATTGTTACAGAATCTCTAACGATGAGCATTAGGAGCTAGCGCCTCGCAGTAGCTAGCGACCGTTACATCACGATTGCTCCTGCTACATCAATGCGATAGCTACTACCACCGTGCGGTAGTAATCCGAGCGCTTTGACAAATAAATTTCCATGCTACCGCCTGCGGTAACCCTACTGCTGGGTGTTATCTTACCGAGAACTTAGACAATAAAAAGGCTAACGTCGCGCGGTAGAAACGCACTGCCGCATGGTTGACTAGGCGTTCTGTCGACTCAACTCTCTCAACGCAATCAATGGAGCTATCGTCGCGCAATACCTAGCTACTGTCAGGCGATAACCTACAGAACACCATTTCCTGCCTTAAGAAAATTGGGGCGTTACAAATCTACCCCACTTAATGAATTTCGTCTCGAAATTATGTCATGCAGGAAACTAAAGAATTTGATCAATATTAACTGTGTACCTCAATTGAATATCTTGGGAACTCGACCTTCATGGTTTGTTCCTACTCCCAAGATAGCTCCTCTTTGGCACATTTGTCCCAGCGGACCTTGACCATCCTGAATTCCTTATTACGAAGTCGCTTGACATCTACATCCTCAATGCGAATAGGTTTGACCTTCGTTGTTAACCCTTCATCCACCGGTACTTGATCTTTGGCGATCACTAGCATAGGCTCTTGCACCGCCTTCCGTAACACCGATATGTGGAATATGTCATGTAGACCACTAAGTTCCGTTGAAAGCTTCAACTGGTAAGGCGCTTCACCAACGCGCTCCAATACCTCAAACGGCGCAAGGTATCTTGGACTTAGCTTTTTCAGCTTACGAATCCTCGACACACCCTTGAATTATTTGATATTCAAGTATACCCAATCGCCCACGGCGAATTCAACATTTATGTGCTTGGCGTCATAGTACTTAACTTATCTATCTTGTGCAGCAATCACTCTCGGATTGTACGCACAATCAAAGTTGCATTTTCGACGTCCTTCCGCTTGCACAACATGGACTCACCAATCTCCAACCATGACAACGCAGTATGGCATTTCCTACCATAAAGAGCCTCAAAGGGCGCCATTTGAATACTCGCTTTGTAGGTGTTGTTGTACGCGAACTCAAACATATATAGGTGATCCTCCCACCTTTTTCCGAAATCCAAGGTATACATGCGAAGCATGTCCTCCATCGTCCTGTTGACTCTCTCGGTCTAACCATCCGTCTTCTAATGAAAGTCCATACTTAACCTCAGCTTGGTCCCCAATAGTTGATGTACCAAGCTCCAGTCATTAGACGTGAACTGCCCGTCCTAGTCACTCACGATGCTACAGGGCACACCGTGTAGACAAAAAATATTCTCCACATACTGCTTTGCCAGCATATCCATTGAATCGTCCTTCCTATTCGGGATTAAGTGTGACACTTTTGTCAAATGATCTATGATCACCTAGATGGCGTCGTTTCTCTTCTGCAATCTTGGCAAACCGTGTACAAAATCCATGGATATATCGTTGAATTTCTATTCCGGTACAGTCAAAACTTCAAGAATCCTCCGGGCTTCTAGCATTCAGCCTTCACTAGAGCACAAGTTCGACACTTGGTCACATACAACGCTACATCCTTTTTCAGCCTGGGCCACAAGAACAGCTTTTTCATGTCTTTGTACGTCTTTGTGCTCCCTGGGTGGACTGAGTACTTGTTGTAATGAGCCCCATACATCAACTCCACCCATATTGTACCCACTTTTGGGACGCACAAATGATTCTCCTTCCACAACATCCCATTATAAACCTTAAACTGGGCATTAGACCCTTCCAAGGCTTCAGCCATGAGCCGCTTCATGCCATCATCCAAATCCAAAGCCTGCCGAATCTGATATGCGAGGTCAAACTGTACATCAATCCAACTCAACATGCTTCATCACTCGATCTCTTATAGACACAAGAGATCTCTATGGCCTCAAAATCTCAAATGAGACGCTCACCATGCATCATTAACCAATTGGCCTGCGCGGGAGCTCTACGACTTAACACATACGCAAACGTATTACCTTTGCTAGGAACATAATGTATCGCTGTTGCATATTTAAGTCCTTCTGATCCAATAGGTACTTCAAGCTCTTATGATCAGTGTAAATGTCGACCTTTACACCATACAAATAGTGCCTCTAGAGCTTCAACGCAAATATAATGACCTCCAACTCAAAATCATGGATCGAATAATTCCTCTCATGCACCTTCAGCTGGCACGAACCATAAGGTATTACTCTCCCATGCAATAAAAAAACACATCCTAACCCGATGCCTAAAGAGTCGCTATAGATCTCAAAGCATTCTGTCTAATATGGCGAGCATAGAATAGGCACCGTGGTCAGGCGACTTTTCAGTTCTTCGAAAGCTTGAGCACAAGCTGGTGACCAAACAAATTTCTGATCCTTCCTTGTCAAGGTCATGAGAGATAACGCTATCCATGAGAAGTTCTCCCCGAAGTGCCTGTAGTAGCCAGCATGCCTCATAAAACTCCAATTTCAGCCATAGAAGACTACACAGGCCACTCCCGAATTGACGCAACCTTTGTCGGATTCAGCGCGATACCCTCACCACTTACAATATGTCCAAGGAACACTATAGAAGATAGCCAAAACTCACACTTAGAGAACTTGGCATACAACTGATTACTTCTCAAGGTCTCCATGGCAATATGGAAGTGCTCCGCAAGATCATCCTCGGATTGGGATTACACCAGGATATCATCGATGAACAGTATCACGAACCGATCCAAATACTCCTTGAACGTCCTGTTCATCAAGTCCATAAACTCCGATGGTGCATTCGTCAACCCAAAAGGCATGAACGTGAACTCATAATGCCCATATCGAGTACTGAATGCCGTCTTGGGAATATCTTTTTCCTTGATCCTCAGCTGATAATATCCAGACTTCAAGTCCAGCTTCGAATACATAGTCGATCCAACTAGCTGATCGAATAAATCATCGATCCTCGGAATCAGGTACTTGTTCTTCTCTGTTAGCTTATTGAGTTCCCGATAATCAATACACAGTCGCATAATTCCATCCTTCTTCACGAAGAGGATAGGGCGCTCCAAGGTGACGAACTTTGACGCATATGCCCCTGCTCTATCAATTCCTAAAGCTACACCTTCAACTTCGCCATCTCGTTCGATGCTAAGCGGTAAGGAGACCGCAACACCAGCTTGGCACCGAGAACCACCTCAATGGTGAACTCGATCTCTCTCTGAGGCTCTAGGGAAACTATCGGGGAAGATGTCGGCAAACTCCGACACCACAGGGATATTGGCCAAGTCAGGCTTGGCTTCTTCGCCTCTAAAAGTTTGAAGAATAGCTCTACACCCTCATGAACTGCTTTAACTACTTGGAGAACAGACATCAATTTCTTTCTCACACCCTTCAAACCATAGAAAGTAGTTTCTTGGCCCGTATTCAACCACAACATTACAGTCTTTGAACCATAATCGATGTACCGACACTACTCTGAGAGCTAGTCTATGCCAAAGATCACGTCAAACTCTACTATCGGCTGTAATGATGCTTCTAAGTAAAAAAAGTTCGGCTTCCAATCAACACGTTAACACAACAGGCTCTATCCGCGCTCATCGAACACCAATTAGGTAGCAGTTGTAACACCCCAAATTTCAATTTGGAGTTCAAGCTGAGTGATACATCCTGGGACACGGGCGTGTCCCAGGGCATGTCCAGCTCTGGGTACTCGGCTGTGTTGCGAGAGCTAGAAAAAAATGAAGTCCAGAAGCATTGAGAGGCGACACGCCTGGGACACGGGCGTGTCCTGCTTGGGTTGGTAACCGGGCGGCGTTGAGTGGCGTTGAGTGTGGCACACGGCCTGTGACACGGGCGTGTCGCAGGGGCGTGTTCGGCACACGGCCAAGGACACGGGCGCATGCCTTAGCCGTGTTCTTCTTGGGTTGGCAGTCCTGTATTGAGTGAAGGACACGCCCCTCAACATGGGTGTGTACTTACTAACACGGGCGTATCAGGGCTTGATATGGGTGTGTCTTAGCTTGTGTTTTGGTCTGGATTGAGTCAATTCCTTTCCACTTAGGGGAACACGGCCTGTGACATGGGCGTGTCACAAGCCTTGTCAGCCCAGGAAAAGTGATTCCAGGGCAAATCTTAGCCGTCAAATTCCTTCTATTTGGATCCTTTGGTCCAAGCTTATCCCTGTAGTGATAAGATCGAGAAATGAGATGGATTTCTCATTTGATCTAAGATCACTCTCTTTCTAATCAAGAGAGAAGGGAGAGCTTGGAGGAGGAAGAAGGAGAGGATTCCGGCCGCTGGTGGAGCTTCATCGGTTCGACTCGAGATCCGAAGCCAGCGTTGTGGAGGCAAGGCCGTCGCGGTGATTTCCAACCGGCCAGTTTTCCATGGATCCGAAGCGATAGGGTAACGATCTCCTTTATGGACAAGTGAAGACATACTTTATGCATGTGCTGGGAGTCCTCCCCCAAGAGGTGGAAAGCGTAAGCGATTCCAGCGATTGAGTCTACATTTAGAGCCGGAAATGTGTAGTATGGCATAGGCATACTGTGTGAAGCCCATCCAGATGGTTAGTCTGGATTGGTGATGAATATATTGCAGACCGGAGAAGACTCCGTATATAAAACGCGTAGTTTACAGAGTTGGTGAGGATGCAGGTGTATTGGGGGTTATGTGAACTCCATTTGTTGTGGGCTCTGCGTGAGCTGTTTGTTGATTGGGGAAGCTTTGCGTAAGTACCTTGTGCTGTGAGTGCATGTGTGCACTGGATGCTCTGCGTGAGCTATAAAGCAGCGGCTGACCCAAAGAGGATAGACGACCCACGTCAAGTTGTGCGCAACTGACGAATTGAGCAATGGGAAAGTGTTGTCCTGTCACTGGTTATTCGGAGAGATCGATTGGTGGAAATGCAAATGGGGGCTGCGACCATACTCGGCTTGTTACACTATTGTGGTAGGTCGGTCTGAATTGCTCAAGTATTGTTGGGAGGTGAACACCCTTGAGTGGAATGGGCACGAGAGGTCTCCAACCTGCATGTTGTAGTAGACTATTGCCCATATCCACCAAGTTAAGCACCTCTGATCAGTGGTGTTACCAAGGGTTGTTCGGTACACCGTATATGTGCCCTGAGTGCACGGAATGGTGGGCTGCGGCTGGCATTTGTTATGATGTTGTGCTTGCGAGCACTTGGTGTGTTTTAAAGATATCTGTTATGATTAAAATGAATGCAGGGAAGGAACCACTGCCCCGAGTAAGGGGTAGGGTCATTATAATTGGTCAGCTGAATGTTGACCGTTGCTTTGTTTATCACCCTTGGGGTGGACATCCATATGCAGGTGTTGCGGGCTGACTTGGATTGAGCGAGCTGAAGCCCTTGCTGCTACTACTGGTAGGCCCTTGAAGACCGTGTGAAGTATTGGATTTCATGTATGGCCGGCCTGCGTGCTGATGTACAAAATCATATTTTGTAAAGAGAAACTTGTAAGGTCTTAAGGCCGTGAGCGTTTGAGTTGTAAACATTCCATGTGTTTATATAAATGTGATATTTTTATAGTAGTGGACATTCAATGGTTGAGTTCTTGTAAGCTTTAATCTTCCGCTAGAATACTCTGTGTTAGGGTGCGATGGTATTTTGGTATTAACCTGTGTCCTCACCGTCTGTTTATGGAAATAGTGTAGGGCCCCGACCGGACCTTCTATTATATGTTATTTAATGGGTCGGGTTATTACATTTTGGTATCAGAGGTCCTCGGTCTTCCGCTTTCGAATTCGTGGTCGAATCCTTTTGTCGGGTGGCGAGCACGTGTACGGCGAACCGTTTTATCATAATTGAACTCAAGAATGTCCACTAGGAATGTGCGCATGGGTTTTTGGTATGTTTACCGTTTTGGTATGGAGGTTAATGATATCTTGTTCACGTATATGTGATAAGGAGCAGAGCTGGGAAGTTTTAGCCCCAACATTTCGGATGAGAGTGCGACACAAGCTGAGGTGCCCATACCTCCTCTTTCTGCGGAAACCATATGCTTAGTGGCGGAGACGGTATTTGCTATGTTGCAAGTACATCCTGTTGGGCAGGCGAGGCCTGCTGTGGAACCAGTACAGGTTGGTGCGAGGAAAGAGCGTGTTGACGTTCGGGTGGACGAGCAAGCAGCTGTTGAGCAACTGAAGCAGTTTATGGATTTTCATCCACCTGCGTTTGTCGGGGCGAATTCGCCAACGCAGTCGGAGGACTGGCTCTAAAGAGTGAAGAGGATCCTGACAGCGCTAAGGATTGATGAGGGGCAGAGAGTCACGTTAGCCACTTTCCTACTAGAAGGAGGGCGAAGCTTTGGTGGGATGAGGTCGAGTTGCACTAGTTGGCCGGCCGAGACCTGGGAGAGATTTCGATGGAAGAATTCTCCTGGTTGTTTTGGGCAAAGTATTTGCCCGTATCGCTGTGAATTGCGATGGAGAATGAATTTCAACGTCTGGTTCAGGGTGAGAAGACAGTGGATGATTACCTGTATGAATTCACCAGGATGGAGCGTTATGCGGGGTCGACTTTTGCGGAAGAAGCACAGAAAACAAATCGGTTCTATGAGGGACTCCGAGATGAGTTGCGGTTGGCTCTCCCTAGTTCAGTGAACCAAGGCTTCCAAGCCATAGTAGATACAACCTGTGCGCTGGAGAAGGACTTGAAACGGGTGCGGGACAAGAAGAACATGGCGGTGGAAAAGTCAGAGTTCAAACTTCTGCAGTCCGAACAATCGGAGTTTAGGAAACGGGATAAGAAGAGGTTCAGGCCCGCTGAACAAATGTCTTCTGATGTTGCTTTGGGAGTGATGTATGGGCAAGGACGTGTTGAGAGACGTAAATGTTTTAAATGTGAAAGGCAGGGACATCTAGCCAATGCTTGTTGGAATGGCCCTCCAAAGGGTGAGAGAAAGACAGGCGCATCCTATGAGGAAAAGGGTAAGGCAGTGGCGGAATCATCTACATCTCGGGCACAACCGTGAGTGTACAATCTCGAAGTACAGGAGCCGCAAAGCTCACATAATGATGTAGAATAGCCTAGAGTGTATAACCTGGAGTTGCAGGAGGCTGTTAAGAAGCTTCTAAAAGACACGGACGAGCGGAAATAAAGTGGAGTGTGCACTTTATTGCTTTTGTGTTGTATTATGTACATATTGTATGTGTGTGTGTTTGTGAACACACTTGTGTTGGTGCAATGCCGTGGGGCGAGACAAGCTGCAGCCTCTGATCTCGCAACCCGGATCGTCTATGTTTTAATTGTAATGGAGTGGTTGTGTTAGTATCTACATTGCGCTAAATTTCGGGATGAAAATTCTGTAAGGAGGGGAGGGTTGTAACACCCCAAATATTAATTTGGAGTTCAGGCTGAGTGACACGGCCTGGGACACGGGCATGTCACAGGGCATGTCCAGCTCTGGGTACTTGGCTATGTCATGAGATCTCGAAAAAATGAAGTCCAGAAGCGTTGAGAGGCGACACGGCCTAGGACACGAGCGTGTCCAAGGGCATTTCCTGCTCGGGTTGGTAACCGGGCGGTGTTGAGTGGCGTTGAGTGTGAAACACGGCCTGTGACACGGGCGTGATACAGGGGCGTGTTCGGCACACGGCCAAGGACACGGGCGTGTGCCTTAGCCGTGTTCTTCTCAGGTTAGCAGTCCTGTGTTGAGTGAAGGACACGCCCCTCAATAAGGGCATGTACTTACTAACACGGGCATGTCATGGCTTGACACAGGCGTGTCTTAGCCCGTGTTCTGGTCTATATTAAGTCGGTTCCTTGCCGCTTAGGGGAACACAACCTGTGACACAGGCGTGTCACAAGCCGCGCAAGCCCAGGAAAAGTGATTCCAGGGCAAATCTTTGCCATCCAATTCCTTCTATTTGGATCCTGTGGTACAAGCTTCTCCCTGCAGTGATAAGACCGTAGAATGAGATGGATTTCTCATTTGGTCTAAGATCACTCTCTTTCTAAGCAAGAGAGAAGGGAGAGCTTGGAGGAGGAAGAAGGAGAGGATTCCGACCGCTGGTGGAGCTTCGGCTGTTCGACTCGAGATCCGAAGCGATCGTCAAGGGTAACAATCTTTTTCTTGGACAAGTGAAGTCCGACTTTATGCATGTGCATGGGATCCTCCACCAGAGGTGGAAAGCGTAAGCAATTCCAGCTATTGAGTCTGCATTTAGAGCTGGAAATGTATAGTACGACATAGGCATTGCTGTGTGAAGCCCATCCAGACGGTTAGTTGGATTGATGATGATTATATTGCGAACCGGAGAAGAGTCCATGTATAAAACGCGTAGTTTACGAAGTTAGTGAGGATGTAGGTGTATTGGGGGTTATGTAAACTCTTTTTGTTGTGGGCTCTGCGTGAGCTGTTTGTTGATTGGGGAAGCTTTGTGTAAGCTCCTTGTGTTGTGAGTGCATGTGTGCACTGGATGCTCTGCGTGAGCTATGAAGCTGCGGCTGACCGGGAGAGGATAGCCGACCCGCATTAAGTTGTGCGCAATTGACAAATTGAGCAACGGGAAAGTGTTGTCCTATCACTGGTTATTTGGAGAGATCGATTGGTGGTAATGCAAATGGGGTCTGTTGCCATACCCGGTTTGTTACACTACTGTGGTAGGTCGGTCTTAATTGCTCATGTATTGCTGGGAGGTGAACACCTCTGAGTGGAATGGGCGCGAGAGGTCTCCAACATGCATGCTGTAGTAGACTATTGACCATATCCACCAAGTTAAGATACTCTGACCAGTGGTGTTACCAAGGGTTGTTCGGTACACCATATATGTGCCCTGAGTGCACGAAATGTCAGGCTACGGCTGACATTTGTGATGATGTTGTTCTTGCGAGCACTTGGTGTGTTTTAAAGATATCTGTTGTGATTAAAATGCATACAGGGAAGGAACCACTGCCCCTGGTAAGAGGTAGAGTTATTATAATTGGTCAGCTGAATGCTGACCGTTGCTTTGTTTATCAGCCTTGGGGTGGATGTCCATATGCAGGTGTTGTGGGCTGACTTGGATTGAGCGGGCTGAAGCCCTTGCTGCTATTGCTGGTAGGCCCTTGAAGGTCGTGCGAAGTATTGGATTTCATGTGTGGCCGGCCTGCGTGCTAATGTATGAAATCATATTTTGTAAAGAGAAACTTGTAAGGCCTTAAGGCCATGAGCGTTTTAGTTGTAAACATTCCTGGTGTTTATATAAATTTATTTATATACTAGTGGACATTCAATGGTTGAGTTCTTGTAAGCTTTAATCTTCCGCTAGAATGCTCTGTGTTAGGGTGCGATGGTATTTTGGTATTAACCTGTGACCTCGTCGTCTATTTGTGGCATATAGTGTGGGGCCCCAGCTGGACCTTCTATTATATGTTATTTAACGGGTCGGGTTGTTACAGCAGCCCATCTAAACTATCCTTATCCACAGAAGAGGGTGCTTCAATACGTGACATGAAGTCCTCAGATAGGAAGGAGTGTGAAGCTCCTGTATAAAATAGTGCTCGAGCTAGATAGTCCATGACCACGACAAAGCCTAAAACACGACAGTCATACGACCAAAGAAAAAGACGCAAGGTATGCAAAATATTACAACTAAAATATAACGCATACCTATCACCACATTGCCCTTCTTGATGGCCTCCTACTGCCCAGATTGTAGACTCTCGGTTGGGCTAGAGCATGATGGGATGCGGTTGACTCCACCGCCTTTTCTTTCTCCGCATAGGATGCTCCTGCCTTCTTTTATGACTTACCACTCCAACAGTCGCGAGCCTTATGCCTCGGCTTTCCCCAAGTGAAACAATGTATTGGGCCGCCATGCCTAGACGATGCCCCAAAAGTAACCGACGAAGAAGCTGGTCTTAATGGTTTGGCCTTCTTGTTCCACCTTCGGTACTCAGTCTTCTGCCGTCTTGGTACCTTGAACTTTGGGCTCTTCACTGCCAAGTCCTTCTTACTATGGACCCTCTTCAGATCTTGTTCTAGAGATCGGGCCGTTTTGACTAGGGTCTAAAAACCCTGCGTCATCAGACCTGAGAGCAGTAACCTCAGATCATCGCATAGTCCTTCATAAAACTGATTGGTCTTGTGCTCCTCATCTGAAATAGTGGAGCCAGCATAACGTCCCAATCTTATGAACTCATGTAGGTTGTCGTCCACACTACTCTCTCCTTGAGTCAGCCTGTGGAACTGATTCTCCATTGCTATTTTCTGTGCTATCGTGAGAAACCGTGACATAAATAGTCTAGAGAACTCCTCAATTGATACATCGGTGAGTTGTCTCCCAGCCAAAAGTTACAGCTCTAACTCATCCCATCACAGCTTTGCCTCGCCGTCTAAGAACAAAGTGGCTATTGAAGCCTTCTGCCACTCCTCAGTCTCCATAGCTATCATGATTCTCTTTATCCTAGAAAGCCAGTCCTTAGCCTGAGTTGGAGTTCCAATCCCCGAGAACACTGGTGGATTAATGCTCATCACGTTCTTTAACTGCTTCTCCGTAGCTCTTCGCTGCACTACAGGCTCTACCTCTACTTGATATGCCACTATGGGCTCTGCTACGACAAGTGGAACTTGGCCTATCCCAGGAGCAGGAGGCTGCACTTGACTCCCCAGTTAGGCATTGATCATAGAGAACACCGCTTTTACAGAAGCAGGGGTTGCAGGCGTGTAGTTATGCACACTACTCTCCGCGGAGTGCTATTGTTGCAACTTCCCGACACCGCTCCTAGACACCTATAGATGCAAAAATACTCGATTAGGAGACAACTAGATTGCCAAAACACAATCATTGGAACACCCAGGTTCCTCACACATATATATTTTCATTCCTAAGTGGACATTAAAGGGTTCTTTTATGTTATAACGGTAACACACATATCAGTGCTCACCACTCCTTAAAAGAATTCGCCCATGAATTCAAATAAGGAAGAATGACACCAGAGTCTGATACCAACTTGTTACACCCCCATTCGTCACATATCATATAATAGAAGGTTCATCCAGGGCCCAATGCCATATACTACGGACAGACCAAGGAGTTAATCAATTGAGACCATAATCCAATATTTTGCATCCTTACCCAGAGTGCATTCTAGCGGAAGTAATTTAAAGGTTATAAATAGAACCCAACAACATGAATGTCCACTACCACTATGGAATGAAAGGCAAATACACAAAGAAGGTTTTGGCCTTAAGGCCTTACATTGTTAATCTCATTTTAGAGTATCTTGCAAACATTGGCACGAAGATCAGCCACACATAAGAATAAAATAAACACAACGGAAGGCCAACTTAGCTATCATAGGCTTTAGCCCTCTCGATCCCGATTTGCTCCGCTGCACCTGCAAGCACATTACACAGAATGGTGGCAAACAATAGCAATGGTTAGCATTAGCTGACCAAATTATAACGACCCCACCCCTCATTCGAGGTTGCAGTGCTCCTTCCCTACTAGAATTAGTATAATCACAAAAGGACAATCAAAATATGCAACTTAAGCACCATTAGCCACAGATGTCTGCACCAACACCCAATGCCACGTGCTCTCAAACACAGTCTTGGTGCACAAGACCTCAAGGGTCACACCACCATCCTTTGACGATTATCAATGTTTGAGCATTTAATCTCGCAAGGGTATAAGCTAGAGAGAACGACCCAAGCATCCGACAAAGTCATAACGATCTGCAGATGCACTATATGTCTCACTCCAAGACAGACGATAAGGGTTGGGTACAATTAAGCCTTTTCCCATGCTCAAATCGTAAGGCGCACTAGCGATGAAGCGGGTTAGCATCCCCTTTCCTATTTTCGTACTATTCATAACCCGGTTATGAACTTAGGTTAGCTCTCATGGCTACCAAAACTGAGCAACTTAAGCTCACGCTCCACAAACTGGCCCCCTGATCTTCGAGAGACAGTCCATCACGGCCCCAAGGTCTCAAAAGATAGGAATGTAATACCTCCGAATGTCACATGAAATATAATAGAGGGTTCGGCTGGGGCCCCACACCATATTCCACAAACAGGCGGTGAGATTACAGGTTAATATAAAAAGTTACTCGAATCCTGACTCAGAGCATTCTAGCGAAAGATTTAGGGTGGCATGAACTCATACTAATTGAATGTCCACTATATATAAACCACAAAATTTATATATATACCAGGAATGTCAGTTACAAATACACAATAGTTCTGGCCTTAAGGCCTTACAGTTATACTTCACAAATGTTGTTTACAAACATCGGTGCGCGGGCCGGCCATACATGAAAACAGTAAAACTTTTTCACTCGGCCTTCGAGGGTCAGTATAGCAGCAAGGGCTTCAGCCCGCTATTTCCCGCTCGTGTCTCCAACACCTACACATGGACAATCCACCACAACGGTGGCAAATAAGGTAACGGTCAGCATTCAGCTAACCAATTTATAACAACCCTACGCCTTTTATGGGGTAGTGGTATTCCTTCCCTGAAGGCTTAGTATTTTCACAAGCAGATATATGATAAGAACCTACACTCACGTACTTTTCAATATATCACAAATGAATGCCTCAACGGCCAAATGTTCCGTGCACTCAGGGCACATTTTTCGATATATCTGTTGTCAGGGTCCCACCACCGTTCAGAGGTCCCAGACATAACAGTTAACTTTTAGCATTCATAGTCTCTAAAGCCCCTGACTCGAGACTTTGGTATTGATGGTGTACAGTCTAAGAATCCCATTATATGATCCTAACTAACTCCAATAACTTTGGCACTCGAGTTAGAAAACCATAACGCTGATACAGTTCATCCATTGCCCGTTGCTCAAATCGTCAATTCAATGTCTAGTTTGACGCGGGTCGGCTTCCCCTTGTCCGTTTGGCTCACTAGCCTTTAGGAGCTCGCAGCTCATAGATTAGCCTCACAATCTCCCAGAGACAGGCTTTACAATCAAAAGGGAGTTATTGTTAGTGTTCGTATCGATCGCTTGGCGGGACCAACAGAAGTTCTCTTTCTGCGCCCAAACTCAACCCAAAACCCTGCAGCATCCTGCAGTGCCAGAAACACTGGTCTTTTCATAGAACACAGCACAAATAGCTCACCAAGAGCTATTGCCATTGGCAATGCTCACTGTCTCCGGGCGATACCCAACTGGTCTTAAAACTGTGAAATTTCTAGGGTATTTTCCTGGAATGCAACTCCAATACTTCCTGCTACTTTCAGTTCATAGGTACAACCCCGCAGACCCCATAAATTACTCGTTTATACTCGGAGTCTTCTCCGAGATGAAAAATAAACATCACCAATCTTGACCAACCTGTCTAGATGGCTTCACACAACATGCCTATTCCATACTACACATTTCCGAGTCTATATGTAAGACTCACTGGGGATTTCACGAATCGACCCAAAGGAATTCTCTTCGCTTTTCTATCTTTTGGTGGGGGATTCCTTGCATATGCCAAAAGAAGGACTTCACTTGTCCAAGAAGAAAGATCGTTACCCTTGTTGTTTTCTTCGGAGCCATGACCTTATTCTTTGATCCGGATGGAATTGATTGTCACAGCTTCCTGTCCGTAGATCTAGCGTCGACTCATGATTCCGATCACAAGCACACCCTGGATCGATTCTCCTCTTGAGCTCCTGGGCTTTTTCTCCTCTTCCCTCTCTAGAACTAAGCAAGAGAGTGTGTGAGAGAAAATGAGAATGAAATCTCAAGTCCATCTTTTATCTTAAAGCTACCGCCGCGCGATAACCCCTTCTGCTACGCGATATCACAGACGATGAATGCTTTGACCAGCTAGCGCCACTATCCAGAGCTATTGCCTCGCGATAACCCTATAGCACTGTGTGATACGACACTCAACGATTCATCGACAACATTGAAAGCGTTGAGTGCTACCGTGGCGCGCTAGTTTCCTACTACAAGGCAGTAACAACCCAAACCTTGGGTCTTTAATTCACTGAGCTATCGCTGGCGATAACCTCTAATGACCACTTCTCATTTTTGGGGTATTACATCCCTCCCCTCCTTACAAAAATTTCTTCTTGAAATTGTACGCATCTATAAGGAAAACCAGCAATTAATATGTTACCACATATTTTCCTTCCACAAAATCATGTTACAACATCATTTTACAAATAACTCGGGATATTGTTCGCACATGGTTTGATCTCGCTCCCATGTCAGCTCTTCATGATAACAGTTGTCCCAACGGACCTTGACCATCCCAATTATCTTGTTCCGCAGTTGCTTGATCTCCGTATCCTCGATCCGAATGGGCTTAACCTGTAACGCGCCCGATTTTTTCTGTGATTTGTATAATCCTTTTTTGGCGTTACGTTGACGCGTTTCTGGCCTTTTTACCGTTGTTAGAGCGTGGTCTTAGCTCTTTAGATTCTTGAGTGGCTTGTTTGTAGCCTATTTGCAAGGTTCCCCAGCTAGCTGGAGTCTGTTTTGGTGACTCGGCGGAGCCTCTCAGGGAATGCCTGTGCTTTGGCATTCAGGAGGTGTTACCCCGAGTTTTGATCGTCGGATGTTATTTTCAACTTCATCGTTGTTTTCGTAGTATGAGTGTTTAGCCACGGTGCGAGTTTCATTGAATTCCGAGATCATTTTTTTTCGCATCATTTCAATGTTTTTTTTATGTTAGCTGGCAGTGTGTTACCAAGCTTTTGTTGTTGCTATGTTGGGCTAAGTGGCAGAGCTTAGTTATAACAGGTAACCGGTTTTTGTTTGGTTTAATTTAGGCGAAGATTGTTAGCTGGTTATATAAATATATGTATATATATATTTGTGTGTTTGAGCTTGGGTTTAAGCTTGAGTGCTGGAGCTTATTTCAGCTGTTCTTTTTTGTATAAGTATTTCTGCTATTTATATATATATATATATATATATTAGTGGCTGGATTTATTTTGCTGCTAGTGGCCAAGCTTTCCTAGTTTTAGGATTATTTTATTAAGCAATGGCCGAGTGAGTGGGAGGGTAGATAAATAGGGCCGGTTGTGTTTGCTTCTCCTCATTTCTCTTTTTCCAAGCCATTTGCTAGCTTCCAGTGGAAGGCATCGAGCGACGGAGGTGCTAGAGCTCCGGCCGGCGATTGCAGGAGGTTTAGAGCTCGTTTTTCTTGGGTAAGGACATATTTGGACTGCTCTCACCCGGATCTTCCTCCCTAGGTATGTATTTCTTGTTTTAGGGTTGTCTTTGTTCGCTACGGTTTTTAGGGTTTGTTCTTCTTCCTCTAAAAGCTTCAGGTTTGCCTATTAGGTGGCCGATCTTGCCACCGGTGCCGAATTTTTGAAGGCAACTGCTGTTTCCTGGAGGTAGAGGTAAGTAGCGCTCTTTGCCCTTGCCAACCTTGATTTTACTCCAATTAATCTTGTTGTAGTAGCTCATTCTTTCTTTTTCCTAGAAGTTAGGGTTGCTGCAGTTTTCATCCCAACTAGATCTTGCTCAATCCTGTCCAGTTTTAATTTATTATCTCTCTTCATATTAACTGTTTTGTGTCCAGGTAGTGGCTCGAGGTAGGATTTTAGTTTGCTAGTTTTAGCACTGCTTGGTTGGTAGCTGTAGTCGGGTAGAAGGGGTAGGAGAGAGGAAATTAGTATTTTTTAGTTCTTTGGATGGGAGCGTAGAGTAAGCCTAGGACAAAGATTTAGATTTTAAAAACTAAGTCAAAAGCATTGACAGTGTTTAGTGAGTTGAGCTCATTCAACGCCTTCTTGCTAGGCAGTTTTTCTAAGTCAAAAGTGTTGACAGTGTTGAGTGCGGTGAGCTCACTCAATGCTATCCAAGTTTGACTTAGGCATTGACAGCGTTGAGTGAGTTAAGCTCACTCAACGCCGCCAGCTTGAATAGATTTTTTCTAAGTGTAAAAGCATTGACAGCGTTGAGTGAGGTGAGCTCACTAAACGTCGTCTTCCTTGGTAGATTTTTGTTTTTTCTATGTCTTTTGGCATTGAGTGAGTGGACCTCACTCAATGGCATCTAGCCTGAAGACTTTTCTAAGTCTTTTAGCATTGAGTGAGTGGAGCTCACTCAACGCCATCTAGCCTGATGTTTTTTTCTAAGTCTTTTGGCGTTGAGTGAGTGGAGCTCACTCAACGCCTATAGCTGTATGGCGTTGACAACATTGAGTGAGTTGAACTCAACCCGAGAGTGAGTTTTTTTGCGGTTAAGTCATTTGGCGTTGAGTGAATGGAGCTCACCCAACACGGCGTCAAGTGAACTAGATGCCTTCCTCACTGGGTGTTGGCGTTGAGTGAGTGGAGCTCACTCAATACTGCATCTAGTGAACTCGACTCTTTTTCCTTGGGATGGTGTTTTCTACAGGATTGTAAGTGTGGCTTTTCCCTTAAGGGAGGGGGGTGTTTTGTTATCGGCTAGTTTTTGAATGCCGACTCGTGGATTATGGTAGGTGGCATTTCTGGTTGCTCTATAAGGGGTGAATGGTGTGTGCTGAGCTGTGGCCACCACCAGTTAGGCTATTTTGGGCTTGTAGGGTTAGGTGTGTGGACCCTGTAGCTGCCACTGGTTGTTTTTTTTCACACTTGAGTATTTTTTGGGTCTTGTTGTTTGGAAGAGAGCTATTTTTTCCCACCAACCCAGACCCAAGATTTTACCACGGCAAATAATTCGCAAAGTTAGGACTGTTAGCTCATTTCCTTTCATATGGTTATTTCTATTGGCATATGTTTGCCTTGTTGCTGCTAGAGGTGTTTAGCAGAGAATATCTTTATTCATTCTTGCACTTGGTGTGCTTTGATTGCTCTTTAGACAGTGTTTCTTTTTGCTGTCTTGATTATTCCCTTCTGCTCTTTTTGATAGCATTTATTGCAGGGTTGGTAAATCCCTTCTTTTATTTCTTATGAATCTAATGCTCCACTTCTTTTGATTATATTCTTGCTGAGGTATTCTTTCATTGAATGCCTCAGGTTCAGGTTGTAGCCGGTTGAGCTGCTAGTTTTCTTGTGGAGCTTGCTTGTGGCCTCCTGGGTAGCTAATATTACTGTTTCTCATCCTTGTGAGGTAGTTTTCTTCCTTCTGTATAGACATGCATACTCACCAGTGGGTTTGTGTCCGGTTGTGGATGCCCACTGGTGGCATACTTGTGATGCTGGGTATGAACTGAAATTTCTATTTTTTTCCTATTTGGAGGTTGTTCACTTGCTTTCCGAGAATGATTTATACTAGATTGCATGTTAGGTATTTTAAATCCTAAAAGCTTTACTATGTGTACCTCATGTACGTCATGTTTATAAAACTAAAGAACTACTTTCTCAAGTAATATAAAGGCTATTTTGTATACTATATTAAATTTAGAGTCGTGCATTCTATGAGTCGTCCCTCGGGAACACTTATGCTCATTTAGAATATCAACTTAACCAAAGTATTTTCCGCTGCGTATAAAAATATTTTTAATTATGGACTAGTTGATCCACTATGCCGAGGGATAAGGCCATCAAATTTAACTGGTCTTCTTTCATATTAAATTATGATTTTCTTCAAAGATATAGAGTCTGGAGTTTTCCCTGAACGTGTGAAGTTATCCCCAGCACGACGTGGCATCATGGCACGTATTTTCTCTTGCTCTGATATGACTTAATTGTTGAGAAAATGCGGGTCGTGACAGTTCATATCAGAGGGAGGTTGCTTGACAATTGGTCGGGCAACCTTTACCTTGTTACCATTAGTGGTTTAGCGTAATATCATACACACACCGATATGTCATCAGTACGTCTTGGCTGAAGCATGAACACTACACTCATAAGCATGAATAGAAGTATACAGGGCATATTATATAGTATGGGATGCATAATATGTGTTTGTATATGAATCCACCTTAGGTGGCAATATGTGAGGGTTATGTAGTATGGGATGCATAACCTCACCACATGAATGCCCTTTAGCACGTTTTATTTTTTTCGTTGCATGCAATGTTATGTTGTATGAGATTCGTAACATTTCCATGCGTACGATAACTTATGCCATGCATTAAGGCTTTTTTTTAGAATGCATAGCATAACATTGTATAAGCACAACGTTTCAAGCTAAAGATTTGCATGATGACATATGTACACACATGGTTTTGAGTGAAAAGAAATACAAATTCATTAATTCATGATCTAAACACATGAGTTAGTATGATGGTGGTGAACCATCCTAGGTTAAGCATAACATCATTATTGTAATAATCCTAGAGCAAGTTAGCAGTTGAAGTTCATATTTAAGTATGTTTGTCTGTACCGGGTAGTTTTGTTCTAAAGTTGGGCTATGTTTTGATTAGTTCTAATTCGATTATAAGATGGCGAGGCATCCTTTGATGAGACTGACTCCCCAATCTGGGCGTGAGTGTTTAGGAGCGCAAAGCGAGGCGTTGATTGAAAGTTTGCGGCAGAGTAATGAAGCCTATTCCAGGCAGATGGTGGGTATGCAGACTCACATCCAGTCTCTGTAAGTAGTTGTGGCAGGACAGCCTCCGAGAGTATCGAACCCTGCTGTAGGCGTAGCTATTCCTATTCCTCCTTGTATAACCCCGCATTCGCAAAGTAGGATCCTTTCGACAGACGCATGACCAGTTTTGAGTTTTTAAGCTTTTAGGAGGTTTTGCACTCTTGGTGGCCAATTGGCTTGGCCTTGGAAATTTACTAGTAGGGGGAGGAAATACTTGTCACTCTCCCCGGCCCCTTGGAGGGGTCATCCCGGCCAGTCCCCGCCCAAGCCGCCGCAGTTCGAAGCCTATCCGCTCTCGCCAACCGCAGTTCGCTGCCTTGCCGCTCTCGCCAGGCCGCAGCTCGCCTCAGGCCGCCGTCTCGCTAGAGGCTGCTAGCTCACTCAAGCCTCTTTGGGCCGTGCTTTTACCATTTCGCCCCCAGGGTGGATTTACCTCTTTACCCCCCGGTGTGGAGGTTTTCTATTGGCTCGAGGCCTTTTTACCTTAGAGGCATTTTGGTCATTTTACCCCCAAGGCTTGGAAAATCTATAAATAGACCCTTGAGGGTGCCTTGGAGAGCATGACTTCTTAGCCACTTAAATCCCCTTGTCTTTCTTCCTCCAAGGCACCTAGCTCAAGCATTGGCTAGGGGGGAGACCTCAAAGGTCTTCCGGGTATGAGGTGGGATCTCCACGCTAGAGCCGAGGGACTCTTGCTAGCTTCTTGAGCCTTTGGCCTGTGACGTTCTCCTGAGTGTATTAGGTGTGAGGTCACCCCTCTTTTGGGACCTCGAACTCCACAGAGGTCATTTTAGGCTTCAACACATGGTGCCGTGAGCATGGAGAGTGACCAACACAGAAGATCTCAGGGGAATGTCATGGCTGGAGATCAGAGAGGTAGTGACGATCTCAACAAGCTCCTTAACCCGGAATCTGTCTCCCCCAGCCTCAGCTCGCCCTAACCGCCAGCTCGCCCGGCATCGGTCTCGCCCGGCCTTAGCTCACCTTAACTGCCAGCTCGCCCGACATCGGTCTCGCCCGGCCTCAACTCGCACTAGCTACCAGCTCTCCCTTGCCGCCAGCTCGCCCGGCATCGGTCTTGCCCGGCCTCAGCTCGCCCTAGCCGCCAGCTCGCCCAGCATCGGTCTTGCCCGACCTCAAGCTCGCCTTATCCGAGGAAAAGGAAGCAAAAGACACCATCATGCCCGTGCCACCTGAAGAAGCCTCGTCTCGGAGAAGTCTTTTCTTGCTTTCCTCATGTTGTAATAAGTTCAACCCCGACCAGTAGCGTCGGGGGGGTCATGTAACCCATCTTTTTTCCCCCATTAGAGGATGTTGGAATTGAAAAAGATTAGGTAAAATGTCCATCTCCTAACCCCTGAGAGGATATCCTCATACCAGGCTCACACCAGCTGGAAGGGTCCAGAGTGACTCAGAGGGTGGCTTGTTTCTGATTCCGCTGTTAGGCTCTCACAAGCTGACAAGGCTTGGATGATCTCTCGTGGAAGCCCAGTTCCTTGGCTTTGATGATGATTCCGCTGTCAGGCTCTCACTAGCTGACAAGGCCGGTTGATCTCTCATGAAAGCCCGGTCCCTTTGCTCCGATGATGATTCTGCAGTCAGGCTCACAGATGATAAGGCCGATTGATCTCTCGTGGAAGCCCAGTTCCTTTGCTCCGATGATGATTCCGCTGTTAGGCTCTCACTAGCTCACAAGGCCGGTTGATCTCTCATGGAAGCCTAGTCCCTTTGCTCTGATGATGATTAAGCTGTCAGTCTCTCACTAGCTGACAAGGCCAGTTAATCTCTCGTGGAAGCCCAGTACCTTTGCTCCGATTATGATTCCGCTGTCAGGATCTCACTAGCTGATAAGGCCGGTTGATCTCTCGTGGAAGCCCAGTTCCTTTGCTCCGATGATGATTCCACTGTCAGACTCTCACTAGCTGACAAGGCCAGTTGATCTCTCGTGGAAGACCAGTCCCTTTACTCCGATGATGATTCCGCTGTCGGGCTCTCACTAGCTGACAAGGCCGGTTGATCTCTCGTGGAAGCCTAGTTCCTTTGCTCCGATGATGATTCCGCTGTCAGGCTCTCATTAGCTGATAAGGTCGGTTGATCTCTCGTGGTAGCTAAGTGTTTTCACCCTGAGGCTGTCTCGTTACCGAGGCTTCCATCAGCTGGCATGACAGGTTGACTCCTCGGGAGGCTAAGTGTTTTCACCCCGAGGCTGTCTCATCACCCAGGCTCCCATCAGCTGGCATGACAGGTTGACCCCTCGGGAGGCTAAGTGTTTTCACCCCGAGGCTTTCTCGTCACCAAGGCTCCCATCAGCTGGAATGACAGGTTGACCCCTCGGGAGGCTAAGTGTTTTCACCTCGAGGCTGTCTCGTCACCAGGGCTCCCATCAGCTGGCATGACAGGTTGACCCCTCGGGAGGCTAAGTGTTTTCACCCCGAGGCTTTCTCGTCACCCAGGCTCCCATTAGCTGGCATGATAGGTTGACGCCTCGGGAGGCAAATTGTTTTCACCCTGAGGCTGTCTCGTCACCCAAGCTCCCATCAGCTGGCATGATAGGTTGACCCCTCGAGAGGCTAAGTGTTTTCACCCTGAGGCTATCTCGTCACCCAGGCTCCCATCAGCTGGCATGACAGGTTGACCCCTCGGGAGGCTAAGTGTTTTTACCCCGAGGCTATCTCGTCACCCAGTCTCCCATCAGCTGGCATGATAGGTTGACCCCTCGGAAGGCTAAGTGTTTTCACCCCGAGGCTGTCTCGTCAACCAGTCTCCCATCAGCTGTCATGACAGGTTGACCCCTCGGGAGGCTAAGTGTTTTCACCCTGAGGCTGTCTCGTCACCCAGGCTCACATTAGCTAGCATGACAGGTTGACCCCTTAGGAGGCTAAGTGTTTTCACCCTAAAGCTGTCTCGTCACCCAGGCTCCCATTAGCTGGCATGACAGGTTGACCCCTCAGGAGGCTAAGTGTTTTCACCATGAGGCTGTCTTGTCACCCATGCTCTCAATAGCTGGCATGACAGGTTGACCCCTCAGGAGGGTAAGTGTTTTAACCCTGAGACTCTCTCGTCACCCAGGCTCCCATTAGCTGGCATGACAGGTTGACCCCCTCAGGAGGCTAAGTGTTTTAACCCTGAGGCTGTCTCGTCACCCAAGCTACCATTTGCTGGCATGACAGGTTGACCCCTCAGGAGGCTAAGAGTTCTCACCCCGAGGCTTTCTCGTCACCCAGGCTCCCATTAGCAGGCATGACAGGTTAACCCCTCGGGAGGCTAAGTGTTTTTACCCTGAGGCTGTCTCGTCACCCAGGCTCCCATTAGCTGGCATGACAGGTTGACTCCTCAGGAGGCTAAGTGTTCTCACCCCGAGGCTGTCTCGTCACCCAGGCTCCCATTAGCTGGCATGACAGGTTGACCCCCCGGGAGGCTAAGTGTTTTCACCCCGAGGCTGTATCGTCACCCAAGCTCCCATCAGCTAGTATGACAGGTTGACGCCTCAGGACGGTAAGTGTTTTCACCCCGAGGCTGTCTTGTCACCCAGGCTCCCATCAGCTGGCATGACAGGTTGACCCCTCGGGAGGCTAAGTGTTTTTAGGCCAAAGCTGTTTTGTCACCCAGGCTCCCATCAGTTGGCATGACAGGTTGACCCCTTGGGAGGCTATGTGTTTTCACCCCGAGGCTGTCTCGTCACCCAGGCTCCCATCAGCCGGCATGATAGGTTTACCCCTCGGGAGGCTAAGTGTTTTCATCCTGAGGCCGTCTCGCCACCCAGGCTCCCATTAGCTGGCATGGCAGGATAGTCCTTCGAGGAGGTTTCAGTGAATTCTACTTGGAGAGGCTAAAGCATTTGCTTCGACCGTGCTAAAGAACTACACTCAATGAATAGGTTGGGTTGGATGATTCTTTCCGAGCGTGGGACTCGCTCGAAAAGAGCGGGGATTGTGTACAACCCCGTATTCGCCCCTATAAGTTTTTAAGCTTTTGAGGGATCTTACACTCTTGGTGGCCAATTTTGGCTTAACCTTGGGAATATACTAGTAGGGGGAGGAAATATTTGTCTCTCTCCCCGGCCCCTTGGAGGGTTCGTCCCGGCCAGTCCTCGCCCCAGCCGCCGCGACTCGCCGTCTTGCCGCTCTCGGCAGTCGCTAAGCCACAGCTCGCCGCCTTGCCGCTCTCGCCAATCGCCAGGCCGCAGCTTGCCGCCTTGCCTCTCTCGCCAAGCGCCAGGCCGCAGCTCGCCGCCTTGCCGCACTCGCCAAGCGCCAGGCCGCTGCTCTCCGCCTTGCCGCTCTCGCCAAGCGCCAGGCCGTAGCTCGCCGCCTTACCGCTCTCGCAAAGCCCCAGGCCGCAGCTCGCAGCCTTATCGCTCTCACCAAGCGCCAGGCTGCATCTTGCCGCCTTGCCGCTCTTGCCAGTTGCCAGGACGCAGCTCGCCGCCTTACCGCTCACACCAGTCGCCAGCTGCAGCTCGCCGCCTTGCCGCTCTCGCCAGTCGTCAGGTCGCAGCTCGCTACCTTGCCGCTCTCGCCAAGCGCCACGCCGCAGCTCGCCACCTTGCTGCTCTCGCCAAGCGCCACGCCGTAGCTCGCCACCTTGCCGCTCTCGCCAGTTGTCAGGCTGCAGCTTGCCACCTAGCCGCTCTCTCCAGGCGCCAGCCGCAGCTCGCAGCCTTGCCGCTCTCGCCAGACCGCCGCTCGCCTTAGGCCGTCGTCTCTCCAAAGGCTGCCAGCTCGCCCAAGCCTCTTTGGGTCATGCTTTTACCATTTCTCCCCCGGGGTGGATTTACCTCTTTTCCTTCTGGTGTGGAGTTTTTCTATTGGCTCGAGGCCTTTTTACCTTAGGGGTCATTTTACCCCCAGGACTTGTAAAATTTATAAATAGACCCTTGAGGGTGCCTTGTAGAGCATGACTTCTTAGCCACTTAAATCCCCTTAGCTTTCTTCCTCCAAGGCACCTAGCTCAAGCATTAGCTAGGGGGGACCTCAAAGGTCTTCCGGGTGTGAGGTGGGACCTCCACGCTAGAGCCGAGGGTCTGTTGCTAGCTTCTTGAGCCTTTGTCCTTTGACGTTCTCCTGAGTGTAGTAGGTGTGAGGTCACCCCTCTTTTGGGACCCCGAACTCCACAGAGGTCATTTTTGGCTTCAACACATGGTGCGGTGAGCGTGAAGAGTGACTAGCATAGAAGATCCCGGGAGAATGTAATGGTTGGAGATCAGAGAGGTAGTGACGATCTTGGCAAGCTCCTCAACCCGGCATCAGTCTCACCCGACCACAGCTTGCCCTAGCCGCAAGATCGCCAGACATTGGTCTCGCCCGGCCTCAGCTCGCCCTAGCCGCCAGCTCGCCCGGCATCGGTCTCGCCCGACCTCAGCTCGCCCTAGCAGCCAGCTTGCCCGACATCGGTCTCACCCGGCCTGAGCTCGCCTGACATCGGTCTCGCTCGGCCTCAGCTCGCCCTAACTGCCAGCTCACCCGACATCGGTCTCACCCGGCCTCAGCTCGCCCTAACTGCCCGCTCGCCCGGCCTCAGCTCGCCCTAGCCGCCAGCTCGCCCGACATCGGTCTCGCCCGACCTCAGTTTGCCCTAGCCGCCAGCTCGCCCGGCATCGGTCTCGCCCGGCCTCAGCTTGCCCAACATCGGTCTCGCTCGGCCTCAGCTCGCCCTAACCGCCAACTCGCCCGGCATCGGTCTCGCTCGGCCTCAGCTTGCCCGACATCGGTCTCGCTCGGCCTCAGCTCCCCCTAACCGCCAGCTCGCCCGACATCAGTCTCGCCCGACCTCAGCTTGCCCTAGCCGCCACCTCGCCCGGCATAAGTCTCGCCTGACCTTGAGCTCGCCCTATCCGAGGAAAAGGAAGCAAAAGACACCATCATGCCCGTGCCGCCTTAAGAAGCCTCGCCTCGGAGAAGTCTTTTCTTGCTTTCCTCATGTTGTAATAAGCTCCCCCTCTGACTAGTAGCGTGGGGGGGGGGGGGGGGGTCATGTTGTAAAAGATTAGGTGACATGTCTAGCTCCCAACCCCCGAGAGGATCTCCTAATACCAGGCTCACACCAGCTGGCAGGGTCGAGAGTGCCTCAGAGGGTTGCTCGTTTCTCCCTTTGCTCCGATGATGATTCCGCTGTCAGGCTCTCACTAGATGACAAGGCCGGTTGATCTCTCGTGGAAGCCCTATTCCTTTGCTCCGATGATGATTCTGCTGTAAGGCTCTCACTAGCAGACAAGGCCGGTTGATCTCTCGTGGAAGCCCAGTTCCTTTGCTCCAATGATGATTCCGCTGTCAGGCCCTCACTAGCTTACAAGGCCGGTTGATCTCTTGTGGAAGCCTAGTTCCTCTGCTCCGATGATGATTCCGATGTCAGACTCTCACAAGCTGACAAGGCCGGTTGATCTCTCGTGGAAGCCCAGTTCCTTGCTCCGATGATGATTCCGCTGTCAGGCTCTCACAAGCTGATAAGGCCGGTTGATCTCTCGTGGAAGCCTAATTCCTTTGCTCCGATGATGATTCTTCTGTCAGGCTCTCACTAGCTAATAAGGCTGATTGATCTCTCGGGGAAGCCAAGTTCCTCTGCTCCGATGATGATTCCACTGTCAGGCTCTCACTAGTTGACAAGGCTGGTTGATCGCTCGTGGAAGCCCAGTTCCTTTTCTCCGTTGATTATTCCGTTGTCAGGCTCTCACTAGCTGACAAGGCCGGTTGATCTCTCGGGGAAGCCCAGTTCCTCTGCTCCGATGATGATTCTGCTGTCAGGCTCTCACTAGCTGACAAGGCCGGTTGATCTCTCGGGGAAGCCCAGTTCCTCTGCTCCGATGATGATTCCGCTGTTAGGCTCTCACTAGTAGACAAGGCTGGTTGATCTCTCGTGGAAGCCCAGTTCCTTTTCTCCGATGATGATTCCACTATCAGGCTCTCACTAGCAGACAATGCCGGTTGATCTCTTGGGGAAGCCCAGTTCCTCTGCTCTGATGATGATTCCGCTGTCAGGCTCTCACTAGCTGGCAAGACCGGTTGATCTCTCGAGGAAGCCTAGTTCCTCTGCTTCGATGATGATTCCACTGTCAGGCTCTCACTAGCTGACAAGGCCGGTTGATCTCTCGTGGAAGCCCAGTTCCTCTGCTCCGATGATGATTCCGCTGTCAGGCTCTCACTAGCTTGCAAGGCCGGTTAATCTCTCATAGAAGCCCAGTTCCTTTGCTCCGATGATGAATCCGCTGTCAGGCTCTCACTAGCTGACAAGGCTGATTGATCTCTCATGGAAGCCAAGTATTTTCACCCTGAGGCTGTCTCGTCACCCAGTCTCTCATCAGCTGGCGTGACAGGTTACCCCCTCGAAAGGCTAAGTGTTTTCACCCCGAGGCTGTCTTGCCACCAAGGCTCCCATCAGCTAGCGTGACAGGTTGACCCCTCAGTAGGCTAAGTGTTTTCACTCTGAGGCTGTCTCGTCACCCAGGCTCCCATCAGCTGGCATGACAGGTTGACCCCTTAGGAGGCTATGTGTTTTTACCCCGAGGCTATCTCGTCACCTAGGCTCCCATCAGCTGGCGTGACAGGTTGACCCCTCAAGGAGGTTAAGTATTTTTTACCCGGAGGAGGTCTCACCACCTAGGATCCCATCAAGCTGGCATGGCAGGTTGACCCCTCAGAGAGACCTTATAATCTTTCAAACCGTGAGAAGAGGCCACTCAGCAAATATGACGGGTTTGATGTTTCTTTTCGAGCTTTTGCCAACCTCAAAGAGAGTGAGGATTGTGTACAACCCCGTATTCGCAGAGTAGGGTCCTTTCGGCAGACGCAGGAAAATTTTTAAGTTTTTAAGCTTTTAAGAGGTTTTGCACTCTTGGTGGCCAATTTTGGCTTGGCCTTGGAAATATACTAGTAGGGGGAGGAAATATTTGTCTCTCTCCCCGACCCCTTGGAGGGGTCGTCCCGGCCGACCCCCGCCCAACCTCCGCAGTTCGCCTCCTATCCGCTCTCGCCAGTCGCCAGCCGCAGCTCGCTTCCTTGCCGCTCTCTCCAGGCCGCATCTCATCTCAGGCCGCTGTCTTGCCAGAGCCCGCCAGCTCGCCCAAGCTTCTTTGGGCCGTGCTATTACCATTTCTCCCCCAGGGTGGATTTACCACTTTACCCCCCCCCCCCCGATGTGGAGGTTTTTTATTGGCTCGAGGCCTTTTTACCTTAGGGGCATTTTGGTCATTTTACCCCTAGGGCTTGGAAAATCTATAAATAGACCCTTGAGGGTACCTTGGAGAGCGTGCCTTCTTAGCCACTTAAATCCCCTTGACTTTCTTCCTACAAGGCACCTAGCTCAAGCATTGGCTAGGGGGAGACCTCAAATGTATTCCGGGTGTGATGTGGGAGCTCCACGCTAGAGCCGAGGGTCTATTGCTAGCTTCTTGAGACTTTGGCCTGTGACGTTCTCCTGAGTGTAGTAGGTGTGAGGTCACCCCTCTTTTGGGACCCCGAACTCCACAGAGGTCATTTTTGGCTTCAACACTCCTGCTCCCCTGGTACCTCTTGCTGTGTTGCCCCCGAAGATGACATTTATATTGCACTTCTAGCGACTAGGACCTCCTACTTATGATGGAAAGGAAGACTTTATGGTTTTGGACGATTGGCTTATAGCCATCGAGGAGATGTTCTCCTATTCAAGAGTTACCCCTGATCAAAGGGTGATGATCGACGCCTATCAGCTTAAGGGATTAGCGAAAAGTTGGTGGCTGAGAGAGAAGGAGAGCTTGAAAGAGGGATGCTCTTGGGAGACCTTCAAGGAACTGTTGCTAAGGAAGTTTCTTCCTTCGGTCGAGTACGACCGTCTGATGAATGATTTCCTACCTTTGTAGCAGAGGCAGCTCACAATAAGTGAGTATAAGATTGAGTTCAGCAAACTGAGTCAGTTTGCCCCTGGCTTGGTAAGCTTCAACGCGGATCGAGTTAAGCATTTTCTTGGTAGCCTAAGAAGTGATGTCCAGCAGTTAGCAAGTGCTTATAGATCAGTGAGCTATGCTGGAGTGGTGGAATTTGCTTTGAAAGTTTAGGAAATTGAGAATGCTAAGCAAAGATGGCCGCAGATGAGAAAAGATAAGAGGAAATCGATTGAAGGAAAGAGCCCTCAGGTACCCGGTGCTGCTTCAAGAAAGAAGAGCAAGGAGGTTTGTAGCTTCTATGGCCGGTCAAGCCACCCCTTTGAGAGATGTTTCAAAAGGTTAGGATCTCAGAAGAAGGAGCAGGTGCATGCAATTCAAGGTGCTCCCATGAAAGATTTATTCTATTCTGCATGTAAGCGGCCAGGGCATAATGTTGCCCATTGCTAGGGAAATGATAAGATTAAGGCAAGAAGTTGTTTTCTATGCGGTCAAGAAGGGCACATCAAAGCTCAGTTCCCACAGCTCCATCATGTGTTTTAGCCAGTACCACTCTAGGCATTGCCACCGCCTTAGCGGGTGGATAAAGGCAAGGGAAAGCTGAATGTGATTTCTTCGGAGGAAGCACAGACTTCGACTCAGGTTATTTGAGGTTAGATTTCTCCTTAGCCTGAATGTTTTTATTTTTAACAATCATTTAGAATTTATTTTCCTTAGTTGCATGTGCAATCTTATATAAAGATTTAAGGTGAAGAACAGCTGGACGCGTGTTCTCTTCGACTCTGGTGCTACCCACTCATTTGTGGCTAGAGCCTTCGTGGATCGGTACTGTTTGGATCTAGATCGAGTTGGGGATGCCTTTTGCATCAAGTTCCCTTCCAGTGATTCTGTGGTTTCAGATCAGGGAATTCAGGATTGTTCGATTGTGTTAGGGGATTTTCTAGCAAAAGCAGATCTGAAGGTGATCGACCTTGAAGACTTTGATGTTATCCTAGGAATGGATTGGTTGTCTAGGTATGATGCAGTTATCCAGTGCAAGGGTAAGTGCTTAGACTTCGTAAAGGACAACGGTCAGCCTGGGAGTGTTTGTGATGATCTGCGCCAGGATTCTCCTGTCATTTCTGCAGTATGTGTTCGAAAGCTACATGATTCCGGCTGCTTTGCTTGTTTGGTCTCAGTTGTGGGGACTGTTGTTAGTGTACCGCGCTTGGAGGAGATTCCTGTGGTGTGCGAGTTTCCAGATGTTTTTCCTAACAATCTTCCTGTTCTTCCACCTGATAGAGATGTTGAGTTTGTGATAGATTTGGAACCAGGTATGCGTCCTATTGCGAAGGCGCCGTACCGGATGGCCCCGCGAGAGCTGGAAGAGTTACGTATCCAGCTGGATGAGTTGTTAGAAAAAGGTTTTATCAGTCCGAGCTCGTCGCCTTGGGGTGCTCTTGTTATGTTTGTAAAGAAGAAAGATGGATCGATGTGGCTTTGCATCGACTATAGAGAGTTGAACAAGGTTGCTATTAAGAACAGGTATCCTCTGCCAAGGATTGACGATTTATTTGATCAGTTGCGCGGTAGCGCGGTATTTTCTAAGATTGCTCTTCGTTCCGGCTACCATCAGCTCAGGATCCGCGTGTCAGACATTCCGCGGACTACTTTTCGATCCAGGAATGGGCATTTTGAATTTCTTGTTATGTCATTTTGTTTGACAAACGTGCCCTCAACCTTTATGGATATGATGAACCGGGTGTTCAAGGACTTCTTGGATAAGTAATAAGTTCGTGGTCATGTTTATCGACGATGTTCTAATCTATTCCCACAATGCTGAGGAGCATGACTAGCATCTGCGTTTGGTTTTATCTGCTTTGAGGGACCACAAGATATTCGCCAAATTTAGAAAGTGCGAGTTTTGGTTGCCTCAATTTTCATTTCTGGGCCATGTGGTTAATAAGAGTGGGATTTCCGTTGACCCAGAAAAGATAGCTTATGTGATGTATTGGAGTAGGTTGGGCACACCCAAAGAGATAAGATGCTTCCTAGAGTTGGCCGGCTATTATAAGAGGTTTGTGGAGGGTTTTTCTACCCTGGCTTCACCTTTGACTAGAGTGACTCTGAAAGACTTTATTTCAAGAGCCTAACACCTAGAGGGGGGGGGTGAATAGGTTCTAGTCCTTTTTAAATTTTTTTAGGCAAACAGTTAGATGAATCTTCAGCACAGATTTTTCAATACACAGAATATAAAACACATCACAGCATACACTAGATCTATAGTGGTTCCCCAAGATATGGGTACATCCACTTTCCCCCTTCGCCTATCCAGTAGATAACTTGATTCAGCCTAACTTTCTTCAACTGGCTCAGATCCACAGATATTATAATCTCAAAACCAAAATAGTTCCTACAGCTCAGACTTAACCAAGTCCTACCTCAGATTCTTCCCCAGAATCCTACCTAAGGCCTTAGCCCTACCTCAGCCTTTATAACTAGGCTTACAATTCAGACTTACCACAAGTCCTACACCTCAGGCTATCAACCCTACCTCATCCTTTATAATTTCAGGCTTACAGCTCAGATCTAATAATAGATCTTATAAGAAATTTAATGTATTAAGAAATAGAAACATTCACCAGCTAGATTTCTCTGTTGGTGTACCCTTCTTGATCAGTTCTTGAATGAACTGACCCTTCTGATCCAACCTGACTTAGCTTTTCAAAGCTTCTTGATAGAACCAAAATAAGGTGGATCTTCTCTTGTTGTTGAAGTTAATCTTCAGTCAGTTTCTTCCTTAAATTCAGATTGAAATCTGAATCTTACTAGCAGACAACTCTGGATCTGCCTTTGTAAGGGTTTCCCCTGTTCTTATTGAAGAAATTCTCTCATTTTTCCTTTTTCTTAATCGATCGTTATCTGTTTGTTACAGATCTGACTCTTATATAGAGATTTTTCCATGGTTACCAGCTGATCCGGTTTATAACAAACTTCTGACAGTTTTCACAAAGATGTTAGATCGGTTGGATATGATAGTTGTCAAGTCACCAGACATGTCAGTAGATTCTTCAAAGTCATTCCAACTCAGCACAAATCACTCAGCAGACTGCTTCATATGTGTCGACGCATATAGGCTAAGTGTTGATACAAATCTTCATGGTGTCGACACAATACTCCAATTGTCGACACAATAACTTCTTGTCTTGACATATCTGTTGCAGACAGATGGCGTGGAGTGTTTGTCAAATGGCGTTGAGTGTGTGTCGACACAAGTCCTGTGTGTCGACACAATTGCTTCAAGTGTCGACACAACTGTTGCTGGCAGATGGCGTTGAGTCTGTGTCGACATCATTGAGTGTGTCCAAAAGGCGTTGAGTCTGTGTCGACACAAGTCCTGTGTCTCGACACAATTGCTTCTGGTGTCGACACAGCTCTTTGAGTGTTGATGTGTCGACACAAGTCCAGTGTGTCGACCCAACTGCTTCTGGTGTCGACATAGCTTCAGCTTTAAATGTCAACACAACTTCTGCTTCAGGTGTCGACAAAATTCTGGGTGTCGACACATGAGCTTCTTTAGGTGTCGACTTAGCTTTGAGTGTCGACACAACTTCTTTATAAGTGTCGACACAGCTTATGGGTGTCGACACAAGTCCTTCATAAGTGTCGACACAACTTCTGGGTGTCGACACAAGTCCTTTATAAGTGTCGACACAGTCGTCTGGGTGTCGACACATCTTCTTCACAAATGTTGACACTTGTACTTAGTAAATTTCTTCAAATTCTTAAACCTGCACAATGTAACTCAAACATCTATCAAATACAAATTAATGCATATCATTGACTAAGATTAGACTTATTAAAATCTGGTACACATTTTTCAATGTACCCAACAATCTCCCCCTATTTAGAGAAGTCATAACCCTTAGTCAAAGATATACATCTCTCATAATAAAGAAATTGAAATAGATGTGCAATCATTTCAGAGCAGATTAACACATAATCATTGTAAACAACAATAAAAAAAATACTGAACTGATTTAATTCAGAAAAGAAAATGATACGTTTACAATATTTTCTTATAGTTTAAACAAACAAAATATTACATTGTTCTATTTCATAAGCCTAGCTATCCTATCACTGGCTAGGTTCCTTAATTACAATTCCTTTGCCTAACTTGATCTTTTCCTGCACAGAAGGTTTAGTATCCTCAACAGGCATCTTCCCTTTCAGAGCTTTCTTCTTTTGTTCTCCAGCCTTAATTTTCTACCTTTCAAAATAGTGGAATGGCTTAGGAAAGTACTTGCTTGGCTCCTGAGCATTAGCTGGTAGCTTCCCATCCTTAGCACTTCTTCTATGTTGAAAAATGGCTTCTTGTCCAGCTTGGTAATTGTTCCATTCCTGCTCTGAATACCACTTACCCCTATCATGGGTATTATACTTTACAGCCTTCCATATAGTCAATATGATATTCCTGGATGTAGGGCTCCAATGCTCAAAGTCTGGCTTTAACTTAGCCTGCTCTTTGAACCTCTTCTTAGATAGCTGAGCTTCCTTTTGAGCTTCCAAGGCAGCTTCTGACATTTCTACACTTTCCAGGATCACATTTTGTGCCTCTTGTGGAGGTCTATATATTTTCTGCACTTTCTCTTGAATCATTTCAAGTCTGCTGGGGGTAGATCACCTGAGCAACTTCAGGTTAATCTCTTTCAAGATAAGCAGGTTGTATCCCAGATTCTGCAACATTATCATCATCACATAAAGGAGGATATCCAAGAGTGGCTCTGATGCTATTTGAAATCCATTTAGAATGGTCAGAGCTAGCTTTGACTATAAATCTCTCCCCCTTTATGACTTCTGTGGCAATATGATCTCTCAAATCATCTTTTTGAAACCTGACTTGATTAACCATATAGTCAGTTCCTTCCTTAAAGTAGTCTCTGAATTTTGTCAAGAAATCAGATATATTCTTTTGAGAGGCTTGAAAACTTGCCTGAACAGCAACTATATCTTCCTTAATTTGCTTTGAAACTTTATTTTTCACAGCAGTTATTAAATCATTAATCTTTGTCAATATAGCAAAGTGTGACTCTTTAAGATTGTCATTCATTCTTATCTGGTTTTCAAGTACATATCCTTGCTTTACTTCAATGTCATCCACTTTAACTTTGATATCTTGTTGTTGATTGGCTAGGAATACCACAGTATTACCTCCTTTATGGAAGCAATCTGTCATCTCCTTCTTATTTTGATTAACTTCAAATCTAATTGACTTGATGTCTTGGGCCAATTGAAATTGTAACTCTTTATGAGGTTCATCCACATACTTTTCTAAAGCTTGCCTTTGCTCATCATGTTTAACTTGCATTTGGACTAGTAGTGAGCTGAAGCCCATGCTTGAAGTTGATGGTGCTGTGCCTATTTGCAATTGCTTTTTATATCCAGAACTCTTTTTTCTCAAGGCAACCACTTTTCTTTTCTTAGCCATTGAGGCTTCTTCATCTTTAGAAGAATCAGTTGTACTTTGAATATCAACTGTATCCTTACCAGCTGGGGAATCCTTAGACAACTCCCCGTTAGTCCTTGGAATATCTTTTTCTTCTACAATCTGCTCCCCCTCAGTCCTTGCTGGAAAAAGATTAGGGAATAGTTCTTCCATGGTGAATTCCTATTATATCTATTCAGAAGGAACAAGATTAGCTTTTAAAATAAAACTTTCTCCCTGAACATTGCTGAGGAGAATACTACCAGATACAACTAGACTGTTGAGGAGATACTGGCTCATTTTGAGCTTCCGTCTCAATAGTTTCTTGATCTGCATTGTTGATTTAAGAAACTATATTCATTACAGTATCTACAGCCAAGTCACTTTGTAATGCAGCATCAGTAATGCCTCCCTGTTGGGCAGGCAACTCAGTTGTGTCAATGTTTTCTCCCCCTGGAGTGGAGTCCATCTGTTGTTCCTAGGGCTCACTGCCCTTCACTTGTTCGCGAGCTTCTTTTGGTTGCTGGTCTTCATCAGTGCTGAGGACCACTTCCTCCTCTGAATCACTAGAGAATTCATCTTATTGAACTACTTTCTTCTTCTTTTTAACTTTATTAATTTACTCCTGAGGAGTAGTTACATCCTTGTTCAAAACCCTATCCCACCTTGATAGAATTCTTACATCCATTCTCCTCATATGATTGATTTTAGATCCAGCTACTTGTTTCAGAACATCTGGTATTACAGAAGATAAACATAAACTCGGAATCCTTCACAGGTTTGGTTTCTTAATTCCTTCTTGAATTTTGTCAAACACTACTGCTGCCCAGTCAATTTTTACTTTGAAAATAATCCTTATAATGAGGTTAAACATATGGACTGAAATTCGGTCATTTCCACCAGTCTTACATAGTATGACCTTCCCGACTATTTCTGATAAGAATTTTCCATGAGAATTCATCCCTTTCCTAGTTATGGATGATCCAAACTTGAAATGGGAGCTCAGTCCGCAACAGCTTAATGCTTCTGTAGTTAGGGATGGAGTTATTTCATCAGTATCCTTCTCCAAGGGAAGATGAAGAGATTTCTTGATTGTCTTCAATGTAAGCTTCACACGAGATTCTTGAACTGTAGCTTTGATTGTCTTTCCTTCAGAATCCATGGTAGCTGACGAGTAGAACTCCAAAACCTCAATTTTCCAAATCTTAGTTGGTTCTGAGACCAAGTACTCCAAAACATTTTCTGAAATTAGGGCAATAACACCCTGAATTTCATCCGAAGCCATCGTGAACCCTTCACGAACCAGCTTATATCCTTCATTGACTTTGTCTTCTTGATGAGGCGCCATTTACGTAAGAGTTGGAAGAGAAGAGAAGAGAAGATCTTTGTCGACAGAAGGTGTAGAGACAAGAATTCTGAAAGTGTAGTCGACCGGATTTTGGCTTCACCTATTTATAGTATAAGTGTAAGGGCAGGTCAAAAGACGTGCCAAAGTCGACAAGTTTTCACACGTGTTGACAGAAATGACCTAGCTCTCGACAAAACTTAGGTTAAGTCGACACAACTATCTGTCGACATTCTAATGCCTGAGTCGACCATACTAATTTTAAGTCGACATATTTATGTGTCGACATACTTGTGTTAGTGTCTATACACTCGTATCTGTGTCGATACAAACTACTAAAGTCTCGACCAGTATTGTGTCGACACCAATTCTTATGTGTCGATATAAAAATCCTCTATGCATAAGGTCTCGACAAGGTTGTGTCGACACTAATGCTTATGTCGACACAGATACTGTTTTTGTGTCGACACATCCTTTTACTGAGTCGACACAACATACTGAGTGTGTTGACAAAACTTGCTTGTGTCGACAAAACTTTGTACTTAGACAAATTTCCATAGAAATTTGGTTCTTACATATTCTCCTTAGGAAAGCTTGTGCTCACCTATTATAGGTTCAACATACCTAATTCAATTTTAAAATAATTGAATTTAGTTTCATCCAGAGGTTTTGTAAAAATATCAGCTATTTGATTATCTGTTTTCACAAATTCTAGGCTAATATTTTCTTTCTCTACATGTTCTCTAATCAAATGAAACTTAATCTCTATATGCTTAGTCTTACTGTTTGACACTGGATTCTTAGCAATAGAAATAGAACTTGTAGAATCACAAAATAGTTGAATTCTACTTACATGGATGTCATAGTCTTCAAGGTTATGCTTTATCCACATCAATTATGCACAACAGCTACCTGCAACTATATAATCTGATTCAGCTGTTGATATAGCTACACTGGTCTGCTTCTTGCTGCTCCATGACACCAGACTCCCACCAAGGAATTGACAAGTTCCTGTGGTACTCTTCCTGTCTTCTTTGCATCTAGCAAAGTCTGCATCTGAGAAACCAGTTAGTAGGAAATCTCTATTCTTAAGGTACCAAAGGCCTAGTTTAGGTGTGCCCTTAAGATATCTCAATATTCTCTTAACTGTAGTGTAATGAGATTACTTTGGGAAAGCTTGGTACCTAGTACAGACACATGTTGAATACATGATGTCAGGTATACTAGCAGTCAAATAGAGTAGGGAGCCAATTATCCCTCTATACAAAGACTCATCAATAGGTTTTCCTACCTCATCTTTGCCTATAGGCATAGTTGTTCCCATTGGAGTTTTCAAGATAGAAGCTGAGTCCATACCATACTTCTTAATCAACTCCTTGGTGAACTTAGACTGAGATATGGACAATCCACTATCAGTCTGTCTAACTTGAAGTCCTAAGAAAAACTTCAGCTCACCCATACTGCTTATCTCAAACTTCCCTTGCATGAGTTTTGCAAACTTTCTACAAAGGTTGTGTTCAGTAGAACCAAAGATAATGTCATCGGCATATATCTGGACTAGTATTATCTTGCCTTTAGATTCCTTATAGAATAGAGTTTTGTCTATTTTTCCTCTAGAGAATTTATTCTCTATAAGGAAAGCAGACAAGGTCTCATACCAAGCCCTTGGAGCTTGTTTCAAGCCATATAGAGCTTTCCTAAGCCTATATACATAATCAGGAAAATGAGAATCTATAAAACCTGAAAGTTATTCAACATAGACTTCCTCTTTTAGGTCCCTATTCAGAAATGCTGATTTCATATCCATCTGGTATACCTTAAACCATTGATAGGAAGCATAGGCCAAGAACAGTCTTATAGCTTCCAGCCTTGCCACTAGAGTAAAGGTTTGATCAAAGTCAATGCCTTCCTCTTGCCTGTAGCCTTTTTCTACCAGTCTTGCCTTGTTCTTGACTATAGTGCCATTCTCATCAAGCTTGTTCCTGTAGATCCACTTAGTTCCTATTATGTTGTGATCCTTAGGTTTAGGCACCAGTTCCCAGACTTTACATCTTTTGAACTGACTGAGTTCTTCCTGCATTAGATCAATCTAGTTAGAGTCTTGCATTGCTTCTTCAATCTTCCTGGGTTCTATCTAAGATAGGAAGCTTGAATAAAGAACTGTGTTCATGCTCATGCTCCTTGTCAGAACACCTTGACTTGCATCACCAATGATTTGGTGAACTAGATGATCCTTCAAGTGTCTCCTTGCTGGATGAAATCTGTCAGCATTTTGGCTTTCTTCAGTTTTCTTAACTTGATGCTCCACACTATCTTCTTCATCCAGTGGGACTTGTTCTCCCCCTGGATAGCTGGTATCTTTATCTTCATCCATCCTAGCAGGAACATCTTCATTGATGGTCAGCTTGTCAAGCCTATCTATTAGACCTGTAGAACTAACTGAAGAACAAGACAATTCACTGTTAATAAACTTTGACTCATCAAATACAACATGCACAGATTCTTCTACAACTTGGGTAGTCAAATTGTAGATTTTGTATGCTCTACTTTGGTTGTTGTACCCAACAAATATCCCTTCTTGGGATTTGGCAGCAAACTTTGTTTGGTAGTGCTTACCATTGACTAGTACAAAACACTTGCTACCAAAGATTCTGAAGTAAGATATGTTTTGTTTTCTGCCTTTCAAAACCTGGTAGGGAGTCATCTTATGTTTCTGTTGATGGAGACTCTATTGAGCACATGACATGAAGTATTAACTGCCTCAGCCCAGAAGTATTCAGGGAGGGTAGTGACATTTAGTAGTGTTCTACTAGCCTCAATTAGAGTCCAATTCTTTCTTTGAGCAACACCATTTTGCTGAGGAGTTTTAGGTAAAGAGAATTCCTGATGAATCCCAAGTTCTTCACAGAATTTTGTCATACATTCAGACTGAAATTCAATTCCATGGTCACTTCTGATTTTGACCACTGAACTGTTGTATTCATTCTGTATTTGTCTAACAAAAATCTGAAAAATAGTTGGGGTTTCAGATTTCTGCTTCAAGAAGAAAACCCATGTATATCTAGAATAGTCATCCATAACAACTAATGTGTATACTTTCCTACATAAGACTGTGAACTGGCATAAGACCAAACAAATCCATATGCATGAGTGATGGTTGAAACGCCGGCTCTTATTTAGGTGTGAAAGTGGAGGTTTTTATTTATAAAAAGAAGAGCGTTTTGTTATTTTAGAAACCGAGTTTTAACGAGAGGGAGGCAAGTGCACCTATCGCGTGTAGTACAGGATATTCCGGTGTGGAATATCGGGGTCGTATTGTTCTCGGGGCCGGCTTAGCTAGATCTACTCTTTCCCTGAAATACCTATTATTCTACCGATAATATTTGTTGGTTTTATATAAAAAAGGAAAATGGCATAAAAATTATTTAAAAAGCATAATAATAATAAGCATAAAAAGAAAGCAGGAAAAATGCAGTAAATAGGTGCGGAAGTCCGATGACCAACTTAGCGCGACGCTATCAAAAAGCGAATTGAACTAAAGTAAACTTTTAATAAAAGGAGATCCTAATTTTCAAATTAATTAAGGCGGAGACTCGGCCGTGGAGGTTCCAAAGGAATGAGCTCACTTATCTCTAGGACTATCGCTCACCTGAACGCTAAGACTATTCGACCGATCGCTAGACCGACGAAGGATTCCTCTTAACGCCCGCATTACGCTGAGAACCCCGCTATTGGGTGGGGAACCCAATCCGGTAGAGTCACGCGCCTCCTCTCTCGAGGGTTAGCGCGGATCTCTCTTTACCCAAGGGGGATCGGTCCATACGTGCGGCCTCTCGGCGTTGCGTATGGATAACGGAAATAGGGCCCGCACATCGATATGCGGTCCTACGCGTCGTTAACCCGGGGCAAACCGTAAGAAATTTAATTAAATAGAAAACAGGACCTTTAATTATTTAAAGCTGCTTTATCTGTCCCAATGCTCTTCGATATTGAGGGCTAAGGGCGGTTAGCCACTCATCGGAATGGGGACACTTACACTAGAAAGCATTAAAGAAAACTGTAAAGAAAGCAGTAAGAAAGCAGTAAATTGCAAGTCCTACTCAAACGAGTAGGACTGAAGAAAGCAGTAAATGCGAATCCTGGCTCGAGCGAGTGGGCGGGGGTAAATTTATACTCATACACACACACACACTCTACAGAAAAGTAAACACACGCGCGCACACAAGGTTTCCTACTCAAGTGAGTAGGAGAAAATGAAAGCAATAAAAGACAAGTCCTACTCAAACGAGTAGGCGGGAAATGAAAGCAGAGCGCCATTTAACTCTTAACGAGTAGGCGGAAATAAATGCATACGCACACACTCTACAGAAATTGAAACAAAGCAATAAAATCTAGCTCATACACGCACGCACTCTTGCAAAAATAAGAAAAAGCAAAGTTACTGAAAAATTAAAACAACTGCATTTCTACCGCTAGAATGCGGTAGAAATGCATAAAAAGAGAAAATAAAAATTAAACGGAGCGAAAAGTTTTGCAAATAAACGCAAAATGGAAGTTGGCGAAAAATTAAAACAAGTGCATTTCTACCGCTAGAATGCGGTAGAAATGCATAAAAAGTGCAAATAAAAATAAACTAAAGCTAAACGGGTGCGGAATATGAAAATAAAATGGGCATTACAACGGCTAGAAAGTGCGATAAAATCCTAACTGAACGAGTTATAAAAGCTATAAAAAGATGAAAACATAAAAAGCACGAAAAAGGGAACGAAAAGTTACTTAAGTTAGGGCGCAACCAAATGAGATTCATGCTAAGCAAGAGAGAAAATAAACTATTTTATAAAATAAAAAGCTATTACAAACTAAGGGAGGGGTGAGAAAATTCTCTTACATAGCATGGAATCAAAATGGGCAGCACCTCCCCTAAGGAACTCAGACCAAAAAGTGGACAAAAATCTCATACAGCAGCTGACCTTATATAGGCAAAATTTCGGGTTGGTCACGCCCTAGGTCACGGGCGTGACAGGGGGGCGTGACAGTACTATTCATGAGCTGAGTGGTGATTTGACTGAAGCCTTGACTTTGGCTGAAAACGTGGCAATCACGCCCCAGGTCACGGGCGTGACAGGGGGGCGTGACGGGGAGCTGGCTCTGGCGATTTGACGCGCGCTTTGACTTCGGGGCGGTCCACGTGGCGGACACGGGCGTGACAAGCCTGTCACGGGCCTGACAGCGGGGCGTGATCAGGACAGCTGGCATCCGATGTTGGCAGCATTGACGGTTGACGGAGAGTTGCGTGCCGACATCGACACGGGCGTGACGAGGCTTGGACACGGGCGTGACGGGGGCGTGTCGGGCTCGGGACAGTGAATTTGTTGGTTTTGACTGCTGGTTGCGTTTGAGAGCCTGACACGCCCGTGTCGGGGGGTGACACGGGCGTGACAAGGCCGAAAATAATATTTTCTGGAAAAAATCAGAAAACAAAAATAAGCTAAGTTAGAATATATTTTTACAAAAAAGGGACATTTTATTGAATAAAACAAATTAAAAAATATAAAAATAAACAAAAATGACTTAAATAAAATACGAAAATATAGGTATATTTACAACTCATCAAATACCCCCATACTTAAGCTTTTGCTATTCCAGAGCAAAAGTTGGAGATGAACCTATAAGGAATTAAAAAGAATCCTAAATTTAACTAACGCTTAAGTTAATTGTACGAAAGATCGAAATAAATTTTCGGGGTCTCGAAATTAAATCTTAACTTATGAAAATGTTAAAATAGAGGAACCGTTTCAAAAATACTTCTAAACGAGAAAAATAGAAAGCGAAAATTATTTTGTTAGGTTAACAAAAATGGATTGAAATTATCGAAAAAAAACTTTAGCTAAAAAGAAATTGATAGGAAATAATTCAATTTAAAAATTATGCTCTCAAAAAGTTTTAAATTAATTCTAGAATCGTGAAAATTATATAAGTGGATTGGCGGATATGAAGAAGGCTTAGAATTTTTTGAGGCGAGGTAATTTTTTCTCGAACCTCCATAATAATTTTTTGAATAATTAGGAAAATGAAATCTTATTTTCCTAACTTATAATTTTTCTTTCTTTCTTCATAAAAATAATGAACCCAATGTATATGTATAGGGGTAATGAATTTTATCCTCTTACTCCGTAACATATAATCTTTTTAAACTATTGGGTGCCTATGTTTGCGGGACGAAATCTTATCCCCATTGACTTAAGATCTTTTAAGGGTGAGTGGAGAATCATACCAAGTAAGGCATGAAAAAAAGGTGGAAGGGATGAATTTCTAAAAGAAAACTAGAGTTTAATAAAAAAAATTCGAGAGCAACTTTTTTAATTTGAACGTTCCTACGTTTCTAAAAGCGTAAGTAGAAATAATGTAAAATCCATAAATATTATTTTCTAACATAAAAATGTGCTTTATTTCAAAAAATAAGAAGTGAAAATGAGAAAAACAAGTTCCCTATAATAAGAAAAAGCCATAAAAAATTCTTTAAAATCTTAACCCCAGAAATTTAAGTCTATCGAGCTACAATTAATAAACGAATAGTAAATAAAGAATTAATTAAAATTCGCTTATAAATAAACTCGAAACGATTATTTTTGAGACTAAAAAGGTTAAGAAATAAGGGATTCGAATTATTTATTACAAAATAATTTTTTTGATTTTTATGAGTTTTTTCTAAATTTTTTTTCATATTTTGGTGTTTTTATCATTTTTTTTTTTGGAAATTTTTAAAGGTTATGCAAATTTTTTGAGTTTTTTGAGTTATATAAATTTTTTGAATTTTTTATTTTTCGGAAATATTTACAAGAGGAGAGAAATTTTTACAAGAAAGGAAAGAAAAGGGGAAAGAGACAAGAATATTTACAAAGATATTTACAAAGTAAAAAAGGGATCGCTCGCGAACAGACTCTTATTTGTGGTTGGTTCGATGAGTCGAACGTCGCGGAGCGATGATTCATTTTTTTGAAAAATTTTTTATTATTATAATTATTATTATTTAAAGGATGAAAATATTTTTTGAAATTTTTAATTTTTGCAATTTTTTTGGAATTTTTATTTAGTGCTTGAAATAAAAGGACGGAAAATAGGAAACCCCCCATACTTAAGTCCAACATTATCCCCAATGTTGCACCTAGTATGAGGAACGAGATAGATATATAAATAAATATGTCCAAAAAAGGTAAAAACAGGGGTTTAGAAATCTTCCCTAAACCGCGTTCGGGGAAGCCCGTTAAGTTTGACCCTGCAAAAGTTAAAAGTAAAAGCAAAAAAATATAATATAAAAAAACGAAAAAGAAAAATTCGGCGAAAATGGTGCGGGTGATAGGGGGTGCAAGTGAGTGTGACTCGTAAGCTAACGTCTTAGCTAGGAGCGCGACCGATATGCGATCCCCTAGCGCTCACAAATGTGAAGCGCGCCGAAACGACAAAATAAATACTTAATTTAAATTTTTTTGTTTTATAAAAAATTTTTCTTAGTTTTTTTTTTGAATTTTTAGATTTTTTTTTTTAAGTTTATGTTTTTGATTTTTGAATTTTTTTTTTTTTTTAAAGTTTAAGTTTTTTTTGAAAAATAAAATGAAAAAAAAAAGAAAATAAGATAAAGACAAAATAAAATAAAGAAGAAAAATATAGTTTTTGAATTTTTTAATTTTTTGATGAAAAGAAGAAAAAAAAAAATCATCATCTTTTTTTTTATTTTTAAGTTTTTAAATTTTTAATTTTTATAAGTTTTTAAGTTTTTAACTTTTTTAAGTTTTTGATTTTTTAAGTTTTAAAATTTTTCTAATTTTTTTTTTTTTTAAAGTTTTTAAATTTTTATTTTTTTGATTTTTTTGTTTAAGTATTTATTATTAATATTAATAATGCTATTATTATTATTATTAATATAAAATTTTTTGTTTGATCAAAATATATATATGTTTTTTTTTATATATATATATATTAGTAGAAATAAAGGGTAAAATTAATAGGATTCAGGAATTCAAAATAGTAAGTCGAAATTTTCCCCGGCAACGGCGCCAAAAACTTGATGGTTGAAACGCCGGCTCTTATTTAGGTGTGAAAGTGGAGGTTTTTATTTATAAAAAGAAGAGCGTTTTGTTATTTTAAAAACCGAGTTTTAACGAGAGGGAGGCAAGTGCACCTATCGCGTGTAGTACAGGATATTCCGGTGTGGAATATCGGGGTCGTATTGTTCTCGGGGCCGGCTTAGCTAGATCTACTCTTTCCCTGAAATACCTATTATTCTACCGATAATATTTGTTGGTTTTATATAAAAAAGGAAAATGGCATAAAAATTATATAAAAAGCATAATAATAATAAGCATAAAAAGAAAGCAGGAAAAATGCAGTAAATAGGTGCGGAAGTCCGATGACCAACTTAGCGCGACGCTATCAAAAAGCGAATTGAACTAAAGTAAACTTTTAATAAAAGGAGATCCTAATTTTCAAATTAATTAAGGCGGAGACTCGGCCGTGGAGGTTCCAAAGGAATGAGCTCACTTATCTCTAGGACTATCGCTCACCTGAACGCTAAGACTATTTGACCGATCGCTAGACCGACGAAGGATTCCTCTTAACGCCCGCATTACGCTGAGAACCCCGCTATTGGGTGGGGAACCCAATCCGGTAGAGTCACGCGCCTCCTCTCTCGAGGGTTAGCGCGGATCTCTCTTTACCCAAGGGGGATCGGTCCATACGTGCGGCCTCTCGGCGTTGCGTATGGATAACGGAAATAGGGCCCGCACATCGATATGCGGTCCTACGCGTCGTTAACCCGGGGCAAACCGTAAGAAATTTAATTAAATAGAAAACAGGACCTTTAATTATTTAAAGCTGCTTTATCTGTCCCAATGCTCTTCGATATTGAGGGCTAAGGGCGGTTAGCCACTCATCGGAATGGGGACACTTACACTAGAAAGCATTAAAGAAAACTGTAAAGAAAGCAGTAAGAAAGCAGTAAATTGCAAGTCCTACTCAAACGAGTAGGACTGAAGAAAGCAGTAAATGCGAATCCCGGCTCAAGCGAGTGGGCGGGTGTAAATTTATACTCATACACACACACACACTCTACAGAAAAGTAAAAACACGCACGCACACAAGGTTTCCTACTCAAGTGAGTAGGAGAAAATGAAAGCAATAAAAGACAAGTCCTACTCAAACGAGTAGGCGGGAAATGAAAGCAGAGCGCCATTTAACTCTTAACGAGTAGGCGGAAATAAATGCATACGCACACACTCTACAGAAATTGAAACAAAGCAATAAAATCTAGCTCATACACGCACGCACTCTTGCAAAAATAAGAAAAAGCAAAGTTACTGAAAAATTAAAACAACTGCATTTCTACCGCTAGAATGCGGTAGAAATGCATAAAAAGAGAAAATAAAAATTAAACGGAGCGAAAAGTTTTGCAAATAAACGCAAAATGGAAGTTGGCGAAAAATTAAAACAAGTGCATTTCTACCGCTAGAATGCGGTAGAAATGCATAAAAAGTGCAAATAAAAATAAACTGAAGCTAAACGGGTGCGGAATATGAAAATAAAATGGGCATTACAACGGCTAGAAAGTGCGATAAAATCCTAACTGAACGAGTTATAAAAGCTATAAAAAGATGAAAACATAAAAAGCACGAAAAAGGGAACGAAAAGTTACTTAAGTTAGGGCGCAACCAAATGAGATTCATGCTAAGCAAGAGAGAAAATAAACTATTTTTATAAAATAAAAAGCTATTACAAACTAAGGGAGGGGGGAGAAAATTCTCTTACATAGCATGGAATCAAAATGGGCAGCACCTCCCCTAAGGAACTCGGACCAAAAAGTGGACAAAAATCTCATACAGCAGCTGCCCTTATATAGGCAAAATTTCGGGTTGGTCACGCCCTAGGTCACGGGCGTGACAGGGGGGCGTGACAGTACTATTCATGAGCTGAGTGGTGATTTGACTGAAGCCTTGACTTTGGCTGAAAACGTGGCGGTCACGCCCCAGGTCACGGGCGTGACAGGGGGGCGTGACGGGGAGCTGGCTCTAGCGATTTGACGCGCGCTTTGACTTCGGGGCGGTCCACGTGGCGGACACGGGCGTGACAAGCCTGTCACGGGCATGACAGCGGGGCGTGATCGGGACAGCTGGCATCCGATGTTGGCAGCGTTGACGGTTGACGGAGAGTTGCGTGCCGACATCGACACGGGCGTGACGAGGCTTGGACACAGGCGTGACGGGGGCGTGTCGGGCTCGGGACAGTGAATTTGTTGTTTTTGACTGCTGGTTGCGTTTGAGAGCCTAACACGCCCGTGTCGAGGGGGTGACACGGGCGTGACAAGGCCGAAAATAATATTTTCTGGAAAAAATCAGAAAACAAAAATAAGCTAAGTTAGAATATATTTTTACAAAAAAGGGACATTTTATTGAATAAAACAAATTAAAAAAATATAAAAATAAACAAAAATGACTTAAATAAAATACGAAAATATAGGTATATTTACAACTCATCAATGAGATACAAACATGTCATTGAATCTTTGATGTCAAGTGCTTGGAAAGAGGACTTAGTCTGCTTGCCCTTTTGGCAAGCTGAACACGCACCCTCTTTGATGCACTTAACTTGAGGACCATTCCTCACTAATCCCATGCTGAATAGTAGTCCTATAGACTTATAGTTCAAGTGTGCTAGCCTCTTGTGCCATTTGACACATTAAGAAGCTTTCTCTCCTGCAACCAGACAAATAGGTGAGTTGTTAAACTCACAATCTAGGTTTAGACAATAAACATTTTCTCTCCTAGTGCCAGTCAAAAGTATCTCTTGATCACTTGACCTTTTAATTTGCCACTCCCCTTTGTGAAAAGAAATGTCATAACCTAGATCACTAAGCTGACTTATGCTTATCAGGTTGTGTTTTAGACACTTTACATAAGCCACTTTAGTGATAGTAATAGAGTCACTAGAGATGTTACCAAATCCTTTGATGACTCCTTTTTCTGATCCAACAAAGATGACTTTGGGACCATTCTCTATGAGTACAAAGTCCCTCAACATTCTAATTGTTCCAGTCATGTGTGTGGAACAGCCATTATCCAAGTACCATATAAGGGTATGGTCACTTGTATTCACCTGCATCAAAAAAAGAATCACTTACCCTTAGAACCAAATTTGCTATTGGGTCCTAGGTCTTTGTTAGTTTGTAATCCTGCAGCTATTTTAACCGGAACACCACTCTTGGTTTTAACACTTGTGTTAAACCAGCAATCCATGGCAAAGTGGCTCACCTTGCCACAACACCAACACTCAAATCTATTATACCTTCTCTTAGGTACAGACTTTGCTACTTTGTTGTCAGCAGTCTTGTTAAGTGTTGGTACTGGAGGAGTAAACTTCAAGAAATTCTCTTGTATATGATGGGCATCCCTATAGAGTGGTCTATTGTCATTTGCATCCTTGCCCATGAGATTTCCATGCTCACAGTGACCATGAGTAGTGTCATGATCATACCTATTTGTAGGATCCATCACCTTCCTAAAGAAGATAGGGGGTTTTGTAGCTAGAGGCTAAACTTGGGCCTTACCTTTTCTATGTGAATTGGTGTCCCTAGTTCTTCTCTTAAAACCTAGACCCGACTTCCCTTTTTATGAAATGAAATTGTCTATTAAGGGTAAGACAGATTTTGGCTTGGAGAATTTAGCCACTAGCTCTCTTTCTTGCTGAAGTTTTCCCTCCAGTTTTTTGATATGATTCTCCTTGAAGGAGATTGTGCCCATCTTAATAATAGTAATGTTTTTCAGTTTGGTAATCTCGTTTAATTTTTGATCCAACAACTTTGCTGAATCTACTACAGCCAGCTTAAGTATCTCAATCTACTTGGACTGCTCTTTGACAAAAAACTTGCTCTTCTTCAGATCCTACAACAACCCACCATACTTATTAATGAGTTGATATACAACCCCCTCAGAATCAGAACCATCCCCTTCTCTTGAAGTTGATGCTACTGATTCTGATCCAGTAAAATAATCAGAATCTGAGGGAGAATTATATACCTTACTTGGTCTAGGCTGATCCTGGCACTGATCATCTTCTGATTGAGCCATCAGCCCTTTATAGTATTGTGCTTCAACTTCATTTATGGAGTCCAGCATCTGTAGGAATTCTAGTTCCCTAGAATCCTCTTCTGTTGAGAATAGCCCAACATATGCTTCTGCTTCTTCTTCTCCAGATTCTGAAGATGAAGAGTCTATCCAACTCTTCTCCTTATGAGTAACTAGAGACTTCTCCTTCTTGCCTTTGACTTGCTATTTTTTCTTGTCCTTTGACTCCTTTCTTTTGTCAGGACAGTCAGCTATGACATGTCCAGGCCTGTTGCAGCAATAACACATAATCTTATTATTAGATTGTTTACCAAGTTTAGAGGCATACCTGTCCTCTTTGGGAGTCTTCTTCTTCCTGTAATATTCATCCTTGGTGTAGGATGTTGATGATGGTCTGGTTCTCCACTTCCTTTTCTTCATGAACCTTTGGAATTGCCCTATAAAGGCAGCAAAATCATCATCAGTAGTATGACTATCTGATGTGTTGTTGTCAGAAATTCCTTCTTCTGCCTCAGCACTCCTTCTGGGTGGAGAAGAAGATTTTCTCCTACCCTTTCTAGAGCCTTCAGCCTTGAAGGGTACTGACTTTTCTTTTAACTCAGATCTGATGCCCTTCTCCTCTTCTTTCCTGGCAGTGAGCTGCTTTTCATATGATAACAGCTTTTCAAACAATGTGGGTGGAGGTGTATCAGCCAACATGACCACTTCTCTGATGGCACATATCTTAGTGTCCTAATCCTTTGTTAGGGACCTAAGAAACTTATCATTCAGTTCATAAGTGCTGAAGACCCTTCCATAGGTCATCAGCTCATTCACTATTCTAAAGAACTCCTTATAGCATTCAGCTATGCTGTCAGATTTAACTTGTCTAAAGCACTCATACTCCTTATTCAGCATAGACTTCCTGTCCTCTCTTGCTTCTTCTGTGCCCTCCATATAGACAATCAATGTGTCCCACATTTCTTTGGAGATTTTACAGTGGACTAGATACTGAAATGTGGCATCATCTATGACACTTAAGATAATGTTCTGTGCTCTTTTGTCTAGTGTTGTCAGGATGATTTCATCCTTGGTCATTTCAGAATAACTCTTTGGAGTTTGAATGTTTGCATCAAGAACTGATACCTTCATTGGAATGAAGGGGCCTTCCTGTACGGTGATATAAATTCTTGGATCAGATTCTTCCATAAACAACCTTACCCTTTCCTTCCAAATGCCAAAGGATTCTTTCCCGCAGATGGGTAATTTCGTAGATCCAAATTTCTTTTGATTCTCATTTGAACCCATTCTTGATATCTGTTATTTGCCTTGGAGAATAACTCTGACTGTTAAGTCAATCTTTGAGGAACCTCCATCTGATACCACTTGAAAGACTTTATTTCAAGAGCCTAAACACCTAGAGGGGGGGGGGGTGAATAGGTTCTAGTCCTTTTTAAATTCTTTTTAGGCAAACAGTTAGATGAATCTTTAGCACAAATTGTTCAATACACAGAATATAAAACACATCATAGCATACACCAGATCTATAGTGGTTCCCCAAGATATGGGTACATCAACTTTCCCCCTTCGCCTATCTAGTAGATAACTGGATTCAGCCTAACTTCCTTCCACTGGATCAGATCCACAGATCTTACAATCTCAGAACCAAAATGGTTTCTACAGCTCAGACTTTATCAAGTCCTACCTCAGATTCTTCCCTAGAATCCAACCTCAGGCCTTAGCCCTACCTCAGCCTTTATAACTAGGCTTACAACTCAGACTTACCACAAGTCCTACACCTCAGGCTATCAGCCCTACCTCAGTCTTTATAATTTCAGGCTTACAGCTCAGATCTAATAATAGATCTTACAAGAAATTTAATGTATTAAGAAATAGAAACATTCACCAGCTAGATTTCTCTGTTGGTGTACCCTTCTTGATTAGTTCTTGAATGAACTGACCCTTCTAATCCAACCTGACTCAGCTTTTCAAAGCTTCTTGATAGAACAAAAATAAGGTGGATCTTCTCTTATTGTTAAAGTTGATCTTCAGTCAGCTTCTTCCTTAAATTCAGATTGAAATCTGAATCTTACTTGCAGACAACTCTGGATCTTCCTTCGTAATGGTTTCCCCTATTCTTGTGGAAGAAATTCACTCGTTTTTCCTTTTTCTTAATCGATCGTTATCTGTTTGTTACATATCTGACTCTTATATAGAGATTTTTCCACGGTTACCGGCTGATCTGGTTTATAACAAACTTCTAATAGTTTTGACAGAGGTGTCAGACCGGTTGGATATGATAGCTGTCAAGTCACCAGGCATGTCAGTAGATTATTCAAAGTCATTCAAACTCAGTACAAATCACTCAGCAGACTGCTTTATATGTGTCGACACATATAGGCTAAGTGTCGACACAAGTCTTCATGGTGTCGACACAATACTCCAAGTGTCGACACAGAAACTTCTTGTCTTGACATATCTGTTGCAGATAGAGGCGTTGAGTGTTTGTCAAATGACGTTGAGTGTGCATCGACATAAGTCCTGTATGTCGGCAAAATTGCTTCAAGTGTCGATATAACTATTGCTGGCAGATGGCGTTGAGATTGTGTCGAAAGCGTTGAGTGTGTCCAAAAGGCGTTGAGTGTGTGTCGACACAAGTCCCGTGTGTCGGCACAATTGCTTCTGGTGTCGACACAGCTCTTTGAGTGTTGATGTGTCGACACAAGTCCAGTGTGTTGACACAACTGCTTCTGGTGTCGACATAGCTTCAGCTTTAAATGTCGACATAACTTCTGCTTCAGGTGTCGACACAATTCTGGGTGTCGACACATGTCCTTCTTTAGGTGTCGACTTAGCTTTGAGTGTCGACACAACTTCTTCATAAGTGTCGACACAGCTTCTGGGTGTCGACACAAGTCCTTCATAAGTGTCGACATAGCTTCTGGGTGTCGACACAAGTCCTTCATAAGTGTCGACACAGTCGCTTTGGTGTCGACACATCTTCTTCACAAGTGTCGACACTTGTACTTAGTAAATTTCTTCAAATTCTTAAACCATCATAATATAAATCAAACATCTATTAAATACAAATTGATGCATATCATTGACTAAGATGAGACTTCTTCAAATCTAGCACACAATTTTCAATGTACCCAACAGATTCAGAAGAATGCGGCTTTTGTTTGGAGCGAGAAGTGTGAGGAAGCCTTTCTAGAGCTCAAGAACAGATTGTGCACTACTCCCATTTTGACTCTGCCTACAGAGGGCATGGATTATGATGTTTATGTGGATGCATCGCATGTTGGGCTTGGTTGCGTGTTGATGCAAGATGAGAAAGTGATTGCGTATTGGTCCAGACAGTTGAAGACTCATGAGAGGAAATACCCTACGCATGATTTAGAGTTTGCAGCCGTGATTTTTGCGCTGAAGTTGTGGAAACATCTGCTTTGTGGCGCACAGTGCAAGATTTTTACCGATCATAAGAGTTTAATGTACGTCTTCACCCAAGAGGAATTGAATCTACGCCAGCGACGATGGTTGGAGTATGTTTCCGACTACGATGTTGAGATCTAGTACTATCCGGGCAAGGCTAATGTGGTGGCCGATGCCCTAAGCCGGAATACGGGGAAGATTTTTAATCTCTTCGCCAAGCTATTAGTGGAAAAATTTCTTTTGATGGATATTTCTTTGGGGAGCTGTGACTTGCAGAGTAGTTTGGTAGTAGCAGAGCCTTCTTGGATTACGCTTACGAGGTTACATCAGAAAGATGATCCAGATCTGCTGCATTTATATCTTAGAGCTGAGAAAGGGGAGTTACCAGATTTCTCGATTGATGATGCGGGTAATTTGAAGTACCGCAACAGATTTTGTATCCCCGATGTTATGGATATTTGAGTTATGTTGTGCAGAGAGGCACATAGTTCTAGTGTTGTCTACCATCCAGGATGTATCATGACTTAAAGCAAATTGCCTGGTGGTATGGGATGAAGGGAGACATAGCCTGGTTTGTTTCTGAGTGTTATACTTGCAAGCGTGTTAAGGCCGATCATGGAAGGCCTAGTGGCAAGTTGACTCCGTTGGAGATTCCGACTTAGAAGTGGGAGAGCATTTCGATGGATTTCAACACGGGTTTACTGAGATCTCCTAGAGGATATGATTCAGTTTGGGTGATTGTGGACAGATTAACGAAGTGTGCTCACTTCATACCTTATAAGATCGACTATCCGATGAAGAAAATAGCTGAGCTGTATTTAAATGAAGTCATTTGATTGCATGGTATTCCAGTCAGCATTATTTCAGTCCGAGACTCCCAGTTTACATCTCGCTTCTGGAAGAGTTTACATCTCCCTGTTGATGCGCGAAATGCGAAGGTAGAAACGAGAACCAGCAGCTAACTGTTCGAGCACTTAGGGAAGAAAAAGGAAAAACAAACTGCGAGCAACAGTCTACTTGGCGGACTAGAAAAGGAACAGAAAAGCAACAGAGCCGTGGAGCACGGCAACACCAGACTTCGCCCGTCACGGCCTGAATGCCACTCCTGCGACGGGCTTGCTTTTGATTGTAAAGAAGCGGTTACAAGGAGGGAAAAGGAAAGTAATGCGGAAAGCAAGCTGGAGATCGCAAAGACAGAGATTCGAGTCCGCAGCCTTTAACAAGTGGGCTCCTGGGCTCGAGTCAGCGTGCTTTGAGTGCACCACTTCCCCCTATTTATAGGCTGGGGGCCTGCCCAAACGGGCAGGGCCAAAATAACCGGCTGCCCGGGGTACAAAGGAGCCGGGCAACGGTGAAGGGAATCAAAAGAGAAAGAACAAGCAGTCTGCGCGGGACCGGCGGACTGGGCCTGCGAGCTGAAATCCTCCCTTGGTCGCGTCGAGCGCGATCCTGTCAGACTAGGTGCGTCCTGAGCGACCTGGGCGACCTGACTCGGAGCTCGCCGATCTGAGCTCGACTATCGTCGACCGGAGGTCGATGATCCAGCAGAGTTGAGAACCAAGGGCGACCTGGGCGGACTGAGATCTGGAATCCGGCCAGGGAGGAGCGAGATGTCTAGCTGGATATGTTGCGGATTCTGGGGTTAACATAATCCCCGCACATTTTTGAGTTTTGGAAAGTTCCAAAAATGTTTGCTTAACCGCCGAGTCCGCAAATCATGAATGCTGTTTGTGCTATAAATATCGCCGGAAGCCCTGTCCTCTGTCAGAATCGACTGCGCGACGGGTCGTTACTCACCTCTTGCGGTCTCAACTTTCTAGTCCGGCATGGTAAGATTAGGATCCTTCTTTGGCAGCCTTGCTACTTCGACTGAGAAGCCCAAGGCGAGTTCCCGACCTAAAAAGACCAGTCGCCGTCACGATATTCCAGCCCGCTACCAAGGAGAGAGTTCAGGTCAGAAGAAATTAGACCCAGCCCGCGACATAGAGCCTGAGAAAATTGCGACTGCTGTTCCTGCTCAGAATCTTCCGTTAGAGAGCGCGAATAAGAAACTGAACCCGTTATCTGCCTCTGATCAGAACCCTGCGAGCTCTTCAAGCATGGAGGTGCACCGCTCTCCTTCCGGGACTATCATGCTACGGATAGACACAGATAAGGAAGTATCGTCGCCGAAAGCCCAGTAGAAGATCATCGAGGAGAAGCTTCCCGCTGACGAACAAATAGAGGAAAGGGAAGAAGAGATCGCCGAAGAGCGAGCTAAAGAGCCTGCCGATGCCGTGGCTAAAAGTTCCGTTGAGAAGCAAGTTGAGGAGCCAGTGTCTTCCCTGGCTCTGGTTGTCGCACCAACCTCAGTTCGCGAATCAGAGCAGGTCGTCATCGACTTGGACAAGATGCCTGAAAAGAAAAAGAGGAAGAGAGACAAGAGTACAGTTGCGGAGCGAGTAGAGAAGAAGCTGAAGGATAGGAAAGAGAAGAATATCTCCAAGCGGACTAGAGCTGCGAGCTTGCAGCATAAGCCGCGAGAAAAGGAAGTTCAAGATAGCGATCTCGTCACCCCTGATCCTCTGTCCACAGAAGGTGATCCCCCTTCAACGCTCAGCTTATCAACTACTGAGATTCTTGACTCCATAGATGACGAGCAGCTTGCGAGCATGAATCGCTCTCTACTGGAAGTGCTGCAGCCTGATGCCGAGATTAGAGGAGAGAAACTCGCTGATCCTTCTTCTTTTCTTCCAACTGAAGAAAGGGAAAAGACTAAGGAGAAGCTTGCCGCAATGAAGGCAAAGGTCGAAGCGATCTCGGAGAAGCTTGCCGCGGATAAGCGGGCTGAGGATCTTCGAACTGTTGCCGAGCTGATGGGATCAGGTAAGTTACTGCCGACGCCAAACCAATTCCAGAGCTCATGGTTATATAAATCCCCTCCACGGAAATCGTGGCCGGTCAAGATCATTACATAAACCGGTGATATAGTCGCCTCGAGCAGATCGCTGGCCGAGACAAGAGCGATAGTCCGTCGAGAATGGAGGCATCGCCTAGGCGCTTTTGATCCAGAGTGCGCGAAGCGACCCGCCTTTGATAGTCGCCAGATCGCCGCAATGATTACCAAAATTGAATTAAACTTTTTACCTTTTCGGGCCTATTGCGACCTGGATGCTGAAGCGAATTTCATTTTCTTTGTTGCAGTTTGGAAGTCAACACCCGATTCTGTCGAGGCTGGCGAGATCGTGCCTTCGCCAGTAGATATATCGGTGGAGGCTGCGGCGTGGTTTGCCGTTGAGCTCGCACAGGAGGAGCGGCCTGTACAGGAAACGTACGCGCTGTTAGCGAAGAAGTATGAGGAGGAGCTATGCAAAATTCAAGCTGAATTAAAGAAGGGCAAAGAGCGAGAAAAGATTCTAGAGAACGAGGTCGCCAGCCTCTCATCTGCGCTTAAAGGAATGAAGAAAGAGAAACAGTGACTAAGCAGAGATGCCTGTCACTACATGAACAAGTACTTGGCTTTGGCAAGAGAAGGGAAGAAACAAGTGAGTGAAGCTGCTGGGGCGAGGCCGCAAACGTCTTCTCAACCTGCCGTAGGGGAGGTGCCAGTCCCAGCGACAACCGGGCCGCCCGCGGAGGTCGCAAATCCGACCCCAGCAGTCGTCCCATTGATTTCTTTCAACCGGGTAGTTAGGGATGTCACTCACATGCATCGTACCTTCAACAACATGCATCACCTAGTTTTGCAACTTTACTGTGAGATCTTGCGAGGAAGCGACCAGGCAGCTCATGTTGGGGTGGATGATGAGGTGCGACCTGCCCAACGAGACCGCAGAAGGCGCTGAGGCCAAAATATTTGTTCTGAACTATTTTGTATAATTTGATGTTTGAACATCTTCCTTATATAACTGTGTTCGTGCTGTGATGCTACTTCTGCTTGTTGTATGATATTATTATTTTTTAAACTTTGGAGAGTCCTGTTGTCGAATGTGAATTATGCGGGCTGGCTTTATGCTCGCTTATTTTGTTTACTGGAAAATTGCGGTCTCTGCGGGCTTCCTGTGAGTTCGCGATTACTTGTAGATAAAGTGCAGGAAAGCAGGGAAGAAGCGAACTGCGCGGACGGCCTTTGAATCCGCAAAGCCTTGAGAATTATCTTAAATTGCAGGGAAAACAGGGAAGAAGCGAACTGCGCGGACTGAGCAATCGGTCTGGGCGAATCAACTGTTGTCATGTCAGACAGTTTTTCTACAAATAGGGTCTTCATTTTCTCTTTGTATAGGAGACATTTAGCTGACTGCGGTCTGAAAACATGGTATCCACGCGTACTGATGCCGCAGTCGCCTTTCACGCTGCCGAGCACAAAAGAAGCAGGCTAACCGCAGTTGACTTGGAAGCCTTTTTGGAGGAGCACATGGCGGGCTCGCCAGTACTCGCACGGCTTCCCGAGCATCAAGAGCGATTGAACTTCTCCATAGCTACCCAGCTCGCGGTGCCAATCGATCATTTCGATTGCGGGTTCAAATTCCCCCTGCTTTGGGAGATCGCAGAGATCTTCGAGCACTATGGGGTGGTTCCAGGCCAGGTCGCGCCAAACAGCATGGTTGCCATCTGTAGCTACCTCGCTTACCTGCGAGCTGAGAAGGTCGAGTTTTCCTTGAAGATCTTCAGGAAAATTTTCTCTGTCCTCTCTATAACCCCACCAGGAGACCGCGAGTACAAGGGTATCATCTACTTCTACTGCAGGGGGATGAAAGTTGTGGGTTTGCCAAATAAGATCCACAACTGGACTTCTAGGTACCTCATCTTTGAAGGCGACCTGGGGTTCCTTCACACCAACCCGCAGCTGCGCTCAGACGCTGACTTCAAAAGCGTGCGACTGAGCGATACCGAGGACGCCATCATCTAGTTCCTTGATGGAGCGAGGCTCGACGTCGACTACTACATCCCACTGCTGCCCGAACTGGACACCGTAAGCCATCAGGATAGTAAGTTTCGCGACTTTCATTTGTATCCGCAGCGACCTGGAAGTTTAGCTAATTTTTCCACTTGCAGCGACCTTGGCGGTACCCGCAAATCTGCCCTTCGCGCCGGCTGGACAAACTCCTACACAAGGAGAAAGAAGAAAAGAAATTGCGAAGAAAAGGAAAGAAGACGGAGATCCCGCCGCGAGTTATTCTTCCAATGACAGCTTCAATATTGCGGGCTTCGGCGAGAAGCAAAAGGATCTAAGGGGTAACCCAATGATCCATTGGCATGAGAAGAAAAAATATGTCCGTCTGTCAATGGCTCTTCCCTCCTGGAGGAGTCCGCGCCCATCTCTCCACGCCCATGTCACCCTCTCTGCCTTGTACGGGAAGCAAAACCTTCGCGAACTGCAGAGTGTGGCTCCTGACGACTTTCCTCTTCTCGCCGCACAAGCCAGTGCAAACTGCGCTATAGCAAACCACTTCATGGGCAGGCTCACGCACGAGCTGCTTAGGGAAGATGCGCGGCATAGGAAGGAAAGCAACTTGCTGAAAGAAAGAAATAAGCGACTTGGAGAAAAGATCAATCAATATAAAGAGGACGAGGTTGTAAGTGCCAGTTAATCGCCATTTATCTCGCTTATCTTTCGCGGACTGACATTTTTGGTTTCTTCTCCAGACCGCATATGAGGTAACGAATCCCGACTTCCAGAAGGCCATGTTTCCAGAGCTGAAGGACAAGGTTGCCGAGTTCGAGCGAGCTACTAAAGGGAAAGCGGTTGCTGAGGACGACGAGGAGGAGTCCGCCGATGAGGAAGCTCCTGAAGATGTGGCCTCCAGTCAGCAGCAAGGAGGCCAGTCGGATCAATCCTCTAACTCCGGCTCTGATGAGAGTAGCACGCAGACAGAACCCTCGGCCGCTTCTCGTTCCGGTTACAGCAGCAACAGCGAGTCAGGCGGCTATTCGCCTGTGGTGGATGTGGACGGGTTAAGCCCGGAGAAGCCTGCAGACAAGAAGCAAAGGACCGAATAGGAGGATAAATTGTAATTTTTGGTTTTCAATGTAAAAGGGGGCGGACTCTGCGCGAGTCCGCCAGGACATGTATATAATTTTGAATGAATAGAAAAAAGGATATTTTTGATATCTTCTGAGATGTTCTGCTTATTTCTCGCTTATACTTAGAGGTCGTACTTCTTATATCAATCTTCGTTATAGCTTTATTGCATGTTTAAAACTCTAGCTGAAATTGCATAACCACAGCTTGTTATAATATGAACAGATAATGTTTTCTTAGCGAAGAGAACGAATGAAGCGGACTTGGACGAGTTCGGTTTGCAGTCCGCATTTTGCAGAACCTTTGCCAGTTTTTGCGAGAACCAAGATGACGAAAACCACAATCTGCTAACTCAAATAACGTTGATAAGCGAACTAGGCGGACTATGGTCACCATCCGCTGATATTTACTGTTGAATCTTTTCCAAATAATCATTAAGTTATATAAATTGAATGAATCCTGCGGACTAGGCGAACTAGAAAACCGAAGCCCGTAATAGACTGAATAGCAATTGATTCAACCAAGGGACGGCGAGCTGATCGAATAGGATAAATGGAGTCTGCACTGCATCAATAATAACATCAGAAATGACCTGTAATTCATAACCAAGCGGGCAGGTGCGGCCGGAGCGGCATTGCTTTCCTCACAGGGTTATGAACTACAGAATCAACCCAAGGGACGGCGGACTAGGAGGATTGGATAAATGGAGTCTGTACTGCATCAATAATAACATCAGAAATGACCAGTAATTCATAACCAAGCGGGCAGGTGCGGCCGGAGCGGCATTGCTTTCCTCACAGGGTTATGAACTACAGAATCAACCCAAGGGACGACGGACTAGGCGGACAGGATAAATGGAGTCCGCACTGCATCAATAATAATCGAAAGCCCCTGTGAAGAAGAAAGCTGCAGTCTAGAGATCAAGTGGGCAGGTGCGGCCGGAGCGGCATTGCTTTCCTTACAGGATCTCATGATCTATAGACTCAACGACTCAATTCACTGCCCTCTTGCCTGGAGTACAGTCTAAGTCGATCTTTCGGGCAGGTGTGGCCGGAGCGGCATTGCTTCCCTCTGAGATCGACAAGACTGTGGGTCTCCTGCAGGCACTGCTTGAGGGTACCAAGGAGTGTTCGAGGGTTATAACCCTAAGATGGTCTGGGGGCAGGTGCGGCCGGAGCGGCATTGCTTTCCCCGTGCGATCATCTGGGTTGTAACGATATCCCTTAAGTGGCATGGTAGAGCTGACCACCACTCTGCTCCTCCATAATGCAGAAGTGGGGTTAGGTACTAGCCGGGATCCGAAATCCATTATCCTGCCGCACTAGAGCCGGTAAGCTCCCACTACACGGTGCGAAATCTCCCCATAATACGTGGTCTTCGTGGTGTTATGCTGACACCAACAGTTCTAGGGGAGGTTTTTGCTGAACTCGGCGATATCTCCTGGCATTAAGCAACTGTTGGGAGTTGCTTGGGGAGGTAAGAGAAAAGAGGCACTTAAAGAAGTGTTAGCACGAATACTTAGATAAATATCAATTTTGAGAAATTTTCATAACATAGAAGAGAGAGTTCAGAGATAGAACCGTTTAGAGTTGTCCTTGCTCAATATATTAACTGTAAACACTTGAAACAAAAAGACACTTGATGAAGCGTTAGCAAGGAACTTTCATTAATAATGAACCTCTTAAAGAGTTTACATAAGAAGGAGATTAAAAGAAGTTTAAGAATAGAACCGCTTTAGGTCATCTCCACTCCACGTGTGCGGCATATCTTCTCCTGCAAATGTTTGTAACCGGTAGGCTCCATTCTCAAGTGCTTCCTTAATAATGAATGGTCCCGCCCAATTAGGATTAAGCTTCCCAACTGAGCTGGCTCTTGCAGCCGCATCGACCTTTTTAAGAACCAGATCTCCCACTTGAAAATGTTTGATCCTTACATTCTTATCAAAGTAATGAGCCATTCTTCTTTTAACTTCCTCTTGTCTGATGGCAGCCTTGTTTCTAACTTCTTCAACATACTCCAAACTGAACCCCATCTCCTTGCTGTTCAGCTCAAGCCAATCCTCCATACCTTGCCTAGCAAGCAACACTCTGGGCGATAGAACTTCAAATTCAACAGGAATTAATGCTTCGGACCCGTGAGAAAGCTTGAACGGGGTTTCCCCTGTTGCAGATGAAGGTGTTGTTCTCAGGGTCCAGAGAACTTAGGGAAGCTGATCAACCCAACTGCCCTTGAGATTTTGAACTTTCTTCTTAAGCAGGTTGATGATTTGCTTATTCGCTGCTTCTACTTATCCATTACTTCTAGGATGATGAACTGACGCAAAGCGCAGCTCTGTTCCAATCTGCCTGCAAAAATCTATCATCTTCGCATTATTGAACTGTGCTCCATTATCAGTGATTATTGCCATAGGGATTCCGTGTCGGCAGACTATCTCCCCCCAAATAAAATTCCTCACAACCTGAGTTGTTGTCTTTGCCAGTGCTTTAGCTTCAATCCACTTACTGAAGTAGTCAATCATAACTATAATGAAACGCTGCTGCCCACTTGCCATGGGAAAAGGACCAATGAGATCCATCCCCCAAACAGCAAAGGGCCAAGGGGTTGCAATTGATCTGAGAGATTGAGCTGCTTGATGTTGAAGAGGAGCGAATTTCTGGCATTGAACACATTTTCTCCCATAGTTCTCCGAATCTTTTTTCATTGTGGGCCAGAAATAACCTTGCCGCAGGATCCTTTTTTCCAACGTTCTTGCTCCTGAGTGACTCCCGCACTCGCTAGAATGCACTTTTCGAAGAACAGTAGGAATTTCACTTTCTGAAACACATCTTGCCATTGTAGACAAGAAGGTTTTTCTATAGAGAATATCGGATATCAAGTAATAGTGCGCTGCTTTCAATCTGAATATCTTCTTATCTTTTACTGACTGATGCAGATTCCCAATCGTTAGGTAGAGAATGAATGGGTCCATCCAAGAGGAACACTGATCGATTTGCATTAACCCTTCCTCCTCCACCGCCGGGTGGAAAAGCTCAGAAGTTGTCCCTCCTGACGAGAGCCCATACTTGTCAAGAACGTCAGCCTCCTCATTCTTTGTCCTCGGAATGTGCTCAATAGTAAAACTTTTAAACCTGCCAATCTCAACTTTTACTAGCACAAGATACCTTTTCAACACTGGCTCCCTGGTCTTGAAGTTACCAAGAACTTGTGAAGCCATTACCAGAGAGTCAGTCTTAATATGGACATGATCAATTCCAAGCTCTCTTGCAAGCCTCAAGCCGGCCAGTAAAGCTTCATATTCTGCTTGATTGTTAGTTACTGGAAAATAGAACTTGATGGCTTGCTCAAGCTTGATGCCATTTGGGTTTATCAAAACTACCCCTGCCCCCGAAGAGTTTCTTCCAGAAGCTCATCCACATAAATGGTCCAAGCTAAAGGAGACCTTGCTCCCTGATCCGAGCTAGATTCTATTGTGTCAATCAGAAAATCTGCAAGCACCTGTGCCTTGATAGCTGTTCTAGGCACATAGGAAATTTCAAACTCACTCAGTTCAATTGCCCACTTAGCTAGCCTGCCTGAATGCTCTGGCTTTTCTAACACACTCTTCAAGGGTTGATCAGTAACCACTTGAATTGAATGTGCCTGGAAATATGGACGGAGCCTGCGGGCAGACATAACCAATGCTAAAGCCAGCTTCTCAAGGATTGGGTACCTAGCTTCCGCATCTTTCAGAATGTGACTAACATAGTAAACAGGGAACTGCCTCCTGCTCTCTTCTCGGACCTGGACAGAAATAACTGCCTCGGGACCAACCCCCAGGTATAGGAATAACATCTCCCCTGCTCGGGGGCTTTGGAGTAAGGGTGTCGAGGTTAGCTGCTTTTTCAACTGCTCGAAGGCCAAGGAACACTCTTATGTCTACTGGAACTTGGACGCTCCCCGAAGAGTCTTAAAGAATGGAGCACTTTTATCCCCAACTCGAGAGATGAATCTCCCGAGTCCTGCCAACCACCCCCCCAACTGCAGAACCTCTTTTTGAGAACGGAGAGGGGCCATATCAAGGATGGATTTAACCTTATCAGGATTGGGGGTAAGACCCTCAGAAGTAAGGAGATGGCCGAGAAACTTCCCCTTACTTGCCCCAAAGATACATTTTAACGGGTTAAGCTTTATTTTGTGCCTTCGCAGAGTGGAAAAGGTCTCTGCTAGATCTATCAAGTGTTGTGGAAGAGACCTACTCTTAATCAAAAGGTCATCCACGTACACTTCGAGGTTTCTACTTTTTTGCTCTTTAAACACATGGTCCATCATGCGTTGATAAGTCGTGCTAGCATTTTTAAGCCCAAAGGGCATCACAAGATAACAATAGCAACCATCATTAGTGATGAATGATGTGCGAGGGATATCGGGTTTGTGCATTCTTATTTGGTGATAACCAGAGAACGCATCTAGAAAGCTCATAAACGGATACCCTAACGCAGAATCAACTAATAAATCTATCCGAGGCAAGGGGTATAAATCTTTCGGGCACACTTTATTCAAACGGGTGAAGTCTACACACATACGCCACTTCCCCCAGGTTTCTTAACCATTACAACGTTTGAGATCCACTCAGGATATTGAATCTCTTGTATGAAGCGCGCTTTGAGGAGTTTGGAAACCTCCTCTCTGATGGGTTCTGCCAACTTGACAGCTATGTTAGAATCGAACTAAAACAAGCCGAAAACGGTTTAAACTGAAACTTTATTATCAGTAAAAGGTATCTATTACAAAGGTATGACCTCCCTTATATAGAATGGAGGAGAGAAGAGAGAATACAAATAAGAGATGTGGGACTAAAAATTTACATGACACACGCGGACTGTACAGACACAAACCGCACAAGCCGCGCGGTTAGACAGAGGGGTTAACCGCTCGGCAACTGCCAGAGAGAGAGAGATCGCCATGTGAGACCACCAGACCGCCCGGTCTCCAAGTCACCAGTGACAAGCCGCTAGACCGCTTGGACCTCAGACAGCAGCACATAACAATCAACCCGCTGAAGGGAAACCGCCAGACCGCCCGGTCATCAACTCGCCAAGCCAGACCGCCAGACCGCCCGGTCACTACTTCAACACTCCCCCTCAAGCTGGAGCATATATGTCGATCATGCCCAGCTTGTCACAAATATGAGAAAACGAGGCGGATACTGGCTTGGTGAAGATGTCAGCCAGCTCTTTTTCAGAAGTGACAAAGGGAGTGCAAATTTGTTCTTTTAAGATCTCTTCACGAATGAAATGATAGTCAACCTCAATGTGCTTGGTTCTTTCATGGAAGACTGGATTTTTGGAGATGTGTATCGCAGCCTTGTTATCACAAAACATAGGTAGAGGATGGTTGTAGACCTCTCCCAAATCCAGCATAAGAGCCCGTAGCCATTTTAACTCACAAGTGGTCGATGCCATACTTTGATACTCTGCTTCAGCACTGGACATGGAAATAACAGACTGCTTCTTGCTTTTCCAGCTTACCAGATTTGCCCCAACAAAGGTGCAGAAACTAGAGGTAGACTTGCGATCCCCTTTGTCATCAGTGTAACTCGCATCTGAGTATGCTTCAACCTTCAGATGTCCATTCTTCTGAAATAGTAATCCTTTCCTAGGGGCTGCTTTGACATACTCCAAGATCCGCAATGCGGACTGTAGATGGCACTCCCTGGGTGCTTGCATGAATTGACTTACCTTGCCCACAGCATAGGAAATGTCGGGCCTGGTCACTGTAAGATATATGAGCTTACCAACCAAACGCATGTACCGCGAACTATCTGAAAGAGGTGGCAAATCATCTGTTCAGGTTTTGTCTTCTCCAGTTGCCATGGGGCATCTGGCAGGTTTTGCTCCAGACAATCCTGCCTCTTTTAAAAGATCAAGGGCATACTTACGCTAGGAGAGAACTAATGAGCCGGGCTTCCGAGAGATTTCGATCCCCAGAAAGTACTTTGGAGAGCCCATATCTTTTGTGACCAGATGTTGACGAAGATGTCGCTTTGTCAGGGCTACCCCTTCCTGGTCATTGCCAGTGAGAAGAATATCATCGACGTACACAGCAAGAACAACCAGCCCAGAGGGTGTTTTGCAAATAAAGAGAGAGTGATCGGCGGAGCTTCGCACAAAACCAACGGCCGCCACGATGCCGCTGAACTTGTCAAACCAAGCTCGAGGGCTCTGCTTGAGGCCATAGATTGCCTTCTTCAGCCGGCATACTCGAGTCTCCCCCTGAGCAACATACCTAGGAGGTTGCTCCATATAGACGACCTCCTGAAGATTACCATAAAAGAAGGCATTCTTGACATCCAGCTGGGAAATCAGCCAATCCCTATTTACCACCACAGAAAGAAGGACCCGGATAGTGCTGAGATGAGCCACGGGGGAGAAGGTGTCAAAGTAATCAACCCCATAGGTCTGAGTAAACCCCTTAGGAACCAGGCGAGCCTTATAACGATCCACAGTGCCGTCTGGGCCAAATTTGATCACAAAGACCCAGCGACAGCCAACAACATCAGTGCCAAAGGGAGGAGGAACAAGAGTCCAGGTACCCCGCTCAGTTAGGGTCGCCATTTCCTCATCCATGGCCATCTTCCAATGAGGAATAGCAAGGGCCTCCTGGTAGGATCGGGGTGTGGTAGTGGCAGAAATAGCTAGTGCAAAAGCCCTGCGAGAAGGGGTAAGACGATCATATGAAACAACAACAGCAAGGGGTGTTGGGTACACGTCCGCACCCCTTTGCGAAGAGCTATAGGAAGATCCAGGTCAGCGGGTCCCTCGACATCCGGCGCATCCGTGGCAGAGAGAGCTGGCCCGGGAGTAGAGAGCGACGGCGGTGGAGAGGAGGGAGATGGTGGCGGAGAAAGAGTCGGAGTGAGAGGAGTGGACGGAGACGGTGTAGGGGTGGAGATCGCAGTAGGAGACGAGGGAACGAAGGGAACAGTAGGAGAATGAGAAGCTGGGAGACGAGGAGAGGAATCAGCCGAGAAGTAGGAGGTATTCTCGAAGAAGGTGACGTCAGCAGAGACGAACTGCTTACGAAGGATGGGATCAAAGCAACAATAGCCTTTCTGAGTGGTGGAGTACCCCAGAAAGACACATTTGGTGGAGTGAGGGGAGAGCTTATCACGGGTGGCAGAAGGGGCATGCACAAATGCAGTGCATCCAAAGATTTGGAGAGGGAGAGGAAACGGTTCCTTGCCCGGATACAGAATGGAGAATGGAGTTTTTCCGTGGAGAACCGTGGAGGGAATGCGATTGATAAGGTAGCAGGCAAGGAGAACAACATAGCCCCAATAGGAGCGAGGAACATGCATCTGGGTCATCAAGGTGCGAGCGACATCGAGGAGGTGACGATTTTTGCGTTCTGCCACACCAATTTGTTGTGAAGTATAGACACAACTAGTTTGATGAATAATCCCATTTTGCATGCAGAAGGCAGAAAAATCATGACTGACATATTCTTGGGCATTATCAGATCGAAAAACTTTAATAGAAACATTAAACTGAGTTTTGATCATGAGATAGAAGGACGTTCATATAGAGAATAATTCGGAGCGATCTTTTAATAGATACACCCACGTACAGCGAGAGAAATCATCAATGAACGTGACAAAATATGAACTACCCCGACCAACGGTAAGAGTAGGAGAAGGACCCCAAACATTGGAGTGGATGAGATCAAACGGGCGGGTAGAGCCACGAACGTGTTTTTGAGGAAAGGAGGAGCAGTGATGCTTGCCAAGCTGACAGGCCTCACAGTTGAGCGGAGGACTTTGTGGAGGAAGGTGGGGCAGAAGTTGACGAAGAAGGCGTGGAGGAGCATGACCAAGGCGGAGATGCCATTGGAGAAGATCGGTGGAGGTGGAGAAGAAGGTGGAGAAAGCGGAAATGTTGTCCAAGAAGTATAGCCCGCCACTCTCAGTCCCAGTAGCAATCGTCCGTTGGGAGTCCGGATCCTGAAAAGAGCAAGAAGTAGAAGTAAATGTGACGGAACATTCTAATTGCTTGCACAGAGAGGTAACAGATAACAAGTTGCACGGGAACTTGGGCACGTAGAGAGTATCTGCCAAGCGAAGAGACTGAGTGACATGAACAATCCCCGTCCCATGGACCGATGATGAAGAGCCGTCAGCGAGAATAACCGGGGGCGACCGATCATGTGTTTCTAGGAGAGAAAAACACTGGAGATTGCCGGTCATATGATTAGTAGCACCGGTGTCGATCAGCCATTTTCCTTGAGTAACAACGTGGGCACTACTAGAAGACGTGACCACCGAGGAGATGGCTTTGAGGAGTATATGCAATCCATGAAGGGAGGAACCAAAAAACTGCAGCGGTCACGGTGAGCGCACACCAGCGGCAAGAAGGGCCACGACCAAAGTGCAGAGCAAGGCAAAGCGGAAGAAGAGGGAAGCACAAGCCGCGCGACTAAAGCAAAGGTCGCGGTGACTAACAAGCAGGAGCGGCTAAAGGAAGAACCGCACAGAGGATGCCAAAACAAGGAAGAACCCGTGCGAACAGAGGGAAATCGCAGCGGTTAGAAAAAAGATCTACAACGGTCACGAGGGGGGACAATAGCGGCCAGAAAAGCCACGACCAAGCTGCAGAAACAAGCAGAGGGAAAGAAGTCGAGCGGCTAGATAACAGACCGCGCGAACAGAAGAAGCCCGCTGGGAGGCGAAAAATGGCTAACAAGGCAAACAGGCCGCGGCAACAGGCTGGGGCGACCAGAGAAGAGGAGCAGCTAAAACGGAGGGCGCGGCGACTAAGCACAGGTCGCGGCGAGAATAAGGAGAAACAAAGAGGTCGTGCACACAATTGGCAATAACAAGGAGAAAAGAAATCGTGCGAACAGGGCACAGACCGGAACAAACAAGCCACGAGAACAGGCCGCGAGAAGAAGCAAGCCGCGCGGACAGGTCACGCGGTCAGAGAGGGCGCACAGAATCAGGCGGAGAAAACGGATCCCTCTGATACCATGTTAGAATCGAACTAAAACAAGCCGGAAACGGTTTAAACTGAAACTTTATTATCAGTAAAAGGTATCTATTACAAAGGTAGGACCTCCCTTATATAGAATGGAGGAGAGGAGAGAATACAAATAAGAGATGTGGGACTAAAAATTTACATGACACACACGGACTGTACAGACACAAACCGCACAAGCCGTGCGATTAGACAGAGGGGCTAACCGCTCAGCAACTGCCAGAGAGAGAGAGAGATCGCAATGTGAGACCGTCAGATCGCCCGGTCTCCAAGTCACCAGTGACAAGCCGCTAGACCGCTTGGACCTCAGACAGCAGCACATAACAATCAACCCGCTGAAGGGAAACCGCCAGACCGCCCGGTCATCAACTCGCCAAGCCAGATCGCCAGACTGCCCGGTCATTACTTCAACAAGCTACATCCCTCTTCTTCTGCTGGACGGGCTTGGCAGCTGGATCGATGTTTAGATGATGGAAAGCCACGTCAGGATCGACTCCTGGCATGTCCTCCGCTGACCAAGCGAAGACATCCAGATTCTTTAGCAGGCAAGATATCAACTCCGCCTTTTGATCTTCTAGCAACTCGGAGTTGATGGAGAGCTTTCTTTCTTCCCCCTCTACAATGGGGACTCCTTGCATCACCTGGGAAGGTTCCAGGTGAGCACCTTCTCTATCCACAGCAGCTTCTGATGGAGAAGAGGCTTCTGCTACTGCTGGAAAAGCTGGGGGGGGGGCAAACTTCAGTCACATTAACTGTGCGGAGGTAACACTCTCGAGCTTGCCTTGGGTCGCTCCTAACCCTGCACTGACGGCCATATTTGCAGAACTTGATGGCTAAATGATATGTTGAAATGATGGCTCGATACTTGTTCAGCAATGGTCTTCCAAAGATAGAATGGTAGCTGCTTGGAGCATCTACCACTATGAACTGGATCTCCTTGGTCACCCCTCCGAGCCTCACCGGGAGTGTGACATTTCCTTCAACTTCCTTTCTTTCTCCCGAGAAGCCATAGAGTGGCCCCTCGGTGGAAAGCAGAGGCTTTCCAGTCCTCAGGGCTTCAAAAGTAGACTTGAAGAGGAGATTCACGGAGCTGCCTGTGTCAATGAGAATTCTATCGACCGTGAAATCTCTGATGGCTGCTTGGACTACAATGGCATCATCAAAGGGATTAGCGGTTACAGGAAGGTCCGCAGGGCCAAAGGTGACGATTTCAGAAGGAGGGGCAGAAGAAGAAGTAGAAGCAATCTCAGTTCGGGAAAGCCTTGACAGAGAAGACTTCCGAGTAGACTCAGCCCCTGCTCCGCCATGGATGTAAAAGAGTCTTCCCAAGACTCCTTCGTCGACAACATCAATACATTCACTTTGGATATCAATGAGCCCCAGATGGCCCTCATCCCTTACCTCTATACATTCCTGCTGAACTTCAGCCACCTCCTTGCGCTTGGAGGTGGAAGGCTTTGAAGACTCACCCTTTCTGCCCAGGTCTTTGATCTTGCCTTCGGCGAACAACCTCTCAACTAGCTGTCGGAGGGCCTTGCAATCTTCGGTCAAATGGCCCTTCTCTTTGTGAAAATCACAGAACTGAGAGTTGTTCCTGGGCTTCCAGTCTCTCTGAGGCCCTTGCCTCCTTTCCTCAGCCTTCTTCTGGATTATCTGGACGACCTCTTCAAAGTCGAGGCCCAGATCTGCAAACTCTTCCATGGAGCTGCTCTCATAAGGATTTGAAGCTGGCGGAGCACCCTGAAGAATGGGAAGTGCTTGAAGGGGTACCGCAGGAGCGGTGACCAACAGCAGTCTCTGATTATGAAACTGTTGATGGCCAAGGAAGGGTTTCTTGTGGCGGAGGTTATGCCCCCTCTGAGATGGAGGTTGGAAATCAGGCCGAGGAGGCTTACTGTGATATTGATTGTTGGAAGAGGAGTTGGGGACATCCCTTCCTCCAGCTTTAGCTGTCAGGGATGAGATATAGGTTAGGTTGGCATTTTCTCCCTCAATAAAGCGATTAGCTATCGCGATGAGCTCCTGATAAGTTGATGGTGCCTTTGTTGTCACTTTGAATTTCAATGGGCCGTCCCAGAGGCCGTGAATCAAGGCAACTTTATAATAATCGGGGTTCACATTCCTTACCCCTTGGATTTCCTTTTGGAACCGATCAACGAATCTTGCCACTGATTCGTTGTCTCTCTGCTTGATGTCAAAAAGGGCTGCTGACCCATCCTTTCTCTTCTTAGAGGTTGCAAACCTCAGGAGCAGCTCACTGCGAAGCTCAGTGAAGGAGGAAATTGTGCCCGAAGGCAACTCATAAAACCACTCTCTTGCTTGACCATCAAGAGTGGTCACTAGAAGCTTACACTTCAAGGCATCGGAGAGGCTCCTCATTGCAACTTCCCCTTCGAATGCTTGCAGGTGGGAGACCGGATCAGTCTCCCCAGAATAAAAAGGGAGCCGAGGTTCTCTGAAATTGCTTGGCGCTTACTCCCACCGGATTCGATCGACGAAGGGAGAGGGAGTCTCTGAATCAGCAGAAGGGCGGACTGGAGGGCGAAGCTCTGCAGGCTCTGCGGGCTCTGCGGACTGCCGATCAACAAAATCTAGTCGGCGAGCCGGAGTCCCTCGGGCTGCTTCCCTGAAGAAATCCAGCAGGGGGGCGAACTGACCAGCCTGAGGTCGCAGGGGAGCTGTGGACTGAGCTTGGTGGAGAGGCGGAGGTGCGGTCACAGGCGACTACTGAAAAGGGGTGTGACGAGCCGGGGTCCGGAGGACCGGAGTCTGGCAGACAGGAGTCTCAACAACTTCTTCAGCGACCTGGGGAGCAAGCCGCTGAGTCAGTGCTAACAGGGCTTGGCTGATTGTATCGAGCCGCTGGTCAGTCTCTCTGCGAGATACTTCAGCTTCCCAGCGAGACTGCTCCAACGCTTCCCACAACGATTCATCAGGCGAGCTGGAGCGGTCGGAGCGGCGAGCTCGGCGGTCTGACATTTCTATCCACGGTTTTCAAAAAGTTGCTCGAATCTGAAGGTCGCGTGTTAACTGTTGATGCGCAAAATGCGAAGGTAGAAACGAGCACCAACAGCTAACTGTTCGAGCACTTAGGAAAGAAAAAGGAAAAATAAACTGCGAGCAACAGTCTACTTGGCGGACTAGAAAAGGAACAGAAAAGCAACAGAGCCGTGGAGCACGGCAACACCAGACTTCGCCCATCGTGGCCTGAATGCCACTCCTGCGACGGGGTTGCTTTTGATTGTAAAGAAGCGGTTATAAGGAGGGAAAAGGAAAGTAAAGCAGAAAGCAAGCTGGAGATCGCAAAGCCAGAGATTCGAGTTCGCAGCCTTTAACAAGTGGGCTTTTATGCTCGAGTTAGCGTGCTTTGAGTGCACCACTTCCCCCTATTTATAGGCTGGGGGCCTGCCCAAACGGGTAGGGCTAAAATAACCGGCTGCCCGGGGTACAAAGGAGTCGGGGAGCGGTGACGGGAATCAAAAGAGAAAGAATAAGCAGTCCGCGCGGGACCGGCGGATTGGGCCTGCGAGCTGAAATCCTCCCGTGGTCGCGTCGAGCGCGATCCTGTCAGACTAGGTACGACTTGAGCGACCTGGGCGACCTGACTCAGAGCTCGCCGATCTGAGCTCGAATATCGTCGACCGGAGGTCGATGATCCAGCAGAGTTGAGAACTAAGGGCAACCTGAGCGGACTGAGATCTGGAATCCGGCCAGGGAGGAGCGAGATGTCTAGCTGGATATGTTGCGGATTCTGGGGTTAACACATACCACCCGCAGACAAATGGTCAGATAGAGCGAGTTTATTAGATAGTGGAGGACATGATCAGATGTTATATTTTAGACCACGAAGGAGCGTGGGATGAGCGTTTGAGGCTTATGGAGTTTGCTTATAATAACAGTAATCAAGAGAGCTTGCAAATGGCTCCTTTCAAAGCTTTGTATGGGAGGCGCTGCAGGACTCCATTATTTTGGGCTGAGGTTGGCGAGAGACCTTTGTTAGGTCTGAATGCGCTCGAAGAGATGGAAACTGCTGTGAAGCTTATTCGGGAAAAGCTTCGGATAGCCTAGGAGTTATATGAGAAGAACGCCAATCGGTGTAGATCTGATCTGGTGTTTGCTGTGGGGGACTTAGTATTTCTAAAGGTTTCCCCGATGATTGGAATCAAGAGGTTTGGTAAGAACCGGAAGTTGTACCCGAGATATGTGGGGTCGTTTAAGATCATTGAGCGGATTGGTGTGGCAGCTTATATGCTGGATTTGCACGCAAACTTTCCTGGCGTGCACGATATTTTTCATGTTAGTTAGCTGCAAAATTATGTGCCTTAGTTAGAGCATAATTTTTCTTATATGGAGATGCTTGTCCGCATTCTGGATGCTCAAGATCGTGTGTTGCAGAGGAAATCAATTCCTATGGTTAAGGTTTTATGAAGAAATCTGGGCATGGAAAGCTCTACTTGGGAGTTAGAGTCAGCTATGAGGAAGGCTTACCCTCATCTATTTCCCTGACTTGTGTCTGGTATGTTTTGCATTTTCTATTATAGCTCTTGCTTGGCTATTTCTTTTTCCTTCTTGATAGAAGTGTTGTGTGTAAAGTTTCGGGGCGAAACTTTCTTGTAGGGGGAGTGGCTGTAACGCCCCCGGTTTTTTCTGTGATTTATATAATCCTTGTTTGGCGTTATGTTGACGTGTTTCCGACCTTTTTGACGTTGTTAGAGCACGGTCTTAGCTCTTTAGGTTCTTGAGAGGCTTGTTTATAGCCTGTTTGCAAGGTTCTCCAGCTAGCCGGAGTCTGTTTTGGTGACTCGACGGAGACTCTCAGGCAATGCTTGTGCTTTGGCATTCGAGAGGTGTTAGCCTGAGTTTTGATCGTTCGATGTTATTTTCGACTTCACCGTTGTTTTCGTAGCATGGGTGTTTAGCTACGTTGCGAGTTTCGTCGAATTCCGAGATCGTTTATTTTCGCATCGTTTCGACGTTTTTTTATGTTAGCTGGAAGTGTGTTACCAAGCTTTTGTTGTTGCTATGTTGGGCTAAGTGGCAGAGCTTAGTTATAGCAGGTAACCGGTTTTTGTTTGGCTTAATTTAGGCGAAGATTATTAGCTAGTTATATATAAATGTATATATATATATATTTGTGTGTTTAAGCTTGAGTGTTGGAGCTTATTTCAACTTTTTTTTTGTATAAGTATATATGATATATATATATATATATATATATATATATATATATATATATGTGTGGCTGGATTTCTTTTGCTGCTAGTGGCCGAGCTTTCCTAGTTTTGGGATTATTTTATTAAGCTATGGCCGGGTGAGTGGGGAGGGTAGATAAATATGGCTGGCTAGGTTTTCTTCTCCTCATTTTTCTTTTCCCAAGCCATCTGCTAGCTTCCAGTGGAAAGCATCGGGCGACGGAGGTGATGGAGCTCCAGCCGGCGATTATTGGAGGTTTAGAGCTCGTTTTTCTCAGGTAAGGGAAGATTTGGACTGCTCTCACCCGGATCTTCCTCCCTAGGTATGTATTTCTTGTTTTAGGGTTGTCTTTATTAGCTAGGGTTTTTAGGGTTTGTTCTTCTTCCTCTAAAAGCTTCAGGTTTGCCTCTTAGGTGGCTGATTTTGCCGCCGGTGCCGAGTTTTGGAAGGCAGCTGCTGTTTCCTGGAGGTAGAGGCAAGTGGCACTCTTTTCCCTTGCCAACCTTGATTTTACTCCAATTATTCTTGTTGTAGTAGCTCATTCTTTCTTTTACCTAAAAGATAGGGTTGCTACAGTTTTCATCCCAGCTAGATCTTGCTCAATCTTATCGAGTTTTAATTTATTCTCTCTCTTCTTATTCACTGTTTTGTGTCCAAGTAGTGGCTGGAGGTAGGATTTTTGTTTGCTAGTTTTAGCCCAGCTTGGTTGGTAGTTGTAGCCGGGTAGAATGGGTAGGAGAGAGTAAATTAGTATTTTTTTAGTTCTCTGGATGGGAGTGTTGAGTGAGCCTAGGGCAAAGATTTAGATTTTAAAAACTAAGTCAAAAGCGTTGCCAGCCTTGATTGAGTGGAGCTCACTCAACGCCGTCTGACTAGGAAGTTTTTCTAAGTCAAAAGCGTTGACAGCATTGAGTGAGGTGAGCTCACTCAACGCCGTCCAAGTTTGGCTTAGGCATTGACAGTGCTGAGTGAGTTAAGCTCACTCAACGTCGCCAGATTGGTTAGAATTTTTCTAAGTGTAAAAGCGTTGACAGTGTTGAGTGAGGTGAGCTCACTCAACGCTGTCTTCCTTGGTAGATTTTTGTTTTTTTTCTAAGTCTTTTGGCATTGAGTGAGTGGAGCTTACTCAACGCTATCTAGCCTGAAGACTTTTCTAAGTCTTTTGGCGATGAGTGAGTGGAGCTCACTCAACACTATCTAGCCTGATGTTTTTTTTTCTAAGTCTTTTGGCGTTGAGTGAGTGGAGATCACTCTATGCCTATAGCAGTATGGAGTTCACAGCGTTGAGTGAGTTTACTCAACGCCGTTGTCCCGAGAGTGAGTTTTTTGCAGTTAAGTCATTTGGCGTTGAGTGTGTAGAGCTCACTCAATGTGGCGTCGAGTGAACTCGATGCCTTTCCTGCTGGGTGTTAGCGTTGAGTGAGTTGAGCTCACTCAACGTCGCGTCGAGTGAACTGGACGATTTTTCCTTGGCATGGTGTTTTCTCTAGGATTGTTACTGTGGCTTTTTTCATTAGGGGGGTATTTTGTTATCGGCTAGTTTTTGAATGCCGACTCGTGGATTATGGCAGGTGGCGTTTCTGGTGGCTCTATAATGGGTGAATGGTGTGTGCTGAGCTGTGGCCACCACCAATTAGGCCGTTTTGGGCTGATATGGTTAGGTGTGTGGACCCTGTAGCTGCCACTGGTTGTTTTTTTCACCATTGAGTATTTTTGAGTCTGGTTGTTTGGAAGAGGGCTATTTTTTTGCCACCAACCCAGACCCAAGGTTTTACCACGACCAATAATTTGCAAAGTTAGGACTCTTAGTTCCTTTCCTTTCATATGGCTATTTCTATTGGAATATGTTTGCCTTGTTGCTGCTGCAGGTATTTGGCAAAGCATGTCGTTATTCATTCTTGCACTTTGTGTGCTTTGATTGCTCTTTAGACAGTGTTTCTTTTTGTTGTCTTAATTATTTCCTTCTGCTCTTTTTGATAGCATTTGTTGCAGGCTTAGTAAACACCTTCTTTTATTGCTTATTAATCTAATGCTCCACTTCTTTTGATTATATTCTTGCTGAGGTATTCTTTCTTTGAATGCCTCAGGTTCAGGTTATAGTCGTTTGAGCGGCTAGTTTTCTTGTGGAGCTTGCTTGTGCCCTCCTGGGTAGCTGAGATTGCTGTTCCTCATCCTTGTGAGGTAGTTTTCTTCCTTCTATATAGACATGCATACTCACCAGTGGATTCGTGTCAGGTTGTTGACGCCCACTGGTGGCTTACTTGTGATGTTGGATATGAACTGAAACTGCTATTTTTTTGCCTATTTGGAGGTTGTTCACTTGATTTCTGGGAATGATTTATGCTAGGTTGCATGTTAGGTATTTTAAACCGTAAAAGAATTACTATATGTACCTCATGCACGTCATGTTTATAAAACTAAAGCACTACTTTCCCAGGTAACGTAAAGGATATTTTTTATATTATATTAAATTTAGAGTCGTGCATACCATGAGTCGTCCCTCGGGGCACTTATGCTCATTTAGAATATTAACTTAACCAAAATATTTTCCGTTGCGTATAAATATATTTTTAATTGTGGACTAGCTGATCCACTGTGCCGAGGGATGCGTCCATCAAATTTAACCGGTTTTCTTTCATACAAAATTTGGATTTTCTTCAAAGATATAGATTCTGGAGTTTTTCCTGAACGTGTGCAGTTATCCCCTACCCGACGTGGAATCATGGCACGTATTTTCTATTGTTCTGATATGATTTAATTGTTGAGAAAATGCGGGTCGTGACATAACCTTCATCGTTAGCCCATGATTGACCGGTACTCGATCATTTGCAATCACTTTCGTCGGCTCTTTCACAGCTTTTCATAGCACCGATATGTGAAACACATCGTGCAAGCCACTTAGTTCCGCTGAAAGAGATAACTAATAGACAGCTTCTCTTACTCGTTCAACCACTTCAAACGTACGAAGATACCTCAGACTCAAATTTTCAAGAACTGAATCCTGTACACGCCTTTGAATTGCTTGATCTTCAAGTATACCCAATCGCCAACCGCAAACTTCCTTGTTTCGGTGATTGGCGTTGTAGTACTTCGCTTGCATGTCTTGGGATATCAGTAGCCACTCTTGTATAGTACGTATGGTCAAATTTGCATGTTCGGCATCATTATGCTTATATAGCTTTGACTCTCCTGTTTCCACCCAAGCTAATGTTGTACGACACTTCCTACCGTATAAACTTCAAAGGGCGGCATTTGTATGCTAGCTTGATAACTATTATTGTAGGAGAATTCAATCATATAGAGATGGTCCTCCCGCCTCTTCCCGAAATCCAGAGTGCACATACGGAGCATATACTCCATAGTTCTGTTGGTCCTTTCGGTCTGACCATCCATTTGCGGATGAAAGGTCGCACTGAACTTTAACTTTCTACCCAACAATTGGTGGATTAGCCTCCAATCACCTTAAGTAAAACGCCCATCTCGGTCACTAACGATGCTACGGGGCACGCCGTGCAATCGTACGATATTATCCACGTACAGCTTAACAAATTTTTCCACTGAATCGTCCTTCTTGTTAGGAATGAAGTGCGACACTTTGGTTAACCGGTCAATGATCACCCACACAACAACGTTTCTGCTCTAAGATCTTGGTCGTCTATGTATGAAATCCATAGAAATCCCATCGAACTTCCATATCGGGATTGTAACGATTTCAGAAACCCTCCAGGTTTCTAACATTCAGCTTTCACCAAGGCACAAGTTTGACATTTTGCCACGTAATGGGCTATGACTTTCTTCAAACCTGGCCACCAGAACACCTTTTTCATGTCCTTTTACATTTTCGTGCTCACTTAGTGAATTGAGTACTTTGTAAAATTTGCATTGTACATCAATCGCTCACAAAGTTTACCAATTTCTGGGATGCAAAAATGATCATCTTTCCGCAAAAGGCCGTCATTAAAAGGAGTATTGGGCATTTGACACATCTGCTTAAAAACTTTGTAGAATCTTATCGAGTTCCGTTGCTCGCCAAGCCCTACCCACGAGGTCATATTGAACCTCTATCTAGTTCAAGCATGCATTTGAAGTGGCATTCTTGTCAACACAAGAAATGTCGAAGTTCTCCAATTCCTGGATCAGACGCACATCATGCATCTGCAATGAATTTTCCATTGTCGGAGTCCTGCGACTCAAGGTGTCTGCAACTACATTTCCCTTCCCAAGTGTGTAAAGAATCTTGAAGTTGTAGTCCCCGAGGAACTCCATCCACCTCCGTTGACGCATATTTAGATCTTTATGATTTAGAAGATACTTAAGGCTCTTATGGTCCGTGAAGATGTTAACTTTCATGCCATATAAGTAATGACGGCACAGTGTAAGTGCAAATATCACAGCCGCCAACTCCAAGTTGTGGACTGGATAATTCTGCACATGCATTTTCAACTAACGTGAACCATAAGATATAACTTTTTTGAACTGTAGAAGAACACATCCTAAGCCGCTCCCTGATGCATCACTGTAAATCTCATAGCCGTCTGTACCACATGGCGACATCAAAATAGGCGCCGTTTTCAAACGACTCTTTAGCTCTTTGAAATCTCGGGCGCACTTCGGCTTCTAAATGAACTTTTGATCATTTCGTGTCAGTGTGGTGAGAGGTAAGTCTATCCGTGAAAAGTTCTCCATGAAGCGCCTGTAGTAGCCCGTGTTGAAAATTGTGCCCTTCAATGTTCCTTAGGATTTGAAGAGGCATCACCAATTGTACTAAGGGGCATAATGTATTTAATGTGTGCTTGAGTTCATGCATGCAGGTAGTCCATGATTGGACAGGTCAATAAGAAGAATATGTTAAAGAATTCAAATCTTGTCAAGCTCAGTTCAAAGCTCGTCTCAGATTTCGCCGAGCTCAGCTCGCAGTTCATCGAGCTCAGCACACAGATCGTTGAGCTCAGCTCTCCACTCATTGAGCTAAATTCAAAAGCTTGAGGTTCAGCATTCATCGAGCTCAGCCCACCGATCATCGAAAGCAGTCCAACATTCGTCGACCTAAAGTCAGACAAATTGACTAAGCCAAAACCGCTGAGACAGCTAAGACCGTTGAGAAGAAACCACTGAGACAAAAGACTAACACAGCTGAGAAGAAGAAAGCGTTGAGACCACTGAGAAGAAAGCGCTGAGAAAGAAGCTTGTCTCAGCTATTAAGAAGAAACAACTGAGACTATTGAGAAAGAACCCTGAGACAAAGCTATCAGAAATTTGCTAAGTCCAAAAAATGGAGTTCGTCAACCTCAGCTCGACGATCATCAAGCTCAAGTTAAAGGTTGAAGATTCAGAATTCATCAAAGCTAAGCCCACCTTTCGTCGAGCTCAAGTTAAAGCTGGAAGATTCAGAGTTCGAAGATCTTAAATCGACGATCGTCAAGCTTAGACCATGTACTTCATGACATTGCGAGAAAGCTATAGTAGCGCTAGAAGCTACTATTTGTCCTCTTCTTAGGAAGGTGGCGCTCACCATACTTGACTGGGCACACATTCAAATTGTGTCGTTGATTCAAATCAACAGATATAAAAGGAAGAGAATAAAACAAGATTAGGGTTAACAGAACGAGACCGAAAAAGAAAACGAAAGAGAGGCGGCTGGACTTCATCTTCTTCGACAAGCTTTAAAGCAAAGTCCAACATTGAAAGCCAGAATGCAAAGATAGATGATGCTCCTTCTAGTTCAGCAAGGGTGTTCCTTGAAGAACAAGTTAGCTGATTCAATATATCAGCAAGAGAAGATAGCTGCATGAATGGCTGTTAGCCTTCAGCAGCAGATAACTGTTCATTAGTATAGCAAAAAAGTGTTAGTTATAGAAGAAGGCTAATTCTTTCTACAGCAAAAAGGCTGGACTGATATCTGCTCTGTCCAGCAAGGTAGACTCAAAGATTTATCTCTGTGTCAGTATTATAATTTTATTGATTAATTTCCTGTAGGATTAAGTTTATCTGAATCTGAGTGTAGGGCACTTTGTGCCTAAGTGGTAGGTGAATATTTAGTCACTAAGATAGGTGCCCTACTGGGGTACTGAGGTAGGATCCAAGTGTGGATCTAAGCTATAGGGCTTACTTTCCTGAGGTAGGAGAGTGCTGCTCTTTGAGGTAGGATCCAAGTGTGGATATGTGGTAGGGCTGTCCTCACAGCCTGAGTGTAGGGCCTAGTGCCAGAGGTAGGTGACTAGTGTGTCAATGAGTTGTTGGTTACAAGTGTGTCACTGAGTTGTAGGCCTTCGAGGAGGCTGAGCTGTAGGTTCCTAGAAAGGCACTGAGGTAGGTACCTAAAAGTGTACTGAGCTGTAGGAGTGCTGCAACACTCTGAGAGTAGGGCCTTGTGCCTAAAGTTATAGGGCTAAAAAGCCTGAGCTGTAGGCCTTAGAAATAAGCCTGAGATAGGTGGTTTGAGGACCCCTAAGTGGTAGGAGCACTACAGGGCTCTGAGGTTGGAACCTTTGTGGTTCTGAGGTAGGGTTCTGAAGAGAACATGAGTGTAAGGTTGTGGGTCTGAGGTGTAAGCTCTGAGGAGCATTTTGGAGGCGTTTGTTCCTTATCTAACATAAGTTAGAAAGGTGGGAGGGAAAGTGGATGTACCCAACTGGGTAACCACTATAAATACTTGTGTGCTGTGCTGTGTTGCTTGCTCTTATTTTTTTATATTGCAGGTAATTAGGACAAGCTCTAGATCACTAATTCTACAAACAACAAAAAGACATAAGTAATTTCAAAGACCTATTCATCCCCCTCTAGGTGACTAGCTTACCTTGAAGTAATAACTTTCAAGTGGTATCAGAGGGAGGTTACTCAAAAAGGATTTAACAATCTAAGTATACCTCCAAGGTTAGCTAGAAGACATAAGTATGGGGTCTGGTGTGAACTATAAGGAGCTAGGGGCCATGAAACTACCAATCTGCAGGAAGGAAGGAATTGGCCTCTCAAAGCAAAGGGTAAAACTGTTGATGGAAGCATCTAACCCTAGGATCTATGTAATAGTTGTGGAAGGTCCTTTTATCTTCATAAAGGCTTCCACCATAGATCCAACTCTAAGAGTGCCCAATTTATATACAGAGATGGATAGAGATGTGGTAGTGTTGTCTACCATGCACAAGAGGGCACAAAATAATATAGCAGTGACATTGATGACTCAACCTTCCAAAATCTTGTACACTGCAAGACATCCAAGGAAATGTGGGACAACCTTGTGGTCTACATGGAAGGCTCTGAGGAAGTTTGAGATTATAGGAAGTCCATGCTCAATCAAGAGTATGAGGCTTTCAGGCAAAGCAAATCTTAAAAATTAGCTGACTATTTTGAAAGGTTCTTTAGGACAGTTAATGAACTAAGAACCTATGGTAGGGTCTTTAATAACTATGAGCTGAATGACAAGTTCCTTAGATCTCTCACTAGAGAGTGGGACACCAAGATTTGTCCCATTAGGGGAATGGCTAAGCTGGCAAACACACCTCCACCAACACTCATTAGAAAACTGCTGTCCTATGAAATGCAACTGGCTGCTAGACAAGAAGAGGAGAAGTAAAGTCAATCCAAGACCAAGGATAAGACAGTAGCCCTCAAGGCATAAGCCCCAAGAAGAAGCAGAAGAAAGACTCCTTCACCAAGGAGAGAAGCTGAGACTAGCTCAGAATTGTCTGAAAATAGTTCCTCAAACAACTAATTGTCTGATAAAGAGTTTGCAGTCTTCTCCAAAAAGCTTCAGAGGTTCATGAAGAATAAGCACTGGAAGAATAGACCATCATCATCATCCCGGTAAGCCGGCCTTCCTTATGATCTGCCGAATGGAAGGCGGAAGCCGCGTCGGTCCTAACGGCTAGAGCTTTGTCAGACCGCATCGCCATTGCTTTAGCTCGCATTTTAATGTTCTGTGCCGAAGACTCCGGGATAATCTCAATTTATAGATTTCCTACGCAGCTACAGTTATGGTTATCAAATCGCGGTTAGATATCAGGCCGCACGGCTCAACCTGCAAGGTAAAGTATTCTAACCGCATTCTAGTTCGGCAGTTCGAGCGACTAAAATTCCAGTACTTGGCGAAATTTCTAAAGAAGAAAAGACAGCGAGTAGAAGTATTCAAACCGCACAAAGCCGCATGCAATTCGCAGTAATATACTATCGAACATACAACAATTGTCCACAGGAATCAAACTGTCCGGCATCACGAGTTGATGCTTATTACAACGCCAAATTAAAGTTCTCATAATTATTTCTCTCCACTCTCTGGAGCCTCTCGCCCAACCCGCGCGACTTGGTCGCCGGCCTGTACCAGCTGGACATACACTTGACTAACAAGGTTGTGGATATTGTGCAGAGTCCGATGAACTCGCGAGGTATCACGCTCTACGTGGGTAAATGGAACCAGCGACAGAGCGCGATCTCCTGGGTTGCCAGAAGCAGCGACCTGCCTAACCGCCGCGACTACTGGTGAGTCTGAAGTCTCTCCAGAAGCCGGGCGATTTGGTAGTGGCTGCTGTTCAGCAGTCGTCCCAGCAGGTCGCAAGCCTCTACCGGCCTCCTCTGGTCGATCCTTATCCCTTTCCTCGTCAAGTCGAGCGGTGTCCGCCCTTTCCCTCTCTATCCGGCAGAGCATCAACACTAAAGCCTGTAGGTCAAGTTTCTCTGTCTTCTCCTGCTCCAGGTGGGCCAGCGCCTCCAGAGTTCTTTGCTCAGCGTCCTCAAGCGTAGTCTGCATCGTTGTCTTCTCCTCCTCCCAGCTGGCCAGGGACTCCTGCATCCTTTTGTCAGCGGCCTCCAGCGCAGTCCACTTTGCTGTTTTCTCCATGTCCGCGCTGGCCAGTGCCTCCTGCACCCTTTTGTTAGCGGTCTCCTGCGTAATCCGCATCGTCGTTTTCTCCAACTCCAAGCTGACCAAGGCCTCCTGCGTCCTTTTCTCAGCGGCCTCCACCTCAGACCGCATCATTCCTCTCTCCTGCTCCAAGTCCTCCAGCACTTCTTGAGTTCTCCTTTCAGCGGCCTCCAGCATAGACCGCTGATTTTCTTCTTGAAGCCGCCACTCTTCTTCCTTGGCTCGAAGGGCCTCGGCATGCTCCCTTATCCTAGCCTGCAAGGCAGCGACCTCCTCCTGGAATTCGGCCGTCCTCTGGTCACGGACACTTGGAGGTAGCGGCGGAATCAGTGGAGGTAAGAAAGTCGTCAAATCGCCCGGCTTGATGACAGTTTCATGTGCACCTGCAGCGAATAAACAGGCGGTTAGATTCAGTGACATGACCGGCACCTGGTAGAAGATCTCGTTAGAACGAGACCGCAACTCGTGGTTATCTCTCCTTCGAAAGCCGCAGTATCAAGTCTAGCCGCTGGTCGCCTAAACCTTTCTGAATCTATTCGCTTCAGCTTTTCTTTCCATAGCCGCGCGGTCTCTTTAGCTTTGCTTTTCAGTTGTGTCGTGGTCAGGAAGAAGCTCGTCGGCGGATTAAGTATTGTGTCCGCTCCCTTCTTCCGTGACCGCGGCTTGTAGAATTTTACAATACGCTTAACTTCTTTGTGTTTACCTTGCAGGGCAGGAAATGTAGTCGCCACCTGCTTCCCGGCGATTAACTTCTTCATTTCCTCTATCTTCTCTCTGAGTTTTAATTTTTCAGCTCCTTCTGAAACCGCAGGAGCCGATTCGCCAAGCTTCCCTCCTGTAACTTCGACATCGGTGACGACGACCTCCGCAGAAGCCGGCAGAGTTGCCAGTAACTTGTCCTGCTGCTGAAATTTCTCCATGCCCTTCAGGACATCGCTAAGGGATTCGCTAACCGAAGGCGTACTCTCTGGCTCGTCCGGCTTGGAAGATGGAGTCGACAGACCATCAGATACGTCTTTCTCCCACGGATTAAATTCCACACTAGCCGCTCCGGTCTTCACAGAAACATTGCGGTTATCAACCCGCATCTTCCGCGCCTTCCTCTCCATCCTTTCCTCAAGGGTCTCGACCTTTTTCTTACGTCACTTCAAGTGGCCGACTATTGTCTCTGTCCGTTTCCTCTTCTCAGTTAGAGACCGCTCGGCCTCCAGTAGCTTCTTCGAGTCGTCCTCTTCAATAATGATCAAGTTAGCAGATGTGGGCAACTCGCGCGGTTTGGAAGAGTCGACACTTTTCTCCTCCGCCCCGGCTATCTTCAAAAGGGGTTCACCTGATGGCGAGTTTGTAATGTCGAAGGATTTGGTGGCACCAGCTTGCGGGAGAGCAGATTTGGAAACCGCTTCGACTTTCGTCGCGGCCTGCGAGGATTCCGCGACGACTTCCATCGGTTTCTTTCCAGAATCAGAAGCCGCCGGTGCGATCGGCTTGTCAGTTTTCTTCTCAGGCTGTTGGTCGGAACTGTCCGCTTTTCTGCTCCTCTTTTTCGATCCAGACGACTTCTTTTCGCGATCTAGCATCGAGGACATGACGTCCATCTTGTAGAAGTCTCTGTCGGCTTGGAGGATTCTGACCGCAAGTGGCGAATAGTGACCCGTGGCTTGGCAGAAATCTTGACGAAATAGCAGGGCCCTCGACATTTTATAGACGCAGAAGCATTAATGGCAGTCGCGGTCTCCGTCTTAGTTCTACATTTTCGAAGTTTTTCAGAAACTTAAAAATGTGTGGGGATTATGTTAACCCGGAATCCGCGACTAGTTCTCCAGGTTTTCAAGTCCGGGCGGCTTGTGCTTTCTAGCCGCCGTTCTCAGCTAGCGGCTGGCTTATTGTCAGACAAGTCGGGCGGCCTCTACGTCAGACAGCCGCCAGTTCCGGTCCAGCCATCATCTAAGGGTCGGCCTGTCATTGCCCAAGCTGCGCGACCTGTGTCCCAGGTTGCCGTCAGAGGAGGTCCAGACCAGCCGGCCCAGAGGCCGTCCTGCAGCTCGGCAGAAGAAGGTCGCCAGGCCGCACGGCCTGTCTCTTGGCTTTTCTTCTTTTTCTCGATTCCCGTCACCGCTGCCCGATTCTCTTGTACCTCGGGCAGCCGGTAATTTTAGCCCTGCCCGTTTGGGCAGGCCCCCAAGCCTATAAATAGGGGGCAGGAGTACACCCAAAGCACGCTGACTCGAGTGCAAGAGCTTGCTTGTTAAAAGCTGCGGCCACGATTCTAGTCCTTTGCGGTCTATTGTCCGGCCGGCTTCTTCCTTTCTTCTTTCTTTTCTAAGTGTAATCGCTTATTTTCCTATAAAAGGAAAGCCCGCCGCAGGAGAGGCATTCAGGCCGCGGCGGGCGAACTCTGGTGTTGCCGCTGGCAGCGACCCTTTCTCTCTTTTTCCTATCCGGTCCTATCCGCCATTCCTAGCCGCTAGTAACCGACTAGCCGACAGTCTTTTCCCAATACCTTCCCCAGTGCTCGAACGGTTAGCTGGTGGTGCCCGTTTTCTCCGTCGCTTTTCGAGCATCAACACCAGTGAAGTTTTTCTCTTGGAAGCTCTTCTGCAGTCCCGCCAGGAAGAAAATCAAACTCGCCAAGAGATGATCCGCCAGCTCGCCACGATCAATGCCAATCTAACCGCAATCAATTAGCGGTTAGGCTTGCAGTCCGCGAGCATTCTTGTTACATCAGTCAACCTGGCTCCAGTGGACAGTAAGCAGGTCGATCCGCCGGCCTACTCGCCTACCTATCCGTGATATTCGCCGGACAATTCGACTTCCTACCCGGCCTGTCTGCCCGAGTACCTGACAACCTATTCGGCCTACCCGATAGCCTATCCGACAACTCAGTTTTCACCGCAGGACACAACCACTTCAAAGTTTCCAGTCATGAAGAAGGCCCGAGTTATCAAAAATGAATCCTTCAAGCCCTACGTTTCAGAAAAAGGACAAAGAAGTTTGTTATATTTATTCCAGATCAAACAAAGGGAGGGCAAGCCAAGTCGCAAGAAGCCTTCTCGGGCAGCAGGCGGGCAAACAAGATCCAAAGATCAGTATTGCGAATATCACAAGGAAAGAGGTCATTTAATAGAAGATTATAGAGCTCTGCATCAATTGGTTGAGAAAATACAGAAATCAAAAGAATCCCGTAGCATGATCTTGAAGGGCGTGTCATTCATAGGCTGGCAGACGCTTCAACATCAGCAACAAAAGCAATTTTAACAATCAATTCCTTAACCCGATATGTTTTTTCTTTCTTTTATTTCCTCTTATGAAACTTTCTTAAGAAGGATTATAACTCTTTTCTATATTTTGTTTCAGAGATTCTATATCAGTACTATCACTTGGCAAGTCATCATTCTTATGTGTTCACAACCAAGAATTAAAAGATCACTGAATCAGGAGAGATCGCCGAGTCTAGCTACATACCCCTTTAGAGCTGTGCCTTCAGCATAACACCACGTGGACCACGTGTTGCCGGGAGATTTCGCACCGTGCAGTGGGAGCTTACCGACTCTAATGCGGTGGAGTACTAGATTGCGGATCCCAGCTGGTATCTACCTCCACTTCTGCGTTTTGGAGGGACAGGGTGGTTGGTACCGCTACCATGCTTTGTGAGGGATATCGTTGCAGCTAAGATGGGTCTGTGCGGAAAGCCTCACACGCATGTCCCGAAGATCCCCTTAGCATGCAACCCTCGAATACTCTTTGATACTCTCAAGCGGTGCCTGCAGGGAGCCCACGGCCCTTTTGACCCTGTGCGGGAAGCATAATACGCAAGCCCCTCAGGCCGTTCAAATCTAGCTGTGTCCCAGGCAAGAGAGCAGTGTATTCTTTTTCTTCAGGCAGAAGTCCAGCCGGCAGTCAGAGATCAGACCGTACGGTTAGAATATCATGGCAGAAGACAATCTCTGCTTGAGTTATCTGATATTACAAGGCTGAATGAACCTATCCGACCAGCGGTTAGATTTTGATATTATTCTTACCGCCCGGTTATCATTTCGACCAACTGGTTTTCTTAAGTTGGTCTTATATTCGAAATTGCGGATATTATTCTTACCGCCCGGTTATCATTTCGACCAACTTGTTTTCTTAAGTTGGTCTTATATTCGAAATTGCGGATATTATTCTTACTGCCCGGTTATCATTTCGACTAACTGGTTTTCTTAAGTTGGTCTTATATTCGAAATTGCGGATATTATTCTTACCGCCCGGTTATCATTTCGACAGACTGGTTTTCTTAAGTTGGTCTTATATTCGAAATTGCAGATATTATTCTTACCGCCCGGTTATCATTTCGACCAACTGGTTTTCTTAAGTTGGTCTTATATTCGAAATTGCGGATATTATTCTTACCGCTCGGTTATCATTTCGACCAACTAGTTTTCTTAAGTTGGTCTTATATTCGAAATTGCGGATATTATTCTTACTGCCCGGTTATCATTTCGACAAACTGGTTTTCTTAAGTTGGTGTTATATTCGAAATTGCGGATATTATTCTTACCGCCCGGTTATCATTTCGACCAACTGGTTTTCTTAAGTTGGTCTTATATTCGAAATTGCGGATAATATTATTTAACGCCCGGTTATCATTTCGACCAACTGGTTTTCTTAAGTTGGTCTTATATTCGAAGTTGCGGATATTAGTCTTACTGCCCAGTTATCATTTCGACCAACTGGTTTTCTTAAGTTGGTCTTATATTCGAAGTTGCGGATATTAGTCTTACCGCCCGGTTATCATTTCGACAAACTGGTTTTCCTAAGTTGGTCTTATATTCGAAGTTGCGGATATTAGTCTTACCGCCCGGTTATCATTTCGACCAACAGGTTTTCTTAAGTTGGTCTTATATTCGAAGTTGTGGATATTACCGATTATTCACAGTAAAGAGTCTTATCTTATTCGGAACGGACGGATTGGCTAAAATTTCCTTATTCTCCCTAAATTATAAAATCGTATGCAGTGTATATAATCTAGGCGTGTGAATAGACGATGGTGACCGGTTAGATTAAACAGACTACAGATAGTACCTTTGCAACCAAACAGAGCACGTAACCGAGCTGATGATTGCTTATCATCTTTCCGGACAATATGACTGATACTACACGAATTTTCAGAACTTCAATACTTGTGTATTTGCAATTGCCAGTGGGTAGATTGGTTAAAGTTTTTTCTCGCTCACAATTTATGTTCTGTAAACAGGTTTATCCCACGGACAAGTAGGAGAGCGAAAGGAACTATACAACTGCCTTTTTCTTCATCTTGGTCGGCTCCAAATGGCTTGAACCGGAGGAGCTGGAAGAATCACCGGCTTCAGTAGTACTTGAACCCGAGGATCCATCTTCGCTCGAGCTATCGGTTCGGCCCGAACTTCTGTCCGCACCGGACTCATCGGATAGACTGAGTTGGTCGCCAGTAGCCCCATCCTCTTAGAAAATTTCATGAACGACTTCTCTGACCGCTGCATCCCACGCGGCTTCAGCCTTCTAGAACCCGGGAAAGAGGTCGTCAAAAGAGATATTTTCATGTTTCGTCGTGAAGGCTTTCTGCTCCCGCAGGATGTCGAGCAAGTCCTCCCAGCTTTCCCGCAGGTGGCCGACGATTTAATTCATGAAGGCCGGGTTCTTCGGATCATATGATTTCTGCAGGCAAAAAAAAAAGATAAGTTTACGGCTAACATTAAACTACCCGGAAAGCCACGAGGGAAGTGCTTACCGCATTAGCCTCCTTCAATTTTTTATTCTCTGCCTTGAGCTGCTCGACCTCCTCTTCTAACCGCTCGGTTAAGCGGAGCACCTCGGCAAGAGCCTCACTCAAGAAGTGATCCGTGACGAAGCTTCTTGCGCGAAGCTGAGCGGCTAGGTTAGGAAGATTCTCCATTGGGATTGCCCGCAACTCGGCAAGGTTTTGCTTACCATACATTGCCCAGCTAACTGCTCGGGCATGCTTGCCGGTCTTCTCGCTCTTCCATGAAGGAAGGGCGGTGGAGACCTGGATATGTTTGCCGTGGCGGTGCTACTTCATTATCGCCTTGCCGCGGCGGTCTTTGAGTTTCTCGCCAGCTCCGCGAGGGGTGAAGGAATCGGTGGAGTCATATCCCGCGGTGACATCATTCTTCACGCGGCGGTCATCCTCCCTTTTCTTCCGGGCTTCGCTATGAGTAAGGACCGACCCGTCAGGAGTTTCTGGCCTGTTCGCCGGGACGGTCAAGATCGCTACGAAGAAAACGGCTGTTAGTCGCTCGGTAAGGAAAATAGAATATGTCTAACCAGTTTTAAGCTCACCCTCTTTTGCAGGCAAGTCATCTACCATAGGGAGCAGGGGGAGGTAGTGGCGGACGTCTAGCCGCGAGCCGGCTAAGAAGGCGACAATGTCCTTCTCGATGCCTCCGGCTTCTGGCCGCTCGAATATAGTTACTGCCCGGGCTTGCGGGCGGACCGGTAGAAGACCCAGATTCCCCTCAAACATGAGGAAACTGGTCGACCAGTTCTGAAATTTATTCATCAAATTAACCACCTTCATCCCGGTGCAGCCGAACTAGACGACGCCCTTGAAGATCCGGCTGTCCTTCTTCCCGGATGTGATCGAGCGCACCACAAAGCAGTGGCGTAAAAGGTCAATGGAGAATCTCACCCGCTCTGTCCGCAGGTAGATAATGAAGCTAATTATCGATGCCACGGTGTTCGGCGATAGTTGGCAGGGGACGATGCCATAGAAGTCCAGTACTTCAATGAACTCTATCAGCGCGGCAAGGAAAAACCGGAGTCGAAGTGGTCAATCGGGATGGCCATCAAGTTCCGGCTAGATGAGTTTAACCGCTCGTCCTCCCTTGGTAATCACGCGATTACCTCAGGACCAGTTGGATGCGACGCGACAAAATGGTTAAGCTCTGCCCGGGTGATTTCAGAACGCTTGTGGTCGGCATCCAGGAAAGAAGTTGCAGCGGAAGCTCGCGCGGGTACCATTCTTTCTTGCCGCAGAAACAAATGCCTTGGTGATCTTCCGTAGAATACGGACCCTGCTTGTATTTATAGAACCAGCGACAAGCAACTAATCGCGCGGTTAGTCGTGCAAGCCGCACTTGTCAGCACCTGCAGAACAGTTTCGTGGAGCAATTTCTAACAAACAAGAATCTAGTCGTTCGGCTAGAAAAAGCAAAGTCGCCTGGTCAACCTGTCTACAAAGCAGTTCATAAGCCTTTAATCGCTCGGCTATAAAAACAAACCGTCTGCCAGTATTCTTCACCTGCACAAGTTCCTGCGAACAAAATTATACAACCATCGTAGTCGCAGTGGCAATACATCGCAAGCAAGATAAAACATCACAGATCGCGCGGACATTACAAATCAAGCCGCATGCATATTAAAAAATAATCTATTTTTTCCGACCGAATACCAGGTCAGTCCGTTCAAACTAGTTCATTATTACAGACGGCGATATCTCTCTTCTCGCCTCTCCTCTCCGCGGTCAGCCGTGCCCCTACCAAGATGAGCCACCTAGTCGCTGACCTGCAGCACTGCGGACAGCGCGGCAACTAGGTGGTGGGTTAGGACGCTTTGAGACCGGTGTATTCGCGCGGTTTCTATCGCTAGGCAGCTAATCAGAACAGTAGGCTCGTTAAGAGACACATGCTTGACAAATCGCACGGATACATCGGCCTGCTCGGTTGGTTGCTGGCTTTGTTCCCTTTCCATTATCTCATCATATTTCTTCTTGTAGGAGGCAATATCTTCTTCAGCCTGCTGAAGCTGCCTTGCTTGAGCCGCAACTTGATCTCGGGCAGCCTTCTCCCCGTCGCGGCAGGCCTCCAGAGTGGCGGATAGAACGTTTTCTCTGCCGCGGCAAGCCACCAAATCCATGGACAGCGACTCTACCCGTTCTTCCAAGGCCATCTGGGCATTTTCTTCTACCTTCAACACCGCCCTTAGTGTTCAAAATTTACGAAAAGTACGGCAAAGGCGCGTTGTCCTTCATCTTCCCGTGATGGCTGCACGACCTCATCCAGGACGGCCAGAGTGTTCAACACTCCAACATCTGCAGCATAAGCGAACAAGTGAACAGATTAGTTCCACCCCGGTGGTAAGATCGACAAGCAGTAATACTGAGAGAATCGACACCTGAGCGACAATCTTCTCTAGGCGCTGCAGCGACTAGGCGGCCAGGTAAGATTGATCTTTTTAACCTCTCAGGGTCAACCTTCTTCAGGTATTGGTCCCTCAGAAGTCGCTCGATCCGCCTGTTCTTCTCGAGCTCCTCGCACGACAAGAGAATGTCGTCGGTTTCGGTTATTATGCGGATAGATCACTTCACCCGTATTGGTTCCTGGTAAGGTAGTGGAATTTTAATAACTTTGGGGGAAGGTTTTACCATACCTATCTACAGAAGCTCTGTTGCTGTTCGGCGGTCAACTTCAGCCTGCTCTTTCGGCGGAAAGAATCGAAAGATCGCTGAACTTTTCTCCGACGGTTAATAGCTTCTTCTCGGCAAGGATCTGTTCTCACAGCTTCCTCTTCTCCCCCTCAGATGGGTTCAGGTTTCCTTTTCCGGGAATTTCCGATAAGATGACCAAGTCAGAGTTGCCGCCGGAATGTTGGTTGGCAATATCCTCCATCTCCTGCAAGAAGCCGCAGTTAGCGGGAAAAGTAGAGTTAACTGCGGAGCCATCTTCAGCTTCAAGGAAGCATTCAAGCCGTTTCAGTGTGGTTACCTCATCGGTCTGCTCGATTTCCTCGGCTCGGTTCGTCGCCACCATGACCGCCGAGGGCTTCTTGTTTTCTCGCTTCAATTGTCGGATTGTTTCCTCTATACTCTCCTCAGCGGATAGGGTGGACCCGTGTTTCCTTTTCTTTGTCGGAATGGCAAAAACGATGTCCAGGTTCTGCTTCAGTTTGTCGGCAGCAGTCATGGCCGCAATCTTAGCCCTGCTGATGACGTAAGCAAATTCACCAGCTTCCCGCGCGGGTGTGCGGGCCGAATCCGTCTTACCTCCAGTCTCGCTAGGCGGTGTGGAGGTAATATCGACATCAGGTGAAGTCGCGATTGTCTCTCCGACTATTTTCTCCCCGACATCTCGGGAGGGTAGCTCAGCATTCTTTCCGACAACTTTCTCCGCTGCCTCCTCGGCCAGCTTCTCAACAGTCTTCTCGGTAGGCAGTTCCTTGTTTTTCTCAGCATTCTTCTCGGTAGATCTCGCAGGGGTCCGCGCGGTTACTTTATCGGGATCAGTATTCGTTGATTGTATCATTTCAGAGGATCTGACCTCCACTTTCTCATGTTGGCCCTCTCTTAACTACCGCATTTTAAGCGAAACCACGGTGGATGTCTTCATCTTCGGCGATTCCTCGCCGGCTTCGCGGCTAGATGTTCCTTCTCGCGAAGGCTTGGTTGCGGCAAAATTTTTTCTATTAACCCTAACTAGAATGCTTTCGCTCGGACATCTCGAAAAGCAGAATTCTAACCGCTAGAGGGGAAAAGCGACCCGTCTCGAGGCAGTTAGGTGAAAACAGCTTCTTCTTCAGCTATACTTATAGCCTCGAGAGCATTTACTGCGTTCGCGGTCAAGCGGTTAACACATTTTCGAAATTCTTCGGAATTTAGAAATGTGCGGGGATTATGTTAACGCCATTTTGACCGCTCCCACAGTTTTCCTGAAGACCTGGCGGCAAGCCTTTTTCTAGCCGGCTATCCGCTTCCTAGCGGCAAGGCCTGTTCATGTCGTTTTCCAGCCTTAGCGTAGGTCCTCCCCAACGTAGCAGCCACCTAGGGAGAGCCGATCAGCAGAAGTTCTGACCGCCTAGCCGCGCGGCTAGGAGGTCCTCTTTTTATTTTTCTTCCTGCATCTGGTAATCGCTGCCCGCTTCTCCTGTACCTCGGGCAGCCGGTATTTTTAGCCCTGCCTGTTTGGGCAGGTCCCTGAGCCTATAAATAGGCGTGAACAGTAACTCCTAAGGAGGGGATTCGGATCCCAAATCTTACCGCTTGTGGCAGCGGATTCGAATTTCTCCTTTAGCGGATACCTGTTCGTTCGGGCTCTTCTTTTCTAACCATTGTAACCGACTTTTTATGGCAAAAAGGAAAGTCCGCCGTAGGAGAGGCATTTAAGCCGCGGCGGACGAACTCTGGTGTTGTCGCTGATAGCGGTCCTTTCTCTCTTTTCTCTATCCGGTCTTATCCGCCATTCCTAGTCACTAGTAACCGACTAGCCGACAGTCTTTTCCACATTCCTTCCCTAGTGCTCGAATCGTTAGCTGGTGGTGCTCGATTCCTTTTCGCATTTCATGCATCAACAATTGTGTTGATCAAGGTTTTCAGATACGCAAGGTTTTCGACCGTTCTTCTTCGATATTATCTGAAAGGGCTTCAAGTTCATCCAGAAGAAGATTTCTGAATTCAGATCTGAAGATTTTATCGTTTGTATTGAATATCTTGTATTTCAAACCCTAGTTCTTGTAGGATATTTCATCTCCGAGTTTTGTAGGAGGTTTTTGTTGATGAGCGAAAAGCGAAGGCGGAAACGAGCACCAGCAGCTAACTGTTCGAGCACCTAGGGAAGAAAAGAAAAACAAACTGCGAGCAGCAGTCTACTTGGCGGACTAGAAAAGGAACAGAAAAGCAAGAGCCGTGGAGCACGGCAACACCAGACTTCGCCCGTCGCGGCCTGAATGCCTCTCCTGCGACGGGCTTACTTTTGATTGGAAAGGAGGGGTTACAAGAAGGGAAAAGCAAAGCAAAGCAGAAAGCAAGCTGGAGACCGCAAAGCCAGAGATTCGAGTCCGCAGCCTTTAACAAGTGGGCTCCTGGGCTCGAGTCAGCGTGCTTTGAGTGCACCACTTCCCCCTATTTATAGGCTGGGGGCCTGCCCAAGCGGGCAGAGCTAAAATAACCGGCTGCCCGGGGTACACAAGAGCCGGGCAGCGGTGACGGGAATCAAAAAAGAGAAGGAACAAGCAGTCCGCGCGGGACCGGCGGACTGGGCCAGCGAGCTGGAGACCTCCCTTGGTCGCATCGAGCGCGGTTCTTTTAAATTAGCTGCGACCTGAGCGACCTGGGCGGCCTGACTCGGAGCTTGCCGGCCTGAGCCTGACTCGTCGATTGGAGGTCGTCGATCTAGCAGAGCTGGGAACCGAGGGCGACCTGAGCGGACTGATAGCTGGAGTTCGCCTAGGTGACGGACCACGTCAACTGGCGAGCTGGGCGAACTGAGTACTTGAGTTCAGCGAGGGAAGGGCAAGATGCCTAGCTGGAAATGTTGCGGATTCTGGGGTTAACATAATCCCCGCACATTTTTGAGTTTTGGAAAATTCTGAAAATGTTTCCTTAACCGCTGAGTCCGCAACTATCATTAATGCCGTTCGTGCTATAAATACTGCCGGAAGCCCTGTCTTCTGTCAGAATTGTCTGCGCGACGGGTCGTTACTCACCACTTGCAGTCTCAACTTTCCAGTCCGGCATGGCAAGGCTAGGATCCTTCTTTGGCAACATGGCTGCTCCGATTGAGAAGCCGAAAGCGAGTTCCCGGCCTAAGAAATCGAGCCATCGAAAAGATGCGCCTACCCGCCATCTGGGGGAGAGTTCAGGCCAGGTGAAGCAAGATCCAGTCCGCGATACTGCAAAGACTGCGAATGCTCCTCTAAGTCCTCTACGGGAGAAACCGAATCCGCCCTCCGTTTCTGACCAAAACCCTGCGAACTCTTCCAGCATGGAGGTGCATCGCTCTCCTTCCGGGACTATCATGCTGCGGAGTTCCATCGAAAAGGAAGTTGTGGAGCCAGTATCTTCCTTGGCGCTGGTTGTCGCTCCAACCTCAGTTTCCGAACCAAAGCCGGTCGTCATCGACTTAGAGAAGACTCCTGAGAAGAAAAAGAGGAAGAGAGATAGTAATGCCGCCGAGCGGGTAGAGAAGAAGTTGAAAGTTAGAAAAGAGAAAAATATCTCCAAGCGGACTGGAGCTGCGAGCTTGCAGCATAAGCCGCGAGAAAAGGAAGTCCAAGATGATCTCGTCACCCCCGATCCTCTGCTCACAGAAGGTGATCCCCCTTCCACGCTCAGCTTATCAACCACTGAGATACTCGACTCTATAGATAATGATCAGCTTGCGAGTATAAATCGCTCTCTACTGGAGGTGCTGCAGCCTGATACCGCAACTGGAGGAGAAAATCTTGACGACCCTTCTTCTTTTTTTCCAGCTGAAGAGAGGAAGAAAACCGACGAGCAACTCGCAATGATGAAGGCGAAGGTTGAAGCGGCCTCGGAGAAGCTCGTGGTGGATAAGCGGGCTGAGGATCTTCGGATTGCTGCCGAGCTGATGCGATCTGGTAAGTTGCAGCCGGCGACCAAGCGGTTTCAGAGCTCTTGGTTGTACAAATCCCCTCCACGAAAGTCGCGGCCAGTCAAGATCCTTACAGAAACTGATGACATAGTCGCCTCAAGCAGAACGCTGGCCGAGACAAGAGCACTAGTCTGCCGTGAATGGAGGCGTCGCCTAGAGGCTTTTGATCCGGAGCGCGTGAGGCGACCTATCCTTGATAGTCGCCAGATCGCCGCGAAGATAACCAAAAGTGGATAAAAACCTTTTCCCTTTTTTCTTCTTTTTTTTTGGGGCTATTGCGGCTTGGATACTGAGGCGAGTTTACTTTCTTTGTTGCAGTTCAGAAGTCCACGCCTGATTCTGTCGAGGTCGGCGAGATCGTGCCCACGCCACCAAATGTGTCGGAGGCCGCGGCGCGGACTGCTGATGAGCTCGCACAGGAGGAGCTGCCTGCTAAAGAAGACAGCGCACTGTTAGCGAAGAAATATGAGGAAGAGTTATGCGAGCTTCGAACTGAACTAAAGAAAAGCCAAGCGCGGGAAAAGATCCTAGAAAGCGAGGTCGCCGGCCTTTCATCCGCACTCGAAGGAGCGAACAAGGAGAAAAATCGACTGAGCGGAGATGTTAGACACTATAGGAATAAATATTTGGCTTTGGCGAGAGAAGGAAAAAAGCAAGTAAGCGAAGCCGCTGGGGTGAGGTCGCAAACGTCTCAGCCTGCTGTGGGGTAGGGATCGGCCCCTGCGGCAAGCGGGCAGCCCGCGGTGGTCGCAGATCCAACCCCGGGAGTTCAATTAATTCCATTTCCGCGGGTAGTCAGGGACATGGCTCATATGCACCGCACCTTCAATAACATGCACCATCTGGTTTCCCAGCTCTACTGCGAGATCTTGCGAGGGAGCGACCAGGCTGCTCACGTTGGAATGGAGTAGGAGGCGCGACCTGCTCTGAGAGACCGCGGAAGGCGCTAAGGCCTAAACGTTTGTTTTTATATTTTTATATTTTTAAGTTGCTGTGTAATATTGTTGCTGAACATCCTTGTTGTATGATTGTATCTGTGCTGTGATGCTACTCTGCTTGTTGTATTCTATTAGTTTTTCGGATAATCCCGTTATGGAATGTAAGCTATGCGGGATGGCGTTTTATTGGCAAACTGCGGTTTCTGCGGACTGGCTTTGAATCCGCAAAGTCTTGAAATATCTGATATTGCAGGGAAAACAGGGAAGAAGCGAGCTGAGCGGACTGGCTTTGAATCCGCAAAGCCTTGAGAAATATCTGATATTGCAGGGAAAATAGGGAAGAAGCGAGCTGAGCGGACTGGCTTTGAATTCGCAAAGCCTTGAGAAATATCTGATATTGCAGGGAAAACAGGGAAGAAGCGAGCTGAGCGGACTGGCTTTGAATCCGCAAAGCCTTGAGAAATATCTGATATTGCAGGGAAAACAGGGAAGAAGCGAGCTGAGCGGACTGGCTTTGAATCCGCAAAGCCTTGAGAAATATCTGATATTGCAGGGAAAATAGGGAAGAAGCGAGCTGAGCGGACTGGCTTTGAATCCGCAAAGCCTTGAGAAATATCTGATATTGCAGGGAAAACAGGGAAGAAGCGAGCTGAGCGGACTGGCTTTGAATCTGCAAAGCCTTGAGAAATATCTGATATTGTAGGGAAAACAGGGAAGAAGCGAGCTGAGCGGACTGGCTTATCGATCTGAGCGGATTGACGGCTGTCATGTTAGATGGTTTTTATATAAATAGGGTCGTCATTCTCTTTTTGTATAGAAAACAATGGGAGCTGAAGCCCTGCGGTCTGAAAACATGGTGTCTGCACGCACTGAGGCCGCAGCCGCCTTCCATGTTGCTGATCATAAAAGGAGTAGGCTAACCGAAGCCGACCTGGAGGCTTTCTTGGAAGTTTATATGGCGGGCTCGCCCGTACTCGCGCGGCTCCCCGAACACCACGAACGACTGAATTTTTCAAGCGCTACCCAGCTCGCAGTTCCAATAGATCATTTTGACTGCGGGTTCAAATTCCCCCTGCTCTGGGAGGTCGCGGAGATCTTTGAGCATTATGGTGTGGTTCCGGGCCAGCTTGCCCCGAACAGTATGGTTGCCATCTGCAGTTTCATTGCTTACCTGCGAGCTAAGAGGGTTGAATTTTCCTTGAAGATTTTCAGGAAAATTTTCTCTGTTCGCTCCATCACTCCGACGGGAGACCGCGAGTACAAAGGCATCATCTACTTCTACTGCAGGGGAATGAAAGTTGTGGGCTTGCCGAACAAGATCCACAACTGGACCTCTAGGTATCTTATCTTTGAAGGCGACCTGGGGTTCCTTCATACCAGTCCGCAGCTGCGCGTGGATGCTGACTTCAAGAGCGTGCGGCTGAACGATGCCGAGGCCACCATCGTCAGATTCCTTGATGGAGCGAGGCTGGATGTCGACTATTACATCCCGCTGCTGCCTGGGCTGGATACTATTAGCCGCCAAGAGAGTAAGTCTTGCGACCTTCGTTTGTATCCGCAACAACCTGGGAATTTTAGCTAACTTTCTCTCTTGCAGCGACCTTGGCGGTGCCCGCAAATCTGCCCATTGCGCCTGCCGGACAGACTCCTACACAAGGGGAAAGGAGAAAAGAAATCGCAAAAAAGAGGAGGGAAGACGGAGACCCCGCCGCGGGTTACTCTTCCGATGGCAGCTTCGACATTGCGGGCTTCGGCGAGAAGCAGAAGGATCTGAGGGGCAACCCCATGATCCACTGGCATGAGAAGAAAAAGTATGTCCGCCTATCAACGGCTCTTCCCTCCTGGAGGAGTCCGCGCCCATCTCGCCATGCCCACGTCGCCCTGTCCGCCTTATACGGGAAGCAAAACCTTCGCGATCTGCATGGTGTGGCACCTGATGACCTCCCCCTTCTCGCTGCGCAGGCCAGTGCAAACTCCGCCGTCACCAACCACTTCTTAGGCAGGCTTACGTGCGAGCTGCTTAGGGACAATGCGCGGTATAACAAGGAAAGCCATTCGCTGAAAGAAAGGAATAAGCGACTTGGTGTAAAAGTTAATCAATATAAAGAAGACAAGGCCGTAAGTGCTTAGTTAGCCGTCGTTAATCTTGCTTATCTTTCGCGGACTGATGTTTTGATTTCTTTTGCAGATCGCATATGAGGTGACCAACCCAGACTTTCAAAAGTCCATGTTTCCTTTTGTAAGGGAAAGCGTCGAGGTCGCGCTCGAGCGCGTTATCAGCGATGGGTACGCGAAGGCTGGGGTAGACTCTATTCCTTTCCTGAAGCTTTTCCCGGAGCTAAAGGATAAGGTTGCCGAGTTCGAGCAAGCTGATAAGGGGAAAGCAGTTGCCGAGGATGACGAGGAGGAGTCCGCTGACGAGGAAGCCGCTGAAGACGTGGCCTCAAGTCAGCAGCAAGGAGGTCAGTCGGATCAGTCCGCTAACTCCAGCTCTGGTGAGAGCAGCTCGCGAACAGAACCCTCAGCCGCTTCTCACTCTGATGACAGCAGCAGCAGTGACTCAGGCGGCTACTCGCCTAGAGTGGATGTGGATGGGTCGAGCCCGGAGAAGCCTGCGGACAAGAATCAGAGGACAGAATAGGAATATATATATTGTAATTTTTTGGTTTCCTTTAATGTAAGGGGGGGGGGGGGACTCTGCGCGAGCCTGCCAAGACATTTAAATATATTTTTGAATGAATAGAAAAAGGATATTTTTGATCTGAGATGTTCTGCTTTCTTTTCCCTTGCTTATGTTTAGAGGTCGCACTTTATATGTAAATCTTTGTCATTGCTTTGCTGTACGTTTAGAGCTTGCTGAAATTGCATAACCACAGCTTGCTGTAATATGAAAATATTCTAAGCGAAGAGAACGTGTAAAGCGAACTTGGACGAGTTCGGTTGGCAGTCCGCGCTTTGCAGAACAGAACCAAGAAAACGACAATCTGCTCACTTGAATAACAAGAATAGGCGAACTAAGCGGACTAGGGTCACCGTCCGCAGATATTTACGTTTGAATTTTTTCTAAGTAATCATTGTATTCATCGAACAAATTCTGCGAACTAGGCGAATTAGAATGCCAAAGTCCGCACTGCATCAGTCAGCAACATCAGAAAAGACCTATAATCCATAACTAAGCGGGTAAGAGCGGCTGGAGCGTCTTTCCTCACAAGATTATGGACTACCGAATCAACCAAGGGATGGCGGACTGAGCGGATAAGACAACTGGAGTCCGCACTTTATTAATGTATAATATCAGAAATGACCTGTAATTCACAACCAAGCGGGTAGGTGTGGTCGGGGCGGCATTGCTTTCCTCACAAGGTTATGAATTATAGAATCAACCCAAGGGACGGCGGACTGAGCGGATAAGACAACTGGGTCCGCACTTTATTAATGAATAATATCAGAAATGTCCTGTAATTCAATACCAAGCGGGTAGGTGCGACCGGGGCGGCATTGCTTTCCTCACAAGGTTATGAATTATAGAATCAACCCAAGGGACGGCGGACTGAGCGGATAAGACAACTGGAGTCCGCACTTCATTAATGAATAATAACCCCTGTGAAGAAGAAAGCCGCAGTCTGGAGGCCAAGCGGGTAGGTGCGGCCGGAGCGGCATTGCTTCCCTCACTGGACCTCGAGATCTGCAGACTCAATAACTCAATTCACTGCCCTCTTGCCTGGAGTACAGTCTAAGTCGATCTCTCGGGCAGGTACGGCCGGAGCGGCATTGCTTTCCTTTGAGATCGACAAGACTGTGGGTCTCCTGCAGGCACTGCTTGAGGGTACCAAGGAGTGTTCGAGAGTCACAACCCTAAGATGATCTGGGGGTAGGTGCGACCGGAGCGTCATTGCTTTCCCCGTGCGATCATCTGGGTTGTAACAATATCCCTTAAGTGGCGTGGTAGAGCTGACCTCCACTTTGCTCCTCCATAATGCAGAAGTGGGGTTAGGTACTAGCCGGGATCCGAAATCCAGTATCCTACCGCACTAGAGTTGGTAGGCTCCCACTACACGGTGCGAAATCTCCCCGCAACACGTGGTCATCGTGGTGTTATGCTGACACCAACGGTTCTAGGGGAGGTTTTTGCTGAACACGGCGATATCTCCTGGTATCAAGCAACTGTCGGGAGTTGCTCGAGGAGGTAAGAAGGAAGAGGCATTCAAAGAAGTGTTAGTATGAGTATTTAGACAAATATCAATTTTGAGAGCTTCGTATAACCATAAAATAGAGAGTTCAGAGAGAACCGTTTAGAGTTATCCTTGCTTCATATATTTAACTGTCAACACTTGAAACACAAAGATACTTGATAAAAGTGTTAGCAAGGAACTTTTTGTTAATAGTGAACCTCTTAAAGAGTTTACATAGGAAGAAAAGAAAAGAGGTTCAGGAAAAGAACCGCTTTAGGTCATCTCCGCTCCACGTGTGCGGCATGTCTTCTCCTTCAAATGTTTGTAACCAGTAGGCCCCATTCTGAAGTGCTTCCTTGACAATGAATGGTCCTGCCCAGCTAGGATTAAGCTTTCCAACTGAGCTGGCTCTTGCAGCAGCATCGACCTTTTTAAGAACCAGATCTCCCACTTGAAAGTAATTGATCCTTACGTTCTTATCGAAGTAACGGGCCATTCTTCTTTTAACTTCCTCCTGCCTGATAGCAGCCTTGTCTCTGACCTCTTCGATATGCTCCAAACTGAACCTCATCTCCTCACTGTTCAACTCAAGCCAATCCTCCGTACCTTGCCTGGCAAGCAGTACTCTAGGCGACAGAACTTCAAACTCAACAGGAATCAATGCCTCGGACCCGTGAGAAAGCCTGAACGGGGTTTCTCCTGTTGTAGATGAAGGTGTTGTTCTCAGGGTCCAGAGGACTGAGGGAAGTTGATCAGCCCAACTGCCCTTGAGATTTTGAACTTTCTTCTTAAGCAAGTTGAGGATTTGCTTATTAGCTGCTTCTACTTGACCATTGCTTCTGGGATGATGAACAGATGCGAAGCGCAGCTCTGTTCCGATCTGCCTGCAAAAGCCTATCATCTCTGCATTGTTGAACTGTGGACCATTATCAGTGATTATCGCCATAGGGATTCCATGTCGGCAGACTATCTCTCCCCAAATAAAATTCCTCACGACCTGGGTTGTTGTCTTTGCCAGTGCTTTAGCCTCAATCCACTTACTGAAGTAGTCGATCATAACTATAATAAAGCGCCGCTGCCCACTTGCCATGGGAAAAGGGCCAATGAGATCCATTCCCCAAACAGCAAAGGGCCAAGGGGTTGTAATCGATCTGAGAGATTGAGTTGCTTGATGCTGAAGAGGGGCGAATTTCTGGCATTGAACACATTTTCTTGCATAGGCCTCAGAGTCTTTCTTCATTGTAGGCCAGAAGTAACCTTGCTGCAGGATCCTTCTTTCTAATGTTCTTGCTCCCGAATGACTTCCGCACTCGCCAGAATGCACTTCTCGGAGAATGGTGGGAACTTCACTTTCTGAAACACATCTTGCCATTGTGGACAAGAAGGTTTTCCTGTAGAGAATATCGGATATCAAGTAATAGTGTGCTGCCTTCAACCTGAATTTCTTCTTATCTTTTACTGACTGATGTAGATTCCCAGTTGACAGGTAGAGAATGAACGGATCCATCCAAGAGGAGCATTGATCAATCTGCATTATCCCTTCCCCCTCCACTGCCGGGTGGAAAAGCTCAGAAGTTGTCCCTCCTGATGAGAGCCCGTGCTTTGCAAGAACGTCGGCCTCCTCATTCTCTGTCCTTTGGATGTGCTCAATAGTAAAACTTTTGAACCTGCCAACCTCAACCTTTACTAGCACAAGGTACTTTTTCAACACTGGCTCCCTGGTCTCGAAGTTGCCATAAACTTATGAAGCCATTACCAGTGAATCAGTCTTGATATGGACGTGATCAATTCCAAGCTCTCGTGCAAGCCTCAAGCCGGCTAATAAAGCTTCATATTCTGCCTGATTGTTAGTTACTGGGAAATAGAACTTGATGGCTTGCTCAAGCTTGACGCCATTCGGGTTTATTAAAACTACCCCTGCACCCGAGGAGTTTCTACCAGAAGCTCCATCCACATAAATGGTCCAAGCTAAGGGAGACCTTGCCGCCTGGTCCGAGCTAGATTCTATCGTATCAATCCGGAAATCCGCAAGCACCTGTGCCTTGATAGCTATTCTGGGCACATAGGAAATTTCAAACTCACTTAGCTCAATTGCCCATTTAGCTAGCCTGCCCGAATGCTCTGGTTTTTCTAGCACGCTCTTCAAAGGTTGATCAGTAACCACCTGAATTGAATGAGCCTGGAAATATGGTCGGAGTTTGCGGGCAGACATAACTAATGCCAAAGCTAGCTTCTCTAGGATGGGGTACCTTGCCTCTGCATCTTTCAGGATGTGACTGACATAGTAGACAGGGAACTGCCTTCTGCTTTCTTCGCGAACCAGAACTGAACTAACTGCCTCGGGACCAACCCCTAGGTATAGGAACAACATCTCCCCTGCTCGGGGGCTTTGGAGTAAAGGAGTCGAGGTTAGCTGCTTTTTTAATTGCTCAAAGGCCAAGGAACACTCTTCTGTCCATTGAAACTTGGACGCTCCCCGAAGAGTCTTAAAGAATGGTGCGCTTTTATCTCCAACTCGAGGGATGAACCTCCCGAGTCCTGCCAACCTCCCTCCTAACTGCTGAACCTCTTTTGGTGAACGGGGAGGAGTCATATTAAGGATGGCTTTAACCTTATCAGGATTGGGGGCAAGACCCTCAGGAGTAAGGAGATGGCCGAGAAACTTCCCTTTACTTGCCCCAAAGATGCATTTTAACGGGTTAAGCTTTATTTTGTGCCTTCGTAGAGTAGAAAAGGTCTCTACAAGATCTACCAGGTGCTGTGGAAGAGACCTACTCTTAATCAAGAGGTCATCCACATACACCTCGAGATTTCTACTTTTTTGCTCTTTAAACACTTGGTCCATCATGCGTTGATAGGTTGCGCCAGCATTTTTAAGCCCAAAGGGCATCACAAGATAACAATAACAACCGTCATTAGTGATGAACGATGTGCAAGGGATATCAGGTTTGTGCATTCTTATTTGGTGATAACCAGAGAATGCATCTAAAAAACTCATAAACGGATATCCTACCGCAGAATCAACTAATAAATCTATCCGAGGCAAGGGGTAGAAATCTTTCGGGCATGCTTTATTCAAACGGGTGAAATCTACACACATACGCCATTTTCCCCCAGGTTTTTTAACCATTACAACATTCGAGACCCACTCGGGATACTGAATCTCTTGAACGAAGCGTGCTTTGAGGAGTTTGGCAACCTCCTCTCTGATGGACTCTGCTAGCTTGACAGCTACATCCCTCTTCTTTTGCTGGACGGGCTTGGCAGCCGGATCAACATTGAGATGATGGCAAGCCACGTCGGGATCCACCCCTGGCATGCCCTCCGCTGACCAAGCGAAGACATCCAGATTCTTCAATAGGCAAGATATCAACTCCGCCTTTTGATCTTCTGGCAATTCGGAGTTGATGGAGTGCTTTCTTTCTTCCCCTTCTACAATGGGGACTTCTTGCGTTACCTGGGCAGGTTCCAGGTGAGCGCCCTCTTTATCCTCAGCAGCTTCTGATGGAGAAAAGGCTTCTGCTGCTGCTGGAAAAGCTGAGGGGGAGACTTCAGTCACATTAACTGTGTGGAGGTAACACTCTCGAGCCTGCCTCGGGTCGCTCCTGACCCTGCATTGACGGCCATCCTTGCAGAACTTGATGGCTAAATGGTATGTTGAAATGATGGCGCGATATTTGTTCAGCAATGGTCTCCCAAAGATAGCATGATAGCTGCTCGGGGCGTCTACCACCATGAACTGGATTTCCTTGGTCACCCCTCCGAGAGTCACTGGGAGTGTGACATTTCCTTCAACCTCCTTTCTTTCGCCCGAGAAGCCATAAAGCGGTCCCTCGGTGGAAAGCAGAGGCTTTCCAGTCCTCAGGGCTTCAAAAGTGGACTTAAAGAGGAGATTTACGGAGCTGCCAGTGTCAATGAGAATTCTATCAACTGTGAAATCTCCGATGGCTGCCTGGACTACGATGGCATCTTCGAAAGGGTTGGCGGTTACTGGAAGGTCCGCAGAATCAAAGGTGACGACTTCAGAGGGTGGGGCGGAAGAAGTAGAAGCAACCTCAGCTCGGGAAAGCCTTGCCACAGAAGACTTCCGAGTAGACTCAGTCCCTGCTCCGCCATGGATGAAAAAGAGTCTTCCCAGGGCCCCCTCGTCGACAACATCAATACACTCATTTGGGATGGCAATGAGCCCCAGATGGCCCTCATCCCTTATCTCTATGCATTCCTGGTGGACTTCAGCCACCTCCTTGCCCTTGGAGGTGGAAGGCTTTGAAAAATCACTCTTCCTGCCCAGGTCCTCGAGTTTACCCTCGGCGAGCAACCTCTCAACTAGCTTCTGAAGAGCCTTGCAGTCTTTAGTCAGATGACCCTTCTCCTTGTGAAAATTACAGAACTGAGAATTATCCCTGGTCTTCCAATCTCTCTGAGGCCCCTGCCTCTTTTCTTCAACCTTCTTCTGGATTATCTGGGCAACCTCTTCAAAGTCGATGCCCAGATCTGCAAGCTCTTCCATAGGGCTGCTCCCATGAGGATTTGAAGCTGGCAGGGCGCTCTGAAGAATGGGGAGCGCTTGAAGGGGAACGGCGGGAGTGACGGCCAACGGCAGTCTCTGATCATGAAACTGTTGATGGCTAAGGAAGGGTTTCTTATGGCGGAGGTTACGTCCCCTCTGAGGTGGAGGATGGAAGTCAGGCCGGGGAGGCTTACTGTGGTACTGATTGTTGGAAGAGGAGTTGGGGACATCCCTTCCTCCAGCTTTAGCTGTCAGGGATGAGATATAGGTTGGGTTGGCATTTTCTCCCTCAATAAAGCGATTAGCTATCGCTATGAGCTCCTGATAAGTTGATGGTGCCTTTGTAGTCACTTTGAATTTCAACGGGCCCTCCCGGAGGCCGTTAATCAGGGCAACTTTATAATAATCGGGGTTCACATTCCTTACCCCTTGGATTTCCTTTTGGAAACGATCAACGAATCTTGCCACCGATTCATTGTCTCTTTGCCTAATGTCAAAAAGGGCTGCCGGCCCATACTTTCTCTTCTTAGAGGTTGCAAATCTCAGGAGCAGCTCGCTGCGAAGCTTGGCGAAGGAGGAAATGGTGCCTGGAGGCAACTCATAGAACCATTCTCTTGCTTGACCATCAAGAGTGGTCACCAGAAGTTTACATTTCAGGGCGTCAGAGAGGCTCCTCAATGCAACTGCCCCTTCAAATGCCTGCAGGTGGGAGACCGGATCAGTCTCCCCTGAATAAAAAGGGAGACGAGGCTCTCTGAAATTGCTTGGCGCTGACTCCCATCGGATTCGATCGACGAAGGGAGAGTGAGTTTCTGAATCAGCAGAAGGGTGGACTGGAGGACGAAGCTCTGCGAGCTCTGCGGAATGCCGATCAACAAAGTCTAGTCGGCGAGCCGGGGTCCATCGGGCTGCTTCCCTGAAGAAATCCATCAGGGGGACGAACTGATCAGCCTGAGGTCGTAGGGGAGCTGCGGACTGAGCTTGGTGGAGAGGCGGAGGCGCGGTCGCAGGCGACTGCTGAAGAGGGGTGTGACGAGCCGGGGTCCGGCGGACTGGAGTCTGGCGGACAGGTGTCTCAGCAACTTCTTCAGCAACCTGGGGGGCAAGCCGCTGAGTCAATGCTAACAGGGCTTGGCTGATCGTATCGAGCCGCTGGTCAGTCTCTCTTCGAGATACTTCTGCTTCCCAGCGGGACTGCTCCAACGCCTCCCACAGCGAATCATCGGGGGAGCTGGTGCGGTCGGAGCGGCGACCTCGGCGGTCTGACATTTCTATCCACGGTTTCAAAAACTGCTCGAATCTGAAGGTCGCGTGTTAACTGTTGATGCGCGAAAAGCGAAGGCGGAAACGAGCACCAGCAGCTAACTGTTCGAGCACCTAGGGAAGAAAAGAAAAACAAACTGCGAGTAGCAGTCTACTTGGCGGACTAGAAAAGGAACAGAAAAGCAAGAGCCGTGGAGCACGGCAACACCAGACTTCGCCCGTCGTGGCCTGAATGCCTCTCCTGCGACGGGCTTACTTTTGATTGGAAAGGAGGGGTAACAAGAAGGGAAAAGCAAAGCAAAGCAGAAAGCAAGCTGGAGACCGCAAAGCCAGAGATTCGAGTCCACAGCCTTTAACAAGTGGGCTCCTGGGCTCGAGTCAGCATGCTTTGAGTGCACCACTTCCCCCTATTTATAGGCTGGGGGCCTGCCCAAGCGAGCAGGGCTAAAATAATCGGCTGCCCGGGGTACACAAGAGCCGGGCAGCGGTGACGGGAATCAAAAAAGAGAAGGAACAAGCAGTCCGCGCGGGACCGGCGGACTGGGCTAGCGAGCTGGAGACCTCCCTTGGTCGCATCGAGCGCGGTTCTTTTAAATTAGCTGCGACCTGAGCGACCTGGGCGGCCTGACTCGGAGCTTGCCGGCCTGAGCCTGACTCGTCGATTGGAGGTCGTCGATCTAGCAGAGCTGGGAACCGAGGGCGACCTGAGCGGACTGATAGCTGGAGTCTTCCTAGGTGACGGACCACGTCAACTGGCGAGCTGGGCGAACTGAGTACTTGAGTTCAGCGTGGGAAGGGCAAGATGCCTAGCTGGAAATGTTGCGGATTCTGGGGTTAACAGTTTTATCTTCCGAGTGTAGATCCGTTTTTGTTGATCGAGTTGTAGGAGCGTTGCTCCGAGTTTTGTAGGATTGGTTTTTAATCCGAGGATATATTGAAGTAGACGGATGTAGCGTGAAGTTAATTCGGTGAGGTGGAGAGTGGAGTGCCCAAAATCGGGGAACCACTATAAAATTTGTGTACTCTGTACTTGGATTGTTTGTGTTTCTGGGTTCTTTATTTATATTTTTTTGATCCGCAAAAAGACGCAGAACTCACCTATTCACCCCACTCTAGGTGATTTAGTTAGACAACTAGAAACATCAGAATCATTACCCTTGAAGTTCACTTTTGCGCCATGGAAATCTATCCTGATGGAAAGCTTCGTAAAGGAATTTCCTCCGCCGATCCGGTCTCGGTTCTCGACTCGGTGCTCCGATGCTCTGCCGGCTGTCGGATTCCTCCTCTTCCTTCCTTAACCGATCTCTCCTCTCTCTAACTCCTTAGAAAGAGAAGGCTTAAGAGATAATGAGGAATTAATCCTCTATTCCCGGCCTTATTAAAGCAAGAACACATCTGGGCCGTCAGATCTTGTTTAAAGAAATCGAACGGCTCGGATTCACCTGAAATCTCTCAATCCTGGGCCAAACACTGCCTTGCATACGGTCGTGTTCCAGGCCATGTGCCCCGATCAAGTTACGATCATCGAGCATAGAAAAAGACAGGGGTTGAGACATGCCCGTGTCTCAACCTGACACGCCCGTGTCGGTTCTCGACACGCCCATGACCTTAGGGCGTGTCACAGATAACCGCCACACCAACTGTCACGTTGCTTGGTGGACACGGGCAAGGCCATGCCCGTGTCAAATGGGACACGCCCGTGTTGATCAGTACATGCCCGTGTTACCTGACTGTGCACTTCTGACAACACATTCGAGGTTTTCAACCTGAGAAGGACACGGGTTGTGACACGGGTACGGACACGCCCGTATAACCCCTGACACGCCCGTGTTGATACTGTTTCAAAACCGTGTTTCCTTCCGTGTTCTTTACTAGACACAGCCCGGCCAAAACAGAAGGACACGGCCTTGGACACGCCCGTATCCCAAGCCGTGTGCCCCTATTTAGGCACCAAAAATTCCTTAGGACGCGACCAGTTCATTTATTATTTTTGGGGCGTTACATTCCATCCATCACATGAAATATAATATATTGTCTGGCTGGGGCCCCACACCATATTAAATAGGCGGCGGGATTACAAGTTATTATCAAAAATTACTCGAATCCTAACTCAAAGCATTCTAGCGGAAGCTTTTGGGTTGCATGGACTCATACCAATTGAATTTCTAATATATATAACCACAACATTTATATATACCAGGAATGTCAATTACAAATACACAAATGTTCTGGCCTTAAAGCCTTACAGTTATACTTCAAAAATGTGGTTTACAAACATCGGCGCGGAGGTCGGCCACACATGAAAATAGTAAAACTTTTTCGCTCGGCCTTTGAGGGCCAACATAGCAGCAAGGTCTTCAGCCCTCTATTCCAGCTCGTCTCTCCAGCACCTGCACAGGGACAATCCACCACAAGGGTGGCAAATAAGTAAACGGCCGGCATCACTAACCAATTTATAATGATCCTACCCCTTTTTCGGGGCAATGATATTCCTTCCCTCCAGGCATTGCATTTTCACAAGCAGATATATCACAAGAACGTGCACTCACGCACAGTTCAATATATCACAAATAAATGCCTCAACGACCAAATGTTTTGTGCACTCAGTGCACATTTTCGGTGTAACTGTTGCCAAGGTTCCACCACCATTCAGAGGTCCCAGACATAACGGTTAACTTTGAGCATTCACATTCTCCACTGCCCCCAGCCTGAGACTTTAGTATTGGCAGCGTACAGTCTAAGACTCTCATTGTGTAATGCTGATGAATGCTAATAACTTAGGCACATGAGTTAGACAACCATAACGCGGATACAATTCAGCCATTGCCCGTTGCTCAAATCGTCAATTTAATGTCTAGTTTGACGCGGTTCGGCTTCCCCTTGTCCGTTCAGCTCACTGGCCTTTAGGAGCTCGTAGCTCACAGATTAGCCTCACACTCTCCCAGAGATAGGCTTTATAATCAAAAGGGAGTTATTGCCAGCATTCCTCATGATCACTTGGCGGGACCAATAGAAGTTCTCTTTCTGTGCCCAAACTCAACCCAAAACCCTGCAGTATCCTACAGTGCCAGAAACACTGTTATTTTCATAGCACACAACACAAATAGCTCACCAAGAGCTATCATCATTGGAGATACACACTGTCGCCCGGCGATACCCAACTAGTCTTAAAATCATGGAATTTCTAAGGTATTTTCTTGGAATGCAACTCTAGTACTTCCTGCGACTTTCAGTTCACAAGTACAACCCCGCAGACCCCGTAAATTACCCGTTTATACTCTGAGACTTCTCCGACACGCAAAATAAACATCACCAATCCAGACCAACCTGTCTGGATGGGCTTCACACAGCATGCCTATTTCATACTACACATTTCTGGAACTATATGCAAGACTCAATAGGGATTTCACGAATCGACACAAAGGAATTCCCTTCACTTTTCCACCATTTGGTTGGGGATTCTATGGATATGCCAAAAGGACTTCACTTGTCCAAGAAGGAAGATCTTACCCTTGTATTTTTCTTTGGAGCCATGACCTTGTTCTTTGATTCAGATGGAATTGATTATCACAACTTCCTCTCCACGAATCTAGTATTGACTCGCGATTCCGATCACAAGCACACCCTGGATTGATTCTCCTCTTGAGCTCCTGGACTTTTCCTCATCTTCTCACTCCATAACTAAGCAAGAGAGTGTGTGCGAGAAAATGAGAATGAAATCTCAAGTCCAGCCTTTATTTGAACACTGCCGCCGCGCAGTATCATAGGCGGTGACCGCTTTGACCAAGTGGTGCCGCTATCTAGAGCAATCGTCCTGGGATAACTCTCTTGTGCCGCACGATAGCACACTCATCGATTCGTCGACAACATTGAAAACATTTAGTGCTACTGCGACGCGCTTGATTCCTACCGCAAGGCGGTAACAAACCAAGCCCTGGGTCTTTTAATTCACTGAGCTATCACAGGCGATAAGACTATCGCCCTGCGATAACCTACAATGACACTTCTCATTTTTGGGGTGTTACAAGGCCTCACAAAATAGCCCACAAGTCTCTCAGAGACGGGCTTAACAACCAAACATAGCTTTTAGGAAGCTATCACTGGCGGTAGCACTACTGTCACACAGTAGGTGATGTACTATCAGCTCTTCCCATTTTACGGGTGTTTTCCTAGAGACTACCCCCAGTACTCTCAACGAAGTCATCTGCACAGTCCACTACTCCGAAATCTATGTGATTACCACAGAGTCTTCTCGGGCATACACAACATACAAACATCACCAATCTATACGAACCCGTCTGGATGGGCTTCATCTAGCATGCATATTCCGTACTTCAATTCCGGATCTAAACACAACACTATGGGGTTACACGGATCAACCCATCGGGAGAACCAAATCCACGTGTTCGTGAAGTGTCTACCCTCTAATGAAAAAATAAAGGACTTCATATGTCTGATGCAATCTCGGCAAGTGCACCGATCGTCGTCAAGTAATAAACTGGGGAAGTTATCCTTCGAGTATCGAATCTCTCGAGGAGTGCAGATTGGGAGTTTGATCTTCCTCATTGGAAAGTGATTGCAAAACCAACAAAGGTTTGTGGGTTGAGTTTTTGTATTAGAAAAACTAAAATTAATTACGCGGGTCGCCTTCACCGCTTCGCAGTGGTGGAATACTCCGATGAGTATTAGGGCGTGTGGTCGTAACCGTTGAGCGTCGAAAACACCGCTTTGGCAAGCTAGCCCCTAACACACATTAGTGCGGCGTATCACCAAGCAATAATACAAAGCAAGCAAAGGAAGTAAAGCCAAACAATAAACTACAACAACATTTGCAATAGTGAACCATCATGAACATTGTTAAGAGTTCCTAGAAAGTTTAGCTAATATCTAAAGCATAGAAACAACATCCAAATGAGAGTAAAGAGGAGATTTACAACCCAATGCATGAAGGCTAGCAACGATTCTCGACCGGAGTCGATGGTTGTCGGTCTTCGTCTAGGTTCGGTCGGTGGTTGACGTCTGAGGAAGCATGAAGTGCTGGCACCTACCTCAAAGGCGTTTTTATCGTCTTCTTCACGATCCGTGAAGGTTGGTAGTTATCGGAAAGCTCTCCAATGGTAGCGAGAAGGATCTCCAAATGCTCCTCTTGAGATGGAGATGAAGAAAACAGCGGAAGATCTTCGCTTGCGGTGAAGTTTGGAGGAAGAACGGTGGCCGGACGAGCTCTCCAAGGACGAGAGAGGAAAAAGCGGCCGCTGTAAGATTTTCCTGCTCAGAGGAGCGGAAATGGCCGAATCGTCCTTGCTCCAGTCAAATCCTGAGGTTAAATACGAGCAGGTAAGAAAATGGTCACGCACGGTTTTGCGCATGATCGTTCTTTAACCGTGCGATATAAAGTTTCAAAATAAAGCTTGCGGATGTAGATGAGTTGACCCGTGCTTTTTACTCGCGCACGGATGCTTCCGTCCATGCGTAAAGGAAAATGCACGGGTAACCACAGAGTGCTGAAATTCTCGACAAGCAGGTGGAACCGTGCGTTTTATTTGCCCACGGGCTCTTTTTCCCGTGCGTGAACAAATCGCACGATTAACCACAGAGCACTATGAAACTAGACAGCTACAGGAAAACCGTGTGTCTCCTTCGTGCATGGTTTAGAAGAAACCATGCATGAAGAAATCACACGGGTTGGTCAATCCTCCAGAGAAACCTACAGAAAACGCACACTTTCTATCACATCATGCTCTAAGGAAACGCATGACCGTGCATTTTCCACAAGTCAGAATTCCAGATTTGGGCAAAAACTGACCACCTGCACAGCAAAAACCATAGCTGGAGCAAAAGCTCACAGCACCAATATACAACATATAATAACCAAATCCGCACGGAGAGTACCCCAGTACTTACCCTTGACATCCCGGTGCAATTTGCAAACCAAAATGGGCCAAAACAGTGCAACAATGGCTAAGTGAAGCCCTAATCAAATATATGACTTTTCTTACTGAAACAGTAGTGCACATGCAAGATAATAAGCCCAGATGAGTCCGAAAAACCCTATATAAATAAGACTCATCACACCACCAGACTAAAACATTTGTTCGTCCCGAGCAAATCATCCTTAAGGCAGACAAGAAAATGGCATAGCTGCCCTATAACTGCGCAGCGGAGTACCATGCAAAATCGCAAGCTCACACTCATAGGAATACCGTAGAAGGAATTTCTAATTATTCACTAATAGCCTATATATTTCTAAAGACGTATCAAAATATTATTGCTACTCTACCATAGAATCGAGGGGAATCATTCGGTCACGCGCAAGGAGAAAGCAAACAATCACTGAGTTAAGCATTGCAAAAGCAAGGGATCGGGATAACATCTAAAGGAATCCTTCAATGTCGCTGACCATAAGCTCGCCCGTTCACACTCTCTCCACGGAACTAGTTTGACACAAGAATGAATCCGTAGGACTTGGAGTATAATGGAGGCTTAGGCGAAGGTGGGGTATACAAAGATAAACACGATGGATACACACACCAAAAATGAGACTGCCCGAAAGCACTCACAGCTACACGCAACGACAAACACGTGCACCGCACCACCAGACTTGCACTTTTAACGGTGCATGCACGCCCATAACGAACATAATACAACAAAATTTCACAACAACAAAAAACACAACTCTACAACATTTTTTTTCTCTTATTCCACATTAGGAATTTTCATTTCCATTTCATTTCATTTTTTTCTTCTTTTTTATTTAACCAAATAACCAAAACGAGCCGAAAATACGGCAACACCACAAGCGGTATAAAGCTCCCGCATAAAAGCCACACATAACGGATACAAAACTACAATAAAACATTCCAACCGAGCGACCAAAATCCGGTGTGCAAGTAGGAAAGGCTATATGGCTTTGGTAGCGAGGCGTAGGGATGCCCAAGGAAGAGACAGGATCAACGGGGAAGCACAAAGTGACAACCTACATCACATGCGCACTTGACCAACCATGCACCCATGCTTCAAGAGTATCTAGGAGAAATTGCTTAGCCACCGAGAAAGACAATCCTTCCTCCTGACTCGAGCAATATGAGGCTAGCGATGTCGACACACATCCCTACGCCACCGTTTGATTCACTCCAGATTTGAAGTAGGAGAGTAAAATAAACAAGATTTACGCCAATATAAATAAAATACGCTATGAGCATAAAAAGAATCTATTTCTACACGCAATCCTAAATGAGACGCGAGCACTCGATTAGGAGCACACATGGAGGCAACATTTTACTCTGCCTCGCAGTCCTAGGCCAACGCCAAAATTTTCCAAATCGCACACTAGTGACGATAAAACTCACGACGTGCTCCTGTTTAAGCACGCGCTCAAGTGTGTTGCAGTGGTATGCAATGCCAATCATCACAGACAACAAATGAATATATTCTTCTAGTATGACAATGGTTTAATGCACGTGTGTGAGTACCCCGCACAACTCTCCCCACCAGACTTAGCCTAAACATCCTAACACCACAATGTGATCATGAAATTAAAAAGCAAGAAAGGAGAAGGGGTTACCCAATGCTCTGAAATGACCATAGCAGAAGATTGGCATTAATTTCTGTTGAAAGTCCACGGCCTGAATGAACTCCACCCGCAAAAGAAAATACCTCCAAGCACAACAGTCCATATTAAAGATTATGCAAAAAAACAAAAACAAAATAATGGGTTGTCTCCTAGGAGCCAGTTTTCTTTACCATCCTTAAGATGGTAAAATACCTACAATAGCAGATTTATATATAGTTCAAGAGCATAAATTCAGTACACAACGATTAAGTCTAAAACTTCACACACAACATTAAGCAAAAATTATACTGAAAGGGGGGAGATCCTTCACATCTAAACAAGCCGCTGACTTTTGATAGATCCCCCCTGACATGCGAGATGGGGGAGAAGCTTAAGCTTTAGGGACTAGAGAAGACAAAACTCCCCTGCCCCTCGCCTCTTCATTCTCGTTCCGGCAGGCAAAATCCAGCGCCTTGCACATTCGCAGGTCTTATTTTCGCAATTCCACGGATGGAGATCGCCATGGTGGTACAACAACTCCATCCAATTCAAAGGTAGCTTTAGATTTTCTGTATGGAGGCATCCTTTCCTCACCCGCAGTGGGTGATAGATTAGCTCATATAACCTATTTTACAGTTTTACACAAATCATTTGGCTCAATACACGTTTTTTATTCTAATTTATGCACGCTTTCAACAACCGTTCCCCGCTCCTTAGTCTCAGCATCGTGCCTTTCACTCCGCTCACTACCCTTCTTATACGCAACTTGCTGAACTCCAAACAACTCCGCTTTTGTTTCCCCTTCAATTATCTTCAGCATTTCTGCTACTATCACCGCCCTGTCTTCCCCTTTCTGCAGCACACCTATCTCAACAACACTAGGCAAACCATCAGATAACACAACATTCAAATCCTATAGTTTTTCATGTTCATTCAAAATCATAGAGGGAAGGGATGACGGTAAAGGCGAAGCAACCTTGGATGCCAAGGTGATGCCGCTCGCGTTAAACTGCAACGTCGCCCCACTAGATTTTAGTAAGGGGACCCCTAAGATGGGTTTTGAAGCATTCCCCATTGGTCCCAGCTCCTAGAAATTAGTTACCACCGCAGCCTCGTTCAATATCACTTCCACCTCCTTTATCTCACCGTCGGTCTTCACTATCGACCCGTCGGTTAGCACGAATGATTTCTGGACATTTGACTTGATATTTAAAATATATTTTTCAACATCTTGCAAAGCAAGAATGTTGTAAGAATATCCGGAATTACATAGGGCCACTGTCTCTACTTCATTTATTTCACACTTCACAACCACATAATTTTTAATACACTCATCCGTCTCCCCAAAACACTTCCCTTACTCACGAGGATTTTTTTTCGTGTCGCTCGGGAGGGCGCTACGAGTACGCTCAGAGAACACTTGGGCCAGTTTCCCAAGCTACGTCTCCAAGTTTCTTATGGAGGCTGTCTGACTTGCCATGTTGGATTGAGCCATCTCCATGAATTTCTCCATCTTCTCTTCTAACGCGCTCTTTCGCATCCCCTGTGCGTTCTGATTATAACCTGATTGTGGTGGTTGCTGCCGGCAATTACAAGCTTGAGCATCAAACTGATGCTAGCCTCCCTGCCACCTTTGACTGGGAGCATTTTGGTTCCAGGAGAAATTTAGAAGATTTCTCGCATTCGGGTATAAGCATTGTTATAAGGAGCAGCATGGTTCTGATTCTTTATAAAGTTCACACTCTCGTCAGCAGATATACCTGAGGGATCAGCAAAAGCTTCTCTAGCTGGGAACTCATATGTATGATGGTCGGGGTTTCCCCAACCCTAGCATGAAATAGCCATCACGTCGATCAAATTACTCGCACCCCTAGGTGTGTTTCTTCCAGCAGTCCAATACATGCTATGAGAAGCAGTGTCACGAAAGAGCCGCAAAGCCTTATCGGGAGTCAGGTTCATGATAGTGCCTCCAGCCTTCGCATCTATCACGGCCCTATAATTAGGCTCAACAGCAAAATAAAATATTTCAACCAAATTCCACGGCTCACAGCCGTGCTGGGGGAATCAATGCTACAAATCAGCAAATCTCTTCCATGCCTCAGATAATTTTTCCTGGTACAGCTACCGGAAGGTGGCTATCTCCCTTCGAGCATTCACTATTTTGTCAACTGGGTGGAATTTGGCTAAGAACTTCGAGGAAAGAGCCTCCCACGTAGTCGCAGTCCCGGGAGCAATAGTGTGGAGCCAAGTTTTTTCCTTGTCCCTTAGCGAAAATAGGAATAGCCTTAGCTTCACCACATCTCTTTAATGTCGGTGTAGTGGAAGGTGCCACAGATCTCCGAGAATTCCTCCAGATGGAGCTGTGGATCCTCACTTGGCAGGCCTGAAAACTGCGTGTTATTGCGAATCATGTTTAGGACGGTAGGCTTTACCTCGAAGTGTTGGTTAACGATGACTGGGCTGAAATCAGGGTAAACACTTCCTGCGGTAGGGGTCGTGAAGTCTCTCATTGTCCTATTGCGGGGTCAGACCTCCTCCTAGTCTTGAATGGCCCGTTCACCGAGGCCATTTCCTCCTTGACCTAAATCTTCCATTCTTTCTCTTCCTTCCACAGCAGCAGCAGGCCGGCGGGCTTGCCTCGCTCGTGCGGTTTCAAGATCAACTCCAAGATCTTCACCTTTATCCCTGGGGTTTGAATCTGTCATACAACACACAAAAACCGATCAAAATGCCAAAAACACTTGCAACAGCTTTTCAATAGAAAAATACACAACTGTTGCACTCCCCGACAATGGCGCCAAAAACTTGATGCAATCTCGACAAGTGCACCGATCATCATCAAGTAATAAACTTGGGGAGTTATCCTCCGAGTAACGAATCTCTCGAGGAGTGCAAATTGGGAGTGCGATCTTCCTCATTGGAAAGTGATTGCAAACGCAACAAAGGTTTGGGGGTTGAGTTTTTGTTTTATAACAACTAAAATTAATTACGCGGGTCGCCTTCACCGCTTCGCAATGGTGGAATACTCCGATGAGTATTGGGGCATGTGTTCGTAATTGTTGAGGGTCAAAAACACCTCTTCGCCAAGCCAGCCCCTAACACATGTTAGTGTAGTGTATCACCAAGCAACAATCCATAGCAAGCAACGGAAGTAAAGCCAAACTATGAACTACAACAACATTTGCAATAGTGAACCATCATGATTATTGTTAAGAGTTCCTAGCAAGTTTAGCTAACATCCAAAGCATAGAAACAACATCCAAATGAGAGTGAAGAGGAGATTTACAACCCAATACGTGAAGGCTAGCCACGATTCTCGACCGGAGTCTAAGGTTGTCGGTCTAAGTTTGAAGTGTTGACTCCTACTTCAAAGGCATTTTCCCCGTCTTCTTCACGATCCGTGAAGACTGGTAGTCGCAAGAAAGCTCTCCAATGGTAGCGAGAAGGAGCTCCAAATGCTCCTCTTGAGATGGAGATGAAGAAAATAGCGGAAGATCTTTGCTTGCAGTGAATTTTGGAGGAAGAATAGTGGCTGGACAAGCTCTCCACTGAGGAGAGAGGAAAAAGAGGCTGCTGTAAGATTTTCCAGCTAAAAGGAGCGGAAATGGAAGAATCATCGTTACTCCAGTCAACTCCCGAGCTTAAATACGAGCAGGTCAAAAAATGGTCACGCACGGTTTGGCGCACGACCGTGTGTTAACCGTGCGATATTAACTTCCAGGACAAAGCTTGCGGACGAAGATGAGTTGACCCATGCGTTTTACTCACGCACGGACGCTTCCACCCATGTGTGAAGGAAAATGCACGGTTAACCATAGTGCGCTGAAATTCCCAGCAAGCAGGTGGAACCATGCGTTTTTTTTTTCACGCACGGGCACTTCTGCCAGTGCGTGAACGAATCACACGCTTAACCACAGAGCTCTATGAAACTTGACAGCTAAAGGAAAATCGCGCGTCTCCTTTACACACAGTTCAGAAGAAACCGTGCATGAAGAAATCGCATGGGTTGGTCAATCCCCCAGAGAAACCTGCAAAAAATGCACGCTTTCTACCAAATCATGCACTAAGGAAACACATGATCGTGCGTTTTCCACAAGTCAGAATTCCTGATTTGGGCAAAAACTGACCACCTGCACAGTAAAAACCAATGCTGGAGCAAAAGCTCCCATCACTAATATACAACATAAAATTACCAAATCCACATGGGGAGTACCCCAGTACTTACCCCTGACATCCCGAAGCAATTTGCAAACCAAAATGGGCCGAAATAGTGCAATATTGGCTAAGTGAAGCCCTAATCAAATATATGACTTTCCTACTGAAATAGTAGTGCACATGCAAGTTAATAAGTCTAGATTAGTCCGAAAAACCCTATATAAATCAGACTCATCAATGTCCAAGGAAGAGGATCGTTACCCTGGTAGTCCACTTTGGCGCCATGGGAGAAATCTAGACGGTTGAAAACAACTGCTCCGGGCTTGCCTTCGTAGATCCGAACTCGCTTTGTGAATCTGAGACCCGAAACATGAATGGAAGCAAGATCTCTCTTCTTCCGGCACTGCTACTCCTCCTCCAGAAAAATAGGCCAAACTTTCCAACTCCAGAATAATGAAGAGGGAATTGCCGAACTAGGCATATAAATATAAAGCTACCATCGCGCGGTAACTATCTACTATCACGCGGTACTGCCTCATTTCTCATGTAACCTCCCAGGCCCTCCAATCACAGGCCGACACGTCTCCATGCCATTACAGAATCGCTAACGCTGAATGTTAGGATGCTAGCACCTCGCGGTAGCTAGCAACTGTTACATCACAATTGCCCCTGTTATCGCCAGGCGATAGCTACTACCGCCACACAGTACTAACCTGAGTGCTTTGACAAATAAATTACCAAACTACTGCTTGCGATAACCCTACCACTGGCATTATATTCCCGAGAACTCAGACAAAAAAGGCTAATGCCGCGCACTAGAAATGTACCGCCGCGCGATAGACTAGGCGTTGAGTCGACTCAACGCTCTCAACGCTATCAATGGAGCTACCGCCGCATGGTACCTAGCTACCACCAGGAGATGACCTCCAGAACACCATTTCCTGCCTTAAGAAAATAGGGGTGTTGCATCTCGGACTCAACTTCTTCAAGCGTTGAATCCTGGATAGACCATTGAACCACTTGATCTTGAGATAAACCCAATCCCCAACCTCAAACTCAACATCTTGATGATTGGCCTTATAGTACTTTGTCTACCTATCTTGAGAAACTAATAGTTTCTCCTGAATCAAACATATTATAATAGTTGAATCTTCAACATCTTTACGCTTATACAACTTTGATTCACCTATTTCTACCCGAGCCAATGGAGTACGACACTTCCTATCATATAAGGCTTCAAAAGGCGCCATCTTAATACTCACTTGGTAGATATTTTTATAGGCAAACTTGATCATAAAGAGATGGTCCTCCCACCTCATCCCAAAATCCAAGGCATATATGTGAAGTATATTCTCCATCGTCCGGTTTACCCTCTCGGTTTGACCATCCATTTCCGGATGAAAGGTCGTGCTAAACTTGAGATTGGTACCCAAATATTGATGAATAAGCCTCCAATCATTTGAAGTGAAATGCCCATCTCTGTCACTCATAAAGCTATGTGGCGCACCGTTCAATCATACGATATTGTCAATATAAAGCTTCACCAATTTTTTTCACTAAGTTGGCCCTCTTGTTCGGACAGAAGTGCTACACCTTTGCCAATCGGTCAAGGATCATCCAAACAACATTGTTCCCTCTCTGCGATCTCGGCAAGCCATGCATTAAATCCATAAATAGATCGTCAAACTTTTACTCCAGTATTAGTAATGATTTCAGGAAACTACCATGTTTTTGACATTCAGCCTTCACTAGGGCACAAGTTTGACACTTCACGACATAAAGAGCTATGACCTTCTTCATCCCTGGCAACCAAAATAGTTTTTTCATATCCTTGAACATCTTTATGCTCCCTGGGTGGATTAAGTACTTTGAAGTGTGCCACTTACATCAATTTCTCCAGTAATTTGCCCATATTAGAGATGCACAGCCGACTGTACTTCCATAAAAGACCATCTTAATAGGAAAACTGCGAATTTGACCCATCCATAATCTCTTCCAAATAGCATCTCATTCTGTCATCCAGCTCCAATGCATTCTGAGTCCTGTCTGCGAGGTCATATGACACCTCTGTCCAGTTTAAACATGCATTTGCACTAGATCTCCTATCAACACATGTGATCCCCAAGACCTCCAAATCTCAAATAAGATGCTCATTATGCATCTGTATCCAATTGGCATGTTCTAGATCCCTACGAATCAACGCATCTGCAATAATATTTCCCTTCCCAAGAACATAGTGTATCTCAAATGTATAGTCCCCAAGGAACTCCATCTACCTCCTTTATCACATATTCAATTCCTTTTAGGTCAACAGGTACTTTAAGCTCTTATGGTTCGTAAAGATGACAATCTTCACTCCAAAGAAGTAATTCCACCACTGTTTCAGGACAAATATCATAGCTTCCAACTCAAAGTCATTGAGTAGATAATTTCCCTCGTGCATATATAGCTGGCTAGAGCCATGAGCTATAACATCCCCAAACTACAGAAGAATGCAGCCTAAGATGATCCTTGAGGCATCACTAAAGATCTCATAGCCTTCTGCACCATGTGGCGAGCAAAAAATAAGCATCGTGGTGAGATGAATCTTCAACTCCTCAAAAGCTCACACGCACTCTGGTGCCCAAAAAATTCTGATCCTTCCTTGTTAACATAGTGAGAGGTAGAGCTATCTGCGAAAAGTTCTCTACAAAGGGCATATAGTAGTTAGCAACTCCAAGAAAGCTCCTGACTTCCACCATAGTAGACAATAATTGTCACTCCCGTATCACAACTATCTTCATCCGATCCACAACAATACCCTCTCCACTAACCACATGATCAAGAAAATCCACTGATGATATCCAAAACTCACACTTAGAGAAATTAACGTAGAGTCGATTCCTCCTCAGGGTCTGCAAAACCAACCTCAAATGATTCGCATGATCCTACTCTGACTGAGAGTATACAAATATGTCATCTATAAAGACGAGCACAATTCAATCCAAATACTCTCGAAAGGTCCTATGCATCAGATCCATGAATATTGATGGCGCATTTGTTAACCCAAATGACATCAAAGTAAACTCATAGTGTCCATAGTATGTACCAAACGATGTCTTGGAAATTTCACTTTCCCTGATCCTCAACTGATAATAGACACACTTCAAATCCAGCTTTGAATAGATAGTTGATCTTACCAGTTGGTCAAATAAATCATCGATTCTCGGAATCAGATACTTATTCATTTCCGTCAGCTTGTTCAGTTCACGGTAGTTAATGCATAAATGCAAGCTTTCATCCTTCTTCTTAACAAAGAGAACCTGTGCTCTAGCAACTCCTGCAACTGAACCTTTAATTCCACCATCACCTTTAGAGCTACTCGGTACGGTGAGTGTTGGATTACCCTATTACTGATTTGGGCTAGGATTACTATTCTTTGTTTAGGATGTTTATTTTGACCCAACTTGTATAGTCTATGGTTGTTACTTCCAGGGTTGTTACTTTAGAAGGAATTCCAGAGAAGTTCAGTTCGACGAATGCAGAGCTCAGTTCGACGAGCTCAGATTTCTAACTCTGAGTTTAGCTCGACGAACACTGATCTCAGACCGATAAACACTTATCTCAACTCAAAATCTCAGTTCAACAAAAGCTAAGCTCAGTTTGATGAACTCAGATTTCTAACTTTGAGTTTAGCTCGATGAACGTTGAGCTCCGATCGACGAATGCTGAGCTCCAATCGACGAATTCTAATCTCAAATCAAAAGTCCAGTTTACCGAAAGCCAAGCTAAGTTCAACAAACTCAGGCCTCAGCTTGACGAAAGAGAAAATTTAGTTCGATAAACATCAGGCTCAGTTCGACGAATTCCCTGCTGAGTTCGGCATTCAGGCAGCTTCTATTTATAGATGACAGAATGTTTTGACATAATTACAGTCAGTAACAACTCTGATATTTAATGCTAAATATTCTAAATGAATATAGCTGTTTAAGGCAGCATTAAATATGGATTTATCATGGAGTTTTAATTCTAATTAATTCCAAGGCAGTTACGTTCTCATGGGATTCTTCAGGCATTTCAGAATCATTTTATTTAAAATATTGAAATCTTCCCTGATAGTCTACATATAAAAAAGATTGCTGCTTCACCAGACATAAGTATTGAGAGATATAGAGTCACAAAAATATACTTTCATTCTGCTTCAACTCTCCTTGAGACATCAAAATACACGTCTGTCTCAAACATCTGCTGGAGATGAACAACATACAAGAAGACCTACACCCTGAAGAAAAGTTTCCTCAATTGATCATAAATTCTATTCAAATTAGGGGGAGTTTTTTGCAATATCATCCACTAAGTCTTCTCAGGGATTCTTGAAAGAGAAGATAAAATAAACTTCTTTTAGTTTATTCTTTAAACTGTGTACAGGGTTTTATCTCCCTTCAAAAGTTAACTCTTGGTTCTTAATTCACCTGATCAAAAGACTTAAGCTTGGTTTTTGGGTACCTGGTCAAAAGCCCAAAGGGTTGCTAGATCTCCCTTAGAAAATAGATCTTTTGGTGGCATGGCACCTGAGCAAAAACCTATAATGGATTCCTACCAGGGTGGTAGAAGAGTAGACGTACCCAGATTTTATTGGGGAACTACTATAAAATCCTTGTGTCGTCTGTGATTGCTACTTTCTTTATTTGTGTGTTGTGAATTTTATCTTTATATTTATATATATATCACTAACTTTAAATCCGCTATAAAAATAAATTAAAGTTTTAAAATAATCTATTCACCCCCTCTAGAGTAAAGTTAGATCTATCAGTCACTTTCAATTGGTATCAGAGGTTGGATATTTTGGTTTTATTGGCTAACACATGAACCAACAGATCTGATAGATCTTATTTTATCTAGAAATTTGTCATGGCACAAAATAAGGAGTACTCAAGCACAAGACCTCTTGTTTGCAATCTTAAGAAGTTTGCACTATGGAAATCAAGGATTAAATTATATATGAATTCTATTGATGAGGATATCTACAATTCTATTTTGATACGACCACCTCTACCACTAGCAACAAGCACCAGTGTTGTACCTCCACCAGAATGGACAGAGGCTCAGAGAAAATAAAAAACTGTTGATGCAAAGGCTATGAATATAGTAGCCCAGGAATGTTTGATGATATTTTTTAGAAGGTTATTGAATTCACCTTAGCAAAAGATATATATCTGGGACTCCCTCACAGTAATGGTAGCTGGATCAACAGATGAGAGAAAAGATAGAAGATCTCACCTGATTTCTCAATATGAGAATTTCAAAAATGGTGAAATTTAATCTATTGATAATATGTATACAAGAATCAGTCTCATAATTAATGAACTAGAAACCTTGGAGAAGAATATTACTTTAACAAAAGTCAATGACAAAATTCTAATGTGTTTCCCTAGCACATGTGATTCAAGAATTTGGCCAATTAGAGAAGCCAGAAGTGTAAATTAAATTTCAACAGAAACATTGTTGGGCAAGATCAAATCATATGAGCAGCTCATCAAAACAAGAGAAGCTAAACAAATAACTTCATCCTCAGTGAAGAAGGAAAAGAGTATTGTCTTCAAAGAAACTGAAGAGGAAGAACAACTTCCAGAGAATGAAGAACTCATGAGTCTTTTGGGCAAAAGATTTTATAAAATGGCTAGGAAAGACTTCATGAGAAGATTTTCCAGAAACAAGGACAAAACAATGTATGACAAAACACCTACTAAGGAAATTATTTGCTATGGTTACAGGAAACTAGGACACATTCTTCCAGAATGTCCTTAAAATTAGAAAAAAGATAAGAAGAATGAGAAAGACTCTAAGAAATATTCAAACTAACCTTCTTCTAGTAAACATAGATAGAAGGAGATAGGCTTTGTAGCTGAAATATGGAGTGATACAGAAACTGAATCTTCATCCAGTTCAAGTGAAGATGAAGAAGAATCAAATGCTAAAGAAGTTTGTATGATGACAATTAGTGCATCAAACATCAATTTTGATTATGAATCTCAGTCTGAAGAAGATCAGGTAATTTCAACCTTTGATTTTACATAAGAATAATTTAAAATAGATTTTAAATTACTTTGTAAAGATCTGATACAATCTGAGAAGGAAATAAAACTTCTCAGAGAAAAATTAAATGAACTTAACAACTTATCTTCAAAAAACTTTAAACTTAAAGAAGATTTGAAAATTGCTAATGAACAAATAGTTTCTCTAGAAAACAAATTATATGAGGCTAAGATTTTTGAAGAATCTCTTAATAGGAGAAGTATCAACTTGATGAATATCACAAGTACAGTCAATGACAGATTGAATGACAAAATTGACTTTGGAGCTTCATCTAATCAACCTCACATTCTTCAAAAAAATATTTTAAATACCCCTGTAAAATCCATATCTGCTAAAGGAAAAGAAATATTAGCAATTACAGATATAGAAACTGAAGTTTTGGTAAAGAATGTTCTAAAACAAAATACAAATTTTCAGAAAAACTATGTTCAACTGAATTCATCGAACCAATCTCGACGAAATCAATATTATTCGTCGAATAGAGATCGACGAACGCTGAACACAGAAAATGTATATTATTATTTTTTGAATAGAGCTCGACAAACTCACTATTATTCGCCAAACGAAGTTCGATGAAATCAATATAATTCGTCAAACTCAAATTTTTCAAACAGAAACTTAAATTCTTTTCAAAAGAATAATCAAACACAAAAGTTGATAAACACTTTTACTGAGTGGATCATTCCTCCCATAAGATATAATCCACTTGGCTTTAAAAATCAACCAAAATATTCTTATATGTCTATTGATAATGACCGAAAAATAAAACCCAAGGTAACCTTGGTCAAGAACACCTAACTTATTTTTATTAAAGAAAAGAACTATCCTACCATAGAGGAATAGTGGTATTATGATAGTGGGTGATCTAAACACATGTTAGGAAGAAAAGCTAACCTGAGTGACTTCATAGCAAAGCTTGGACCAAAAGTCATATTTGGAGACTCCAACTTTGGCCAGATAGAGAGGGCTATGGAAATGTCAAGGTTGGAGTTGTTACCTTCAGAAAGGTAGCCTATGTGAAAGGTCTTCAGCATAACCTTATCTCCATCAGTCAACTATGTGATGAAGGTTATCAGGTATCATTTAATAAATCTTTAATCTCTATTATATCTAGTGTAAACAAAGTTATTTTAATTGGGGTTAGGCAGGGTAATAGTTATTTTGTCAATTTTAATTCTGCTAAAACTGAAATATGCTTGTTTAATCAGATTAGTAAATCTAATGAACTTTGGTATAAAATATTAGGGCATATAAACCATAGAACTATTGCTAAATTATCTAAGGACAACCTTGTCAAAGGAGTACCTTCTGGTTCTTACAAGAAGGAAGGAATTTGTAGGGCTTGTCAATTAGGTAAGCAAACTAAAAAACTTTTTTAAATCCATATCTAAAAGTGATTCCCTAGAATTTTGTATTTGCTACATATGGACCTTTTTGTACCTATTTCAATACAACATTTGGGAGGAAAGTAATACACTTTAGTTATTATTGATGATTTCTCTAGATTCACTTGGGTGTTCTTTTTTAAAAACAAGTCAGATAACTTCAAAGTTTTTACAGACTTTCTTAGTAACATCAAGATTGAGTATTCTACTCAGATTGCATTGATCAGAAGTGATCATGACACTGAGTTTGAATCTCTTCTAATGAGAGAATTCTATGAGAAAGAAGGCATCAGGCATTGTTTCTCTGCTCCTAGAACTCCTCAACAAAATGGGGTGGCAGAAAGGAAAAAAAGAACTCTAATTGAATCTGCTAGAACATTACTTGCAGATGCTCACTTGCCCCTATCTTTTTGGGCAGAGGCAGTAAACACGGCAAATTATGTTCTAAACAGAAGCCTCATTCATAAACTCAAGGGTAAGACTCCCTATGAATTACTTAAAAATAAGAAACCTAAAGTAAAAATTTTTAAAGTTTTTGGGTCTAAATGTTATATTCATGACAATGACAAGAAATATTTAAGAAAATTTGAAGTCAAAGCTGCAGATGGCACATTTCTTTGATATTCTCAAGTCATCAAGGCTTATAAGGTCTTTAATAAATCTACCCTTAAAATAGAACAATCCATACATGTATCTTTTGACGAAACTAACATGTTTATAAGGAGAAGAATAATTCTACCAAAGACTCTTTTCAGATACTAATTCTATGTGAGAAGTTAGATGAATTAAATCTTAAGCAAGAGGATACATTGCATCCTTCTCAACAAAATGCTGAAGACAGTGATAAAGATAATCCAGAAATTTATGCTGAAAAAATTGTAGCTAATGAAATTCCACAAGAGGAATTAACTACACAAGTTAATGAAGAACCAACTCCACCTATTGATTTTGTCACACTTAGAGATCATCCTAGATCTCAAGTGATTGGAGACATATCAGTTGGTGTGTAAACAAAGAATCAACTCAGTGAAGATCGGATGCATACTTGTTTTTTTTATCTCAGATTGAACCTCAATCAATAAAAGATGGAGAACAGGATCCTCATTGGATCATTGCAATGCAAGAGGAACACAATCAGTTTGAGAGATGTAGAGTTTAGGACTTAGTTCTAAGACCCAAAGACTATCCAATAATTGGAACCAAATGGGTCTTCAGGAATAAATTGGATGCTCAAGGAATTATAGTAAGAAATAAAGCTAGATTGGTAGCTCAAGGATACTTATAGGAGGAAGGAATAGATTATGATCAAACATTTGCTCCTGTTGCAAGATTAGAAGCTATAAGAATAATTCTTGTTTTTGCTGCATTCAAGAAATTCAAAGTATATCAAATGGATGTGATGAGTTCCTTTCAGAATGGAGAACTCAAAGAGAAAGTTTATGTAAAACAACCACCAGGTTTTATCTCTTCAACTCTCTCTTCTCATGTCTTTAAACTTAATAAAGCTCTTTATGGTCTTAAACAAGCTCCAAGAGCTTGGTGTGAGACTTTTGCTAGTTTTTTTATTAGAAAATAAATTTTGTAGAGGCATGGTAGATAAAAATTTATTTTTTAGACATCATAAAACTAAAATTATACTAGTTCAAATATATATTGATTATTTAATTTTTGGTTCTACTAATTCCAAACTTTGCAAAAGGTTCTATAACCAAATGCATTCAAAGTATGAAATGAGTAGTATGAGTGAATAATCTTATTTTCTTGGCTTACAAGTGAAGCAAACATCTGATGGCATCTTCATATCTCAATCTAAATATGTTAAAGAGCTAATTAAAAGAATTGGGATGTCAAATGCCTCCTCTATGAAAATACCCCTGCCCTCTAATGTTGTAGTTTATAATGATGAATAGGGCAAACTATTGATCAGAAAACATATAGAGCAATCATTGGATCTCTATTATATTTAACAACAAGTAGACCAGATATTATGTTTGCAACCTGTATTTGTGCTAGGTTTCAATTTAACCTTAAAGAATCTCACCTTATTTTAGTAAAAAGAATTTTGAGATATATAAAGGGTTGTCCAAATCTAGGACTCTGGTATCCTTTTGAGTTAGGATTTGAAATAACTGGATTCACAGATGCTGACTATGCTGGATGCAGAGTGGATAGAAAAAGCATATTAGGAACTTGTTAGTTTCTTGGTGATAGGCTTGTGTCATGGTTTTACAAGAAGCAAACATATGTTTCTACTTCAACTGCTAAAGCTGAATATATTGTAGTAGGTAGTTATTTTTCACAGATTTTGTGGATTCAAAATCAAATACTAGATTATGGTTACAAATTAAATATATAAATTATTTTCTATGACAATACAAGTGCAATTTCAATTTCACAGAATCCAGTCCTTCATAGTAGGACTAAACATATAGAAATTAGGCATCATTTTATCAGAGATAATATAGATAAGAATAAAATTCGCCTTGTATTTATTTCTATAGATTTACAAAGAGCTGACATCTTCACTAAACCCGTAGATGAAAAAAACATATTTTCTTTTTAAATCAATTAAAAATGATTGAAGGTTAATCAATAAATTGATTTTAATTCGGATATCGACGTTTCGTGAACCTTTCGTGAAATTTTCGTCGAATGGAGATCAATGAATTAGTTTCAAAAACCTTTCGTCGAATAGAGCTCGACGAATTATTATCCTTTCGTAATTTTTTCGTCGAACAAAGATCGACAAATTGTAAATCTTTTGTTAAATTTTTAATCGAACTGGGTTCGATGAATTATTTTTCATCGGACAAAGTTCGTCTTTTCAACTTCTGAAAACTTATATTTAGGTTTTCATCAAACTCAATCCTGCACATTCTCATTTCTCTTGCACTTGTTTTTTTGCAAGACAATGGCGATTTCACAAGCAATTCTCACTACAATGACGTTTGGTGTAGGTTTTGACATCGACAAGGAATCCTTTTGTCATTCAGATCAAATAATCGAGGAAATTTTGCAACTCTTCGAGGAACAACATTAGCAAAATTCATGACCACTCGAATCAAACTCCTTGTCACAGAGATTAAAGAATGGATTCATGCAGCAAAGGTTCGTGATATCACAACATTACAGGATTAATCTCAGGACATAAGGTTTCTCTTACACCTTAAATTTTATCTGAAATTTTCAGTTATGTTAATAAAGAAGAAGATATAGAATTTTCTTGTACATAATTGGATATTATGCTAGATAGACTGGGTCACTCTCAAGGAAACCCTAACCATTTTTTGAAAAAGAACTTTTCTATAGAATATAAGTTCTTAGTCGATGTGGTAGGCAAGGTTCTTCTTGGCAAACATTCAGTCCATGGTTATGTTACCAGGCACCAGTTCTTGTTGATGTGTGCTCTGGTGGATCAGAAAAATATTGACTGGCGGTCAGTATAGTTTGATTCTATTAAGAAGAAGATTACTAGCAAGTCTGGAGGTTATGACAGAATTTTGGGAATTTTCCTCCAGGATAAATGTCTAGAAATTTTGGTTTCTCATACAGTGCACATAAATGCTTCCAAGAGTCTAACCTCTGCCCAATTTGGAAAATGGGAGAAGGTAATTCCTAAGCCTTCTAGGGCTGTACCCTCTAGGGTTGCTTCTAAAAGCACAAGAGCTGTCTCAGCTACACTCCCAACTCCACAAGAAGTTCCTCAACTTATTTCTTCCACTCAACACTCTCCGCAACATTCACTTAGACCATCCTCACAACCTTCTCTACAACCTACTTTGTCTTTAGATGTTCCATCCACATCCTTCCATACAAATTCCCTAATTCATCAGTCACCTCTTTAGTCACCACATTCATCTCCACTTCTTTCATCTCCACCTTATTTCTCTCTACATTTCTTATCTGCACCATCTTCAACTTCTCCTCACTTCTCTTCAACTCACCAATCTCCACTTCACCAATCTCCACCACCATTATCTCCTCCTCACTGACCCATCCAGAAGATCATTCCTAATGACATTCCCCCTATCATCAATCTTCCATCTATAACGTAAACTTTCTCTATTTGTACATATTGTGCAAATAGATCAGCTCTCTCCACATCTACTCAGCATACACCTGAGATTATGTATCTTGATTTCTCTTCCATTGCCACTAACCTTCTGGATTTCATCACTCCTATCCTCAGGAAACTCTTAGATGAAGCTTTGGCTCCTATTATGGCTTCTATCTCATAACTTTCTTTTAAACTAGCCTCTTCTCATTCTGACCCTTCTTCTAGGGGCCTAGATTCAGCTTCCCCTGGATCTAGGTAGGGGGAGATGTTTAATGAAGAAGCTCTAAATGCAGATGTTCTAGTTACAGCCATTGAAGAAGCCCCTGTTACAGTAGTAGTTATTTTGGATGAAATTCAGGATTTAGAAATTACCAGTGCAGCTGAGGATGAGTCAGAATTTATTTCTATTGGTGATGTCATTATTCATCCCACAGTCATTTTATACTCTTTATTATCAGTTTTTGATTTACTACATAGTTATCTTCCTAGTTTACCAGTTTTTGCAAAGAATCATTCTAAAGCAATAGTTTGCTACTATGCTCCTATTACTACTTCTGCTTTAGAATATCTTTTAAGAGATGTTATTACTAGTTTTGAGAATGTCTCACAGTCTATGATAATTGATGATCCAGTCCCACAGACTGTTATGATTGAGGATATAATAATTATTTTTGAGCAAGCTTCTTCCCCTCCTACCTTTGTATGGGATGAAACCCCTATGCCAAATTTTGATGATTTGCTTAATGAAGATATGAAAAAGGAACATAATGTATATAATCAACCAGAGGATCAATTTTATGATCATACTAATAAATATAAACAAAGTGATGCTTTATATGATCTGCTAGAAGAACAATCAGATGTTAATACATATTCTGATGAGTCAGAAGACTCTAGCTTTAAGAAAAGGAAATTCAAGAAAAAGGCTCCAGCTAAGGTTGCTCCTCAACCTTCATCTACAGCTGATATTTTCTATTTTATTCTGCAAGGTATAACTCTTACACCAGACCATCCGACTTGGATGAGATATTCTAAAAATGAGTAGAAAATGAGTAAGAAAATAAAGAGGTATCATACACCTCCAAAGTATTGGAGAGGTCCTCCTCCTCCTCTAGCAGCAGTATAAGCAGGAAGTGTATCTTCTTCTCAGAGGCCTACTTCAAATTATTCTAGACAAACTCAAGGTAGGCAAGATTGACCTATGAGGTCTAATTCTTATAGCAGTCAGGGTAGTCAACAATAATCAAGACAAGACATGCCAGCTTCTCCAGTGTTTGAACAAGAGTTAGATCCAGTATACAGGATGACAAGGTTCAATGAGCATGTTGCTCTTTCTCAAATAAAGAAAGCAAGGATAGAAGGTAAAGACACGTCACAATTTACTACAATGTCTTCTTACAGGCAACAGAAGTTGGATAAATATAAGAAGAAATGCTTATTTAATGTTGATAAGTATATGAGCTTGCATCCAGAGGCTGCTGTGCCTAGAACTACTTCTTTATTATAGGTTCTCAAGATCTCAAGATGAGTAAAAGAGAGTCTGAAGATCTAACCAGGAAGCTAATTTTTACCAAATCTTCTTTAGATTCTTCTTCAGCTGCACCTCAAAAGGGCTCTTAATTTTTCATTATAACTTTGAACTTTGGTGATATATTTATAAACTTTCTTAAAGCACTTTTATATCTGCTGAAAATTTATAATTTGTCAAATAATTATGCTTTGTGTTTTTAATTTTTGATAGTATCCTCACCCAAATAGGGAAAGATTGTCGGAACACCCTATTACTAATTTGGGCTAGGATTACTATTCTTTGTTTAGGATGTTTATTTTGACCCAACTTGTATAGTCTAGGGTCTCATAAGTTATTTCCAGGGTTATTACTTCAGAAGAAATTCTAGAGAAGTTCAGTTCGACAAACACAGAGCTCAACTCGACGAAGGTTGAGCTCAGTTCTACGAATTCAGATTTCTAACTCTGAGTTTAGCTTGACAAACGCTGAGCTCCGATCGACGAACTCTTATCTCAACTCAAAAGCTCAGCTCGACGAAAGCCAAGCTTAGTTCGATGAACTTAGATTTCTAACTATGAGTTTAGCGTGACGAATGTTGAGCTCCGATCGATGAACTCTGAACTCAACTCAAAAGCTCAGTTCGACGAAAGCCAAGCTCAGTTTGACGAACTCAGGCCTCACCTCGACGAAAGAGAAAATTCAGTTCGACAAACTCTAGGCTAAGTTCGATTAATTCCCTGTTAAGTTTGACGTTCAGGAAATTTCTATTTACAGAAGGCAGAATGTTTTGAAATGCTTATTTTCAGTCAGTTACAACTCTGATATTTAATGCTAAATATTCTAAATGAATATAGCCATTTAAGGGAGCATTAAATATGGATATATCACAGAGTTTTAATTCTAATTAATTCCAAGGCAGTTACATTCTCAAGGAATTCTTCAGGCATTTCAGAATCGTTTTATTTGAAATATTGAAATCTTTCCTGACAGTCTACATATAAAAAAGATTGATGCTTCACCAGAAATAAGTAGCGAGAGATATAGAGACGCAAGGATATACTTTCATTCTGCATAACCTCTCCTTGAGACATATAAATACACATCTATCTCAAACATCTACTGGTGAGGAACAACATACAAGAAGGCCTACACCTTGAAGAAAAGTCTCCTCCCTTGATCACAAATTCTATTCAAATCAGGGGGAGCTTTTTGCAACATCATCCAATAAGTCTTCTTAGAGATTCTTGACAGAGAAGACAACATTAACATCTTTCATTTTATTCTTTAAACTGTGTATAGGGTTTTAACTCCCTTCAAAAGTTAACTCTTGGTTCCTAAGTCACTTGATCAAAAGACTTAAGCTTGGTTTTTGGGTAGCTGGTCAAAAGCCCAAAGGGTTGCTAGATCTCCCTTAGAAAAAAGATTTTCTGGTGGCATGGAACAAGAGAAAAAACATGTAGTGGATTCCTACAAGGGTGGTAGAAGAGTAGACGTACCCATATTTTATTGGGGAACTACAATAAAATCCTTGTGTCGTCTGTGATTGCTACTTTCTTTATTTGTGTGCTGTGAATTTTATCTTTATATATATCACTAACTTTAAATCTGCTTTAAAAATAAATTAAAGTTTTAAAATACTCTATTCACCCCTCTCTAGAGTAAAGTTTTATCAATCCCTCACTTTCAGTGAGCATGACACAGGTTTCGCACTTGACCCCAACTCAATAGTGAAGTTAATCTATTGCTGAGGTGGAATTTCAAGAAGATCTTTAGGAAACACATCCACAACTCTGATACAATAGGAATGTCACTCAAACTAGACTTCGACTCCACAGTATCCAGACGCATTAAGAATAACTCTGCGCCCTTCCAAACTGCCATGACCACATGGAGAGCAGACATTAATATCTTGCTCCATCCCTGCATACCAACAAATTTAGTCTTGTATTTGGTGTTTTGTCCCAATATGACTTCTTTTTAGTTGCAATTGATGCAGACACACCGCTCTGAGATCCATTCCATGCTAAAGATCACATCAAACTCCGATATTGGTAGTACAGATGCTTCCAATCCAAAGTCTTGACTTCCTATCCAAACCTAAACATAACAAGCTCTATCGACACGCTTTGAGTAGCCATTAGACAACAATACATACAATCTATATGTCAATATAAAATAAGGCACACCGATACACAATACGAAGTCCTTAGACAAAAAGGAATGAGAAGCGCCTGTATCGAACAGTGCTTTTGCTGGATAGTCCAAGATTAGGACAAAGCCTAATACAAATAAGTTAAGTAGTGCACACAAGATAACAAGTATATAAAGCAATAAAAGTTGTATACTAAGCTATACCTATCACCACATTGCTTTGTTTTATGGCCTCATGTTGGCCAAGATTGTACACTCGGGGCTATGCTGGAGCATAATTGGACGCGACGACTCCTTTACTCCCCAGTTTCCAGTAGAACAAGTCGCACCCGACTTTTCTCTTCCTTTGGAGGACCACTCCAATAATCTCGAGCAAAGTGTCCTAGCTTTCCACAAGTATAGCAAGTGGGAAGTCCTCAGCCAGTAGTCACTCTAGAAGCCTTAAAAGAAACTAGCCCCAAAGACCTAGTCTTCTTCCTCCATCGATTTTGATGCTCAGACATTGCTGACTGCGGCACCTTAAACTCTAGCTTTTTCACAGCCAAGTCATTCTTATGCTATACTCTTTTATATCCTAATTCAGGGAGCGAGCAGTATTGACCAACGTCAAAAAGCCCCGCATTATCGAGCCTGAGAGAAGTAACCTTAGATCATCACGAAGACCTTCATAGAAGTTGTTTGTCTTGTGTTCCTTATTAGCAAATTATAACCCGCATACCGCCCTAATATTGTAAACTCATGTAAGTAGTCATCAACAGAACTCTCACCCTGAGTCAAACTCTGGAACTAATTCTCCATTGAATTCCTCTATGTAGATTAAAGATACCTTGACAGAAAAATCCTCGAGAACTCCTCCATTGAGACCTCAGATAGTTGTCTTCCAGCAAATTGCTGTAGTTCCAGCTCATCCCACCAGAATCTTGCTTCTCCTTCTAAAAGAATGGTAGCCACAAACACCTTCTGACTCTCCTTTGTCTCCGTTTTCATCAAGGTTTTCTTTATCTTCAGAGCCAGTCTTCAGCCTGAGTGGGGGATCCAGTTCCCTCAAATATTAGAGGATGGAAGCTCATAACATGCTTTAGTTTCTTTTTCATTGCCCGCCTCATTGCCAAAGGCTAATTGGGCACTTGCCTCATATCCCCAAGCTCAACTACATCAACTTGCGTCGGGGCAACCTCAGAGGTCGGAGGCTATACTTGCCCTCCTGGCTGCGTATTTATCATTGTGAACGAGACTTCAACAATCATTCTTATTATTTCAATAGAAGGAGGAGGTGTAGACACCTCAGCTGGTATACTACTCTCGAGCGCTGGGGCTGAGACTACCCAACACCTCTTTTAGTCACCTATAATCGTGAAACACGCAATTAAGCGACTAGCAATATTGCATAACAATAATCAAAGAAACTTTCAGGTTCCAGAAACATGTGTATTTCGTTCCTAAGAGGACATTCATGGGTTCTTTAATGTTATAACGGTAATGCACAGATATGCTCATCACCCCTTAAAAGAATTCGACCATGAATTTGAGTAAGAAAGGTCAACACCAGAAGCTGATACCAAATTATAATTTTCCTTTCAGTCATATAGAATATAATAGAAGGTCCGGCCGGGGCCTCACGCCATATTCCACAGATAGTCAGAGGAGTTACGCATTGAAACTAAATCATTCACACATCCTAACTAAGAGTTGCACTCTAACAGAAGCATTAAAATTACTTAGAACCTAATCTAAGAATGTACACTAAAATATAGGAATGATATATACATACATAAATAGTTTGGCCTAATGGCCTTAGAAACTATTTCCTTCATAAAAGTGTTTTACATACATCGACACATTGGCTGGCAACACATGACAATAAGAAAAAACTTTGCTTGGCCTTCAAGGGGCGGCATAGTTCAATGGGGTTTCCACCCGCTACTTCCTGCTCGGCTTTCCAGCACCTACATAAGGACATTCCACCTAAACGTTCCAAACAAAGCAACAGTAAGCTTTAGCTGACCAATTTATAACAACTCCACACCTCACTCGGGGCGGCGATGCTCCTTCCCTTCAAATAACAGAATGTCAATATATATATATATATAATAACTATCTTAGATGTTTGCACACAAGGACACATGTCCCATACACTCAGGGCACATTATCAGTTTACCTGACTTTCCCAATCCCACCACCAGCCTCAGTACCAGACCGAGAGTCAGCACCGAGCACTCGCAAGTAAGGCACACATCCACGACTCTAACTGTGCCAACGACGATTCCAAGTACCTTAGGAATCTAACCAAAATGACATAGCGTGGGTACAGTTTAGCCATATCCCATCGCTCAAATCGTCATTTGTACTACGCATGATGCGGGTCAGCTTCCCCTTTCCCATTACCGCATATATAACCAACGTTATGTAACAAGGCTGTCCCTCATGGCCACCACAACAGGGAACTTCAGGCTCTTAGCTCCATATGTTATCCATCATATCCTCAGGACCTAGGCTTGCAATAATAAAACTACTTACTGTGAACTACTGCCTGCGGTAGCACTACCAACGGGCGGTATTTCATAGAACTACCATCTTGCCCAAAATTTGGGTATTTTCTTAGAGCTCCCCTCTAGTACTACATGCAATAAGCTGCACAACCCAAAACTCCATAAAACTACACATTTACCAACAAAGTTTTCTTCGACACTTAAATCAATCATCACTAATCAAGAAAAACTTGTCCAAATGGGCTTCACACAGCATGCTTATTATGTAATTTGATTCCGGATTCTATATGCAAGCTTAATTTCAAGGACATCACTAATCAACCAGTTGGAAACTTTTCATTCTCCACTAATTAGTTAGGGCTTCCATCCACATGCCAAATAAGGATTTCACTTATCAAATAAGGAAGATCGTTACCCTTGTCGGTCACTTAGGATCCATGAATTTGCAAGAGATCTAGATAGAAGTGTTCGCAGCACCTTCCTCTCCACAGATCAAACCTCAGTTAGTGAATCTGACCACATGAACTCCTTCCAAGCTTTTCAAGAGTACTGAACCAACCTTCTCCTTCCTCACCTTTCCTTCTTCTTTCTTAAGGTCCAAGAGAAAGTGAGAGAGAGAGAGAGAGTGAAAGAGAAAATGAGAAGAGTTTTCTCACCTCTGACCCTTAACAGTCACGGGCCAAACATCAGCCATCTGATCTTCAGGCTAAAAGGAATGGATGGCCATGACTAAACTGACCATTCTTTTTAGATTCGCTACCGCCACACAGTAGCACGCTATCGCTTGGCGGTAGTACGCTATCTCCTAGCAGTAGCTTAGGCGGTGGACACTTGAACCAGTCAGCTCCGCTTCGCCTCTTAACGACCACCTCAACCTATCCAACACGTGGCATGCTATCATCAGCGATATCGCTATCGCCTGGCAATAGAATCCCGACGTCTCTGGTTCTGAGTGCCAACAACTTGATGCTTGCTACTCAATGACCACTAGTTGACGCCAGCCACTCAATAACCGCAACTCGACGCCCGCTACCGTCGGTGGTCCCTAGCTATCGTCGGGCGGTAGCTTCTAGTAACCCAAAAAATTGTTGTTTTTAAACATGGGAAACCTGGGTGTTACACAAGTTGTACTGAATAGACCCTCCTTGTGACTATTTTGTGAATTATTGCATAAATGTGACACAAGTAGGTCTTATGTGGAAATGGTCTTGGTGGTCCTTTGATCTGAAGTCACAACATTCATCTAGTAAGGAAGAATGTGCTATGATGCCATCTAAACTCTTTCTTGAGAAATGTTGATGTTAAGGAAAGTTATTGAGTGCATTATGAATCATTTTGGTGTTTGTGTGTGGGCAAAAATTGGATTTGTCCTCCTATATAACATGAGTTACATCAATAGGTCCCTTGATGGAATGAAACTAAGAAATGCATGGCCATACATAGTTGAGTCAATATATGATATTAGGTGCACCATTTTCTGGAAATTCATTTTAGATCAAGAAATTAGGATTGAACAATTTTAAGGGTGACACGATCCATGTCTCTAGGTCTTCCGGATGTAAGGGATAAAAGGACATGACAAATCTGAAACATTGGTCACTTTAAGTTCATTGAGTTACAAACTCTTATATTACTTGGGTAGCAATGATGCATTGCTAGAGGACACTGATTGCTTGTAAGACAATAGTCGATATGTTCTAGCTCAAGTGGGATATTGTTAGAGTCTTTGTGATCTAGATGTAATCAACGAGTTAGTCTCACTACCAACGTAATATTTGCTTATGAGGTCGCACATAATAACCTATGAGAAATTAGATAATTGATCGAGGTGGCTCGACTTATATAGGATATGAGTCCAAAGGCAGATTTTGTGTCAGCTAAGTCATTTGTCGACTGGATGGTTTGTCGTCTTGAAATAATTGTCGCCTGGATAGTCCAACCAATGCAGTCGACATGACATGCAATTGATGCAGTCGATATTTCTGGAATAGCTGTTTGACAGCCTACAGACTGGATGGTTTAGTCGATGCAAGTGATGCAGTCGATATGCATGCAGTCAATAAGATTAACTGCTTGGATTTAATTTGAAGTTAAATATCATCCTGACGTGCCTTTCTATTACCTTAAGCCCTGAACCCGGTTCAACTTCTCTTTAGGTAATTCCTATTAAAGCCAAACCCGGTTCACTGAATATTATATATATATATATATATATATATATATATATATATATATATATATATATATATATATATATATATATATATATATATATATATATATATAATTTCAAGGTTAGGTCAAGCAGTTTTGCGGCATTTTCCCGAGGCCTAATTTTGGAAGAGTTCCAAATGACGAACCTGACAGTGGCCTCCCCTTACAAATTGGAGCCCTAGCACTGAGGGTCCTCTCTTTGAAGTAAACCTAATAGTTTTTGGAAATGAAGGCCTCCATCATCCTTTCCAACCTACCCTCGTGTGACAAAGGAGATGTGTTTTTCCCTTAAGTGTAGAAATCCTATAAAGGCGCATACGTTATTCTGTGCTCTCAGACTCTATAGAATACGTAGATTTTATTAAAGCATCTGTGTCGGCTTGGTCTCGATCCTGCATAGGTATATTACGCCTTCAATTTCTATGTCTTGATTAATGTTTAATCACAAGATCCAGTTTCTCTGGAGGGTTTTCTAGAAAATTATTGCACTGCCTACATGTGATGTACTATTCCACCCACTATAGGAAACCCTACAATGTTTATCACAGGATGATGAGACCGCAAATTGAATGAGGTCAAGTATCTATGATCTAGAGCAGGAAGTGGAGGCCCTCAGGGCACGACTCATAGAGGCTCCAGCGTGAGTGTTAGGGGAGGATCTCGGCGAGTCCACTTATGCTGATGTGAGTTTGTTGTTGTTTACTCTTGCTAAAGTGGAGGGCACTCGTAAGCTTGTGATTATGAAGATGACAGAGATCGTGCTTGAAAAGTTGCATGATTGTGGGGCTCTGCAGGTTGAGTGGGCAGATATCATCGCCGACCTCCTCATCTCGAAATTCTACAAGCCCGTAGAGAGCTCGCCCTCAGCCGATCAAGACTATTTGCCCCCCAAGCAAGGCTAGTCTTCAAATTACCTACCCACCCATAGGTTAGGTGTCCTCTCATTCTTCATTCTCGTTTGGTCGTGCAAGCGCGATTCCCTAATTTTGAGAATATTTTTGCTAGAATGTTGATAAAATTTGTCAAGTCTAGTATTTATTAACTTTATATCTCTTCCTCATTTTGGCGACTCACCATGGTTCCTTCGATCTATTGAGCCTCAACCCTATATGTTTGGTGGTTTGCCAAGCAGCTAAACATGTGCGAATGGAACTTGTGTGACCTAGGTTTAACGTCCCTGGTGCTCTCGCAAACTTTTTATGTAAAGACTTAGTTCCAAATATTGTTCAACATTTGAGTGTCTATAAGTAAATTTAGTTCCTGGCTCTCAGCCTAAGGGCGATTTATGACCCGTAATTTGTCGAGATCAGGGATGATTGTGAATGTCTTAGAAGAACTCGCCTACCTAGATCAAGTAGAGAAGATCTCACCCACCTAGGGAAAGTAGAGAAGATCTCGCCCCCTGGGGTGAGTAGAGAAGATCTCACCTACACAACCCTATAATTGTCGTGATCATAGTTTCCTAAGGAAGATGCCTTAGGAAACCGGCTCTCCAGGTTGCAGGGTTAGCCCGACCTCAACACCATTCAGCTCGTCAGCCTAACCTTTGTAGCTTTCAACTCATCATCCAAACCTTGGCAACTGTCAACTCATCATCCTAACCTTGGCAGCTTTTTGTTTGTCAACCTGATCTTGGCGGCATTCAGCTTATCAACTTGACCTCGATAGCTTTTTGCTTGCAATCTTAACATCAGCAGCTTTTAGCTCGTCAGCCTGACCTTTGTAGCTTTCAGCTCATCATCCTGACCTTAGTATCTTTCAGGTCATCATCTTGATCTTGGTAGCTTTCACCTCGTCAGCTTGACCTTGCCAGCTTTCAGCTCGCCAGGTTGTCAAGGTCTCTATGTTACCAGGTTGATAGGTTGCAGGGTCACCAAGTCATCGGGTTGCAAAGGAGAAGTCAAGAAGTGACATATCAGCCTGCGTTATGACATTCCAAACATTGGGATTTCGTTATTGGCAAGCCTGTTTGGGTTGTAGATAATAGTTTAAGAAGGATATATTCCTCTATCCGGAGACCACTTTCAAAAAACTACAAATAGACCCCTAAGGGAACCTTTGTAGAGGACTTCTTCTTGGCTTATTTCTTCTTGGGTTGGCTCTGGTTGGCGAGACCTCTAGCTACTTGTTCACCATGGTTTCTGGGTGGATAAGTTGATAAATCCACCTCTCTATTCACTAAGGTTTTCGGGTGGACAGGTCGGGTGCTCTCAAGTGCCCTCCAATATGCCCGGTGTAAGACCCCCACCTCCCGAAACACCAAACACGATCGAGGGGAGCCTTATGCCCCGAATAGTTTCCTTGTGGTAACAACAGCACACTGGCTAACCAATATCTCAAGATGTCTATCCAACCGGCTATTCCAGTATATTGCATGCTAACCCATAAGTAAAATGATTCTAAGTCCATGATCCACAAACAAGCAAAATATGTCCATAATATAAATATTAATGAATACATGAATCAACAGTGTTTCTAAATATAATTGGAGTGAAAAAATGCCTGAAGGATACAACTAGCGCTCACACTCACATCCATCAAAGAAGGTAGTGATGGTATCGTAGTGTCAAGCCTTATCTCCCTGGCTTAGGTGTCCTCCGATACGGGGTGCTGCAGCTTCTCCTGCGGGGTGTGCTCCTAAAAATAGTGGTGTAACACAGTTAGTCAAAAAGACTAAGTGGATTCAAATCCTCTACCACGATGACTCTTAGGCATCAAACAGAAGGAGGGGAAAAGGAGTATAAAATAACAGTTGTATATATCAATACAGGTGGCAAGAGCAGTGAGCTAAAACTAGCTAATATTGTACCAACATTTCTATAAGTAAACTGGTAATCATCATGTCTATTGTAGCATGACTAAACTAGTAGTGTGGTAAGTTGTAAGTAAGTAAAAGACTGAATTGAACTTAACTTATAAAAATTCTCATACAGATGTATAAGTTAAGGATCACATAAACTAGAATGTAACCCATCATAAAAAAGAGCCCATACTAATTTACATGATAAGGGACTTTTATAATGTGATGTAGTGCCATGCAATGCAATGAATGTATGAAGACTCACCTATGCTACTCACATACTCTAACCTACTATTTCTACAAAGATGTTAGTTCCCGCTTTTCAAGGGTAGATAACCTCTCAGTTACCTCCTGTTGTGGCCAGACAAAGATAGTATAATAGGCTTCTCCAATACTAGATGGGTATACACACTACAAGACCTAGGCCTCAAATGCACCTCAATGTTAAGAACCAAACAACTAATCCCCTGGATTCTACAACACAGAAGGGTTCTTTGGGAAACAAGCATGAAAGAGGCTAGCCCAACCTGCCTAAATGGCACAGGAGACATTAGGAAGTAAACACCAAGGATCCCAACCCAATCGATCTAGAGTTTATCTGCCAGCTTCTGTTAGTGTAATGAACGATAAGCTCGTAGACCCTCCACAAGTAATCCCATCATCCAGGATCATAATGCAACCACATGTCTATAGTAACATGTGTTTCTTATGAATAGATCTATGTTATTAAGCACCCAAGAACTCTCAGCCATGTCCTTTAATACAATAGTAATTTTATTAAATATATATACCAGTGCTAATATGCACTCAATGACTTCTAACCAAGTCCTTATAATAACGCCCTGTGATATAATCAAATCCTTAAGCTCTCATTAAGCCATCACCGCTACTCATAATGAGTTGTGATAACTCTAGTGCAGTGAAATGTGTGTCACAAGAATACTCATGATCTTATAGGATTACATGTTAGATCAGTGATATGTTTGAGCTCATTAATAAGGTGTTCCTAACAATATTCCTTAAACATTCCCAACCTCGTGCTAGAGTCTCAACATGCCTTAAACAACAACAAAAGTTACATTACTCATCAATCATACTTTATCAATAACAATTAATTAATTAGATATGAGGTTAGTTCCAAGTCCAAATCCACTGATATTAAAATCAAAAGCCATAAGCATATTCCCAAAATCCTGGTTCAATTGGATATCAAATAGTTCACTTTCAGTGTAATAATTTATAACAAAATATTGAAAAATCACTTCTAAACCAAAACCACTTAAATTTTTACCATGATTTATAAATATTATTTTGAACATTCCCACCAAATTTTTGACCATTCAGGTAACATTATAATTATTTATAGCACAATAAATTATATGATATGATTGAAAACATCACAACAAATACATATCCAAAAATTGTGAAACATAAAAAAGGTGAGCACTATGTTATCACGTAAATGTCTACCAAATTTCATAACAATCTGATAATTAATTTGAGCGAAATTCACTAAACTTCAGAATAGGTATATTTGCGACACAGTTTACAAAAACTGATTTTCTGGGATCTACAATCCACCAAAAATTTTGTGCCGCCATAATATGGAAAGGTATTTCCAAGAGCTACAACTTCTATGTTATTTTCAAGGGCCAAATCTAAGCATAACATACCTATCATCGGGCTTGAAACCGGCTGTGTAAAACTTGATAGAATCTGCTTACCTTATGATGGCAAGGATGTGCATCTTAGTCCCACGTTGCTTAACACCTCACATGAGAGTGGGTATAAAATTTACTTAACTCCTAAATATTTGTTCAGAAGAATATGAGGAGGAACTATGAACTACACATGCGCACGCATGTATCGCACCAGACCAGACTGGATCAATATTTGGGATTTGGGGAATAATTGAATAGTATATTTTGCACAAAATAGTTTTTAGTTTACATACAACTCCCAACCGGAGAAAGAACCATCAACTTCACTAAACATGTGTCGAGTTGCACTCAAAGCATGCACCAACTTCCCTAAAACCTGATATGCATCGACTTCACTAGATGCACGCGTCGAGTTGAATTCAACACGCACCGGCTTCTAGTCATTTGTCGAGTAGCACTTGATGCATGCATCAACTTCTTTGCGCTAATATCTCCATGCGTCGAGTATCACTCGATGCACACATCGACTTCATTTCAACAATATTAAAAGGATTTCGACGTATATTGACTATAATTTGGCGCAGGTTGCATCAACCTTTGATCATCTTACTCCTCCAGCTTGGGGTTGTAACTTGATTGACCTGGAGCCTTATATATCTCTCTTCCATTACTCCCTCCGTAGACAACCAATATTCAAGAAATCAACACCTACAACTCAATATTGGAAAGAGAGGATGATTGAAGTTTATTTGTGTCGAGTGGTACCCTAGAACAAAAGTTCTAGCATGGTCTCTTCCAATGAAACTCCATAAATCGCACTAAAATCAAGCTCGCTTAAGCCTAATGTCTCTCCTAATTCGATCTAAAGATCTAGAACCAAGGAAGAGGGGTGTACACTCAACTGACTCTTGGCCATGGATCGAGTTTGTCTTCTTGGCGACATGATGGTGGTCGGCATTATTTTGATTCCTTCTCCTCGACTTGTTCTCCTTCATGAAACACTTGCTTTGTTGCTTGAGGGTTGATAATAAAGGGAAAATGGCAAGTGAGAAAGGGATGGAGTTTCATGTGGGAAAAATCCTATGTATGACTAATTAATGGTAGTTATTTTCAAGGCTTTGGAATTTGATGCATTAGATGAAGAAATGTTTCACATGTCTTGAAAAGTCATAACATGGCATGCGTCACCATCCCCTAAGTCAATATTTGTTCAGCCGCCCTAATTTATTGCAAAGATATATTACAGGAACCTAGGGGAGAGTGCCACACATTTATCTATCCAGTCACTACTTCATACTGTCAAATTATTGTTAACGCAATGTCACTTTCTATTCGATGTTGGTCGCGTCAAATGTAGTGACATCAAGTGCACAAGTTGTGTCGAATAATGGTCGATGCAATGTTGATTGTAATTCGATTTAGGTTACGTCGAGTGTAGTGGCATCAATTACACATGTTGCGTTGAATACTTGTCGACGTAACATCAACTTCTATTTCATGTTGGTCATATTGAGTGTAGTGGCATCGAGTACATAAGTTGCGTCGAATACTTGTCGACACAACGTTTACTTCTATTCGATGTAGCTTACATAGAGATAATAATCGCCCATCGGTAGCTACTACCACCGATGATAACTGAACTACAAGTTTTCATTGATTCTTATGCTTACCACCCAGTCCCAGCCATCTTCTACGTCACTCAGGGGGCCTAGTTCAAATTGGCATGTAACACTAGGCTCGGTATTAGTTTTGGAGGGGAAGCACTCTTCGATCTTCCTGGTGTGTGCGGTGAGTGTCAACTGTGATCAGAGCAAGAAACTTTAGTGTAAGACCTCATGACGAGCTATGATGAGAATGATGTAAAATGAGTGCTAGTTGAGCGAATGCCAGCTTGAGGAGTGACTGTTGGGTGAGTGATAGCTAGCTGAGTGCCAAATGGGCAATTGCCAGCTTTGGTGAATGCTAGCCAGGGGAGTACCAACTAGACAAGTGCCAGTTTAGGCGAGTGCAAGCTGGGAAGTGCCAGTTGGGAAGTGCCAGTTTGGAGAGTGCCAGTTGGGAGAGTGCCAGCTGGGTGAGTGTTATCTAGGCGAGTGTTAGCTTGTCGAGTGTTAGTTGGGCGAGTGTTAGCTGGGCGAGTGTTAGCTGGGCAAGTGTTAACTGGGCGAGTGTCAGCTGGGTGAGTTTTAGCTGGGAGAGTGGTGCCATCTGGGCGATTGCTAGCTTATGCGAGTGCCAGCTTAGGCGAGTGCCAGGTTAGGTGAGTGTCAGCTGGTTGAGTGCTAGCTAGACGAGTGCCAGTTTAGGCAAACTCGAACTCAGGCATGCTTAAAATGGGTGACTTCTTCACCTCAGCTATCTTAGTAAGCGTGTTCATTATGGATACCTCAGGTGGAGAGCTAAATTAACTCGCAACACTTATAGGTGTTTTGGTAAAAAAACCATGAGTGTTTTTATTTGACATGCTTAATGTTGGCTTTGGCATTTCGACTACATTCATAATCGCCACAAGAGGATCAAGGTGAAGTGCGTACATTTAAGGTCTCTTCAAAAATTTTAATAGTTCCATGGCTTCATGCCCACAAGGTGTTCAACCCCCCTCTCTTATTCTGCAAGCTCATCTTGCGAGATCATGAGGTACTCTATCTCATTCTGCAATCTCATCTTGCGAGGTTATGGGGTATTCTATCTTATGTTGCGAGCTCATCTCGTGATGTCATAAGGTATTCTATCTTATTCCACAAGCTCATCTTACGATGTCACATGATGCTCTATATTATTCCGCGAGCACATCTCGCGAGGTCATAGGGTGTTCTATCTTATTCCGCAAGCTCATCTCATGAGGTCACACAGTGTTCTAACTTATTATACGAGCTCATCTCGCGAGGTTATTAGGTATTCTCTATTAATTTTGCGAGTCCATAATCTTATGGTCTTTGCCGTAATAACTATTATTCATTACATCATTTCAAGGATTCATACCGGAAATGACATCTCCAACAACTCATCTCCATGAGATCTAGAAAAAATCTATATTTGACGTGTGCTTACTCGCGATGTATGTTCATATTTGGGATGATCTTATTTAGCAGTTATACTTCAGGATGAATATTCAAAGGGTTATTTGTCATGACTTTAGCGAGTAAAGTCATCATGGATCACGTCAGGTAAAAGTTATGTGTTCTTTTATTTTTGTCACTACATAAGTCAACATAACCCTCTCGTTTATGTTTATCATTATATTCCTTCTCTTATGTGTTAAACATAATAAAATGTTTACACATAAGAGTGTCGCCCCCAACATGGTTTCGCTGACCGGACACTTACAAGTGGTAAGGCGGGTTGATCACGTTGGTAGCGAGGCAGAACAAAGTTATTTTGATTGAAAAGAAACCCATAAGATGATCTCACTGACCGGGCACTCACTAGTTAGCAAGGCATGCCAATCACTCAGGTGGCAGGGTGAAAAGAAAAGTTGTTTTTGGTTAAAAGCCTCTGAATTGATCTCACTGACCGAGCTCTCAAATACTGGCAAGGCAGGCAAGTCGCTCGGGTGAAAAAGAAAAGTTAGTTTGGTTAAAAGCCCCTGATAGGATCCTACTGACCAGGCTCTCTTAAGCCGATATGGCAAACAAGCCGTTCTAGTGATATGTTGAAAACAAGTTTTTGGTTGAAAGCCCATAAAAAGAAACCACTGACCAGGCTCTCACAAGATGGTAAGGCATGCAAGTCACGTGGGTGGCAGGTTTAAAAGAAAAGTTGTTTTTATTAAAAGCTCCGGATAGGATCCCACTGACCGGACTTTCACAAGTCAGTAGGGCAGACAGGTTGTTGGGTGGCAGGTTAAGAAGAAAATATATTATAGCTAAAACCCCTGATAGAATTCAACTGACCATGCTCTCATAAGCTGGTAGGGCAAGCAGATCACTCGGGTGGCAGTTTGAAAAGAAAAGTTACTTTGGTTAAAAGTCCTCGATATTATCCTACAGACCAGTGTCTCACAAGCCGGTAGGGCGGCCAGGTTTCTGGGGTTGTAGGTTGAAAATAAAAGTTATTTTGGTTAAAACCCTCGATAGGATCCCACTAACCAGTCTCTCACAAGCTAGAAAGGCAGGTAGGTCACTCGGGTGGTAGGTTAAAAGCCCTGATTGGATTTCGCTGATCAGGCTCACACAAGCCGGTAGGGCAGGCAGGTCACTCGGGTGGCAGGTTGAAAATAAAAGGGATTTGGTCGAATGCACCTGATAGGAACCTACTGACCGGGCTTACACAAGCCGACAAGGAAGGTTTACCACTCAGTTGGTGAGGCAGGAAAAAGTTCTATTGATTGCGAGGAGCTCGCAGGAAGGTTCCGCTAACCGAGCTTTCATAGGTCGATAGGGTAGGTTGATCACTCGGGTGGTAGAGGTTGTTGATTTGTTTGGAGGAAGTGGAATCCAAGTTAGGACACAATCGAAAGGGACCAACATCATGACAGTGGTTGTTCAAATGAAAGAATAGTGAAGCCATGTCCTTAAGAGAGAGTTGTCGTAGTTTGGGCCCCTATACAGGATTCCCTCCTGCATGCTAGCTACTTGTACCCCCCCCCCCCCCCCCGAGTGTGACTTTCATCCACCTCTAGTTGAGCTCGACTCCTATTAAGTGTTGAGCTTTCTCCGCCTCCAGTTGAGCTCGACTCTGGGGAGGTGTTAAGATTTCCTTCACATCCATTTTAGCTTGGCTCCTTGGATGTGTTGAGCTTTCTCCACCTCTAGTTGATCTCGGCTCTAGAGAGGTGTTGAGATTTCCTCACCTCCCGTTAAGCATGGATTCAGGGAGGTTTTTAGGTTTCTCTACCTTCTATTAAGCTCAATTCCTGGAAGGTATTGAGCTTTCTACATCTCTAGTTGAGCTCAGCTCCTCTGAGGTATTGAGATTCCTCCACCTCTAGTTGAGCTCAGCTCATGGTAGGTGTTTAGTTTTCTCCACCTCCAGTTGAGCTCGGCTCCTGCGATGTGTCGAGCTTTCTCCACTCTCCACCTCCAATTGAGCTTGGCTCCTAAGAAGTACTGAGCTTTCTCCAAATCCAGTTAAGCTCGTATTCGGGGAGGTGTTGAGCTTTCCTCTACATCTAGTTGAGCTTGAATCCTGAGAGATGTTGAGCTTTCTACTAGACTCTGGGGAGGTGTTGAGATTTCTCCACCTCCTGTTGAGCTTTCTCCACCTACCATTAAGTTGGGCTCCTGGGAGGTGTTGAGCTTTCTCCACCTCTAGTTGAGCTCAGGTATGTGGAGGTGTTGAGCTTTCCTCCACCTCCAAATGAACTCGTCTATTGGAAAGTTTTGAGATTTTCCACCTCCAATTGAGATCATATCCATGGAGGCATTGAGTATTCCCCACTTCCAATTGAGCACAGCTTCAAGGAGGTGTTTAACTTTCTCTATCTTCCATTGAGCTCAGCTCTAGAGAGGTGTTGAGATTTCTCTACCTCTGGTTATGCTCGGCTCCTTGAAGGTGTTGAGCTTTTCTCCACCTCCAACTGAGCTTCGCTCATAGGAGGTGTTGAGCTTTCTCCACCTCTATTTGAGCTCAACTCCTGGGAGGTGTCGAGCTTTCTCCACTCTCCACCTCTTGTTGAGCTCATCTCTTAAGAGGTGTTGAACTTTCTCCCTCTTTTTGAGCTCGTCTCTAGGAAGGTGTTGAGCTTTCCTCCACCTCCAGTTCACCTCGGCTCTTAGGAGGTGTTGAGATTTCTCCACCTCTGAATGAGCTCGGCTCTGGGGAGGTGTTAAGCTTTATCTACCTCTCGTTGAGCTAGGCTCAACGGAGATATTGAGCTTTCTCCATCTCCTCTTGAGATCGGCTCCAGGGAGTTATTAAGCTTTCTCCACCTCTAGTTTAGCTCAGCTTCTCGAAAGTGTTTAGCTTTCCTCAACCTCCAATTAAGCTCGACTCTTGGGAGGTGTTGAGATTTCTCCACCTCCAGTTGAGTTCAGCTCCTGTGAGGTGTTGAGATTTATCTACCTCTAGTTGAGTATGACCCTGGGGAGGTGTTGAGCTTTCCTCCACCTCCAATTGAGCTCAGCTCTAGGGAGGTGTTTAGCATTCTCCACCTCAAATTGAGCTCAGATCCGGGGAGGTGTTAAGCTTTCTCCACCTTCCGTCGAGTTTGGCTCCTAGGAGGTGTTGAGCTTTCTCCACCTCTAGTTGAGGTCAGCTCCTCGGAGGTGTTGAGCATTCTCTCCCTCCCATTGAGCTCGGCTCTAGAGAGTTATTGAGCTTTCTTCACTTCAAGTTGAGCTCGAGTCCTAGGAGGTGTTGAGATCTCTCCACCTCTAGTAAAGCAAGGCTTCTGGGTGGTGTCAAGCTTTTTCCACTCTCCACCTGCAATTGAGCTTGGCTCCTGGGAGGTGTCGAATTTTTTCCACTTTTCACCAACATTTGAGCTCGGCTCTTGGGACGTGTCGAGTTTTTTTTCCACTCTCCACCATTAGTTGATCTCTACTCTTGAGAGGTATCAGGCTTTCTCTACTCTCCACCTTTAGTTAAGCTCAGCTCTTGGGTGGTGTTGAGATTTTACACTTTCCCACCTCTAATTGAGCTTAGCTCTTGGGAGGTATCAAGATTTCTCCACTCTCCACCTCTATTAGAGCTAGGCTCCAGAGAGTTATTAAGTTTTTTTCCTTTCTTCCCCCAATTGAGCTCAACTCCTTGAAGGGAGATTATGTAGTATGTAATCTTGCACCCATCTCTCCGAACCACATGTCCTATATTGTTTTTTCGAGCTTGTATCGAGCCCGAAATAAGTAGAAATTGTGTATGACCCGTAATTTATCGAAATCAGGGATGATTGAGGATGACTTAGATGATTTTTCCCACTTCGGGTGAGTAGAGAAGATTTCGCCCACATAGGGCAAGAAAAGATGTTCTTGCCCACCTGAGGCGAGTAGAAAAGATCTCGCATGCACTACCCTAGAATTGTCGAGATCATAGTTTCCTAAGGAAGAAACCTTAGGTAACTAGGTCGCAGGGTCTTCTTGACCTCAGTACCATTTAGCTCGTCAGCCTGATCTCGACAACTTTTAGCTCGTCAGCCCAACCTCGACAGCTTTCATCTTATCAACCTGACCTTAGTATCTTTAAGCTCGTCAGCCTAATCTTGGCAGCATTCAACTCATTAGCCTGACCTAGGCAGCTTTCAGCTCGTCAGCCTGACCTTGGCAACTTTTAGCTCGTCAGCCTGACCTTGGCAACTTTCAGCTCGTCAGCCTGACCTTGGCAACTTTCAGCTCGTCAGCCTGACCTAAGCAGCTCTTAGGAAGTAATGGATAAGCCTGTGTTTAGCTATTCCAAAATACAAGATTCCACGGCTTGCATGCTAGTTTGGTCTGCCGATTATAATTTATGAAGGCGGGTTTCCTCTCTCTGCAGACCACTTTCAAAAAATGATAAATAGACCCCCTAATGCACCTTTAGAGAGGACTTATTCTTGGCTTCTTTCTACTTAGGCTTGCTTTGGATGGAGAAAGCTCCAACTCCCTGTTCAACATGGTTTTTGGGTGGACAGGTTAGCCCACCTCCCTATTTACCGTGGTTTTAGGGTGGACAGGTTTTGTGTTCTCAAGTGCCCACTAAGGTGCTAGACTCAACATTGCTTTGGGAGGAGGAGCTTTCTTCGATCTTTCGGGTGTGTGGTGTGACCTCCTCGCTACAGCTCGCGGGTCTGTTCTTAGTTTTCCACCCATTCAGGGGAATTTCATTTGCTCTTGGGGGTCCATTTCTAGTTTTCTGAGAATGATCCTTGGATATTGGCAGGCCAAATTGGTTTGCCAATATTTTTTTGTGACATTTTGGTTTTACTAACCGCAACCCAAATTGGTCTGCAAACTGTAGAACCCCATTGTTTGAGTGGCTATTAGAAGGATAAAATGTGACCTCTTGGAAAAAAAGGTTACACCAAAATAGTCCAAACTGTTGTAGGTCTACTTGCAAAGGGTTGGTGATTGCCCGGTGAGTCTGGGACTCACCACTAGCGCCTAAACCTTGGGTTAGTGTGGGCTCACTAGCCCGGCTCGTCCAATCGACTCACCAGGACCAATCCCACTGACTGCTTGATGGCTTTACACATACACTCGGCAAATTAAGGGTTATGTGTGTTTGTATATATATATAACACAAGTGGCAGGCACGGGGCTATGCCCCTATCCAAGGTGACATTTGTCATAGTGGGGGACATTTGTCGTGGGGTGACATTTATCGTGGAGGGCAATATTTGTCATGGGGGAGACATTAATCGTGTGGGGTGACATTGATCGTAGGCGACGACATTGATCGTGGATTGCGATATTGATCATAGGCGGCAACATTGATTGTGTGTGATAGCATTAGTTGTGAGAGACAACATTTGTTAGTTGCGGCGTTAAAGTTATGACAATGTCTGGTCATTAAAAATGAAAACCAAAATAACTTCATACATACATAACATCTAATTCAACTACCTTAAAGAAGTGCAAGTGATATCCTAATGCATTTATGGTAATTGTAATTGTTGACGTAGAAATTCAGCATAATATCTAATTAATCCTAAATGGCATAAAAGATGAAAAATAAATGTAATGCTTCTAAATAGAATCCTAATGCATTTCCTGCCCTAATTCATCCTAATTCATTTATTTAAGAAAATAGAAGCAATGTATGTCTCTTTTTTTGTAATAGTTGCAAGGAATGCAATTGAAAATACATTGTGGATTTCATTGAGGAGAGTTGCAAAAATCTAGGGGGATAACCACTCTGAATGGCAAAAAAATAGTTTATTTTTCTTTTGAATTTCATATCTGCACTGAATAATTTTATAGGGTCCCCATGAAATTTTTAGGACGATCTGACTCAAGTACAAAAACCAGACCAGCAACATGCCGAGAACCGTAAGCACCCGAAAAGACTGGGAGGGCGCACTGGTCCCACGCCTAAGCGCGCATGACCGTGCCTCACACATGTAGTACGCGAGCGGCGGGCACTCGTGCGGCTGGCGCGCGCGCTCTGCCTCGCGCACGCTCTGCCTCGCACATAGAGAGGTACGAACAGGTTGCGCGCGGCTGGCCAGTGTAGCCGCCACCCACCCGACCATGCGTAGCCGTCCCACACGGCCGCCAGTCTATATAACCATGCAGCCGCGTGTTGTGTAGGGGACGCGCCAGCGCGCTGCCAGCAGGTCGCGCACTGCCAGGGGCCCTCGCCGCTGCCGGTGAGCACCGATCGCCCCTTCGTGTCCAATCGCCTCCGGTCTCCATCGTCACCTCCAGGCACCTTGCTCGGGCTTCCTGAACTACTCCGGGGGAAGGGGGCACTTCCGTCATTTAGTTAATTTTGGTGATCTGCGTGATCAGAACGAACCAACATCATTCGCCAGTACAAATAACTCCCTGATGCAATTACTAACACGCCCCTCCAAAAAAATATAAATAGCCCCCCAGACCTTCATTTCAAGCTAAACAACTCCAAAGGCAAGAGAGAGCTCAGAGGTTTTCTGGCGAGATCGTGGACTTATGCCGATTATCCGCTCAGGAATTTGCTCTGCTCTTCCTCTTAATCAATGGATTCCTTTGGCCTCAAATGATGTCAACCACCTCTGGGAGAGCACTCCCATCTAGACTCTACATCAACGAGAGCTCTCCCACCAAAAGTTCTATGGACTTTGAGGATTTCCCAAAGCTAGAACGCTCCCACGAAGGTTCTATGAGCAGGACGCCTCCTAAAGGACGGAGCGCTTACATCGAGGCTCCCAGGACAATAATTTTTCCTATATTTTTGTACTTATAACTGAGTAGCAGACTGTCTCCCTCCAAGATCAAACTGACCTTTATAAAACTCCCAAAAGCTAGTGGATTTTGGCTTGGCGCAGTTCCAGCCACATGGTTTTTCACCCTTTTTAGGTTTTCCACGTCAAAAATGTCACTTATCCTTTGCTGCAGTTTTCTTTAACAAATTGCTCGCCCGGTTTAACTCCGAGCTAAGGCGATCCGACTATTCGGACCGAGGAAAAGTTCGGGTGACCCGCCACAGATTAGTGCAGTCTGTGGAAAGGTATTCCCAAAAGATTTGACAAATTTCAACACGCCAATTAGCTGCAATGACAAAGGGAAGCACACAAACTTCCAGTAACATGGCACTAGAGGAGCTCACCAATCCATCGCTCACCGAATTGCCCGCCTGCAACACCCCTCTTTAGGGAGAATCCACAGTTACCCCATCACAAGCATCAGAGGAAGAATGCATGTGTCTAATACGTGAGTGCCACACAAGAACAATCACCTTGCTGGGAAACAGAAGGGCTTGATACACTCCCAAGAAGGGTATCTCTCCTGAAGGCCAACAACTACAGATCCCAAGTTAGATGATGCTTGAAGGCACTGCCCGCATGAAGGATCCCATCACCGATGAGTTATCCTATGCCAATGGCTCTACACACCTCATATTGCTTGATGGGCTTCCCTACCACATACAGGGAAAATCTTGTGCGATAGAGGAGCCGCTGCTCAAGCCGATAGAGAACTCACTCGTGAGGAAGTGAGGCGCATAATCAAGGATGAATATGGGCACGGGGGCACCATGGCGCAAACATACAATGCACAACACACCTCATATCCCTACTGGCTCCCTCGATCCTGGCATGTAAGACCTCATTTTTTTTCTTTTTAAACCACAGGATCTTAGGCCTAGAACCGCCGCTTTGTGGTGACACTATCACGCCCGGGGAGGTAATCACTAGAAAACGCCGATCCTGCCGGCCATATCGATCACAGAATAGAAGCAAAAGTATGAGAGTACATGAAATGATAACTGTAACACATGTCCACAATAATCACATATATAGTAATAATTATCCATGAAGGGAGTGTCCACATCAATAATAATTAAAGTACTGGTAGTAGGGCTCTTGCACGATACATCAAAGTGCTCACTACAAGTCACTTATCGCTGAAGAAAATCTATAACAACAACTAGCGAACGAGACTCACTATCCCAGCTGTCTGAACTCCGATACTAGACTATACCATCTCCAAGCATGCTGACCTCCGGGGCTGCACCTCAAAGTTGGGCTCCACAATCCCCTAAAATGATTTGGTTCGAAAACCATTAGTCTAAAAGACTAAGTCTATCATCTCCCACCCCTCCCCCATGGATCCTTGGCACCGAGCGGGGAGAAAAAAAGGAAAGGTAATGAAGGTGGAGAATAACAACAGTAGTAGTTGACGGCGGAACTAATCTAGCAGTAACAAAAATATGTAAGACAATTATGAAATATGTAACCTTGACTTATACGAATGCTCATACAAACATATAAGCTAAGGGGACTTCTGCAAGGCTCCTATCAAATACAAAGTCTCATACCAATTTATACGATAGGGTGTCAGTTTTCAAGCAAGCAATATATGTATCCATAGAACAGTAACCTTAGCTTATAAGCACGCTCTCGCAAGATTATTAACCAAGGGGTCATTTTGCAGGGCCTATTGTATAAAGAGTCCCATACAAATTTATACAATAGGTGTCAAGGGTTATATGCAATGATTATCCTATGTCTTGCAAGTATTCCATGGTATGATCATTCAAGTGCAACACACCCACCCGACTATGTGTACACAGACCTTTAGTTCCCCTTTTCTGGAGCCTAACCTCCCAGGATATCTCTGTAGTGGCAAACAAAAGCAGTGGGTTGGGCATCTCCCTTCTCGAAACCGGTAATTATACTACCAGTAAGACCTCTCGTACACCTCGACGCTAGTGCACTAAGCAGAGATCCTACATACTCTTTGTCGGCTGGTCCACCTGACTTAATTTAGCGAAGTGCAAAACCATACTTATCGTGTCAACGTATTGGCGTCAGTGCATCGACCCTCCAACACCGAAGAACCACCACCTTAGAATTTATGCACATGCAACCTTGATGTATCAACCACAGAGCCAAAGCTCACCGGACTAACCGGTCCGTCATAACCAATAACTGAGCCAAAGCTCTCCGGACTAACCCATCCGTCACAATTATCTAGCGAGCTTTCGGCTCGACGGGCTATCCTGCCCATTTCCACAACCACCGAGCCTACTACCCGTGTGACCCAACCTAAATTCCCGAGACACCGGGGTGTGTGAAAGTGAACCACTAGTTATTTTAGTTACTCTTAAATATTGATTATTCTTATGACTTACGTTAACCTTGGACTGCCCAGGTCATTCCTCGTGAAGGGCTCTCGAGGGCCCTAGGAACTACGATGGGCTTAAGCCCAAAGCTCCCTTTCACATGGCACTTACTATTATTTGTTAATACATGATTCCTGATCCCTTTAAATATTACTTTGGATATAACCCTATTGTGTTTTGACCCTCTCTCTCTCAACAGAAAAGATGATCTTTCGTCGATCCCGAGTACCTCCTAATCCTAGTCAACACAGCATTTTCCTCATCACAACTTCTAATGATGAACTCAATCTCATTTTACCCAAACCAGAAAACTATTAACCCCAACCCATATGCCCAATTCAAAAGCTATCACATTTTTTGTAGTTTTACTATATGCAGACCAAACTATACTATATGTCGTACATGAAAGGAGGTACTTCAAATTTTCATCCACAAGCCTGAAGATATTTAATAAGGGCCTATCATGACATGATTAGCCTAACTCCAAAAACTTATAATTTTCCTAATTACTTTGGTATTTTATTAATTTTTTCCCAAAGTTAGGACATGGGTAATTTGAACATGAAGTATACTATTTTCTCAAGTAATGTCCACCCAAAAATTATGAACACTAGATAACAGAGGACTAACAGTAAGTACCTAATTTCATGATTTTTAAAAAATTATTTGGCCTCTAATTAATTAATCCAATAATAAGCCAGTAATTATGGGTAAAGAAGAAAGTAATAAATTTAATCATCAAAAAATTGTATAAATATTACGAAATCTCCAGGATGACTACAAATGACCTATGACCAAAAATCATAATTTATTTTGCTTACTAAGAACCAAAATAAATTCAATTACTTTTACCTTGAAAATAACACCTTGTGAAACAACCCCAATAGATATACATACAAAAATTCCATAAAAATTCACGGAGCTTTAAAATGTTAAAAAAAGGTCTTTTTACTGAATTTTATAAGTTTCCATTAAGTGGTTTGTTCATAAGAAATTTCAAAGAAGAATGTGCAACTTGATGGGTTGTGAATGAAGTACCCCATTTAATAATCTAAAGTTCATATTAAAAATTCCTAAGGCTTGCTATTGTTTTAAAACATAGCTTGACTAAATATCATCAAAACCCAAGGTTAGGAAGTTACATAATAAAATTATTCAAGATAACTTATGATAGTGCACTTTCAAAGGAACCCACTTGTAATCTCATCCAAAACATATATAGTATATTTCAGTGGTTAATATGATTCTGAAAATGACCTCTACCAAAATATCTTACAATTCCAAAGTCATATAAGCCACTAGACATTCCCTAAGGTGTATCGACCCAAAAACTTACCCAATGGTTTAAGTTGTGTGCATGTGTCCAAATCCCACCATATCCCTCCCTAGGGCTTATCACCATCAAAGGATCACATGGACTAAACACCAAGTCCATACAAGGGCATTTCACCCCATGCCCTTCACAAATCCCCAAAGTCCAACATTAGGGTTTGAAATTGGGTCATAGGGTAAATCTACCCCAATCTACCCCAAATTACATGTGAGGGTGTCTAGCATCATATCAAACTAGTGGTCCAAGTTTCAATATCTGTTGAGGTGATTTGACCACTTAAACTCGCAATTAACACTTTGACCTAAATATTCCCCTTTAGGCCAAGGCTAGGGTTTGCAAATATTCAACCCAAATCATCTCTAGATGAGATGAAATATTATCCAGATCCTTATGATGACCTAAATGACCACTCACCAGAATTTGGGAGGGTTTGGAGGTCATTAGGTCCCCTAATTAAATTACCTTTGGATTATTAAATTATTTCAAAAACTATAAAAAAAAGTATCTCCAAAAATTCACATTTTTAGACATGACCTATGTATTAACAAGATTGACTTCCTGTCCAAATTTCAGATCATTTTGACATGTGGTGAAGTGGGGGCACACATTTAAATCTCTAACTAGCCTTAGTTATAGTCCTCACCAAAATGGGCGCCCTTGTCAAACCAGTTATCTAAATTGGTTCAAATCAAGTTTAAATTAAAGTATACCCATAGGCCTACAATTTACATGTTGACAACTTTCTCTGTAGAAGCTTCTAAGTATTTTTAATAAATAGAAACATTAACTGTATAATATGTGACAGAAAATCACATGAAATGAAATCATTTAATTCCTAATTTTAATCAAGGCGCACGAATCTTGGCACAAAATAGACGACATTTGGTCATCTTCTCAAGCGCGCCAATGACTAGGATTACATCTTTCTAGAGCTGCTTCCAAGCGCTGCCTCCAGCCACCCAGCCACCTCCCCGGCCGGCCATTGCCACCACCACCTCCGTCGAGGTGGTGGCTATCGCCAGGCGGCGACACAGCCGCTAGAGGGGAGGATTTCAGCGAACTTGCAAACATGTTTTTTTCAGAAAAAGAAAGAAAATGAAGGCTTTGATCAGGCTCAATTGAGCCCGATTCTCAATCTAAATGAATCCCAGAATCTACCCATAGAAGGAGCAAGGGAGGACCTGAGTTGCGGCCTGTGAGCAGGTGACGTGCCTCCTTGCCATTTCTGGCGATCGATTTGGGCCCTCCACAGCAACATCAAGGATATTGAAATTAGAACGGGGGAAACACTTGCTCTTGTCTTGGTGAAGGTTTTTGAAGAAGGAATTGGGGAAAGGAGGCTTGTAACTCCACAATTCATCAAAGCACCATTAATGGCCATTAACCCTAATTTTCAGTTTCAGCCAAATTGAGGGGGCTGAGCCACCCCACTGGCTGCCACCTCCTAGAAACTCTTCCCCTGCCTCAAAGGAGTAAAGGCCCCATCAAGGTGAGGGGTTATGAAACCTCCATGACCATGATGGCCAGAGTAAGACCCAATTTTCTCTCTCCTCCATAGTGGGGTAACCTACTTCCTTCTCTCTTCTAGTCATCATTCTATGAATTTGGTGGGCCCAAAATGTGTCTCTCCACTCCATTGACTAATGGGCAACACCACTTGGGCTTAGCCCACTTGAATTGGGCTAGGTTAACCTAAGTTCACCACTTTGACCCATGAGTTGACTTTGGTAAACATTACCATTTGGGTTGACCCCAAGGGGTCCTTGGTGACCCATTGGCTTCCCCTAAGGTCTAGGAAGGGTTGTGTAGGGTTAACTTGGCACCGTGGTGGTCACTTGCCCCTTAGTTAGAGCATTTTGACCACTTAAGGGCTAGGGTTGACTTGGGTTAACTTAGCCTCTAAGGTTGACCCCAATGGGTCCTTGGTGACCCATTGAACTCACCATAGGTCTAGGAATACCTAGGTAGGGTTGGTTGGGCACATTAGGGGCACATTGCCCTTAGTTAGGGCACCTTGCCTAATTTAGGCCTAGGATGATCCTAGGTCAACTTGGCCACCCTGTGTTGACTCCAGAAAGAAAAAGGATAGATGTTATTTTACTCTAATTATATATATATTATATAAAGGAAGAGGCACAACATAAAAATAGAGAAAGCAAAGCAAGCAATCCAGATGACACAAGGATTATAGTGGTTCCCCAAAACTGGGTACATCCATTCTTCTACCACCCTGGTAGGAATCCACTAACATGTTTTTGATCAGGTGCCCTGCCACCACAGGTTTTTGCTCAGGTGTCTTGTCACCACAATATCTATTTTTTAAGAGTGATATAGCAACCCTTTGAGCTTTTGATAAGGTGCCCAAAAACAAAGCTAAGTCTTTTGATAAGGAGACTTGACAACTAGAGGCTAACTTTTGAAGGGATTTAAAACCCTTTTTAAAATAGGAAAGGAAAATGATGTTGTCTTCTCTTTCTCAAACAACTGAGAAGACTTAGTGGATCTTGATGTTGTCAAAGCTCCCCCTGAGATGTAAAGTAGTTCAGGAGTGGAAGCTTTGCTTAAGGGTGTAGGCCTTAATATGCTTGAAGATCTTCAGAAGCTTCTTGGACTGATGTTGATGATTTGTCCCTTAAAAGCCTGAGCAGATGAAGACGAAGAACTCTGTATATTTTTGTTTTTCTCACTCTCTGCTTCTTGTTCTTCCCTTTCTATAGTTCTATCTCTGTAGAATAGTATCTCTATATATTGTTTGAACATAATTCAAACATTTTAATTTACTTTTTCTGCAATGGCTGAATCATTCCTGAGAATGGTAATTGCTTTGGGAATTAATTGTCATTAAATCCTGATTTAATCCATAATTAATGCATCCTCCAAACGGCTATATTCATAAGAATATATTTCATTAAATCTGATATCTATATTTCCCTTTAATTAAGCCTTAATTAATTCAGCCACCTGTAAATAATTCTGCATGCATACTACAAAGAAAACCTCAAACTGAATTTTAAAGCTTTCTTCAAACTGAGCTTGGAGTTCGTTGATCTAAGCTCAGAGTTTGTTGAGCTCAGCTTGGAGTTCGTCGAGCTGAGCTCAGAGAATGTGAACTGCATAATCGTTGAAATGAGTTTTAAAGCTTTCTTTGAACTGAGCTCAGAGTTCGTTGAACTGAGCTCGAAGTTTGTTGAACTAAGCTCGGAGAATTTCTTTGAGCTAAATTTCTGAACTTCAAATCTGAACTTCTTTGGAATTTTTCTGAAGGAGCAAACCTGGAAATAATCTTATGACCCATGACTATACATTTTGGGTCAATCTAAACATCCTAATAGTGATCTTTGCCCAAATCAGAACAAGGATTCCAACAATCTCTCCCTATTTGGGTGAGGACACTATTTACACAAAAATAAATAAAATACAAAGCAAAATAATCTGCCTGAATTATAAATTTTTTTAGCAAATGTACAAAGGTGTTTTGAGAAAAAAAAGACAACAAAGATATTCGAACATAATTAAAAACAAAGGAGCAGCTATAAGAAAATCTATTAAGGATGTTAGCTGTACTTTTGCTTATCTATTTCAGCATGTCTGAATCCATTTCTGATTCTCTGAATAATTGAACATGCTGAATGTTGTAACCTATATACTGACTGAGATTAAGGATTTTCGTTACTATCAAATAACACTGTTCCTTTGTGGTAAGATAGGTCTTTTCCTGAAAAGAGATGTTAGGAGTTCTTGACCCATATTACCTTGGGTACTGGTTCTCTTTCATAATAATTAGATATAAAAGAATATTCAGTTTGACTTTTATAACCTAGAGGATGAAATTTTTTGGATGGAATTATCCATTGAGAAACAGAGTTAAGAAATTTGTATCTTTGATTATTGTTCTGATAGAAATTAAAATTTCTGTTTTGATAGATTGAGTTCGATGATTTTTGTTGAGTTCGACGAAAAGTATTGATTTCGTCGATCTCGGTTCACAGAGTGATAATATTCATAATCCGTGTTCTACGTTCGTCGATCTCTGTTCAATGAAACATGTTGATTTCATCGAGCACATTTTGTTGAGAAAACATACCCAAACTCTGGGTTTAGAGATCATCGATCACCATTCGACGTATAATACTGCTTTTGTCGTGCTCGGTTCGACAAAATTTTTTGAACATGATTTTTCTGAAAATTCTTAACTTGTTTGGGTTGGTTATCATTATGCAAAGCTTCAGTTAGTTTGTCTAAATCTTTTAACTTGTCTTTGCCTTTAACTGATTCAAAATAATTAATCTGTTCAAGAGCAGTTTTCAAATTTTCTTTAAGCTTTATGTTTTCTGAAGAAGAATTGTTTAATTTTTCTCTGAGAAGTTTTATTTCCTTCTCAGATTGAATCAAATTCTAACAAAGAATTTTAAAATCTTCTTTAAAATGATCTGAAGAAATATCAAAGGAAGAGATTACCTGATCCACTTCTGATTCAATTTCTGCTTTAGAGTCTGATTGTTCGTCAGAGTTGCAGTAAGAGGCATTTATTGCCATTAGGCAAAATTCTCTTGCTCTTGACTCTTCTTCATCTTCAGTTGCAAAGGATGAAGCTTCAGAGGTAGAGTCACTCCAAGTGTCAGCATCAAATATTCTCTTTTTAGCTGATCCAGCAACCATTGCTCTGAGGGAGTCCCAAATATCCTTTGCAGAAGAGCATTCAGCAACTTCTTAAAAAATGTCATCAGACATTGATTGAACTAAGATGTTCATTGCTTGTGCATCAAGAATCTTTAGACTTTTACGTGCTTCTGTCCATTGAATTGATGGTACAGCACTGGTGCTTGGAGTTTCCAATGATTTAAGTGGACCTGTCAAAATAGAGTTGAAAATATCTTCATCAATGGAGTTTATATAAAGCCTAATCCTTGCTTTCAAAAGTGCAAACTTATTTAGATTGCACATTGGAGGTCTTGTGCTTGAAAATTCTTCATTTTTTGCCATGATAAACTCTTAAGAAATATTAGATCTATCAGATCATTTTGGTTCAGGTGTTAGCCTGTACAACCAAAGAAACGACTCTTCTATACCAATTTAAAGAAAAAGGATAGATCTTATTTTACTCTAATTATATATATATATTATATAAAGGAATAGGCACAGCATAAAAATAGAGAAAGCAAAGCAAGCAATCCAAATGACACAAGGATTATAGTGGTTGTCCAAAACTGGGTACATCCACTCTTCTACCACCCTGGTAGGAATCCACTAATAGGTTTTTGATTAGGTGCCCTCCCTCCACTAGATTTTGCTCAGGTGGCCATACACCACAATATCTATTTTCTAAGGGAGATATAGCAACTCTTTGAGCTTTTGATCAGGTGCCCAAAAACCAAGCTAAGTCTTTTGATAAGGAGACTTGACAATCAAAGGCTATCTTTTGAAGGGACTTGAAACCCTTTTTACAGTAGGAAAGGAAAATGATGTTGTTTTCTCTTTCTCAAACAACTGAGAAGACTTAGTGGATCTTGATGTTGTCAAAGCTCCCCCTGAGATGTAGAGTAGTTCAGGAGTGGAAGCTTTGCTTCAGGGTGTAGGCCATCAATATGCTTAAAGATCTTCAGAAGATTCTTGGACTGATGTTGATGAGTTGTCCCTTGAAAGCCTGAAACAGATGAAGAAGAAGAACTCTGTATATTTTTGATTTTCTCACTCTCTGCTTCTTGTTCTTCCATTTCCGTAGTTCTGTCTCTGTAGAATAATATCTCTATATATTGTCTGAACATAATTCAAATATTTTAATTTACTTTGTCTGCAATGGCTGAATCATTCCCGAGAATGGTAATTGCTTTGGGAATCAATTATCATTAAATCATGATTTAATCCATAACTAATGCAACCTCCAAACGACAATAATCATAAGAATATATAGCATTAAATCTGATAGCTACAATCGCCTTTAATTAAGCCTTAATTAATTCGGCCAGCTGTAAATAATTCTATCTGCATACTGCAAAGAAATTGTCAAACTGAATTTTAAAGATTTCTTAAAACTGAGCTCGGAGTTCGTTGATCTCAACTCGGAGTTCGTTGAGATCAGCTCAGAGTTCGTCGAGCTGAGCTCAAAGAATGTGAACTGTATAATCGTTGAACTGAGTTTTAAAGCTTTCTTTGATCTGAGCTCAGAGTTCGTTGAACTGAGCTTGGAGTTTGTTGAACTGAGCTCGGAGAATTTCTTTGAGTTGAATTTCTGAATTTCAAATATGCACTTCTCTGGAATTTTTCTGAAGGAGCAAACCTAGAAATAATCCTATGACCCAAGACTATACATTTTGGGTCAATCTAAACATCCTAATAGTGATCCATCCCAAAATCAGAACTAGGGTACCAACAACTCCAATGGACCCTTAGGGATCTAATGGACCTTCCAATAGGTTGTTGAGGTTGTGGTGGGGTCTTGGAGCCATGGTGAAGCCCCATGATCATCCAAAACTAGTGTTTAGAAGTCTACTATTTGCAGACCATAGTGGCCTTCACCTTCCTACCTAAGTTCACCTAGTATACTTGGATTTCCTACAGTTTTGTCATGACCTAGGTATGACAAAACCACTCTTAGGGGTCTTGCTGGAAATGAGATGTTAAAAATCCCAATAAACAAAAATAAAAATTTCATCCCCGAAATTCAGGTTAGGCCCGCGGAGTTTCTACTGAGAGTAACTTAGCATAACATCCCATAGGAAGTTAAATATATACCTTACCTAAAGAGATCCGGGTACTTTTGCTGCATCAGATCCGGTGGCTCCCTGGTATGTTCCTCCTACCCATGGTTCCTCTACAGGAATTTGACCAGCAGGACTGTCTTGCAAGACCCGCACCGCTGTATCATCTATCCTGACGGGCTCACAGCGGACCGATTGATCAAAAGCTGTCGAGCCATATATATTAAGAACCTGCTGTTCCGGCCATAGTAGAGCCTTCCTAAGAGAGGAGACGTGGAAGACATCATGCAAAACCGCTAACTACGATGGTAGCTCCAGTCGATAAGCCAATGGGCCGATCCACTCCAGGATCCTATAGCGACCCATATTCCTTGGACTGAGCTTCTTCCGCTCGCGTACCCGCGAGACTCTATGCACCAGTCGTATCTTCAGGAATATATAGTCTCCATCCGAAAACTCTACTTGGTAATGTCACACATCGTAATATTTGGTCGGTCTACCCTGGGACTCCAGCATCCTATCTCGAATCAGTCACACCTAGGTATCTGGGTTCTCCACAAATTTTGGTTTGGGTGCTTTTGGATCCTCGTCCTAGATCCATGAAAGTGGAATCTATCACCTCTGTACTAGGGTGGAGAGTTGTGTTAAAAGTCAGTCGATATTCCAGATAAGCCTGGACTGATCTTTTCTCCTTGGATGTACACTATCCATCCTGATTCGACACGATCATCTTGAGCATGCCATGATAACGGACAACTACTCATAAATTTCATGAAACACCCACGAGAGTTTTCTTCCGGGTCGGGGTGACCCCAGCTACCTCGGACAGTCTATCATTGATGTTCCAATTATAATCATTCCAAGAGTGGGAATAAGGAATCTTGTGTATGAAAATCCCTTATTATACCCTCGAACTTCCACTCTAACTCGAGAAGTGGTTGTACTAGTTCCCCAAAAACTCTTATACTTAACCTTCATTAACTGACAGACTTAACTGTATATTACAGAATCCATGACATCTTTCTTATTCTGGGAAAAGACAAGTTCTAGTAAACACAACTTTCTTCTGGTAAATTGAGTTCTTGTTTGTAAGTGTAGACGACGACTCTATAAACTTCCTCTACACGATCGTGTTCTTATTCTTTCGAGTATGCCCGAGTAACTTCGAATACAGTTTACTTCAATTTCAATATGTTCACGACGCAATTTTTTTCTAGAAGAGGTTTAAGGGAAACCCAAATTAGTAACTACTTTGCCCAATAAATAAAAGACAAGCCCCCAATAAACAAAAGATAAGCCCCTACCTACCTTGGGCTAAGTATCTTTGATATTACCAGATTATATCCGTCCTAGCTGGGTGCACAATCCCTAGGGCTTCAACCCTACATTTGGAAATCCATCCTGAAACTTGTTAATATACTCCACACCTTAAGCCCTCTGAGTCACATTTACGACAACCTTATTAGGGTCAAAATGTTCCCAATCCCAAATGGGTCTCTTCCGAACATGAATTCCTATCCGACCCTCGGTGTTATCGTGGTGGTTATCTCCAAGTAATCTTGTTACTGGTACAATGGTTGAGACTATGTGTCTTCTACCATTCTGCTAATGGATTATTGGTCTCAATTCTCCTTAAAGCATTCCTACCGATTTGAGTAATCCATGATAGGGACCGTAGGGCCACTTGAGTTTATGGCTTAGGTACCTATTCTCGTGTTATACTCCTCCTTTATTCTCTTTGGGTATCTCCTTACCTTAACCAAGTTCATACCCATGGTCTATTTTGGACTAAGGCATACTACAAGTCGTAATAGTTAGTCATGTTTCCTAGTGGGTTGACTCTAACTCATTGAAAAGAGAGTTACATGATGTGATCTTTGCAACCGGAGGTTCTCCCTGCTGGTGGTAGGGTTTGCCGCAGGAATAAAAGAAGAATTCCAATTGTTAGATAATGTACAAAATGGAATGAATGAAAAAGTGTACTATTACATGTGGTCCCCCATATGGGCACACCACTGCTTCCGCTGCTTAGTTTGTCCCCAAACCAAAATCGTGCAGGGGTGAACCAGGGTAAGTGGACTGCTACTTTTTCTATCGAGGTCTGCTCTGATACCACTTGCAAGACCCCATTTTTTTCTTTTTAAACCACGGGGTGTTAGGCCTAGAACCGCCGCTTTGTGGTGACACCATCACGCCAGGGGAGGTCATCACTACAAAATACCGATCCTACCGGCCATATCAATCACAAAATACTAGAAAAAGTATGAGAGTACATGAAATGAGAACTCTAACACATGTTGTAAGACCCCATTTTTTTTCTTTTTAAACCACGGGGTCTTAGGCCTAGAACCGCCGCTTTGCAGTGACACCATCACGCATGGGAAGATCGTCATTACAAAATATCGATTCTGCCGGCCATATCGATAACAAAATAGTAGCAAAAGTATGAGAGTACATGAAATTAGAACTCTAACACATTTCCACAATAATTACATATATAATAATAATTCTCCACGAAGGGAGAGTCCACAGTAATAATAATAAAAGTACTAGAAATAGGGCTCATGCCCGATACATAAAGTCCTCACTACAATTCACTCATTGAGGAAGCAAATCTATAACAACTACTAGCGAATGGGACTCACTGTCCCAGCTGTCTGAACTTTGGTACTAGACAGTCTCGTCTACTTACCAAATTTCATAAGTTTCCAGTGAGTGATTTGTTCAAAAGAAATTTCTAAGTAGAAGGTGTAACTTGTTGGTTTATGAATGAAGTACCCCATATAATGAGCTAAAATTCATAATAAAAATCTCTAGGGCTTCTTATAGTCCTAAAACATAGCTTGACTAAGTATCATCCAAACCCAAGGTTAGGAAGTCACATAATAAAATTCTTCAAGATAACTCATGAAAGTGCACTTTTCAAAGGAACCCACTTGTAACTCATCCAAACAATATGTATTATAATTCAGTGGATAATATGGTTATGAAAATGACCTCTACTAAAATGTCATGTAATTCCAAAGTCATATGAGCCACTGGACAATTCCTAAGGTATATGGACCCAAATACTTACCTAGTGGTTTAAGTGGTGTGCATGTGTCCCAATCCAACCATAACTCTTCCTTGGGCTTTTCATCACCCTAGTATCACATAGACTGAACACCAAGTCCATACAAGGGAATATCACCCCATGCCCTTCCCAAACTCCCAAAGTCCAACCTTAAGGTTTGAACTTGGGTCATAGGGTAAATCTACCCCAATCCACCCCAAATTCCATGTGATGGTGTCTAGCATCATATCAAACCAGTGGCCCAAGTTTCATCCTCTATTGAGGTGATTTGACCACATAAACTCACAAGGAACACTTTGACCTAAATACCCCCCTTTAGGCCAAGGCTAGGGTTTACAAAAATCCAAACCAAATCATCTCCAAATGAGATAAAATTTTATCTAGAGCCTTATGATGACCCCAAGGACTACTCACCAAAATTTAGGAGGTTTTGGAGTTCATTAGGTCCCCTAATTAATTTGCCCAAGATTATTAAATAATTTCAAAAACTAAAGAAAATTTATCTCCAAAAATTCCCATTTTTAGACATTACCTAGATATTTGTAAGTGTTAACCCCAGAATCCGCAACATATCCAGCTAGACATCTCGCTCCTCCCTGGCCGGATTCCAGATCTCAGTCCGCCCAGGTCGCCCTTGGTTCTCAACTCTGCTGGATCATCAACCTCCGGTCGACGATAGTCGAGCTCAGATCGGCGATCTCCGAGTCAGGTCGCCCAGGTCGCTCAGGTCGCACCTAGTCTGACAGGATCGCGCTCGACCCGACCAAGGGAGGATTTCAGCTCGCAGGCCCAGTCCGTCGGTCCCGCGCCGCTTGTTCTTTCTCTTTTGATTCCCGTCACCGCTGCCCGGCTCCTTTGTACCCCGGGCAGCCGGTTATTTTAGCCCTGCCCATTTGGGCAAGCCCCCAGCCTATAAATAGGGGGATGTGGTGCACTCAAAGCACGCTGACTCGAGCCCAGGAGCCCACTTGTTAAAGGCTGCGGACTTGAATCTCTGGCTTTGCGATCTCCAGCTTGCTTTCCACATTACTTTCCTTTTCCCTCCTTGCAACCGCTTCTTTACAATCAAAAGCCAGCCCGTCGCAGGAGTGGCATTCAGGCCACGACGGGCGAAGTCTGGTGTTGCCGTGCTCCACAGCTCTGTTGCTTTTCTGTTCCTTTTTTAGTCCGCCAAGTAGACTACTCATCGCAGTTTGTTTTTCCTTTTTCTTCCCTAAGTGCTCGAACAGTTAGCTGCTGGTGCTCGTTTCTACCTTCGCATTTCGCGCATCAACAGTTAACACGCGACCTTCAGATTCGAGCAGCTTTTTGAAAACCGCGGATAGAAAAGTCAGACCGCCGAGCTCGCCGCTCCGACCGCTCCAGCTCGCCTGATGATTCGTTGTGGGAAGCATTGGAGCAGTCTCGCTGGGAAGCTGAAGTATCTCGCAGAGAGACTGACCAGCGGCTCGATACAATCAGCCAAGCCCTGTTAGCACTGACTCAGCGGCTTGCTCCCCAGGTCGCTGAAGAAGTTGCTGAGACTCCTGTCCGCCAGACTCCGGTCCGCCGGACCCCGGCTTGTCACACCCCTCTTCAGCAGTCGCCTGCGACCGCACCTCCGCCTCTCCACCAAGCTCAGTCCGCAGCTCCCCTGCGACCTCAGGCTGGTCAGTTCGCCACCCTGATGGATTTCTTCAGGGAAGCAGCCCGAGGGACTCCGGCTCGCCGACTAGATTTTGTTGATCGGTAGTCCGCAGAGCCCGTAGAGCCCGCAGAGCTTCGCCCTCCATTCTACGCTTCTGCTGATTCAGAGACTCCCTCTCCCTTCGTCGATCGAATCCGGTGGGAGTCAGCGCCAAGCAATTTCAGAGAACCTCGTCTCCCTTTTTATTCAGGGGAGACTGATCTGGTCTCCCACCTGCAGGCATTCGAAGGGGCAGTTGCATTGAGGAGCCTCTCTGATGCCTTGAAGTGTAAGCTTCTAGTGACCACTCTTGATGGTCAAGCGAGAGAGTGGTTTTATGAGTTGCCTTCGGGCATAATTTCCTCCTTCGTAGAGCTTCGCAGCGAGCTGCTCCTGAGGTTTGCAACCTCTAAGAAGAGAAAGGATGGGCCGGCAGCCCTTTTTGACATCAAGCAGAGAGACAACGAATCAGTGGCAAGATTCGTTGATTGGTTCTAAAAGGAAATCCAAGGGGTAAGGAATGTGAACCCCGATTATTATAAAGTTTCCTTGATTCACGGCCTTCGGGAGGGCCCATTGAAATTCAAAGTGACAACAAAGGCACCATCAACTTATCAAGAGCTCATCGCGATAGCTAATCGCTTTATTGAGGGAGAAAATGCCAACCCAACCTATATCTCATCCCTGACAGCTAAAGCTAGAGGAAGGGATGTCCCCAACTCCTCTTCCAACAATCAATATCACAGTAAGCCTCCTCAGCCTGATTTCCAACCTCCATCTCAGAGGGGGCGTAACCTCCGCCACAAGAAACCCTTCCTTGGCCATCAATAGTTTCATGATCACAGACTGCCATTGGCCACCGCTCCCGCGGTACCCCTTCAAGCACTTCCCATTCTTCAGTGTGCCCCGCCAGCTTCAAATCCTTATGAGAGCAGCTCCATGGAAGAGTTTGTAGATCTGGGCCTCGACTTTGAAGAGGTCGTCCAGATAATCCAGAAGAAGGCTGAGGAAAGGAGGCAAGGGCCTTAGAGAGACTGGAAGCCTAGGAACAACTCTCAGTTCTATGATTTTCACAAAGAGAAGGGCCATTTGACCGAAGATTGCAAGGCCCTCCGACAGCTAGTTGAGAGGTTGTTCGTCGAAGGCAAGATCAAAGACCTGGGCGGAAAGGGTGAGTCTTCAAAGCCTTCCACCTCCAAGGGCAAGGAGGTGGCTGAAGTTCAGCAGGAATGTATAGAGGTAAGGGATGAGGGCCATCTGGGGCTCATTGATATCCAAAGTGAATGTATTGATGTTGTCGACGAAGGAGTCTTGGGAAGACTCTTTTACATCCATGGCTGAGCAGGGGCTGAGTCTACTCGAAAGTCTTCTCTGTCAAGGCTTTCTCGAACTGAGATTGCTTCTACTTCTTCTTCTGCCCCTCCTTCTGAAATCATCACCTTTGGCCCTGCGGACCTTCCTGTAACCGCTAATCCCTTTGATGATGCCATCGTAGTCCAAGCAGCCATCAGAGATTTCACGGTCGATAGAATTCTCATTGACACAGGCAGCTCCGTGAATCTCCTCTTCAAGTCTACTTTTGAAGCCCTGAGGACTGGAAAGCCTCTGCTTTCCACCGAGGGGCCACTCTATGGCTTCTCGGGAGAAAGAAAGGAAGTTGAAGGAAATGTCACACTCCCGGTGGGGCTCGGAGGGGTGACCAAGGAGATCCAGTTCATAGTGGTAGATGCTCCAAGCAGCTACCATGCTATCTTTGGAAGACCATTGCTGAACAAGTATCAAGCCATCATTTCAACATATCATTTAGCCATCAAGTTCTGCAAAGATGGCTGTCAGTGCAGGGTCAGGAGCGACCCAAGGCAAGCTCGAGAGTGTTACCTCCGCACAGTTAATGTGACTGAAGTTCCCCCCCCCCCAGCTTTTCCAGCAGCAGCAGAAGCCTCTTCTCCATCAGAAGTTGCTGTGGATAGAGAAGGTGCTCACCTGGAACCTACCTAGGTGATGCAAGGAGTCCCCATTGCAGAGGGGGAAGAAAGAAAGCTCTCCATCAACTCCGAGTTGCCAGAAGATCAAAAGGCGGAGTTGATATCTTGCCTGCTAAAGAATCTGGATGTCTTCGCTTGGTCGGCGGAGGACATGCCAGGAGTCGATCCTGACGTGGCTTGCCATCATCTCAACATCGATCCAGTTGTCAAGCCCGTCTAGCAGAAGAAGAGGAATGTAGCTGTCAAGTTGGCAGAACCCATCAGAGAGGAGGTTGCCAAACTCCTCAAAGCGCGCTTCATATAAGAGATTCAATATCCTGAGTGGATCTCAAACATTGTAATGGTTAAGAAACCAGGGGGAAGTGGCGTATGTGTGTAGACTTCACCCGTTTGAATAAAGCGTGCCCGAAAGATTTCTACCCCTTGCCTCGAATAGATTTATTAGTTGATTCTGCGGTAGGGTATCCGTTTATGAGCTTTCTAGTTGCGTTCTCAGGTTATCACCAAATAAGAATGCACAAACCCGATATCCCTCGCACATCGTTCATCACTTATGATGGTTGCTATTGTTATCTTGTGATGCCCTTTGGGCTTAAAAATGCTGGCGCGACTTATCAACGCATGATGGACCATGTGTTTAAAGAGAAAAAAAGTAGAAACCTCGAAGTGTACGTGGATGACCTTTTGATTAAGAGTAGGTCTCTTCCACAACACTTGATAGATCTAGCAGAGACCTTTTCCACTCTGCGAAGGCACAAAATAAAGCTTAACCCATTAAAATGCATCTTTGGGGCAAGTAAGGGGAAGTTTCTCGGCCATCTCCTTACTCCTGAGGGTCTTGCCCCCAATCCTGATAAGGTTAAAGCCATCCTTGATATGGCCCCTCACCGTTCTCCAAAAGAGGTTCAACAATTGGGGGAGAGGTTGGCAGGACTCGGGAGATTCATCTCTCGAGTTGGGGATAAAAGTGCGCCATTCTTTAAGACTCTTCGGGGAGCGTCCAAGTTCTAGTGGACAGAAGAGTGTTCCTTGGCCTTCGAGCAGTTGAAAAAGCAGCTAACCTCGACACCCTTACTCCAAAGCCCCCGAGCAGGGGAGATATTATTCCTATACCTGGGGGTTGGTCCCGAGGCAGTTAGTTCTGTCCTGGTCCGAGAAGAGAGCAGGTGGCAGTTCCCCGTTTACTATATCAGTCACATTTTGAAAGATGCGGAAGCTAGGTACCCAATCCTTGAGAAGCTGGCTTTAGCATTGGTTATGTCTGCCCGCAGGCTCCGTCCATATTTCCAGGCACATTCAATTCAAGTGGTTACTGATCAACCCTTGAAGAGTGTGTTAGAAAAGCCAGAGCATTCAGGCAGGTTAGCTAAGTGGGCAATTGAACTGAGTGAGTTTGAAATTTCCTATGTGCCCAGAACAGCTATCAAGGCACAGGTGCTTGCAGATTTTCTGATTGACACAACAGAATCTAGCTCGGATCAGGCAGCAAGGTCTCCTTTAGCTTGGACCATCTATGTGGATGGAGCTTCTGGAAGAAACTCTTTGGGGGCAGGGCTAGTTTTGATAAACCCGAATGGCATCAAGCTTGAGCAAGCCATCAAGTTCTATTTTCCAGTAACTAACAATCAAGCGGAATATGAAGCTTTACTGGCCGGCTTTAGGCTTGCAAGAGAGCTTGTAATTGATCATGTCCATATTAAGAGTGACTCTCTGGTAATGGCTTCACAAGTTCTTGGTAACTTCGAGACCAGGGAGCCAGTGTTGAAAAGGTATCTTGTGCTAGTAAATGTTGAGATTGGCAGGTTTAAAAGTTTTACTATTGAGCACATTCTGAGGACAGAGAATGAGGAGGCTGACGTTCTTGCCAAGTTTGGGCTCTCGTCAGGAGGGACAACTTATGAGCTTTTCCACCCGGTGGTGGAGGAGGAAGGGTTAATGCAAATCGATCAGTGTTCCTCTTGGATGGACCCATTCATTCTCTACCTAACAATTGGGAATCTGCATCAGTCAGTAAAAGATAAGAAGAGATTCAGGTTGAAAGCAGCGCACTATTATTTGATATCCGATATTCTCTATAGAAAAACCTTCTTGTCTACAATGGCAAGATGTGTTTCAGAAAGTGAAATTCCTACTGTTCTTCGAGAAGTGCATTCTGGCGAGTGCGGGAGTCACTCAGGAGCAAGAACGTTGGAAAAAAGGATCCTGCGGCAAGGTTACTTCTGGCCTACAATGAAAAAAGATTCGGAGAACTATGTGAGAAAATGCATTCAATGCCAGAAATTCGCTCCTCTTCAACATCAAGCAGCTCAATCTCTCAGATCAATTGCAACCCCTTGGCCCTTTGGTTTTTGGGGGATGGATCTCATTGGTCCTTTTCCCATGGCAAGTGGGCAGCGACATTTCATTATAGTTATGATCGACTACTTCAGTAAGTGGATTGAAGCTAAAGCACTGGCAAAGAGAACAACTCAGGTTGTGAGGAATTTTATTTGGGGGAGATAGTTTGCCGACACGGAATCCCTATGGCAATAATCACTGATAATGGACCACAGTTCAATAATGCGGAGATGATAGATTTTTGCAGGCAGATCGGAATAGAGCTGCGCTTTGCGTCAGTTCATCATCCCAGAAGTAATGGACAAGTAGAAGCAGCGAATAAGCAAATCCTCAACCTGCTTAAGAAGAAAGTTCAAAATCTCAAGGGCAGTTGGGTTGATCAGCTTCCCTCAGTTCTCTGGACCCTGAGAACAACACCTTCATCTGCAACAGGGGAAACCCTGTTCAAGCTTTCTCACGGGTCTGAAGCATTAATTCCTATTGAATTTGAAGTTCTATCGCCCAGAGTGCTGCTTGCTAGGCAAGGTATCGAGGATTGGCTTGAGCTGAACAGCGAGGAGATGAGGTTCAGTTTGGAGTATGTTGAAGAAGTTAGAGACAAGGCTGCCATCAGACAAGAGGAAGTTAAAAGAAGAATGGCCCGTTACTTTGATAAGAATGTAAGGATCAAACATTTTTAAGTGGGAGATCTGGTTCTTAAAAAGGTCGATGCGGCTAGAAGAGCCAGCTCAGTTGGGAAGCTTAATCCTAATTGGGCGGAACCATTCATTATTAAGGAAGCACTTGAGAATGGAGCCTACCGGTTATAAACATTTGCAGGAGAAGATATGCCGCACACGTGGAGTGAAGATGACCTAAAACGGTTCTATTCCTAAACTACTTTTTCTCTCCTTCTTATGTATACTCTTTAAGAGGTTCATTATTAATGAAAGTTCCTTGCTAACGCTTCATCAAGTGTCTTTTTGTTTCAAGTATTTACAGTTAATATATTGAGCAAGGACAACTCTAAACGGTTCTATCTCTGAACTCTCTCTTCTATGTTATGAAAATTTCTCAAAATTGATATTTATCTAAGTATTCATGCTAACACTTCTTTAAGTGCCTCTTTTCTCTTACCTCCCCGAGCAACTCCCAACAGTTGCTTAATGTCAGGAGATATCACAGAGTTCAGCAAAAACCTCCCCTAGAACCGTTGGTGTCAGCGTAACACCATGAAGACCACGTGTCGCGGGGAGATTTCGCACCGTGTAGTGGGAGCTTACCGGCTCTAGTGCGGCAGGATACTGGATTTCAAATCCCGGCTAGTACCTAACCCCACTTCTGCATTATGGAGGAGCAGAGTGGTGATCAGCTCTACCATGCCACTTAAGGGATATCGTTACAACCCAGATGATCGCGCGGGGAAAGCAATGCCGCTCCGGCCGCACCTGCCCCCAGACCATCTTAGGGTTATAACCCTCGAACACTCCTTGGTACCCTCAAGCAGTACCTGCAGGAGACCCACAGTCTTGTCGATCTCAGAGGGAAGCAATGCCGCTCCGGCTGCACCTGCCCGAAAGATCGACTTAGACTGTACTCCAGGCAAGAGGGCAGTGAATTGAGTCATTGAGTCTGCAGATCCTGAGATCCTGTAAGGAAAGCAATGTCGCTCTGGCTGCACCTGCCCACTTGATCTCTAGACTGCAACTTTCTTCTTCACAGGGGCTTTCGATTATTATTGATGTAGTGCGGACTCCATTTATCCTATCCGCCTAGTCTGCTGTCCCTTGGGTTGATTCTGTAGTTCATAACCCTGTGAGGAAAGCAATGCCGCTCCGGCCGCACCTGCCCGCTTGGTTATGAATTACAGGTCATTTCTGATGTTATTATTGATGCAGTGCGGACTCCATTTATCCTATCTGCCTAGTCCGCCATCCCTTGGGTTGATTCTGTAGTTCATAACCCTGTGAGGAAAGCAATGCCGCTCCAGCCGCACCTGCCCGCTTGGTTATGAATTACAGGTCTTTTCAGATGTTATTATTGATGCAGTGCGGACTCCATTTATCCTATCTGATCAGCTCGCCGTCCCTTGGTTGAATCAATTGCTATTCAGTCTATTACGGGCTTCGGTTTTCTAGTTCGCCTAGTCCGCAGGATTCATTCAATTTATATAACTTAATGATTATTTGGAAAAGATTCAACAGTAAATATTAGCAAACGGTGACCATAGTCTGCCTAGTTCGCTTATCAACGTTATTTGAGTTAGCAGATGGTGATTTTCGTCATCTTGGTTCTCGCAAAAACTGGCAAAGGTTCTGCAAAATGCGGACTACAAACCGAACTCGTCCAAGTCCGCTTTATTCGTTCTCTTCGCTAAGAAAACATTATCTATTCATATTATAACAAGCTGTGGTTATGCAATTTCAGCTAGAGTTTTAAACATGCAATAAAGCTATAACGAAGATTGATATAAGAAGTGCGACCTCTAAGTATAAGTGAGAAATAAGCAGAACATCTCAGAAGATATCAAAAATATACTTTTTTCTATTCATTCAAAATTATATACATGTCCTGGCAGACTCGCGCAGAGTCCGCCCCCTTTTACATTGAAAACCAAAAATTACAATTTATCCTCCTATTCGGTCCTTTGCTTCTTGTCTGCAGGCTTCTCCGGGCTTAACCCGTCCACATCCACCACAGGCGAATAGCCGCCCGACTCGCTCTGCTGCTGTCACCGGAACGAGAAACGACCGAGGGTTCTGTCCGCGTGCTGCTCTCATCAGAGCCGGAGTTAGAGGATTGATCCGACTGGCCTCCTTGCTGCTGACTGGAGGCCACTTCTTCAGGAGCTTCCTCATCGGCGGACTCCTCCTCGTCATCCTCAGCAACCGCTTTCCCTTTAGCAGCTCGCTCGAACTCGGCAACCTTGTCCTTCAGGTCTGGAAAAAGCTTCAGGAAGGGAATGGAGTCCACCCCTGTTTTCGCATACCCTTCGCTGATAACGCATTCGATTGCCACCTCCACGCTTTACTTAACAAAAGGAAACATGGCCTTCTGGAAGTCGGGGTTCGTTACCTCATATGCGGTCTGGAGAAGAAACAAAAAATGTCAGTCCGCGAAAGATAAGCGAGATAAACGGCGATTAACTGGCACTTACAGCCTCGTCCTCTTTATATTGATTGATCTTTTCTCCAAGTCGCTTATTTCTTTCTTTCAGCAAGTTGCTTTCCTTCCTATGCCGCGCATCTTCCCTAAGTAGCTCGCGTGTGAGCCTGCCCATGAAGTGGTTTGTGACGGCACAGTTTGCACTGGCTTGTGCGGCGAGAAGAGGAAGGTCGTCAGGAGCCACACTCTGCAGTTCACGAAGGTTTTGCTTCTAGTACAAGGCAGAGAGGGCGACATGGGTGTGGCGAGATGGGCGCGGACTCCTCTAGGAGGGAAGAGCCATTGACAGACGGACATATTTTTTCTTCTCGTGCCAATGGATCATTGGGTTACCCCTTAGATCCTTTTGCTTCTCGCCGAAGCCCACAATATTAAAGCTGTCATCGGAAGAATTACTCGCGGCGGGATCTCCGTCTTCTTTCCTTTTCTTCGCAATTTCTTTTCTTCTTTCTCCTTGTGTAGGAGTCTGTCCAGCCGGCGTGAAGGGCAGATTTGCGGGTACCGCCAAGGTCACTGCAAGAGGAAAAAATAGCTAAACTTCCAGGTCGCTGCGGATACAAATGAAAGTCGCGAAACTTACTCTCCTGACGGCTTACGGTGTCCAGTCCGGGCATCCGTGGGATGTAGTAGTCGACGTCGAGCCTCGCTCCATCAAGGAACTTGACGATGGCGGCCTCGGTATCGCTCAGCCGCACGCTTTTGAAGCCAGCGTCTGAGCGCAGCTGCGGGTTGGTGTGAAGGAACCCCAGGTCGCCTTCAAAGATAAGGTACCTAGAAGTCCAGTTGTGGATCTTATTTGGCAAACCCACAAATTTCATCCCCCTACAGTAGAAGTAGATGATACCCTTGTACTCGCGGTCTCCTGGTGGGGTTATAGAGCGGACAGAGAAAATTTTCCTGAAGATCTTTAAGGAAAACTCGACCTTCTCAGCTCGTAGGTAAGCGAGGTAGCTACAAATGGCAACCATGCTGTTCGGCGCGAGCTGGCCTGGAACCACCCCATAGTGCTCGAAGATCCTTGCGATCTCCCAAAGCAGGGGGAATTTGAACCCACAATCGAAATGATCGATTGGCACCGCGAGCTGGGTAGCTGTGGAGAAGTTCAATCGCTCTTGATGCTCGGGAAGCCGCGCGAGTACTGGCGAGCCCGCCATGTGCTCCTCCAAAAAGGCTTTCAAGTCAACTGCGGTTAGCCTGCTTCTTTTGTGCTCGACAGCGTGGAAGGCGACTGCGGCATCAGTACGCGCGGATACCATGTTTTCAGACCGCAGGGCTTCAGCTAAATGTCTCATATACAAAGAGAAAATGAAGACCCTATTTATAGAAAAACCGTCTGACATGACAGCAGTTAATCCGCCCAGACTGATTGCTCAGTCCGCGCAGTTCGCTTCTTCCCTGTTTTCCCTGCAATTTAAGATAATTCTCAAGGCTTTGAGGATTCAAAGGCCGTCCGCGCAGTTCGCCTCTTCCTTGCTTTCCTGCACTTTATCTACAAGTAATCGCGAACTCACAGGAAGCCCGCAGAGACCGCAATTTTCCAGTAAACAAAATAAGCGAGCATAAAGCCAGCACGCATAATTCACATTCGACAACAAGACTATCCAAAGTTAAAAAAATAATAATATCATACAACAAGCAGAAGTAGCATCACAGCACGAATACAGTTATACAAGGAAGATGTTCAAACATCAAATTATACAAAACAGTTCGGAACAAATATTTCGGCCTCAGCGCCTTCTGCGGTCTCATTGGGCAGGTCGCACCTCATCATCCACCCCAACATGAGCTGCCTGGTCGCTTCCTCGCAAGATCTCACAGTAAAGTTGTGAAACCAGGTGATGCATGTTGTTGAAGGTACGATGCATGTGAGCGACATCCCTAACTACCCGGTTGAAAGAAATCAATGGGACGACTGCTGGGGTCGGATTTGCGACCTCCGCGGGCTGCCCGGTTGTCGCCGGGACTGGCACCTCCCCTACGACAGGTTGAGAAGACGTTTGCAGCCTCGCCCCAGAAGCTTCACTCACTTGTTTCTTCCCTTCTCTCGCCAAAGCCAAGTACTTGTTCCTTTAGTGACAGGCATCTCCGCTTAGTCATTGTTTCTCCTTCTTCATTCCTCCAAGCGCAGATGAGAGGCTGGCGACCTCGTTCTCTAGAATCTTTTCTCGCTCTTTGCCCTTCTTTAATTCAGCTCGAATTTCGCATAGCTCCTCCTCATACTTCTTCGCTAACATCGCGTATGTTTCCTATACAGGCCGCTCCTCCTGTGCGAGCTCAGCGGCAGACCGCGCCGCAGCCTCCACCGATATGTCTACTAGCGAAGGCACGATCTAGCCAGCCTCGATAGAATCGAGTGTTGACTTCCGAACTGCAACATAGAAAATGAAATTCGCTTCAGTATCCAGGTCGCAATAAGCCCGAAAAGATAAAAATTTTAATTCACTTTTGGTAATCATTGCGGCGATCTGGCGACTATCAAAGGCGGGTTGCCTCGCGCACTCTGGATCAAAAGCGCCTAGGCGATGCCTCCATTCTCGATGGACTATCGCTCTTGTCTCGGCCAGCGATCTGCTCGAGGCGACTATATCACCGGTTTCTGTAATGATCTTGACCGGCCGCGATTTCCGTGGAGGGGATTTATATAACCATGAGCTCTGGAATTGCTTGGGCGCCGGCTGCAACTTACCTGATCCCGTCAGCTCGGCAGCAGTCCGAAGATCCTCAGCCCGCTTATCCGCGGCAAGCTTCTCCGAGATCGCTTCGACCTTTGCCTTCATTGCGGCGAGGTGCTCCTTAGTCTTTTCCATTTCTTCAGCTGGAAGAAAAGAAGAAGGATCAGCAAGTTCCTCTCCACTAATCTCGGCATCAGGCTGCAGCACTTCCAGCAGAGAGCGATTCATGCTCGCAAGCTGCTCGTTATCTATGGAGTCAAGAATCTCAGAAGTTGATAAGCTGAGCGTTGAAGGGGGATCACCTTCTGCGGACAGAGGATCAGGGGTGACGAGATCGCTATCTTGAACTTCCTATTCTTGCGGCTCATGCTGCAAGCTCGCAGCTCCAGTCCGCTTGGAGATATTCTTCTCTTTCCTAACCTTCAGCTTCTTCTCTACCCTCTCCGCAACGGTACTCTTGTCTCTCTTCCTCTTTTTCTTTTCAGGCGTCTTGTCCAAGTCGATGACGACCTGCTCTGATTCGCGAACTGAGGTTGGTGCGACAACCAGAGCCAGGGAAGACACTGGCTCCTCAGCTTGCTTCTCAACGGAACTTTTAGCCGAGGCTTCGACGGGCTCTTTAGCTCGCTCTTCGGCGATCTCTTCTTCCCTTTCCTCTATTTGTTCGTCAGCGGGAAGCTTCTCCTCGATGATCTGCTGCTGGGCTTTCGACGACGACACTTCCTTATCCGGGTCTATCCGCAGCATGATAGTCCCGGAAGGAGAGCGGTGCACCTCCATGGTTGAAGAGCTCGCAGGGTTCTGATCAGAGGCGTATAACGGGTTCAGTTTCTTATTCGCGCTCTCTAACGGAAGATTCTGAGCAGGAACAGCAGTCGCAATTTTCTCAGGCTCTATGTCGCGGGCTAGGTCTGATTTCTTCTGACCTGAACTCTCTCCTTGGTAGCGGGCTGGAATATCGTGACAGTGACTGGTCTTTTTAGGTCGGGAACTCGCCTTGGGCTTCTTAGTCGAAGTAGCAAGGCTGCCAAAGAAGGATCCTAATCTTACCATGCCGGACTGGAAAGTTGAGACTGCAAGAGGTGAGTAACGACCCGTCGCGCAGTCGATTCTGACAGAGGACAGGGCTTCCGGCGGTATTTATAGCACAAACAACATTCATGATAGTTGCGGACTCGGCGGTTAAGGAAACATTTTTGGAATTTTCCAAAACTCAAAAATGTGCGGGGATTATGTTAACCCCAGAATCCGCAACATATCCAGCTAGACATCTCGCTCCTCCCTGGCCGGATTCTAGATCTCAATCTGCCCAGGTCGCCCTTGGTTCTCAACTCTGCAGGATCATCGACCTCCGGTCGACGATAATCGAGCTCAGATTGGCGAGCTCCGAGTCAGGTCGCCCAGGTCGCTCAGGTCGCACCTAGTCTGACAGGATCGCGCGGACTGCTTGTTCATTCTCTTTTGATTCCCGTCACCGCTTCCCGGCTCCTTTGTACCCCGAGCAGCCGGTTATTTTAGCCCTGCCCGTTTAGGCAGGCCCCCAACCTATAAATAGGGGGAAGTAGTGCACTCAAAGCACGCTGACTCGAGCCCAGGAGCCCACTTGTTAAAGGCTGCGGACTCGAATCTCTGGCTTTGCGATCTCCAGCTTGCTTTCTGCATTACTTTCCTTTTCACTCCCTGTAACCGCTTCTTTACAATCAAAAGCAAGCCCGTCGCAGGAGTGGCATTCAGGCCGCGACGGGCGAAGTCTGGTGTTGCCGTGCTCCACGACTCTGTTGCTTTTCTGTTCCTTTTCTACTCCGCCAAGTAGACTGCTGCTCGCAGTTTGTTTTTCCTTTTTCTTCCCTAAGTGCTCAAACAGTTAGCTGCTGGTGCTCGTTTCTACCTTCGCATTTCGCGCATCAACAGTAAGATTGCCTCCCTGACCAAATTTCAGGTCAGTTGGACATGTGGTGAAGTGGGGCACTCATTTTAATCTCTGATTAGCCCTAGGTATAGGCTGCACCATTTTGGGTGCTGAGGTCAGACCGTTAAGCCAAAATGGTTGAAATAAATTTTAAATAGTTGTTGACCTCAAGGGCTACAACTTTAGTGTTTACCACTTTTTTATTTGAAGCCCCTAGGTACTTTTAATAATTAATCAAAAATGACTGAAAATAGGAAGCAGAAAATCATTAATTAATTTAAATAGAAATGATCTAGCACAGATCTTGACGCATGATCCAACGGTGCCTGGATCATCTTCAACCTCCAGCCGACGGTCCTAATTCCCTCTTCCTGGGCCAACTTCAAGCCGCCGCTGCCGGCCACCCGACAACCTCCCTGGCCGGCCACCGCCACCACCACCTCCGTCGAGGTGGTGGCTATCGCTAGGCGGCGACACAACTGCCAGAAGGGCGGATTAAGGCGATCCCACAACTATGCCTTTCTCGGAAAAACCAGGAAATCGAAGGCCTCGATCGGGCTCAATTGAGCCCGATTCTCAATCTAAATGAATCCTAAGATCTACCCATAGAAGAAGGAGCAAGGGAGGACCTGAATTGCGGCCTGAGAGCGGGTGTTGTGCCTTCTTGCCATTTCCGGCCGCCGGTTTGGGCTTCTCTGCAACCTCCATAGTAACAACAAGGGAATTGAAATTGGAATGTGGGAAACGCTTGCTCTCGACCTAGTGAAGGTTTTTGAAGAAGGAATTGGGGAGGTGAGGCTTGTAACTCCCCAATTTATGAAAACACCATTAATGGCCATTTAACCCTAATTTCGGTTTCAGCCAAATTTAGGGGGCTAAGCCACCCCACTGGCCTACCACCTCCTGAAAACTCCTTCCCTTCCTCCAAGGAGTAAAAGCCCATCAAGGTGGGGGAGTTTTGAAACCTCCATGGCCATGATGGCCATTAAGCCCCCCATTTTCTCTCTCCTCAAAAGTGGGTAACTCCTTCCTCTCTCTCCTAGTCATAACTTTCTGAATTTGGTGGGCCCAAAATGTGGCTCTCCACTTCCTTGGAATAATGGGCCACACCACTTAGGCTTAGCCCACTTGAAATGGGCTAGGTTAACCTAAGTTGAGCACTTTGCCCATGAGTTGACTTTGGTCAACATGACCATTTGGGTTGACCCCAAGGGGTCCTTTGTGACCCCTTGGCTTCCCCTAAGGTCTAGGAAGGGTGGTGTAGGGTTGAATTTGTACAACCTCGGGCTCGTGGCCCAGCAAGAGGGGCCCAAGAGAGAGGAAAGAGGGGTCCATCGTGGCGAGAGGGGCCCAAGCGAGAGGAAAGAGGGGTCCAGCGTGGCGAGAAGGGCCCAGGCGAGAGGAGAGGGCCTAGGCGAGTGAAGAGGGTTCGGCCTGGCGAGAGGACCCTAATAAGAGGCGCCTCGAGAGAAGGGCTGTCTTGGTTTCAGGGCCAGTTCAGGTAAGGTCGGGCCCACCTTCTGGGCCCCGGAGGTGGTTTTACTCTTTTACCCTGTGTGGGCTGCATTTAGTCTTTTGAGACAGCGGAGTTTAGCTATTGGCAGACCCAGCCAAGGGTATTCTGGTATTTTCACAGCAGCATAGTTTGGTTATTAGCAGTCCCAGTTCAGAGGCCTATAAATAGACCGGTAAGGTGCCTTAGAGAAGCAAGCATTCTTGACTCCTCTTATCCTCTCTAAGGCACCTAACTCAGTATTGGCTAGGGAGGGGAAGAGCTCTAGTTCTAGTCTCTTCCGGGTAAGAGGTGGGACCTCCTCACTGGAGCCTCCGGTCTAGTTCTTCGCCTGGGAAAGTGATCCCAAGGGAGTAAGCGCGAGCTGCCTCAGTAGTTCCGAGCTTTAGGTAGAATCGGCTTTGCCGGTTCCAACATTTTTGGTGCGGTGAGCGTAGAGCTGCAGCCTGTGCGGAAGAACGAGGGGTTATCTCATGGCGGGAGATGCGGGAGGAGGAGGCGAGAGGTCCCCCAGCTGGGAGGAGTATGTTGGGAGAACGGAGTTCATGACATCCATTGGAGGGATCATGGATCTCCTCAAACAACTCGCGCAAAGAGGCGAGTGCGAGACCCCCCCTCAAGTGCAAGATCTCGCACCCAGGGGAGGAGCCGACTCGGCGAGGATAGGTGAAGATGCACCTGGGAGGCGGCCAGGAAAAGAGTTAATGGCGGAAGGAAGTCGGCGAGAGGTGGAAGGAAGGGAGCTCTTCCCTAGTCCGGCGAGTGCCGCTCCGGTGGACCTCGTGGCTCGAGTGGACCAGGCGAAATCACTGGCGAGAGGATCTCCCTTTTGCGAGTTGGTCCTCTCGGCATCCGTTCCAGAAGGGTTCCGCGAGCCGGAAATGAACTACTATGTGGGGAAGGATGACCCCCTCCAACATTTGCAGTGGTTTGAAGACGCAGTTTCCATCAGACCCATGACGGACGCTTTCAAGTGCCGCCTCTTCGCCATCACTTTGAAGGATAAGGCTAGGGATTGGTTCCACCAACTCCCAACTGGTTCTATTTATTGCTTCGAGGACCTGAGCAGAAGTTTCCAGCTGCGGTTCTCAACCTCCAAAAAGAGGAAGAGGAACCCGGAGTCCATCTTCCTGATCAAGCAGAGGGCGGACGAATCTTTGGCTCAGTACGTAGACCGCTTCCAGGAGGAGATGTTGGACATTCAGGAGGTGCCTGGCTTCGCCCTCCAGATGGCTTTCACTGTGGGACTAAGGGAAGGCTTCTTCAAGATGAGCCTCACCAGGAAGGCGCCGTTGTCCTTCGAAGGGCTGATGGAGAAGGCCGCGAAAGAAATAGCCATGGAAGCGGCAAACCCTACATTCGCAAGGAAGTTGGCAAGACTGAAGGAGGTGGAGCAGAGGGAGCCAGGAGGGGGAAGGCAGCCAGAAGGAAGGAGGAGAGAGGAATTAAGAGGGCCCGTACACCCGGACCGGGGTGGAGACAACCAGGAGGCCCGGTTCAGGGACCTGGGAGAGGTCCTCCGCAGGGGGGAAGAAACTTTTATCAGGGACTAGGGAGGTTTCACCCGCTAGGATGGGGACATGGTCCGAGGCTGCTCCCACCCCCACCTCAGCAAGCTATGGCCATTGGTAGAGGGGGAGGAAGAGGAAGAGACCGTGGAAGAACGGGAGCAGGGAGGAACCCCCAGAAGAGAGACGTGGGGAGAGAGCTTTGCCCTATTGTGACTTCCACGAGGAGGAGGGTCACGCGACGGCAACATGTCCCGAGTTCTTGGAGTTGAAGAGAGGAAAAGGAGGAGAAGACCGACAACCGGCAGTGCGGATAGTAGAGGTGCCAGGAGCTGGGGAGGAAGATCGGTGTGTAGACCAGTCAGATACAGGGGATCGAGGGGGGATTGGAGTAATTCATGGGGGGTGGGGATCGAGGCCACCCGTAAGGCCAGTCTTCACACTATGTATCGTTGGAGCGTCGCCTCGACGTCACAAACCCCGCCCCCGGATGAGAAGATCACGTTTTCCAGAAGAGACCTACCTGACCACGAGGATCCTTTCTGTGACGCGCTCGTGATCAAGACTGCCATCGAGAACTTCACGGTATCTCGCATTCTGGTGGACAATGGGAGTTCCGTTAATGTAATCTTCAAGAAGGCTTTCAACGAGATGAGGGTGAAGTCTCGAAGGGTGTTGGCGGCGGATGGACCTTTGTTTGGCTTTTCAGGAGAAAGGAAGGAGGTTGAGGGAGGAGTAGGACTTCAGGTGACCTTGGGGGGGTTGTCTAGGAATTGTCGTTTCGTGATAGTGGACGCTCCCAGCAGTTACAACGCGATCTTTGGGCGCCCTCTTATCAGTGCCTTTAGATGCGTTCCATCCTCTTTTCATCAGTGCCTGAAGCTCAATTCGGGAGGAACCCAGATCAGGGTGAGAGGGGACCCGAAAGCGGCTCGGGAGTGCTATGTGACGGCGGTCAACACCATCTCGTGGATGGAGGATGCGGAGGAGCTGGGAGCAAGGATGGAGAGAGGGGAGCTGGGAAGAAGGGAAGCAGGAGTGGAGGAAGATCGGGTAGCGGAAGAAGAGATGGCTGGAGGAGAGGAGTTGGAGATAGTAGTGGAAAGGGGCATTGCGGTGGAGCCAGTGATGGCTGGAGAGTAGGTGGCTGGAGGAGAGGAGTTGGAGATGGTAGTGGAGAGGGGCATTGCGGTGGAGCCAGTGATGGCTGGAGAGCAGGTGGCTGGAGGAGCAGGAGGGGAAGGAAGTCTGGTAGTGGAGGAGGAGATGTATGAAGGAGACGGGTTGGAGAAGGGAGAAAGAGGAAAGGCCCAGGAGAGGGTGGCTACTGTGGAGGTCTCAGGAGTTGGGTGCGGGTCGAAGGATCTGGAGGAAGAGCTGAGAGAGCAGGAGGAGGAAGAACCCTCGAGGTTGAGGGCGGCGGTAGAAGTTCTGGAGGTCGAGATCCTCACTAAAGATGGGAGAAAAGAGAAGATAAAGATCAGCGGTGAGCTCACTCCGCAGGACCAGGAAGAAATTCGGAAGTGTGTAGAAGAGAACATTGATGTCTTCGCCTGGAGCGCAGCAGACATGCCGGGGGTCGACGCGGATGTGGCGTGCCATCGTCTCAACCTCGACCCCGGGGTTCGCCCCATTCAGCAGAAGAAGAGGGCCATCGCCTCCAAGATGGCCGGGCCCATCAGAGAAGAGGTAGAGAAGCTGCTCCGGGCGGGATTCATATCGGCTAACAGGTATCCGGGATGGGTGAGCAACGTTGTAATGGTGAAAAAGGGGGAGGGCAAGTGGAGGATGTGTATCGATTTCTCTCTCTTAAATAAAGCTTGTCCTAAGGATTGTTACCCCCTGCCTCGGATCGACACGCTGGTTGACTCAGCCGTCGGTTTCTCACTAATGAGTTTTTTAGATGCTTTTTCAGGGTACCACCAGATACGCATGCACCCTCCGGACGTCAAGGATGTCACCTTCGTCACAGAGGATGGTTGCTTCAGCTATAACATGATGCCCTTTGGGCTAAAAAACGCGGGAGCAACCTACCAAAGGATGATGGACCGGATCTTCCGGGAGCAGAAAGGGCGGAACCTCGAAGTCTACGTGGACGACTTGATGGTAAAGAGTCAGGACCTTGGGTCTCATGTCCTAGACCTACAGGAGACCTTTGCAACCATTAGAAAGTATAAGATGAGGCTTAACCCTCTGAAATGTGTGTTCGGGGCCAGCCGAGGGAAGTTCTTGGGACATCTCCTCACCCCTGAAGGGGTGGAGCCCAACCCTGACAAGGTAAGGGCGATACTGGAGCTGGGATCTCCTAGGAATGCCAAAGAAGTCCAACGTCTCACTGGTAAACTAGCCGGTTTGAGCAGGTTCCTCTCCAGAGCGGGAGAGAGGTGCTCTTCTTTCTTTCGAACCCTAAGGGGAGGGAAGGAGTTCGAATGGACCGTTGAGTATGAGAAAGCCTTCGCGGCTCTAAAGCAGCAACTCACTCAGACGCCGCTACTGTAGGGGCCGAGGGAAGGGGAGAACTTGTTCCTCTACCTCGGGGTAGGGACGGGGGCGGTCAGCTCTGTCCTCATCCGCGAAGAAGGGAAGAGGCAGTTCCCAATCTATTATGTAAGCAGAGTCCTCAAGAAGGCAGAGCTGAAGTACCCCATCCTTGAAAAGTTGGCCTTCGCTCTCATTGTGTCGGCCCGGAAGCTCAGACCCTATTTCCAAGCCCACGCCATCCAGGTTGTGATGGATCACCCCCTTCGCCGTATCCTCGAAGGGGTCGAACACTCGGGGAGGTTGGCCAAGTGGTCGATAAAGCTCAGTGAATTCGACCTCTCCTACGTTCCTCGAGAAGCTATTAAAGCACAAGTGGTGGCGGATTTCTTGGCGGACTACGTACTGGAGGCCGAAGAAATGGAGGTACCTCCCGTAGCAGCATGGAAGATGCTGGTGGACGGAGCTTCTGGTAGGAATTCTTTCGGGGGAGGGGTCATCCTGGCGAGTCCTGAGGGGACTAGGATTGAACAAGCTTTGAAAATACACTTCACCCTCACCAATAATCAGGCGGAGTATGAGGCCATCATCGCCGGACTTCGGTTGGCCAGGGAGTTGGGTATACAGGATATCAGGGTCTTCACGGACTCCTTGGTGGTGGCGCGACATATCAGCGGAGAGTTCGAGGTGAGGGAGCCGACTCTCCAGTTGTACCTAGTGAAGATAAAAGGCATAGTTGGACAGTTCCATAGCTTCTCCATTCAGCATGTTCCTCGAGAGGAGAATGCTCGGGCAGACCTGCTCGCAAAGCATGGCCCTCAGGCCGGAGGGACCATGACCGAGCTCTTCAGACCCTCCATAGAAGAGGGGGAGGTGATGGAGATCGAACAGGAGAGGTCTTGGATGGATCCCTTTGTGACTTTCCTGGCGTCGGGACGACAACCCGAGGGGGATCTCGAGAAGAAACGAATCTGATACAAGTCTGCATACTATTTGTTGAAGGAAGGAGTACTTTATCGAAAAACGCTGTCTGGACTGTTAGCCCGATGTGTATCCGAGAAGGAAGCACCAAGGGTGCTGGAAGAGGTCCATTCGGGAGAGTGCGGGAGCCATTCGGGAAGTCGAACCTTGGAAGGGAGAGTGCTAAGGCAGGGCTATTTCTGGCCTACCCTACGAAGAGATGCAGAAGAGCTCGCTAAAAGGTGTAGAAAGTGCCAAGAGTTTGCTCCTTTGCAGCTCCTTCCAGCGCAAAGGTTGCGAACGATCACCTCTCCTTGGCCCTTCGCCATATGGGGATTGGATCTGGTAGGACCGTTTCCTCAAGCCAGTGGTCAGAGGAGGTTCCTACTGGTTATGGTGGATTACTTCTCAAAGTGGTTAGAAGTTAAGGCCCTGGCAAAGGTAACCTCGCAGGTGGTGAGGAATTTCGTATGGGGGGAGATTATTTGCCGGCACGGGCTTCCTTTAGCCATAGTCACCGATAACGGGCCGCAATTTGCTAGCATAGAGTTTGTGGATTTTTGTGCATAGCTCGGCATAGACCTTCGGTTCACCTCGGTCCATCATCCACGAAGCAACGGGCAGGTCGAAGCAGCAAACAAGATTATAGTGAACCTCCTGAAGAAGAAAGTAGAGAACTTGAGGGGGAGCTGGGTGGAATAGCTCCCCTCTGTCCTGTGGGCTCTGCGAACTACACCCAACACGGCCACAGGGGAAACGCCCTTCAAGCTCTCTCATGGCTCCGAGGCCATCATACCTGTGGAATTTGAAGTTGAATCGCCCAGGGTCACAGCAGCCAGAGAAGGAGAGGAAGAGTGGCAGTTCGATAATGGAGAGGAGCAGAGGCTTTCTCTCGACCTCGTGGAAGAGCTCAGAGAGCTAGCAACAGTCCGACAGGAGGAGGTCAAGCGCCGGATGTCCCGGTACTTCGATAAGCACATCCGGATCAAGCAGTTTCAAAAGGGGGATTTGGTCCTCAAGAAGGTAGATGCTGCAGGAAGGGGAGCCTCGGTGGGGAAGCTCAACCCCAATTGGGAAGGTCCTTTCATAGTAAAAGAAGTCTTAAAGTCAGGGGGTATCACCTCCAGGATGTGGACGGGATACCCCTGGACTGCGCCCACAATGGCGATGATCTGAAACGTTTTTATCCATAATAATAAAAGTCTTTTGAATTTACTTGAGCGTATCGTTAATAATCCTCCCTCTTTTGAATATGCTAATACTATACCTCAGGGCGCCCTCCTTCAGAGGACGAGAGCAGTGGTTGGAGGAGAAAGAGGAGAGGAGACCCCAAGAAGACCCGCTGTCCAGGCTACCATCGAGCTGGCAGGTCCGTAGGCTCACTCGGTGGTTGGAGAAAGAGGAGAGGAGACCCCGAGAAGACCCGCTGTCCAGGCTACCATCGAGCTGGCAGGTCTGTAGGCTCACTCGGTGGTTGGAGGAGAAGAGAGGAGAGGAGACCCCGAGAAGACCCGCTGTCCAGGCTACCATCGAGCTGGCAGGTCTGTAGGCTCACTCGGTGGTTGGAGGAGAGAGAGGAGAGGAGACCCCGAGAAGACCCGCTGTCCAGGCTACCATCGAGCTGGCAGGTCTGTAGGCTCACTCGGTGGTTGGAGGAGAGAGAGGAGAGGAGACCCGAGAAGACTCGGCTACCATGGTTGGCAGGGAGGACTCGGTGGTTGGAGAAAGAGGAGAGGAGACCCCGAGAAGACCCGCTGTCCAGGCTACCATCGAGCTGGCAGGTCTGTAGGCTCACTCGGTGGTTGGAGGAGAGAGAGGAGAGGAGACCCCGAGAAGACCCGCTGTCCAGGCTACCATCGAGCTGGCAGGTCTGTAGGCTCACTCGGTGGTTGGAGAAAGAGGAGAGGAGACCCCGAGAAGACCCGCTGTCCAGGCTACCATCGAGCTGGCAGGTCTGTAGGCTCACTCGGTGGTTGGAGGAGAGAGAGGAGAGGAGACCCCGAGAAGACCCGCTGTCCAGGCTACCATCGAGCTGGCAGGTCTGTAGGCTCACTCGGTGGTTGGAGGAGAAGAGGAGAGGAGACCCCGAGAAGACCCGCTGTCCAGGCTACCATCGAGCTGGCAGGTCTGTAGGCTCACTCGGTGGTTGGAGAAAGAGGAGAGGAGACCCCGAGAAGACCCGCTGTCCAGGCTACCATCGAGCTGGCAGGTCTGTAGGCTCACTCGGTGGTTGGAGGAGAGAGAGGAGAGGAGACCCCGAGAAGACCCGCTGTCCAGGCTACCATCGAGCTGGCAGGTCTGTAGGCTCACTCGGTGGTTGGAGAAAGAGGAGAGGAGACCCCGAGAAGACCCGCTGTCCAGGCTACCATCGAGAAGACCCGCTGTCCAGGCATCGAGTCCTGTAGGCTCACTCGGTGGTTGCTGAGAGAAGAGGAGGTCCGACAGTGGAGAAAGAGGAGAGAGGAGACCCCGAGAAGACCCGCTGTCCAGGCTACCATCGAGCTGGCAGGTCTGTAGGCTCACTCGGTGGTTGGAGAAAGAGGAGAGGAGACCCCGAGAAGACGCGCTGTCCAGGCTACCATCGAGCTGGCAGGTCTGTAGGCTCACTCGGTGGTTGGAGGAGAAAGAGGAGAGGAGACCCCGAGAAGACCCGCTGTTCAGGCTACCATCGAGCTGGCAGGTCTGTAGGCTCACTCGGTGGTTGGAGGAGAGAGAGGAGAGGAGACCCCGAGAAGACCCGCTGTCCAGGCTACCATCGAGCTGGCAGGTCTGTAGGCTCACTCGGTGGTTGGAGGAGAGAGAGGAGAGGAGACCCCGAGAAGACCCGCTGTTCAGGCTACCATCGAGCTGGCAGGTCTGTAGGCTCACTCGGTGGTTGGAGGAGAGAGAGGAGAGGAGACCCCGAGAAGACCCGCTGTCCAGGCTACCATCGAGCTGGCAGGTCTGTAGGCTCACTCGGTGGTTGGAGAAAGAGGAGAGGAGACCCCGAGAAGACTCGCTGTCCAGGCTACCATCGAGCTGGCAGGTCTGTAGGCTCACTCGGTGGTTGGAGGAGAGAGAGGAGAGGAGACCCGAGAAGACCCGCTGTCCAGGCTTACCATCGAGCTGGCAGGTCTGTAGGCTCACTCGGTGGTTGGAGAAAGAGGAGAGGAGACCCCGAGAAGACCCGCTGTCCAGGCTACCATCGAGCTGGCAGGTCTGTAGGCTCACTCGGTGGTTGGAGAAAGAGGAGAGGAGACCCCGAGAAGACCCGCTGTCCAGGCTACCATCGAGCTGGCAGGTCTGTAGGCTCACTCGGTGGTTGGAGGAGAAAGAGGAGAGGAGACCCCGAGAAGACCTGCTGTCCAGGCTACCATCGAGCTGGCAGGTCTGTAGGCTCACTCGGTGGTTGAAGAAAGAGGAGAGGAGACCCCGAGAAGACCCGCTGTCCAGGCTACCATCGAGCTGGCAGGTCTGTAGGCCCGCTCGGTGGCTGGAATAGATGGGAGAGGAGGGACCCAACACTCTTGGGTCCTCTGCAAGCGAGGGTTTGGGTTTTCGTGTTAATGTCCGCCAGCAACAACGGAGGTCGGCTAATCGGAAAAATCTATCCCCCCTAGCAAAAAGGGGATGCTTCGGGGGAAGTCACCGCATAAAGAAAAAAAAGAGGAAGGAGAAAAAGGGAGAGAGGGAGGATAGCAAACCCTCCCTGTCCACTCGCGCCGAGAGGAGCCATCCCGTGAGCCGAGGGCGAGGAAATACTCCTCCCACTCACGGAAAACCATGGAGGCCCACCAACTCACCCCAGGAGCCAAGCCCACGGGTAATAACTAGGCGAGAGGAAAGGCTGTTTTCTCTCGCCTATCGATAATCTCGAGGTTTCCTCGAGCAATCCCGGTATAAAAGAAAGGGCCGGCCCTAAAAAGGCGCGAGCAAGAATATATATATGTATATACATGCACGAGTCATATCAATATTTTAAGACAACGCATTCGCAAGATAAGAAAGAAGCGAGAGGCGAACAAAAAGTAAGAATTTAAACATGAGTCATAACAGCGTTCAAACACCCTACGGCTATGAAATAGGAAGTATTACAATCCCAGCAAAAGAAAGGAAAAAGAAGGCCCTAACCCCTCTCACTCGCTGAGGGATCCTCGTCCTCGCCATAGATCTCGGGCACGAGGTCTCGAGCAGTGATGTCCTCGCAGCCGTCTTTTACAACACCTAGCTCCCGCATCATCTTGAGGATGAGCTCGGCGGTCCTTATGTTAGCATCCTTACAAAATTCCTCCACATCATCGTGGGTATAGCGCGCGATAGGAAGTGGGGAGGCCTGCGAACGGGGAAGGGGAGCTTCCTTGAGCCTGGCGTTCTCCACCTTCAGCTCTCTTACTTCGGCCTCCAGCCCTTCCACCCGCGAACGTAGCCGATCGGCCGTCTCGACATCCTGCGAGAGAAAGGGAGAGGTAGAAAAGTGAAAAAGAAAGGGGATACCGGGGCAAGTGCCCGTAGAACATTGGCGGGGAGTCGACTTACCACTCCGCCGCTAGCTTTCGCTAGAAGGCTTTCGGACACCTCCAGCCGCTTGGCGAGGTCCCCCGACTTTTCACGCTCGGTCTCCAGCTCGGCGTGTATCTCCTTCCAGCTTTTGGTGTTGAAAATCAGGCGCCGCGAGAGGCAGTGCGACAGCTCTAGAGTGCGCAACTGCGAGTGTGCCGTCCTCAGGACCAGGTCTCGCGTAGTGGCTGCGTCGAGCGGATCGGGAGTAAGGCCTCCATATAGGCCGAAGCCTAAGGAGAATGCGTGAGCACTGGGCTCAGCCTGCTCTCTCCAGGAGGGCAGGAGGGTGGAGATGGAGACTCGGTAGGACCCCTTGTCCCAAATCAGAGAGGGATCATTGTTGCCGTCAGGGACCGCCGGCCCCATGTCGAAGTTGAGGTGATCGGACGGCGGGGGAATCTGAGAAGTCCCCTCGCGAGAGGGGAATCGAGGAGAAGGGCAGGATGAACTCGCCAGGGGAGCGAAGGGGGCTGCCCCCTCGGGGAGCGAGATCGCTTTACGTGGAGAAGTTAGAGGAGGCGAATGGGGAGACCGAGACCCCACGGAAATAGGGCTCAGTGATCCCGGCGTCCCCGCGAGATCGGCAGGAGCTTTGCCCTTCCCGGAGGGGAAGGAGACGGTCTTCTTGGTCTTCATCCTCATCTTCTTCGAGGGACTAAGGCGAAGCGGCGCAGAATCCTCGGCCACCCTCTTTTGGGGGGAGGGGCCAGCGATTCTCTGGCCGCCTCGGCCGCCATAGTAGCGAGAGCCACATTGGGGGAAGGCTTAATGGCGCTTCGATAGGGGGGATGCGTTGGCACGATCCTCTCTCCTGAGAAGAAGGGAGAAAGAACGAACATCAGAAGACGAGCTCTCGCGAGAGAAAGAGGCAAGAGGTAATGAAAAGAGAAGTTCGAAGTATACCTTCCCCAGGGAACACGGGGGGTAGAGAGGTGAGCCCTCTTCTCAGATAACGAACTTCAAAGTTCTTCCCTGCAAGGTATTCACAGAGAAGTCTATCCGTGCCGCCTACCTGAGGGGAGGTGTAGAAGGTTTCAGCAGGAGACACCGGCGCGAGAGGAACTCTGCCTAGATTCCCGCGGATGAATACAAACGAGTGAGCCAGTGGTGGTTCTTGTTAGGGGTCTCGCACACCTTCAGATTCAACCCAGTGAAGAAGGACACTCCGTCCTGATTGGCGTGGTACACGAACATCTTACGGAAGACGGTAAGACTAAACTCTATTCTCTCCCTCCGCATATAGCAGGCGAATGCAATGATGACGGAGATGGCATTCGGATTCAGTTGAGCGGGTACAACACCGAAGTACTTCAGGACCTGTTTTACCTCTGGCCAAAAGGGAAGTCGAAGCCCAGCTTCAAAGTGGGAGATTGGGAAGGCGAGTTCTCCCGGGTAGAAAGTGTTGATGCTCTCGCCGACCGGGGAGGGCGCGACTCGAAGCCTTCTGGCAGGTAATCGCACCGAAAGGCCTCGTAATCGTCGGCAGAGAGGCGACCGAGGGGGAAGTCGTGGTCTGTGAATCATTTCCCGCAGCGGCTGCGCCCCTCACTCCCTTCAGACCTCCTCTTTGCCATCTTGAGCGCAGGGCGAGACTAAAGGGAGGGACTGGCGAATGGGAGACGCGCGAGTGTGCGCGAGAAGCGGGAGGGGCTGGAGAGCGAGGCGAACAGCAAGAAGAAGGTTACTCGCGGGTTGGAGTCTAAGGAAAGCATACCTCTTGTTTTGGCAGGGGGGGGGGGTATTTATAACCTTCCCCAGTACCTCGGTACGGGCAAGGGGGTTGCGTCAGGAGAGGGGAAGAGTCGGCCGACCCTTCGCTCTCCGGGCCTCGGGCAGCCGAACGCGGGTGAACGGCCTTCTCGAAAGAAGAGCGGTGAAAAGACAGCGGGGCAGACAGCTAATGATGAAAGTCAATAATGTGAAATAAAAATCATTTAAGAAGCAGTAGTAATGATTAAACCGACATTATGAAATTTATTAATCCCGCGCGTAGCAGGCGGCGAGTTCAAAAGGGCGCACAGCAGGCGCTATATCAGTCAATACTATTACAGATAAGAAGAGAGAGTTATTTGGCGGAAGGCGAGAAGCGAGAGGCGACTGAAGGAGGAATGAACGCTCGGGCTCCGTCAGTTCTTGTCCCACCTCCATCGCCCTCCACGGCCTCTCACGCAGGGGGGGCGACGGGGGAAGTGGAAGGCGCGAGCAGCCGCAACGCCACGTCGGGCGAGACGAAGCTGTTGATCGACATCGTTCAGAATCGCTAAGGGGTCAGTCTGGTCCACCCCCATGATGACATCAACCTCATTCGACAGGCGAACACATTCCATCTCGAGCCAATCAATTCGGTGGTCCGCGGCCTGCTTTCCTTTTTCCAGTGCTTGGATGAGCAGCGCATGTTTCCGCAGCATCTCGACCACCTTTCGCTTCATTTCTACGGGGTCCGCGGGATCGCCCAGATAATCGTCAATCTCGTCTACTGGCGGAGGAGGCGAGAAGGCTTCTCGACCAGAATAACCCTCAGCCGGCGAGTCGACGGCCAGAGTGTTCTCGGCAGGCCCCCCACTCGCACCTGCCAGAAGACCAATATTGGCTGAAGGTGGCGGAAGGAATAGCAAGGACGGAGCAAGTCAGTGATAAGATCTCTTACCAATTCGGCGAGTGCGGTCCAAAGCGGTAGAAGGGTCATCCCTCTTCGTCACCGGCGTAGAAGGAAGGGAGTCCTGGGGTGAGAGGCGCTGAGAAGGGAATTCGGAGATGTTTATTCGGATGGTCTCGGGGCGCTTAGAGGCCTCCAAAAATCTCTGGGAATAGACAGCAGATAAAGAAGGGGCAGTAGCAAGAAACCCGAAAGGGTTGGAAGAACGTACTTCTTTTCCCTTGAGGCTAGCGGGGGCCGGGGGCGTCGATCCCCTTGATGGGTGCGAGAGAGGGTTCCTCAGCCAGAATATGAGGCTCCGGAGTTTTCGTCTTCTTAGGAGGGGATGCGGATATCGGTAGCGAGGGAGGAGCACGGGCAGGGATCTTGTTCAGACCCACCGCCGTCGCCCTATTCCGCTGGCGCACGGCCGCGAGGCGGTCCCGGACGCTTTGGTTGAGAGACATGGACAAGCGTTAAGGAGAGAGAGTGAGGAAGTACCCCCTTTAAGGGAAGGGAGGTTCTGTATTTATAGGTCAGCAGGCAAGGGGCCCACCAAAAGATTCCCTCAATAAATTGGCTGTACCATCGCGAGCCTCGGTTGGACTATCTTTCCGAGTTTGTGCCAACCTCGAAAAGAGCGGGGATTGTGTACAACCTCGGGCTCGCGGCCCAGCAAGAGGGGCCCAAGCGAGAGGAAAGAGGGGTCCAGCGTGGCGAGAGGGGCCCAAGCGAGAGGAAAGAGGGGTCCAGCGTGGCGAGAAGGGCCCAGGCGAGAGGAGAGGGCCTAGGCGAGTGAAGAGGGTTCGGCCTGGCGAGAGGACCCTAATGAGAGGCGCCTCGAGAGAAGGGCCGTCTTGTTTCAGGGCCAGTTCAGGTAAGGTCGGGCCCACCTTCTGGGCCCCGGAGGTGGTTTTACTCTTTTACCTGCTGCGTGGGCTGCATTTAGTCTTTTGAGACAGCGGAGTTTAGCTGTTGGCAGACCCAGCCAAGGGTATTCTGGTATTTTCACACAGCAGCATAGTTTGGTTATTAGCAGTCCCAGTTCAGAGGCCTATAAATAGACCGGTAAGGTGCCTTAAAGAAGCAAGCATTCTTGACTCCTCTTATCCTCTCTAAGGCACCTAGCTCAGTATTGGCTAGGGAGGGGAAGAGCTCTAGTTCTAGTCTCTTCCGGGTAAGAGGTGGGACCTCCTCACTAGAGCCTCCGGTCTAGTTCTTCGCCTGGGAAAGTGATCCCAAGAGAGTAAGCGCGAGCTGCCTCAGTAGTTCCGAGCTTTAGGTAGAATCGGCTTTGCCGGTTCCAACAGACTTGGCACCTTGTTGGTACCTTGCCCCTTAGATATTACACTTTGACCACTTTAGGGCTATGGTTGACATGGGTCAACTCAGCCTCTAGGGTTGACCCCAATGGGTCTTTGGTGACCCATTGACTTCACCCTAGGTCTTGGAAGACCTAGGTAGGGTTGGTTGGGCATATCAGGGGCACCTTGCCCTTAGTTTGGCACCTTACCCAAATTAGGCCTAGGATGATCCTAGGTCAACTTGGCCACCCTAGGTTGACTCCAATGGACTCTTAGGGCTCTAATAAACCTTTCAATAGGTTGATGAGGTTTTGGTGGGGTCTTGGAGTCATGGTGAATCCCCATGATTATCCTAAACTAGTGTTTAGAAATCTACTATTTGCAGACCATTGTGATCTCACCTACATTCCTAGGTCCACTTGGTCTTCTGGGCTTCCCAGGGTTTTGCCATGACGTAGTCATGACAAAACCATTCCTAGGGGTGTAGTTGTCTTAGGGATATTACACATCTCCACAATAATAACATATATAGTAATAATTCTCCACGATGGGAGAGTTCACAACAAAAATAATAAAAGTACTGGTAATAGGGCTCATGCCCGATACATCAAAGTCCTCACTACAAGTCACTCATCGCGGAAGAAAATCTATAACAACTGCTAGAGAACGAGACTCACTATCCCAGCTATATGAACTCCAGTACTAGACTGTCTCGTCTCCAAGCGTGCCAACTTCCGGGGCTACACCTCCAAGTTGAGCTCCATAATACCCTAAAATGATTTTGTCCGAAAACCGTTAGTTTAAAAGACTAAGTCTTATCATCCCTTACCCCTCCCCCATAGCTCCTAGACACCGAGCGAGGAGAAGGAAAGGAAAGGTAATGAAGGTGAAAAATAACAAAGGTAGAAGGTGACGGCGGAACAAATCTAGCAGTAACAAAAATATGTAAGACAATTATGAAATATGTAACCTTGACTTATATAAATGCTCATACAAACATATAAGCTAAGGAGCCTTCTGCAAGGCTCCTATCGTATAAAAAGTCTCATACCAATTTATACGATAGGGTGTTGGTTTTTGAGCAAGCAATATATGTATCCATAGAACAATAACCTTAGCTTATAAGCACGCTCTCGCAAGCTTAAAACCGGTCATTTTACAGGGCCTATTGTATAAAGAGTCTCATACAAATTTATACAATAGGTGTCAAGGGTTATATGCAATGTATTTACCCGGAAGACCGCTATCCTTGTTCTCCCTGGGTCAAAGGGCCGTTTCTTAACCGCGTAACCGCGCGGTCGTAGCAGTCTGCAAGCCGTTCTTTCCGTCCGAAAGCCGTCGGTCTTTTTAATCAAGACCGTGTAACCGTGCGGTTAAGAGCTTGCACTTTCTTCTCCGGCTGTGCATTCCGTCACCGCTGCCCGCTCTCCTGTACCCCGGGCAGCCGGTGATTCTAGCGTCTGCCCGCTCGGGCAAGCCCCGAGCCTATAAATAGGAATGAACAGTACTCTCTAGGCATCGCGAATCGAATCCTCAAGCTCGCCGTCTGTGGCAGCGGTCTCGATCCCTTTGTCGAGCGGGTTACTATCTGATTGGGTTTCTTTGGTAACCGATGTAACCGCTTCATTTATGGCAATCGTAAAGCCCGTCGCATGAGTGGTTTTAGCCGCGACGGGCAAACTCTGTTGTCGCCGCTTCCAGCGGCCCCCTTCTCTTTTGTCTCCTTTTCATCTACCCGCTAGTAACCGACAACTCGCAGTCCATTCTTTATCATTTTCTCTCTTGCAGGTTCTCTAGCGACCAAAAGATAGTCTCGGCACGAACATTGAACACGCGACCTTCAAATTCGAGTTGTCCGTGAATCCCAGCGGTCTCGATATGACGGACAGGCGATCCCCTCAGTACTCTCATTCTCATCATTCTCACCGGCGCAGGTTCCTCAGAGGAATCCCTTTGGAGGGCGCTCGAACAATCTCGTCGGGAAATGGAGAAAGATAGGTGGGAAACTGGTGAACGCCTTGATGCGATCGGCCAAACTCTAGCTGCTCTTAACCAGCGGTTGACGATGCCTCCAACCACAGAACCCGCAGAACCCGTGATCTTTCCAACCCCCGCGGCCTTTCAGCCCGCTTCCCAGCAATGTATGACCGCCGCGCAACCGCAGCCCCGGGAAGACGAGCGGGTCCCTTCATGGGTTATTTCAGGATACCGCTCCAGCAGTCTCCGGCTAGGCGGCTAGGATTCGAAGAAGACCGCCAGCCCGGTTTACCCCCTTATTTCCCAGATTTTAACCGCGCCTCACCTTCAACCCCAGCCGAGATGGAGGACCTGTCTCCATTTCTCGCGCGAATAAGGGGGAGCCCGCACGAACAATTTCAGAACCTCGTCTACCTTATTATAACGGCGCGTCTGACTCGGTACACACCTGCAAGCATCGAAAGATGCTGTGGCTCTTAGATGCCTAACGGACGCACTAAAGTGTAAGGTTCTGGTGACGACTTTTGACGGGCAGGCTCGAGAATGGTTTCACGAGCTTCGTCCTCGCTCGGTTAGTTCTTTCGCTGGGCTCTGCCAAGAGCTCTTGTTAAGGTTCTCAAACCTCCAAAAAAAGAAAGGGTCCTGCGGCTCTTTTCAAAATTATACAAAGGGAGGGCGAAAGCGTGGCACGGTTTGTAGATCGTTTTCAAAGGGAGATTCGGGAAATAGAGAATGTAGATCCAGACTATTACAAGGTCGCCTGATCAATGGCCTCCAGGAAGGCCGTTAAAATTCAAAGCCACGACAAAGGCTCCGGCAACTTATCAAGCCCTAATCGCTCTCGCAAACAAATTCATTGAAGGGGAAAGTGCTAACCCAACCTATATTTCTACTCTAACCTCTATGGCAGGTGGCGGCGGCTCAGGGAATTCCTCCAAGACGCCACGTTCCAAAACCTTCCCACCATGATCATCAATCCTCACCTCAAAGGGGTAGAAATTTCGACATAAGAGGCCATCCTCAATCATCAGCAGTTCGAGAGCGAATGTTGCCCTTAAACACTGATCCTGTTCCGGTGGTCCCACAAGTCCTTCCTATTAGTCAGCACGATGAGCCTCATATTATGAACATTGTCTAGGAAGAAATCGCTGAGGTCCTACAGAGAAAAGATTTCAAAAAGGTCAAACCCCGGGGAGAAGTAAGACCCCCAACTCAAAGAACTTCTGCGAATTTCACAAGGAGGAGGGACATCCTACAGAGCACTGTCGGGCCCTACGCTTTTCGGTAAGAAGACTTGTTTCAGAAGGAAAGATGTCGGACCTCTTCTGTAAAGTGACCTCTGTCATTTCAAACACCTCAAAAGGCAAAGAAGTGGTGAGGTATTCCAGGAATGTGAGGACATCGCTGACATTGGCGGCCTAGGTAATGTTCCATTATCCGAATGATTGTTGTGGATGTTCATGACGAAGGAACCCTTGGGCGGCTCTTCTGCATTCACGGAGGGGGAGGCCTCGAATCAAGCCGAAAGTCTTCCGTTTCCAGGTTATGTAAGCAGGAGGTGGCTATGACGTCTTCTTCAGCACCGACTAGGGAGCTCGTTACTTTTGGTCCAGATGATTTCTCCTCTGTCGCCAACCCATTCAACGATGCGGTTGTTATCCACGTCGTCATCGAAAAATTCACAGTAGATAAGATCTGATAGATACAGGAAGCTCGGTGAATCTCTTGTTCAAAAAGACGTCGAGGCCCTAAAGACCGGAAGTCATTATCTTCTACCGAGGGGCCACTCTACGACTCTCGGAGAAAGGAGGAAGCAGAAGGAAATGTTTCGCTTTAGTGATCCTGGGGGAATCACCAAGATGATCGGTTCGTGGTGGTCGACACGGCAAGTAGCTATCACGCGATTTTCGGGAGGCCTCTATTAAATGAGTATCGGGCGATTGTGTCGACTTACCATCTGGCTATCAAATTTTCTGCTCAAGGGAAGCAGTATCGGATTAGAAGTAACCATCGGGTGGCCCGGGAATGTTATGTGAAAACGGTTAACATGATTGAATAGGTAACCCCTTCGGCAGTCACAACAATCGAGCTTGGAGAATCGAAAGAGAACGCGAAGGAAGGACTCCATTTGGAGGCTGCTCAACCTATCGAGAAGGTGCCCATCGCTGAGGGAGAAGAGAAAAAGCTCTCCATTAATGCAGAACTATCGGAAGAGGAGAAAACCCAACTAACTCTTGTCTCCTGAAGAACCTCGACATCTTCGCATGTTCCCCTGAAGATATGCCCGGGGTGGATCCTGATGTAGCATGCCATCATTTCAATGTCGACCCAAAGTATAAGCCTGTACAACAGAAGAAGAGGGACGTCGCAACAAAGTTGGCCAGCCCAATCCGGGAGGAATTCAGCAAGCTGGTGAAAGCCAAATTTGTTCAAGAGATACAATATCCCTCTTGGATATCAAATGTTGTAATGGTACCTAAACTAGGAGGAAAATGGAGGATGTGTGTAGATTTCACAAAACTTAATAAAGCGTTCCCCAAAGATTTCTACCCCCTACCTCGAATAGATGCTCTAGTAGATTCAGCGGTTGGTTATTCTGTCATGAGCTTTTTAGACGCATTCTCTAGCTATCACCAGATTAAAATGCATAAACCCGACATACCACACACGTCCATTATCACGAATGAAGGGTGTTTTTGTTATCTAGTGATGCCTTTCGATCTTAAGAATGCAGGAGCTACTTATCAGTGTATGATGGATTCAGTTTTCAAAGATCAAAAGGGAAGAAATTTAGAAGTCTATGTGGACGATCTCCTCATAAAAAGCAAATCCTTTTCTGCACATTTGGAGGACCTCTTCACTACCCTACGGAAGTTTAGGATGAGGTTAAACCCTTTGAAATGTGTTTCGGTGCTGGCCAAGGAAGTTCCTTGGTCATCTCCTTACTCCCAAAGGATTGGCTCCCAATCCTGATAAGGTAAAAGCCATCCTGGGTATGACACCACCTCGCTCCCCAAAAGAGGTCCAGCAACTAGGAGTAAGGCTAGCAGGACTTAGCCGCTTCATCTCAAGGGTAGGAGATAAGAGCGCTCCCTTCTTTAAAACTCTTCGGGTGGCCTCAAAGTTTGAATGGACTGATGAATGTGACAAGGCTTTCAAACAACTCAAAAAACAATTAACCACGACCCCATTGTTACAAAGTCCTCGCCCAGGAGAACCATTATACATTTATCTGGGAGTGGGACCTGAAGCGGTTAGTTCCGTCCTTGTCAGGGAAGAAAAGAAAAGACAATTCCCAGTATATTATGTTAGCCATATCCTAAAAAGCACTGAATTAAAATACCCCATCCTCGAAAAGCTGGCTTTGGCCTTGGTCATATCCGCGCGTCGACTCCGACCATATTTCCAGGCACACTCAATACAAGTTGTGGTAGATCAGCCCCTGAAAGGGATATTAGAAAGGCCAGAACATTCGGGAAGACTCGCTAAATGGGCAATCGAGCTAAGTGAGTTCGAAATAACATACGTACCGCGAACAACGATAAAAGCTCAGGTTTTGGCAGATTTCATGGTAGAAACCACAGAGCAAAATTTTGCCCAGAAAGAAAGTCTTCCATCTGCTTGGACTATTTATGTCGATGGAGCTTTGGGGAAGAATTCGTCGGGAGCAGGGGTAGTCCTCATCAATCCAAACGGAGTAAAAATAAAGCATGCGGTGAAATTCTTTTTCCCGGTTACCAACAATCATGCCGAATATGAAGCACTTCTGGCAGGGTTGAGATTTGCGAAAGAACTCGGCATCGACCACGCTCACGTTAAGACAGATTCCTTAGTAATGGCGTCACAAGTACTCGGAAACTTCGAAACCCGAGAACCAATTCTCAAACAATATCTTGTGCTGGTAAAAGTGGAAATCGGAAGATTCAAGAGCTTTACGATTGAACACATCCCTAGAATCGGGAATGAGGAAGCCGATACCTTGTCAAAATTCGGCGATACTATGGGGGAAGTAGCGTCCGAGCATTTTCAACCATCAGTCGAAGAAGGAGAGGCAATTCAAGTCGACCAGCATGACTCTTGGGTAGACTCATTCATTCTATACCTATCAAAAGGAGAGTATCACCCTACCATTAAAGATCGAAGAAGATTCAAAGTTAAAGCAGCACATTACAACCTGATCTTCGGGATACTTTACAGAAAAACTTTCATCTCACCCATGGCAAGATGCGTCACGGAAAAGGAAGTCCCCATCATTCTTCAAGATATTCATTCAGGAGAATGTGGTAGCCATTCTGGAGCCAGAACCCTAGAACAACGAATCCTACGTCAGGGATATTTTTGGCCAACGATGAGAAAAGATGCAGAGATGTATGCCAAGAAATGTGTTCAATGCCAGAAATTTGCTCCACTTCAACTCCAGCCCGCTCGACAACTTTTCTCGATCACGGCACCATGGTCGTTCGCAATTTGGGGAATGGACCTCATCGGGCCGTTTCCAATGGCGAGTAGTCAACGGCGCTTCATCTTGGTTATGATTGACTACTTCACTAAGTGGATTGAGGCCAAAGCGCTAGCAAGGACCACAACTCAAATAGTTAAAAACTTTATTTGGGGTGATATAATTTGTAGGCACGGAGTCCCTATGGCGATAATCACCGATAATGGACCTCAGTTCAATAACACGGAAATGACTGATTTTTGCAGGAAGGCAGGAATCGACCTCCGATTTTCTTCAGTACATCATCCTCGGAGCAACGGCCAAGTAGAAGCGGCCAATAAGCGAATTTTGAACTTACTTAAGAAAAGGGTTCAAAGTCTGAAGAATAGTCTGGCTGATCAACTCCCCTCAGTATTATGGGCCCTATGAACTACACCTTCCAGCTCCACAGGAGAGACTCCATTCAAGCTCTCACATGGATCAGAGGCCCTCATCCCGATAGAGTTTGAAGTATCAACACCCAAGGTCTTGCTGGCTAGGCAAAACTGGGAAGATTGGCTGGAAATAAATGATGAAAAGATGAGATATTGCCTAGATCACATCGAGGAACTCCGAGATGAGACTACTATCAGACAGGAAGAAGTAAAAAGGCGAACAGCGCGATATTTTGACCAAAAAATAAGGATTAAGCAATTTCAAGTGGGAGACTTAGTTCTAAAAAAGGTGGACGCAGCAATAAGAAATGGCTCGGTCGGAAAATTGAATCCAAATTGGACCGGACCTTTTATCATAAAGGAAGTCTTGAAAAGAGGAGCTTACAAACTACAAACATATGAAGGGGAGGATATCACCCATACTTGGAGCGGGGATGATCTGAAACGATTTTACTCTTAAAACAGATCACAGGGTATTCATTCTACGGACTCAAGTTAAGAAATAACAAATTCGAGGTAACACCGCTGAGTTTAGCTTGATCCCCCACGAGAATCGTTGTCATTAGCGTAACTCCACCAAGACCACGTGTAGCGGGGAGTTTTCGCACCGTGTAGTGGGAGCTTGCAGATTCTCGTACGGAGGGCTTCTAGACGTCGGATCCCAGCTGGCATCTAACACACCACCTTTGCGTATCAGGAGGGTCAAGTTGGGTGCTTAGCTCTACCATGCGTCATAAGGGATATTATCACGGTTTCATTGATCCTCCTTGAGATGAGATGGTGCGAGTCTCAGCACCCGCCAACCTCATCCTTTATGATCAATCTAGGCCGTGGTAATCGGGCACACCTCCCTTCCTTTCTAAATTCAGGTTTATTCGCATAACCGCACGACAATATAAGACTAAGTTGATCGCAGGGGCAAGATTTCCGGAATTTCTGTTCGCTCTCGGACCAGCGATAAGGAGGTCAACGATAGCGGACCAGTGCATGACCTAGGCAATTCTCAGATAATGATCGTGCGGATAATGATGTTGCTAACCGCAGATTTGATATGGGAGTTCTTGTGTTGTTTTTCTTATACAGATAATGATGGTGCGGATAATGATGTTGCTAGCCGCAGATTTGATATGGGAATTTCATGTTGTTTTTCTTATACAGATAATGATCGTGCGGATAATGGTGTCGATAGCCGCAGATTTAATTATAATCGAACGAATATAAAAGTACGAGTCGCAAACCCATCACACGAGGTTTGAGGTAGAATCAAGATGCGAAATACTTTTCAATCCATCAATTAACCGAGAAAGTAAAAATCATTCAACCACATGACATCACATAGCATGAGAAATTAGGACTATCATTTATAAAAAGGCCATTACATTTATACCGTGCGGTTTACAAAAAGAGAGTCCGCGCGGTCTTAAAAGAGAAAATAAGCATATTCTATTTATATCTTGGCTTTTTTCTTTTGACGATCCCGTTCCGAACCGGATGAACTGGAATCGCTCAGAGACTCGCTCGATCCGAAAGATTCTGACGAATCGGATTCTCCGCGATCCCCGGAATCCTCCTCAGTAACCTCTTCAGCATCGCTCTCTTCATCATTACGAGCATCGGCTTCAGCCTCAGGAGCGGGAGGAGATTCGGCTATCTTAGCCGCACGGACCGCGTTATCTCGTTCGACCTCCATCTTTTTAAAATAAGGAAAGAGGTCGTCAAAGGTAAGTTTTTGCTCCTCCGGTATCAAAGAACCTCTCTCCTTAAGAATGTAAAGAATATCCTCCCCTCCTCGCAAATGGGAGATGATTTCGTGCAAAAAAGCTGGGTTCTCCCGGTCATACATTCGCTGTAAGAGTAAAGATAATGTATGTTTTTTAGAATTTGAGACCGAGTGGATAAAAGAAAGTAAGGTTCTGGTTACCTCAACTCTCTCTCTCTCTCAACTTTTTGTTATCCGTTTTCAGAGCTTCATCTTCTTCTTCAAGCTCATCCACTCTTACCTCTAGCCGCTCGGCTACTCCAGTAACCTCAACCAGAGCCTCACCCATGAAATGATCGAGGGTGAAGCTTCTCGCTCGAGCTTGTGCGGCTAAAGTGGGCAGTCGTGCGGTTGGAACTGATTTCATCTCGGCCATATTTTTCTTCCCATATAGGGCAAAGCCAGCCGCCCGGGCATGACGAGTAAGTTTGGAGCTCGACCAAGGCGGAAGAGAAGTGGAAACCGAAATATGTTCCCAACTCCGGTGAAATCGCACGACCTGCTTACCGCGCAGATCCGTCAGGGGCTTCTCGATCCAATCCGGAACGAAAGGAATGGCTGGGCTTTCACGTGCAGCTGGCTCATCAGCCTCGGTACGGTCAGCCTCTCTCTGCTTGCGCAGCTCGCCTTGGGTCAGCACCGGACCTTCTGGAGAGATCGGCTTGCCCGCTGGAACCTCCAGCTGAACTGTAGAGGAAGGGTTAACAATACCGCACGAATACAAGACTTCTTAAAACAGCAGAATGCTTACAGTCAGACGTATCGTAGTCGGCCGCGATTACTCGCAGTGGCAAGTAGTAGGTGACATTCAACCGCTCATTCTTATAGAAATTGGCAATTTCTAACTCCTTCCCCCCGAGCTCTATTCTTCTGAAAATACTAGCCGCACGGGCTTGCGGACTTAAGGGAAGAACTCCCAGATTGCCCGTAAAGACCAGATATCTGGTCGACCAGTTCGTAACCTTGTTAGGGAGGTTTACTACCTTCAAACCCTTGCAGCCGAAGTATATTATGCCGCGGAAAAGTTTGTTCTCCTTTTTACCCGCTCGGATCGATCGGGCCACGAAGCAGTTTCAGAAGAGATTCATAGTGAACTTTACCCGCTCCGAACGCAGATAGATCAAAAAGCTCATTATGGCACCTATTGTATTCGGGGGAAGTTGACTGAGGACGACCCCATAGAAGTCCATAATCTCTACCAGCTCGATGAATGGCGGAAAAGAAAAGCCATGTTCAAAATGATCGATGGGTATGACAGTAAAGTTATTTCCAACTGTGTTTAACCGCTCCGCCATTGAAGATAACCGCATGACTACTGATTCTTCATGCATGTGCCATTGCACAAATTGCAAGAGCTCGCTTTCGGTCAAGGAAGAATTCCTGAATTCTGACTGAAGAAATACAGCTGAAGCACTAGATCGCTCGGACACCATTTTTCTATTCGGTGGAAGTTTTGAACTCTACTTTTATTATAAGGGGAGAATCTTCTATGCTATTTATAGAGAATTATAATCGGAAGAGTATAAATAATGTTAAAATTGCGCGGGTACGTAGGAACGGGAAACCGAACGATTAAAAATAATAATAATAAAAAACACAATAGTAAGGGAAATTTAAGATTCATACAGCGATTCACGAATGTATTTAACCGCACAGTAACAGCAAGTTCGAATAAATGTACAAGACAAATTTCCCTTTGCATTCTCTCCCCGTTTTCTCTCTTCGCTCATTGGTTCGCCGCGGTCTGGCAGGTTCCCACCAATATGAGCCAGCAAGTCACCCGCATGCAGGATCGTAGAGATCGCAGCGGATAGATGGTGAAGCACAGTGTTATTGTGCCGATGAATTTTCGCAGCATCGCGGCCCACACAGCCAAGATACACCCCCGTCTCAGTGGAGGCCGCTTGGCCATCAGGTCGTGCAGTTGAGGCTGCTTGATTCATCGACAAGGTCTCATCCCGAACCATACTGTCATCCCTCTTGTTCCCAGACTGGCGTCGCATCTCATTCTCCGCTTGATGGCATCGATCTCGATAATGGGCGACATCATCTAGTAGTCGTCTTTGCTGCTGATCTCGATCCCTCAGCTCCTTCTCATGCGCTGCGGCTTGCGCGATCAGCTGCGCTTTCCCGCGTCTTGTCTCTTCTTGGGCAACTCTGGCCTTTTCCAAAGCCGCGACAGCTTCTTCTCGGATCAAATTCACCTCTCCAGCCAAATTCTCCACCGACAGTCTCAGCGCATCTTTTTCTTCCTCCGCGGATTGAAGTTTTTCCTCTAACCGTGCGATCTTGCGGATAGTTTCATCGGGAGATCTCTGTCCGTCAATTGGAGGTGGGCTGTTCACGGGAATGATCGCCGAGCCCGCACCTTTTTTCGCTGAAACAACAATACAACAAGCGGTTAAAATAAAGATCGGCAGATAAGACAGTTTAAAGGGGCGATACTTTGAGGTAGTAGAATGAATTCAAGTCTTTCCCTTGCTGCCGATAAATCGCGGTCGGAGAATATCGGTCGGCGAGCGTTCTCCGGATCGATCTCTCTTATCTGGGCCTTCCAAAGACGCGCGGACCTGGTTCTTCCCGCCTCGTATATCTCTTTAGTCATCGGGAAGTCCCTACCTTCAGAGATCAGGCAGACTGGGTGTTTTCTCCGTAGTACTGTCTTTACGAGATTTTCTATACCCGAAGCGGACAAAAGTTTACCTGGCCGAGGGGTCTCAATCTCGCCTACCCGCTCGGGCATGTCCAAGTTGGTCTTATCATCAGTAGCAAGGCCAGCAACTAGGAGAGCTTCTTCAACGGCAGGTTCTTTATGAGGCTCGGCGAGAGATATGGTTGCAAGACTCGCAACATTCGTTGCGATCATACCGTGAAGAATTCCCTCCATCCCCTGCAAATAACCGGCGTTAACAGGGAGATCAAGTTCCAGAGAATCTTCGTCCATGATAAGAAATCTCTCTAGCCTGGCCATCGCGGTTACCTCTGACGGCTGTTCGATCTCTTTTTGCGAATCCGCAGATATCTCGCCCTCCTCAGAAAGAGTAGTTAGCGGGGCCGTGACGACTTGGAGAACGGAGGATTTCCTGTTCTCTTTTCCCTTCTGACGAAGTTTCTTTTCTACCCGATCCTCGATGGTCGGGCCGGATCGGCGCTTTCTTCCCTCCGGGGTAGACCCGCTTATCCCCAACTTTATTTTTAGCTTGTCCGCCGCGGTCAAAGCGGCCTTCATAGCTTTCTCCCGAGTATCAGCAAGGGTGTTAGCTGAAGGAAGTAATTCGCCGTCATGGTTGTGTGGAGTGATGCTTGTGATGTCAACATCAGGGGTAATTGCGGTCTCAGGGGTGGCGGGTAGGTCAATTTTTACCGAAGCTATACCGCTCACCTCGCTCGGTTTTTTGCCTAAGACGATTAAAGATGTAGAAGCTGCGGCAATTTTTTCGGTCAACATATCGGGCGAACTGGCAACCTTGACCTCATTTTCCCGAGCAAGCGGCCTCACATTCGAACCAGATTTCCTGTACATATCTCCCAACAGACTTTTCATCGGCATAGCAAGCAGCAAAGTGTTAACCGCAGTTCAAGTAATCTTCCAGGGAATATCTGAAACTCTCTTTCCTGCGTTATTTATAGCTCTGGAGCGCATTAAAGGCTATATCGGTCTGGCGGATAAAGCTCACATTTCCAAAATTCTCTGGCATTCGGAAATGTGCGGGGATAATGTTTACCCAGAAGACCGCTATCCTTGTTCTCCCTGGGTCAAAGGGCCGTTTCTTAACCGCGTAACCGCGCGGTCGTAGCAGTCTGCAAGCCGTTCTTTCCATCCAATAGCCGTCGGTCTTTTTAATCAAGACCGTGTAACCGTGCGGTTAAGAGCTTGCACTTTCTTCTCCGGCTGTGCATCCCGTCACCGCTGCCCGCTCTCCTGTACCCCGGGCAGCCGGTGATTCTAGCGTATGCCCGCTCGGGCAGGCCTCGAGCCTATAAATAGGAATGAACAGTACTCTCTAGGCATCGCGAATCGAATCCTCAAGCTCGTCGTCTGTGGCAGCGGTCTCGATCTCTTTGCCGAGCGGGTTACTGTCCGATTGGGTTTCTTTAGTAACCGCTGTAACCGCTTCATTTATGGCAATCGTAAAGTCCGTCGCATGAGTGGTTTTAGCCGCGACGGGCGAACTCTGTTGTCCCCGCTTCCAGCGGCCCCCTTCTCTTTTGTCTCCATTTCATCTACCCGCTAGTAACCGACAACTCGCAGTCCATTCATTATCATTTTCTCTCTTGCAGGTTCTCCAGCGACCAAAAGACAGTCTCGGCACGAACACAATGATTATGCTATGTCTTGCAAGTATGTCATGGTATGATCATGCAAGATTAACACACCCACCCGACTCTGTATACACAGACCTTTAGTTCCCCCTTTCTGGAGCCTAACCTACCAGGATACCTCCGTAGTGGCAAATAGAAGCGGGAGGTTGGGCCTCACCCACCTCTAAACCGGTAATTGCACTACTAGTCAGATCTATCATACACCTCGATGCTGGTGTACTAAGTGGAGCTCCTGCGTACTCTTTGTCGGCGGGTCTACCGGACTTAATTTGGCGAAGTGCTAAACCACACTTGTCGAGTCAACATATTGGCGTCGGTGCATCGACTCTCCAACACCGAAGACCCACCACATTAGAATTTATGTGCATGCACCTTTGATGTATCAATCAATGAGCCTAAGCTCCCCTACCTTACCCGTCCGTCACAACCAACAACCGAGCCAAAGCTCCCCGGACTAACTCGCCTGTCATAATCATCTACTGAGCCTTCAGCTTGCCGGGCTATCCTTTCCATTTCCACAACCACCGAGCCTACTGCCCGTGTGACCCATCCGAACTTCTCGAGACTCCGGGGTGTGTGAAAGTGAACCCCTAGTTATACTAGTTACTCATAAACATTGATTATTCTTATGACTTACGTTAGCCTTAGACTGCCCAGGGCATTCCCCATGAAGGGCTCTCGACGGTACTAGGAACTACGATGGGCTGAAACCCAAAGCTCCCTTTCGCAAGGCACTTACTGTTATTGGTTAATACCCGATTCTCAATCCCTTTAAATATTACTCTGGATCTAACCTTAGTGTGTTTTGACCCCCCCCCTCTCTACAGGAAAGACGATCTTTCGTCGATCCCGAGCACCTCCTAATCCTAGTCAACCAAACATTTTTCTCATCACAACTTCCAATGATGAACTCAATCTCATTTTACCCAAACCAGCAAACTATTAACCCCAACCCATATGCCCAATTCAAAAGCTATCACATTTTCTGCAGTTTTACTATATGCAAACCAACCTATACTATATGTCGTACATGATAGGAGGTACTCCAAATTTTGATCTACATGCCTTAAGATATTTAATGGGGCCTATCATGACATGATTAGTCTAACTCTAGAAACTTATAATTTTCCTAATTAATTTGGTATTAAATTATTATTTTTCCCAAAGTTAAGCCATGGGTAATTTGAACATGAAGTATAATATTTTCTCAAGTAATGACCACCCAAAAATTATGAAGACTAGATAACAAAGGAATAACTGTAAATTCCAAATTTCATGATTTTACAAAAATGATTTGGCCTCTAATTAATTAATCCAATAATAAGCCATTATTTATCGGTAAAGAAGAAAGTACTATTGTTAATCATCCGAAAATTGTATAAAAATTATTGAATCTCTAGGATGACCAGGACGGGCCTCTGACTAAAAATCATAATGTATTAAGATTACTAAATACAAAAATAAATTCAATTACTTGTACTTTGAAAACAGCACCTTGTGAAACAACTCCTATAGATTGACTTCCAAAAATTCCATAAAAATTCACAGAGCTTTAAAATGTCAAAAAAATTCTTCTTAATAAGTTTCATAAATTTCCATTGATTGGTTTGTTCATAGGAAATATCTAAGTAGAATGTACAACTTGATGGGTTGTGAACCAAGTACCCTATTTAATGATCTAAAATTCATATTAAAACTTTTTAAGGCTTGCTATAGTCTTAAAACATAGCTTGAGTAAATATCATCCAAACCCAAGGTTAGGAAGTCACATAATAAAATTATTCAAGACAACTTATGATAGTGCACTTTTCAAAGGAACCACTTCTAATCTCATCCAAACCATATATAGTGTATTTCAGTGGTTAATATGATTATGAAAATGACCTCTACCAAAATATCTTGCAATTCCAAAGTCATATAAGCCACTAGACATTCCCTATGGTATATGGACCCAAAAACTTTCCAGTGGTTTCAGTGGTATGCATGTGTCCAAATCCCACCATATCCATCCCTAGGGCTTATAACCACCCTAGGATCACATGGACTAAACACCAAGTCCATACAAGGGCATTTGACCCCATGCCCTTCACAAACCCCCAAAGTCCAACGATAGGTTTGAACTTGGTTCCTGAGGAAAATCTACCCCAATCCACCCCAAATTCCATGTGAGGGTTTTTACCATCATATCAAACCAGTGGTCCAAGTTTCAACCTTTGTTTAGGTGATTTGACCACTTAAACTCACAAGGAACACTTTGACCTAAATATCCCCCTTTAGGCCAAGGCTAGGGTTTACAAAAATTCAACCCAAATCATCTCTAAATGAGATGAAATTTTATCCAGAGCCTTATGATGACCCCAAGGATCACTCACCAAAATTTGGAAGGGTTCGGAGGTCATTAGGTTCCCTAATAAAATTACCCTATGATTATTAAATTATTTAAAAAACTATAGAAAAGGTATCTCCAAAAATTCTCATTTTTGGACATGACCTAGGTATTGATAAGATTGACTCCCTGTCCAAATTTCAGATCATTTGAACATGTTGTGAATTGGGGGCACAAAGTTAAATATCTAACTAGCCCTAGGTATAGTCCTCACCAAAATGGGTGTACTGGTCAAACCAGATATCAAAATTGGTTCAAATTAATTTTAAATTAAAGTACACCCACATGGCAACAATTTACATATTGAACACGTTTTCTATACATCCTCTATGTATTTTTAATAAATAGAAACATTAACTATATAATATGTGACAAAAAATCACATGAAATGAAATCATTTAATTCCTAATTTTAATCAAGGTGCACGAATCTTGGCCCAGAATAGATGGCATCTAGTCATCTTCTCCAGCGCTCCAATGGCTAAGATTATACCTTCCTAGAGCTGCTTCCAAGCACTGTCGTCGGCCACCCAGCAACCTCCCTGACCGGCCACCGCCACCGCGACTACCACCTCCATCGAGGTGGTAGCTATCGCCAGGCGGCGGCACAGCCGCCGGAGGGGCGGATTCCGGCAATCCTGCAAACATAATTTTCTAAGAAAAACCAGGAAAACGAAGGCTTTGATCGGGCTCAATTGAGCCCGATTCTCAATCAAAATGAATCCTAGGAACTACCCATAGAAGAAAGAGCAAGGGAGGACCTGAGTCGCGGCCTATCAGCGGGTGACGAGCCTCCTTGCCATTTTCGGCCGCCGATTTGGGCTTTTCTGCAACATCCACAGCAATAGCAAGGAAATTGAAATTGAAATGGGGGAAATGCTTGCTCTTGTCCTGGTGAAGGTTTTTGAAGAAGGAATTGGGGAGAGGAGGCTTGTAACTCCACAATTCATCAAAGCACCATTAATGGCCATTAACCCAAATTTTTTGTTTCAGCCAATTTGAGGGGGCTGAGCCATCCCACTGGCTGTCCACCTCCTGGAAACTCTTCTCCTGCCTACAAGGAGTTAATACCCCATCAAGGTTATGGGTTATGAAACCTCCATGGCCATGATAGCCATTAAGCCCCCATTTTCTCTCTACTCCAAAGTGGGGTAACCTCCTTCCTCCCTCTCCTAGTCATCATTCTCTGAATTTGGTCGGCCCAAAATGTTTCTATCCAGTCCTTAGACTAATGGGCCACACCACTTGGGCTTAGCCCACTTGAATTGGGCAAGGTTAACCTAAGTTGACCACTTTGACCCATGAGTTGACTTTGGTCAACATTACCATTTGGGTTGATCCCAAGGGGTCCATGGTTACCCCTTGGCTTCCCCTAAGGTCTAGGAAAAGTTTTGTAGGGTTGACTTGGCACCTTGGTGGTCACATGCCCCTTAGTTAGGGCACTTTGCCACTTTAGGGTTAGGATTGACTTGGGTCAACTTATCCTCTAAGGTTGACACCAATGGGTCCTTGGTGACCCATTGACCTCACCCTAGGTCTGGGAATACCTAGGTAGAGTTGGTTGGGCATAATAGGGTCACATTTCCCTAAGTTAGGGCACCTTGCCCAATTTAGACTTATGATGATCCTAGTTCAACTTGGCCACCTTTGGTTGTCTCCAATGGACCCTTAGGGCTCTAATGGACCTTCCAATAGGTTGGTGAGATTGTGGTGGGGTCTTGGAGTCATGGTGAAGCCCCATGATCATCCTAAACTAGTGTTTAGAAATCTACTATTTTCAGACCATAGTGGCCTTCACCTTCCTACCTAAGTTCACCTTGTCTACTTTGACTTCCTAGGATTTTGTTATGACCTAGTCTTGACAAAACTACTCTTAGGGTCTAGCTGGAAATGGGATATTACATGGCATATCTCGTTCTGCCCGGAATATTGCTCCGCGAATTAGAGATGTTTGATGGGACAGACGATCCTCTGGAGCACATCGGCCTCTTTGCGACCATCATGTGTACTGTTGGATATTTTATCCACAATAGCCCTGATTTGAAGAAGTCCTCCTTAAACTAAGATGAATTGAGGTTATATTTGTATTGTAGTTATTGAAAGTATCTAGAGTTAACCTAAATCACTTAGAGGGGGTGAATAGGTGTGTTCTACGTCTTGTAGTGGAATAAAATTTATTACAAAAATTAAGCACACAAAAACTCAGAGAATCTATAGTAGTTCCCTGAGTTGGGTACGTCCACTGCCCCGCCTCGCCTATCTACCACGAAGGGCTAGATTCGTCTACTTCACCAAAACTCAGCCTATTCAAATCTTACACCTCAACTCAGAGCCTCAACTCCTACAACTCGAAGAACAACCTCTCCTACAACTCGGAGGACAACCTCTCCTATAACTCGATCCAAAACAAGGATCTACAAACTCGGAAGTAAAAACTTCCTACATTAGTTCAAAATAACTTTATGAAACTCTTTAGATTGAAAACAATCTAAATCTTCAGATCTGAACAAATTCTGTCTTTTTTTCCCTGGAATGAAATCTTGAAAGCTTTGTAGAAGGAGAAGACTTGAAACAAAACGAATTCCTTCTCCAACGGCTACAAAATACTTTACAAGAATGAAACTTTCACGTGCACTGTGCATGTCCATCGGCAAGAGGCAGAAACCTATCATATAGAAAAATAGAAAAATAAAACGCCAAGTCCATTCGTCAAGTATCGTTGTATATCCATGAGTATACTTGACGAGCCGACTTTGATATTTGACGAATTTAACTTAGAGAAATCAAGAAAAGTAAATTTGACGACTCAAGGCATATCTAGAGAGTCTCGACTAATTCGTTGCGTATTGACACATATATTCGACGAATTCGACGAGTATCAATTGATACACTCGACGAATTCGACGGGTATACATGAAGATACTCGATGATTTTTACTTAACTTATTTCCAAGAACTCGAAGGATATTCCCTATGTAAATACGACAAATTCGACGAGGGCCAGTAAGTATACACGATGAATTCGATGAGTATCCAAGAATATACTCGATGAATTCGACGAGTATTCACTAATATACTCGACAAATTTTTCTTAGAGTTCTCAACACACTCAATGCCAGCTGTATGGTCTCAATGTACAACTCGACGAAGCGTTGAGTGGTCTCAACGCTAGGCTTAGTGGACTCAACGAACTCAATGCCTTTTTACTTGGTCGATTCTCAAGGATGTAGGAAAAATTAACAGAGTGAATTCCTATGAATTCGATGAGTTTCAATAAGTATACCCAGAAAATTCGATGAGTATCTATAGATAAACTCAATGAATTCGACGAGTCTACTCAACGATACTCGACAAAATTTCCTTAGAGAAAATTTCTGTCCTTCTGAATTCAGCACCCTATCCTTCTTCGATTCTTCTAATACACATGAATTAAATGTACAACCCAATAGAGAGATTACACGTGAGTTATAACATTGGCCTACACAATGAGGGATCTCATTGTAGATTCCTTTATTTGATGACCCACTGTAATCTGACATTGGGTTATACTTAGCAATAGATTCATGCAGGCCCTTAACTAAATACACATCATAAAATACAATCTCAATTAATCTTAGTTCAAGGGAGACTTCTTCAAATCAAGATTATTGTGGATACAATACCCAACAATCTCACCCTATTTGAAGAAGGCAGAACCCTGCAAATGAAGGTGAATTGTACACAAGATAATCTTAAAGAACAATATGGAAAGAACATATAAAAAAAAGAACATTCTCAGTCAAAACATTAAATTATATATATGATAGGTCTATCGGGGCAAATAGTGGTCACAATCATCAAATAAGAACATTAAACTTATTTACCCACGCTCTTTTTGAATTGTCTATCAAAATAAGCCTTTGGCTTTGGGAAATACTTTGGCAGTGTAGGTGGGGCATCTGGATCATCCCTTCTGAATTTTCTGAAGTGAATTCTCCTCTTGGTATTGACCACTTCATGTTTCTGCCACTCCTCCCTATTGTAGTGATTGTACTTATCTTCATTTCCTACATCGACTAATGTGAAGGTGTCCAACATGATGCTTTTTGAAATAGGACTCCACACTTCACATTGTTCTGTATTAGGATCAGACCTGACAAAAAAGGCCTTCATCATACTTTCTTCTCTTGGGAGATGGTTGAAATACATCTTCAACTACCTGAATCTCTAGTCCAGCAACAATAACAACATCTATTCCATACTGAGAGAAATCTTGAGGGTCTTACCAGTATTGAGAGTAATCCAGAGCAGGATGAACATCAACATGTACTGGATCAGGCATCACAGGTTCTTGCATTCTTACCTAAGCATGATCTTGTCCACCAAATAGTTGTCCATGTAGTAAGTTCAAATTATCATAACTGTTTGTGTTGGCAGCCTTAAACTATTCAGTTATGTTGACTTCAACTGTATTAACCTTCGTTTTTAGTTCATTCTCACGCTTTCTGACTTCTTTAATTATTTTTGTAGCAATTGCATTACTGTAATAAACCATCTGATTGTCAAAGTGATTCATCCTGACATTTTAGGCATTGATAACTATTTTAGCATTCTCATTAACATTATTGAGAACGTTCAAATTGCTTTTAATACCATCCATAGTGAGATTAATGGCTTGCCCGCCTTTCACAAACCAACTATCCAAATGTGATTCCAGCTTATCAAAATGCCCCTTGACTTCAGTAAGACCGTTGGTCATATCCCTTTAATCATCTTTTATTTTCTTCATAACTTTATCTGAACTTTCTTCAGAGATCTATCAAAATGAGCTTGTTGTTGTGCCATCATTGCTTCATTAGACTTCAGTAAAGAACTATCTGAACTTGTACTTAAAAGATCTTCAATTTGGGTTCTTGGGGGAGAGGGAATATCTGCACTTTCCTCAGATTCACTGGATGAATCTTCCTTTGGGGAAATGTGAGCTTCCGATAACAGTCCTGGATCTTGAGCTACTAGGACAGGAGGAAGCATCTCGGCTTATCCTTCCTCATCAGATATATCAACAATTTCTTCTTCCTCCACTGGTGGTCCACCTCGCATTGCAACAATTTTTCTCTATAGTTGTCTGATAAACCTGTCAATCTTAGTGTGAATATACACTAAGGACTGAGCCTGCTCCCCCTCAGTCACAGCTGGGTGAATCTCTGGGAGACTTACAAGCATATTTTCCGTAGTAGCAATAGCAGTAGAATCATTTACTTTATCACCAACTCCAACCTTGTCTGCATCATTTACATTATCAACAGACATATCCTCATCATCAGCAAGCTCAGTAAAAGCACCAGCATTCAACTCATCATCAACAACTATCTCAGCATCAGCCTCATCAGGCACAACCTCAGACACAACAACATGACCAATACCAGCAATCTTTGTGAGTAAATCAAATGACTCTACAACTATATCTGGTATCAATGTCTCTGAACTAATTGGAACAACTTTCTCTGTAGAAGAGGGAAAACTAAAGGGCACTAGAACATTAGTAGCCACTTGTGTCTCAACAGACTCCCCCTCAATTCCTACACTCAAGCTCTCAGGAATTTCATGGGGGGAAGGAGGAGGAATCCTATCCTCAGGTATAAGCTCCTCCTCTACCTCAGGCACTTCCCAGAGACCACCTTGCTTAGCGATCCTTCTTTCCCATCTTGAGAAGATTGAAGAATCTATCTTTTTCAAGTGATGAACTAGTACTCCTCTTGTCATGTCAAACGTGTCTCTATCAAGCTGAATCAAATATAGGTTGAGTATTCTACAAAAGTTCGGTGCACGCAGACTGTCCTTTACCCTTCCAAACAACACTGCTCCCCAGTCAATTCTCTTCTAGCATATGATGGCGACCAGAATCTTGAACATGTCTGAGGACAATCATGAGATCCAACTTTACACAAAATGACTTTTCCTATTATGTCTGAGAGAGGTTTTCCTTCATTATTCATCCCTTTTCTCTTTACAGCTATAGTTCCACTTGGTAGTATGCAAAGCAATAGAGCCCTTGAGAAATCATTGTCTTCTACCTGATATTCCTCTTCACACTCTAGGAACCGTAGATACCTCCTGAGGAGGGAAGCTTTCACTTTGACTCTGACTTGCCATACCTTTCTCTTGATTATAGTGTCTTCACTGCGGAGCTTGGTATTTTGGAAGAACTCCAAAACATCCTTATACAACACTTTGCAAGGGTGTTCGAGGATGAAGGTGAGATTAGCTGATTCCAATATAAGGATTACATGGAACTCATCCATGGTCGTAACGAAACCTATTCGAACAATCTCTCCCTCGAGGAGCAAGTGAGTAGTACCTTAAGGATCCATTGGGAAGAGCAGAAGATTGAGCGGCGAGAAGAGTGAAGGAGATGATGGGAAACTGTTCTATTGACGACGAAGATTTCGTGGAATCTGAGTCGGAGGAGAGAAGAATTGATGGGATTCGGTAGGTCTATTTCGACGATGTGTACTTTTTTACCCTGAAAACATTACCTATATACTTAAAGTTTCGAGAAGTGAGAAATCGGCACGTACCTTAAACTAGTGACTCTTCAGATCCAATAAAAAATGTCCTAAGTAGAATTCTTTGAAATCCCAAGAAAGCCGAGAAGAAGTCGTCAAATATTCCTGAGATTCGTTGAAAAAAACGAGTTATTTCGACGAATCAGCGAGATATCACGAGATTATCTCGACGAATATGCCTTGGAAAAATTGACTTTTATGAGATATACTTCATTGAGAGATTTCTGACTCCTTAACCATCTTCATGATTCCTTGTTGAGCATGCCCAGCTCCATTTGAATAATAAAAACTTTGTCCCATCTAGTGGCTTCGTGAATATGTCTACGACTTTCTTATCCGTCGGGACATAGCTAAAAGATATGTCTCTGTTCTCCACATGCTCCCAGATGAAATGATATAAGATTTCGATATGCTTTTTCTGGATGTGAGAGACTGGATTATTTGCAATTACAATCGCACTGGAGGAGTCGCAAAACATAGGAATCTCTTTGAATTTTAAGTTGTAGTCTTCAAGTTAATTCCTGATCTAGAGAAGCTGTGCGTAATAACTACCAACAGAGATATACTGTGACTCATCTGTGGAGTTTGCCACATAATTTTGCTTCTAATTGCTCCATGAAATAAGCCTTCTTTCAAGGAATTGGCAAGTCCCAGAAGTGTTTTTTCTGTCATCCCTGCTACCTGAAAAATCAGCATCTGAAAATCCAATTAGCTCGGCGTCATTAGTTCTTAGGTACCACAAGCCAAGATTTGGTGTATCTTAAGGTATCTCATGATCCTTTTTGCAGCGGCATAATGAGATTCCTTAGAGTTCACCTGAAATCTAGCGCACACACATATTGAAAAAATTATATTGGGTCTACTGTCAAGATAGAGTAAGGACCCAATTATGCTTCTGTAATTGGTTTCATCAAAATGTTTCCCTTTCTCATCCTTGTCTAGAGACATAGTTGAACCCATTGGAGTCCTCATTGCAGTTGCATTATCCATTCCAAATTTCTTAAGTAACTCTTTGGTGAACTTCATTTGAGAGATGAAAATTCCATCTTTAGATTGTTTCACCTGAAATCCTAAGAAATACTTCAGCTCTCTCATACTGCTTATTTCAAACTTTCCTTGCATAAGTTTAGAAAACTTCTTGCAAAGGTTGTCCTCTGTAGTGCCAAAAATAATGTCATCGACATAGATTTGCACTAGCAAAATCTTTCCTTTAACTTTCCAAAAAAAAGTCTTATCTATATTTCCTCTTGTGAACTTGTTCTCAAGAAGAAAGCTAGACAACATCTCATAACAAGACTTGGTAGCTTGCTTTTAACCATAAAGAGCTTTATTAATAAAATACACATAATCAGGGAAAGTTGAGTTGACAAAATCTGGGCATTGTGCTACGTCTACTTCCTCTTTTAGATCTCCATTGAGGAATGCTGACTTCACGTCCATTGGATAGACTTTGAAGCCTTTGTGAGCAGCATATGCAAGAAACAACCAGATAACTTCGAGTCTAGCCACTAGAGCAAAGGTCTGATCGAAGTCAATCTCTTTTTATTATCTATAGCCTTGAGCTACAAGCCTGGCTTTGTTCTTTATAATTACTCCATTATCGTCAATCTTGTTTCTGAATACCCATTTAGTATTGATCACATTCTCTCCTTTGGGTCTTAGTACCAAATCCCAGACCTTGGAACTTTCAAACTAGTTGAACTCCTCTTGCATTGCCATTATCTAATAGGCGTCCTTATTTTCTTCTTCAAATTTCTTTGGCTAAACCTGAGAAAGAAAATTGAGATGTAATACTTCGTTAGTAGTACCTCTTCTGGTTCTTATGTCATCGCTTGGCTCTCCAATGATATGATCAACTGGGTGATTTCTTAGGTGTCTGAACACCAGATTCCTTCCTATCCTACTAGCAAGTTCTGCTAGATTTGTTGCATCTCCTATACATTATAGGAGTTCTTAATCTAGTAGTTTGTTCTTCTTCCACCAGACTTGGAGTGATGACTTTGACTGAGCTTGGAGCATCTTCCTTTAACACCTCTTCTAAGCTTAATTCTTTTAAATTGGCATCTGCAGCTATACCAATAACACTAGATGAGCCACTATAGAGCATGCTTTTCTCATCAAATACAACATTCATAGACTCTTCTATGACTAGGGTTTTCTTATTAAAAATCCTATATGTCTTACTATGGCTACTATAACCCACGAAAATACCTTCAAAAGACTTTTCGCTAAACTTCGTACGATAATACTTCCCATTGTTATGTATGAAGCATTCACTGCCAAAGATCCAAAAGTAAGACACAGTCAGTTTTCTGCCCTTTAGCAGTTAATAGGGAGTCTTACGTTGACTTTTGTTGATTCTATTTGCACGTGGCAAGCTGTGTTGACAGCTTCGAACCAGAAGTACTCTGGTAGGGAATCTTTATTCAACAAAGTTGTACATGCTTTAATGAGGGTTCTATTCCTTCTCTCGGCAACTCCATTTTGTTGTGGAGTATGCAGAGATGAAAACTCATGAAAGATACCTTGACTTCCAAAAAATTCTGTCATGGCCCCAGACTCAAATTTTGCTCTGTGATCACTTTTGATTTTGACCACTGAGCAGTTTAATTCATTCTGAATTTGCAGGACAAAATTAGTGAAAGCCTCGAATGTGTCTAACTTGTGTTTTAGAAAGAACACCCAAGTTAAATGAGAGTAGTCATCAACAATGACCAACGTATAGACTTTACCTACTAAACTATGAATTGGCATGGGACCAAATAAGTCCATGTGAAGTAAGTACAAAATTCAAGAAGAATCTTTTTCAGCAATACTCTTAAAGGTGGCCCATGTCTGCTTACCCATTTGGCATGCGTGACATGAACTCTCTTTAATACACTTAATACTTGGGGCATCATGCACTAAGTTTTGAGAAAATAACATACTAATAGTTTTGAAATTAATATGTGCTAATCTCTTGTGCAATTGGTCACAGAGAGAAGCACCATCTTTTGCCAAAAAGCACAATAGTGTAGAATTTTCTAAGCATAGAAAATTTAAGCAGAAAATATTTCTACTCTAAGTGCTTGTTAAGATTGTCTTCAAACTAGGAGAAGATTTTATCAGACACTCGTCCTTATAGAACTCAATTATATAGCCTTTATCACATAATTGACTTATGTTTATGATATTATGCTTTAATCCTTTAACATAAGCCACTTATGCGAAGGAAAATATATCGTTGGTAATCATATCGTAGCCATTAGTGATTCCCCGGTAAGACGCTCCAAAGGTGACTTTTCGTCCGTCTTCGACTGGGGTATATTCTTGTAATAGGCTTCTAGTCCCGGTTATATATCGAGAGTATCCACTGTCCAAATACCAAATTGGAGTTTTGTTGGCCTTTGGACATACCTGCAATCATGAATCATTTACTCTTAGGAACCCAAAGAGATTTGGGTCCTTGTTACTTTGTTAGCTTAACACCATTAGAAACATTAACATTGCAAGTGGTTAGTATCGCACTATTAACTTGTGGAGTTTCAATTTTCACTGGATGAAACTAACAATCTATGACAAAGTGACCAATCTTACCGCAAACACCAACAGTCAAACCTGTTGTACCTACTCTTGTACTCCTGCTTTACTTGTTGAACGGGAGTAGCAAGGTATACCGACTTGGAGGAAGAAGCCTCATGAGTACATCATACACACAGATTCTCTGTCTCCTTTGCCTTGGGAACAATAGTTTTGGCTTTCAGAGCTTTCTTAAAATTTGGTCCATGAATATAGGGACCATACTCTTTGAGAGTTATTTTTTCATACGGCGCCTTGAAAGCACTGGCACAAAAGTCTCGGGGATGGGTCCATCCATCGTAGTGCTTTTTATGCTCCACATAGGATGCCCTAGCAAAGTGACCATAGGACGTTTCAACATCGTATTTATTTGTGGGAAAGATAAACTTCTTAAAAGAGGGTTGACTTTGAGGTGCCTTCCCTTTGCCTTTTGTAGTAGCTCTCTTAGTAGCCTTACATTACTCACCTATGTGGCCAAGACCACTACCCTTCTTAGGATCAAAGAATTCATCAATATGAGGAAGAATGTTCTTTGGCTCAGAGTAACTTTCAACAAGTTTCCTTTCCACCAAAAGCTTTTCTTCTAACTCCTCTAATTATTTCTACTTCTGACTTAATAGTTCAGTAGAGCATTTTACTTTCTCTTTTAAGGAGTGAACTTCATCTCTGAGAGGAGTTAATTCAGCAATTTTCTCCTTCAGAATTGATTCCACTGCCTTGAGAGAAGCAATCTCTTTTGATTGCCTTTTGACTACCTTGCAACATTTGTCAAAGGCTCTCAAAATTTCTTGATGTTGAGCCATCAAGTAAGAATCACTTCCTCAGAAGAATATTCTTCATGACCATTAATTGAGGTTTCAGATTCAGAGAGCAAAGTGTGAGAGCTTACCTTCCCGGTTAATTGGGAGTCGCTTACTTCCTCATCTAATTATGCCATGAGCCCAAAGTAGGCTTATTCATTTATAGAGCTTGACTCACTTGAGTCACAATCACTAAGAGTCTTTGACTTCTTTACAACGAAGCTCTTCTCTTCCTTCCTCTTACCTTTAAAGGATCTCTTCTATTCTTTCTTGGATCCTTCCTTATTTTTATACAGACACTACACAATTACATGTCCTAGCTTATTGCAACAATAACAAACTATATGAAAATAAGAATGTTTGTTCAGTTTAGACATATACCTGCCATCTCTGTTGTAGCTTTTCTTGGACTGATCACCATCACATTGTTATCTTTTGAAGTTAGAGGAGGAGGACTTATTTTTCATTTGCCTTGTCTTGTTGAGCAGTTTTTTGAATTGCTTCGAGATTATCAAGAATTATCCATCAGACAATTCAGATCCTAACGTGCTTGGCTCAAAATCTTCTTGGGCATCAGAAGCTCATGTCCTTACTGTTGACACAGTTTTATATTTTGTTTACCCTTCGACCTTCAGAGCTACCGACTTTTCTTTGCTTGAAGTCTTACTGCTTTGCTCTTCTTTCTTCCTTCTGTTTATTTGTAATGCATAGGAAAGGAGCTTTCTGAACTGGTTTTGGGGATAAATTTTAGGTAATTTTCTAAATTCCCTAATGTCCACCACCTTGGTGTCCCAGTCTTTTGTCAGGTATCTTAGAAATTTGTCATTAAGTTCACCATTAATAAATGTATGACCATAGTTTCTGAGGCTGTTGACGATCTTAAAGAATTTTTCAAAGCAATCAGCAATTGTATCGTTAGATCCTTGCTTGAATGCCTCATATTCTTGATTGAGCAGAGATCTATGATCATCTCTAACCTCCTTAGTTCCTTCCATAAGAACCATGAGATAGTCCCATATCTCCTTGACAGATTTTCAATGGAATAGATATTGTAGCATTGAGCCATCCACTGCATTGGGTATAATATTCTTTGCTTTTTATCCAAGAAGACTAGAGCTTTTTCATCCTTATTCAAATCCATCATTTTCTTAGGAACTTTGATGTTGGGATTCAGGGTAGAAACTTGAGTAAGAACATGACGGCCTTCTTCAATAATATGAAATATGCGGGGAACAGCAACTACCATATAGAATCTAACTCTCTCCTTCCACACGGGGAAGTGCTCCTTAGTGCACACATGCAACTTCATCGAAGACATACACTTGCTTCTGTCCATTGAAGCTAGCAGTGTCTCTTAACAATTAGATAGGAGACCTTATTCAAGGTGTTAACCTTATATAGAACAACACACCTTTTATACCAATTGAAAGTACTTAGAGTCAACCTAAACCACCTAGATGGGGGTGAATAGGTGTGTTCTGCATCTTATAGTGGAATAAAAATTAGCTAAAAAATTAAGCACGTAGAAACCCAGAGAATTTATAGAGGTTCCCCGAGTTGGGTACGTCCACTATCCCGCCTCGCCTATCTACCACGAAGGGCTATATTCTGCTACTTCACCAAAACTCAGACTATTCAAATTATACCTCGGAGTCTCAACTACTACAACTTAGATACAATGCTCCTACAACTCAGAGAAAGACCTCTCCTACAACTCTAAGAACAACCTCTCCTACAACTCGATCCAAAACACGGATATACAAACTCATAAGTAAAAACCTCCTATAATAGTTCAAAATAACTTTATGCAACTCTTTAGATTGAAAGCTATTTAAATCTTCAAATCTGAACAAATTCATTCTTTTTCTTCCTAGAATGAAATCTTGAAAGCTTTGTAGAAGGATAAGACTTGAAATGAAACATGAAAGCTTGATCTGTATCCTTGATCCAACACGATCTGAAATCTTGGAAAAGACTAGAGAAGAGATCTCTCGAATCAGCACTTTGAATGAATCGCCGATCGTGCAAGGCTAGGTCACGAACTTTGCTTTCCAAAGGTTGTACGAGTTACAGAGAATGACAGCCTTTTCTTTATTTCAAAATTGGAATGAGTGATTAGGGATGAACGAATTGACCCGAGTAATTTATAGAATTCCTTCTCCAACAGCTACAAAATACTTTCCAAGACTGAAACATCCACATGTATTGTGCATGTCCGTCGGCAAGAAGCAGAAACCCGTCTGACAGAAAAATAGAAAAATTAATCGCAAAGTCCATTCGTCGAGTATCGTTGTATATCCATGAGTATACTCGACGAGTCGACTGCAATATATGATGAATTTAACTTAGACAAATCAAGAGAAGTAAATTCGAGGACTCAAGGCATACCTAGAGAGTCTCGACAAATTCATCGTATATTGACCTATATATTTGACGAATTCGGCGAGTATCAAAAGATACATTCGACGAATTCGACGAATATACATGATGATACTCGACGATTTTTACTTAACTATTTTCCAAGAACTCAGAGGATATTCCCTAAGTAAATACGACGAATTCGACATGTTCCAGTAAGTATACACGACTAATTCGATAAGTATCCATGAGTATTCTAAGCGAATTCGATGAGTATTCACTACTACACTAAAGGAATTTTACTTAGAGTTCTCAATGCACTCAACGCCAGCTGTGTAGTCTCAACGCACAAATCGACGAAGCGCCGAGTGGTCTTAACTCTAGGATGAGTGGACTCAACGCACTCAATGCCTTTTTACTTAGCCGATTCTCAAGGATGCAACAAAAATTCACAGAGTAAATTCCTACGAATTCGATGAGTATCAATAGGTATACCCGACGAATTCGACGAGTATCAATAGATAAACTCAACGAATTCGACGAGTCTACTCTACGATACTCAATGAATTTTCTTAGAGAAAATTTCTGTCCTTTTGAATTTAGCAACCTATCCTTCCTCGATTCCTCTAATACACTTGAAATAGAAGTACACCCAAATAGAGAGATTACACGTGATTCAACACATTGGTCGACACAATGAGAGATTATATTGTATAGTCCTGTGTTTCATGACCCATTGTAATCTGATATTGGGTTGTACTTAGCAATAGACTCCTGCAAGCACATAACAAAATACACATCATCAAATACAATCTCAATTCATTTTAGTTAAAGGGACACTTTTTCAAATCAAGATTATTGTGGATACAATACCCAACAATTATGTACTTGCAGGATATTAATTACTAAGTACAAACCAATGTCAGATTACAATGGGTCATAAACATATGACTCTGCAATATAATTTGTCATTGTGTAGGACATAGTGTTGATTCATATATAATCTCTCTATTAGGGTGTACTTCTTCTCCAAGTACAATAGAAGAATAAAGGAAGGGTTGCTTGCTGAATTCTAGACAGTCAGAATTTTTCCTAAGTAAAATTCACCGAGTACTCACGTGAAAACCCGTATCATTCATTGTGACCTCACGTGAGCACTTATTTAATTTATTGAGTTTTCTCGGGAAGTTTTTGAAAGTCTCAGAAATCATTCTAATTAGGCTAAGTAAAATCTGTTGAGTGATTTGATGATCTCTCGTGAATACTCGATGAATTCGTCGAGTACTCTCTAGAGGTCACGTGAACACTGAACAAAAGTTTTATTCTAATTCATTTTTCAGCCAAAAATTTTTCGTCGAATGGACTCGAGTAATTCGTCGATTGATTGAGTTATTTGTCAAGTATCTAGAGATGTCACATGAAGACACGACGAATGGACTTAACACATTTTCATTTTGAATTCAGTGACGGCTTTCCTTTAGGGCATAAGCCATGTATAGTACACATGGAGCTCCTCCCTAAAGTTTCATTCAAGCCGTTAGAAGAGGATCACTATATGTATTCAAGGGTTAATTTCAGAGAACCCTAATCGTGACTAAACAAGAAAAATCGCATGTTCTATTCTGTCAACCAATTCATTTGCACACAAAAGTTATCGTCACTGACTTCTTGACATCACGATTACTCTTGATGAAAGTTTCGACCAGATCTCTACTCTCAATTTCTCCAAGAATTTCTCCATGATCTAGCCGAATCTCAGATCAGATCTAGTTTTCAAGTCTTCAATCAAGTCTTCTCCTTCTACGTTTATTTCAAGATTTTCATTTCGGCAAGGAAGAAGATTGATTCTCTTAGATATGAAGAAGATTGTTATTACAATCTATTTTGTTATGTAAAAAAATGAAAAAACCATTTTTACAACTCTTGTAGGAAGTCTCACTTCTGAGTTTTGTAGATTCTAGTTTTGAGGGTCGAGCGTGGGAGAGTTTGTTCTCTGAGTTTTGTAGGAGACGTTATCTCCGATCTTGCAAGAGTTGAGGACTCCGAGGTGTAAGATTTGTTATAATCTGAGATTGGTTAAGTTGCCAAGTCAGGCCTGAAGTGTTAGATAGGAGAGCAGGTACAATGGACGTACCCATTCTGAGGAACCACTATAAATCTTTGTGTTTAGGCTAAGTGTTATCTGATTCTATTTACTTACTTTTGAAGTATTTTAATTCCGTTTAAAGACATAGAGCTCACCTATTCACCCCCCTCTATGTGATTTAGGTATAAAAAAATAATAATTTCAATTGTTATCAAAGGGAGCTTATTTGTTAAAAGATTAACACCTTGAACACGATCTCTATCTAGTTGTCAGAGAACATGTCTGGAATGGATAAAAGTAAGGATATGTCCTCGATGAAGCTACCAGTGTGCTCCAAGGAAAACTTTCCAATGTAGAAGGAAAGAGTAAGGTTCTTCATGGAAGCTGTTAATCCGAGAATATTTCAAATCGTTAGATCTATGTCTCCTACAAGAAATCAAGCTTCATGTGATCATAAATTTCAGAGCCAAGCACCTCAAGCTAATAAATGTCTGAAATCAACTTGAAGATTATAATCTGAGGATGAAGGAGATGCAAATGTTCTGCAACTCATCCAGGGCTATATTTATTGCAAATAATCCAGTCCCTCATCGCCCGACAAAGCACATCGAGATTGATAATACTTATTTTAGTCTAAATTACTTGGGTAAACCCATACATTTTTCTTGTTTAAAAGGATACACTATATGTATTTTGAGCCTATAATTAATTTCTATAATAACAACTGTTCTAACTTTATTTATTTTCTATTTTTTAGGATTGTGACACTTTTTAGTCATTTTCCACTTTATATACCAACAGGTAACGACCGTGTACCTTCTACACGGGCATGTACCTTAGGCGTGTAACTAAATGGGAATGAAGCGATGGTCTGAAGTCCGTTTAACGAAAAATTCGCCTTACATGCCCCTAAGTCACGACCATGTACCCCTTACACGGGCGTGTGGCCAAATCCCGACGCAGATTCGCCCCGGTCCAAGTTTAAGAAAAATCCAGCCTATATGCTCCTAGGTCACGACCGTGTACCACCTACACAGCATGTGCCTTAGGCGTGTCCCTCCAAGTCAACATTTTTGATGCCGCAACACGACTTTGCCTTGCCGACGTCATGCCGCAGCTTATACACCCCCCTCTACACGGGCGTGTACTGTGGGTGTGAAAGCCAACTTCCGCGCCAGTCACTGTCCAGCCAGATTTTCATCAGCTGAAGTCATCAAACCTTACACGCCCCCTGACATGGGCGTGTACTTCCCAGAAAAATTCCTATAAATACCAGCAAGACCCACGTGTTCTAGAGTAGATTAGAGTAGTTGAGAGAAGTTTTATAAGCAGATTAGTTGAGTTTAGTTGAGTTTTTGAGCATTGCTACTTGTTTTTATTCGTGTTTAAGTTCTTAATTTCGATCTCCCTCTCTCTCTCTCACTTCAAGTACTTTCTATTTTACTTTATATGTAACTTTTGTAATAAGCTTGTAATGTCTTTTACTAGTGTAGTATCAGTGCGTAGCTAGTCTTTTCATTCATGCAATTGTGATCTTCATTTCAACGTATAATATCTTCCATTTCCTTAATACAAGTTTTTTATCTCTTTCTCCTTCTTTATTTTTAATTTTTCATGAACTTTTACTACCTCTCTCCCTTACCCTTTCACCATGAGTAACTAAATCCTCATTAGTACTCGATTGTGATGATCTGAGGATGAGTTGATCAAGTTATGATGCTTAAGTTTTCTTTATCTTCTTAAAGTATTGGCCTTCGATACTCTTGATTTAAATTTAGGGGGACTATATTATCGATATAAAGTCTCCGCTTAGGTTTTCATTCTTAGCTATCCGAGAGTCTCGTAGTTTGATTTGATTGCCCAAGAGTAAAGAGAGTTGTACGCACCTCTCGAGAGAGAATGACAAAAATCTCTCGGATTGGAGTAAAATCCAATAGCGGGGTTCACCACTTAAAAGCTTTAGGAATCCGAATATGGGACGAGAGTTTGGTTGGATATTCCTAAACTCAGTTGGACACTTTTTTGGGAGGAAAGTGTTCAAACTTCGGTAACCCCCACGGTCAAGTTGCACATTACTTTATTAAGATCAGTTTGTTATTTCATTTTGATTAACTATTTCCAAAGTGATTTAAAATCTAGTACTAATCAATCCGCCCCGGGAAATATGACCTTGATTTTGAACTTCAATATCCTATATTATCAACGATAAAGTAACTTGCCTTTATCGGATATAGATTCAGAGAATGCCATCTTCATAGTCAACTTCTCTCTTTCATAAAACACATATAGGATTATAGATATCAAGTTTTTGGTGTCGTTGTCGTGGACTTGTTTTGATATTTTGAAAAGAGGATCGCTATTAATTTTATCACTTCTTTTTCTCTTTCTTTTTTTTCCTTTATCTCTCTCCCCACATCCCTTACTTTTTAGTGTATCACCCAATAAAGCCCTTCGAATACTCCTTTTGATCCTGAGATAGAGCGCACCATTTTGCACAGCCTTCGCTATCGTGATCAGGAATCGGATTTAGGCAACAAAGATTCGATCGGAGACACTGCTACATAAACTATGGATCCTAACTCGCCCAACCCAGATGAGGCCCAGTAAAGGACCGTGTCCTACTATGCGCGGACAAATCTAAAGGGTATACAATCAAGTATTATCCACCCCGCGGGAAGAAACAATAACTTTGAGATCAAGTCCAACATTATACAAATGGTGCAGCAATCGATGACCTTCAATGGTCTCCCGGACGAGGATCCAAATTGCCACCTTTCGAATTTTATCGAGATTTACGATACTTTTAAAATCAAAGGAGTCATGGATGACACCATTCGACTACGTCTTTTTCCTTTCTCCTTGCGGTCAAAGGCCAAGAAGTGGCTAGGTTATCATCCTAGAGGGTCCATCACTACATGTGCTGAGATGGCAGAAAATTCCTTACAAAGTACTTCCCGCCTGCAAAAACTACCAAATTACGCACAGATATCACATCCTATATGCAAATACACTCGGAGATTCTCTATGACATGTGTGAGTGCTTCAAAGTTCAAGAAGGAAGAAGTGCTGAAGACTCAGATTTGAAATATTTTTATTTGTATATTTTCTATAAAACAATTTATTCATGTAGGAGATTTTTCTCTGAGTTGTAGGAGCGTTGTTCTCCAAGATTTTTGTACGAGTGTTTTGACTCCGAGTTGTAGGGGCATTGCTTCGAGTTGTAGGATTTTTTTACAATCCGAGATAATAGTGAAGTAGTTGAGTCTAGTGTGGTGGTAGATCGGTGAGGTAGAGAGTGGACGTACAAAGGTTAGGGAACCAATATAAATCTTGTGTTTTCTATGGCTTGCTTGTTTATTTTTTGCGCTCCGTCGTTACAAGTTTTATTCTGTAAAAAGACGCAGAACTCACCTATTCACCCTCTCTAGGTTATTTAGGTAGACAACTAAAAACATCAATTTGTATCAGAGAGAGGTTGTTCATCAAAAAGGTTAACACCTTGAACAGATCTGCTCCTAGTTGTGTTAAGAGGATACAAGCATGGACAGAGCCAAGGATTTTTCTAAGCTTCCCTTATGCACAAAGACTAACTTTCCAATGTGGAAAAAAAGAATATAATTATTTATCGAAGCTGTGGATCCAATTATCTTTATGATAGTGGAAGAAGGACCTTATGTTCCGATGAAAGCCTCCACCATTGACCAGACAAAACAAGTTCCAAAGAAGCTTATGGATCTTGACAAAAATGAGATTGCACTTATCTCTTTAGATAAGAAAGCCAAGAATATCATCGCAAGTGCAGTTGATGATTCTATGTTGCAGAATCTGATTCACTGCCAATCCGCCAAGGAAATGTGGCAGTCTCTCATCGTTCTGATGGAAGGTACTAAAGAGGTAAGGGACGATAGAAGATCCCTCCTAAATCAGAAATATGAAGGATTCGGACAAGGACCCAAAGATTCTATTATTGATACTTTTGAAAGCTTCTTCAAGATTGTCAATGGCCTAAGAGTTTATGGCCGGGTCTTCACTAATGGAGAACTGAATGACAAATTTCTGTGATCCCTGACTAAAGAATGGGACAACAAAGTCTGTGCAATCCAGGAGTTTGGTAAGCTGGCAGTGACTGAACCTCAGAATCTCTTTAGAAAGCTTATGTCGTATGAGCTCCAAATAAACTCAAGAAAAGCTGAAGAAGAGAAAATCCGGTCTTCATCCAAGGAGAAGCTTGTCGCTCTAAAGGCAGACATCTCGAGGAAGTCAAAAGCTGCATCTCCTGCTCCCGCAGAGGAAGAGAGTGAAGAAGAAGCTACAGAGCCAAGTACCTCGGGCTCCGAGCTATCTAAAAGAGAGTTTTATTTTCTTTCAAAGTAGTTCAAGAAGTTCTTGAACAAGAAGAAACAGTAGAGAGGTAAAGATGCCTCATCCAGAAGATCACGTCATGATGGTGATCATCACAAGAAAGGCTCAAGTAGCCAAGATAGGTATTACTCAAAACCGAACAAACATATTTCTTCTGACATTGTTTGTTATTGTTACAATAAGTAAAGACACATCATAGCTGATTGCCCTCACAAGAAGAAGGAGGGTGGAAGAAGAGAGGAGAAGAAATCTTCTTATAATAAGAAGAAAACTGAATGAAGTCTGGTAGCCAAGAAGGCAAAGAACCTCAGTAATACAGACTTATCTGAGTCTAGTGATTATGAGGAAGCCTACTTTAGGCTCATGGCACATACAGTTGATGAAGAAGAACCCCAGTTCACTAAAAAGGTAAACACTCACACCCCTCTCTCAGAATCAGATGCTTCTGACCATTATCATGAGGACTGTTCGTCTGATGATGAATCTGAACTCATGACTCAATACAAAGAGTTAATCATAGCTTACGATAAATGTCGAAGAGTCGCAAGAACTCAAGCTTAGGAGATTAAGTCTCTTTAGGCTGAGGAGAGCACTCTGTGGGAGGAAGTCTTAATGATAAACTCACTCAAAAAGGAATTCCATGATGTGACGGAAGAATATAATAAATCTCTCGAGCACCTGAACCTGAAGGAGAAAATCATTCAAATGTTGGAGGAACAACTTGCTGCTGAAAAGAAACTTATTAAAAGTTTCCCCAAGCCCAAGACAGTCCTTCCACTTATGGCTGAATTCTTTGCTCAGGGTAAAGTAGCTTGCTTAGGCCATATGGCTGCCCCTAGTAAATCTTCTAGGAGAAATAAAGCCCAAAGAAAAAATAAGGCTGCCAAGAAAGCTCTAGCCAAGGAGAAGGGGAAAGCTCCTCAAGACTAAACTTCATTTAAAAAGGTTATCTTTCCAACAAACGAGTTTAATCTTGATTCATCCTACGGTCACTTTGCCAGACCTACTTATGTAGAGCCCAAGTCTCGGTACCATGGATGGACCCGCCCTCTAAACTTTGTGAAAGTGTCTTCAAGGCACCTTATGAGGAGATTACTCTTCAGAGCTACGATCCTTATAGTCACGGTCATAACATCAAGAAAGATCCAAAATTTGAACCCATTGTGGAAAAGCCTATCAAGGAGAAGAAGTCATGTGAGTGCCATCACCACAAAGCTTCTACCTCCAAGACTGCTGCCCCTGCTAGACCATACTCTCAAAAGGTCAAGTAGGAGAATTTTAGGAGAAGATACAACAGGTTTGACTGTTGGTGTTGCAACAAAGTTGGTCACTTCGCTATAGATTGCTGGTTTAACCCTAGATATTATGTAACTCCTCAAGTTAATAATGTGAGAAAGACCACTCATAATGTTAACACACGTAGGCGAAGTATGCTAACTAGAGACCAAGGACCTAAACAGGTTTGGGTTCCTAAGGCAAACTGATTCAACTTTTGCAGGAATGTCCAAAGTCTACCAAAAATACTATCTGGTATTTAGACAGTGGATGCTCTCGATATATAACCGGGACTAGAAGCCTACTCCAGAATTATTCTCTTATCATGAACGGGCCAAAGGTCATCTTTGGAGGTTCTGATAGAGGGATTACAAAAAGCTACAGTATGATTACAAATGGTAGTGTATCATTCTCAGATGTGGCTTATGTTGAAGGATTGGAACACAATCTTATAAGCATAAGCTAGCTCTGTGATAAAGGATACAAAGTAGAATTTCATGCAGACAAGTGTTTTTTGAAATCGGTCGATAACTTAGAAACGATTCTATTAGGTACTCGTAGTAGGAATATATTTTGTTAAAATTTTATTTACTTAGACTCTTCTACGCTAGTGTGCTTTTTGGCAAAAGATAGTGCATCTCTTGGTGATCAATGGCACAAGAGTTTAGCATATATAAATTACAAAACTATTAGTAAATTATTTTCTCTTAATTTAGTACGTGATGCACCCAACGTTAAGTACATTAAAGATAGACCTTGTCACACATGTGTAAAAGTCAAGCAAACAAGGGCTACTTTTAAAAGCATTAGTGGCAAAGACTCTAATAGGTGTTTACACCTATTTCAAATGGACTTGTTCGATCCACTACAAATTAGAAGTTTGGGAGGTAAGGATTATACATTGGCTATTGTTGATGATTATTCTCACTTTGTGTGGGTGTTCTTTCTAAAACACAAGTCAGATACTTTTGATATAGTTACTAATTTTGTCAGGCAAGTTCAGAATGAATACAGCTGCTCCGTTTTCAAAATAAGAAGTGACAATGGAACAAAGTTCAAATCTGGGACCATGATAGAATTCTGTGAAAGCCTAGGTATCTTTCATGAGTTTTCCTCACCTTGTACTCCTCAACAGAACGGATTTGCTGAGAGAAGGAATAGAACACTCATCAAGGCTTGTAGAACCATGTTAAGTGATGCCTCACAACCGGAATATTTCTAGGCTGAAGCCGTCAACACTGCTTGTCATGTACAAAACAGAGCACACATAAATAAAAACCATGATAAAACACCTTACGAACTACTAAAGGGCAGGAAACTGTGTATTTCATATTTTAGAATCTTTGTTAGTAAATGCTTCGTACTTAATAATGAGAAGTATCACACAACTAATTGGAGGTAATTTCGTAGGTTATAGTGGCCATAGTAAGGCATATAGGATTTTTAATAAGAAAACCCTGGTTGTAGAAAAATCTATTAAAGTTGTATTTGATGAGACGAGCTTGCTGCAAGGCAGCTCTTCTATTGTGTTTATTGAAGATGCAGGTTCAAGACTAAAGGAATTAAACTTGGATGAGCCGACAGAAGAAAAGCTCAAAAGTTCATCAAGATCACTACTCCAACACCAATTGGATAGGATGATCACCATGATGAAGATGTCATCCAAGTTGATGAATTAACTCCAATGATAGAGAAAGCTCCAAATTCAAGAACCCTAGAGCTCAGACACTTGAAAGATCACCCAATTGATAAAATTTTAGGAGATCCCTAGGATGGTGTCAGAACTCGTAGAGGTACAACTAATGAAAAATCTACATTTAAGTTTCCTATCGCAGGTTGAACAAAAGAAGTTTGAGGAAACAAACTCAGACGCATCTTAAATAATGGCAATTGAAGAAGAACTGAATCAATTCATGCGTTGCCAAGTCTGGAAGCTTGTTCCAAGAGGGTAAGAACATTATCCGAACAAAGCGGGCTTACAGGAACAAGATGGACAAAGATGGAACAATTATAAAGAACAAGGCCAGACTCGTCGCCAAAGGATACAGACAAGAAAAAGGAATTGACTTCAATCAGATGTATACTCTTGTGGCAAGGCTGGAGGCAATCAGGTTGTTTCTAGCATATGCAACACTTAAGGGCTTCACTGTCTATCAGATGGATGTGAAGTCGGCATTCCTTAATTGTGACATAAAGGAAGAAGTGTATGTTGAACAACCTCCAGGTTTTGTTGATTCTAACCATCCTGAGCAAGTTTATCTTTGACTTAAAGCTTTATATGGTTTGAAACACGCTCCTCGAGCTTGGTATGAGACGTTTTCTAACTTTCTTCTTGAGAACAAGTTCACAAGAGCAAAGATAAATAAGACATTATTTCTTAGGGAAATAAAATGCAATATTTTGCTAGTGCAAAACTATGTCGATGACATCATATTTGGCTCTACGGACGACAACCTTTGCAAAATGTTTTCCAAACTTATGCAAGGGAAGTTTGAAATGAGCAATATGAGAGAGCTGAGGTATTTCTTAGGACTTCAGGTGAAACAATCTGAAGATGGAATTTTCATCTCTCAAACGAAATTCACCAAGGTGTAAATTAAGAAATTAGGAATGGAGAACACAACCTCTATGAAGACTCTAATGGGTTCAGCTATTTCTCTGGACAAGGATAAGAAAGGGAAACATTTTGAGGAATCCAAGTACAGAAGCATAATTATATCCTTGCTCTATCTTACTACTAGTAGACCGGACATAATATTTTCAACATGTGTGTGTGCTAGATTTTAAGTGAACTCTAAGGTGTCTCATTATGCTACTGCAAAGTGGATTTTGAAAACCTTAAAGCTACACCAAATCTTGGCTTATGGTACCCAAGAAGTAATGATAGCAAACTAATAGGTTTTTCAGATGCAGATTTTGCAGGAAGCAAAGATGATTGGAAAAGCACTTTCGAGACTTATCAATTCCAAGGAAGAGGGCTTATCTCCTAAAGCAACAAGAAGTAGAATTGTGTCGTAATTTCAACAGCCAAGTCAGAATATATTTCTGCAGCCAGTTGTTGTGCACAACTGTTATGGATAAAGAACAAATTTGAAGACTAAAATATGAAGTTCAAGAACATTACGATGTTTTGCGACTCCTATAGTGCAATTACAATTGCCAACAACCCTAACTGTTGATGCTCGAAATGCGACGGACTCAGGCACCACCAGCTAACCGTTCGAGCAATGGGGAAAGAGGGAAAAAGCAAACTACAAGCAGTAGTCTACTAAGAGGGTAAGAGAAAAGAGTAGAGAAGCCGTGAGCTACGGCGACACAAGACTTCGCCCGTCGCGGCCTGAATGCTACTCTTGCGACGGGCTTGATTTTGATTATAAACGGCGGGTTACAAAAGGTGGAAAGGAAATTGTGCGAGAAGCAAGTCGGAGTCCGCAAAGCTCGAGATCCGAGTCCGCAGCCTTTAACAAGTAGGCTCTTTGATTTGAGTCAGCGTGCCTCGGGTGCACCACTTCCCCCTATTTATAGGCTTGGGGGCCTGCCCAAACGAGCAAGGCTAAGATAACCGGTTGCCTGGGGTATAAGAGAACCGGGCAGCGGTGACAGGAATCAAAAAGAAAAGAACAAGAAGTCCGCGCGAGATAGGCGGACTGGGCTTGCGAGCTGGAGGCAATTCCTGGCCATCCGGAGCGCCATCTCCCTGGAGTGATGCGACCTAGGCGGACTGGGCTTGCGAGCTGGAGAATGAGCGATCTTGAATTCTTTGTGGAGCGGTCTGGGCGGACTGAGGATTTGATTCCGTATTTGGGGTATCTGGGCGACCTGAGCGGACTGAGGATCGGAGTCCGCGACTTGAGATGCCCAACAAAGAATACATCGACCGTGTTGCGGATTCTGGGGTTAACATAATCCCCGCACATTTTCAAATTCCGAGAAATTTCGGAAATGTTTCTTTAACCGCCGAGTCCGCAACCAATGCTACCACTGCTTGGGCTATAAATATGGCCAGGGGCATGTCATTCTGTCAAAATTATCTGCGCGACGGGACGCTACTCACCACTTGCGGTCTGCATCCTTGAATCCTGCATGTCGAGGTTGGGATCTTTTTTTGGCAATCTCCCTAAAGCCGACAGATCCAAGGGGCCCGCGACGCGGGTGAAGAAGGTGGTTCAACGAGGGGAAAAGAATGTTCATGATATCGAGGAGAGTTCGCAAAAGGATGGAACGTCCGCAAAGAGCAAGGAACCCGATCCCTTGAAGGCAGCTTCTCAAAGCGCGGCCACGGCTTATCTGCCGCAGCATTCAGACCAAGCCCCTGCGGGATCTGGCGGAATGGAGATAGTCGCCTCCGCGTCTGGAACCTTCATGCTGCAACTAAACGACGGAAAGGAGGTTTCTTTGCCGGAGATCTGTCAGTTGGGTTCTGAGGAGGTGCGGACTGTAAATCCGAATACCGAGAAACGAACAGACGCAGCAGCAGAACGGATAGAGGAGCTGGCCAGGAATCAAATAGCAACTCCGGCGACCTCCTTGGACGTAGTTGGCACTAATCAAGGCGTTGTCCGCGCAAAACTACCGGACCCGGAGCAGAACATGCCGGCCTTGGAGAAGACTCCTAAGAAAAAGAAGAGGAAGAGGGACAAATCCTCTGTTTCTGAACGAATTGAAAAGCGACTGCGAACTCAGAAAGAAAAGAATGTCTCCGTACGAACAGGTGTGGCGAGCTTGCAATACCGACCACGGGAAAAGGAGGTCCCATACGTAAGCTTAGTCACGCCGGATGTTTCCATCCCGGGCGGTGATTCCCTGTCTGCGGTCAGTCTGTCTACCACAGAAATACTTGACTCTATCGACAATGAGCGGCTTGCTGATATTAACCAGTCTCTGCTTGAGGTATTGCAGTCTGACGTGGTGATAATAGGCGAGAAGGCTGCCGAACCCGCCCCTTCTACTGCGGATAATAAGAGGGAGAAGGCGAAGGAGCAGCTCACCATGAAGCAAGCGAAGGTTGAGGCGGTTTCTGAACGGCTAGAGGCGGACAGGCGGGATGAGGATCTGCGGATGGAAGCCGAGGGGATACGGACAGGTAAGTCGCCACCGCGTTTCCAGAAGAGATGGCTGTACAAGTCTCCAGTGCGAAAGTCGAAGCCGGTAAAAATTATCACTGAGACTGAAGACATAGTGTCTTCCAGTAGATCCATGGCGGAAAAGAAAGCGATGGTTCATCAAAGATGGAAACAACACTTGGTCGCTTTTGATCCCGAGCGAGTACGGCGGCCTATAGTAGATAGTCGCCAGATCGCCGCAATGATTATGAAAAGTGAATTTTCTTCCATCTTTTCTCCGAGTTTATCGCGCCTTGGAGACAACTGAACTTTGCTTCTTATGTTGTAGTTCGAAACTCACCGCCGGATTCCGTTGAAGTGGGCGAGATCGCACCATTATCCGCGGATGCTCCTGTATCTGTATCAGCAGATGCTCCTGCAGAGCCTACACCCGGGGTCCAGTCCGCCCTGGAGGAATACATTTCTTTAGTGAAGAAATATGAAGAAGAGTTGAAGAAATATGAAGAAGAGTTGAAGAAATATGAAGAAGAGTTAAGGGAAATGTGAGCTGACGCTCAGAAACGAAAAGAAAGAGAGAAAGTGCTAGAGAGCCAGGTCGCCAGCTTCTCGGCCGCGGTGGAGGGGCTGAAGAAAGAGAAGCAAAATCTAAGCGAGGATGCGCAACACTACAGGAATAAGTATCTGGCCCTGGTGCGAGATGGAAATAAGCAAGCTGTCGAGGTCGTCGATACCCGTCTGCAGCAAACTCAGCCTGCTCCGGGGGGAGGATCGACCCTGGCCGTGAGCGGGAAACCTGCGGCAGATACGAACCAGAGGTCGGCGGGCGAACATATGATCCCGTTTAGCCGAGTTGCGAGGGACTCCGCATGCCTACACCGGACGTTCAACAACATGCACCATCTAGTCCAGCAAATGTACAGGGAGATTCTTCGAGGTAGTGACCAGGCCGCATACTTTGGAGTAGAGGATGAAGAGCGGCCTGCTCGCCGTGCCGCTGAGCCCTGAGAAATTATTATTATTCCATAATGATGCGGACATCGATAATTTTTGTATAATACGGAACACTATGTTGTTAGCTATTATGTCATGTTGTGTGCTTTTTTGCTGGATGATTGTTTTATGCGAATTTTATGCGTATGAACTTTTCCCGTGTGCTGGAATGCATTTTTGCCTTATGCTGCGGATGAGGGTTCAACCCGCACTAACTTTTGCAGGATGGAGCGAACTGCGCGGATCATGGTTTAATCCGCGTGAAGTCAATGTTACCTATCTTGTCGAGTTTTTGCTATATATATACGTTCTCGTTTCGCTTCTATCGGAAGCAGCTTGGATCGAAAAACCCTGCGGCCTGGAAAAATGGTATCCGTCCGTGCAAATGCCGCAGCCGCGTTTCATTCTGCCGACCATAAGAGGAGTAGGCTGACTGTAGCAGACCTAGAGGTTTTTAGGGAAAGGCACATGGCAGGCTCGCCAGTCCTTGCGCGACTTCCGGAGGACGGCGAGCGATTGAATTTTTCCACCGCTTCCCAGATCGCAGTGTCTGTCGATCATTTTGAATGCGGATTCAAGTTCCCCTTGCTCTGGGAGGTCACCGAGATCTTTGAGCATTATGGGATGGTTCCGGGCCAACTCGTGCCGAATACCGTAGCGGCCATTTATGCTTATCTCGCCTACATGCGTTCTGAGAAGATCCAGTTCTCCCTGAAAATCTTTAGGAAGATATTCTCTGTCCGCGCAATTATGCCGTCAAAGGATCAACAATTCAAGGGCGTGATCTACTTTTATTGCCGGGGGATGAAAGTTGCGGGTCTTCAAAACAAGATCCACAACTGGACCTCGAGGTACCTTATCTTCGAGGGCGACTTGGGATTCCTTCATACATATCCGCAGGTACGCGCAGATACTGACTTCAAGAGCATGTCGCTAAACACAGAGGAGTCCGCCATTGTCGAGTTTCTTGCCGGGGCAAGGCTTGATGTCGACTATTATATTCCGCTGCTACCCAGCCTGGATACCATTAGCCGGCAAGAAAGTCAGTACCGCGATCCTTTTCTTTATCCGCCAATCGTTTCGTTACTTGATGTTCTTTTCTTTGCAGCGACGTTGTCGGTACCCGCCAATCTGCCCTTGACTCCAGCTGGCGCAACTCCTACACAAGGAGAAAGGAAAAGTGAAACCGCAAGGAAGAGACGAGAAGAGGGAGATCAATTGGCGGACTACTCTTCGTCTGATAGTTTCGACATGGTGGGCTTCGGAAAAAACAAGAGGGATCAGAGGGGCAATCCGCTGATCCACTGACATGAAAAGAAGAAATTTGTCTGCCTTTCCACCGCTCTTCCCTCCTGGAAAAACCCGCGCACTTCCCTCCATGCCTATGTGGTGCTTTCTGCACTATACGGGAAGCAAAACCTCCATGAACTCCGGGATATCCCTCCTGCCGACCTTCCCCTGGTCGCAGCCCAGGCTAGCGCCAATAGTGCCATCACAAATCACTTCCTGGGTCGGATGACGCGCGAGCTGCTCAAGGAAAATGAGCGCCTGTTGCGAGAAAATAAGTTTTTGGCGGATAGGAACAATCGGCTGGGGATTAAAGTAAACAAGCTCAAAGAAACTGAAGCGGTAAGAATTTGTAATCCGCATTGACCTTTGCTTTGTCCGCAGCGGGCTAACTATGCTACCTTATGCAGACCGCACACGATATCACCAACCCTGGCTTCCAAGCCGCCATGTTTCCTTTCGTGAAAGAAAGCGTGGAGGTAGCTATCAAACGCTTCATTGATGCCGGGTATGCTCAAGAAGGCGTGGACTCTGTTCCCTTCCTGGAATTGTTTCCCGAACTCGAAGATCAGGTCGCTGAATTCGAGCGGGCTGCAAAAGGAAAAACAGTTGTCGGTGAAGAGGGGAAGCCTTCCGGTGGAGAGAGTTCTAAGACTGCGTCAAGTGGACAAGCAACCCATTCGATTCAATCGGAAGGCGATAGTGAGCGGACAGAACCTACGGCGGCCAGCGGACGAAGCTCGACTAGCTCTCGTTCCAGCAGCAGTAGCAGCAGTGATTCAGGCGACTACTCTCCACCAGTCAATATAGATGGATCGAGCCCGGAAGTTCCTGCACAAAAAAAACAAAAGACCAAGGAATGAATTTTTATCTTTTATCTTGTTATTGTAAACAGAATGCGGACTCCAAGTGAGTCCTCCAATACTAATATTTTTGGAATGAAATGAAATGGATCTGTGGTATCCGATTGTTGTGTGTATTCTAGTCCGCGCTCATATGTTATCCGCATAGTATCTTAGTCCGCTTATAACTGATCAACGTGTCTTCTATAGCACCAGATCACCGAAATACCTTTTTATGAATTTTGAACAATTGAACTCTGCTAATAATCGAAATCTAATCTATCAACCAGAGGAAAACAAAATCCTTTGAGCGGGTAGGAAACCAGAAGTCCATTAACCATAAGAAATAGAAATGACAGCTCATGACCGAGTGGGCAGGTGCGGCTAATGCGGCATTGCTTTCCACACCAGGCTATGAGCTAGTCAACCCCTTCGGCGGACTGAACGGATAGAGAATTGGAGCCCGCCGAATACTTTGAGAACAATAGAAATGACCGCTCGTTACCAAGTGGGCAGGTGCGACTAACGCGGCATTGCTTTCCACACCGGGTCATGAGCTAGTCAACCCCTTCGGCGGACTGAACGGATAGAGAATTGGAGCCCGCCGAATACTTCGAGAACAACAGAAATGACCGCTCGTGACCAAGTGGGCAGGTGCGGCTAACGCGGCATTGCTTTCCACACCGAGTCATGAGCTAGTCAACCCCTTCGGCGGACTGAACGGATAGAGAATTGGAGTCCGCCGAATACTTCGAGAACAACAGATATGACCGCTCGTGACCAAGTGGGCAGGTGCGGCTAACACGGCATTGCTTTCCACACCGGGTCATGAGCTAGTCAACCCCTTCGGCGGACTGAACGGATAGAGAATTGGAGCCCGCCGAATACTTCGAGAACAACAGAAATGACCGCTCGTGACCAAGTGGGCAGGTGCGGCTAACGCGGCATTGCTTTCCACACCGGGTCATGAGCTAGTCAACCCCTTCGGCGGACTAAACGGATAGAGAATTGGAGTCCGCCGAATACCACCTTGTCGGTAACGATACTTCCCTCTTGCCTGGAGTGCAGCTTAAATTGATCTTTTAGTCAGGTGCGGCAGGAGCGGCATTGCTTTTCCTAAGATCAACCAGGCTGCGGGTCTCCTGCAGGCACTGCTTGAGGGTACCAAGGAGTGTTCAAAGGTCACAAACTAAGATGATCTGCTGGCAGGAGCGGCCGTAGCGGCATTGCTTTCCATGCGCGATAATCAAAGTTGTGGCGATATCCCATGAATGGCATGGTAGAGCTGACCGTCACTCTGTCCCTCCAAAACGCAGAAGTGGGGTTAGATACTAGCCGGGATCCGAGGTTCAGTGTCCTACCGCAGTAGAACCGGCAAGCTCCCACTATACGGTGCGAAATCTCCCCGCAACACGTGGTCTTGGTGGTGTTACGCTAACAACAGCGGTGCTAAGGGAGGTTTTTGCTGAACTCGTCGATTTCTCCTGGTATACGGCGATATTTTTAATTGTTCATACTCAACATGTCAGCTGTCATAGAAATACTTGAAGAAGTGTTAGCGAAAAGCTTTTTTATTAACGACCTACAATTTACAAGTTGCGAAACGGATAGAAAGAAAACAAGGGGTTCAGGAATAAAACCGCTTCAAGTAATCACCACTCCATGTATGCGGTATGTTTTCTCCCTCATATGTCTGCAGTCGATAGGCTCCCTTTTTTAGGACCTCCTTGATGATGAACAGCCCAGCCCAATTTGGGTCGAGCTTTCCTACTGAGCCAGCCTTGCCGCAGCGTCTACCTTTTTATGGAGTAGATCTCCCACTTGGAAGTGTTTGATCCTTACATTCTTATCAAAGTAACGAGCCATTCTTCTCTTGATTTCTTCCTGCCTAATGGCGGCTTTGTCCCTAATTTCCTCAATATGCTCCAGACTAAACCTCATTTCTTCATTGTTCAGTTCGAGCCAGTCTTCCTCTCCTTGCCTTGCCAGCAGGATCCTGGTTGACGAGACTTCAAATTCAACCGGAATCAGTGCCTCTGACCCATGAGAAAGTTTGAACGGGGTTTCCTTTGTTGATGACAAAGGCGTCGTTCTCAGGGTCTAGAGGACCGAGGGAAGTTGCTCCACCTAGCTGCCCTTGGTGTTTTGCACTTTTTTCTTGAGCAAATTGAAAATCTGCTTGTTGGCTGCTTCCACCTGACCATTGCTCCTGGGATGATGGACTGATGCAAAGCGCAGTTCTGTCCCAACCTGCTTGCAAAAATCTATCATCTCGGCGTTGTTCAATTATGGTCCATTATCGGTGATGATTGCCATAGGGACACCATGTCGACAAATTATCTCTCCCCAAATAAAATTTTTCACAACCTGAGTTGTTGTCTTTGCCAGTGCCTTAGCCTCAATCCACTTGCTGAAGTAATCAATCATGACAATGATGAAGCGTCGCTGGCCGCTTGCCATGGGGAAAGGACCGACGAGGTCCATCCCCCAGATAGCAAAGGGCCAAGGGGTTGCGATCGACTTGAGAGATTGTGCTGCTTGGTGCTGCAGTGGAGCGAACCTTTGGCACTGAACACATTTTTTGACATAAGCTTCAGAATCTTTTTTTCATCGGTTGCCAGAAGTAACCTTGCCGTAGGATCCTTCTTTCCAAGGTTCTTGCTCCTGAATGGCTCCCACATTCATCAGAGTGGATTTCTTGGAGGATAACGGGGACTTCATTTTTTGGGACGCATCTTGCCATGGTGGATAGGAAGGTCTTTCTGTAAAGGATGCCGGATATTAAGTAGTAGTGCGCTGCTTTTAACCTGAATCTCTTCTTATCTCTTACTGACTGATGCAGGTTCCCCGTGGAGAGATTAAGGACGAAGGGATCTATCCAAGAAGGATGTTGATCAATTTGCATTATTTCTCCCTCCTCTATTGCCGGATGAAAGAGCTCCGAGGTCGTTCCTCCCGACGGAAATCCGTATTTAGCAAGAGCGTCTGCTTTCTCGTTCTCCATCCTCGGGATGTGCTCAATGGTGAAGCTTCTGAACTTGCTGACCTCAACTTTCACAAGTGTAAGGTACTTCCTCAGCACCGGCTCCCTAGTCTCAAAGTTGCCCAAAACCTGAGACGCCATTACCAGGGAGTCAGTTTTTACGTGGACATGGTCGATTCCGAGTTCCCTGGCAAGCCTTAAACTGGCCAGCAGGGCTTCATACTCTGCCTGGTTATTAGTCACTGGAAAGTAGAACTTGACTGACTGTTCGAGCTTGATGCCATTTGGGTTTATTAGGACCACCCCTGCCCCGGAGGCGTTCTTACCAGAAGCCCCATCAACGTAAACGGTCCAAGCTAGAGGAGATCTTTCTTCCTGCTCGGAGCCAGACTTCGCGGTATCAATCAGAAAATCTACCAGCACCTGTGCCTTGATGGCTACTCTGGGTACATAGGAGATCTCAAACTCGCTCATCTCGATGGCCCATTTAGCCAGCCTGCCCGAATGTTCGGGCTTTTCCAACACACTCTTTAAAGGTTGATTAGTGACTACATTGATTGAATGCGCTTGAAAATAGGGACGAAGTCGGCGAGCTGTCATGACCAATGCCAAGGTCAGCTTCTCCAGAATTGGATACCTGGTCTCCGCATCTTTCAGAATGTGGTTGACGTAATAGACTGGGAATTGCTTCCGGTTTTCCTCTCGGACAAGAACAGAACTAACGGCTTCAGGACCAACCCAGATATAGGAGCAACATCTCCCCCGCTCGAGGGCTTTGCAACAAAGGTGTGGAAGTCAATTGTTTCTTTAACAGTTCAAAGGCTTGCGTGCATTCTTCCGTCCATTGAAATTTGGACGCTCCTCGAAGGGTTTTAAAGAATGGCGCACTCTTATCCCCGACTCGAGAGATGAACCTCCCGAGTCCTGCCAGCCTCCCCCCTAACTGCTAAACTTCTTTTGGAGAGCGGGGGGGGGGGGGGGGGAGCCATATCAAGGATGGCTCTGACCTTATCCGGATTAGGGGCAAGACCCTCCGGGGTGAGGAGATGGCCGAGAAATTTTCCTTTGCTTGCTCCAAAGGTACAGTTTAGCGGGTTAAGCTTTACCCTATGCTTTCGTAAGGTGGAAAAAAGTTTCCATTAGATCTTGCAAATGTTGCGAATAGGACTTGCTTTTTATTAGGAGATCATCCACGTATACTTCAAGGTTTTTGCCCCTTTGTCCTCTAAACACGTGATCCATCATGCGTTGGTACGTTGCACCCGCGTTCTTAAGCCCGAAGGGCATCACAAGATAACAGTAACAGCCGTCATTCATAATAAATGAAGTATGAGGGATATTAGGTTTATGCATTCTTATTTGATGGTAACCTGAGAAGGCATCTAGAAAACTCATAAAAGAATACCCTACCGCAGAATCAACTAGAGAATCTATCCGAGGCAGGGGGTAGCAATCTTTAGGGCACGCTTTATTAAGTCGGGTGAAATCTACACACATTCTCCATTTCCCCCCCGATTTCTTAACCATTACAACATTCGAAACCCACTCAGGATACTGAATTTCTCGAATAAAACGTGCCTTGAGGAGTTTAGCAACCTCCTCCCTGATGGGTTCCGCCAGTTTGGTTGCAGCATCCCTCTTCTTTTGTTGCACCGGCTTGGCGGCTGGATCGATGTTTAGATGGTGGCAAGCCGTGTCTGGATCGACTCCCGGCATATCCTCTGCCGACCAAGCGAAGACATCTAGGTTTTTTAGCAAGCAGGAGATCAACTCTGTCTTCTGATCCTCTGGAAGTTCTGCGTTGATGGTGAGCTTTTTTTCTTCTCCTTCTACGATAGGAACTTCCTGCGTCACCTGGGCAGGTTCCAGGTGAGCGCCTTCTTTATCCGCAATAGCCTCTAGCTGGGTAGAAATCTGCGCCACTGCTGGAAAGATGGGGGGAGCAGGCTCGGTCACATTTACTGTTCGCAGGTAGCACTCTCTTGAATGGCTTGGGTTGCTTTGGACTCTGCACATCCTGCCATCAGCATAGAATTTTACAGCAAGATGACAATGAAATTTTTTTGCCATTGGATCCCCTATGAGTTTATGACCCTAGGGGTGTGATCAATCTGAAGTTGTGGTGGTCAATAAGGGTGTTTAATGGAAAATCACCATTTTGACCTAATAGGGGTATTTTGGTCATTTTGCCCTATGGCGAACCGAGGATTGAGATTTTTGGTATACTAGGTCTCTTATGATGTTCTACACCTAGAAGTGAATTCAATTCCATATTGTGATGGTCAGTTAGGTCAATTGATGGGGGGTTGACCATGTTGCCCTAATTAGGGTTATGGTTGACTTTAGTCAACTTGGCCTATTTGACTAGCCCCAATGGGTCCTGAATGTCCCCCTGGGCTCCTAGATGGCCTAGGGATGTTTTGGTGGGGTCACTGAGCCAAGTTAAAGTCCTTAAGTCAAACACTAGGCTGAATATTTGGAAATTACTATTTGCAGACCAAGGTGATGCAATCCCTATTTTTCGTCTGTGTCAAGGAGGTTTCTAAGCTACCAAGGCCTTGTCATGACCTAGTCATGACAAATTCACCAGGGGGTCTAGTTGTCTGGGGGATGTTACAACTACCTTGACTATCAGGCTATTGCTGTTATTTTCTCTGTTGGCTGCTGGATTGAGTTTCTGACCTTGAAGGTCTGTCTTTGATACGTTGAGTAGGTCTTGATTGATGAGAATGAGAAGTAGACCTTTGAACTAGAGAAGCACTTCCTGCTAATCCTGCAGGAGGAGGAGGAGGAGGTCCTCTCCAAGTCCTTTGAGGTGATTGGTACCTTTTTATTTTCTTCCTTCTCTTTTGTCATTTTTAGAAAGCCTCATCCAGTAAGGAGTTTCTGGAGTGAGTGCAATATTATGCAGAATATAATAGGTGGTATCTTCTGTCGGAGAAGTTTTCAGAGCAGCCCTTATTAGATCCTTCTCTTGGCTTTTCTTTTCTTAGAACAACCATCCTCTTAATCATTTGACTCTTCATCATCATCAGATTCACTGACAGGATTATTATAGAGAGCATCAATTTGCTTTAGCATCTGAGTAAAAAGGTTGGAGGAGCCTGTGGCAGTATATCTGTCTCTACCTTTTCATCGTTAGGCAGTGGCTCTATAATTTTTGTACTAACCTGTACATCAGTATCTTCTGTATTTATGTCTTCAAACATAATAACATCCATATCTGGCATGGGGGATTCAGCCCAAGCATAAGTTAGTGGAGAGAAAGCCTTTGGCTGTAAAACACTTACTGATATATTCTCTGAAGAAATACTAGAAGAACTATTATAGAAACTATCTCTAATTTCTTCTAAAACTGAGGAATCTACTGGAGCAGAATAACAAACTATTGCTTTAGAATAATCATAAACTCTATCAAAAAATGGTAAATTGCAACTATAAACTATATCAAAAGAATGTAATAAAGAAGGAATATCAACTGTGGGATTGATGATGAAATCACCAACAGTGATTATTTCTTGGACTGAAAGATCTGTTGCTTCTTCATCTGAACATACTATAATCATTTCTATATCTAAATTTGTTTTGCTGCAACAGCGTCTATAACTGCCTCTGGAATTGAAACTACTGTTTGAGGAGCTTCTTCATCAAACATCTCCCCCTGCCTAGATCCTGAAAACCTGAATCTAGGCCCCCAAATGGAGGGATAAAGGAGGAAGAGGCAATTTTGGAAGAAAGATCAGCAAAGGCAAAAACAAGAGGGGAAACTGCTTCATCTGTGAGCTTTTTGAGTGTAGGAGTGATGAATTCCAAGATGCAGGAAGAGATGGAGGAGAAATCAACAGACATAAACTCAGAGGGGTTCTGAGGAAATGTAGAAGGTGGATTGGAAGAAGATGGAATTGAAGAATAGTTTTGACACAGATAAAATGTTTAAGGTGCATCCTGAAGAGGGATGGTAGAGGGAGTGATGTTTGGGATGATTTCATCTTGGAGGGTAGAATGAGGTGGATTTGGAGGAGGTGCAGAAGGTTGATGTTGCTGAGGAGATAACTGATGTTGAGGAGATGAGTTAGGTGGAGATGGAGAGGAGAGAAGTGTGAATGAAGGAAAAGAAGAGGAAGGAATGTCCTCAATGAGATGAGATGGTAGAGGAGATTGAGGAGCTGGAGACTTTCCATCATCTCCTCATTCTCCAGCTCCTCAATCTCCTCTACCATCTCATCTCATTGAGTACATTCCTTCCTCTATATTTGGATATACTTATTTATTAGATCCAAATATTATATCATCTATATATATTTATACTAGCAATATTTTATGATTATGATGTCTAATAAATAAAGTCTTATCTACAATGCCTCTACTGAACTTATGCTCTAAAAGAAAACAAGCCAAGGTCTCATACCAAGCTCTTGGAGCTTGCTTTAAACCATAAAGGGCTTTATACAACATAAAAACATAAGAGGGATGAGTTGAAGAAATAAAAACTGGAGGTTATTCAACATATACTTCCTCTTTAAGTTCTCCATTTAGAATGGCACTTTTGATATCCATTTGATATACTTTGTAGTTCTTGAATGCAGTATAAGCAAGAAAGATCATAATAGCTTCATGTCTTGAAACAGGAGAAAAGGTTTGATCATAATCAATGCCTTCTTCCTGTGAATAGCCTTGGGCTACCAATCTGGCTTTGTTTCATACTATTACACCATGTGCATCCAGCTTGTTCCAAAAGACCCATTTAGTTTCAATGACTGGGTAGTCATTGGGTCTTGGAACTAAATCTCAAACTCTACACCTCTTAAATTGATTAACTTCCTCTTGCATAGCAATAATCCAGTCGGGATCTTGCTCTGCATTTTTAATGGATTGAGGTTCAATCTGAGAAAGAAAGCAAGCATGCATCTTATAATGATATAATTGATGCCTTGTTTGCACACCAGCTGACATGTCTCCAATCACTTGAGATATGAGATGATCTCTAAGTGTGACAAGATCAGTGGGTAGAGTTGGTTCTTCAATAACCAATTGTTCTATAAATTCCTCTTGTGGAATTTCATTAGCCAAAATGTTTTCAGCAATCTATTCCTGAATTTCTTTTTCTCTTTCTTCATCAATAATCTTTTGAGAAAGATTTGATATATCCTCTTGTGTTAGGATTAAATAATCCATTTTCTCACACAGATTTGGTACCTGCAAATTTTCTATGGTAGAAGAATCCTTCTCCTTATAAAACAAGTTAGTCTTATCAAAAGTTACATGTACAGATTCTTCCATTTTGAGAGGTGATTTATTAAACACCCTATAAGCCTTGCTAACTTGGGAATATCCAAGAAAATTCTCTCTGTAGCTTTGGCTTCAAACTTTCTAAGATATTTCTTGTCCTTTTTGTGAATATAATATGTTGATGCGCGAAAAGCAAAGGCGGAAACGAGCACCAGCAGCTAACTGTTCGAGCACCTAGGGAAGAAAAGAAAAACAAACTGCGAGCAGCAGTCTACTTGGCGGACTAGAAAAGGAACAGAAAAGCAAGAGCCGTGGAGCACGGCAACACCAGACTTCGCCCGTCGCGGCCTGAACGCCTCTCCTGCGACGGGCTTACTTTTGATTGGAAAGGAGGGGTTACAAGAAAGGAAAAGCAAAGCAAAGCAGAAAGCAAGCTGGAGACCGCAAAGCCAGAGATTCGAGTCCGCAGCCTTTAACAAGTGGGCTCCTGGGCTCGAGTCAGCGTACTTTGAGTGCACCACTTCCCCCTATTTATAGGCTGGGGGTCTGCCCAAGCGGGCAGGGCTAAAATAACCGGCTGCCCGGGGTACACAAGAGCCGGGCAGCGGTGACGGGAATCAAAAAAGAGAAGGAACAAGCAGTCCGCGCGGGACCGGCGGACTGGGCCAGCGAGCTGGAGACCTCCCTTGGTTGCATTGAGCGCGGTTCTTTTAAATTAGCTGCGACCTGAGCGACCTGGGCGGCCTGACTCGGAGCTTGCCGACCTGAGCCTGACTCGTCGATTGGAGGTCGTCGATCTAGCAGAGCTGGGAACCGAGGGCGACCTGAGCGGACTGATAGCTGGAGTCCGCCTAGGTGACGGACCACGTCAACTGGCGAGCTGGGCGAACTGAGTACTTGAGTTCAGCGAGGGAAGGGCAAGATGCCTAGCTGGAAATGTTGCGGATTCTGGGGTTAACATAATCCCCGCACATTTTTGAGTTTTGGAAAATTCCGAAAATGTTTCCTTAACCGCTGAGTCCGCAACTATCATTAATGTCGTTCGTGCTATAAATACTGCCGGAAGCCCTGTCTTCTGTCAGAATTGTCTGCGCGACGGGTCGTTACTCACCACTTGCGGTCTCAACTTTCCAGTCCGGCATGGCAAGGCTAGGATCCTTCTTTGGCAACATGGCTGCTCCGATTGAGAAGCCGAAAGCGAGTTCCCGGCCTAAGAAATCGAGCCATCGAAAAGATGCGCCTGCCCGCCATTAGGGGGAGGGTTCAGGCCAGGTGAAGCAAGATCCAGTCCGCGATACTGCAAAGACTGCGAATGCTCCTCTAAGTCCTCTACAGGAGAAACCGAATCCGCCCTCCGTTTCTGACCAAAACCCTGCGAACTCTTCCAGCATGGAGGTGCATCGCTCTCCTTCCGGGACTATCATGTTGCAGATAGAAACGAATAAGGAAGTTTCATCGCCGAAAGTCCAGCAGCATGGGATCGAGGAGAAGCTTCCTGCTGGCGAGCCGATAGTGGAAAGGGGAGTGGAGGTTGCCGAGGAGCGAGTTAAGGAGTCCGCCGAAAAAGCGGCTAAAAGTTCCATCGAAAAGGAAGTTGTGGAGCCAGTATCTTCCTTGGCGCTGGTTGTCGCTCCAACCTCAGTTTCCAAACCAAAGCCGGTCGTCATCGACTTAGAAAAGACTCCTGAGAAGAAAAAGAGGAAGAGAGATAGTAATGCCGCCGAGCGGGTAGAGAAGAAGTTGAAAGTTAGAAAAGAGAAAAATATCTCCAAGCGGACTGGAGCTGCGAGCTTGCAGCATAAGCCGCGAGAAAAGGAAGTCCAAGATGATCTCGTCACCCCCGATCCTCTGCTCGCAGAAGGTGATCCCCCTTCCACGCTCAGCTTATCAACCACTGAGATACTCGACTCTATAGATAATGATCAGCTTGCGAGTATAAATCGCTCTCTACTGGAGGTGCTGCAGCCTGATACCGCAACTGGAGGAGAAAATCTTGACGACCCTTCTTGTTTTTTTCCAGCTGAAGAGAGGAAGAAAACCGACGAGCAACTCGCAATGATGAAGGCGAAGGTTGAAGCGGCCTCGGAGAAGCTCGTGGTGGATAAGCGGTCTGAGGATCTTCGGATTGCTGCCGAGCTGATGCGATCTGGTAAGTTGTAGCCGGCGACCAAGCGGTTTCAGAGCTCTTGGTTGTACAAATCCCCTCCACGAAAGTCGCGGCCAGTCAAGATCCTTACAGAAACCGATGACATAGTCGCCTCGAGCAGATCGCTGGCCGAGACAAGAGCACTAGTCCGCCGTGAATGGAGGCGTCGCCTAGAGGCTTTTGATCCGGAGCGCGTGAGGCGACCTATCCTTGATAGTCGCCAGATCGCCGCGAAGATAACCAAAAGTGGATAAAAACCTTTTCCCTTTTTTCTTCTTTTTTTTGGGGGGGGGGGCTATTGCGGCTTGGATACTGAGGCGACTTTACTTTCTTTGTTGCAGTTCAGAAGTCCATGCCTGATTCTGTCGAGGTTGGCGAGATCGTGCCCACGCCACCAAATATGTCGGAGGCCGCGGCGCGGACTGCTGATGAGCTCGCACAGGAGGAGCTGCCTGCTAAAGAAGACAGCGCACTGTTAGCAAAGAAATATGAGGAAGAGTTATGCGAGCTTCGAACTGAACTAAAGAAAAGCCAAGCGTGGGAAAAGATCCTAGAAAGCGAGGTCGCCGGCCTTTCATCCGCACTCGAAGGAGCGAACAAGGAGAAAAATCGACTGAGCGGAGATGTTAGACACTATAGGAAATAATATTTGGCTTTGGCGAGAGAAGGAAAAAAGCAAGTAAGCGAAGCCGCTGGGGTGAGGTCGCAAACGTCTCAGCCTGCTGTGGGGGAGGGATCGGCCCCTGCGGCAAGCGGGCAGCCCGCGGTGGTCGCAGATCCAACCCTGGGAGTTCAATTAATTCCATTTCCGCGGGTAGTCAGGGACATGGCTCATATGCACCGCACCTTCAATAACATGCACCATCTGGTTTCCCAGCTCTACTGCGAGATCTTGCGAGGGAGCGACCAGGCTGCTCACGTTGGAATGGAGGAGGAGGCGCGACCTGCTCTGAGAGACCGCGGAAGGCGCTAAGGCCTAAACGTTTGTTTTTATATTTTTATATTTTTAAGCTGCTGTGTAATATTGTTGCTGAACATCCTTGTTGTATGATTGTATCTGTGCTGTGATGCTACTCTGCTTGTTGTATTCTATTATTTTTTTGGATAATCCCGTTATGGAATGTAAGCTATGCGGGCTAGCGTTTTATTGGCAAACTGCGGTTTCTGCGGACTGGCTTTGAATCCGCAAAGTCTTGAAATATCTGATATTGCAGGGAAAATAGGGAAGAAGCGAGCTGAGCGGACTAGTTTTGAATCCGCAAAGCCTTGAGAAATATCTGATATTGCAGGGAAAACAGAGAAGAAGCGAGCTGAGCGGACTGGCTTTGAATCCGCAAAGCCTTGAGAAATATCTGATATTGCAGGGAAAACAGGGAAGAAGCGAGCTGAGCGGACTGGCTTTGAATCCGCAAAGCCTTGAGAAATATCTGATATTGCAGGGAAAACAGGGAAGAAGCGAGCTGAGCGGACTGGCTTTGAATCCGCAAAGCCTTGAGAAATATCTGATATTGCAGGGAAAACAGGGAAGAAGCGAGCTGAGCGGACTGGCTTTGAATCCGCAAAGCCTTGAGAAATATCTGATATTGCAGGGAAAACAGGAAGAAGCGAGCTGAGCGGACTGGCTTTGAATCCGCAAAGCCTTGAGAAATATCTGATATTGCAGGGAAAACAGGGAAGAAGCGAGCTGAGCGGACTGGCTTTGAATCCGTAAAGCCTTGAGAAATATCTGATATTGCAGGTAAAACAGGGAAGAAGCGAGCTGAGCGGACTGGCTTTGAATCCGCAAAGCCTTGAGAAATATCTGATATTGCAGGGAAAACAGGGAAGAAGCGAGCTGAGCGGACTGGCTTTGAATCCGCAAAGCCTTGAGAAATATCTGATATTGCAGGGAAAACAGGGAAGAAGCGAGCTGGGCGGACTGGCTTTGAATCCGCAAAGCCTTGAGAAATATCTGATATTGCAGGGAAAACAGGGAAGAAGCGAGCTGAGCGGACTGGCTTTGAATCCGCAAAGCCTTGAGAAATATCTGATATTGCAGGGAAAACAGGGAAGAAGCGAGCTGAGCGGACTGGCTTATCGATCTGAGCGGATTGACGGCTGTCATGTCAGATGGTTTTTATATAAATAGGGTCGTCATTCTCTTTTTGTATAGAAAACAGTGGGAGCTGAAGCCTTGCGGTCTGAAAACATGGTGTCCGCACGCACTGAGGCCGCAGCCGCCTTCCATGCTGCTGATCATAAAAGGAGTAGGCTAACCGAAGCCGACCTGGAGGCTTTCTTGGAAGTTCATATGGCGGGCTCGCCCGTACTCGCGTGGCTCCCCGAACACCACGAACGACTGAATTTTTCAAGCGCTACCCAGCTCGCAGTTCCAATAGATCATTTTGACTGCGTGTTCAAATTCCCCCTGCTCTGGGAGGTCGCGGAGATCTTTGAGCATTATGGTGTGGTTCCGGGCCAGCTTGCCCCAAACAGTATGGTTGCCATCTGCAGTTTCATTGCTTACCTGCGAGCTGAGAGGGTTGAATTTTCCTTGAAGATTTTCAGGAAAATTTTCTCTGTTCGCTCCATCACTCCGACGGGAGACCGCGAGTACAAAGGCATCATCTACTTCTACTGCAGGGGAATGAAAGTTGTGGGCTTGCCGAACAAGATCCACAACTGGACCTCTAGGTATCTTATCTTTGAAGGCGACCTGGGGTTCCTTCATACCAGTCCGCAGCTGCGCGTGGATGCTGACTTCAAGAGCGTGCGGCTGAACGATGCTGAGGCCGCCATCGTCAGATTCCTTGATGGAGCGAGGCTGGATGTCGACTATTACATCCCGCTGCTGCCTGGGCTGGATACTATTAGCCGCCAAGAGAGTAAGTCTCGCGACCTTCGTTTGTATCCGCAACAACCTGGGAATTTTAGCTAACTTTCTCTCTTGCAGCAACCTTGGCGGTGCCCGCAAATCTGCCCATTGCACCTGCCGGACAGACTCCTACACAAGGGGAAAGGGGAAAAGAAATCGCAAAAAAGAGGAGGGAAGACGGAGACCCCGCCGCGGGTTACTCTTCCGATGGCAGCTTCGACATTGCGGGCTTCGGCGAGAAGCAGAAGGATCTGAGGGGCAACCCCATGATCCACTGGCATGAGAAGAAAAAGTATGTCCGCCTATCAACGGCTCTTCCCTCCTGGAGGAGTCCGCGCCCATCTCGCCATGCCCACGTCGCCTTGTCCGCCTTATACGGGAAGCAAAACCTTCGCGATCTGCAAGGTGTGGCACCTGATGACCTCCCCCTTCTCGCTGCGCAGGCCAGTGCGAACTCCGCCGTCACCAACCACTTCTTAGGCAGGCTTACGCGCGAGCTGCTTAGGGACAATGCGCGGTATAAGAAGGAAAGCCATTCGCTGAAAGAAAGGAATAAGCGACTTGGTGTAAAAGTTAATCAATATAAAGAAGACAAGGCCGTAAGTGCTTAGTTAGCCATCGTTAATCTTGCTTATCTTTCGCGGACTGATGTTTTGATTTCTTTTGCAGATCGCATATGAGGTGACCAACCCAGACTTTCAAAAGGCCATGTTTCCTTTTGTAAGGGAAAGCGTCGAGGTCGCGCTCGAGCGCGTTATCAGCGATGGGTACGCGAAGGCTGGGGTAGACTCTTTTCCTTTCCTGAAGCTTTTCCCGGAGCTAAAGGATAAGGTTGCCGAGTTCGAGCAAACTGATAAGGGGAAAGCGGTTGCCGAGGATGACGAGGAGGAGTCCGCTGACGAGGAAGCCGCTGAAGACGTGGCCTCAAGTCAGCAGCAAGGAGGTCAGTCGGATCAGTCCGCTAACTCCAGCTCTGGTGAGAGCAGCTCGCGAACAGAACCCTCAGCCGCTTCTCACTCTGATGACAGCAGCAGCAGTGACTCAGGCGGCTACTCGCCTAGAGTGGATGTGGATGGGTCGAGCCCGGAGAAGCCTGCGGACAAGAAGCAGAGGACAGAATAGGAATATATATATTGTAATTTTTTGGTTTCCTTTAATGTAAGGGGGGGGGGGGGACTCTGCGTGAGCCTGCCAAGACATTTAAATATATTTTTGAATGAATAGAAAAAGGATATTTTTGATCTGAGATGTTCTGCTTTCTTTTCCCTTGCTTATGTTTAGAGGTCGCACTTTATATGTAAATCTTTGTCATTGCTTTGCTGTACGTTTAGAGCTTATTGAAAATGCATAACCACAGCTTGCTGTAATATGAAAATATTCTAAGCGAAGAGAACGTGTAAAGCGAACTTGGACGAGTTCGGTTGGCAGTCCGCGCTTTGCAGAACAGAACCAAGAAAACGACAATCTGCTCACTTGAATAACAAGAATAGGCGAACTAAGCGGACTAGGGTCACCGTCCGCAGATATTTACGTTTGAATTTTTTCTAAGTAATCATTGTATGCATCGAACAAATTCTGCGAACTAGGCGAATTAGAAAGCCAAAGTCCGCACTGCATCAGTCAGCAACATCAGAAAAGACCTGTAATCCATAACTAAGCGGGTAAGAGCGGCTGGAGCGTCTTTCCTCACAAGATTATGGACTACCGAATCAACCAAGGGACGGCGGACTGAGCGGATAAGACAACTGGAGTCCGCACTTTATTAATGAATAATATCAGAAATGACCTGTAATTCACAACCAAGCGGGTAGGTGCGGTCGGGGCGGCATTGCTTTCCTCACAAGGTTATGAATTATAGAATCAACCCAAGGGACGGCGGACTGAGCGGATAAGACAACTGGAGTCCGCACTTTATTAATGAATAATATCAGAAATGACCTGTAATTCACAACCAAGCAGGTAGGTGCGGCCGGGGCGGCATTGCTTTCCTCACAAGGTTATGAATTATAGAATCAACCCAAGGGACGGCGGACTGAGCGGATAAGACAACTGGAGTCCGCACTTCATTAATGAATAATAACCCATGTGAAGAAGAAAGCCGCAGTCTGGAGGCCAAGCGGGTAGGTGCGGCCGGAGCAGCATTGCTTCCCTCACTGGACCTCGAGATCTGCAGACTCAATAACTCAATTCACTGCCCTCTTGCCTGGAGTACAGTCTAAGTCGATCTCTCGGGCAGGTACGGCCGGAGCGGCATTGCTTTCCTTTGAGATCGACAAGACTGTGGGTCTCCTGCAGGCACTGCTTGAGGGTACCAAGGAGTGTTCGAGAGTCACAACCCTAAGATGATCTGGGGGTAGGTGCGGCCGGAGCGTCATTGCTTTCCCCGTGCGATCATCTGGGTTGTAACAATATCCCTTAAGTGGCGTGGTAGAGCTGACCTCCACTTTGCTCCTCCATAATGCAGAAGTGGGGTTAGGTACTAGCCGGGATCCAAAATCCAGTATCCTACCGCACTAGAGTTGGTAGGCTCCCACTACACGGTGCGAAATCTCCCCGCAACACGTGGTCGTCGTGGTGTTATGCTGACACCAACGGTTCTAGGGGAGGTTTTTGCTGAACACGGCAATATCTCCTGGTATCAAGCAACTGTCGGGAGTTGCTCGAGGAGGTAAGAAGGAAGAGGCATTCAAAGAAGTGTTAGTATGAGTATTTAGACAAATATCAATTTTGAGAGATTCGTATAACCATAAAATAGAGAGTTCAGAGAGAACTGTTTAGAGTTATCCTTGCTTCATATATTTAACTGTCAACACTTGAAACACAAAGATACTTGATAAAAGTGTTAGCAAGGAACTTTTTGTTAATAGTGAACCTCTTAAAGAGTTTACATAGGAAGAAAAGAAAAGAGGTTCAGGAAAAGAACCGCTTTAGGTCATCTCCGCTCCACGTGTGCGGCATGTCTTCTCCTTCAAATGTTTGTAACTGGTAGGCCCCATTCTGAAGTGCTTCCTTGACAATGAATGGTCCTGCCCAGCTAGGATTAAGCTTTCCAACTGAGCTGGCTCTTGCAGCAGCATCGACCTTTTTAAGAACCAGATCTCCCACTTGAATGTGTTTGATCCTTACGTTCTTATCGAAGTAACGGGCCATTCTTCTTTTAACTTCCTCCTGCCTGATAGCAGCCTTGTCTCTGACCTCTTCGATATGCTCCAAACTAAACCTCATCTCCTCACTGTTCAACTCAAGCCAATCCTCCGTACCTTGCCTGGCAAGCAGTACTCTAGGCGACAGAACTTCAAACTCAACAGGAATCAATGCCTCGGACCCGTGAGAAAGCCTGAACGGGGTTTCTCCTGTTGCAGATGAAGGTGTTGTTCTCAGGGTCCAGAGGACTGAGGGAAGTTGATCAGCCCAACTGCCCTTGAGATTTTGAACTTTCTTCTTAAGCAAGTTGAGGATTTGCTTATTAGCTGCTTCTACTTGACCATTGCTTCTGGGATGATGAACTGATGCGAAGCGCAGCTCTGTTCCGATCTGCCTGCAAAAGCCTATCATCTCTGCATTGTTGAACTGTGGTCCATTATCAGTGATTATCGCCATAGGGATTCCATGTCGGCAGACTATCTCTCCCCAAATAAAATTCCTCACGACCTGGGTTGTTGTCTTTGCCAGTGCTTTAGCCTCAATCCACTTACTGAAGTAGTCGATCATAACTATAATAAAGCGCCGCTGCCCACTTGCCATGGGAAAAGGGCCAATGAGATCCATTCCCCAAACAGCAAAGGGCCAAGGGGTTGTAATCGATCTGAGAGATTGAGCTGCTTGATGCTGAAGAGGGGCGAATTTCTGGCATTGAACACATTTTCTTGCATAGGCCTCAGAGTCTTTCTTCATTGTAGGCCAGAAGTAACCTTGCCGCAGGATCCTTCTTTCTAATGTTCTTGCTCCCGAATGACTTCCGCACTCGCCAGAATGCACTTCTCGGAGAATGGTGGGAACTTCACTTTCTGAAACACATCTTGCCATTGTGGACAAGAAGGTTTTCCTGTAGAGAATATCGGATATCAAGTAATAGTGTGCTGCCTTCAACCTAAATCTCTTCTTATCTTTTACTGACTGATGTAGATTCCCAGTTGACAGGTAGAGAATGAATGGATCCATCCAAGAGGAGCATTGTTCAATCTGCATTATCCCTTCCCCCTCCACTGCCGGGTGGAAAAGCTCAGAAGTTGTCCCTCCTGATGAGAGCCCGTGCTTTGTAAGAACGCCGGCCTCCTCATTCTCTGTCCTTGGGATGTGCTCAATAGTAAAACTTTTGAACCTGCCAACCTCAACCTTTACCAGCACAAGGTACTTTTTCAACACTGGCTCCCTGGTCTCGAAGTTGCCAAGAACTTGTGAAGCCATTACCAGTGAATCAGTCTTGATATGGACGTGATCAATTCCAAGCTCTCGTGCAAGCCTCAAGCCGGCTAATAAAGCTTCATATTCTGCCTGATTGTTAGTTACTGGGAAATAGAACTTGATGGCTTGCTCAAGCTTGACGCCATTCGGGTTTATTAAAACTACCCCTGCACCCGAGGAGTTTCTACCAGAAGCTCCATCCACATAAATGGTCCAAGCTAAGGGAGACCTTGCCGCCTGGTCCGAGCTAGATTCTGTCGTATCAATCAGGAAATCCGCAAGCACCTGTGCCTTGGTAGCTGTTCTGGGCACATAGGAAATTTCAAACTCACTTAGCTCAATTGCCCATTTAGCTAGCCTGCCCGAATGCTCTGGTTTTTCTAGCACGCTCTTCAAAGGTTGATCAGTAACCACCTGAATTGAATGAGCTTGGAAATATGGTCGGAGTCTGCGGGCAGACATAACTAATGCCAAAGCTAGCTTCTCTATGATGGGGTACCTTGCCTCTGCATCTTTCAGGATGTGACTGACATAGTAGACAGGGAACTGCCTTCTGCTTTCTTCGCGAACCAGAACTGAACTAACTGCCTCGGGACCAACCCCTAGGTATAGGAACAACATCTCCCCTGCTCGGGGGCATTGGAGTAAAGGAGTCGAGGTTAGCTGTTTTTTTAATTGCTCAAAGGCCAAGGAACACTCTTTTGTCCATTGAAACTTGGACGCTCCCCGAAGAGTCTTAAAGAATGGTGCGCTTTTATCTCCAACTCGAGAGATGAACCTCCCGAGTCCTGCCAACCTCCCTCCTAACTGCTGAACCTCTTTTGGTGAACGGGGAGGAGTCATATTAAGGATGGCTTTAACCTTATCAGGATTGGGGGCAAGACCCTCAGGAGTAAGGAGATGGCCGAGAAACTTCCCTTTACTTGCCCCAAAGATGCATTTTAACGGGTTAAGCTTTATTTTGTGCCTTCGTAGAGTAGAAAAGGTCTCTACAAGATCTACCAGGTGCTGTGGAAGAGACCTACTCTTAATCAAGAGGTCATCCACATACACCTCGAGATTTCTACTTTTTTGCTCTTTAAACACTTGGTCCATCATGCGTTGATAGGTTGCGCCAGCATTTTTAAGCCCAAAGGGCATCACAAGATAACAATAGCAACCGTCATTTGTGATGAACGATGTGCAAGGGATATCAAGTTTGTGCATTCTTATTTGGTGATAACCAGAGAATGCATCTAAAAAACTCATAAACGGATATCCTACCGCAGAATCAACCAATAAATCTATCCGAGGCAAGGGGTAGAAATCTTTCGGGCATGTTTTATTCAAACGGGTGAAATCTACACACATACGCCATTTTCCCCCAGGTTTTTTAACCATTACAACATTCGAGACCCACTCGGGATACTGAATCTCTTGAACGAAGCGTGCTTTGAGGAGTTTGGCAACCTCCTCTCTGATGGACTCTGCTAGCTTGACAGCTACATCCCTCTTCTTTTACTGGACGGGCTTGGCAGCCGGATCAACATTGAGATGATGGTAAGCCACGTCGTGATCCACCCCTGGCATGCCCTCCGCTGACCAAGCGAAGACATCCAGATTCTTCAATAGGCAAGATATCAACTCCGCCTTTTGATCTTCTGGCAATTCGGAGTTGATGGAGAGCTTTCTTTCTTCCCCTTCTGCAATGGGGACTTCTTGCGTTACCTGGGCAGGTTCTAGGTGAGCGCCCTCTTTATCCTCAGCAGCTTCTGATGGAGAAAAGGCTTTTGCTGCTGCTGGAAAAGCTGAGGGAGAGACTTCAGTCACATTAACTGTGCGGAGGTAACACTCTCGAGCCTGCCTCGGGTCGCTCCTGACCCTGCATTGACGGCCATCCTTGCAGAACTTGATGGCTAAATGGTATGTTGAAATGATGGCGTGATATTTGTTCAGCAATGGTCTCCCAAAGATAGCATGATAGCTGCTCGGGGCGTCTACCACTATGAACTGGATTTCCTTGGTCACCCCTCCGAGCGTCACTGGGAGTGTGACATTTCCTTCAACCTCCTTTCTTTCGCCCGAGAAGCCATAAAGCGGTCCCTCGGTGGAAAGCAGAGGCTTTCCAGTCCTCAGGGCTTCAAAAGTGGACTTAAAGAGGAGATTTACGGAGCTGCCAGTGTCAATGAGAATTCTATCAACTGTGAAATCTCTGATGGCTGCTTGGACTACGATGGCATCTTCGAAAGGGTTGGCGGTTACTGGAAGGTCTGCAGAATCAAAGGTGACGACTTCAGAGGGTGGGGCGGAAGAAGTAGAAGCAACCTCAGCTCGGGAAAGCCTTGACAGAGAAGACTTCCGAGTAGACTCAGTCCCTGCTCCGCCATGGATGAAAAAGAGTCTTCCCAGGGCCCCCTCGTCGACAACATCAATACACTCATTTGGGATGGCAATGAGCCCCAGATGGCCTTCATCCCTTATCTCTATGCATTCCTGGTGGACTTCAGCCACCTCCTTGCCCTTGGAGGTGGAAGGCTTTGAAGAATCACTCTTCCTGCCCAGGTCCTCGAGTTTACCCTCGGCGAGCAACCTCTCAACTAGCTTCTGAAGAGCCTTACAGTCTTTAGTCAGATGACCCTTCTCCTTGTGAAAATTACAGAACTGAGAATTGTCCCTGGGCTTCCAATCTCTCTGAGGCCCCTGCCTCTTTTCTTCAACCTTCTTCTGGATTATCTGGGCAACCTCTTCAAAGTCGATGCCCAGATCTGCAAGCTCTTCCATAGGGCTGCTCCCATGAGGATTTGAAGCTGGCAGGGCGCTCTGAAGAATGGGGAGCGCTTGAAGGGGAACGGCGGGAGTGACGGCCAACGGCAGTCTCTGATCATGAAACTGTTGATGGCCAAGGAAGTTTCTTATGGCGGAGGTTACGTCCCCTCTGAGGTGGAGGATGGAAGTCAGGCCGGGGAGGCTTACTATGGTACTGATTGTTGGAAGAGGAGTTGGGGATATCCCTTCCTCCAGCTTTAGCTGTCAGGGATGAGATATAGGTTGGGTTGGCATTTTCTCCCTCAATAAAGCGATTAGCTATCGCTATGAGCTCCTGATAAGTTGATGATGCCTTTGTAGTCAATTTGAATTTCAACGGGCCCTCCCGGAGGCCGTGAATCAGGGCAACTTTATAATAATCGGGGTTCACATTCCTTACCCCTTGGATTTCCTTTTGGAAACGATCAACGAATCTTGCCACCGATTCATTGTCTCTTTGCCTAATGTCAAAAAGGGCTGCCGGCCCATCCTTTCTCTTCTTAGAGGTTGCAAACCTCAGGAGCAGCTCGCTGCGAAGCTCGGCGAAGGAGGAAATGGTGCCTGGAGGCAACTCATAGAACCATTCTCTTGCTTGACCATCAAGAGTGGTCACCAGAAGTTTACATTTCAGGGCGTCAGAGAGGCTCCTCAATGCAACTGGCCCTTCGAATGCCTGCAGGTGGGAGACCGGATCAGTCTCCCCTGAATAAAAAGGGAGACGAGGCTCTCTGAAATTGCTTGGCGCTGACTCCCATCGGATTCGATCGACGAAGGGAGAGGGAGTTTCTGAATCAGCAGAAGGGTGGACTGGAGGACGAAGCTCTGCGAGCTCTGCGGACTGCCGATCAACAAAGTCTAGTCGGCGAGCCGGGGTCCCTCGGGCTGCTTCCCTGAAGAAATCCATCAGGGGGGCGAACTGATCAGCCTGAGGTCGCAGGGGAGCTGCGGACTGAGCTTGGTGGAGAGGAGGAGGCGCGGTCGCAGGCGACTGCTGAAGAGGGGTGTGACGAGCCGGGGTCCGGCAGACTGGAGTCTGGCGGACAGGTGTCTCAGCAACTTCTTCAGCAACCTGGGGGGCAAGCCGCTGAGTCAATGCTAACAGGGCTTGGCTGATCGTATCGAGCCGCTGGTCAGTCTCTCTTCGAGATACTTCAGCTTCCCAGCGGGACTGCTCCAATGCCTCCCACAGCGAATCATCGGGGGAGCTGGAGCGGTCGGAGCGGCGACCTCGGCGGTCTGACATTTCTATCCGCGGTTTCAAAAACTGCTCGAATCTGAAGGTCGCGTGCTAACTGTTGATGTGCGAAAAGCGAAGGCGGAAACGAGCACCAGCAGCTAACTGTTCGAGCACCTAGGGAAGAAAAGAAAAACAAACTGCGAGCAGCAGTCTACTTGGCGGACTAGAAAAGGAACAGAAAAGCAAGAGCCGTGGAGCACAGCAACACCAGACTTCGCCCGTCGCGGCCTGAATGCCTCTCCTGCGACGGGCTTACTTTTGATTGGAAAGGAGGGGTTACAAGAAGGGAAAATCAAAGCAAAGCAGAAAGCAAGCTGGAGACCGCAAAGCCAGAGATTCGAGTCCGCAGCCTTTAACAAATGGGCTCCTGGGCTCGAGTCAGTGTGCTTTGAGTGCACCACTTCCCCCTATTTATAGGCTGGGGGCCTGCCCAAGCGGGCAGGGCTAAAATAACCGGCTGCCCAGGGTACACAAGAGTCGGGCAGCGGTGACGGGAATCAAAAAAGAGAAGGAACAAGCAGTTCGCGCGGGACCAGCGGACTGGGCTAGCGAGCTGGAGACCTCCCTTGGTCGCATCGAGCGCGGTTCTTTTAAATTAGCTGCGACCTGAGCGACTTGGGCGGCCTGACTCGGAGCTTGCCGGCCTGAGCCTGACTCGTCGATTGGAGGTCGTCGATCTAGCAGAGCTGGGAACCGAGGGCGACCTGAGCGGACTGATAGCTGGAGTCCGCCTAGGTGACGGACCACGTCAACTGGCGAGCTGTGCGAACTGAGTACTTGAGTTCAGCGAGGGAAGGGCAAGATGCCTAGCTGGAAATGTTGCGGATTCTGGGGTTAACATAATATATACAACCAAATACTTTAAAATAGTTTATTTTAGGTTTCTTCCCTTTAAGTAATTCATAGGGAGTCTTACCCTTTAGCTTATGAATTAGACTTCTATTCAGAACATAATTTGTTTTGTTTACTGCCTCTGCCCAAAAGGATAGGGGAAAGTGAGCATCTACATGTAATGTCCCTACAGATTCAATCAGGGTTCTACTTTTCCTTTCAGCTACCCCATTTTGTTGAGGAGTTTTAGGAGCAGAAAAACAATGTCTGATACCTTCTTTCTCACAGAATTCTTGTATAAGAAGAGATTCAAACTCAGTGTCATGATCACTTCTGATCAATGCAACTTGAGAAGAGTACTCAATATGGATGCTCTTAAGAAAGTTTGTAAGAACTTTAAAGTTATCTGACTTGTTTCTAAGAAAGAAAACTCATGTGAATCTAGAGAAATCAATAACAATCACTAAGGTATATGACTTCTCTACCAAGCTGTGTACTGCAATAGGTCCAAAAAGGTCCATATGTATCAAGTACAAGATTCTAGGTGAATCACTTTTATTAATGAATTTGAAACTATTTTTAGTTTGCTTGCCTAATTGACAAGTCCTGCAGAGTCCTTCCTTCTTGTAGGAGTTAGAAGGTAGTCCTCTAACAAGGTTGTCCTTAGATAATTTAGCAATATTCCTAAGGTTTACATGACCTAGTCTCTTATGCCATAAATCAATGGTGTTACTGATTTGATTAAATAAACAAATTTCTGAATTAGCCGAGTTAAAATAAACTAGATAAATGTTACCTTGTCTAATTCCAGTTAAAATAGTTTTGTTTTTATCAGAAGTAATTGAACATAGACACTTATTAAATGTTACCTGATAACCTTCATCACATAGTTGGCTGATAGAGATGAGGTTATGCTTCAGACCATTTTCATATGCTACCTTCTTGAATGTGACTGCTCTTATATTGACATTTTTATATCATTCTATTTATCCATAATTGGAGTCTCCAAAAATAACTGTGGATCCAAGATTTGCTTTGAAGTCACTTAGGTTTGCCTTTGTACCTATCATGTATTTTGAACAGCCCCTATCTAGATACCACTGTTCCTCTGTAGTAGGATAATTCTTCACCTGAAAAAAGTAGATTAGTTGTTCTTGACCCAGGTTACCTTGGGCCCTTGATTTCTTTCAAAAGAATAACTAGAAATATAAGAGCAATCAGGTTGATCCTTATAACCTAATGGATAATATCTCCTAGGAAAGATTATCCTCTGAGTAAAGGATTAACAAATTTTGGTCTTTGCTTATTACTTTGATGAGGATTAAAGTTTCTTTTTTGAAAATGTGAGTTCGACGAATTTAATTGAGTTCGTCGATATGAGTTCAACAAAAAGTATTGATTTTGTTAATCTCAGTTCACATAATGATATTACTCATTCCCTGCGTTCCACGATAGACGATCTCTGGTCGACGAAACATGTTGATTTCATCGAGCACCCTTTGTTGAGTAATCATACCCAAATTCTGGGTTGAGAGAGCGTTGATCGCTGTTCGATGAATAATGCTGATTTTGTCGACCTCGGTTCGACGAATTTTGTTGAACATTATTTTTATGAGATTTTTTATTTTTCTTTGATTTAGTCTTCGGTAAAGTTTTAGTATCTTTATTTCTAAGTTATAATGCTTCTTTCTCTTTTCCTTTAGCAGATATGAATTCAATTGGTTTAGATAAGATATTTTTCTCAATAATATAAGGCTGACTAGATGAAGCCCCGAAGCCCAATTTGTCATTTAGCCTGTCATTTATTGTACTTGTGATATTCATCAATTTGAGACTTCTTCCATTAAGGGATTCTTCAAATTACTTAGCCTCAAATAATTTAGTTTCTAAGAAAAATATTTGATTATTAGTAGTTTTTAAATCTTCTTTAAGTTTTAAGTTTTCAGAAGAAACATTTTCAAATTCAATTAGTTTCTTTTTTTGAAGTTTGATTTCCTTCTTAGATTTAATTAAATCATTGCATAATAGTTTAAATTCAGTTTTAAATTGATCTGAGGTAAAATTAAAAGAAGAAATTACCTGATCTTCTTCTGATACAGATTCATCTTCTGAGTTATCAGCTTTTGAATTTGCAGCTTCAGAGTTGCTGCAAGATGCATTGATTTCCATCTAGTAGGCCTCTCTGGCCATGGCCTCTTCTTCATCCTTACTGGAGTTGGATGAAGATTAATCCTCAGATTCACTCCATGTTTCAGCAAAAAAGCCTTTTTCCTTCTTCTTGTATTTGTTGGAGGAGGGTTTGTGTGAATTCTTCTTAAAGTGCATCTCCTTCTTTTCTTTCTTCTAGTTCTCTAGACATTCTTCTAGTATGTGTCTAGGTTTCCTGCATCCATAACAAACTATTTATTTTGTTGGAGTCTTATAATACCTTGGTTTATCTTCTTTTCTAGAAGATCTTCTCCTGAAATCCTTCCTAGCCATCTTGTAGAATCTCTTAGCCAAGAGACTCAATACATCTTCATTGTCTGGAATGGATTCTGCTTATTCACTTACTTTAAAAGCAATGCTTTGCACTTTCCTTCCAAATGATGGAATCCTTTGCTTAGCTTCTCTGGTCTTGATGAGCTGCTCATAGGACTTTAGCTTGCCCAACAAGGTTTCAGTAGAGATCTTATTTAGGCTTCTGGCTTCCATGATTGTCCAGATCCTAGAGTCCCAAGTACTAGGGAAGTACATAAGGATCTAGTCATTTATCTTTTTCAATGAGATGTTCTTGTCCAGAGTTTTCAGCTCATTTGTAATGAGGTCGAGTCTGTTGTACATGTCTGTAACTGATTTTGACTCTTCCTTCTTGAAGTTCTCATACTAAGAGATCAAGTGTGATCTCTTATCTTTCCTTTCATCAACAGATCCTGCTACCATAGCATTTAGGGAGTCCCAAATGGCCTTTACTAAAGTACATTTAGCAATCTTCTGGAATTTGTCCTCAAACATAGTTTGAGCAAAATGTTCATTGCTTTTGCATCAACAATTTCGGCCTTCTTCTGAGCATCAGTCCACTCAGGAGGTGGTACTAAACTTGTGCTTGTTATTGCAATTGGTGTAGGGGGACCTGTCAAAATAGAATTATAGATATCCTCATCATTGGAATTCTTGTATAGCCTAATCCTTGCCTTCCAAAGTGCAAACTTATTAAGATTGCATACTGGAGGTCTGGTGCATATATACTCCTTATTTTGTGCCATGATATAAGAGACAAACTAGAGTAAATAAGATCTATCAAGGATCTTTTGGTTTAGGTGTTAGCCTATGAAACCAAATAACAACCATTGATACCAATCAGAAGTGAGCGATAGATCTAACTTAACTCTAGAGGGGGGGGGCAATAGAGTTTTAAAAAACTTTTAAGTTATTTTTATAACGGATTAAAATAGGTGATATATATATAAAGATAAATATCATAACATAGAAAAATGAACAAGTAATGAAAAACCAGATGACACGAGGAATTTATAGTGGTTCCCCAATAAACCTGGGTACATCCACTCTTCTACCACCCTTGTAGGAATCCACTATAGGTTTTTGCTCAGGTTCCCTGCCACCACAGGTTTTTGCTAGTGCCCTATCACCACAAGATCTATTTTTCTAAGGGAGATCTAACAACCCTTTGAGTTTTGATCAGGTGCCCAAAAACCAATCCCAAGTCTTTTGATCAGGTGACTTGTGAACCTAAAAGGCTAACTTTTGAAGAGAGTTAAAACCCTGTACACAGTAAAAGGAAAAAGTTAAAAGATGATGACTTATCTGTCTCAAGGCTCTGAGAAGACTAGTGGACTTATTGATGTCAAAGCTCATGAGTTGTATGGATCTGATCAAGAGTGGAAGCTTTGCTTCAGGGTGTAGGCTTGCAAATGTTGTTGCTCTTCATCAAACCTTTTGAATTATTGTGATTAGTTGTCCCTTGAAAGCCTGAAACAGATGAAGAAAAACACTATGTGTATGAGAGTTGTGTTGTGTTCTTCACTGATTACTGATTACTCTACCCTTGATCACTAATTCACTAACTTTTTAATCTTCTGAAAAATTACTTTATATATTGATTGCAGATTCAAAACATTTGAATTTTAAATTTTTTCCTTGAAATCTTCTGCATAATTTCTGGGATCCTGAACGGCTAATTTTGTCTTGAATGCATTTTCTTAACTGTCCCATTAAATATGGTAGAGTAATAACTCTGTGAAAATCATAATTAATGCTGCCAGGTAACTTCTATATTCTTGAGAATATTGAGCATTAATTATCTTAGCATTAATTATCAGAGCATTTCTGTCTTAGTATAATATAATTTGAAATCAAACTGCTATAGTCAAACTGAGAAATTGTAGAGAAGATTAGTCGAACTGAACCTGGAAGGAGTTAGTCGAACTCAGCAAATATTTTGTCGGCCTAAGTTCCAAGTTCATCGAGTTGAGAACTCTCCTTCGTCGAGCTGAGCTCAAAGATCGACGAATAGAAAATATACTTGCCTATCTGAGCTCTTAGTTCGTCAAACTAAGATAGTCATTCGTCGAGCTGAACTTTTGATATGAGATAACTGTTCATCGATCTCAGCTAGACTTTCATCGAGCTAAACTCAGAGAAGTAACTCTGAGTTTGTCGATCTGAGATATATGATCGTCGAGCTGAGTTCAGCTATCATCGAATGACTTTTCTTCAATCATTTTAACTGCTTTTCCTCTGAAGTCTTCTTTCTCTAAAGTCTTCTGAAGGCTGGTAGTCTGAGTACGTGCACCTGACCTTGAACCTAGAAATAACCTATGACCCTAGACTATACATGTTGGGTCATCTAATCAAACCTAATAGTGAACCTAGCCCAAATCACAAGTAGGGTTCCAACAAGGTTCTATCAGCGCTTTATTCAAAAATTTTCTAAAGTCAACAAGCTGTTAACCCATCTTCTCGAAAAAGAGTCTTCTTTTGTCTTTGATAATGAATGTCTTTTAGCTTTTAATCTTATTAAAGAAAAGTTAATAAATTCTCTGATCCTAGGCGCACCAAATTGATCGATCCCATTTGAAATTATGTATGGCGCAAGTGACATTGCAATCGACACTATTTTAGGCCAAGGGGTGAATAAGTTCTTTCACCGGATTTATTATGCGAGCAAGACACTCACATCTGCAAAAGCCAACAACACCACCACCGAAAAGGAGCATCTAATGATCGTGTTTGCATTCGAATGTTGTTGTCTTTACGGATCACTCTGCTCTTAGGTATTTATTAAGTAAGACGGGCACCAAACCCCGCCTTTTGTGATGGATTCTCCTTCTGTAAGAGTTTGACTTAGAGATCCGAGACATGAGGGGTGCCAAAATTTGGTGGCCAACCACTTACTCGATCAGAGAATCCCTTTAGTGAAACATTAGTGGACGCTGAGATTAATGATAAATTTCCTGAAGAGTGCCTCCTCATTCTCAAAAATCTAAATAATTATTCAACACCCTGGTTCGCCATTTTGGTTAATTATTAGTAGCTCGGTTATTGTCAAAAGATTTTTTGAGTCAGCAAAAGAAGAAATTCTTTTCTGACTTAAAGAATTACTTTTGGGAAAACCCCTTCTTATTTCATGTCTATGCGGACCAGGTAGAGAGACATTGTGTTTCGAGTTAGGAAGGATTGCAGATATTACGGCACTGGCACAATGGACCGATAGGTGGTCATTTCAGGGAAACTGTACCGCAAGGAAGGCAATGGAGGCGAGCTTTTATTGGCCCTTGCTCTTTAAAGATTCTCACACCCTTATGATTACCTGCGACCGATGCCAACGGTCGGGTAATATCTCCAGCCGAGATGAGATGCCTCAAAATCTTTTCCTATAGTGCAAAATTTTCGATCTTTGGGTGATTGATTTCATTGGACCTCTCCCTTTCTCTTATTAAAATAAATATATTATCATCACTGTCCACTACGTATCGAGGTGGGTGGAAGCGCAAGCTCTCCCAATCAATGATCCGCGAGTTGTAATTAATTTTCTAAAAAGGTTATTTTCTCGATTTGTCATGCCTCGCGCTATCATTAGTGATAGGGGCACCTGAAAGTCTTTGAATACAAGGGTAGCTAATCACCTGGGGGGTGAATAGGTTTTTAAGGTCTTTTGGATTCTCTTTAGATTCTTTAAGCTTTTAACTGAGTTAGGCCTTATTGTGAATGATTTGTTTAGCTTTCAAGAAATTCACACATAGTACACCAGATATTTATAGTGGTTCCCCAGTATATGGGTACATCCACTGTCCCTCCCGTCTTTCTAATAGAATGTTAGACAAGGCACTTCTCCAATAACTTGGCAACTTAGAGATTACAACACGATCCCACTAGATCACACAGTCTCCATAGAGACCTTCAACATAGGCACTCAGCCCAACCACACAGTAATCACATGATCACCTACCACAGGTACAAATGCCCCCACAATATAGGATAAAACCATAGCCCTACCACACACAGATCCAATACTAGATCCTACCACTCAGATCTATACCAGATCCTACACTCAGCCTTTATAACTTAGGCTTTCAATATAGATCTCACCAGATCCACTACTCAGCCTTTATAATCTAGGATTACAACACAGATCTTGAACAGACCCTACAGAATTTGAATATGAAAATTGATTTGACTCAATAGAAATTAATCTATGAGTCAATTGCTTCCTGGGCTGAGTGAATCTCAGTCCTATCTTCTTCACGACAACAAGGTTGATGTTCTTCAAGAATTTACAGCTTTTGGTGGAAGTACTTTAGAACCTTGATTCTGATTCTGCTGATGAAGGAGAGAGATGAGAGATCTTCTATCAGCTAACCTATTTTATAAAACACAGATTGATCTACCTCTTCATCACAGATCGAGAGATTGATCTTCAATTTTGGCTCGACTTGGATCTTGAAGCAAATTTAGCTAGGGTTGGCCTTGGCTGATTCTTCTTCCTCAGAGAAATCCTCTGATCCTACTACAGCAGATGTTGATTGCTGCAGCTAACTAAGAAACCCTTCAAAATTGTCGATTTGATCTTCTTATTTCTGCAATAATGGCGGGGGAAGAAGACGAAGTCCCACTCCTCTATTTTGAAATGAATTTCTCGCAGAAAGTTGATTTGATCCAGATCTCATCATCTGTTTATAATCTTATTATCCAGCGAGATGATTGAAACATGTCACTGATTAATTGGTTGATTGTATCCTTAGTTTCACAGAATGAGACTGACGGCGACGTTAGTAAAGGATTACAACTCTTCCTTAGTCATTTATAATTTTGTTGACTTTTTTGAGGTCAGCCATTCTGGACTTAGAATATTTCAGACAAGTACCAAGGCATTGAGTGCGTTGAGTGAACAAGATTTACTCAACTAATCTGGACTTACAAAATTTCTTGATCTGCTCGGCATTGAGTGAGTAAGCTCCACTCAACACTTTTTAACTTAGTTGTTGGATCAAGCGTATACCCAACTGTTCCAAAAGCCCGGACTGTTGCAAAGGGTATAGTGCTACTTAATTTCTTAAATAAGTAGTAGAGCGCCACAGGTCAAGTAAAGGAATGCCAGACCCAACAATCCCCCCCCGACGTTCAGCAAAACCCGTCGGCTCAGAGGTGGGGTTACCATATGGCCCACATAGCTCAGAGGTGGGTTTACCACATATCGACGGTTGCATGACCCGCCGGACCCACATAGGTAGTAGGGAATAATCGGGATTTAATATCGCCCCCCAAGTCATGAACCCGCGACCTCCTCTGATACCAAATGTTGGATCAAGCGCATACCCAACTATTCCAAAATCCCGGACTGTTTGAAAGGGCGCTACTTAATTTCTTAAATAAGTAGCAGAGCGCCACGAGTCAAGTGAAGGAACGTCGGACCCAACATTTGTCAACTTCTCATCTTGTCAAGGCTTTGGGAGCATTGAGTGTATAAGATTCACTCAACGTTTTTTTGAATTAGCTTGATCTTCAGCCCTTTCTGCATCCTTGGTGTTGAGAGCATTGAGTGAACTGGCTTCACTCAACGATTCTGGACATAGAAAAATTCTGCTCTGCATGAAGGCATTGAGTGTGTTGACTATACTCATCGATTCTAGACTTAGAAAAATTCTGCTCTATTTGAAGTCGTTGAGTGTGTTGACTACACTCAATGATTCTTGACTTAGAAAAATTCTGCTCTACATGAAGGCATTGTGTGTGTTGACTACACTCAACGATTCTCCCTTTGGCATTGCATGAGCTGACTTCACTCAATGTTATTATACTTAGACAGAATTTTTTTCTTTCTTCTAAGGCTTTAACTGAATGGCGTTAAGTGATCAGGCTTCACTCAATGCTTCTAGACTTAACCAATTTTCTATGACGGATTTGCTTTGGCTTTGACAGAACTAGCAAGACTCAACGCTTTTGGTTGTATGGCGTTGAGTGAGTTGACTTCACTCAACGCCTGTGGACTTAGCCACTTTTCTGTCTTGCCAAACCATAAAGCTTTGACTGCCTACTCTCTCTCAGCGCTGTTAGCTGTATGGCGTTGAGTGAACTGGCTTCACTCAACGCCTGTGGACTTACTCATTTTCTGCACTGCAACTTGCTGGTTTTTGACTGTCCTAACTTCTCTCAGTGGTATTAGCTATATGGCGTTTAGTGAACTGACTTCAGTCAACCCCTGTGGACTTAGTCATATTTCTTCATTGTCACTTGCTTCTGGTTCATCTGGTATTGAGTGAGCTTGCTTCACTCAATGCCTGTAGACTTAGGCAATTTCTTGCCTTTCCAATCAGCTTCTTTGAGACCACTTATCAATATCACTTAGACCACATGTTCAATCAATATGACATAGACTAACCTACATGCTTGAACATAAACGTACATCAAATAAAACTATGTGTATACCATTGACTTGTTTGACTTCTTACAAATTTGGGACATTAGGATCAATGTACCCAACAATCTCTCCCTATTTGAAGAAGTCAAAACACAAATTGAAAATTCTTTGTCAATGATATACACCAACATATGCAGCAACAATATTCAACAACATATTAACACAAGAGAATTTAGGGTTGCCACATTTCTCATTTTTCTCCTAGTATGGTGATCATCACCTACTCCCTCTGTGTTGTTGCAAGGTTCACCTTTTCCCCTTGAATGAGAACACCACCTGCTCCCCTTATTTTGCTACATTGACAACTAGTTACCTTATTCATCTTCTCACCTTTTTGACTTCTTTAGATAGCGGAGAAACTTGCCATTTGTGATTATCTTCTCCCTTTTCTGAAGACAGATAATCAACTGGTGCTTAACATGCTCTCCCTCAACAAGATCATCTACAACATAGACCTTGGACATTCCAGCCATGATACAATTTCTTGGTCTTCACAACCTACAAGATGATGTAGTTCATGCAACAAAATAATCATGAAGAGCAACTAAAGCTACACCAAGTTCAACATACCCAACTAAACTTGAAGGTGTTGAACTTTGCTTCATCTTGTGGCTTGGTAAAGATATCAGCCACTTGCTTGTCTGTTGGGACAAACTCAAGACTAATATCCTCACATTCCACATGCTCTCTTATAAAGTGATATCTAATCTCTATGTTCTTAGTCCTATGATGTGAGACAAGATTCCTAGCTATAGAGATTGCACTAGTAGAGTCACAAAATAAAGAACTTCTACTTAATTGAATGTTATAATCCTGAAGTTGATGCTGTATCCATAACAACTGTACATAGCAGCTCGCTACAGCTATGTATTCTGACTCTGTAGTAGAAATATAAACACTTGTTTGCTTCTTATTGCTCCATGAAACTAGCCTTTTTCCCAGAAACTGATAGGAGCTGGATGTGCTTTTCCCGTCTTCTCTACAGTCTGCAAAGACTGTATCTGAAAAGCCTATTAGTTCAAAATCCCTATTCTTAGGGTACCAAAGGCCAATTTTTGGCGTAACCTTCAGATATCTCAAAATCCTCTTTGTAGCATAGTAATGAGATTCTTTAGGGCATGCCTGATATCCAGCACAGACACATGTAAAATAGATAATGTCTAGACTCTATACATTATTTGATCAACATGTTTCTCTGCCTAATCTTTGCCTAAATACATAGTTGACCCCATGGGAGTTTTCATGGTGCAGGCATTCTCCATCCCAAATTTTTTAATCAACTCCCTAGTAAACTTAGATTGGGATATGGATAATCCATTATCAGTCTGTTTTACTTGGAGACCCGAGAAGAACTTAAGTTCACCCATACTGCTCATCCCAAACTTCCCTTGCATAAGTTTAGCAAACTTTCTATAAAGGTTGTCATCAGTAGATCCAAAGATAATGTCACTAACATAAATTTTGACTACGATGATCTTTCCCTTAGATTCCCTTAGAAATAGGGTCGTGTCTATCTTCCCCATTGAGAATTTATTCTCAATGAGGAAGCTAGATAGGGTCTCATATAATGCTCTAGTGGCTTGCTTCAACCCATATAGAGCTTTCCTAAATCTATAATCAAAATTAGGATGGTTAGGAACATCAAAACCTAGAGGTTGTTCAACAAAGACTTCTTTCTTCAAGTCTTCATTAAGGAAAGCTGACTTGACATCCATCTGATAGACTCTGAATCCTTGGTATGCAACATATGCAAGGAACAGTCTGATGGATTCTAATCTTGCTACATGGGCAAAGGTTTGATCAAAGTCAATACCTTCTTCCTATCTGTACCCCTAAGCTACTAGCCTAGCTTTGTTCTTGATTATAATGTCATTTTCATCAAGTTTGTTCCTGTAGATCCACTTAGTTCCACTGACATTATGACCATGTGGTCTGGGAACCAGCTTCCAGACCTTACACCTCTTAATATGGTTTAGTTCTTCTTGTATAGCTACAATGCAAAACGGATCTATGTTTGCCTCTTCAAACTTTTTGGGCTCTACTTGTGATAAGAAACTAGAGTATATTGTTGTGTTGATACATCTGCTCCTTGTCACTATACCTTGACTTGCATTACCAATGATCTGGTGGTCTAGATGATCCTTCAAATGCCTGACTACTGGAGACATTCTTCCTTCAGCATTATGTGCTCCAAAATCTCCATCATGTTGAACATCATCCACTTCCTATGGGCATTATTCTTCCTTTAGAATCCACACACTTTCATGTTTATCTTGGACTATAGGTTCAACTTCTTTAACAGTCAGTTTGTCCATGCTCACTTTTGTGCCTACAGGACATCCTGTGGTAATCCCTTTTTTTGATCCACTAAAGATCACCTTTGGTCCAACCTTCACTGGAATGAACTCCCTCAAAAACTATTTGTTCCAGTCATATGCCTGGAACAACCATTGTCCAAGTACCATATAGGGGTATGGAAACCTTGACTAACCTACAAAACGTATTTATTTTACCTTAGGACCACAATAAATATTAGGTCCTAGGTGCATGTTAGTCTCAAAATGAACATGTCTACCAACAGTTTTTCTGACTGGAAGACTGACTTTAGCTCTAGACACACTAGGGTTATACCAGCAGTCAATGGCATAATGGCCTATCTTTCCAAAACACCAGCATTCATGAAGGTTATACCTTCTTTTTTGAGCTGGCCTAATGACTGTGTTAACAACAACAACCTTTCTAAAAGGAACAATAGTAGCCTTTTTCAGATTTCTTTCAGCAACTATTTGACTGAAGGAGAGTCTTTCAGCAGCTTTAATTGACTTTTTCTGAGTACCATTAGGAGCAGTTTTCTTTGCAAAAATCATGCTTCTGATAGCATCAGAAACACCCAAATCAGGTTTGCTATAAGATTGACCTTCAGTCAGAGTCTTTGCTTATTGAGTCTAAAAATTGGCCACTGACCCCTTCTTAAGAATAGGGGCTGGAACACCAAAGAAAAATGGTCAAAGATAGGCCATTTGTATTTCCTCTTGAGCAACCTTGAAGGCACTCATTCCCATTACTCTTCTCCTTATATTAGAAGATACATTAGTATCCTTCCAGGAAGAATTCTCATTCTTCTAGAGACCATACATAGAGTCCTGCTCATACCTGTTAGTAGGGAGTATTACCCTTTTAAAAGGAATGGATGGCTTAGCTGGAGATTTTCCCTTTCCATTGAAATACACAGCTCTGGTGTTTCCATTGAATCTAACTCCTCTCTTTTTTATCTGAGAGGTGAAGGGGTCAATAATGGGCAACACTGAGTTGGGCTTAGAAAAATTTGCCAAAACTCTATTCTCCCTTTGGAGCTTTTCTTCTAGATACCTAATAAGATAATATTATACTTTATGGTGCCTATCTGTATAAAAGTATTTTTCTTTAACTGGCTGACTTCCATTATTTTTTGTTCTAGCACGACTGTAATCTCAGAATGCTGGGAAGCAGCAAGCTATAGAGATGCAATCTCTTGTGCCTTCTTTTTAGTCAATTGCTTGCTTCTTTTGAATTCTTCCAGAAGTTCACCATACTTATCAATAACTTGATTGATATCATTCTCAGATTCAGAATCACCTTTATCCTTAGATAAGGATGCTTCTGAACCTAGACCTGTCTTATAACTTGACTTAGATGAAGTGCGGAATGGAGAGTGTACTTTAGATGGACTAGGCTGATCCTGGCAAGAATCCTCATGTAATCTAGCCATCAGCCCAATATAGGCTTCATCTTCATCAAATGACTCTGAGAAGGATGTGTCAGTCCAGCTTTTCTCCTTTTTAGCAATGAAGGTTTTCTCCTTCTTGCCCTTCTTATAGTGTTGATATTTCTCATTAGCCTCCTTCATAGGACATTCAGCGACAACATGCCCTGGATTACTGCAGCAAAAACATATAATCTTATTAGAAACATGTTTACTAGGTTTTGTGTCACACATGCCTTCCTTGGAAGGTTTATTCCTGGTTTTGTAGTAGTCCTCCTTGTGTTGTAAGGAAGAAGAAGGTCTGCTCCTCCACCCCTTCTTCTTCATCAGCTTCATGAACTGCCTTGAGAAAGCAGCAAATTCCTCATTAGACATATTGCATTCTGATGTCACTTGATCTGAATAATCAGACTCACCTAGCCTTCTTGGGAGAGAAGGATTCTTTTCTTTGCTCCTCTTAGAACTATCTGCCTTGAAGGCCACTGTTGATTCTTTGGCCTGAGCTTTGCTAGTATTCTCTTCCTCCTTCCTTGCAGTAAGCTACATTTCATATGACAGCAGCTTCCCAAACAAAGTGGATTGTAGAGTCTCTGCTAGCTTTGCCACTTCTCTAATGGCACATATATTAGTGTCCCAGTCTTTAGTAAGAGACCTAAGAAACTTACAATTTAGCTTATAGTTACTAAAGACCCGTCCATAGGTCCTTATCTCATTTATAGTTATGAAAAACCTTTCATATCAGCTAGCTATGGTCTCCACCTTTATTTGCCTGAAAGCTTCATACTCTTGATTGATCATAGTCTTCCTATCATCTCTAACTTCCACAGTATCTTCCATATATTTCACCAGAGTGTCCCTCATTTCCTTTGAGGTTTTGAAGTGCACCAGGTTTTGAAAAGTAGAGTCATATATGACACTAACTATAATGTTCTGTGCCCTTTTATTTATTACAGCCAAGATGATTTCATATTTAGTCATTTCTGCATAACTCTTAGGAATCTTGACATTTTCATCAAGAACAAACACTTTCACTATAATGAATGGTCCTTCTTGTATTGTGACATAAATCCTAGGATCTGATGCTTCCATAAACAATCTGACCCGTTCTTTCCAGACTCCAAAATTTTCTTTCCTACATAGAGGAAGCTTCGTAGAACCTAGTTCCTTATGGTTCTCTCCTGAACCCATACTTAGCTTTTCTCGGCTAACCTTTTTAGATCTACTCAGACTGTTAAGACTTTCTTGAGCAACCTCTCTCTGATACCACTTGAAAGTCTTTGAATACATGGTTAGCTAATCACCTAGAGGGCTGGGGGGTGAATAGGTTATTAACGTCTATTTGATTCTCTTTAGATTCTTTAAGCTTTAACTAAGTTAGGCCTTATTGTGAATGATTAGTTTAGCTTTTAAGAAATTAACACACAACACACCAGATATTTATAGTGGTTCCCCAGTATATGGGTACATCCACTATTGTACAACTCCATATTCGCTGGGTGGGACCTCAATGCCCGTTGGGTTGGGATTGGGCTAGCCTTGGGCTAGCATTAAGCTAATTGGATCAGACAAGTTGAACAGGCGGAAGGGTTCCCGCCCGGGTGATGCAGGAAGACTTGCTCTTGGGTAAGCGAGAGGCCCCCAGAAGGGGCGTTTAATAAAGCTTCTCCATTCAGCGCCCTTTGATTTTCGGCATTGAGTGATGCTTCTCCACTCAATGCCCTTTGTTTTTCGGCATTAAGTGATGCTTCTCTACTCAACGCCTTTGGCTTTCGGCACTGAGTGGCATTTATCCACTCAATTCCCTTCGTTTTTCAGCGTTGAGTAATGCTTCTCCACTCAATGCCCTTTGGTTTTCGGCGTTGAGTGATGCTTCTCCACTCAGCGCCCTTTGGATTTTGGTGTTGAGTGATGTTTCACCACTTAGAGCCCTCTGGTCTTCTTGCTCCCGCCTGCGGTAGGCGGGAAGGCTAAGGAATGAGAGGGTTCCCGCCCAGGGCAAGTAATATGGCTGGTAGGTTGGAAGGCTCTCGCTCATGTAATTCGTCAAGTTGAGCTCTGCGTTCATCGAGCTGAGCTCTGCGTTTGTCAAACTGAGCTCAGAGTTAACCCATTGGCTCCCACTTGGGGTAGGCGGGAAGGCTCTCACTCGTGGTAAGCGAGAGGCTAGCAGGGATCAGTGGAAAAGGCTTCTGCCTGGTAGGGTCAGGACAAGTACGGTCCAGGGCTGAAATTACCTAGATGCCCCTAGGCCTTCATTTAGCTCCTCGGAATAAGGAAGTTTGGCTGTTGGCAGATGTTAACCCCAGAATCCACAACATATCCAGCTAGACGCCTCATTCCTCCTTGGCCGGATTCCAGATATCAGTCCGCCAAGGTCGCCCTTGGTTCAACTCAGCTGGATCGTCGACCTTCCATCGACGAGTCAAGCTCAGATCGGCGAGCTCCGAGGCAGGTCGCCCAGGTCGCTCAGGTCGCCCAGGTCGCTCAGGTCACAGCTAGTCTGAGGATCGCGCTCGATGTGACCAAGGGAGGTTTCCAGCTCGCTGGCCCAGTCCGCCGGTCCCGCGCGGACTGCTTCTTCTTTCCTTTTTGTTTCCCGTCACCACTGCCCGGCTCCTTTGTACCCCGAGCAGCCGGTTATTTTAGCCAGGAGCCCACTTGTTAAATGCTGCGGACTCGAATCTCTGGCTTTGCGGTCTCCAGCTTGCTTTCTGCATTGCTTTCCTTTTCCCTTCTTGTAACCCCTTCTTTGCAATCAAAATCAAGCCCGTCGCAGGAGAGGCATTTAGGCCGCGACGGGCGAAGTCTGGTGTTGCCGTGCTCCACGGCTCTTGCTTTTCTGTTCCTTTTCTAGTCCGGCAAGTAGACTGCTGCTCGCAGTTTGTTTTTCTTTTCTTCCCCGAGTGCTCGAACAGTTAGCTGGTGGTGCCCGTTTTCCCCGTCGCTTTTCGCGCATCAACAGTTAACACGCGACCTTCAGATTCGAGCAGTTTTTTGAAACCGCAGATAGAAATGTCGGACCGCCGAGCTCGCCGCTCTGATCGCTCCAGCTCGCCTGATGATTCGTTGTGGGAAGCGTTGGAGCAATCCCGCTGGGAAGCTGAAGTATCTCGAAGGGAGACTGACCAGCGGCTCGATACGATCAGCCAGGCCCTGTTGGCACTAACTCATCGACTTGCTCCTCAGGTCGCAGAAGAAGTTGCTGAGACTCCTGTCCGCCATACTGCGGTCCGCCGAACTCCAGCTCGTCCTCCCCCTCTTCAGCAGTCGCCTGCAACCGCACCTCCGCCTCTCCACCAAGCCCAGTCCGCAGCTCCCTTGCGACCTCAGATTGGAGAGTTCGCCCCCTGATAGATTTCTTCAGGGAGGCAGCCCGAGGGACTCCGGCTCGCTGACTAGATTATGTTGATCGGCAGTCCGCAGAGCCCGCAGAGCTTCGTCCTCCAGTCCGCTCTTCTCCTGATTCAGAAACTCCCTCTCCCTTCGTCGATCGAATCCGGTGGGAGTCAGTGCCGAGCAATTTCAGAGAGCCTCGTCTCCCTTTTTATTCAGGGGAGACTGATCCGGTCTCCCACCTGCAGGCATTCGAAGGGGCAGTTGCATTAAGGAGCCTCTCCGATGCCTTGAAATGTAAGCTTCTTGTGACCACTCTTGATGGTCAAGCAAGAGAATGGTTTTATGAGCTGCCTTCGGGCAGGATTTCTTCCTTCGCTGAGCTTCGCAGCGAGCTACTCCTGAGGTTTGCAACCTCTAAGAAGAGAAAGGATGGGCTGGCAGCCCTTTTTGACATCAAGCAGAGAGACAATAAATCAGTGGCAAGATTCGTTGATCGGTTCCAAAAAGAAATCTAAGGGGTAAGGAATGTGAACCCCGATTATTACAAAGTTGACCTGATTCACGGCCTCCGGGAGGGCCCATTATAATTCAAAGTGACAACGAAGTCACCATCAACTTATCAGGAGCTCATAGCAATGGCTAAAGGGGGAAAATGCCAACCCGACCTATATCTCATCCCTGACAGCCAAAGCTGGAGGAAGGGATGCCTCCAACTTCTCCAACAATCAATATCACAGCAAGCCTCCTCGGCCTGATTTCCAACCTCCATTTCAGAGGGGACGTAACCTCCGCCATAAGAAACCCTTCCTCGGCCATCAACAGTTTCACGGTCAGAGACTGCCGCTGGCCGCCACTCCCGCCGTTCCCCTCCAAGCGCTCCCCATTCTTCAGAGCGCCCTGCCAGCTTCAAATTCTTATGAGAGTAGCCATATGGAAGAGCTTGCAGATCTGGGCCTCGACTTTGAAGAGGTCGTCCAGATAATCCAGAGGAAGGCTGAAGAAAAGAGGCAAGGGCCTCAAAGAGACTGGAAGCCCAGGGACAACTCTCAGTTCTGCAATTTTCACAAGGAGAAGGGCCATCTGACTAAAGATTGCAAGGCTCTTGAGAAGCTAGTTGAGAGGTTACTCGCCGAGGGTAAACTCGAGGACCTGGGCAGGAAGAGTGACTCTTCAAAGCCTTCCACCTCCAAGGGCAAGGAGGTGGCAGAAGTTCAGCATGAGTGTATAGAGATAAGGGATGAGGGCCATCTAGGGCTCGTTGATATACCAAGTGAATGTATTGACGTTGTCGACGAAGGAGCCCTAGGAAGACTCTTTTTCATCCATGGCGGAGCAGGGACTGAGTCTACTCGGAAGTCTTCTCTGTCAAGGCTTTCCCGAACTGAGATCGCTTCTACTTCTTCTTCTGCCCCACCTTCTGAAATCGTCTCCTTTGGCCCTGCAGACCTTCCTATGACCGCTAATCCCTTCGATGATGCCATCGTAGTTCAAGCAGCCATCGGAGATTTCACGGTCGATAGAATTCTCATCGACACTGGCAGTTCCGTGAATCTCCTCTTCAAGTCAACTTTTGAAGCCCTGAGGACAGGAAAGTCTCTGCTTCCCACCGAGGGGCCACTTTATGGCTTCTCGGGCGAAAGAAAGGAAGTTGAAGGAAATGTCACACTCCCGGTGGTGCTCGGAGGGGTGATCAAAGAGATCCAGTTCATAGTGGTGGATGCTCCAAGCAGCTATCATGCTATCTTTGGAAGACCGTTGCTGAACAAGTATCGAGCCATCATTTCAACGTACCATTTGGCCATCAAGTTCTGCAGAGATGGCCGTCAATGCAGGGTCAGGAGCGACCCAAGGCAGGCTCGAGAGTCTTACCTCCGAACAGTCAGCATGACTAAGGTTTCCCCCCCCCCCAGCTTTTCCAGCAGCAGCAGAAACAACTCCTCCATCAGAAGCTGTTGTGGATAGAGAAGGTGCTCACCTGGAACCTGCCCAGGTGTTGCAAGAAGTCCCCATTGCAGAAGGGGAGGAAAAAAAGCTCTCCATCAACTCCGAGTTGCCAGAAGATCAGAAGGCGGAGTTGATATCTTGCCTGTTGAAGAATCTAGATGTCTTCGCTTGGTCAGCGGAGGATATGCCAGGGGTGGATCCTGACATAGCTTGCCATCATCTCAACGTTGATCCAGCTGCCAAGCCCGTCCAGCAGAAGAAGAGGGATGTAGCTGTCAAGTTAGCAGAGCCCATCAGAGAGGAGGTCGCCAAACTCCTCAAAGCGCGCTTCATTCAAGAGATTCAGTATCCCGAGTGGGTCTCAAATGTTGTAATGGTTAAGAAACCTGGGGGGAAGTGGCGTATGTGTGTAGATTTCACCCGTTTGAATAAAGCATGCCCGAAAGATTTCTACCCCTTGCCTCGGATAGATTTATTAGTTGATTCTGCGGTAGGGTATCCGTTTATGAGCTTTCTAGATGCGTTCTCTGGTTATCACCAAATAAGAATGCACAAACCTGATATCCCTCGCACATCGTTCATCACTAATGTTGGTTGCTATTGTTATCTTATGATGCCCTTTGGGCTTAAAAATGCTGGCGCGACTTATCAACGCATGATGGACCATGTGTTTAAAGAGAAAAAAAGTAGAAACCTCGAAGTGTATGTAGATGACCTTTTGATTAAGAGTAGGTCTCTTCCACAACACTAGATAGATCTAGCGGAGACCTTTTCCACTCTGCGAAGGCACAAAATAAAGCTTAACCCGTTAAAATGCATCTTCGGGGCGAGTAAGGGGAAGTTTCTCAGCCATCTCCTTACTCCTGAGGGTCTTGCTCCCAATCCTGATAAGGTCAAGGCCATCCTTGATATGGCTCCTCCCCGTTCTCCAAAAGAGGTTCAGCAGTTGGGGGGAGGTTGGCAGGACTCGGGAGATTCATCTCTCGAGTTGGGGATAAGAGTGCGCCGTTCTTTAAGACTCTGCGGGGAGCGTCCAAGTTCCAATGGACAGAAGAGTGTTCTTTGGCTTTTGAGCAGTTGAAAAAACAGCTAACCTCGAAACCTTTACTCCAAAGCCCCCGAGCAGGGGAGATGTTGTTCCTATACCAGGGGGTTGGACTCGAGGCAGTTAGTTCCGTCCTGGTCCGAGAAGAGAGCAGGAGGAAGTTCCCCGTTTACTATCTCAGTCACATTCTGAAAGATGCAAAGGCAAGGTACCCCATCCTTGAGAAGCTAGCTTTGGCATTGGTTATGTCTGCCCGCAGACTCCGTCCGTATTTCCAGGCTCATTCAATTCAGGTGGTTACTGATCAGCCTTTGAAGAACGTGCTAGAGAAACCAGAGCATTCAGGCAGGCTAGCTAAGTGGGCAATTGAGCTGAGCGAGTTTGAAATTTCCTATGTGCCCAAGACCGCTATCAAGGCACAGGTACTTGCAGATTTTCTGATTGACACAACAGAATCTAGCTCAGATCAGGCAGCAAGATCTCTTTTAGCTTGGACCATCTATGTGGATGGAGCTTCTGGAAGAAACTCTTCAGGGGCAGGGGTGGTTTTCATAAACCCAAATGGCGTCAAGCTTGAGCAGGCCATCAAGTTCTATTTTCTAGTGACTAACAATCAGGCAGAGTATGAAGCTTTATTGGCCGGCTTGAGGCTTGCAAGAGAGCTTGGAATTGATCATGTCCATATTAAGACTGATTCTCTGGTAATGGCTTCACAAGTTCTTGGTAACTACGAGACCAGGGAGCCGGTGTTGAAAAAGTATCTTGTGCTGGCAAAAGTTGAGGTCGGCAGGTTCAAAAGCTTTACTATTGAGCACATTCCGAGGGCAGAAAATGAGGAGGCTGACGTTCTTGCCAAATATGGGCTCCCGTCAGGAGGGACAATCTCTGAACTTTTTCACCCAGCAGTGGAGGAGGAGGGGTTAATGCAAATCGATCAGTGTTCCTCTTGGATGGACTCATTCGTTCTCTACCTATCGACTGGGAACCTGCATCAGTCGGTAAAAGATAAGAGGAAATTCAGGTTGAAAGCAGCACATTATTACTTGATATCCGATATCCTCTATAGAAAAACCTTCTTGTCTACAATGGCAAGATGTGTCTCAGAAAGTGAAATTCCTACTGTTCTTTGAGAGGTGCATTCTGGCGAGTGCGGGAGTCACTCGGGAGCAAGAACATTGGAAAAAAGGATCCTGCGGCAAGGTTACTTCTGGCCCACAATGAAGAAAGATTCGGAGACCTATGTGAGAAAATGTGTTCAATGCCAGAAATTCGCTCCTCTTTAACATCAAGCAGCTCAATCTCTCAGATCGATTGTAACCCCTTGGCCCTTTGCTGTTTAGGGAATGGATCTCATTGGTCCTTTTCCCATGGCAAGTGGGCAGCGGCATTTCATTATAGTTACGATCGACTACTTCAGTAAGTGGATTGTGGCTAAAGCACTGTCAAAGACAACAACCCAGGTCGTGAGGAATTTTATTTGGGGGGAGATAGTCTGCCGGCATGGAATCCCTATGGCAATAATCACTGATAATGGACCACAGTTCAATAATGCAGAGATGATAGACTTTTACAGACAGATCGGAACAGAGCTGCGCTTTGCATCAGTTCATCATCCCAGAAGCAATGGTCAAGTAGAAGCAGCTAATAAGCAAATCCTCAACCTGCTTAAGAAGAAAGTTCAAAATCTCAAGGGCAGTTGGGTTGATCAACTTCCCTCAGTTCTCTGGACCCTGAGAACAACGCCTTCATCTGCAATAGGGGAAACCCCGTTCAAGCTTTCTCACGGGTCCGAAGCATTAATTCCTGTTGAGTTTGAAGTTCTGTCACCTAGAGTGCTGCTTGCTAGGCAATGTACGGAGGATTGGCTTGAGCTGAACAGCGAGGAGATGAGGTTCAGTTTGGAATATGTTGAAGATGTTAGAGACAAGGCTGCCATCAGACAAGAAGAAGTTAAAAGAAGAATGGCCCGTTACTTCGATAAGAATATAAGGATCAAACACTTTCAAGTGGGAGATCTAGTTCTTAAAAAGGTCGACGCTGCTGCAAGAGCCAGCTCAGTTGGGAAGCTTAATCCTAGTTGGGCGGGACCTTTCATTATCAAGGAAGCACTTGAGAATGGAGCCTACCGGTTACAAACCTTTGAAGGAGAAGATATGCCGCACACGTGGAGTGGAGATGATCTAAAGCGGTTCTATTCCTGAACTTCTTTTCTTTCCTTCTTATGTAAACTCTTTAAGAGATTCATTATTAATGAAAGTTCCTTGCTAACGCTTCATCAAGTGTCTTTGTGTTTCAAGTGTTGACAGTTAATATATTGAGCAAAGACAACTCTAAGCGGTTCTATTTCTGAACTCTCTCTTCTATGTTATACGAATCTCCCAAAATTAATATTTTTCTAAGTACTCATACTAACACTTCTTCAAGTGCCTTTTCTCTCTTACCTCCTCGAGCAACTCCCGACAGTTGCTTAATGCCAGGAGATATCGCCGAGTTCAGCAAAAACCTCCCCTAGAACCGTTGGAATCAGCGTAACACCACGAAGACCACGTGTTGCGGGGAGATTTTGCACCGTGTAGTGGGAGCCTACCAACTCTAGTGCGGCAGGATACTGGATTTCAGATCCCGGCTAGTACCTAACCCCACTTCTGCATTATGGAGGAGCAGAGTGGTGGTCAGCTCTACCACGCCACTTAAGGGGTATCGTTACAACCCAGATGATCGCGCGGGGAAAGCAATGCCGCTCCGGTCGCACCTACCCCCAGATCATCTTAAGGTTATAACCCTCGAACACTCCTTGGTACCCTCAAGCAGTGCCTGCAGGAGACCCACAGTCTTGTCGATCTAAAAGGAAAGAAATGCCGCTCCGGCCGCACCTGCCCGAGAGATCGACTTAGACTGTACTCCAGGCAAGGGGGCAGTGAATTGGGTTGATTAAGTCTGCAGATCTTGAGGTCCTGTGAGGAAAGTAATGCCGCTCCGGCCGCACCTACCTGCTTGGCCTTTAGACTGCAGCTTTTTTCTTCACAGGGGTCTTTTATTATTATTAATGCAGCGCGGACTCCATATATTTTATCCGCCCAATCCGCCGGTCCTTGGGTTGATTCTGTAGTTCATAATCCTGTGAGGAAAGCAATGCCGCTCCGGCCGCACCTACCCGTTTGGTTATGAATTACAGGTCATTTCTGATATTATTATTAATGCAGCGCGGACTCCATATATTTTATCCGCCCAGTCCGCCGGTCCTTGGGTTGATTCTGTAGTTCATAATCCTGTGAGGAAAGCAATGCCGCTCCGGCCGCACCTACCCGCTTGGTTATGAATTACGGGTCATTTCTGATATTATTATTAATGCAGCGCGGACTCCATATATTTTATCCGCCCAGTCCGCCGGTCCTTGGGTTGATTCTGTAGTTCATAATCCTGTGAGGAAAGCAATGCCGCTCCGGCCGCACCTACCCGCTTGGTTATGAATTACGGGTCATTTCTGATATTATTATTAATGCAGCGCGGACTCCATATATTTTATCCGCCCAGTCCGCCGGTCCTTGGGTTGATTCTGTAGTTCATAATCCTGTGAGGAAAGCAATGCCGCTCCGGCCGCACCTACCCGCTTGGTTATGAATTACGAGTCATTTCTGATATTATTATTGATGCAGTGCGGACTCCATTTATCTTATCTGCATAATCCGCAGGATTCATTCAACTTATATAATTTAATGATTACTTAGAAAAGATTCACTGCAGATATCTGCGGGCGGTGACCCTAGCCCGCCCAGTTCGCTTATTCACGATTATTTGAGTTAGCAGATTATGGATTTCATCATCTTGGTTCTCGAAAAAACTGAAAAGTTCTGCAAGATGCGGACTGCAAACCGAACACGCCCAAGTCTGCATCATTCGTTCTCTTCGCTAAGAAGGCATTCCATTCATATTGCAGCGAGATGTGGTTATGCAATTTCAGCCAGAGTTTTTTAACAGGCAATAAAGCTATAACGAAGATTGATATGAGAAGTGCGACCTCTAAAGTATAAGCAAGAAATAAGCAGAACATCTCAGAAGTCAAAAAATATCCTTTTTTCTATTCATTCAAAATTATATACATGTCCTGGCGGACTCGCGCAGAGTCCGCCCCCCTTTTACATTGAAAACAAAAAAAAATTACAATTTATCCTTCTATTCGGTCCTCTGCTTCTTGTCTGCAGGCTCTTCCGGGCTTAACCCGTCCACATCCACCACAGGCGAATAGCCGCCCGATTCACCGCTGCTGCTGTCGCTAGAACGAGAAGCGGCCAAGGGTTCTGTCCGCGTGCTGCTCTCATCAGAGTCGGAGTTGGAGGAATGGTCAGACTGGCCTCCTTGCTGCTGACTGGAGGCCGCGTCTTCAGGAGCTTCCTTACCAGCGGACTCCTCCTCGTCGTCCTCAGAAACCGCTTTTCCTTTAGCCGCTCGCTCGAATTCGGCAACCTTGTCCTTTAGCTCCGGGAAAAGCTCCAGGAAGGGAATGGAGTCCACCCCTACTTTTGCATACCCTTCGCTGATAATGCGTTCAATGGCCACCTCCACGCTTTCCCTAACAAAAGGAAACATAGCCTTCTGGAAGTCGGGGTTCGTTATCTCATATGCAGTCTGGAGAAGAAACCAAAAATGTCCGTCCGTGAAAGATAAGCGAGATAAACGGCGACTAACTGACACTTACAGCCTTGTCCTCTTTATATTGGTTGATCTTTGCGCCAAGTCGCTTATTTCTTTCTTTCAGCAGGCTGCTTTCTTTTCTATGCCGCGCATCTTCCTTAAGCAGCTCGCGCGTGAGCCTGCCCATATAGTGGTTGGTGACAGCGCAGTTTGCACTGGCTTGTGCGGCGAGAAGTGGAAGGTCGTCAGGAGCCACACTCTGCAATTCACGAAGGTTTTGCTTCCCGTACAAGGCAGAGAGGGCGACATGGGCATGGCGAGATGGGCGAGGGCTCCTCCAGGAGGGAAGAGCCGTTGACAGACGGACATATTTTTTCTTCTCATGCCAATGGATCATGGGGTTACCCCTTAGATCCTTTTGCTTCTCGCCAAAGCCCGCGATATTAAAGCTATCATCAGAAGAATAACTCGCGGCGGGATCTCTGTCTTCTTTCCTTTTTCTCGCAATTTCTTTTCTTCTTTCTCCTTGTGTAGGAGTCTGTCCAGCCGGCGCGAAGGGCAGATTTGCGGGTACCGCCAAGGTTGCTGCAAGAGGAAAAATTAGCAACTTCCAGGTCGTGGCGGATACAAATGAAAGTCGCGAAACTTACTCTCCAGACGGTTTACGGCGTCCAGTCCGGGCAGTAGTGGGATGTAGTAATCAATGTCAAGCCTCGCTCCCTCAAGGAACTTGACGATGGCGGTCTCGGTGTCATTCAGCCGCACGCTTTTGAAGTCGGCGTCTGGGCGCAGCTGCGGGTTGGTGTGAAGGAATCCAAGGTCGCCTTCAAAGATAAGATACCTAGAAGTCCAGTTGTGGATCTTATTCGGCAAACCCACAACTTTCATCCCCCTGCAGTAGAAGTAGATGATACATTTGTACTCGCGGTCTCCTTGCGGGGTTATAGAGCGAACAGAGAAGATCTTCCTGAAGATCTTCAAGGGGAACTCAACCTTCTCAGCTCGCAGGTAAGCGAGGTAGCTATAGATGGCGACCATGCTGTTCGGCGCGAGCTGGCCTGGAACCACCCCATAGTGCTCGAAGATCTCTGCGATCTCCCAAAGTAGGGGGAATTTGAACCCGCAATCAAAGTGATTTATTGGCACCGCAAGCTGAGTAGCTGTGGAAAAGTTCAAACGCTCCTGATGCTCGGGAAGCCGCACAAGTACTGGAGAGCCCGCCATGTGCTTCTCCAAAAAGGCTTCCAAGTCAACTGCGGTTAGCCTGCTGCATTTGTGCTCGGCAGCATGGAAGGCGGCTGCGGCATCAGTACGCGCGGATACCATGTTTTCAGACCGCAGGGCTTCAGCTCTAACTGTTTCCTATACAAAGAGAAGATTAAGACCCTATTTATAGAAAACCATCTGACATGACAGCAGTTAATCCGCCCGGACCGATTTCTCAGTCCGCGTAGTTCGCTTCTTCCCTGTTTTTTCTTGCAAATTCAGACAATTCTAAAGGCTTTGCGGATTCAAAGGCAGTCCGCACAGTTCGCTTCTTCCCTGTTTTTTCCTGCAAATTCAGACAATTCTAAAGGCTTTGCGGATTCAAAGGCAGTCCGCGCAGTTCGCTTGTTCCCTGTTTTCCTGCTCTTTATCTACAAGTAACCGCAAACTCACAGGAGGCCCGCAGAGACCACAATTTTCCAGTAAACAAAATAAGCGAGCATAAAGCCAGCCCGCACAATTTGCGTTCAACAATAAGGTTATCCAAAGTTTAAAAAATAACATCATACAACAAACAGAAGTAGCATCACAGCACAAACACAGTTATACAAGATGTTCAAACATCGAATCATACAACAATTTTTTCGGCTTCAGCGCCTTCTGCGATCTCGTGGGGCAGGTCGCTCCTCCTCATCCATCCCAACATGAGCCGCCTGGTCGCTCCCTCGCAGGATCTCACAGTAAAGTTGAGAAACTAGGTGGTGCATATTGTTAAAAGTGCGGTGCATATGAGCGACATCCCTGGCTACCCGCGGGAATGGAATTAAGGGAACACCTGCCGGGGTCGGATCTGCGACCACCGCGGCCTGCCCGCTCGCTGCCGGGGCTGACCCCTCTCCCGCAACAGGTTGAGAAGACGGTTGCGGCCTCATCCCAGCAGCTTCGCTCATTTGTCTCTTCCCTTCTCTCGCCAAGACCAAGTACTTGTTTCTGTAGTGGCTGGCATCTCCGCTTAGTCGGTTCTTCTCTTTCTTCACTCCTTCGAGCACAGATGAAAGGCTGGCGACCTCGTTTTCTAAGATCTTTTCTCGCTCTTTACTTTTCTTTAATTCTGCCCGAATTTCGCATAACTCCTCCTCATACTTCCTCGCTAATAACGTGTACGTTTCCTGAGCAGGTCGCTCCTCCTGTACGAGTTCAGCATCAGTCCGCGCCGCAGTTTCCATTGATATATCCGGTGGCGTGGGCACGATCTCGCCGGCCTCGACGGAATCAGGTGTTGACTTCTGAACTGCAATAAAAAATAAAATTCGCTTCAGTATCCAAGTCGCAATAGGCCCAGAAAGGTAAAAAATAAAAAAAAAAGTTCAATTCACTTTTCGTAATCCTTGCGGCGATCTGGCGACTATCAAGGATAGGTCGCCTCACGCGCTCTGGATCAAAAGCATCTAGGTGACGCCTCCATTCTCGGCAGACTACCGCTCTCGTCTCGGCCAGCGATCTGCTTGAGGCGACTATATCACCGGTTTCTGTAATGGTCTTGACCGGCCGCGATTTCCGTAGAGGAGATTTATATAACCATGAGCTCTGGAATCGCTTGGGCGCCGGCTGTAACTTACCTGACCCCATTAGCTCGGCAGCGGTCCAAAGATCCTCAGCCCGCTTATCCGCGGCAAGCTTCTCCGAGACCGCTTCGACCTTTGCCTTCATTACGGCAAGCTGCTCCTTAGTCTTTTCCCTCTCTATAGCTGGAATAAAAGAAGGATCAGCGAGTTTCTCTCCCCTAACCTCAGCATCGGGCTGCAGCACTTCCAGCAGAGAGCGATTCATGCTCGCAAGCTGCTCGTCATCTATTGAGTCAAGGATCTCAGTAGTGGATAGGCTAAGCGTCGAAGGGGGATCACCTTCTGTGGACAGAGGAGCAGGGGTGACATGATCGCTATCTTGAACCTCTTTTTCTCTTGGCTTATGCTGCAAGCTTGCAGCACCAGTCCGCTGGGAGACATTCTTCTCCTTCCTAACCTTTAGCCTCTTCTCTATTCGCTCCGCAACAGTACTCTTGTCTCTTTTCCTCTCTTTTTTCAGGCGTCTCATCCAAGTCAATGACGACCTGCTGCTGTTCGCGGACTGATGTCGGTGCGACAAGCAGAGCCGGGGGAGGCACTGGCTCCTTAGCTTGCTCAACGGAATCTTTAGCTGCTACTTTGGCGGGCTCTTTAACTCGTTCCTCAGCAGCCTCTTCTGCCCTTTCCTCTACCTGTTCGTCAGCAGGAAGCTTCTCCTCGATCATCTGCTGCTGGATTTTCGGTGACGACACTTCCTTGCCCGTATCTATCCGCAGCATAATAGTCCCAGAAGCAGAGCGGTGTACCTCCATGCTGGAAGAGCTCGCAGGATTCTTGTCGGAAACAGATGACGGATTCAATTTCTCATTTGGTGGGTTTGGAGGAACAACAGTCGCGACCTTCTCAGGCTCTATGTCGCGGGCTGGGTCTTATTTCTCTTGACCTGAGCTCTCTCCTCGGTTGTGGGGTGGGTTATCGTGACGGCGACTGGTCTTTTTAGGGTGGGAGCTGACCTTGGGCTTCTCAATCGATGTAGCAAGTTACCAAAGAAATCCCCTAATCTGGCCATGCCGGACTGGAAAGTGGAGACCGCAAGAGGTGAGTAACGACCGGTCGCGCAGCCAATTCTGACAAGAGGACAGGGCTTCCGGCGGTATTTATAGCGCAAACAGCATTAATGATAGTTGCGGACTCGGCGGTTAAGAAAACATTTTCGGAATTTTCCAAAACTCAAAAATGTGCGGGGATTATGTTAACCCCAGAATCCACAACATATCCAGCTAGATGCCTCGTTCCTCCTTGGCCGGATTCCAGATATCAGTCCGCCAAGTTCGCCCTTGGTTCAACTCAGCTGGATCGTCGACCTTCCATCGACGAGTCAAGCTCCGATCGGCGAGCTCCGAGGCAGGTCGCCCAGGTCACTCAGGTCGCCCAGGTCGCTCAGGTCGCCCGGGTCGCTCAGGTCGCAGCTAGTCTGAGGATCGCGCTCGATGCGACCAAGGGAGGTTTCCAGCTCGCTGGCCCAGTCCGCCGGTCCCGCGCGGACTGCTTCTTCTTTCCTTTTTGTTTCCCGTCACCGCTGCCCGGCTCCTTTGTACCCCGGGCAGCCGGTTATTTTAGCCCTGCCCGTTTGGGCAGGCCCCCAGCCTATAAATAGGGGGAAGTGGTGCACTCAAAGCATGCTAACTCGAGTCCAGGAGCCCACTTGTTAAACGCTGCGGACTCGAATCTCTGGCTTTGCGGTCTCCAGCTTGCTTTCTGCATTGCTTTCCTTTTCCCTTCTTGTAACCCCTTCTTTGCAATCAAAATCAAGCCCGTCGCAGGAGAGGCATTCAGGCCGCGACGGGCGAAGTCTGGTGTTGCCGTGCTCCACGGCTCTTGCTTTTCTGTTCCTTTTCTAGTCCGCCAAGTAGACTGCTGCTCGCAGTTTGTTTTTCTTTTCTTCCCCGAGTGCTCGAACAGTTAGCTGGTGGTGCCCGTTTTCCCCGTTGTTTTTCGCGCATCAACAGCAGACTAGCTCAGTGTATTTTGGTAATTTTTGGACAGCAAAATTACGCTTTTGGCATACCAGATACTGAAAACCTATAAATAGACTCATGGAGTTCCTCAGAATGCAAGATTTCATAATTTATGAAATCTGTTATTGCTTTCTGAGGTTCTCTTTGCTCAGCAATCAGCTTTGGAGGGGATGCTCAAAAATCTTTTGGATTAGTGGAGGGACATCCCAACTGAATCTTTGGGTCAGTTCCTGGTTCTTTGTTACTATTCAGAGGTCTTGGTTTGGGAGAAGTAGGTACTGGCTAACCCCAAGGTCCGAATTCTCTTTGAGGCTAGTTTTTGGCTTTAAAATTTCTGGTGCGGTGAGCGTGGACCGTAGCTGGTACAAGAAAATCTTAACTCAAATCCCATTGGTGGGGATGAAGGAGAAGGAGCTGGTTCAAGAGGTTCTCCCTCTCGGGGAAGTTGGGTGACGTTGGGGATGTTGGAGGACTTTAGGCGGGAAGTCCTGCAGACCATCCACATGGCCTTCTCGGCAAGGAGCGAGTGGGCCAAACCTCAGGTCCCGATGGCTACCGTTCCATCTCTGGGCGAGAATTCTCCCGGGAAGTGTCCCGAGAAGTAAGTACTGGCAGAGGTTGCCGAGAGGGATCTCGCAGGGCGGGAGCTATTCCCTGGGCAGGCAAGCGCTGATAGGGCTAGCAAGCCGAGGCAGCAGGAGGAGCCCTCTCAGCAGGCTGGGGGCGAGAGCCCTTTTAGTGAGCATATCATCTTGGCTCCTATTCCAGATGGGTTCTGGGAGCCAAACATGTCGTACCACACAGGTAGGGATGACCCCACGCAGCATGTGCAATGGTTCGAGGATGTCATTTCCATAAGGCAGTTGTCTGATGCCTTCAAGTGTCGGCTCTTTGCCATCACTCTGAAGGAAAAGGCAAGGGACTGGTTCCATAAACTCTTAATGAGCTCCATTTACTGCTTTGAGGATTTACATCGGGAGTTCTTGTTGAGGTTCTAGACGTCAGAAGAGGAAGAAGGGGGCAGAGTTCCTGTTCGTTATCAAGTAGAAGTAGGAGGAGATACTGGGACGCTATGTGAATAGGTTACAGGAGGAGATTCTACAGGTCCAGGAGATGTCAGGGTACACGGTGATGCTTGCCTTCACCTTGGGAATGTGGCACGATTTTTTTTGCATGGAGTTGAAGAGATTCCCCCTCTCCTTCGAGGAGTTGATGGAGAGGGCAGCAAAATAGAATGAGATTGAGGCGGCCAATCCGGCATTCGCCAAGAAGTTGGCCAAGTTGGCAGAGAAAGATGTGAAGGAGCCGGGAGCCGAGAGGCATAAAGAGCATAAGGAGTAGAGAGAGCAAGGAGAGAAGAGAAGAAGGGAGGAACCCTGGGGTCAGGGGCAGTACCAAGGTGGGGGGCATCGCGAGCCGAAAGACAAGTTGGGCTAGAGGCCACAGGAAGGACACTCCCAGGGGCAGGGTGGTGGTTTCAAGGGAAGGGATAACTTCCACGAGCAAAGGAGGTTCAACTAGTCGGCTTGGAGACAGGGACAGAGGGTCCCCCTTCTACTGCAACAAGAGGCTATGGAGATCGTGAGAGGAAGAGGAGGAAGGAGAGAAGATCGATGAGGAGCGAGGAGACGGGAAGGTAGTGTAGCGTTTCCCTTCTATGACTTCCACCAGGAAGTGGGTCATGCAACGACCACCTGCCCAGAGATCTTGGAGATAAGAGGGTCCAGGGGTCAAGTTCAGTAGCAGCCACCCATGGGGATTGAAGAGGTTTAGCCAGGAGGAGGAGAAGATAGATGTGAGGATCGGGCAAATGTGGGGGCCCGAGGAGGAATTAGGGTGATCTACAGGAGGGAGGATAGAGGCCACCCGTAATGGGAGATTCCAAACCATGTATCGAAGGAGCGTAGGCTCGACCTCCCATACTCCCTCCCTAGAAGAAAAAATCACCTTCTCGACAAAGGACATGCCCGACTACGAAGACCCATTCTGTGATGCCCTGGTGATACAGACGGTAGTAGATAATTTCACGGTCTCTAAGATTCTAGTTGGCAACGGGAGTTCTGTGAATGTGATCTTCAAGAAGGCTTTTGATGATATGAAAGTTTAGGCGCGGAGGGTTCTAGCCTCGGACGGCCCGTTATTTGAGTTCTCAGGGGAGAGGAAGGAATTTGAAGGAGGGGTAGGGCTACATGTGACATTGGGGGGGGGGTCAAGGAACTATCGGTTCGTCATCATTAACGCTCTTAGCAGCTACAATGAAATCATTGGGTGCCCCTCATCAGTGCCTTCCATTGCGTCCCCTCCTCATTCCATCAATGTTTGAAGTTCAGTAGTGGAGGAGTGCAGGGCCGGAATAGGGGAGATCCAAAGGTGGCCAGGCAGTGCTATATGACTGCATTCAACACCATTTCCTAGATGGTAGAGGCAGAAGAGCTGGATAAGGAGTTTGAAATGCAGGAGGAAGCTGCGGGGGAAGCAATGATGAGCCTAAGAGAGGCCAGAGTGGAGACTGTGGAGGAGGTCGTGGAGAAGGAAGCGATGAGCCTAGGTGAGGTTGGGGGGATGGCTGCATGGAAACAAAGGGAAGAGGGAAAAGCTGGGGGTGAGGCCCAGGGAGGAGGAGAAGAGGAGTGGACAGGGGAGAGCCTGTTAAAGGCGATGGAGGTTGATGAGGCAGGAGGGGAAGAAGAGCATAGGTAGGAGGAGGAGTCGGGGATCGGTAGGGAGCAGTACTGGCTTGAGCAGGCGGAGGAGGTCGTGGAGATAAAAGTCTTCACCAAGGCAGGCCAGGAGCAAAGGGTGCGGATAAGCGGCGGCTTGAGCCCTGAAGACCAGGCGAGGATGCGAGAGTGAATCCAGAAGAACCTTGACATCTTTGCTTGGAGCGCGGCAGAAATGCCAGGCATCGATGCGGATATGGCGTGCCACCGCCTTAACCTTGACCTCAAGACGCGTCCAATCTGCCAGAAGATGAGGACCATCGCCACCAAGCTGGACGAATCCATCCGTGAGGAGGTCAAGAAGCTTCTCGACGTAGGTTTCATCTCGGAGATCCAGTATCCAGGCTAGGTCTCCAATGTGGTAATGGTAAAGAAGGGTGATGGGAAGTGGCGCATGTGTGTAGATTTCTCTTTTTTAAATAAACCATTCCCTAAGGATTGCTACCCCCTGCCTCGGATCGATGCGCTAATTGATTTAGCCATTGGTTTTTCTATTATGAGATTTTTGGATGCTTTTTTAGGTTACCACAAAATTTGGATGCATCACCCCGATGTCAAGGATGTTTCCTTCATCACCAGGGAGGGGTGCTTTAGCTACAAAATGATGCCCTTCGGGCTTAAGAATGCAGGGGCAACCTACCAGCGCATGATGGATCGGGTTTTCCAAGGTCAAAGGGGTAAGAACCTCGAGGTCTACATTGATGATCTCAGGGAAGAGGGAAAGAAGTAGTTACCAATCTACTATATTAACAAGATCATGAAGAAGACGGAGCTCCGCTATCCCATCCTAGAAAATCTTGCTTTCTCTCTGATAATCTCTGCCAGGAATCTTAGGCCGTATTTTAAAGTCCACTCAATCCGGGTGGTGACGGACCATCCCCTATGTAATATTTTTGAAGGGGTGGAGTACTCGGGATGGCTTGCAAAGTGGTCCATCGAGCTCAGTGAATTTGAAATCTCATTTGTGTCGAGGCTTTCCATCAAGGCATATATGGTAGTTGATTTCCTGGCCGACTACGTCATTAAAGTCAGGGGTTAGGAGCCACGGCCACAGGAGGCTTGGAAGATGTTGGTTGACAGAGCTTCAGGGAAGAATTCCCTCGGTTGAGGGGTAGTATTGGTAAGCCCTCAAGTGGTCTCCATAGAGCAGGTGGGCGCTGCACTTCTTGTTCACAAACAATCAAGCAGAGTTTTAGGCCGTCAAAGCTGGGTTGTAGTTGGCTAAGGAGCTCGGGGTACATGACGTAGAAGTGTCCATGGATTCGCTTGTGGTGGCGTCGCAGATTAGGGATGAGTATGAAGCCCAGGATCCTACCCTTATGAAGTATTAATCCAAGGTAAGGGTGATAGTCGGTGGGTTCCGGACATTCTCAATGCAGCATGTCCCTAGGGAGGAGAGCGTATCAGCCGATCGATTGGCTAAGTCCGGGCCCCGGGGAGGTGGAACCTTGACTGAGTTGTTTCGACCAATGATCGAGGAGGGGGAGTTGATGGAAGTGGATCAGCGACCCTCGTGTGTGGATCCCTTCATAACCTTTTTTATTACCAGCGAGCTTCCCGAAGGGACCAAGGATGCAAAGGGCTTCATGCACAAGAAGGCTTAATATCAAATGCACGAAGGAGGGCTACATCGAAAGATGTTGTTAGGGCTCCTAGAGAGATGCACAGTGGAGAAAGAGATCCTTCGGATCTTAGAGGAAGTGCACTCGGACGAGTGCGGCAGTCACTCAGGGGGAAGAACCTTAGAAGCAAGGGTGGTCAGGCAGGGGTACTTTTGTCCATCCCTGAGGAAGGACACGTCTGAGTTCACAAGAAGGTGCTAAAAGTGTCAACTCTATGCTCTTCTCCAACTCTTGCCTGCCCAAAGGCTCCGAAGCATCACGACAACAAGGTCTTTTGCCATTTGGGGGATGGACTTAGTGGAACCTTTCCCTCCAGCAAGTGGGCAGAGAAGGTTCATCCTAGTCATGATTGACTATTTCTCGAAGTGGTTTGAAGTCAAGGCATTGTCCAGGGTGACCTCCTAAGTCATATTGAATATTGTTTGGGGAGAGATCATATGCTGACATGGGTTACCTCAGGCCATTGTCATAGATAATGGCCCCCAATTCACCAGCAAAGAGTTCATCAGCTTCTGCACCCAGCTAGGGATAGACCTCAGGTTTGCCTCCGTCCACCACCCCAGGAGGAACGGTCAGGTGGAGGCGGCAAACAAAATCATTGTGAACTTGCTTAAAAAGAAGGTAGAGAACTTGAGGGGGAGCTGGGTGGAGCAACTCCCCTCAGTATTGTGGGCCTTGCGAACGACCCTGAACATAGCCACTAGAGAGACACCCTTCAAGCTTTCACATAGGTGCGAGGCGGTCCTGCCTGTGGATTTTGAGGTTTGATCCCCGAGAGTGGCGGCCGCTAGCGAAGGAGACGAGGCATGGAGGGAAGAAAATGAGGGGGAGCTAAGGCTCTCATTGGACCTGGTAGAGTAACTTCGTGATGCGTCCGCCGTCAGGCAGGAGGAGGTCAAGCATCGGATGGCAAAGTATTTTGACAAGCACGTGCGGATCAAACAATTTGCCGAAGGAGATCTAGTCCTATAGAAAGTTAATGCTGCCGGAAGATCGGCCCCCATTGATAAACTATAGCCCAATTGGGAGGGGCCTTACATTGTTGAAAAAGTTCTGGGTTTGGGGGGATGCCACCTCATGAATGTGGAGGGGGTGTCCATGAGTCACACGTGGAGTAGGGATGACTTGAAGCGTTTCTACCCTTAGCTTGTGTAAGATTGTATTTTTCATTTTAAAAAAATTTATTGAATGGTCTGGAGTTTGTTACCTCTCGCAGTTATATAGAAAAATGGAAATTTGCAAGACCCCGAGAGGATCCTGCTGCTCAGGCTCTTATTAGCTGGAAGGGCTGGAAGGCACTCTCGACCCCTGGTAGACCCGCTGTCCAGGCTCTCTCTAGCTGGCAGGGCTGTAATATTTCCTGGGGTAAGGGAATACCTCGAGAGGATCCCACTGCTCAGGCTCTCATTAGCTGGCTGGGTTGGAAGGCGCATTCGGCCCCGAGTAGACCCGCTTTCCAAGCTCTCACTAGCTTGCAGGGTCGTAGGCTCGCTTGGGGGGGAAGGAAAGGGAGATGGAAATTTGCAATACCCCAAGAGGATCCCGCTGCTCAGGCTATCATTAGCTAGCAGAGATGGAAGGCGCACACGGCCCCGGGTAGACCTACTATTTAGGCTCTCACTAGCTGGTAGGGTTGTAGGCTCTCCTGGGGGGTAAGGGAAGACCCCCCAGGACTACTATTTAGGCTACTATTTAGGTTTGCACGCACTTGGAGCAGCCTTCGCTCTCACTGGGAATCTTGAAGAGAAAGCGAGAGGAGGGGAAAAGGCAGGTAGGCGAGAGCCTTGGCATTGTAGATATCGGCGAGAGCAATGCGGAGGAAGACGAAGGCTTTGTAAAACCCCCCTCCCGGAACACAAAACACGGCACAAGGGGAGTATTATGCCCAGAAAAACCGTCTTGCGGTAGCATTAGCACACGTGCTAACCAATACTATAAGACGCCTATCCTGCAGGCTATAATCATTATCATTCATTGCCAACTCAACCAAGAATATAAAACAGAAGTCAAATCCACACATAAGTAAAATAGTCCAAAAGAAGTACATCAAATAAAAGAAGCATCAACAAGCTTCTATAATTTCAGAGTATAAGTACTAAATCGGCCAAAGGCTATAACTGAAATCTCTCAAAGACTCACATCAATAACAGATGGCAACGATGGTACCGTCACATCAGGCCCTGTCGTCCTTGCCTTGATGCCCTGCTGCATTACCTGCTGCTGCTCTATCTGTAGAGTTTCCTCTTATAAAGGAAGACGTAGCAATCATTAGTCATAAAGACTAAGTGGCTATCACATCCGCTACCCCGACGACTCCTCGGCACCGGGAGGAGAAAGGAACAAGAGTACAATATATATAAATGATCAGTAGTACAAAGCAGGTGGTATAGAGCTAATCAATAACAATGAATGTAAAAGTAAATACAATAAATGAGTGGACAATCTACTCTAACAGTTCTACCATCTACAACACTATATAGGTATAAATCTATGACAGTAAGTAACTTAACTTACATGAATGCTCATACAGACATATAAGTTAAGGATCGGCTCAACAGAAAAGTAACTCATCGTATAGGAGTGCTCATACAAACTTATACGATGAGGATCTTGTGTATGTATTGTATGAGATGATATAAATGCAATGTAATGACTCACCCATGATCATGCACATGCAATTTCTATGTCGACACAGACTTGTAGTTCCCACTTTTCAAGCATGTAGCTAACCTCTAAGGCGTCATCCGTCGTGGCCAGACGGTGATAGTAGAGCGGGCTTCTCCATTACTAGGAGGGCATCCACACTACCTGGCCTAAGCCTCCGTACGCCTCAACGCTAAGAACACAAAACGGAGCTCACATGTATACTATGGCTTAGAGGGGTCTTGGGTAGATGTGCACCAAGAACACAGCCTAAACTGGCCTATCATCGTGGCACGGAAGGTGCCTCTGTGAATATATGACCAAAGGACCAAGGCCAACCATCCACTAGCACGGAGGGTGCCTCGGAAGTAAACACCGAGGACCAAGGCCCAACCGTGCAAGTCTATCTGTCAGCTCTCATCGGTGTGACGACTAGCGAGTCCGTAGACCTGCCACACTATCCTTAACCTAGGATTATGACACCGTGTGTCAACTCACACCGCATGCAATTTCACATATAAGGGCTCCACTTCGAGCCCTTTTTGTTTAACCACATCTCGTGCCCAACATCACACAAGGGCTCCACACCGAGTCCCTTATCAACATCTCATTTTAGTGCAGCAACACCCTCACACTTCCAACCCTTCCACATGTCCTTACCACACAAGGGTTCATCATTTACACAGGTAGCAAGCCACCATTTTCAGCACACCAATCCCACACTGATAGAGAAGTTGCTGATGCGGCCGCCATTGATCCCAGTCTGAGAGAGTTCGAGGATTGGGATGATCGATGCCGCAAGCTCGAGGATGGGATTCTACCACGATGCAAACTCCGCCGCCACTACATGTTAACGTCGTCGCCGCTACATATTTTGCTCAACGTCTGCCGCTGCCATTAAATAAAATATATAATTATAAATTACATAATAATATATTTTATCAATTTTTATTTTAGCAATTTTATTTTAAAATGTTTTTTTCATGCATTGTATTATATTACATTTTATTGTATTGCTTAATTTTCGTGTAATGATTGGTGACTATAACAATCATAGTTTCCTTTTGAATGGAGGAAATTGAGTGGTGTAGGCTATATATAGTCATGTATTGTATAATTTTGATTAGATAATGAATGATAAGAATTCGAATCCCAAAATCTTCCTTGTGATCTTTTTCCCCTTCTTTTCAAAATTTCGGCTCCTCCTATCCTCCTCCCCTCTCTTTGGCCGTCAGCCATCATCTCCTGACTCTCACTCTACTCGTCTCCTCTCCACCTCCTCCTCCCTCTCCACTCATCTCTCTCATAAACCTGACCACCCCCTCTAGCCGTCACCTTTCCTCTCTCTTTCCCCTCTCTCCAGCCAACACTTCTCCCTCTCCAAAACCCGACCAACCTCTTTCTTTTTTTGGGTGAAATTCAGCCAAGGCAAGATCCCCCCTTGTGGATTCAAACTCCGGCGTAAAGCGACAATGGCGGATGAGTTTTCTCTCCATCCAGCGTGACTCCGGCGGAGCCATTGAAGGATGATCCAAAAAATAGTGACAGAATCATCCATTCCGATTGGGTAACAAAACCTTTCTATTTTTGGTGTTTCCCTCTAGATTTTCATTGTGGTGGATACTTTGGCGTGATCTTTGAAACGTTGAATTTATCGTTGTTTCTTCGTTTGATTTTGTTGTTCATCCTTATTTTATTTAAGTTCGAAAGGTTTGGCGTACCTTCGTTTTATTTTTTTGGGAGAGATCTACAGTTTCCGAATCGTAACTTTTTTTGGTGATCTCTTTCGGTACAACCATCGCTCGACCGGACCGGGGGTGTCCCTTCAGCCGGAAAGAATATTGGCCTATAATATTTGTTCGATCCTAATCGGTTTGGCTACCCGTACGCTAGCATCTAATGGATAAAATTAAATAGTTTGTGCGTCGCGTTGGATGTTTTGTGCAAGTGCAGAATTGGATCGTAGAGAGGTATTCCTGTGTGTCCGTAGATATTTTACGGTGTCAATGGTGGGCCTGCATCATTTTAGTATAAGAGGGAGGTTCACATTAATTTCCTAATTGGCACCCTCCCCCTTTAATTAGTACGCTGTCACGCACTTGCGCGTTTTCATTGCACAACATATAAAACAATTTTTTTACTTTTGGTATGTCAATAGCAATCTAAAATTCTCAGTTTTTCTCAAAATTCAAAAGAAATAAAATTCTGGAAATTATCCATCTTTTTATTAGTAAGTAATCAAAAAAATATTTTATTTTTTTAAGTCATTATTTTTATTAAGTCTTTATAAATTTTTAATTTAGGTTTGCAAATAGCGGCCTATATTTTATTTTTCTGCAAAAAAAATAGAAAAAAAATTATTTAATAATCTTCATAATATTTTCAGCAAGAAATTCAAAACCATTTATTTATTACCCTAGTTGCTAAGCGGGAACAATTCCGTCATTCATAGAGTTTAGTGGGTCATGTTAATATTTCATTGCATGTGCACTAGATTCGAGTAGAATTTTCTGTTCCGTCACCACTTAAAAATTACCTATGACGTGTATGCTAGAAGACATGCATCCACTTATGACGGTTATGACTTTTTGTATGAAAAAGTCGTGGCTAAACATACCCCAACCTTGCCTTCATACCATAGGAATACCAACCGTCCCCACGCTTATCCTCCCACTAGAATTGAGGCACCTACTTATGATGGTTTAGGGTGTCCCCAAGTTTTCCTAGACTGGGTTAAGGAAATAGAGTGCTACTTTGAGTGGTACAATTTGACTGATGCGGATAAGGTGTGAGTGGCGATAATAAAGTTTTTAGGTAGAGCTAAGATATTCTGGTTGAATGAGGAATGACGTCTGAGAACCGAGAACGGTAAATTGCTTATTGGTTGGGCAGACATGAAGGCCATACTGATAGAACAGTACATCACTACGTGCCATCGAACGCAGATGTTAGATGATTTGGCTACCCTTAAACAAGGGAATAAGTCGGTCTTTGAGTATATGAGTCTTCTTAAGGATATGATGGTTAGGTGTGGTGTGAAGGAAATGTCAGAGCTCACCCTCTCTAGGTTTCGTAAGGGGTTAAACCCCGAAATCTAGGGTAAATTACTGCGTTATGGTCACACCGACCTAAACACCACTTTTAATGTTGCATTGGATATTGAGAAGCATAACATTCATAAGAATAAGACTCGCTCATTTCATAAGGGAGAGTCCGTCTTAGGACCACCACCCACTTTTAGGGAAACCATTCCTAATAGGTCTTATTATTGGACTCCAAAAATGTTACTGCTAGGGTGTTGCCTCTATTAGCTTCGACGACTGAGCCTCCTAAGATTGTGATTGATACCAATGAGGATTCTGATGTAGCTGTGATATCTCTTTATTTTGAGGTTGACCCCGTAGGTGAGAGTATTTTGACATGTACATTAGTGCCCGACGATTCTAATGAGTCTTAAATTGAGGGAATACTTAGTGATTTGGAAGATGATGTTTGGGATGATGATATTCTGATCTGTGAGAGTATTCTGTTGCCTATTACGTGCCCTACTAGCATTGTGTATGTTCACCCTAATGTTGAGTGCCCTCTCCAGGATACGATCCCCATTGTGTTAGAGCCTACGATTACACCTACTGAGATTGTATCTGAGTTATCTGAGGAGTCAAAAAGTGAGGATGTCCCTATTTTTATTGTGGATGAGCTACCATCTGAGGGAAGGGTATTTTTGGACGATTCTTTCGTTGTACACACGGATGAGAGTTCTTTGATATTGTCACAGTTGGGTGAAATCAATACTGATTCATATTTTATCCCGGGTTTGATTTTACCGACTGTTGGAACACCCTATTACTATTTGGACCAGGATGACTATACTTCTATAGGGATTTTGGTTTGTGACCTCCTTGTTGTTATAAAGGTCACATAGGCTAGTTAGAATAATCTTCAGCTCGACGTAGAGTCGATCTCTGCTCGACGCAGAGTCGATCTCAGCTCGACGCTGAGTCGATCTCAGCTCGACGCTGAGTCGGCCTCAGCTCGACGCAGAGTCGACCTCAGCTCTACGTGGAGTCGACCTCCGCTCGACGTTCCGTCGAACCCAGTTCTACTTACAGAAAACACTCTCTGGCCGACGTGTGTCGTGCTCAGATCGACGTTTTATTGTGAGCTCGACGCTTTTCAGACCTCCGTCAGTTTTGAATAGGAATTCAAATTCCTCCTGTCAGACAATTAATGCTGAAGATTTATTGGCCGTTACAGCATATCTGGTGCATGGCTCAAGGAATTTTCTAAGGAATGTCTGCCTGTCATTTCCTTTAAGGCATGGACATTTAAGGAAAGCAATTAATGCTGACTTCCAATGGCTATCAAAGAAAAGGAAGGAGAAGACCCAGATATATAATTAATTTCTTGGATATACAGAATACAGACAAGAACATACACAGGACTTCAGCTTCTTTCTATGTGTGATATTGTATTGAAAGCTCACTCACAGGAATTCTGATTGCTTCAGACACAACCCTCCAACCTTCTTGGATCATCTCTTGCTGGAGCAAATCAGATCTTTTGAAGACCTGTCACCCTTGTGCAGAGCTCTCCTTCCTGAACTTCTTCTTGATCTCAGGGGGAGCTTTGACAACAACTACAGATCCACTTTTGCTTCTCTCTGCTTGTTGATAGAGAAGACAACCTCATCCCTTTTTCTTTTTCTTTCTGTACAGGGTTATAACTCCCTTCAAAAGTTACTTTTGGTTTTGCTGAAACCTGGTCAAAATCAGCTCCTTTGGTTTGTGAGAACCTGGTCAAAAACTCTCTGGTGCTCAAGACACCTGATCAACTCATCTTGAAGTGGATTCCTATCAAGGGTGATAGAAGAGTGGATGTACCCAGATTTGGGGAACCACTATAGCTTCTTGTGTCGTCTGGATTGCTTGTCTCTTTGTGTTTTGCTTTGTGCTGTGAATTTCTTTTTACTCTGATTATTTGCTATAGCACCATACACTAAGTAAATACAAATTTTCTCTGCACACAAGTTTTATTTGCAAAATTATTTTAAATAACTCTATTCACCCCCCTCTAGAGTTAGGATTGATCTTATCCTGCACTTTCAATTGGTATCAGAGGGAGGTTGATCATTCATACAGGCTAACACCTGGATCAAAAGATCCCTGATAAGATCATTTCTCTCAAAGGGTTATTTTCCTTAGTTTTTCTTATCTTTAAAACTCATGGCACAAAACAAGGACTTTGCTAGTACCAGACCTCCTATGTGCAATCTATCTAAGTTTGCACTATGGAAGGCAAGGATTAGACTTTACATGAACTCTTTTGATGAAGACATTTTTAATTCTGTGTTGACAGATTGTCCAAGACCTCCCACAGGAACAAGTACATCAGCTGTTCCTCCTCCTTCAGGAACTGATGCTGACATAAAGAAGTGGAAGGCAGCAGATGCTAAAGCCATGAACATTTTGGCTCAAACCATGTCAGATGACATTTTCCAGAAAGTAGCTGATTGCAATACTGCTAAAGAGATCTGGGAAAAACTTTCAGAAATTGTATCAGGTTCTGCAGATGAAAGAAAGGATAGGAGATCCTACCTCATCACCCAGTATGAGAACTTCAAAAAGGCAGAGTCTGAGTCAGTTGCTGACATGTACAACAGACTGAGTCTAATCATCAGTGAGCTTAGATCACTAGAGAAGGACATATCTCTCACTGAGATAAATGACAAGATACTGACTTGTTTCCCTAGTTCTTGGGACTCAAGAATCTGGTCAATTAAAGATGGAAGAAATGTCTGTGAGTTATCCACAGAAGCTCTTCTAGGAAAGCTCAAGAGTTATGAGCAATTCATTAAGAAGAGAGAAGAAGAGCAGAAGACATCCACACCAACAGAAAAGGTTGAGAAAACCATTGCCTTCAAGGCACAGGAAGAACAACCTAAAGAAAAGGTGTTGGGAGATGAAGAGCTTATGAGCCTACTTGTCCAAAGGTTCAATAAGCTGAATAAAAAGAACTTCAGAAGATGGTCGTCCAAAGACAAAGACAAGCCAAGGTATGACAGATCTACTAATAAAGATGTTATCTGTTTTGGCTACAGGAAACCAGGACACATTGTCCCCAACTGTCCAGAAAATCAAGATAAGGACAGAAGGGACAAGAAGGAAAGAAAAGACAAAAGGAAGGATAAGGAGTCAAGGAAATACCATGACAAGCCTTCCTCCAGCAACAGCAAGCACACCAGAAAAGGATTTGTGGCTGAATCCTGGAGTGACTCTGATGAGTCTGATTCATCATCCAGCTCTAGTGATGATGAGGATAATGCAGAAGAAAAAGGATTCTGCATGATGGCCATCAGTGCATCTCAAAAGAACACTGATTCAGAGCCTGATGCTGACTACCTATTTGATCAGGAACTTACTGAGGATCAGGTAATAGATTCATTTGATTTTACTTCTGATGAATTTAAATCTGAGTTCAAATCTATGAGCATTAACTTGATTGAATCTCAAAAGTTGATTAAAACTCTCAGAGAACAATTAATTGAATGCAAATCCATTAACTCAGATAATCTTAGACTCTTAGAAGAGTTGAAGCAGTGTGGGGAGGAGATAGCTTCACTGAAAAGTGAGCTATCTAAGGCCAAACAATTTGAAGAAACCCTTAATGGGAGAAGTATCAAATTGATGAACATCACAAGTACAGTGAACTCAAGATTGAATGGTTCACTGGGCTTGGGTGCTTCATCCAGCCAACCCATAGTGCTGACAACTCCAATCAAATTTACCAGTGAGAAAGGTAAAGGAGTCTTGATAGTGGCTAGGAAGAATGCTGACTTAACCCAGGAAACTGGACAAGAAGCGTCGAACGAAGCTCGACGGACGTCGACCAGAGCTCGACGTAATCGCAAGAAAACGTCGAACTCAGGTCGACGTCTTCAACCCTCTGAACAAGGCAAGCCTTCGCCGTCGAATGGAGCTCGACGCACTCACCAGAGTCCGTCGACCGAAGCTCGGCGTGCGTCGAGCCAAGCTCAGAGCAAAAATCAGTTCTCAGGGGTTAACTCAAGATTTAATTCCAGCTCCACATCTCATCACTTTAACCCTTATGCTGAATGGATAATACCTCCTAGAAGATATCATCCTGTAGGCTATAAGAGTCAACCTGAGATGTCTTTTATTTCAGAATTTAAAGGATATCAAGAAAGGCCCAAGGTAAACTGGGTCAAAAACAATTGATTTGTTGTATGTGCAGATAAAGACCTATCCAATTGAGAACCAGCAGTGGTACTTGGATAGTGGGTGCTCAAAGCACATGACTGGCAACAAGGAGAACCTTGTGTCCTTCAAAGCTAAACATGGACCCAAAGTAATCTTTGGAGATTCAAATTTTGGACAAACAAAAGGCTATGGCCAAGTCAAAATAGGGTCAATCACATTTAAGAAAGTGGCCTATGTGGAAGGACTAAAGCACAACTTAATCAGCATCAGCCAGCTATGTGATGCTGGTTATCAGGTTTGGTTTACCAACTCAGCATGTAATATTGCATTAAATAACAACATTGTTTTAATTGGTAATAGACAAGATAACATATATCTAGTTGATTTCAATTCATCTAAAGTAGATATTTGCTTATTAACTCCTTTAGCAAACCTAATGAACTTTGGCATAAAAGACTAGGACATGTGAACCTTAGAACCATTGCTAAGTTATCCCAAGACAACCTTGTTAGAGGACTACCTTCTGGTCCCTATAAGAAGGAAGGACTTTGCAAGGCCTGTCAGTTAGGCAAGCAAACTAAAAACAGTTTCAAGTCACTTAATAAGAGTGACTCACCTAGAATCTTGTACTTATTGCACATGGACCTTTTTGGACCAATTAATGTACAAAGCCTAGGAGGGAAATCTTATGCTTTAGTAGTTGTAGATGACTTCTCAAGATTCACTTGGGTGTTCTTTCTGAGGAAGAAGTCTGATAACTTCAAGATTTTGACAGATTTTCTCAAAGGCATACAGATTGAGTTCAATACTCACATTGCCCTGATCAGAAGTGATCATGGGACAGAGTTTGATTCTCTTCTCATGCTAGAGTTTTGTCAGAAGGAAGGTATCAGGCACACCTTCTCAGCTCCAAGAACTCCTCAACAAAATGGGGTAGTTGAAAGGAAAAAAACAGAACCCTTATTGAATCTGCCACAACATTGTTGACAGATGCTCACCTTCCTCTAACCTTTTGGGCAGAGGCAGTGAACACCTCCAACTATGTTTTGAATAGAAGCCTGATACATAAACTAAAGGGTAAGACTCCCTATGAGTTACTCAAAGGGAAGAAACCTAAAGTGAAATATTTCAAAATTTTTGGTTGCATTTGCTTCATTCACAATAATGACAAGAAATACCTAGCTAAATTTGAAGTCAAAGCTGATGAAGAAGTGTTTCTGGGATACTCCATGACTAGCAAGGCTTATAGGGTTTTTAACAAGTGCTCAAGTAAAATTGAAGAATCCATGCATGTTACATTTGATGAAACTAACATGTCTTATAAGGAGAAGGAGACTTCTACCATAAGCAATTTGCAGGAACATTCAATTTCAGAAAATCTGAAGCAGCTTACCATCACAGACAAAGGCCCATTACCTTCACCAATTCAGCAAGACACTGAACTCAGTGACAATGAAGAGGAATTCCAGGTTTTGGAAAGTTCAAAAGGCCAACAAATTAAAGAACTAGTTATTGTTCCACAAGAGGAAACAACAACACAGGTTGGTACATCATCAACACCCCTTGTTGATCTTGCAACAACAAGAGATCACCCAATCTCACAAGTAATTGGAGATATCTCAGTGGGTGTGCAAACAAGGAATCAAGTTAATCAAAATATTATGCACACCTGCTTTCTTTCTCAAATTGAGCCTCAAACCATACAAGATGCAGAGCAAGATCCAAACTGGATCATTGCAATGCAGGAAGAGTTGAATCAATTTGAAAGGAATAAAGTTTGGGAATTAGTACCAAGACCAAGGAACCAGCAAATTGTTGGAACCAAATGGGTATTCAGAAACAAGTTGGATGATCAAGGAATAATTGTGAGAAATAAGGCAAGACTTGTTGCACAAGGATATTGCCAAGAAGAAGGAATTGACTATGACCAAACCTTTGCACCAGTTGCAAGGTTGGAGGCCATAAGAATCTTCCTTGCATATGTAGCTCACAAGAGATTCAAGGTATATCAGATGGATGTCAAGAGTGCTTTTCTCAATGGAGACATCAAGGAAGAGGTTTATGTAAAGCAACCTCCAGGTTTTATCTCTCCAACCTTTCCTGATCATGTTTTTAAACTGCATAAAGCTTTATATGGTCTCAAGCAAGCCCCTAGAGCATGGTATGAGACCTTAGCTTGTTTTTTGTTGACAAATGATTTTAAAAGGGGTAGAGTAGACCAAACTCTTTTTGTTAGAACCCATAGGTCCCATACCCTACTAGTACAAGTTTATGTAGACGATATCATATTTGGGTCTACAGATTCAAACTTATGCAAAAAGTTCTCACAACTTATGCACTCAAAGTTTGAAATGAGTAGCATGGGTGAGCTTGCTTTCTTTCTTGGATTGCAAGTTAAACAACATGTGGATGGCATTTTCATTTCTCAAACCAAGTATGCTAGAGAATTGATTAAGAAATTTGGAATGTCTGAAGCATCCTCTATGAAAACACCTATGCCTACAAATGCTGTTTTAGATGCTGATGAATCTGGAAAACCAGTTGATCAGACAAGCTATAGAGCAATCATTGGCTCATTACTTTATCTAACAGCTACTAGACCAGATATAATGTTTGCCACATGCATTTGTGCTAGATTCCAAGTAAGCCCTAGAGAGTCTCACCTCACATTAGTTAAGAGGATTCTTAGGTATGTAAAAGGTTGTCCTAATCTAGGTCTCTGGTATCCACATGACTCAGGATTTGATCTAACTGGATTTTCAGATTCTGATTATGCTGGATGTAGAGTAGACAGGAAAAGCACCAGTGGAACTTGTCAATTCCTTGGTGACAGACTTGTCTCCTGGTTTTGTAAGAAACAAACCTCTGTGTCCACATCAACTGCTGAAGCTGAATACATGGCTGCAGGCAGTTGTTGCTCACAGATTTTGTGGATTCAAAACCAGCTCCTAGACTATGGGTACAACTTAGAGATGTCTAAAATCTTTTGTGATAATACCAGTGCAATATCTATTGCTCAAAATCCAGTTCTCCATAGTAGGACCAAGCACATAGAGATCAGACATCACTTCTTAAGGGATAATGTAGAAAAGAAGAAAATTGCACTAGAATACATTTCCACTGAACTACAAAGAGGAGATATTTTCACCAAGCCCTTGGATGAAAAGAAGCACTTCTTTTTCCTCAATCAGTTGGGAATGCTAGATGGAGACAGCATAAATTAAAACTCCAAGATTTTGAAACCCATAATTAACAGGAATAAGAAAATTTCATTTTAAAAAAATTTTCCTGTCTGAGTGGTTGCTCTGAGCTCTGAACTAAGCTCGACGCTGCGTCGAACGGAGATCGACGGTCCGTCGCCCTCAAAAGCGTCGAACGTCGAACTCAGCTTCTAGCATCGAACTAAGTTCACAGCTCCCTGGCTTCTTCAGTTTATCTCTCCCCGGTCGACGTCTTCGTTCAACGTCGACCAGAGCTCGACGTATAGCTTCAGCCAAAGCGTCGAACGTCGACCTAAGCTGGACGCTGTTGAGTCGTTTCAGTTCTCCTAGAGCCTTAGAGCGTCGAACTGAGCTTGACGTTCTTTCCTTTTCTGCGTCGAACCCTAAGTATAAAATCATTTTCTCATCGTCGTTCGCAGTTGCGCTTTCATATCTTTCTGCTCAAGCTTTCTCCCTCCAAATTCCTTAATCTTGATCTTGGAAGGTATTCTTTTTGCAGGAAAATGGCGATCACAGCAGGAGCTCTGGCGGCCATGAAGTTCGATTCTGGATTCGATATCGACTTCGACTCTTTTGATGGATCTCCACAATATTTTTTGGATATACTGGACCTCTTCAAGGAGCAACAACTGGTTAACTTTATGTCAACCAGGATCCCTCTCCCAGAGTCAGAAATCAAAGAGTGGAGTCTTACAGCAGTTATTTCAGATAACAATACATTGACTGGGAAAGTTTCAGGAAATGAGGTAGCCATCTCACCTCAAATCATTACAGAAGTTTTCAACTTTGCTGGTGGAGATGATGGCATAGAACTATCTGTGGAAGAGTATGCCTTGATGCTGGACAGGATGGGGCATGCTGCTGGTAACCCCTCTAAACTCCTCAAAGTTAACCTAGCCATTGAATATAGGTTATTAGCAGACATTACAGGCAAAGTGATCTGTGCAAAGAGGACTGCACATGATGCAATTACTAGGCATCAGTTCTGCCTTATGGCTGCACTTATAGATAAGAAACATCCCAACTAGGGATTGATTGTGTTTGAATTGATTAAGAAAAAATTGGATAAAAACTCTGTCCACTTTGGAAGAGTTCTTGGGTTGATTCTCAACCATTGCTGCCCTCAACTGCTTGTGTCCTCCAAGAAGCACATCAATGCTTCCAAGAGGCTCACATGTGCCCTAATTGGCAAGTGGGACAGAAGAATTGTGAATCCCAGGGCAGCAGCAGCAATGAAGTCCTCTGCAGACACCAGGACTGTAGTGGTCACTCCCTCTCAGTCCACTGGTCCAGAAGCAGGGACTGTGCCATCTGACTCTCTCACCCTCCCATCCACTTTCATCCCCTCAACCACAGTCATCTCATCCTCTCAACCTCTACCTTCCTCCATCTCTACCATCGCCTCCTCCCTTCCACCTCACACTACTTTCCTTCCCATAAGCTTGGATTCCTCCCCTCATGAGGATCTCTTTTCTTTTGACATGCATGAAGACTCCTTCATGGATGCCTCTACCTCCTCTCCTCATGAATTCCCCCATTCATCTACTTTTTCAGAGCTACTCTTTTCCTCCATCCATGAGCCAGTTACACCTCCACTGTCTGCACCTCCCTCAACATCTTCCTCATTTACAGTTTCTGCTACTCCATCTACCTCTACTCAAGTTCTCCTTGAGCAAGTAGCCCTCCTACCCTTAGCCAATCAAATCTTTGACCTTCTGTCCCCTAGGCTCTCCTCCCTCCTGGATGCCAAGCTGGCTCCTCTAATTCTTTCCCTGAGCACTCTTTCTGCCTCTGTCTCCTCCCTCTCCTCTCAGTTGGCATGCCCTTCTTCTGGGGGCCTAGAGTCAGCTACCACTGATTCTAGGCAGGGGGAGATGTCAGCAGAAGAAGAGCTGCCTCCTTCTTCAGTTCAGTTTGTTCAGACATGTTCAGAGACAGTATCTGAGGCTCCTCCTCCAGCTTCTGTTCAGAGCTTCTCCCCTCCAGCTCAGATTCAAGAAGATCTGTCCAGGGCTATTGTCCCTTTTCAGAAGATCCCTGATGCAGCAGTGGTAGCAGTGGCTCCTGCTAATAATGAAATTGAAATGTTAGCAGCTGTTGAAACTTCAGGTGAAGCAATTGAGACACCTGATGCAGTTGAGACCCCTGTCTCCCAAGCCCTTCAGGAACCAGCCTCTTTAGTCTCTATGGCTCCTGAGGCTGTGCTCTCTCATGCAGTGGTAGACTCCTCCTCCCCTCTGACAGCAGCTCTTCCTTCAGTTTCCTCCTCAGCAGCTCCAGACTCCATCAGTTTTCCTATCTCTAAAAGGAAGTACATAGATCCATATGAAGAATCTCAAAGTTCAGAAGATGAGTTTGCTATAGATTCTGATGACTCCTCTGCAACTATTGCAAGGAAGAGGAAAGCTAGATCAAAAGCTTTGAAAAGAGTTCCAATTGCCAGAGCTACAGACCATGACATTCCCTACTATATCAAATACAATTGTGAAATCACAGAGCCATGGATGCAGTACTCCCAAAATCAGAGAAAAGCAATGAAGAAGAAAAGAAAGTTTAATGAAGGACCATCCAAACCTGTCCATCAGCCTCCACCTCCACCTCCTACAGATGCAGGTGCAGGTGCTAGCCTATCTTCCAATCCAGCCCCTTCAGCTCTATATGGAAAGACATATCAAGCAAGAAGATATCAAGGAGACAGTCAGCAAAGGGGAGGTCAGCAAAGAGGAAACTATAGGGGCAGGCAGTCCAGAGGAAGATTAGGTTCTCAACCTTATCAAAGGGGAGGAGTCATTGATCCAACCCTTGGTCCCTATCCCTATAGACCTAGAGCTGACCTCACCCCAACTACCTCTCAAGAACTCCCCTCTAACAGATTTGAACCAGCTGTACCCTTTGAAGATCCTACCAAAACTCCAGCCTACTGGAAAGCTAGAATGACAGAAATGGCTGCTTTAAATGAGATTAATAAAGCTAGAGAAAAAGGTCTGGACACCTCTCATATCAGTACAATGTCAGACCAAAGAAAAGAGGAATTGGAGAAATATAAGTCTAAGAAATTCTTTGATTCAGACAGATATATGCAACTCCATCCTACAGCTGTACCACCCAGTGCAAGAGATCAAAAGTCTTTAGGTGCAGCTGATGATTACAGATCTAAAAAGGAAGCTTCAAATCCAAACAGAGAAATCATCTTCAAAAAGAGTGATCAAGACAAAGCCTCAAAGGGAAAGTAAAGTAAGATGCTTTAATTCTTTCTATATATGCTGGACTCAGGACATTTGAACATTTGTGCTGCTATATAATGTTATATATGCTGCTTTTTATTCTGTCATGTCTGGTTGTATTGTAGTGTATTGTATCTGCTTTATCTTTCTTTGAATCCCAAAATTCATGTAAATAGTAATCCTAATCCAAATAGGGGGGAGATTGTTGGAACACCCTATTACTATTTGGACCAGGATGACTATACTTCTATAGGGATTTTGGTTTGTGACCTCCTTGTTGTTATAAAGGTCACATAGGCTAGTTAGAATAATCTTCAGCTCGACGTAGAGTCGATCTCTGCTCGACGCAGAGTCGATCTCAGCTCGACGCTGAGTCGATCTCAGCTCGACGCTGAGTCGACCTCAGCTCGACGCAGAGTCGACCTCAGCTCTACGTGGAGTCGACCTCCGCTCGACGTTCCGTCGAACCCAGTTCTACTTATAGAAAACACTCTCTGGCCGACGTGTGTCGTGCTCAGATCGACGTTTTATTGTGAGCTCGACGCTTTTCAGACCTCCGTCAGTTTTGAATAGGAATTCAAATTCCTCCTGTCAGACAATTAATGCTGAAGATTTATTGGCCGTTACAGCATATCTGGTGCATGGCTCAAGGAATTTTCTAAGGAATGTCTGCCTGTCATTTCCTTTAAGGCATGGACAGTTAAGGAAAGCAATTAATGCTGACTTCCAACGGCTATCAAAGAAAAGGAAGGAGAAGACCCAGATATATAATTAATTTCTTGGATATACAGAATACAGACAAGAACATACACAGGACTTCAGCTTCTTTCTCTGTGTGATATTGTATTGAAAGCTCACTCACAGGAATTTTGATTGCTTCAGACACAACCCTCCAACCTTCTTGGATCATCTCTTGCTGGAGCAAATCAGATCTTTTGAAGACCTGTCACCCTTGTGCAGAGCTCTCCTTCCTGAACTTCTTCTTGATCTCAGGGGGAGCTTTGATAACAACTACAGATCCACTTTTGCTTCTCTCTGCTTGTTGATAGAGAAGACAACCTCATCCCTTTTTCTTTTTCTTTCTGTACAGGGTTATAACTCCCTTCAAAAGTTACTTTTGGTTTTGCTGAAACCTGGTCAAAATCAGCTCCTTTGGTTTGTGAGAACCTGGTCAAAAACTCTCTGGTGCTCAAGACACCTGATCAACTCATCTTGAAGTGGATTCCTATCAAGGGTGATAGAAGAGTGGATGTACCCAGATTTGGGGAACCACTATAGCTCCTTGTGTCGTCTGGATTGCTTGTCTCTTTGTGTTTTGCTTTGTGCTGTGAATTTCTTTTTACTCTGATTATTTGCTATAGCACCATACACTAAGTAAATACAAATTTTCTCTGCACACAAGTTTTATTTGCAAAATTATTTTAAATAACTCTATTCACCCCCCTCTAGAGTTAGGATTGATCTTATCCTGCACTTTCACCGACCATTCCCCCTATTTATTTGCCCACATTAGTTGACTTTTTAGGAAGTAGAACCGGTAGACCTAGTCCGAGTTTCTGTGTCACGCCCACTTTATTAGTTCCTACATTGGCATTGTATCAACATATTTATATTACTATGTTGAGCGCACTAGTATTTGGACTTTTCACCGCACCTCATAGACATGACTAAGTGTCACTTTTGATAGCTCATTTTTTTGCGTGTCTGACTACGGTTTCGTCCTCTACTATGATTGATTCTGATTCTTTGGCTATTATGCCTCTGCATGTGGTGTCCCCTATACAAACTTATATACTACACCCGGTCGCATGCCATTACGCACTGCCTTTTGATGACCCTCATTTTCACACATTAGTGAACACAGTTAGGTCCCTAGAGTTGGCGCTCACACATCCTTTCACATCTGGGAGCATCCAACTCAATTATTTATGATGAGCGGTTCTCCTTAGCATATCCTCATGCCAAACGTGAAAATATTAAATATAAAATTAAAACTGCAAATTTGGAGCCCATTAAAATCATCTCTGATTATAAGACTCCCGTGCCTCTTGACTTAACCCCCATATCCTCTGTATTTGGGTTGAGTCACGTAGCATATGGGTTCACTCGTCACGGTAGTAAGATACTTAGGCGCACAATTTAAAAATTAATCGCTCACTTTGCGTCCTATTTCTTACATGTAAGTTTATCACCGAATGAGATCGTGCATGGATACAAAACACCAGTCCATTTTGACTTGATTTCGTTACCGCCATATTATAGGTCAAGTCAATTCACACCAGATTTTGCCTCTCATGTTCAAAATTCATATAAGCACATAAGTGAAGCGCTAACCACACATTATACATCTTATCAATTGCATGCTAACATACAAAAAAGAGCGTTTCACTTTAAGGTTGGCGATTTAGTTTTGGTGCGTCTCTTCCCTGAACAGATGCCTTCGGGCACTTTAAAAATGTTGGTGAATCGACGAGCTAGAACTTTTTGGATATTAAATAAATGAGGAGAAAATGCATATCTTTGGAAGTTACCCACTAATTGGGGTATTTTCTCTATTTTTAATGTTTTTGATTTATCGCCATATGTTTCTCCACCACTTGAATTATCTGTCTGTCCATTTAGTTGTACTGCATTTTCTAGTGGGTTGGGGGTGAGCATGTTTCTGGATCGCTATCTTCATCGGTCTCCAATGGAGGTACGTTGATTGTTGATGATAAAACTTTTTCTCCTTTATTGCATAATGCTTTTCCTAGGTTTTCCGGGACCAATTTTTTATCTGACAGGTTTTGGTTGATGGGTGATGACTGTACTTCTGTGACTTGGATTTTCGAGCTGGACTTGCAACATGTTGATGCTGTTTTCGGCTACTTTCCCCTTCCGGGCCACTCATCGGTGATGAGTGCTTTTGAGTGGGGGAGGATTGATGGAGACGTTGCTGATGCAGCCTCCATTGATCCCAGTCTGAGAGAGTTCGTGGATTGGGATGATCGATGCTGCAAGCTCGAGGATGGGATTCTACCACGACGCCAACGCCGCCACCACTACATGTTAACTCTATCGCAGCTATATATTTTGATCGACGTCAGCCTCCTCCATTAAATAAAATATATAATTATTATAATTATATATTTTATCAATTTTTTATTTTTGCAATTTTATTTTAAAAGTTTTATTTAATGCATTTTATTATATTGCATTTTATTGTATTGTTTAAATTTCATGTAATGATGGGTACCTATAACAATCATAGTTTAATTTTGAATTTTGAATGAAAGAAATTATGTGGTGTAGGCTATATATAGCCATGTATTGTATCATTTTGATAAGAGAATGGGTGATAAGAATTTGAATCCCTAAATCTTCCTTGAGAACTTTTTCCCCCTCCTTTTCAAAATTTCGGCTCCTCCTATCCTCCTCCCCTCTCTTTGGCCGCCGGCCATGATCTCCTCACTCTCTCTCTAATCGGCTCCTCTCCACCTCCTCCTCCCTCTCCTCTCATATCTCTCATAAACTCGACCACTCCCTCTAGCCGCCACCTTTCCTCTCTCTTCCCCCTCTATCCGGCCAACACTTCTCCCTCTCCAAAACCCGAAAACCCACTTTCTTTTTTGGGTGAAATTCGGCCAAGGAAAGATCCCCCCTTTGTGATTCAAACTCCGGGCGTAAAGCGACGAAGGCGGGCGAGTTTTCTGTCCATCCGGCGTTACTCCGGCGGAGCCGTTGAAGGACGATCCAGAAAATAGTGAATCGGAATCATCCATTCCAATTGAGTAACGAGACCTTTCTACTTTTGGTGTTTCTCTCTAGATTTTCATTGTGGTGGATACTTTGGCGTGATCTTTGAAACGTTGAATTTATCGTGCTTTCTTCGTTTGATTTTGTTGTTCATCCTTGTTTTATTTAAGTTCAAAAGGTTTGACGAACCTTCATTTTCTTTTTTTCGGAGAGATCTATTGTTACCAAATCGTATCTTTTTTTGATAGATCTCTTTTGGTACAACCATTGCTCGACTGGACCGGGTTGGTCCCTTAATCCGGAAATAATATTGGCCTATAGCCATTATTCGATCATAATCAGTTTGGCTACCCGTACACTAGCATCTAATTAATAAAATTAAATAGTGTGTGCGTCGCGTTGGATGTTTTGTGCAAGTGTAGAATTGGATCGTAGAGAGGTATTCCTATGTGTTCGTAGATATTTTACGGTGTCAACGGTGGTCCTGCATCACACACTGCTACCCGTAGGGAGACACAACTCTAAGCAGTGGACAACTGAACGCATTCCGTTAAACAACATCTCACATGGACATAAATTAGTTTCATATAATTTTTTTCCAAATGATATCCAACACATTGTTATTATCAAGCACATCCTTATCAGTTCACATAGTTAAATCATTCATACCATCCAAACTCATCAACCCATTTGTTCACTAACCTCCACCAAATCATCTCGTTTAAGTACACTTCACTACACCATTTGTTCATTAAGGATCTATCCATCAAATGTCATTAACCATATTTTATCACGATTACTTATAGACTAAATTCACCAAAACATTAACGTTACTATACTACAATCTCTCTGCCAAATCCAAAGCTGATTCAACACAAACCCGAGAATAATATGTGCAGGAAAGATTACTGTACAACAACTTCGATCGTTCATTACCAAGTCTATGAGACTTATATGAAGACGTGTACCCATCCATTGGAAAGGTATTTCCAAGGACTACAACTTTGATATCCATTCCATCACCCAGATTAGACAATAGAGTACTCGAAACTAGCCTCGAAGTCTGCTGTGTGCAGAAAATATATTTCTGCACATTTACAGCCAGCAAGTTCGATCAGACTTTCCCGTGGCTACAGACCTCACATGAAAAATGTGCAACCACTCGTTGGAGAGGTATTTTCAAGGAATACAACTTTGGTGTTTAGTCAAAAGCCCAAATTTGGCCACATCATGTCCGAAAACGGCCTCAAAGTTCATTGCGCGCAGAAAATTGATTTCTACGCGCATCTTAAAGCAAAACGAATGGCATCAGTTTGATTTCCTCCTCTAACCGATATTCTCAAATCACATCCAGTGGTCCTCCTTCCTTATTCACCCACATAGGGCCACTTTATCTTCACGAAACCAACCCCCATCTTCACATTGAAGAAAGGAGAGGTTGAAGACGCCTAATCTTTAGGACACAAGTCCTTATATGGCCTCTTCCTAGAAGATCTCCTTCTCACAAATCAAGACTCCATTGAGTTGATATCTCTCCTAGGAATAACTAAAATCTAGCACCAAGGGTGTGGGGGGGGGGGGTAGGAAACACATCTCATTTCCGGCGGTTCCGACCATGGATCTCATCACTCTTCTTTGCGGCATCTTCTTCTCTTTCGTTGGTGTTCGTTCCTCATGGGAAAGAGAATGGAAAGACTTTCCCCCAAAAAATCCTCTCTGGCGATCTTGTTGCTCCTTCCACTTCCATCAGGGTTGCACAGTAACGGCTCGACAAAATGGAGAAGTGACGGCTAGGGTTTTCCCGTAAATGTCCTTTTATAAGATGAATTAGGGTTGAACCGCGTTGCTACGTGTCACCGTGTTACTGCACCACCTAATATTATATCAATTATGTCATTTTGAAAATATGCGTCTAATTTAATTCCTCTGGCATCAAACCCGAAAATTCAGGTTCAGAATGATATGAAACAGCAAACAGGGCCGAAAATTTGCCTAAGTTAAAGTGTTGAGTGCACTCAACGCACTCAACACCTAACCTGCCAGAACATTTTCTAAGTTAAATGGCGTTGAATGCACTCAACGCCTAACCCGCCAGAACATTTACTAAGTTAAATGGCATTGAGTGCACTCAACGCCGCGTTGAGTGCACTCAACGCCTAACCCGCTAGAACATTTACTAAGTTAAATGGTGTTGAGTGCATTGAGTGCACTCAACGCTGCGTTGAGTGCACTCAATGCACTCAACTCCTAGCCCACCAAAACATTTATTAAGTTAAATGGCGTTGAGTGTGTTGAGCGCACTCAACGTTACGTTGAGTGCACTCAACACACTCAACGCCTAACCCGCCAGAACATTTACAAAGTTAAATGGCATTAAGTTAGTTGAGTACACTCAACGCTGCGTTGAGTGCTCACAACGCAATCAACGCCTCACCCGCCAGCGAATTTAAATGGCATTGAGTGGTGTAGAGTCCACTCAATTCCTAACATTCAGAATGCTTTTTAAGTAAAATCCTGATCTAGTCATTGAGTCCAGTCGACTCACTCGACGCTCCCTAAACCTGAGTCAATTTTCTTGACTCAAAACGCGTACGAGGGGTCTTGCATGAAATGGGACATTACAGGTTTGGAATCATAGAAGTGAATGCTGAGAAGTAAATGCGGTTGGTGGATCGGCCTATTTATAAAAAAAATCGGTAATAATATGGTTTTTCCTAAAGGCGGCGGTGGTACGGTTAATGATTCCCGATGTTCCGACTCCTCATTTTCCACCTTGCATTGCCGGCTCTCCCCAAACCTGTAGAAAATCGAGAACCTCCGGGAAGAGCCCAGGGTAAAGGCAAACAGTGGCAGTGGGTGAGAAGTGATAGGCAGGGCGTGAGAATCAAGCATTCGCAAAACATCAAATGTAAAAGCACAAAACATAGAAAGGAAATGAAGGATAAACATAAAGGGGACTCTCGCTGGGCAGGAGCCGCGAAATAGTAGCAATAACAAATATAAATAAGTATTCATCGCCGCGTGGCGCAAGGGGTACAAAGCGAGAAGGGTAGGCTGAGAGGTTGGGGAAAGAGGAGGCCAAACCCCCAAGGCTCTATACTGTTCCCACCGCTAGCGACCCAGACCTCATTTCACCGACCTTGGAGGCAGTCACGGATTGAAGAAGGTCGTCAGGGCAATCAGTACCAGGTTGTCCAGGCGAAGTTGATCCCGAATCCGTGCGATGTACCTCCCTGGGGAGGTCTCGGCGGTAAGCGGGTCATGTCTCTCCAGTTGGAACCCCAGTTTTGATTTGGGCTAGGATCACTATTAGGTTGCTCAGACTGACACAACATGTATAGTCTAGGGTCATAGGATTTTCCACGGTTTTGCCTTAAAAGATTTCAAAGTTAAGGAATTCAGTTTGACGAAATTTGTCTCAGCTCGATGAAAGTCAAGATCAGCTCGATGAACTCAAAGTTCCAACTCAGAGTTGAGCTCAACGAAAGCTGAGCTCTAGTCGAAGAAATTTTGTCCTCAGCTCTGTAATCTCAACTCAACGATAGCTGAGCTCAGCTTGACGAACTTGGAGCTCAGGTATATGAATATGAAGCATCAGTTTGACAAATTCCTAGCTCAGGTTGACGAATTATTTGCTGAGTTTGACTATTTCTCTGCAGTTATGATAGGCAATTTTATTGGCAGAAGCAGAATAATTTTTAGGCTTAATTTTAGGCTAATAATTCTGAAGGCAGAATATTCTAATGGGATTAATTTCAGGCAGTTATGACTCTGACATTTCATGCAATATATTCTAATGAATATAGCCGTTTAGAGGCAGTATTAAATGTGAATATTATCACAGAGTTTATTGCAGATCAGAGTTAATGATTTCATTGGCAGAAGCAGAATAATTTTGAGGCTTAATTTCAGGCTAATCATTCTCAAGGCAGAATATTCTAATGGAATTAATTTCAGGCAGTTATGACTCTGACATTTCATGCAATATATTCTAATGAATATAACCATTTAGAGGCAGTTTTAAATGTGGATATTATCACAGAGTTTATTGCTGATCAGAGTTTAAATGTGGATTGTCGTTTTCTTTATCATCCGTTTAGAGGCTGTATCAGAATTAATGATTTCAAATATTTGAAATCTATTTAGCATTCTATATATCCTCATAAGTTTTTCTATCTCGAGGTTACAGAGTTATACACTCAGACAGTTACAGACTTACAAAACAACAAACTATCATTCAGACTTTCTGCTTCAGTTTTCTTCTAGCAAATAATCTTCATTCTAAGATCAACTTCAGAATCACACAGATACATCTACTAGAAAGAGAAGTATTCAAGAAGGCCTACACCCTAAGAAGAAAGGACTCCCTCACCTGATCACAAGCTCCATATCATCAGGGGGAGCTTTCTTCTTCAACATCAATCCACTAGATTCTCCCAGATTATTGACAGAGAAGAACATCTTAAACCTTTTTGTTTATTTCATTCAACTGTGTATAGGGTTCACTCAACTCCCTTCAAAAGTTATACTGTTGGTTTTTAAGTCTCCTGATCAAAAGGCTTAGGTTGGTTTTTGGGCACCTGATCAAAAGCTCAAAGGGTTGTGAGGTCTCCATTAGAAAATAGGTCTTGTGGTGGCAGGGCACCTGATCAAAAACCTATAGTGGATTCCTACCAGGGTGGTAGAAGAGTGGATGTACCCAGGTTTATTGGGGAACCACTATAATTCTTATGTCTTCTATGTTTGTTTATTTATTTGCTTGTGTGCTATGATATTCTCTGTTTATATATATATCACCATATTTTAATCCGCTATAAAAATAAGTAAATAATTTTTAATACTCTGTTCACCCCCCCCCCCCCCCCCTCTAGAGTAAACTTAAGTCTATCCCACACTTTCAGCTCCATCTCGCCAATGAGGTGGGTGTAGTCCCGCTCGACAATCGCCAGCTGCCGCTCCATCGTCCCGTGGATTATCTTCACTGCTACGGAGTTGGCTCACTACCACTGCGCGAGCTTTGACAGGATTGCCGCAACCCTCTGCCTCCGTGTCTTGCCACTTCCGAAGGCATCAAGAAAGTCCTCCATCTCGCCAGAGGAGGGGAGGGGCGAGTCTTCCCAATTTTCTTCTTCTTCATCTTTTTTAGACTTCGCCCCTGCACCTTTGGACCTGGAGGATAGTTTGTCAGATCAGAGGAGGAGCGAAAGGGAAAATGGTAGGTTCTCACATACCTGAGGTATAGCGGTGGCTTTCCGTCGACGGTTGGTGAGAAGGGCCGGGCCGCCCCTCAGGACTCTTCCCAAAGTGCAGGTGAAGCAGCTTGCCCTACCCGGGACGGAACGTCCTATGCTCCAAGGTCTCGATCTCGTTCAGTGGGAGGATAGAGGTGCCCTCTCCCTCATGAGGTTAAGATCCCGGCGTAGGTGCTAATGATTCAGTGGCAACCCCTCCAGCCGGGAGAGCCAGATCGGCCACTAGGTTGACAGGATCTTTGGGGGAGGGAGACCTAGGACTCTAGTCAATAAGGTTCAAGCTCCCAAGAGCAGACGATGCAAGAAGCATGGTCAGCAGAGGGAAAAACAGATCATTTAAAGCGAAAGCCACATCAGCGAAAGGGCAAAATACTCGGAGTTCTTGGGGTATCGGCCGGTGTAGTCGGAGGGGCAGCCCTTGAGACTGGCATTATAGCCCCCGAGACCGAGGGTGGATCCTCATTAGGAATGCCAGTTGTCTCGGTATCCGCCAGTAGAAATTCGGCGACGTCTTTTAGAACCGTCCCCTGCGAAAAGTGTGATACATGAGTGCGCAACACCATTCTTTAATAGTTCGTGCCAATGGGCGAGGAGAGAAGCGTACCTACGGCAGGGAAGAGGGGTTCTCGTCGTAGTTGGGGGTCAGGTTAGGCAAGGCTCGGTTCTCCTTTGAGCGGTCTCGCCTGACCAACTTGGCTCTATTATTTTCTTCGGGCAGGAGGTCTCACTGGCTGGTCGTTTAGAGTGCTCATCCGCTGGCCTCTTGTCCAATAGCCAAGGGGCAACCCCGTCGCAGTTGGCACTGACTTTCACCTGGGTCATGGCAAGGCGGGACTGAAGGGCTTGCAAAAGCAGTTTTTCAGCACATTCAACACACATCTTCTAAGCCTTGCGAGAGCCCAAGCAGATGGCAATAACGATAGGGATGGCCTGAGAACAGACCCGGTGGTGTATATATATATAACCATAGTGGGGACCACAAAAGATTCCATGCCAGATCAGCAAACGACTAGCGAATATTAGGTGTTGGACGTGTCTTTCCGAGGGCATGGCTAGCTCGCAAAGAGAGGGGATTGTGTACAACCCCATATTCGTTGGGTGGGACCTAAATACCCGTTGGGTCGGGATTGGGGTAGCCGTGGGCTAGCATTAAGCAAATTGGATCAAACATGTTGAACAGGCAGAAGGCTTCCCGCTCGATCATGCGTGAAGACTTGTGCCTGGGCAAGCGAGAGGCCCCTAGAAGGGGCATTGAATAATGCTTCTCCATTCAGCGTCCTTTGACTTTTGGCGTTGAGTGATGTTTCTCCACTCAGAGCCCTTTGGTCTTTTTTCTCCTACATGTGGTAGGCGGGAAGGCTAAGGAACGAGAGAGTTCCCACCCAGGGCAGGCAAGAGGGATGGCAGGCGGGAAGGCTCTCGCTCGTGTAATTTGTCGAGCTGAGCTCTTCGTTCATCAAGCTGAGTTCTGTGTTCGTTGAACTGAGCTCAGAGTTAACCCATTGGCTCCCGCCCGGGGTAGGCGGGAAGTCTCTCGCTCGTGGTAAGCGAGAGGCTAGCAGGGATCTGTGGAAAAGGCTTTTTCCCGATAGGGTCTAGCCAGGTAGGGTCCATGGGTGAAATTACCTGGATGCCCCTAGGTCTGCATTTAGCTCCTCGGAATAGCGGAGTTTGGCTTTTGGCAGACCAACACAGGGTATTTTGGTAATTTTAGGATGGAAAAATTATTCTTTTGGAAGACCAGATACTGAAAACCTATAAATAGACCCATGGAGGTCCTCAGAAGGCAAGCTTTCACAGTTTCTAAAATCTGATAATGCATTCTAAGGTTCTCCTTGCCCAACAATTGGCTTTGGAGGGGAAGCACTCAGAAATCATCCTGGTTAGTGGAGGGAACTGCCAGCTGAGGCTTAGGGTCAGTTCCTGGTTCTTTATTACTAGTTAGGGGTCTGGGTTTGGTAGATGTTGGTGTTGGCTACACCCCAAGGTCTAATCTCTCATTGAGGCCAGTTTTTAGCTTCAACAACTATCCCTCCGGCCTTTCTAGCAAATGTTAAACAAGGCACATCTCAATTAATTTGTCTCCTTAGAGATTACAACACGATCCCACTGGATCACACAGTCTCCACAGAGACCTTCCACATGCACTCAACCCAACCACCCAGTAATCACCTAATCACCTACCACAGGAACAAATTCCCCAAACAACAGGCTGAAACCACAGCCCTACTACACACAGATCTAATACTAGATACTACCACTCAGATCTATACCAGATCCTACACTCATCCTTTATAACTTAGGCTTTCAATACAGAACTCACCAGATCCACCCCTCAGCCTTTATAATCTAGGCTTATAACACAGATCTTGAGCAGACCCTATAGAATTTTAATTTAAAAATTGATTTGACTCAACTAAAATTAATCTGTGAGTCAATTGCTTCCCGAGCTGAGTGAATCTCAGCCTTTTCTTCTTCACGGTAATAAGGTTTATGTTCTTCAAGAATGTACTGCTTGTGCTGGAAGTAATCTCAGAACCTTGATTCTGATTCTACTGATAAAGGAGAGAGGATAGATCTTCTATCGGCTAACCTATTTAGTAGAACATAGATTGCTCTACCTCTTCTTCATAGATCCAGAGTTTGATCTTCAATTTTGGCTCGGCTTGGATCTTGAAGCAACTTCAGCAAGGGCTAGCTTTGGCTGATTCTTCTTCCTCAAAGAAATCCTCTGATCCTACTGTAGTAGATGTTGATTGCCACAGCTAACTCAGAAACCATTCAGAATCATCGATTCGATATTCTTGTTCCTGCAATAATAGTGGGGGAAGAAGATAAGTCCCGCTCCTCTATTTCGAAATGTATTTCTCTCAGAAAGTTTATTTGATCCTGATCTCATTCTCTATTTATAATCCCATCATCCAGCGAGATGATTGACACGCGTCGCTGCTTAATCGGCTGATTATATCCTTAGTTTCACCGAATGAGACAGACGACGACGTTAGTAATGGATTACAGCTCTTCCTATGTCATTTTGAACTTTATTGACTTTGATGATATCAGCTATTCTGGACTTAGAAAATTTCATACAAGTACCCAAGCATTTAGTGCGTTGAGTGAACAAGCTTTACTCAATGAATCTAGACTTAGAAAATTTCTTAATCTGTTAGGCGTTGAGTGAGTAAGCACCACTCAACGCTTTTTAACTTAGTCAACTTCTCAGCTTGTCCAGGCATTGAGAACAATGAGTGTATAAGCATCACTTAAATTTTATGCCTTAGCTTAATCTTCAGCCCTTTCTACATCCTTGGTGTTGAGAGCATTGATTGAACTATCTGCACTCAATGATTCTGGACTTAGAAAAATTCTGCTCTACATGGAAGCATTGAGTGTGTTGACTACACTCAATGATTCTGGACTTAGAAAAGTTCTGCTCTGTATGAAGGTGTTGAGTGTGTTGACTACACTCAATGATTCTGGACTTAGAAAAATTCTGCTCTGCTTGAAGGCGTTGAGTGTGTTGACTACACTCAATGATTCTCCCTTTGGCGTTGAGTGAGCTGACTTCACTCAATGTTATTGTACTTAGACAGAATTTTTTGTCTTTCTTCCAAGGCTTTGACTGAATGGCGTTGAGTGATCAGGCTTCACTCAATGCTTTTGGACTTAACCAATTTTCGATGATAGATTTGCATTGCCTTTGACAGAACTAGCCAGACTCAACGCTTTTGGCTATATTGCGTTGAGTGAGTTGACTTCACTCAACGCCTGTAGACTTAGCAACATTTCTGCAATGCCAAACCTTAAATCTATGACTGCCTACCCTCTCTCAGTGTTGTTAGCTGTATGGCGTTGAGTCAATTGGCTTCACTCAATGCCTGTGGACTTAGTAGTCATTTTTCTACACTACAACTTGTTGGGCTTTGACTATGCTGACTTCACTCAGCGCTATTAGATGCATGGTGTTGAGTGAACTAACTTCACTCAATGCTTGTGGACTTAGTCATTTTTCTTCACTGTCACTTGCTTCTGGTTCGTCTGGCGTTGAGTGAGCTTGCTTAACTCAATGCCTGTAGACTTAGGCAATTTCTTGCCTTTTCAATCAGCTTCTATGAGTCCACCTATCAATGTCACTTGGACCACCTGTCCAATCAATATGACATAGACAAACCTGCATGCATGAATTTAAACATACATCAAATAAAACTATGTGTATACCATTGACTTGTTTGACTTCTTACAAATCTAGGTCATTGAGATCAATGGACCCAACAAGACCCACTTTTGAAATAGTCAATCGCCAAAATTTTTGCGAAATATGGGGTCACACATAAACTCTCCACCGCCTATCACCCCCAGATGAGTGGTAAATCTGAAGTTGTGCTAAAACACATTTTAGAAAAAACTATTTCTATGAATATGAAGGATTGTGCACTAAAACTCGATGGTGCGTTATGGGCCTATCGAATAACATATAAGACAGCCATCAGCTGCACGCCGTATCAATTGGTTTATGGAAAAGTTTGCCACCTTCTGGTCGAGTTAGATCACCATGCATTCTGGGCACTTAAATTATTAAATTTAGATACTACCCTAACTGTCGAACAACAAAAATTTCAGCTAAATGAACTCGACGAGTGGCGCACAAATGCGTACGAGATTAATAACTTTATAAAGAGCGAACAAAGTTTTATCACGACAAAAATATCAAATCTCCTAAAAAAATTTCGCCTGGCAATCTCGACCTTCTTTATAAATCTTGTCTTCGCCCCTTTTTGGGAAAGTTAAAATCGAGATGGTCCGACCCCTTTATCATTAAAGAGGCTTGGCCATATGGGACGATTCTTATTTCCCACCCGGAAAAAGGCACTTTTAAGGTGAACGGGCAGCGCCTTATGTTATACCTCACATGAGACACACCATTGGAGAAGAGTGATATGTACGACCTTCTGCCCTAAATTTTCGTCATCGCCATGTTGGCCAAGCTCACAACCTTAAACAAAGCGCTTGTGGGAGGCACCTCATAGTTATCCCTAAAATTTTTGTTTGTTGATTTCGTTTTAGTAACAATTTTTTGCAGGATTTCTGTTACTGTCTTCCCCTCCTTCGCTAGCAGGGAAGCCATCTTTCCCCAGTCCAATCTTTTATTTTCATCCTCTTCATACTTAGCTTTAAACATTGGGGACAATGTTTAATTCTAAGTATGAGGGAATCTGTCCTCATTTAAGTCTTTCCTTATTTTAGAAAATTTCAAAAAATATTATAAAACTTTGAAAATCTCAAAATAAATTCTCCTTGTTTTTAAACACTTAAAAAACAAACTAAAATTATATAATTGTAGTTTAGACTAATTGTGGTAGAATCAATAGTACCCCTTGCTTTATGTTTTGTTATTCTCAAAATCTTTTATATAAACTTAGCTAGTTATAATTTTTTCTAATCCTTCTTCTAAATTATGTTGTACGAGTAAATTGTTGGTCAGGTTGTGTTTCTAATTCTAGGTAACATATCAATTTGAAATTTTTTCTAAAACTTGTACTTCTTTATGTTTTTCTTCTTTTTTTTACTTTCTTAAAAGTTCTTCATCCACTATTTTCCTTCTTGTGTTTAAAAATTTTGTAATGTTAACTTTGAATTAATGTAGTAGTTGTGAATTATCCTAGACACTTATTATCATTATATTCATGATAATTTCATTACTCTCTATTTGTTATCTAAGACTTATTCTATTCGAAATTCTTCAAAACTTATGCTCTAAATGAATTTAGGAGCATGAAAATGATTTAGGATATTTTTGAATTCATTTGAGACTTCATGCCAACTTTTTAAATTAATACTTAGTTAACCTCTTTTGGGCCTTTTTCTATGTTTTACTACCTCCACTTATCATCTCTCCAATGCTAATTTTTCCAACCTATTTGGTCACACTTGAGTTTTATTTAAATTTCATGATAGGGTTGTGGGATATTTGGAGAACCTCAAAAATGGTAGGATCAAAAGATAATTATTCAAGAAACATGTGTTTTATTTAAAAAAGGTTGTGTTTGGCCAATTATAAAAGAAAAAAATATTAATGGCCTTTCGTTTGAAGAAAAAATTGTTATATCAAAAAAAGAAAAAAAAGAAAATTGCTTAAACTTTACCTCATGGTTGAAATTTCTATAAAACTCAAGCTTTGGTTTAGTGTGATTGTTAGCCACCAATTTTATCTTTGAATACCATTCTAAATCATATACATAAGCCATGTCTTGATCCTAACAAAGTCCTTTTGATTCATGCACCTAGGTTCATTTTTAGTTAAGTAGTGAAGAAGATTAGATTAGCTCAGTTATTGGGTGCAAATTTAGATTCTTGATTTTAGATTGATATGATTATAAATTTTCTCTTAGGGAATTGTAACAACTCAATACACTATTCCTTCGTTATATTTCATTGATTTGTTTAAAGACATTTTGCGAAAATGTTGGATGATTGATTTTTGTTAGTAAAGATTTAAAGTATTACTTCATTATTAAGTAAAAGCTTTAGGTTTATCTTTCATTTTCTTACTCTCAGACTTTCGCAGGGTACTCGTGCATAAAATAAATAAGTCTTTTAATTAGTTACTTTTATGTTGAGTAGTTTTTTATATCTTTGCTTGAGGACAAGCAAAGCATAAGTATGGGGGAATTTGATAATACTTATTTTAGTCTAAATTACTTGGGTAAATCCATACATTTTCTTGTTTAAAAGGATATACTATATGAATTTTGAGCCTATAATAAGTTTCTTTTATAAAAATTGTTCTAACTTGTTGATGCAGAAAATGCGCTCTGCTCTGCTCGAGGGTGGAGCATGTTTGATCCGGGTTGCAAGGGTAAAGGAGGTGATGAGGACTGCTGAGCCACTAGTTACTTTGAGTCATGAGTGAAGAAGAGAGAAAGAGAAAAATGAGTTGGCCGCTAGCAAGCGGCGAGACCATACTTCACCCGCCACGACAAATTCCACTCTGGCGGCGGGCTTTCTCTTTATATAAAAACTTGTATTACAACTGAGCTTAAGTTCTCTTACATAGAGAAAAGAGAATAAAGAGGAAAAATAAAATAAAGGAAAAAGGGGAGCGGGCGGCTAGAGAAGAGTAGGCCGCTCAGGCCGCTGCGGGCATCTCAGACCATACGGCTTTGTGCCTCAGGCCGCACAGTTTGCCTAGCCGCGTAGGTCGCGAGGCTGCCTGATGTTATCTGCTAGTTTAGGCCGCTCCCTGGCTAAGATCGCAAGGACTAGTCACTCGGCCTGTTTGTCGAGGCCGCGAATTCTACTACTAATGACAAGCCAAGGGTCTAGCCACTAAGGCCAGCCGCTGTCTACCAGGGTAGGTTGTTGATTTCCTCATAGAAGGAGCCAAGTTCGAGAGCTTAGCTGCATAAAGTAACCGCTGTGGTCGCCCGGGTAGACTTGAATACTATCTGCTTATAGTGCTTGCGGGCATAGATTTGTATCCGCAGAGTTGACACTCCAAGTTGCATCCTCTCCCCCATCCCTCCAGAAAGAGAGGTATGGGGGCCTATTTATAGGCCCAGGGTGGAATCTTCTAGAAATGGGACTAGTGACGTCACCCCTACGGTTTAATTAGATTGAAATGGAGTCCTCCTATGCTGGGCGAACTGGGGAAGAGGTCACCCATTACTAGGCGGACTGGGAATGGAGGTCTCCTGTTGATGCACAAAATGCGAAAGGGAAACCGGCACCACCAGCTAACCGTTCGAGCACTGGGGAAGGAATGGGGAGGAGACTGTCGGCTAGTCGGTTACTAGCGGCTAGGAATGGCGGATAAGACCGGATAGAGAAAAGAGAAAGGACTGCTATCAGCGGCAACACCAGAGTTCGCCCGCCGCGGCTTAAATGCCCCTCCTGCGGCGGACTTTCTTTTTATGAACGGGAAAATGGTTACAGCGGTTAGCCTACTGAGACCGCGCGGACAGGATACCCGCCTGAGAAGGATTTCGAATCCGCTGCCACAGGCGGCAAGCTTGGGGATTCGAACTCCGTTCACTGAAAGGTACTGTTCACGCCTATTTATAGGCTCGGGGGCCTGCCCAAACGGGCAAGGCTAAAATTACAGGCTGCCCGAGGTACAGGAGAACCGGGCAGCGGTGACGGGAAATAACCAAGAAAGAGAAGAGGGCAGAGGAAAGGCCGCGTGGCCTGGCGGGCCTCCTCTGGCGAGTTGAGAGTCCTGGCCTTTGGACGGGCAGATCTGAACCCCCTCTGACGGCGACCTGGGATATAGGTCGTGCAGCTTGGATAGGGACAGGCCGACCCTTAGATGATGACTGGAATGGAACTGGCGGCGGCCTGACGGAGAGGCCGCCCGGCTTATCTGTCAACAAGCCGGTTTGCTGAGAATGGTGGCTAGAAAGAACAAGCCGCCCGGACTTGAAAACCTGGAGAACTAGTCGAGGATTCTGGGTAAACATAATCCCCGCACATTTCTAAGTTTCTGAAAAACTTCGGAAATGTAGAACTAAGCCGGAGACCGCGACTGCCATTATTGCTCCCGCGTCTATAAAAGGCTGAGGGCCCTTCCATTTCGTCAAGATTTCTGTCAAACCACGGGTCACTATTCGCCACTTGCGGTTAGGATCCTCTAAGCCGACAGGGACTTCTACAAGATGGACGTCATGTCCTCGATGCTAGTTCGCGAAAAGAAGTCGTCTGAGTCGAAAAAGAGGAGCAGGAAAACGGACAGTTCTGACCAACAGCCTGAGAAGAAAACTGAGAAGCCGATCACCACGGCGGCTTCTGATTCTGGAAAGAAACCGATGGAAGCCATCGCGGAATCCTCTCAGGCCGCGATCAAAGTATAAACGATTTACAAATCTGCTCTCCCGCAAGCCGGAACCACCAAATCCTTCGACATTACCTACTCACCATCAGGTGAACCCCTCTTGAAGATCGCCGGGGCGGAAGAGAAGAGTGTTGACTCTTCAAAACCGCGCGGGTTTCCCACATCTGCTGACTTGATCGTCGTTGATGAGGACGACTCAGAGAAGCTACTGGAGGCCGAGCGGTCTCTGACTGAGAAGAGGAAGCGGACAGAGACAATAGTGGGCCACTTGAAGCGATATAAGAAAAAGGACGAGACTCTTGAGGAAAGGATGAAGAGGAAAGCGCGGAAGATGCGGGTTGATAACCGTAATGTTTCTGTGAAGACCGGAGCGGCTAGTGTCCAGTATAAGCCGTGGGAGAAGGAAGTATCTGAGAGTCCATCGACTCCATCCCCCAAGCCGAACGAGCCAGAGAGCACGCCGGCGGCTAGCGATTCCCTGAGCGACATCTTGAAGGGTATGGAGAAGTTCCAGCAGCAAGACAAGTTATTGGAAACTCCGCCGGCTTCTGAAGAGGTCGCCGACGTTGATGTCGAAGTTATAGGAGAGAAGATTGGCGAACCGACTCCCGCGGTTTCAGAAGGGGTTGAAAAATTAAAACTCAGAGAGAAAATAAAGGAGATGAAGGAGTTAATCGCCGGGAAGCAGGTGGCAACTACATTTCCCGCCCTGCAAGGTAAACAAGAAGAGGTTAAGCGTATTGTAAAATTCTACAAGTTGCGGTCACGGAAGAAGGGAGCGGACACAATTTTCAATCCGTCGGCGAGCTTCTTCCTGACCACGGCACAGCTGAAAAGCAATGCTAAGGAGACCGCGCGGCTATGGAAAGAAAAGCTAAAGCGAGTAGACTCTGAAAGGTTTAGGCGACCAGCGGCTAGACTTGATACTGCGGCTTTTGACGGAGAGATAACCACCAGCTGTTGTCTCGTTCTAATGAGATCTTTTAAAAGGTGTCGGTCATGTTACTTAATATAACCACTTGTTTATTCGCTGCAAGTGCGCATGAAACTGCCATCAAGCCGGGCAATTTGATGACTTTCTTACCTCCACTTATTCCACCACTACCTCCAAGTGTCCGTGACCAAAGGATGGCCGAATTCCAGGAGGAGGTCACCGCCTTGCAGGCTAGAGTAAGGGAGCATGCCGAGGCACTTCGAGGAAAGGAAGAAGAGTGGCGGATTCAAGAAGAAAATCAGTGGTCTATGCTGGAGGCCGCTGAAAAGAGAACTCAAGAAGTGTTGGAGGACTTGGAGCAGGAGAGAGGAATGATGCGGTCTGAGCTGGAGATCGCCGAGAAAAAGACGCAGGAGGCACTGGCCAACATGGATTTGGCGAGAGAAACAATGCAGATTACGTTGGAGACCGCTGACAAAAGGGTGCAGGAGGCACTGGCCATAGCGGATGCGGAGAGAGCGGCAAAGCGGACTGCGCTGGAGGCCGCTGACCAAAAGATGCAGGAGGCCCTGGCTAGCTGGGAGGAGGAGAAGATAACGATGCGAACTGCACTGGAGGCCGCTGAGCAAAGAACACAGGAGGCGCTGGCCAACCTAGAGCAAGAGAAGACAGAGAAACTTGACATGCAAGCTTTTGTTCTGATGGCCGGCCGGATTGAGAGGGAAGGGGCGGACATCGCTCGACTTGAGGAGGAAAGGGATAAGGATCAACCAGAGGAGGCCGGCAGAGGTTTGCGACCTGCTGGGATGACTACTGAGCAGCAGCAACTACCAAACCGCCCGGCTTCCAGAGAGACTTCGGACTCACCAGTAGTCGCGGCGGCTAGGCAGGTCGCTTCTTCTGGCGACCCGGGAGATCGCGCTCTACCGCTGGTTCCATTTGCCCGCATAGAGCGTGATACCTCGCGGGTTCATCGGACTCTGCACTCCATCCACAACCTTGTCAGTCAAGTGTATGTCCAGCTGGTACAGGCCGGAGACCAAGTCGCGCGAGTTGGTCGAGAAGCTCCAGAAAGTGGAGAGAAATAATTATGAGAACTCTATTCGGCTTTGTAAATAGCATCAACTCGTGATGCCGGACAGTCTGATTGTTGTGAACAATTGTTGTATATTTAACTGTATGCTACTGCGAATTTCTTGCGGCTCTATGCGGTTTGAATATCATAGATGCTATATTTTTGCTTTGTGAATTTTGCTAAGTACAGGAACTTGGCCGCGCGAACTGCCGAACTGTTCTGCAGTTTGAATACTTTCTCTTGCAGGTTAGGTCGTGCGGCTAGATAACAAACCACGATTTGACAATCATCACTGTAGCTGTGTAGAAAATCTATAAAAGGAGATGATCCAGGAGACTTCGGCACAAAAGATCAGGACGCGAGCTAAAGAAAAGTCGATGCGGTCTGAGAAAACTTCTGTCGTCAGGACCGATGCGGTTCATGCCTTCCATTCGGCGGACCACAAAGAAGGTCGGCTTACTCAAGCCGAGCTAGATAACTTTGTAGAGAAGTACACTAAAGACAGCCTGTTGCTCGCGCGGCTTCCTCTTCCTTACGAACGAATCAACACCTCTGCAGCAAACCAGATCGCCATTCCTGTCGATCACTTTGACTGCGGCTTCCGCTTCCCCGTGCTGATGGAAGCCATAGCGGTCTTCGACCACTATGGAGTAGTGCCAGGACAGCTGCCGCCGAATTCCATTGCAGCTATCTACAGCTTCATCTCCTACTTGAGGTCAGAGAGAGTTCGCTTCTTGATAAAGCTGTTAAGAGAATGCTTCTCAGTCTGATCTATTCCGAACTCTGGAACAAAGATCTTCAGAGGGCATCTGTACTTCGGCTGCCGGGGGCTGAAGGTCGTCAACCTGGCGAACAAAATCCCGAATTGATCAGAGAGGTACCTGATCTTCGCGGGCCAACTCGGACTCTTGCCGGTCCATCCGCAGGTTCGCGACGAAGCCGCTTTTGGCAGCAGCGGGCTGGACGGCCTGGAGAAGGATATCTTCGACTTCTTCAAGGGGGAGCGGCTAGACGTCGTCCACTACCTCCCGCTGCTCCCAACTATGGAGGATGTTCACGTGGAGGACAGTAAGTATCAGCCAACCGAACTGCTCAGCTAGCCGCGCTGCTTGCCATCTGACTTGTCAAATTTGCCTTACAGCTGTCGTTGCGGTTCCGCTAAACAAGCCGCTAACTCCTGGCGGCCTAAACCTTACACCGCGGGAGAAAAGGGCCAAGAGGGCCAGACAGGAGCGAGCTGAAGAGGAAGGAGCATCGGACTCCTCGAGCGACTTCACGTTGTATGGTATGGGCAACCGCTTGAAGGATCTCCACGGCAACCCCACCATGCAGTGGAGTGCCGATGGCGAATCAGTCCAAGTTTCCACCGCCCTCCCTAACTGGGGGAAGGAAACGATAAGCCGCCACGCCTCCCCGGCTTGCGCGGCTTTGTATGGTAGGCGCAACCTGAAAGCGCTGAAAAAGATACCAGAAGAGCATTTCTCGCGCTTTGTCACGCAGGTCGGCGCGAGAAGCCTCGTGGCTAACCACTACATGGGCCTGGCCCATAGGCGGTTAGTCACAAGTCAACCCGACCTGAAGCGGCAACTCGCCGAAAAGGATGAAGAAAATGCACGCTTGAAGGAATTGAATGCGGTAAGATATTACCTGATTTTTGCGGCTTCATTTATCAAGCCGCGCGGACTGACCTTTTTTCTTCCTTTTCTGAAAATGTATGATCCGGCCAACTCGGCCTTCCAGGACGCGGTCTTTCCGCAGCTAGTCCAAGGAATCGACGGAGCGTTGAAATGCCTTCGAGATCGCGGCGGCCTCGCCCCAGGATTCACCGACTTCACCTGCGCCGACCTGTACCCACCCTTGAAGAAATGGGTGGTCGCGGTTTATCGAGCGATGAAGGGCAAGGAGAAGGTCGATGGAGAGGGCGAGGGCAAGGCAGAAAATGAAGAGGAGTACAGCGAAGTAAGCAGGAGCGAGATCGCTTCTTCAGAAACCGGCGGTCAAGCATCTGAGACCGCACGGGTTGAAGCCGTGAGGTCAGAGACCGGGGAGTCCGGCAGTTCGCACACGTCTTCGTCTGACAGCGGCGAATACTCGCCGTCCGAGGTCGATGTCGATGGTGAATCGGACTCCGGCGCTCCTGCGTCTAAAAGACTAAAGCCGGATAGCTAGGACAAAATACTTGTAATAATTTTCCATCTTTTTGAGACCGGCGATACGTTTTTGTAAACCGCGCGGTCTACCTTTTGTACTTGACAGTAAAAATGAAAACATTTTACCTTTTGTGAAAATCCATTGTACTGCAATTTTACTTACTTGCTTATATATGCGGCTTAATCTTTCTTACTCGCTTCCGACTTAAGAAATCTCATTGATGACTTCGCCGAATAATAAGTACTTCTATTCCAATTAAACTTGGATAAAATACCAGTAGCCAAGTATATTAGTTCATCTACAAGTTTATAACAATCTGATTACCCTTGAACGTATTTATAGCCATTAACCGGGCGGTCAGGAGAGTATTCGCCAAGAACGTAAAGCAGTTCTGCTGTTGCCGGCTATCATTCATATGCAATGTGAGGTCGCACGACTAATATAGTTGATTGCCGATAGGCCATAGCTTAATTGGAGATCAAACAGGTATATAGCGATCAATAAACCGCTCGGCTAAGTAAATAGACTGATAAGAAACTTTAATAATCAAACTGATGGTGGCGGCCTGTCCGAACATTAATGTAGATCACGCTTCCAATATGACTCAAGGGTAGAGAATAATACCATAAGGCGGCGGACTGGAATCATCTGACAGAATCAAGTCGGCCGAATTCCTGAGTTTACTAGTAATAAACCGGCAGAAATGCCATTAGCCGAATAAAACAAACCGGAATATGTAACTGCGCGGTCTGCGCACTGTGTAATGTAAATTGACTAGACTGTAAGACCGTGAGACGGTGGATAAGCTGGAATGAATAATTGTGAGGTCTATGAACTGATCAGCATAACAATAATAATATATGAAAACCATAATTTATCTACCACTGTAATTTGCAGGTTGAAAGGATAACAAAAATTCTGCCTGCACTGTCTTACAACATAGACCAAGAGTCACAACTCTCCTAAAGAAGATCTCATTTCAACTCATCTGCGAATGATTCGAGCGGGATTTATATCGGCGACTGATGTCGAGCGGGGTTGCCACTACACATCTTCGACTGATGTCGTGTGGGAAGTGGAGGGCCAAATAAGTAGTATTATTTTTTTTATAAGTAAATGTCCACATACGCATGTCAATGTTAAATGTAAAGCTAAGAAGCAGAATTTAGAGAGCATATGAAGTCTTATTTCTAGTGGAAAGCTTAGTAAAAGGATATGGGCTTGAAGCCTGATTGAACCCAATTGTCGACGATTGTTGAGATATATTTGTGAAGCTGGATGCTGGTGAGGACCGATTTGCTGCTATATCTATTACAACTGTCATTATGAAAAGAAAAGAAATAAACGCAAGAAACTCCGAACACGTGGGAGATACACGAAATATATAAACGAAAGACAAACAAGATCACTTCAAACACTTCCACTATCTAACAACAGAATCTTCATTTGCAACATCGGCTTTGTCAGTGGAAAATGTGCTGGAGGATCATAGGACAACATAGTCTTGTAATTTCCTTGCCTTTGCGAATTGATCTGCTAGTTTCCGGAGAGCCCGACAATCTTCTGTGTTGTGACCAATATCCTTATGATATTTACAAAAAAGTTCCCCGTGTCGATGTTCAATCTTTGATTTCATACGTCGAGGCTTTTTAAATTCTTTCATACTAGCAAGAATTGGCAGAAGATCTTCCATAGAAATTTTGAACTTGACGTACCTGTCTGAATACCTTTCATACTTGAGTGTTTTTGGATCAAAAGACATGATAGGACAAGCTTCCACAAACTCTAATGATTTATCCTATTGTGGAAGTTTCAAAGAGTTTTGGGAAGAACCGGGTTGATGACAAGAATTTTTCTGATGTTCCCTAGCCATCTGATTCAAGAAAGATATATAGTTGGCGTTTGCTGCTTCACCCATTATGAACCGATTAGCTATTTTAATTAGATCTCCGTAAGTCTTTGGCTCCTTTTTGCTAACTTTAAATTTGAGAGGACCTTCTCGAAGTCCACTCATCAAGGCATATTTGTAAAAGTCTGGATGAACGTTAACGATATCGAGCGTTTCCTTTTGAAACCAATCAACGAAATGAGCAGTAGGCTCATCAACTTCCTGCTTGATTTGGAAAAGAGCTACTGGGTTCCTCTTCCGCTTCCTGAAGGTATCAAATCTCAAAAGGAATTGTTTCTGAAAATCCCCAAAGCAATTGATAGACCGAGAAGGTAAACCATGAAACCATTCCTGAGCAAGACCATCGAAGGTCATTAGAAAAAGCCCTGATTCCATCCGACGTGGCTTTTAAAGAAACAGCCGCTTCAAATGCTTGTAGATGTGAAATTGGATCACTAATCCCAGAATAGCGTGACAAGAGAGGCTCTCTGAAATCATCAGCAACGGTATCCCAGCGAATTCGATCAATGAACGGAAAAGAAACTTCCTCTTCCCTCTCTAAGAGATCCCGAGTAGATGATAAGAAATTACTGTCATTCCTTGGGAGATTCATTGCAAATAATAGATAACCAACACGTATCTAGAGACCGCCGAACAGCTGCAGTTTGACCGAGCGGATAGAATGGCAAGCGGTTACTGAACAGGTTAACCGCCCTTGCCGCTGCTTGCTCGACTAGCCGCTAAGCTCTAGCGGTGGAGCGGTCTGACAATATCTAGCCGCGGATTTTCACCAGCCAACCGAGATCTGAAGGTCGTGTGTTAACTGTTGATGCACGAAATGCGAAAGGGAAGCCGGCACCACCAGCTAACTGTTCGAGCACTGGGGAAGGAATGGGGAGGAGACTGTCGGCTAGTCGGTTACTAGCGGCTAGGAATGGCGGATAAGACCGGAGAGAGAAAAGAGAAAGGACCGCTATCAGCGGCAACACCAGAGTTCGCCCGCCGCGGCTTAAATGCCCCTCCTGCGGCGGACTTTCATTTTATGAATGGGAAAATGGTTACAGCGGTTAGCCTACTGACACCGCGCGGACAGGATACCCGCTGGAGAAGGATTTCGAATCCGCTGCCACAGGCGGCAAGCTTGGGGATTCGAACTCCGTTCACTGAAAGGTACTATTCACGCCTATTTATAGGCTCGGGGGCCTGCCCAAACGGGCAGGGCTAAAATTACCGGCTGCCCGGGGTACAGGAGAAATGGGCAGCGGTGACGGGAAACAACCAAGAAAGAGAAGAGGGCAGAGGAAAGGCCTGGCGGGCTTCCTCTAGCGAGTTGAGAGTCCTGGCCTCTGGACGGGCAGATTTGAACCCCCTCTGACGGCGACCTGGGATATAGGTCGTGCGACTTGGATAGGGACAGGCCGACCCTTAGATGATGGCTGGACTAGAACTGGCAGCGGCCTGACGGAGAGGCCGCCCGGCTTATCTGTCAACAAGCCGGTTTGCTGAGAATGGTGGCTAGAAAGAACAAGCCGCCCGGACCTGAAAACCTGGAGAACTAGTCGCGGATTCTGGGTTAACATCTCCCCTGATGGGCGGACTCGGAGAGCAGGCCACCCCTGTTGGGTTGGCCTTGAGGAGCAGGCCGCCCCTACTGGGCAGACTCAGAAGGCAGGCTGCCCCTGCTTGGCAGACTTAGAATGCAGGTCGCCCTTGCTGGGCAGACTTAGAAGGCAGGCCACCCCTGCTGGGTGGACTCAAAAGGCAGGCCTCCCCCCACTGGGCGGACTCAAAAGGCAGGCCACGCCTATTAGGGGGACTCAGATGGCAGACATCCCCTGCTAGGCGGACTTAGAAGGTAGGCAGCCCCTACTGGGTGACTCAAAAGGCAGGCAGCCCCTTCTAGGTGGACTCAGAAGGTAGGCTTCCCCTGCTGGGCAGACTCAAAAGGCAGGCCGCCCCTGCTGGATGGACTCAGAAGGCAAGACGCCCATGCAGGGTGGACTCAAAAGGCGGAATGCCCCTGCTAGGCGGACTCAGAAGGTAGGCCGCCCTTACTAGGCGGACTCAGAAGGAAGGACGCCCCTATTGGGCAGACTCAGAAGGTAGGTCGCCCCTCCTAGGCGTACTTATAATGCAGGCCCCCTACTGGGCGGACTCAAAAGGCAGGCTGCCCCTACTAGGCAGACTCAGAAGGCAGGCCGCCCCTGCGAGCAGACTAAGAAGGGAGTCCGCCCCTCCTGGGCGGACTCAGAAGGTAGAATGCCCCTATTGGGTGGACTTAGAAGGCAGGCCACCCCTACTGGGCGGACTTAGAAGGCAGGACGCCCCTACTAGGTGAACTCAGAAGGCAAGCCACCCCTACTGGGCGGACTTAAAAGATAGGTTGTCCCTGCTGGGCAGACTCAGAAGGCAGGCCGCCCTTGCTGAGCGGACTCAGAAGGCAGGCCGCCCCTGCTGGGCGGACTAAGGAGGCAGGCCTCCCTTTCTGTACGGACTCAGAAGGCAGGCCGCCCCTACTGGGAAGACTCAGAAGGCAGGCCGCCCCTGTTGGGCGGACTCAGAAGACAGGGCGAACTCAGAAGGCAGGTTGCCCCTGCTGGGTGGACTGAGAAGGAAGATCGCCCCTATTGGGAGAACTGAGAAGGTAGGTCGCCCCTGCTGGGTGGACTCAGAAGGCAGGCTGTCCTTACTGGGCGGACTCAAAAGGCAGGCCGCCCCTGCAGGGAGGGCTTAGAAGGCAGGCCGCCCCTGCTGGGCAGACTCAGAATATAGGCCACCCTTCCTGGGCGGACTCAGAGGGCAGGCCACCCCTACTGGGCGGACTCAGAAGGCAGGTCGCCCCTACTTGGCGGACAGATAAGGCAGGCCGCCCCTACTGGGCTTACTCAGACGATAGGCCGCCACTACTGAGCGGTCTTAGAAGGCAGGCCACCCCTGTTGGGCGGACTCAGAAGGCAAGCAGCCCCAGTTGGGCGGATTCAAAAGGCAGGCCACCCCTGCTGAGCAGACTCAGAAGGCAGGCTGCCCTGTCTGGGCGGACTCAGAAGGCAGGCCTCCCCTTCTGGGCAGACTCAAAAGGTAGGCCGCCCCGTTTAGGCAGACTCAGAAGGCAGGTCGCCCATGCTGGGCAGCCTCGAAGTGCAGGTCGTCCCTTTGTGGGCGGACTAGACCTTCTGAACTGAGTGACCTGTAGAAGAAAAGTAGAATATGGTCGCCTTGGAGAGGATCGCCGATTTTTGGGTTAACATAAATTAGTTTATTTTTTGTTTTCAGGATTGTGACACTTTTTGGTAATTTTCCACTTTACATACCCCAGGTCACGGCCGCGTAACTCTTACATAGTCATGTATCTTGGGCATGTAACTCAATGGGAATGAAGTGACGGTCTGAAGTCCATATCTTGAAAAATCCACCTTACACGCCCCTAAGTCACGACTGTATACCCCTTACACGGGCGTGTACTCTAGGCATGTAGCCAAATACTGACGCAGATTCGCCCTGGTCTAAGTTCAAGAAAAAACTAGCTTATACGCCCCTAGGTCACGACCGTGTACAACCTACACGGTTTGTTCCTGGGGCGTGTCACTCCAAGTCAACATTTTTGATGCCGCAACACGACTTTACCGAGCAGCCATAACATCGTATCTTATACGCCCCCTACATGGGTGTGTACTATGGCCGTGTAACCCAACTTTCGGGCCAATCACTATTGTTGGGTACATTGGAAAATGTGTACCTGATTTGAAGAAGCCTAACCTAGCTCAATGATATACATCAAGGTGTATTTGATGTTGTTTTAAGTTGACATGTGCAGGTGAAGAATTGACAAAGTATGCAGAAAAATTCGAAGTCCAAGTGTCGACACAGAGGAAGCAGTGTCGACACATAGAAGAAAATAGTCGACACAACACTGGGAAGCAGTGTCGACACATAGCAGTTAGTCTACAACTACACTGGGAGAATGTGTCGACACAGAAGAAGTAAGTCGACACATCACTGGGAATTTGTGTCAACACAGAAGAAAAGAGTCGACACAACTCTGGAAATTTGTGTCGACACAGAAGAAAAGCGTCGACCTCAACATTGGGAGAATGTGTCGACACAGAAGAGTATAGTCGATCTCAAGATTGTCGACATCAGCTGAATGTGTCGACACAGAAGAAAATAGTCGACCTCAAGTTTGTCGACACCAGCAGAATGTGTCGACACATTGTGATTAAGTCGACACATTAAAGCAGATTTAAGAAATGAATGTGTCGACACCTGAAGGCTAAGTCGACACTTACTAAGTTATAATTCTACAACAACTGTGTCGACACACAGGACTTGTGTCGACACACTGAAGAGTCAAGACCAAGTTATTTTCAGAAGAAGCTGTGTCGACTCAAAGGCAACTTAGTCAACATCACTGAAGACTGTGTCGACACCAAAGTCAATTGTGTCGACACAGATAGACAGATGGTCTCGACACTTTCTGACAGACTGTTTCAACAACTTGTGGTTCAAGACTAAGGCACAGGACTTGTTTGAAGACTTGACAGCTGTGGGTTACCACCGGTTAACTGAAGCTGTCAGACTTGTCAGAAAACGGTTAGAAACCGGATCAGCCAGTTACCATGAAGAATGTCTATAAATAGACTGATTCAGAAGGAGAACAAAAACCATAACAGATAGTCCTTTTTGAATAACTTTGAATCAAAAAGGAAGAGAAGGATCACAATCCAATTCATTTCAAGAAAGTGCTAGTCACTTAAGAAGATCTTCTCCGGAGATCTAAGAAGACTATCTAAGGATAGATCTAAGAAGAGTTCTAATCAGAATTCAGAAGAATCTTTCAAAGTGCTGGATAGAGAGAGGTCAAGCCAGAATTAGAAGAAGAAGAAAGAAACCACCAGTGGATTCTCAAGAAGCTGTTTGGAATCAACTCAGCTAAGTACATTTTCAAGAAGCTTTGAAGAAGGCTCAGATACAGTTGATTGCATCAGCTGATCAAGAATTGTCTTGGCCTTTTCTCTCTCAACTTTGGCAAGACAGTTTAATAATCTTTTCTATATTTCTGTAGGATCTGTTTACACAGATCTGAGTTGTAAGCCTATGTTATAAAGGCTGAGTGTAGGAGTGTTGAACTCTGAGTGGTAGGGCTGTTTGCCTGAGTGTAGGAGAAGGATATTCTCTGAGTGGTAGGCCTTGGGGCAAGGCTGAGGTAGGGCAGTTGTGCATGAGTTGTAGGAACCAGTTGGGTTCTGAGTTGTAGGATCTGTTGATCTGAAATAAGTGGAAGTTTGGCCGAATCTAGCATACTGCTAGATAGGTGAAGGGGGAAAGTGGATGTACCCAGACCTTGGGGAACCACTATAAAACATTGTGCAATCTGTGATGTTTTATTTTCTGTGATTGCTGTGCCAATTGTGTTAGCTATTGAATTGAATTCTGCCTAGAAGTTTTTATAAGAAAAGCAGAACCTATTCACCCCCCCCCCCTCTAGGTGTTTAGGCTGCCTTGAAAGTTAAACTATCAAGTGGTATCAGAGGGAGGTTCCTCAAAAAGGACTTAACAGTCTGAGGTAGATCTGAAAGGCAGATTCAAGATTCAAGAAGATGGGTTCTGGAGAGAATCATAAGGAGCTAGGGTCTATGAAATTACCCATATGCAAGAAGGAAATTTTTGGGATCTGGAAAGAGAGAGTCAGATTGTTTATGGAAGCATCTGACCCAAGAATTTACATCACAGTACAAGAAGGGCCCTTCATTCCAATGAAGATATCTGTTCTTGATGCAAATATCCAAATACCAAAGACTTATTCAGAAATGACCAAGGATGAAATCATCTTGGCAACCATGGATAAAAGGGCACGGAATATCATTGTCAGTGCCATAGATGATTCAACATTTCAGAATCTGATTCACTGCAAGACCTCCAAGGAGATGTGGGACACATTGATTGTCTACATGGAGGGATCTGAAGAAGTAAGGCTGGACAGAAAGTCTATGCTAAATCAGGAGTATGAAAGCTTTAGACAAGGAAAATCTGATAGCATAACTGAGTGCTATAAGAAATTCTATAGAATTGTGAATGAGCTAATCTCCTATGGAAGAGTCTTCAGTACCTATGAACTGAATGACAAATTCTTAAGATCCTTATCAAAGGACTGGGATACAAAAATCTGTGCCATAAGAGAAGTGGCTAAATTGGCAGAAATATCTCCTCCAACCCTGTTTGGAAAGTTGCTATCCTATGAAATGCAACTTATGGTAAGGAAGGAGGAAAGAAACTCAAGAGGAGAGCATAGAGAAAAGATTGTGGCATTTAATGCTGAAGTCACCAAAAAGAATAGGAGGAAATCACCATCTCCTCCTAAGGAAGTTGAAGAAGATAGTTCTGAAAATTCAGATAAGGGTTCAGTTAGCTGTGATTTAGATGCAGACTTTGCTGCATTCACTAGGCAATTCCAAAGGTTCTTGAAAAAGAAGCAATGGAAGTCTAGGCCTTCCACATCACAGCAAGTTGATGACTATTATCAGAAGAGAAGGTCATCAAGGAAAGAGAAAAGCAGATCAAAGCCCAGCAAAGCCACTACTTCAAAGATTGTCTGCTATTGTTGCAATAGGCCTGGACATGTAGTGGCTGATTGTCCTGACAAAAGGAAGGAATCTTCAGAAAAGAAGAAGACTTATCAGAAAGGCAAGAAGGAGAAATCCTTTGTAGCAAAGAAAGATAAAAGTCTGTCAGACCAGTCAACTTCAGAATCAGGATCTGAAGCTGAAGCATATATTGGACTATATGCTGCATCTGAGGAAGAGGAGTTTATGCAGTTGCTAGACTCCATCAATGAACATCAATGCATGGGTTTGATGACAAGATCAGAAGAGGACATATGCCAGAATCAGTCTGGTCCTAATGAGGTAAATTGTCCTTCCTGTACATCTGTTTGTAGTACAAGTGAAGAATCAGCTACATCTGCATCAAGTGATGAAGATGCATCTGGATCTGAAGGAGATGTCTATCAATTGATAGACAAGTATGGGGACTTGTTGCAGGCCCTTAAGAAAAGCAAGAACCTGGTTAAAACACAGGCTCAGGAAATTGCTGAACTAAGGGTAGCAACAACTGAGTTAGAAAAAGTCCTTGATCAAAAATTAAATGAAATTGCCAAGCTGAAGAATATAACTATTATTCAGATGGGCACAATTAATTATACTAATGATCAAGTAAAGAGTCTGGAGGCCAGACTTAGAATTGAAAGGGATTTAGTGGCTAGTTACTCTAAGCCAAAATCTGTCTTACCCTTGATAGATGAATTTGTCACTCAGAAGGGTAAGGCTGGATTAGGATTTAAAGGTAACTCCAGGGCTGGCAGATTCAAGAGGAAAGGCAAAGCCCCTATTCAGCCACTAAACCTTTCAGTCCCCATAAGGTTTAGTAAGGAGAAAGTGCCTTCTAACATATATGATCATGAAGACATTCAAGGTCATATTAAGACAAATGTTCTGAAGAACAAGGGTGTAAAGGCAAGCAGGCCTACCTATGGTCATAAACCAAATGGTTTTAAGAAATCAGTAGGTGAAGTAGCAACAGCACCAGCAATGAACAGAAATTCTACTGACAAGGATGTATCTAGATCTAGATACAATAAGTTTGAATGTTGGTGCTGTGGCAAGAGGGGCCATTTTGCATTGGACTGCTGGTATAACACAAGTGTTATAAAGAATAAGAGTCTACCTGTTAGAAGAGGTTATGATAACTTTATTAATGCTAACCTGAACCAAGGACCCAAGACTTACTTGGGTTCTAAGGGTAAGTAATTCTGTATTGCAGGTGAATCCAAGTAACCATGCCCCTATATGGTACTTGGATAGTGGTTGTTCCAGGCACATGACTGGAACAAAGGGGCTGCTGAAGGAGTATTCATCTGTCAAAGATGGACATAAAGTGATCTTTGGTGGATCTGAAAAAGGAGTCATCAAAGGGTTTGGTAACATTTCTTCTAACCTAATTACTATCACCCAAGTGGCCTATGTAAAAGGTTTGAAACATAATCTAATAAGCATAAGCCAGCTGAGTGATCTAGGATATGACATTTCATTTGGTAAGGATGGATGTCATATCAAAAGGTCAAGTGATCAAGAGATCATTTTGACTGGGTATAGGAAGAGAAATGTATATTGCCTTAATTTTGAATGTGAAAATAAGGCTTCCCCCATTTGTCTTGTAGCTGATGACAATGCTTCCCATTGTGTTAAGTGGCACAAGAGATTGGCTCATCTAAACTACAAGACAATTGGCCAACTCATTAGTAAAGAACTAGTGAGGAATGGGCCTCAAGTTAAGTGTATAAAGGAAGGGGTATGCTCAGCTTGTCAAAAGGGCAAGCAGACAAAAACCTCATTTCAAAGCCTTGAAAACAAGGATTCTGTGAGGTGCTTATACCTCTTGCATATGGATCTTTTTGGTCCTATGCCAGTTCATAGTCTAGGTAGGAAGGTCTACACTTTTGTGGTTGTAGATGACTATTCTAGATTTACATGGGTGTTCTTTCTGAGACAAAAATCTGAAACCCCAAGTGTACTACTTAATTTTGTAAAGCAAATTCAGAATGAACTGAATAGTACAGTGGTCAAAATCAGAAGTGATCATGGTACTGAGTTTCATTCTGAAAGCATAACAAATTTGTGTAAAGACTTTGGGATTTTCCAAGAGTTCTCCTCACCAAGAACACCTCAGCAAAATGGAATTGCTGAAAGAAAGAATAGAACATTAATTGAAGCTGGTAGAACTCTATTGAGTGACACCTCTCTCCCAGAATATTTTTGGGCTGAGGCAGTTAACACTGCTTGTCATGTCATCAATAGGGCTTCTATCACCAAAAGCCACAGAAAGACTCCCTATGAGATTGTGAAAGGCAGAAAACCAAATCTATCCTATTTCAGGATCTTTGGTTGCAAGTGCTATATACTTAACAATGGCAAGTCATATTTGACTAAGTTTGCTGCCAAATCCCAGGATGGGATATTTGTTGGGTACAGCACAAATAGTAAGGCCTATAGAGTTTTTAACTTAACTACTCAAGTTGTTGAAGAATCTGTGCATGTTGTATTTGATGAAACAAGATTAATCAATAGTGAGTTGTCTTGTAGATCAAATGACTCAACAGGTATAAGCAAGAAGATGGACAAGCTCTCCATTGCTGAAGCTTCAAAGGAAGATGAAGCATTGGAAAATGAAGGCTGCTGTCCAGGGGGAGTACAAGAGATAATGGAAGCTGATGAAAACCAGAGGCTCAGCAGAATGAAGAAGCTGGAGATGCTCAACCTGAAGGGAATCTTCCTCCAGCTATAAGATATCTGAGAGATCATCCAACTGATCAGATAATTGGTGATCCAAGACAAGGAGTGCAAACTAGAAGCAGAAATCAAAGCACAGTTTTGCATTCAAGTTTCTTGTCCCAGATGGAACCTAAGAAGTTTGAAGAAGCTATCCAAGACCAGCACTGGATTGATGCTATGCAAGAGGAGCTGAATCAATTCAGAAGATGCAAAGTCTGGGAGCTGGTTCCTAAACCAAGAGGCCACAATATAATTGGCACTAAGTGGATCTATAGGAACAAGCTAGATGAGAGTGGGATAATAGTGAAGAATAAAGCAAGGTTAGTTGCAAAAGGATACAGGCAGGAAGAAGGAATTGACTTTGATCAAACCTTTGCTCCAGTAGCAAGGCTGGAGGCAATCAGAATGTTCCTTGCCTATGCAGCCTACCAAGACTTCAAAGTATACCAGATGGATGTGAAGTCAGCATTTCTGAATGGTGATCTTAAAGAAGAAGTATATGTAGAGCAGCCATCAGGTTTTATAGATTCTCTTAAACCTGATTATGTGTATAAGCTTAGGAAAGCTTTGTATGGGTTAAAACAAGCTCCAAGGGCTTGGTATGAAACCCTATCTACCTTCCTCATTGAGAATAAATTCTCAAGAGGAAAGATAGACAAAACTCTATTCCTTAGGGAATCCAAAGGAAAGATCATCTTAGTCCAGATCTATGTTGATGACATAATCTTTGGATCTACTGAAAACAACCTTTGTAAAAAGTTTGCCAAACTTATGCAAGGGAAGTTTGAGATGAGCAGTATGGGAGAACTTAAGTTCTTCTTGGGACTCCAAGTAAGACAGACTGATGATGGATTGTCCATATCCCAGTCTAAGTTCACCAAAGAATTAATTAAGAAGTATGGTATGGAGTCATCCTCCACCATGAGAACTCCTATGGGAACTAGTATGCCTATATGCAAAGATGAGACAGGTAAACCTGTTGATGAATCATTGTATAGAGGAATAGTTGGGTCTCTACTATATCTCACTGCTAGTAGACCTGACATTATGTATGCAACATGTGTCTGTGCTAGGTACCAAGCCTGCCCTAAAGAATCTCATTATACTGCAGTCAAAAGGATTCTGAGATATCTAAAGGGCACTCCTACTCTAGGTCTTTGGTACCCTAGGAATAGAGATTTTCTACTAACAGGCTATTCAGATGCAGATTTTGCAGGATGTAGAGAGGATAGAAAGAGTACTACAGGTACTTGTCAATTCCTGGGAGGAAGACTAATATCTTGGAGTAGTAAGAAGCAGACCAGTGTGGCAATTTCCACAGCTGAGTCAGAGTATGTTGCTGCTGGAAGCTGCTGTGCACAGCTATTGTGGATGCAGCATCAGCTTAAGGATTATGGTATTCAGGTAAGTAGAACACCTCTTTTATGTGATTCAAAGAGTGCTATTTCTATTGCTAATAATCCAGTTTCTCATAGTAGAACTAAGCATATAGAAATCAAATACCATTTTCTTAGAGAACATGTAGAAAGAGGAGACATCTCATTGGAATTTGTAAAAACAGATTATCAAATAGCAGATGTATTTACTAAGCCTTTAGATGAAACCAAATTCAATAAATTCAAAATTGAATTAGGTATGTTAACCATTGATTAATGTATTAACAAAATCATTAACAATGCAATTGAAGTGGTATATAAATAAGTAAAGGTAATAACAAACAACATAATCAAGTGTTAAAAAAAGGACACATTGAAGTTACAGAAATTGGCTAAGTAAGAATGTGTCGACACATTCAGTAGTAATGTGTCGACTCAGAGAAATTATGTCGACAAGTCAGAAATATTGTGTCGACACAGAGAATATGTGTCGACACTTGAGAGTAATATTGTCGACTTAACCAGGAATGTAATGTCGACTCAACCAGGAAAATGGTGTCGACACTTACAGAATATGTGTCGACACTTATCCTTAGAGTCGACACAGAATTTCTGTTTATCTAAGGTGTCGACATAACCACAAATTGGTGTCGACACATAATAGGCTGAAGTAATGTCGAGACAATAGAAGTTTGTGTCGACACATTCCGTCTGTGTCGACACATTTTGACTGTTTTTGGCGCCTTTTGAACTTCTTTCAACTGAGGCTATAAATAGGTCAAAAACTCATTCTGTCGACACGCTTCCAAGGTTTTCGAGACTAAAACCCTGTGTCGACAGTCTATCTTTCTCTCTTCTCTCAAGCTTTCTCGACGAACTGATGGCGCCAAGGATTGAAGACAACATAAATGAAGGGTATGAGTTGGTGCGACAGGCCTTTGCAGAGGCGCCACCAGATGTTCAAGGAGTTATCACCCTCCTTTCTGATTCAGGGTTAGAATTTCTCATCTCAGAACCTACTAAAATCTGGAAGAAGGAGGTGCACGAGTTCTTTATCTCTGCATCAGTCCACTCTACTGGCCTCAAGATTAAGTCCACTATTCAAGGGACTAAGGTGAAGATTAATCAAAGAAGTTTAAGAAAGATCTTTCAATTGAAAGTAGTTGAGAATGAAGAGGAAGTTCCTATATCTAAGACAAGGGAAGCCCTTCAATGGTGTGGACTGGACTCAGGATTGAAGATTGGAGCTGCCTTCAACAGGAAGGGTATGAATCAACAAGGGAAATTCTTGTCAGAAGTAGTTGGGAAAGTAATCCTCTGCAAGACAGGTGGACATGATAGGATTTCTGCCTATATGTTCTGCCTGATGACCAGGATAGTTTTTACTATTCCTACTGATTGGTCAGGAGTGATCTTTGACAAGATCAAAGAAGGAATCAAGAAGCCTAACATGGCTAGGATCATGAGCCTGTACTTCACTGGAGTGATTCCTGAAGTGATGCAGCAACTGCAAGGGAGTAAAATTAATCATATGAGAAGAATGGATATGAGATTATTCTCAAGGTGGGATAGGGTGCTGTCCAAGGATGTGCCTGAAGAGAGCAGGCCAGACACCCCTGTGAAATCCCCTACACAAAATCAAGAATCTGAACAATTACAAGAAGATCCACTGAGGACACAGGTTGAAGAACAGCTTGACTCAACTATGGTCCAGGAAGTATCAACACCTGCACAAATGTAGGGGGAGCCAGTTTCCACTCCTGCTCCAAAGGTATCTACTCCTGCTCAGGTATAGGGGGAGCTAATGTATTTTACTATAAAAGACATTGCTCATATTCTTATTACTGCACAGGTTCAGGGGGAGCTAGTGTCCACTCCTACTCCTAACACTACAAATACTGAAGTGCAAGTACAAGAGGAAGCACAGTTAAACTTATCTCAAGATTTAACTGCTGCAGAAGTTACAGCTCAACTGGAATTTACTATGGAGGAGTTATTCCCAGATATTGATACTACTGCTGATAAAGTAGGAGGTGGACCAGATATTGAGAAGTCCATAGGAATGGACATTGATCAGGAAGCTGCAGTTGAACCACAGGTTGAGGGTGAGCCAGTGGATGTTGAAGCTGTGCAAAAGGCTCCTGGAACAGATACAATTCATCATCCTCAAGAAAGAATTCATGTAGATACTTCATCTGAAACAGAAACTGAAGATGCCAGGATGGCAAAGAAGAGAAAACTTGTTGTATTTAAGAGAAGGAGCAAGCATTATAAGCAGGCTTTACAGACCACACCTCTACAAGTATCTCCAGCCTTTGATTACAACAAATTTATGATAGATCTACAAGTAAAATTGGATGAACAAAGGATGGCTATGGAAAAGTATGTTGATGAAAATAGCAAGTCACTTCAGTTTGACTTAGCTCAGGATATAAAGTCCATCCAGTTTCAGGTCAACATGCATAAAACTGAAATGACAGATTGCTTCCACAAGGGTGGCAATGCTGTGGTTTATCTAGCTAAACAACAGGAGGCTATTACTACAAAGGTGGATGACATTGCTTTGAAGCAAAGTTATGTTTTGGAAAATCAGATCAGAATGAATGATAATTTAACTGAATCTCATAATGAGATCATTGAGGAGGTAAAGAAGATTGTTCCAGGTCTGCCTGCAGATAGAGCCAAAGAAAGGGAAGAATTTGATAAGAATTTTCAGGCTGCCATTGCATCTGTTAAGACTGCCATCACAACCTCTCAAAAAGAAATATCTGAAAAGCTTCAAAAGTTAAAACCATTTTTCAAAGAGGGTGTGAATTATTTGGATGGCCAAATCCGATTTCAAAAGGAAGATCTAAGAGATCATGTATCTAGAGAAGCCATAAAGGGGGAGAGGATGCTAATTCATGCAGGCTCAGAGCACACCAAATGGGTGACCAATAGCATTCGAGCCACTTTGGGATATCCCCCATTGTGTGATGATGCTATGGTGGCTGAGTCAGGAATACAATCAAATCTACTTGAAGGCAATCAACCTGAGGTTGCCCAAGTCATTTACCCCCCTCCAGATTTTGACTTGATTGATCAGAAAGTTCAAGGAATGTATAGTCCTCCAAAGGAGGTTACTAATATTGTCTTTGGAAAGGTTGATAAGCCTGAGGCTACTCTGAAAGAACAGCAAGATGCTCTATTAGCAAAGAAGAAATTCAGAGAGCAGGCTGTACTTAAGCCAGATTATGAGCAGTGGAGTCCTACTTCAAGGAACATAATACTCACTGCATGGAAAGCTGTACAAGATAAAGTTCATGAGAGAGGCAAGTGGTACAATGAAATAGAATGGCAGAAGTATGAGGCAAGACAAGAAGCAATAGTACAATTCAGAAGGAAAGCTAAGCTGGGAAGACTGCCATCAGATGCTAAGGAGCCAAGCAAATACTTCCCAAAGCCTTTTCATTATTTTGAAAGGCAAAGGATTAAGGAAGAATCTCAGAAGAAAGCTGATCTTAAAGGAAAGAAGATAGCTGAAGAATCAGAAGCTCCTGTGACAGCTACAATTCAATCTGGCAAAGGGATTATAATTAGAGAGCCTGATCAATCCTGATTATGTTTTAAGTTCTTTTTATAGTGTTTTGTAATGTTGTGATGTAATCATTAAATGTAAAACATTGTAATCAAACATTACCCAGTTATAAACAAAATGCAGTTTGGCATATTATAATGTGTATTCTGTGATGAATTGTTTTTTTTATGTTTTGTTTATATTAAAGTATTCCTGTTATGTCATTAATCATCATTTAGTACTGTTTATAAATGGTGTATATCATTGGCTATAGGGGTTATGACTTCTCCAAATAGGGGGAGATTGTTGGGTACATTGGAAAATGTGTACCTGATTTGAAGAAGCCTAACCTAGCTCAATGATATACATCAAGGTGTATTTGATGTTGTTTTAAGTTGACATGTGCAGGTGAAGAATTGACAAAGTATGCAGAAAAATTCTAAGTCCAAGTGTCGACACAGAGGAAGCAGTGTCGACACATAGAAGAAAATAGTCGACACAACACTGGGAAGCAGTGTCGACACATAGCAGTTAGTCTACAACTACACTGGGAGAATGTGTCGACACAGAAGAAGTAAGTCGACACATCACTGGGAATTTGTGTCGACACAGAAGAAAAGAGTCGACACAACTCTGGAAATTTGTGTCGACACAGAAGAAAAGCGTCGACCTCAACATTGGGAGAATGTGTCGACACAGAAGAGTATAGTCGATCTCAAGATTGTCGACATCAGCTGAATGTGTCGACACAGAAGAAAATAGTCGACCTCAAGTTTGTCGACACCAGCAGAATGTGTCGACACATTGTGATTAAGTCGACACATTAAAGCAGATTTAAGAAATGAATGTGTCGACACCTGAAGGCTAAGTCGACACTTACTAAGTTATAATTCTACAACAACTGTGTCGACACACAGGACTTGTGTCGACACACTGAAGAGTCAAGACCAAGTTATTTTCAAAAGAAGCTGTGTCGACTCAAAGGCAACTTAGTCGACATCACTGAAGACTGTATCGACACCAAAGTCAATTGTGTCGACACAGATAGACAGATGGTCTCGACACTTTCTGACAGACTGTTTCAACAACTTGTGGTTCAAGACTAAGGCACAGGACTTGTTTGAAGACTTGACAGCTGTGGGTTACCACCGGTTAACTGAAGCTGTCAGACTTGTCAGAAAACGGTTAGAAACCGGATCAGCCGGTTACCATGAAGAATGTCTATAAATAGACTGATTCAGAAGGAGAACAAAAACCATAACAGATAGTCCTTTTTGAATAACTTTGAATCAAAAAGGAAGAGAAGGATCACAATCCAATTCATTTCAAGAAAGTGCTAGTCACTTAAGAAGATCTTCTCCGGGAGATCTAAGAAGACTATCTAAGGATAGATCTAAGAAGAGTTCTAATCAGAATTCAGAAGAGTCTTTCAAAGTGCTGGATAGAGAGAGGTCAAGCCAGAATTAGAAGAAGAAGAAAGAAACCACCAGTGGATTCTCAAGAAGCTGTTTGGAATCAACTCAGCTAAGTACATTTTCAAGAAGCTTTGAAGAAGGCTCAGATACAGTTGATTGCATCAGCTGATCAAGAATTGTCTTGGCCTTTTCTCTCTCAACTTTGGCAAGACAGTTTAATAATCTTTTCTATATTTTTGTAGGATCTGTTTACACAGATCTGAGTTGTAAGCCTATGTTATAAAGGCTGAGTGTAGGAGTGTTGAACTCTGAGTGGTAGGGTTGTTTGCCTGAGTGTAGGAGAAGGATATTCTCTGAGTTGTAGGCCTTGGGGCAAGGCTGAGGTAGGGCAGTTGTGCCTGAGTTGTAGGAACCAGTTGGGTTCTGAGTTGTAGGATCTGTTGATCTGAGATAAGTGGAAGTTTGGCCGAATCTAGCATACTGCTAGATAGGTGAAGGGGGAAAGTGGATGTACCCAGACCTTGGGGAACCACTATAAAACATTGTGCAATCTGTGATGTTTTATTTTCTGTGATTGCTGTGCCAATTGTGTTAGCTATTGAATTGAATTCTGCTTAGAAGTTTTTATAAGAAAAGCAGAACCTATTCACCCCCCCCCCCCTCTAGGTGTTTAGGCTGCCTTGAAAGTTAAACTATCAACTATCCAGCTGGATTTTCATCAGCCAAAGTCAATAACCCTTACACGCCCCCAACAAGGGCATGCAAGAGGGGCATGTACTTCCCAAATAAATCCTTTAAATGCCAGCAAGCCCCAAGTGTTCCAGACTAGACTAGAGCAGTTGGGAGCAGTTTTATAAGCAAATTAGTTGGGTTTAGTTTAGTTTTTGAGCATTTCTACTTGTTTTTATTCGTGTTTAAGTTCTTAATTTTGATCTCCTTCTCTCTCTAACTTCAAGCACTTTCTATTTTACTTTATATGCAAATTTCATAATAAGTTTGTAATGTTTTTTATTAGTGTTGTATCAGTATGTAGTTAGTCTTTTCATTCATGCAATTCTGATCTTCATTTCAACGTGCAATCTCTTCTATTTCAGTAATAAAAGTTTTTCTCTCTTTCTCCTACTTTATTTTAATTTTCAATGAACTTTTACTACCTCTCTCTCTCTCTCTCTCTTACGCTTTCACCATGAGAAACTAAATCCATATTAGTACTCGATCGCGATGACTAGAGGATGATTTGATCAAGTTATGATGCTTTAGCTTTCTTTATCTTCTTAAAGTATTGGCCTTCGATTTACTCTTGATTTAAATTTAGTAGGACTATATTATCGATATATAGTCTCCACATAAGTTTTCATCCTTATCTAGTCGAGAGGATCGTAGTTTGAATTGATTGCCCAAGTGTAAAGAGAGTTTAATGCACCTCTCGAGAGAGAATGACATAAATCTCCCAGATTGGAGTCAAATGCAATAGCAGGGTTCACCACTTAATACGAGCGTTAGGCATCCTAATATGGGACAAGAGTTCGGTCGGATCTTCTTAAACTCAGTTGGGCACTTTTCTGAGAGGAGCATGGTCAAACTTCGGGAACCCCCATAATCAAGTTGCACTTTACTTTTTTAAGATTTAGTTTGTTATTTCATTTTTATTAAATCTTGTCGAAGTGATTCAAAATCGAGTACTAATCTTTCCTCCCTAAGTTTTAACTTTTTTTATAACATGCAATTTAGTTATGTAAATCAACCCAAATAATCATTTTATAAAATAATAGTAACTTTTCAAAGTAGAAGTAATCAATCCGCCCCGGGAAATACGACTTTGATATTGAACTTCAATATCCTTACTATAAACGATAAGGTATACTTGCCTTTATCAGATATTGATTCAGAGAACGTCATCTTAATCTTCATCTTCTCTCTTTCATAAAATATCTCCGGGATTATAGATATCAGAGATACAATATCATTTCATCCTAGAACATGTGGAGAATATGGACATTAATCTCAACTATGTCCCGACGAATATGCAAGTTGCGGACATTTTCACAAAGCCACTAGATGAGGTCAAGTTCACTCTCTTCAAAATGGAACTTGGTATGCTCAACAAGGAATCATAAAAAGTTCATGAATTCTGCCCAAGTACAAAAATTAAACTTCTCAAGAACTCAAGGAAGTATGTGAAAATAGTTGAAAGCACTTGTGAAATTTTGTGAAATTTCATCGAATTCGTCGAGACATCTTGTGGCTTTTCTATAAATCAGAACTTCTTCACATGTCATTTCAACAATCCTGCCGAGTTTTCTTGTGTCATTTCGATGAATCTGTCGAGTTCTCCCATGCCATTTCAATGAATTTCTGTTTCTCAAGTTTTTATTCTTCTAACTTTATTTATTGGATCCGATGAGTAAAAAATTTAAAAAGTACACGCCGCTATTTCTTTTAAACGTTAATACTATATAAGATGTCTTATGGGCTTCACATATTTCACACCTCCCATTGAGACTCATGGAAGATACCTCCAATTCATTTCCCGATAGCAAACTGAAGTTCTCCAGCAGACTCACCTTCCTTCGCTTTATTGGCGAATTATTTCAAAAAAGATTTGCAATGGCGTCTGATGAATTTCGGAATGTAATTCTCATGCTAGAAACAACCGGTCTGTCATTCGTTCCAGAGCATACCTGCAGGGTCCTTGACAAAGAAGTTTTAGAATTCTTTAGAAATGCAAAGATATGGCATGAAGGTAATATTATTAAGAGCAAGGTCCGAAATAAGATGATTCGACTAAAGGCTAGTTATCTTAGCAGATTCTTGTGGCTACAAGTAGTTGAGGAAGAAGATCTGCTTGAAGAAAGAGATGTTAACATACCTCTTTCTTCCTCTGGTTTGTCTAGAAGGACAACTTCAATCTGGAGAAAAGAAATGAATGAAGAGGGAAAGCTCTTGTTTAACATTATTGGGAAAGTTCTTTTATGCAAAGTTGGGGCACACAACTATCTATCCAATGATATGTTTAAGCTTCTAGAAGCTGTTATTTACAGGAAAAGGCTAGATTGGGGAGTGGTTCTATTTGATAAGATCAAGGAAAGTCTCAATGCACCGAACTTTGGAAGGATACTTACATTGTATCTGAATCAAGTTGACAGGAATGAGTTTGATATGTCCTCTAGAATGCCCATACATCATCTGAAGAAGATAGAATCCTCGATCTTCATTAGATGGGAGAGAAAGATTCCTAAGCTATATGGGATGAGAGAAGTTGTAGTAGAGGAAGAGTTCTTTGATGATTAAAGAATTCCGTCTCCAAACCCCAATGAAGCACATGAGAACTTTGGTGCAGTTGCTGAGGGGGAGAACCTCACTCGGGTGAATGTTGAAAGTCTGCAAGACATTTCTGATCAAGTTCCAATCAGTACAGATGTTGTAAAGACAGTGGTTTAAGAAGATTTTCACGCTGATGTTATTCAAAATGTTGTTGCTTCTGTTGTGGTTGATGAAAGTGTTCTTGGTGAGAAGGAACCTACTGTAGAGGCTGAGGGGGAGCTATTGGCACACTCTTCCCAAGAGGACCTAAGAGATGTTAGAGTTCTTGCTGAGGGGGAGAAGGTGGATGTGCTATCTAGGTTGTTCAAGATAATGAGATTGTTTCTTCTAAAGAGTTTAAAGAAGAAGAAATTATTGTGCTTTCTGAAAAAGGAAGAATAATAGTGATGATTCTTCATGTCCAAGAGCCTGTAGTAGAAGGCTTTCTCCAAGAGGACCACACCTCCTTAAGAGCTTTTGTTGAGGGGGAGGATATTGTTGATGCATAAATTATGACAAGAAATCGGGCACCGCCAGCTAACGGTTCGAGCACTGGGGGAAAGAGGAGAAAAGGAGGAGAAACTACCGAGTAGCCAGTTACTAGCGGTTAGAGCTGAAATAAGAGCAAGCCGCTGGAAGCGGCGACACCACACTTTGCCCGTCGCGGCCTGAATGCCACTCCTGCGATGGGCTTTCCTTTTATTAAAGATTAAGCGGTTACACTTTGAGAAGACAACAAGGAGAAAAAGAGAAGAAAAGAAGCCGACCGGATAGCAGGCCGCAAGGCACTGGACTTGAGGCCGTAGCTCTCAACAAGCGAGCTCTTGGACTCCAGCTAGCGTGTTTAGGATGTGCTGCCGCCCCCCTATTTATAGGCTCGGGGGCCTGCCCAAATGGGTAGGGCTAAAATTACAGGCTGCCCGGGGTACAAGAGAACCGGGCTGCAGTGACGGGAAGCAAGAAGAAGAGAGAAGCAAGAAGAAGGTTGTGCGGCCTGGCGGTCTTCTCCTGCCGAGCTGCAGGACTCGGCCTCTGGGCGGGCGGATCTGGCTCTTTTTGGCGGCAACCTGGAAACGAAGTCGCCCGGCTTCAGGGAGAACGGGCTGGTGCACTGACAGTGGCGGTTAGGTAACCAAGCCGCCCGGCTTGAGCGGTATAGACGAACTAGTCGCGGATTCGGGGTTAATAGATATGGATATTCCGCCTGCCCAAGACCCACTAACTCTAGGGGGAGCTACTTCAAGTAGCCCAGAAACTGATGAAAGAGTAGAAGTTCTCAGATCTAAGGGTGGGAGTGCCCCTCCTATAGAAAATTCATTATTAAAGTCCATAGAGGGCATGCTTGCATCACAAAAAGATCATTTTGACTCTTCTCTAAAGCAAGTTGTTGATAGAGTTGCATAAGTAGAGAAAGATATAACCTATGGCCTAACTCAAGTAAACCACAACATAGATAATCTATAAATCGCACTGATTGAATGAACCCAAGTGGGTAAGGCCATTGACCATTCTATAAAGAATATAGGTTGAGTATACATTGAAACAACTCATCATCCTAAATCTCATGACGCCATGATCCATTCCCATGATGCGACCATGAATTATATTGATAGGAAGAAGGGAATCTATAAGAAAGATATCATCCAGACCCTCGTTTCAAAAGTCAAAAAGGGGGAGGGAAGACTATAGAGAAGAATGAGTGAGCTTACTAAGGAGGTGCGCAGGCAAATACACAATGCCAATACTTATACTTATCAAAACATTAAGTGGCTGCATGAAGAATTAAGAGGAAAAGTTCCAGATCAAGCTCCACTTGTTGAGGTTCAACATCCTGATGTAGATGGAGAGTTGAATGCTGAAAGAGTAGAGTATTTTGAGCAACAGCCTGACGGGGGAGAGTATGCACCTCCTGGTGTTTCACATTAAGTTTGGTCTTATGTTGTTGAGGAAGAGTTAGAAATCTTTGAAGAATCTTCTCAACCTCATCAAAAGAGAAGAAGGTATGAGGAAGGTCCTTCTGCTAGGAGATCTGAACCAAACAAAGAGAACAGAGAATATGCTAAAACTTGGAGTCCAATTTCAAAAGGAATTGTCTTGGACACTTATAATATTGTTGATCTGACGAATGAAGAGCCAAGGATTAATTATAGAAAAGATAAATGGGACAAACACGAAGTTTCAAATGTAAAGAGGAGGCTGCACTTCAAAAAAACATGGAAGGGAAAATCCTGATGCTCCTCCTCCTCCTCCAAAGTATTATCCCAAGTCTTACATTTATTTTGATAGACAACATGAAAAGAACAAGGGGAAGCATTAATGGAAATCAATTTCCAACTCTTTGAAATGTGTGAGAACAGTGAATGCCCAAAAGACATTTTTATATAAATATTAAGGTTTTGATAATTTATTTCTATTTGTATTTCCTGTGCCTTTTTTATGTTCTTATTTATGATTACTCTCTGGAAATTCACCTTAGTATACAGGGTTCTAACTTCTTCAAATAGGGAGAGATTGTTGGGTATTGCTTCCATAATAGCCTTGATTTGAAGAAGTCCCCCATGAACTAAGATTATTTGAGATTGTATTTGATTTTGTATTTTAGTTATGTACTTGCAGGATTTTAATTACTTAGTACAAACTAATGTCATATTACAATGGTTCATAAAACAAAGGACTATGCAAGGTAATTTCTCATTATGTAGGATATAGTGTTGACTCATTTGTAATCTCTATTGGGGTGTACTTCATCTCCAAGTACAATAGAAGAATCAAGGAAGGTCTGCTTGCTGAATTCTGGATAGTCAGAATTTTTTCTAAGTAAAATTTGTCGAGTACTCACGTGAAGACTCGTGTCATTCATCGAGACCTCACGTGAGCACTCGTTTAATTCATTGAAGTAAAATTCGTTGAGTGATCTATTAATATCTCGTAAATACTCAACTAATTAATCAAGTACTCTCGAGAGGTCACGTGAACACTAAACAGAAGTTTTATTCTGATTCATTTTTCAGCCAAGTCTTTTTCTTTGAATGGACTCAAGTAATTCATTGTGTTTAACCTGAATCCGCAAACAGTTTGCATCCCTCTTTAAGCTAAATGGCTTGGCTTTCTAGCCGTCTCTTCCAGCAAATCGGCTTGCCCTCGGGCAAACCGTGCGGCTTCCTTAGTAAGACCGCCCTCAAGGAAGGCCTAGATCGGCACCAAGTCCCAGAGGCCATGTCGCTCAGCTCGCTAGGGGAAACCCGCCAGGCCGCGCAGCTTCCCTCTTGTTCTCTTTTTATTTTTGCTTCCCTCACCTCTGCCCGGTTCTCCTGTACCCCGGGTTGTTGGTAATTTTATCCCTACCCTTTTGGGCAGGCCTCTGAGCCGATAAATTGAAGGGGCACTCCCCAAAGCACGCCGACAATAATCTAAGAGCTCGCTTGTTCAGAGCTGTGGTCTCGATTTTAGTCCCTTACAGCCTGATGATCGACAGGCTTCTTCTCTTCTCGCTCTTTTTCCACTTTTCTGTAACCGCTTTGTTATAAATCAAGGGAAAGAACGCCGCGAGAGAGGATTTAGCTGTGGTGTGCGAAGTCTAGTGTCGCCTCTTCATGCGGCTTACTCTAGTTTTTCCTCTAACCGCTAGTAATCGGCTACTCGATAGTTTCCCCCCATAATACATTCTATTCATAGAATCTAGAGGCGCATTTCTAGCATCAACAGTTAACACGCGACCTTCAGATTTTGGTTAGTCGGTGAATTTAGGTGGTTAGACATTGTCAGACCGTCAGCCCGCACAAAACAATCTTCTTCCCAGCGAGGATGCTCTCTGGGAAGACTTCGTGCAGTTGGCTCGAGAAACCGACCAAATTCGCAAGGAAATCGCTTATCAGTTCATGGCGACTAACAAAGTCTTAGCCGCTATTATCCAGTTACTACACTCGCAGCCCGTACCAGCACCGATTACGTTGGCCAACTCAATGCCAACAGTGGGGAGCCCGCCTATTTACCAACCTGCTTGTCCTCTAGGTGGTCCATATACCTATCCACAAGTCTACCCGCAGGACTGTCCGGCATATTACTTGCCTGGGCAGGCCACAACCCCCCTACGATTTCTAGTTATTAGATAAGAGAGGGCCTGTTCTTATGAACCTGTTCCCAAGTCTGTCACTTACTCAACCAATCACATGAGAAAAATGAAGAAATCTTCCGCTTCTACGGAAAGAAAAAGAGGTCCAGCAACTTTATTCCAAGTCAGACAACGTGAGAATGAGACACTCTCTCATTTTATCAACCGCTTTTAGAAAAAGGTTTTGGAAGTTGAGAATGTTGATCCAGAACTATACAAAATCACTCTGATTAATGGTTTAAAAGATGGACCATTCAAGTTCGAAGCCAGCCTAGAGAGAAAAAGACATATCAAGAGATAATTTGTAACATCCCCCAGACCACTAGACCATCTAGGTGAATTTGTCATTACTAGGTCAACAAGGCCTTGGTAGCTTAGGAACCTCCGTGACACAGACCAAAAATAGGGATTGCAGCACCTTGGTCTGCAAATAGTAATTTCCAAATATTCAGCCTAGGATTTGACTTAAAGACTTTAACTTGGCTCAGTGACCCAACCACAACATCCCTAGGCCATCTAGGATCCCATAGGGACATTCAGGACCCATTGAGGCCAGTCAAATAGGCCAAGTTGACCAAAGTCAACCCTAACCCTAATTAGGGCAAAATGGTCAATCCCCCATCAATTGACCTAACTGACCATCACCATATGGAATTAACTTCACTTCTAGGCCTAAAACATCATAAGAGACCTAGTAGACCAAAAATCCCCATCCTAGGGTCACCAAAGGGAAAAATGACCAAAATACCCCTATTAGGTCAAATTGGTGATTTTCCATTATACACCCCTATTGACCACCACAACTTCAAATTGATCACACCCCTAGGGTCATAACCTCATAGGGGATCCAATGGCACAAAAATTTCATGGTTGGGTCAACCCTAGGGCCCAATTTGACCAAAAGTCAAACAAGGCCAAATTAGGTCAAATTACTTAGACCTAGCCCAATCCTTTTGGGCTAGGCCAAATTTGAGTTGTCAACCAGCCTAGTAGGCTGATATTAAACATGGGAGGGAGTGGAAATTCGGCCATGGTGATTAGGAGAGAGAAATGGAGGTTTTCTCCAATTTTGAGGAGAGAGAAAGTTGTCATTCATGGCCATTAAGGTGACACACCCCTTGGCATCCCTCCATTACACTCCCGTTCATCTTCTCTGATGAATTTGAGAAGATTCTAGCCATTTCTAGGGGCAATTAGGTCAGGGGGGATGCATAGGGTCGGCCATGGGAGGGGAGGTGAAGAGGCCATTAATGGCATATGGGGTTAAAGACACTACCACCACCAATTAACCCCCTATCACCTTCACAAGTCTCGGAGCAGTGAACCCCCCCCCCCTTTTCTCGAGAGTTTTGAGGTCTCCTTGCAAGAAATCGGATGGCACCCAAAGCTTGGAGGAGGGGAAATGGCGGCCGGCGATTGGAGCAAAGGAATGCCCCGAATGAGGTCCAATCCTTCCCTTCTCTATGCATGATAGATCTAGACTTGTTTAGGTTGAGAAATCGGGCTCAAATGAGCCGGATCGGAGAGAAAAATTCCTTGAAATTCCATGGAAAATGGAGGTGGTGAGTTCACCGGAAACCGCCCTTCCGGCGGCCGTGCCGCCGCCCTGCGATAGCCACCACCTCAACGAAGGTGGTGGTGGTGGTGGCCGGCCAGGGAGGTGGCAGGAGTGGCCATAAAATGGCCTGGAATGAGATCCAGGTCGGGCTAATCCCGTCCCTTGGCTGGAGCTTGAAGATGACCAGCAGCCTTTGGATGCTGCTTCAAGATTCGTGCAAGAATTTTATTCTATTTATTGTTTTCCTATGATTATAATTGCAGTGTAAAGATTTAATTTTTAAAAACACTTAGACCCCTCTACAGAAAACGTGGTCAACATAGAAAATGTAGCCCTTGATGTCTAGTTTAATTTAAAATTAATTTCACTCAATTTGGATAGTTGGTTAGACCACAGCTCTCATTTTGATGAGGTCTATCCATAGGACTATCCAGAGCTTAATTTAAATGCCCACTCCAAACCAGACATCCAAATGATCTGAAATTTGGGGAATGGGCTATTCTTAACTATATCTAGGACATATCCAAAAATCAAAATTTTTGGAAAACATTTTTCTATAGTTTTTAGAAAAATTTAATAAACCATTTATAAATTAATTAGGTGTCATAAACATCTCAAAATCCCCCCAAATTTGGGTGGGTGGTCTTAGAGAGCATTTTAGGGCTTAAATAAAAATTTCATCTCCTTTGGAGATTTTATGATTAGGTTTTTATCCAACCCTAGGTTGACCCTTATAGGGTTAATTAGGTCAAAACACCCCCTTTGGGTTTTGAGTGGTCAAATCACCTCAACAGAGGCTGATATTTTGGCCACTGACTTTTTATGGTATGACACACCCTCCAATGGAATTTGGGGTGGTTTGGAGTTGGGTAGCCATAGAACCCTAGGGTAGGTCCCTTAATGGGGATTTTTTTTAGGGTTTGAAGGTCATGGGGTCAAATGACCTTGGAACGACTTGAACATTCGTGGAGAGTACCATAGGGTTATTATAGTCCTTTGATTAAAATTTTAGGGAATTTGGAAGCCTTTAACCCCCTCAAAACCCTAACCCTAGTTTAGGGCACCAAACCTAATTTGGAGTATTAGGCTATCAAATCACTTTAAAATCACTTAAAATTTGGTAGGGTAGTTCTCTGGTAGAAATATTCCTAAATTAATTTTGGTGAAATTTTTGGGCTAATAAAATTAGTACTTACTCCACAAGTTGGTAAATTTGGAAGTTTACATTTAATTAGACCCAGAGCCCCTCATGTGTGAGAAAAATTGTAAAACTTGGTTACTGTTGATCTCAGATCATTATCAGACTTCTGGAATTTTCTTATTATTATTAGATGAGTTTTTACAGTACTTGCTTCATTAACTAATGGTTATAGAATAAATAGTTATAAATTAAATTTGGGGCTACTATTCACTGTAAAAATTATGAGACTACTTCTACGGTGTTTTTAGGCAATTATAGTCCTACTGGAATTTTATTATAATTTTTAGAACAATATTGCTGGCCTTTTCTTCATTAGATGGTATTATTGACCTTAAGTTCTAAATTATGAAAGGTAGGTCTAATCACCTCTTAAAATTCTCAAACCTTGGATTTGTAGTTTAAATATCACTTAGTATTTATCCTAATTTCGTGGTGATTTGTTTCTGACTTTAGAGAGCACTTCATGTTCAAAGTAGGGAATTTGGTGTCTATGGTTAATTAAATTAAATGCCCACATAATTAGGAAAATTATGAGACTCTGGATTTAGTCTTAATAGGTCACAATAGACTCCCAGTAATTGGTTGGGATCTATTGGAAGAGTAATTAGGGTACCCCCTAATGGGAGCACCATGTAGCATAGCATGGTTTGCATATAGTGGATAGGTCTGAAATTGGTTAACTCGGAGAGCTTTAACACACTTAGGGTAGTCACACTGAAATAAAAGAGAGGTTTGATCAAGGGTAGAAATCAATAACATTAAGTGCCTTGGAAAGGGAACTTTGGGCTTCATCCCATTGTAGTTCCTAGTACCGCTGCGAGCCCCTCACCGGGTAGACCTCGAGAAGTCCAGGGTTAACCTTAAACCTTAAGAATAATATGGGCAAGAGTAACCTCAATAATAGTTTCAACTTACACTCACACTTGTACACGTAGGGAGATAAATTGGTTGTCAAAGGATAGCGTAGGCCCGTGGCCTAAGGGCTTACTGGTAAAGTTAAATGGACTCCGTATTGATTTGGAAGTCCGGGGAGATGGATGCTCGGCGACTTGGTATAGAATTGGAAGTCCGGGGAGCTGGATGCTCGGGGACTTGGAAAAAGGAGACTTGATTAGTCCAGGGAGCCGTGGGCTCAGGAACATGGTGAACTAGTAGACTCGGTAGTCTATAGAGCTAGAGGCTCGGTAATATAATTAGATACAAACTATCATGGTTGCATGTGCATAACAGTGGTGGGTCCTCGATATTGGACGATCGAACACACTGTTGTTAGTACGTTGACTCGGGGAGACTAGCTGGTTTGCTAGGAATTGTACGTGAACGTACAAGAGGGCTAGGCTGAGTAGTGTGTTTACCAGTCTAGGAGTGGAGAGGCCCAACCCACTGTCTCCGTTTTGCCGCGGCGGAGGATCCTGAGAGTTTAGCTAACTCCAAAAAGGGGAACTAAAGGTCTGTGCGCATAGAGTCGTGTGTGTGAGTTGCACTTGCATGTCCATACCATAGCATAGTTGCATGTCATAGCATAATCATGGCATTAAACCCCTGACACCTATCGTATAAAATGGTAAGGGACGTTTTATACGATAGGCCCTGCAAAACGACCCCTTGGTCTATAGGGGTAATCCCTATAAATCAACGGTTACTTTTCTTGTTGCTCTTACTTACTCTTCTTACTACTTTTACTTACTTGCTACTCCTTACTGTTTACTTTTATTACACACTTGTTTTGTAAGACCCCATTTTTTTTTTTTGAAAACCCGGGGTCTTATGCCCAGAACCGCCGCTTTGCGGTGACACCTTCGCACCCGGGAAGGTCGCCACTACAACGCGCCGATTCTGCCGGCCTTTTCGATCACAATAAGTAGCAAGCAAGAGAGAAGTAAGTCCACCAAAAGAGAATATCACATAAAATAAAACTCCACGAAGGGAGTGTCCACAGAAAATCATCAGAGTACAAATAGTCTGGAAATAAAAGGGCTCATGCCCGGTACATCAAGTCCTCACTACAAAACCACTCAATGCGGAAGCAAAACTAAATCTCTACTAAAGGGCCGGGACTCACAGTCCCCGTAGTTTGGACTCCCGTGCTAGACTGTCCCATCTCCAAGCGTACCGGCCTCCTGGGCTGCTCCTCCATGCTGGGCTCCGCGATCCCCTAAAATGTTATGGTTCGAAAACCGTTAGTCTAAAAGACTAAGCCCTATCATCCCCCACCCCTTCCCCCACGCTCTAAGGCACCGGGCGGAGAGGAAGAAAGGGGAGGACATGAAGGTGGGGATAAATTCCAAGGCAGATGACGGTGGACCTAACTAGCAAGTTATAACAGGGGAGCAATATAAATCTTAAGTGTTGTAATAGGTCAAACAAGAAGGAAAATAAGTAAGGTAATTTAAACCTTCACTTATGTGAGTACACATAAGCCAAGGGATCTTTTGCAAGGCTCCCATCGTATAAAGTGTCCCATACCACTTATACGTTGGGGTGTCGGCTATCAAACAGCAGCATATATATATATTGAAATTAACCTTTGATTTATAAACTTGCCCACACAAGCTTATAGACCAAGGGGTCGTTTTGCAAGTCCTAAAGTATAAGCGTCCCATTCCACTTATACTTTAGGTGTCAAGGTTGTTATGAATGATTATGGCATGCAGCTATATGGTGGGTATGATGATCAAGCAGTGCAACTCACACACCCAACTTTGTGTACACAAACCTTTAGTTCCCCCTTTCTGGAGATAACTCCCAGGATACTCCCGTAGTGGCAGACGGAAGCGGTGGGTTGGGCCTCGCCCACCTCAAAACCAGTAAAAGCACTACTGGTCTGACCTATCGTACGCCCTCAACGCCTGGTGCACGAGGCGGACTCCTGCGTACTCTTGCCGACTGGTCCGCCGGACTTAACCTTGGCTAAGTGCTAGTCACCTTGCCGAGTCAACGATATCGGTGTCGGTGCAATCGAACTCCCCGATATCGAAAACCCACCACCTTAATCTTTCCTATTTTTATGCACATGCATCCATTTAATATATAACAATTTTAAAGTGTCAAACTCCCGGACTAAACCGTCCGTATAAACCACATCCGAGACCAACTTCCCCGGACTAAACCGTCCGGCTCATCCCCAGACTTCATCCCTTAGAGCACCACGGGACGGCGTCCCCTTGAACACCTCGGGACGACTTAACCATTACCAACCCTAACTAATGAGCGTGTGCAATGTGAATCCCTATTAGGCTAATTACTCTTCCGTTTGTTTTAAGATTTACGTTAGCCCAGGACTGCCCCCGGCATACCCCGTGAAGGGCTCTCAAGGGGCACTAGGAACCAAGACGGTGCATTACGGCCCGAAGTTCCCTTTCGCAAGGCACTTATTATTGTTGGTTAATACCCCGTTCCCAAACCCTTAATGTTACTCTGGTTCTAACCCTAATGTGTTTTAACTCCTTCACCCGCTCCCAGGAAAGACGATGTTCCGTCGAACCCGAGCTCCACCCATCCTTAGTTAGCCTAACCACTATCCCATACCCAATTTCATTGATAACCTCCGAATCATCTTGCCACGGCATTTACACATGATTTGTCGCCCTATGACCATGGTATTACAATTTCTATGATTTCACTATATGCAGACCAACTTGAGCTAACAACAAGTATGATAGGAAGTGCATCAATTTCTCATCCAAACACCCTAAGATAATTACTAAGGGCCTATCATGACTTTTATAATTTAAATCCAGCACTTCCAAATTTTTCCTAAATAATTTAATATTTATTTAATTATCCAGAAATTAAAGCCATGAGTGATTTTGAGCATGAGGTACTACATTCATTCATCATAAAATTATAAGAAAATTACCAGGGCTCTACAATGTCCATAAATGTTCACTGACCAAAAATTATAATTTTACAAGGCCTAAAAATATTATTTAAAAATCATTTATAAATTCTACAAATTGCAAGCCTTGTGAATCAACCCCTATGATTATAGATCCAAAAATTCTACAATAATTACCAGAGATGTAAGAGGTCATAAAAACTCATTTGCCTAAGTTACACCAGATTTCAGTGAGGGAACAACCCATAATAATTATTTGACTATCTTTAGAAAATCAATGGCTTGTGAATGAAGTACTTAAAATAATCAGTTAATAATTCCAGCAAAATTCAAGCATATGTATAAGAATCTAAAAAGCTCTCTGCCAAAATTTCATATCCATTAATCAACCAGAGAAATCAAATTAATTAAAATACCCAAAAGCCTATTTTTGTGAGATATGAAGGAACTATCATGTATTGAATTCCAAGGCTCTCAATATTACTTCCCAGAGACTTCCCCAAACCCAAGAAGTACACTACCCAAGTTTCATGGCCTTTAGGCAAGTTTTGGTGACCTATTTTACCTTAACAAAGGAGGTGTCCTAAACTAGGGTTAGGGTTTAAGGGAGGGTAACCCTCTCCAAATCTTCCAAGACTTTGGTCAGGGGGGGGTTCTAACCTCACTAGTCTCCTCTCCACCAAAAATCACTTCCATTCAAGGTCATTTGACCCCATGCCCTTCACAAGCCCCCAAAGTCCAACCTAGGGGTTTGGACTTGGGTCCTAGGGCATACTCACCCCAAACCACTCCATACACCATAAGGGAGTGTTAAAGCCCATTACAAACCAGTGGACCAAGTTTCAGCCTCTGGTGAGGGAGTTTGGTCAACTAAAATCACTAAGTGCACTTTTGACCTATTTGCCCCTTAATGGGCTAACCTAGGATTGGGTAATTACCCACCCAAAACATCTCCAAATTAAATGAAACTTTATACAGAGCTTCCCTAGGTCCCTAAGGACCTCCCACCAAAATTTTGGGGATTTGGAGGTCATTAGACCCCTTAATCACTCTAAGATATGATTATTAAATTTTAACAAAAACTATAGAAAAATGTTATCCAAAAATTACCATTTTTGGATATGTCATAGGTGTAGGTAAGAATGACCCCTACATAAAATTTTAAGTCATTTGGAGGTCTGGTTTGATGTGGGCAACCAAAATGGTGTCTGACCTAGCCTAAGGACACCTTCCACCAAACTGAGTGCTGAGGTCAGCACAGTTATCCAAATTGGGTGAAATCAATTCTAAAATAAAGTAGACTCAAAGGGCTACAACTTTCATGTTCACTACTTTTTCTGTAGAGGGCTCTAGGTATTTTTAATAAATACAAACATTAAGAGGTAAAACTGTGACAGAAATACAAATAATATATCCAAACTATACTATCATGATTTTCACTATTTGCACGGATCTTGAAGCGATTTGGATGGCATCCATTCATCTCCTACCTCCAGCCAAGGGTGGGGATTGCCCGAACCTGGAGCCCCTTTATCTCATTGCCGCCGGCCATCCAGCCACCTCCCCGGCCGGCCACCGCCACCATCACCTCCGGTGAGGTGGTGGCTACCGCCAGGCGGCGGCACGGCCGCCGGAGAGGCTTTTTCCGGCGATCCCGCAAGCCATTTTTTTGGCAAAATCCGTGAAAACCAAAACTATGGATCGGGCTCAATTGAGCCCGATCCTCTCCCTAAATAATATCTAAGATCTATCCATGAGAGAAGGAGTAAGGGAGGACCTCTCTTGTGGCTTGGATGCGCGCCGACCGCCGGGATGCCATGTGGTGGAGGAGATCGCCGGAGTTCTGCGTTTACACTGTGAAGTTGAAGAAAATTGATGGGGGAAGATTGTAAACGGCTCCTCTGGACCTGGGGATGCTTTTTAATGGAAGAGAATGGGGAGGGGAGGGGTCTCTCTTCAAAGCCATTGATGGCCATGAAGGGGGGTTTTCGGCCATGCATGGGGAGGGGTGAAACTGACTTGGGAAGGCCGGGAAACGGCTGGAAACTCCTCCTCTTCCCCAGAGGAGTTGAATCCAGCCATTAGTGGAGGCCCTTGGCCTCCCTAGCCTTGAATGCCATTTCCTCCTCCTCTTTCTCTCTCCTCCATTAACCCATTTTGAGTTTTCTCTCTCCTAGTCACCCTGGCCGATTTTTATCAATTTGTTAACCCCATGTCAGCCCACTAATCTGATTAAGCATGGTCTAAGAGGTGGTTAGCCCAAATGGCTAATGGGTCCAAGCTTGAGTTAGCCCATTTGAGCTAGATTTGACCTAACCTAGCCTAGGGTTGACCTTGGTCAAATTGGCCTTTTGGGTCACCACCAATGGGTCCTTGGTGACCTATTAGCCTCCCCTAAAGTCTAGGTAGGGGTGGGTAGGGTTGTTAGGGCACCTTGTAGGTCATTTGACCCTTAATAAGGGCACTTTGACCATTTTGGGGTTAGAGTTGACTTGGGTCAACCTAGCTCCTAGGGTTGACTCCAATGGGTCTTAGGTGACCCATTGACCTCACTTTGGGTCCAGTGGGGCCTTGGTAGGGCCTACTTGACCTAGGTAGGGTCAATCAACCCTGAACAGGCCAATTTGACCTAATTAGGGTTAGGGTTGACCTTGGTCAACACAGGTTCTAGGATTCACCCTGATGAGTCCTAAAGTTCTTGTCAGGGGTTAGAGTGACCATAAGGAGGTCTTGGAGGTATGTTGAGGGCCCTAGGTCACTCTATCCTAAAGTTTAGTAGTTTACTATTTGCAGACCATAATGGTTTAACCACACCACTAGGCCCACTTGGTCTCCTTGGGGCTTCTTAGGGTTTTGTCATGACCCAGTCATGACAAAACCACTCCTAGGGGTCTAGTTGGCTGAGGGATGTTACAAATCCCAATATATAAACAAAAATTTCGTCCCCGAAATTCTAGTTAAGCCTACGGGTTTTCAAGAAAGAAAGCTAAATTGTAACATCCCGAGAGGTGGAAAGAAGTACCTGACTGAAGAGCTCCGGGTACTTTTGCTGCATCAAGTCCTGTGGTTCCCAGGTGTGCTCCTCTTGTCCATGATTTCTCCACAAGACCTTGACCAGCGGAACCTTCTTGCGTCGTAAGACTCGCATCCCAGTATCGTCTATCCGGATCGGCTCTAGGTGCACCGATCGATCGGAATCTATAGGCCCATCCGTAGTCGTAATCTGCTGCTCCGGCCGAAGTAGAGCTCTCCTGAGGGAGGAAACGTGGAAGACGTCGTGCAAACCCGCTAGCTCCGGTGGCAGCTCCAATCTATATGCCAAGGGACCGATCCGCTCCAGGATCTTGTAAGGCCCCATGTATCTCGGACTGAGCTTTTTCCGGCCACGCACCCGCGAGACTCCATGCATCGGTCGTATCTTCAAGAATACCCGGTCTCCTACCTGAAACTCTACTTGACGATGCCGAGCGTCATAATACTTCGCTTGCCTGCTCTGCGCCTCTAACATCCGGTCCCGGATCAGTCTCACCTGAGCCTCGGTGTCTTCCACAAACTCTGAGTCCAGAATCTTCGGATCCACGTCCTGCAGCCAAGATAACGGTGTCCTACACCTTCTCCCATACAGGGCCTCGTAAGGAGCCATCCGTATGCTGGACTGATAACTGTTGTTATACGAGAACTCCACCAACGGCAGCATCTTCTCCCAGGGCTCTCCGCGGTCTACAATACATAGTCTCAGAAGGTCTTCTAGCGTCCGATTGGTACGCTCCGTCTGCCCGTCAGTCTGGGGGTGGAAGGCCGTACTGAAAGTCAGTCGGGAGCCAAGGTACGCCTGCACCGATTTCCACTCTCTGGACGTAAACCGCCCATCTCGATCTGATACGATCGTCCTTGGCACGCCGTGATAATGAATATACTGCTCCACGAACTTCCGAACCAACACTCCAACAGAGTCGTCCTTCCTGATCGGGATGAACCTAGCCACCTTCGTTAGACGGTCCACGATCACCCAGATCGAATCGTTTCCCGTCCGTGATCGAGGTAGGCCGTGGATGAAGTCCATCGCGATGTCCTCAAATTTCCACTCCGGCACCGGGAGTGGCTGCAATAAACCAGCGGGATGCCTACACTCTGCCTTCACTAACTGGCATGTCTCGCAGTGGGTCACGAAGTACATAATGTCTTTCTTCATCCCTGGCCAAAACATCATCTTCTTCAAGTCTGCCGTCATCTTCGTGATCCCCGGGTGTATAGAATATCTACTACAATGCGCCTCCGCCATGATGTCCTCCCGAACCCGGCCTCCTGCGGGTATATAAACCCTGCCTCTGAAATGTAGCAATCCGTCTCTCAGGGAATAATCTCCTGTCGAACCCTCCTCCAAGGCTCGGAATATCGGCACTGCCCATGCATCTGTCCTTTGTTCGTCCCGGATGCGGTCCCGAATATCATCAATAGCCACCATCGATGCCAGATACTCCCTATATAGCTCTGGGTCATCCTCGGACACTAGGGATATCTGCATATCTCTGAAGGTCCGAACTAGCTCCATGGACATAACTTGGGGCCTGGCTTCGGAAGTGGCCGCTCTCCGACTCAACGCGTCGGCCACCACGTTTGCCCTCCCTGGGTGGTAGTGCATCTCATACTGATAATCTGCTAAGAACTCCACCCAGCGCCTCTGCCTGATATTCAGCTCCTTCTGCGTGTCCACATATTTCAAGTTCTTGTGATCGGAGAAGATATCGCAGTGGACTCCATAAAGATAATGGCGCCAGACCTTCAGAGCAAAAACGACCGCTCCCATCTCGAGGTCGTGCACCGGGTAGTTCCTCTCATGGGTCTTCAGCTGGCGGGAGGCATATGCTATGACATGTCCGTTCTGCATTAGCACCGCTCCCATCCCTTGGTATGATGCGTCGGTATACACCTGGAATCCTTCCTTTCCAGATGGAAGGGCCAGAATCGGGGCTGAGATGAGTCGGTCCTTTAGCTCCTGGAAGGCCGCCTGGCACTGCGCGGTCCAAACGAAAGGCGTCTCCTTCCTTGTCAAAGATGTGAGGGGGAGGGCAATTTGAGAGAACCCTTCCACGAACTTCCGGTAATAACCGGCAAGTCCCAAGAAACTTCGTACATCAGTGGCTGTCTTCAACGGCGGCCAATCTCGAACTGCCTGAATCTTTGCCGGATCCACTGCCAACCCGGCTCCGCTGATAATATGGCCTAGGAAAGCCACCTCCTTCAACCAAAACTGACACTTGCTGGATTTCGCATAAAGGTGATGCTCCCGCAACCTCTGTAGAGTCAGTGCCAGATGCCGAGTGTGCTCCTCCTCCGTCCTAGAGTAGATCAGGATGTCGTCTATGAATACTATAACGAACACATCCAAGTAGGCCTCAAAAACCCGGTTCATGAGGCTCATGAACGCCGACGGCGCATTTGTGAGCCCGAAGGGCATCACGGTGAACTCATACAAGCCATATCTGCTACTGAAGGCCGTCTTCGGAATATCCTCCTCCTGGATCCGCAGCTGGTAGTATCCTGACCTCAAGTCCAGCTTCGAGAAATAGTGGGCTCCCTCCAGCTGGTCGAACAACTCGTCTATCCGGGGGAGCGGATAGGTATTTCGGACGGTCAGCCTATTTAGTGCTCGATAATCGATGCACAGGCGAAGTGTCCCATCCTTCTTCTTCACGAATAAGACCGGAGCTCCCCATGGCGAGGAACTCGGTCTAACAAATCCCGCCTCCACCAACTCTCGCAACTAAGTCCGAAACTCCGCCAGCTCTTTCGGGGCCATCCGATAGGGAGCCCTGGATATCGGCTTAGCCCCTGGCACCAACTGAATCTGGAAATCCTTCTCCCTGTGCGGAGGCAATCCTGGCAGCTTCTCTGGAAACACATCGGCGTAATCACAAACCACCGGTATATTGGCAATCCGGTCCTTCTCCTCGGTCATCTCGAACAGTACCTGATATACCATGTCTCCCTGTAGGTGGGCCTTGACGGCCTGAATAGAGGATAAGAAAATATAGGACGCAGGTCTAATACCTTCCATCACGATGAGAGAATCCCCATATCTAAGGGTAACCTTCTTGGCCAAGCAGTCAATCTGGGCATGGTTCCAATGAAGCCATGACATACCCAGAATCAGATCATAATCTGGCAGTGGCAAGACCGTTGCTGACGCTTCGAAAGGTTTCCCGCCTATCCATGCCTCCATATTGCAACGGGACGAGGTGAACAGCTCCGACCCGTCAGGTAGCCGTATCTTCATCATCGACCCCGTGAATTTCTCCACGCCATCCAACCCTTGGATAAAAGTCTCCGACACAAACGAGTGCGAGGCACCCGTGTCGAGGAGAGTGTGTGCGGGTTTGCCGCATATGAAGACAATGCCTGAGATTGTGACTTAACTTAGAGTTTTATTCTTGGTTTTTACTACCTAATGCTAAAAACAGTTAATTCCTAGGAAAGGATGGAAAAAGATTTAAGACAAAGCAAACAAACATAGTCGTACCTGTGATCACTTGCTCAGGTTGTCGGGGCTGGGCCAGGTCCAGTGCATATACCTGCTCCCTTTCTTGCCTACGGTCTCCGCCCTGGTATCCTTGTCCTTGACCGCGTCCTCGACCTCCATAATGCTGAGCAGGTGGGGCAATCTGTGGCGCTAGTGGGGGCCCCCTTCTCATAGGGCAGTTCCTCTTGATATGCCCCACCTGACGGCAGTGAAAACACTCTGGTGGAGGGTAAGCCCTCCCTCCTGGTCTCTGCAAATCCTGCATCTGTGGTCTTGGTATCTCCCGCATCTGGAGGGGCTGGGGAGCTAGAGTCACCTGCTCCCTCGACTCCTGTCTCACCTCCTGACGAGGCTGATCCTCCATCCTGCCCACATCTGTAACACGACCTCGTCGCTGCTCATTTCTTGCTCCACGATTCTGATCCTCCATTGGCCGCTTCCGGCCCCGGGTAGCGTGCCAGTCTGCCTCGATCCTCTTGGCCATCTCTAGCATCCGAGGAATAGGCCCATCGGACACGAACAATAGGGCCTCCCTCAAATCCTCCTTCAAGCCCTTGTAAAACCTCTTGGTGTACCCGGCTTCGTCCAGCTGATAAGAATCTGCATATCGGGCTAGATGATCGAACTCCCGATGGTACTCCACCACCGACCTGGTGCCCTGCTTTAGCTGTAAGAACCGGTCCTCAAGCTCATCCCTGGCCGATTGCGGAACAAAATGTTCCAACAGCGCGACCCTGAATTCTCCCCAAGTGACCTCCGCAACCTCCCTGTCAGCATAAGTCTTGTCCAGGAGTGTCTTCCACCACCTCTTGGCATGGGACTCTAGGCAAGAGACCACCAACGCCACCCTCTCCTCCACCGGGCATCGTATCCCAGTCAGCATCTCATGCATGATGTCCAACCACTCCTCTGTCCGAACTGCCGTCTCTGTCCCCAAGTAGGACGGGGGAGAAAGTCCTCGGAATATACTCAGCCAGTTGGCTCCCGGAATCAACTGCGGAGCCGGAGCCTGTTGAGCCCTGAAGGCTTCTAGGATGGCTGTCAAAGTCTGCCCCATGTCCGTCTGAAGGAAAGGAGCGGGAGCTGGTGGAGGTGGTGCAGCATCCGGAGTCTGCAAAACCTCACCCTGTGGAGTAGGCTGCGCTGAGGGCTGCGAAAAGAAAATTTTTATTATGAGAAAACGGTTCGAAAGGACTAAATGTGGACAATTATATGTGATTCCCCTTATGGGCACACCACTGCTTCCGCTGCTTAGTTTGTCCGCAAACTAAACTCGCGCGGGGGTGACCCAGGGATTTGTGGACTGCTACTAATCCGATCGATGTTCCCTCTGATACCACTTTGTAAGACCCCATTTTTTTTTTTTGAAAACCCGGGGTCTTATGCCCAGAACCGCCGCTTTGCGGTGACACCTTCGCACCCGGGAAGGTCGCCACTACAACGCGCCGATTCTGCCGGCCTTTTCGATCACAATAAGTAGCAAGCAAGAGAGAAGTAAGTCCACCAAAAGAGAATATCACATAAAATAAAACTCCACGAAGGGAGTGTCCACAGAAAATCATCAGAGTACAAATAGTCTGGAAATAAAAGGGCTCATGCCCGGTACATCAAGTCCTCACTACAAAACCACTCAATGCGGAAGCAAAACTAAATCTCTACTAAAGGGCCGGGACTCACAGTCCCCGTAGTCTGGACTCCCGTGCTAGACTGTCCCATCTCCAAGCGTACCGGCCTCCTGGGCTGCTCCTCCATGCTGGGCTCCGCGATCCCCTAAAATGTTATGGTTCGAAAACCGTTAGTCTAAAAGACTAAGCCCTATCATTCCCCACCCCTTCCCCCACGCTCTAAGGCACCGGGCGGAGAGGAAGAAAGGGGAGGACATGAAGGTGGGGATAAATTCCAAGGCAGATGACGGTGGACCTAACTAGCAAGTTATAACAGGGGAGCAATATAAATCTTAAGTGTTGTAATAGGTCAAACAAGAAGGAAAATAAGTAAGGTAATTTAAACCTTCACTTATGTGAGTACACATAAGCCAAGGGATCTTTTGCAAGGCTCCCATCGTATAAAGTGTCCCATACCACTTATACGTTGGGGTGTCGGCTATCAAACAGCAGCATATATATATATTGAAATTAACCTTTGATTTATAAACTTGCCCACACAAGCTTATAGACCAAGGGGTCGTTTTGCAAGTCCTAAAGTATAAGCGTCCCATTCCACTTATACTTTAGGTGTCAAGGTTGTTATGAATGATTATGGCATGCAGCTATATGGTGGGTATGATGATCAAGCAGTGCAACTCACACACCCAACTTTGTGTACACAAACCTTTAGTTCCCCCTTTCTGGAGATAACTCCCAGGATACTCCCGTAGTGGCAGACGGAAGCGGTGGGTTGGGCCTCGCCCACCTCAAAACCAGTAAAAGCACTACTGGTCTGACCTATCGTACGCCCTCAACGCCTGGTGCACGAGGCGGACTCCTGCGTACTCTTGCCGACTGGTCCGCCGGACTTAACCTTGGCTAAGTGCTAGTCACCTTGCCGAGTCAACGATATCGGTGTCGGTGCAATCGAACTCCCCGATATCGAAAACCCACCACCTTAATCTTTCCTATTTTTATGCACATGCATCCATTTAATATATAACAATTTTAAAGTGTCAAACTCCCGGACTAAACCGTCCGTATAAACCACATCCGAGACCAACTTCCCCGGACTAAACCGTCCGGCTCATCCCCAGACTTCATCCCTTAGAGCACCACGGGACGGCGTCCCCTTGAACACCTCGGGACGACTTAACCATTACCAACCCTAACTAATGAGCGTGTGCAATGTGAATCCCTATTAGGCTAATTACTCTTCCGTTTGTTTTAAGATTTACGTTAGCCCAGGACTGCCCCCGGCATACCCCGTGAAGGGCTCTCAAGGGGCACTAGGAACCAAGACGGTGCATTACGGCCCGAAGTTCCCTTTCGCAAGGCACTTATTATTGTTGGTTAATACCCCGTTCCCAAACCCTTAATGTTACTCTGGTTCTAACCCTAATGTGTTTTAACTCCTTCACCCGCTCCCAGGAAAGACGATGTTCCGTCGAACCCGAGCTCCACCCATCCTTAGTTAGCCTAACCACTATCCCATACCCAATTTCATTGATAACCTCCGAATCATCTTGCCACGGCATTTACACATGATTTGTCGCCCTATGACCATGGTATTACAATTTCTATGATTTCACTATATGCAGACCAACTTGAGCTAACAACAAGTATGATAGGAAGTGCATCAATTTCTCATCCAAACACCCTAAGATAATTACTAAGGGCCTATCATGACTTTTATAATTTAAATCCAGCACTTCCAAATTTTTCCTAAATAATTTAATATTTATTTAATTATCCAGAAATTAAAGCCATGAGTGATTTTGAGCATGAGGTACTACATTCATTCATCATAAAATTATAAGAAAATTACCAGGGCTCTACAATGTCCATAAATGTTCACTGACCAAAAATTATAATTTTACAAGGCCTAAAAATATTATTTAAAAATCATTTATAAATTCTACAAATTGCAAGCCTTGTGAATCAACCCCTATGATTATAGATCCAAAAATTCTACAATAATTACCAGAGATGTAAGAGGTCATAAAAACTCATTTGCCTAAGTTACACCAGATTTCAGTGAGGGAACAACCCATAATAATTATTTGACTATCTTTAGAAAATCAATGGCTTGTGAATGAAGTACTTAAAATAATCAGTTAATAATTCCAGCAAAATTCAAGCATATGTATAAGAATCTAAAAAGCTCTCTGCCAAAATTTCATATCCATTAATCAACCAGAGAAATCAAATTAATTAAAATACCCAAAAGCCTATTTTTGTGAGATATGAAGGAACTATCATGTATTGAATTCCAAGGCTCTCAATATTACTTCCCAGAGACTTCCCCAAACCCAAGAAGTACACTACCCAAGTTTCATGGCCTTTAGGCAAGTTTTGGTGACCTATTTTACCTTAACAAAGGAGGTGTCCTAAACTAGGGTTAGGGTTTAAGGGAGGGTAACCCTCTCCAAATCTTCCAAGACTTTGGTCAGGGGGGGGATTCTAACCTCACTAGTCTCCTCTCCACCAAAAATCACTTCCATTCAAGGTCATTTGACCCCATGCCCTTCACAAGCCCCCAAAGTCCAACCTAGGGGTTTGGACTTGGGTCCTAGGGCATACTCACCCCAAACCACTCCATACACCATAAGGGAGTGTTAAAGCCCATTACAAACCAGTGGACCAAGTTTCAGCCTCTGGTGAGGGAGTTTGGTCAACTAAAATCACTAAGTGCACTTTTGACCTATTTGCCCCTTAATGGGCTAACCTAGGATTGGGTAATTACCCACCCAAAACATCTCCAAATTAAATGAAACTTTATACAGAGCTTCCCTAGGTCCCTAAGGACCTCCCACCAAAATTTTGGGGGATTTGGAGGTCATTAGACCCCTTAATCACTCTAAGATATGATTATTAAATTTTAACAAAAACTATAGAAAAATGTTATCCAAAAATTACCATTTTTGGATATGTTATAGGTGTAGGTAAGAATGACCCCTACATAAAATTTTAAGTCATTTGGAGGTCTGGTTTGATGTGGGCAACCAAAATGGTGTCTGACCTAGCCTAAGGACACCTTCCACCAAACTGAGTGCTGAGGTCAGCACAGTTATCCAAATTGGGTGAAATCAATTCTAAAATACAGTAGACTCAAAGGGCTACAACTTTCATGTTCACTACTTTTTCTGTAGAGGGCTCTAGGTATTTTTAATAAATACAAACATTAAGAGGTAAAACTGTGACAGAAATACAAATAATATATCCAAACTATACTATCATGATTTTCACTATTTGCACGGATCTTGAAGCGATTTGGATGGCATCCATTCATCTCCTACCTCCAGCCAAGGGTGGGGATTGCCCGGACCTGGAGCCCCTTTATCTCATTGCCGCCGGCCATCCAGCCACCTCCCCGGCCGGCCACCGCCACCATCACCTCCGGTGAGGTGGTGGCTACCGCCAGGCGGCGGCACGGCCGCCGGAGAGGCTTTTTCCGGCGATCCCGCAAGCCATTTTTTTGGCAAAATCCGTGAAAACCAAAACTATGGATCGGGCTCAATTGAGCCCGATCCTCTCCCTAAATAATATCTAAGATCTATCCATGAGAGAAGGAGTAAGGGAGGACCTCTCTTGTGGCTTGGATGCGCGCCGACCGCCGGGATGCCATGTGGTGGAGGAGATCGCCGGAGTTCTGCGTTTACACTGTGAAGTTGAAGAAAATTGATGGGGAAGATTGTAAACGGCTCCTCTGGACCTGGGGATGCTTTTTAATGGAAGAGAATGGGGAGGGGAGGGGTCTCTCTTCAAAGCCATTGATGGCCATGAAGGGGGGTTTTCGGCCATGCATGGGGAGGGGTGAAACTGACTTGGGAAGGCCGGGAAACGGCTGGAAACTCCTCCTCTTCCCCAGAGGAGTTGAATCCAGCCATTAGTGGAGGCCCTTGGCCTCCCTAGCCTTGAATGCCATTTCCTCCTCCTCTTTCTCTCTCCTCCATTAACCCATTTTGAGTTTTCTCTCTCCTAGTCACCCTGGCCGATTTTTATCAATTTGTTAACCCCATGTCAGCCCACTAATCTGATTAAGCATGGTCTAAGAGGTGGTTAGCCCAAATGGCTAATGGGTCCAAGCTTGAGTTAGCCCATTTGAGCTAGATTTGACCTAACCTAGCCTAGGGTTGACCTTGGTCAAATTGGCCTTTTGGGTCACCACCAATGGGTCCTTGGTGACCTATTAGCCTCCCCTAAAGTCTAGGTAGGGGTGGGTAGGGTTGTTAGGGCACCTTGTAGGTCATTTGACCCTTAATAAGGGCACTTTGACCATTTTGGGGTTAGAGTTGACTTGGGTCAACCTAGCTCCTAGGGTTGACTCCAATGGGTCTTAGGTGACCCATTGACCTCACTTTGGGTCCAGTGGGGCCTTGGTAGGGCTTACTTGACCTAGGTAGGGTCAATCAACCCTGAACAGGCCAATTTGACCTAATTAGGGTTAGGGTTGACCTTGGTCAACACAGGTTCTAGGATTCACCCTGATGAGTCCTAAAGTTCTTGTCAGGGGTTAGAGTGACCATAAGGAGGTCTTGGAGGTATGTTGAGGGCCCTAGGTCACTCTATCCTAAAGTTTAGTAGTTTACTATTTGCAGACCATAATGGTTTAACCACACCACTAGGCCCACTTGGTCTCCTTGGGGCTTCTTAGGGTTTTGTCATGACCCAGTCATGACAAAACCACTCCTAGGGGTCTAGTTGGCTGAGGGATGTTACATGTTTACTCATGTTAAATTATTGTGATACCCCAACCATACCTTATTATTTTATTCCTTAGGGTAGATGTCACTTGCTTGATTACGCCCTGCTTTTGGTCCTCCTTTTCTCTCCTTTCCGCCCGGTGCTTAGGATCCACGGGTAGAGGGGTGGGGGATTGTTGTCTGAGTCTTGTTTGACTAACGGTCGTTTGACCACCATATTTTAGGTGCTTCGGATGGGAGACAAGGATCAGCCGCAGGAGATGAAGCACCAACGGGGTACGGTGCAGATGGAGATGGGCTAGTGTAGCTCGGGTGGACAGGCATCCGGATCCGTGAGTGGAGCCGAGTATTAGTAGTTTTACTTTTATGAGTGGATTGTAGTTAGGTTATCATGTATCGGGCTTAAAGCCCGTATTTACTTTTTGGCGTTGGTACTTAGACTTTCTTCTGGTGTTGACTTGATTTATCACATGATTTCCTCTTTTATATTATTGTGGACTTGGATGCTTACACTTTCAATCATTAAACTTTCTGTCGATGGTGATTGAGATGGCCGGCAGGATCGGCGTTTTGTTGTGTCGACCATCCCGGTGGATGGTGTCACCGCAAAAAGGCGGTTCTGGGCCTAAGACCCCGGTGGTTGTTGCAAAAAAAAATGGGGTCTTATAAGTGGTATCAGAGGAAACCTCGATCCAACAGAATGTAGTCCACAAAACATGGGACACCCCGCACGGGCTTATTTTGAGGACAAAGTAGCAGCGGAAGCAATGGTGTGCCCATAGGAGGAATCACGTGCAATGCTCACCAATAACAAAGAGTTATAGGTCAAGTTACTAAACTTAAGACCATCTTTTGTAGGGTGCGACGAATCCTCCCCTGCCGCAGGGGACACCTCCGGCCCCGAATGTGATTCCACCCCACCGTCTTCGACGTCGTTGCAGCAGACGGAGCTGGGACAAACTTTGACGGCCATCTTAGAGGTCTTTAGGGCACAACAGGCTCCGGCTCCTCAGCCGAACCCCGGAGCGAACTGGTTGAGTGCATTTCGAGGCCTTGCCCCACCATCGTACTTGGGGACGGAGACGGCAGTGCGCACGAAGGAGTGGCTAGATATTATGTATGAAATGTTGGTGGGAATACAGTGCCCGGTGGACCTGGCAGTATCTTTGGTGGTTTCTTGTATGGAGTCGCATGCAAAGAGGTGGTGGAAGTCGGTGATGGACACCACATATACAGGAGTGGAGATCGCGGACATTACTTGGGAGGAGTTTAGGGCGACACTACTGGAGCATTTTGTGCCGCAGTCTTCAAGGGACGAATTGGAGGATAGATTCTTGCAGCTGAAGCAAGGGAACAGGACAGTGCTATAATATCACTGGGAGTTTACTGATTTGGCCTGGTTTTGCAGATTCTTACAAGCTGGATGATGTGGGTTATGCCAAGAGGTTCTACAAGGGCCTCCGTAATGACCTGAGGCAGACCCTCTTATTCGTGTCTGATGGTACCATGGCCAGGATCTTGGAGATGGCCAAGAAGCTGGAGGCGGACCAACTTGCAGTCCAGGGCAGGAAGAGACATGGGGATGATGCAGTGCTAGGAGGAAGAAGGGACCCGCAGAGAGGCCGAGTCATGAGAGAGAGAAGGAACGGGGATCAACCCCGTCAGGAGGAAAGGTAGGAGCCAAGGGAGCAGGCAGTGCTGACTCCACAGCCGTTACAGATGAGGGAGGTGCCCAGGATAGGGCAGGGACCACCCCCACCACAGCTATTATATCACTGCCATCAGCCAGGGCATATTCGGAGTAATTGCCCTATAAGGAATAGGGCTACACCTGCAGTACGGGGTGGCACACCGGCTCACCAGATGGGAGGTCGTGGACGTGGACGCGGACGCGGATTTCAGGGCGCCGACCGCAGGCAGAATGGGGAGCAGATTTACGCTTTGGACCTAGCACAGCCCCGGAACCCGGATAGGGTTATTACAGGTATAAGAGTAATTTTAGTTATGAATTTATTCCCTGCTCATATTAAGTATTGGTAGAACTACTACACAACCTAGGTTAGAAAACTTTAGACCTAAGTGTTTTTCTTAAACGTATTTAGGAATGGTGATGGTGTGCGACAAGCCTGTCCATACCCTATTCAACACGGGGGCATCACACAACTTTGTGTTAGAGGATTTCGTCAAGGATTTGGACCAGATTGGATATTATACGGGGAGTCTCCAGGAGGGTGAGTCTCCCCAATGGGATGGAGATCCAGTCCACAGAGAAGTGCCTCCTGAAGGTTACCATAGACGGGTTGACACTCGAGGCCCCGATGACGATCCTGAGATTGCCGGACTTCGACCTTGTCTTGGGCATGACATGGCTTGTCTGGAACCATGCCCAGATTGACTGCCCGGTGAGGAGGGTCGTGCTGAGACACAGCGATACTTATGTGACATTTGAAGGTACTACTCTGGTTTCCCGCCACCTCCTTTCATCTATTTAGGCCGTCAAGGCCCACATGCAGGGAGACGAGGTATATCAGGTACTGTTCGAGATGACTGAGGAGAAGGACCTGATTGCTAGCATTTCGGTGGTTCGTGACTACGCCGATGTTTTTCGGAGAAGCTTCCAGGACTGCCTCCGCATTGGGAGAAGGACTTTCATATTCAGTTAGTACCCGGGGCTAAGCCGGTATCCAAGGCCCCTTATCGGATGGCCCCGAAGGAGTTGGCGGAGTTTCGGACACATTTGTAGGAGCTTGTGGAAGCGGGATTTGTCAGGCCGAGTTCATCGCCATGGGGAGCTCCGGTCCTATTCGTGAAGAAGAAGGATGGCACTCTTCGCCTGTGCATCGACTATCGAGCACTAAACAGGCTGACCGTCCGAAATACCTATCCGCTCCCAAGGATAGACGAGTTGTTCGATCAGCTGGAGGGAGCCCATTATTTCTAGAAGCTGGACTTGAGGTCAGGCTACTACCAGCTGCGGATCCAGGAGGATGATATTTCGAAGACGGCCTTCAGTAGCAGATATGGCCTGTATGAGTTCATCGTGATGCCCTTCGGGCTCACGAGTGCTCCGTCGGCATTTATGAGCCTCATGAATCGGGTCTTCGAGTCTTATTTGGTTGTGTTCGTCATAGTATTCATAGACAACATCCTTATCTATTCTAGGACGGAGGAGGAGCACACACAACATCATGCACTGACCTTAGAGAGACTGCGGGAGCATCGCCTTTATGCGAAATTCAGCAAGTGTCAGTTCTGGTTGAAGGAGGTGGCTTTCTTAGGCCATATTATCAGCGGAGCCGGGTTGGAGGTGGACCCGGCAAAGATTCAGGCAGTCAGGGATTGGCTGCCGCTGAAGATGGCCACGGACATGTGGAGTTTCCTGGGGCTTGCCGGTTATTACCGGAAATTCGTGGATGGGTTTTCTCGGATCGCCCTTCCACTCACATCCTTGATGAAGAAGGACGTGCCCTTTGTGTGGATGCCACAGTGTGAGGCAGCTTTCCAGGAGCTGAAGGACCGACACATCTCAGCCCCTATTCTAGCCCATCCATTTGGGAAGGAAGGATTCAAGGTGTATACCGACGGATCATATCAGGGGATGGGAGCGGTGCTAATGCAGAACGGACATGTCATAGCATATGCCTCCCGCCAGCTGAAGACCCATAAGAAGAACTATCCAGTGCACGACCTGGAGATGGGAGCAGTCGTATTCGCACTGAAGATATGGCGACACTCCCTCTACGGAGTCCACTGTGATATATACTCAGATCATAAGAACCTTTAGTACGTGGACACGCAGAAGGAACTGAATATCAGGAAGAGGCGGTGGGTGGAGTTTCTATCTGACTATCAGTACGAGATGCACTACCAACCGGGGAAGGCGAATGTGGTAGCGGATGCACTGAGCAGGAGAGCCACCACAGCGGGAGCAGAGCCTCAGCAATGTCTATGGAGCTGCTGCAGAGACTAGAGGACATGCACATTACTCTGGTGTCATCTGATGACCCTGAGCTCTATGAGGAGTACTTGGCCGTGATGGGCGTCACCTATGACATCAGAGACCGAGTCAGAGAAGGACAGAGGCAGGATGCCAAGTTAGAGCCCATCTTCCAAGCCCTGGAGGAAGGCACTGTAGGAGATTACACATTGAGGGACGGCCTGGTGTGCTTCAGTGGACAGGTGTATATACTGGAGGGAGGCCAAATCTGGGAGGATATTATGACGAAGGCGCTCTACAGCCGGTATTCTGTGCACCCAGAAATCATAAAGATGACGGCTGATTTGAAGAAGACTATGTTCTGGCCGGGCATGAAGAAGGATGTCACTTACTTCGTGACCCATTGTGAGACATGTCAGCTAGTGAAGGCGGAGTGCAGGAATCCCGCAGGATTATTGCAGCCACTCCCGGTGCCGGAATGGAAGTTTGATGACGTATCAATGGACTTCATACGTGGGCTTCCCCGGTCTCGGAAAGGGAAAGACTTGATCTGGGTGATCGTTGATCGGTTGACGAAGGTGGCTCGATTTATACCGATCAGGAAGGACGATTCAGTGGGAGTGCTGGTGCAGAAGTTTGTGGAGCAGTTCAGTCGCTATCATGGCGTGCCCAGGATGATAGTGTCAGATCGTGATGGGCAGTTTACATCCAGGGAGTGGCGGTCAGTTCAGGTATACTTGGGCACCCGACTGACTTTTAGCACAGCCTTCCACCCTCAGACGGACGGGCAGACAGAGCGCACAAATCAGACATTGGAAGACCTGCTACGTCTGTGCATTCTAAACAGAGGAGAGCCATGGGTGAAGATGCTGCCACTAGTAGATTTCTCATACAACAATAGTCATCAAGCCAGTATAAGTATGGCTCCCTACGAGGCACTATATGGACGGAGGTGCAGGACTCCCCTATCATGGATACAGGATGAGGATCCGAAGGTCCTGAGCTCCGAATTTATGGAGGACACCGAGGCCCAGGCGAGACTGATACGAGATCAGATATTAGATGCGCAGAGCAGACATGCCAAATATTATGACGCACGATATCGTCAGGTGGAGTTTCAGGTAGGAGATAGAGTGTTTTTGAAGATACAGCCGATGCATGGAGTCTCTCGAGTTCGTGGACGGAGGAAGAAGCTCAGCCCAAGGTACATGGGGCCCTACAGGATCCTAGAGCGGATCGGTCCCATAGCATACAGGCTAGAGCTGCCACCAGAGCTGGAGGGCCTGCATGACGTCTTCCACATCTCCTCCCTCAGGAGGGCCCTATTATGGACAGAGCATCAGATAAACACCACGGATGGGCCGGTAGAACCTGATTGGTCAGTGAACATGGAGCCGGTCCGGATTGACGATACGCTTATGCGGGTCTTGCGCTGCAATAAAGTTCCATTGGTCAAGGTTTTGTAGAGAAATCACGGCCAGGAGGAGCACACCTGGGAGCCTCAGGACTTGATGCAGCAAAGATACCCAGAGCTCTTCGCCTCAAGTAAACTCTAATCTAAATTTTGGGATATTACAATTTATTACTCTGGTAGAAACCCCGCAGGCCTAACCTGAATTCCGAGGACGAAATTTTTTTATTATGTGTTGGGATTTGTAACATCCCCTAGACAACTAGACCCCTCAGGTGAATTTGTCATGACTAGGTCATGACAAGGCCTTGGTAGCTTAGGATCCTCCTTGACACAGACCAAAAATAGGGATTGCAGCACCTTGGTCTACAAATAGTAATTTCAAAATATTCAGCCTAGGGTTTGACTTAAGGACTTTAACTTGACTCACTGACCCTACCACAACATCCCTAGGCTATCTAGGAGCCTAGGGGGACATTCAGGACCCATTGGGTCCAGTCAAACAAGTAAACTCCTAACCCTAATTAGGGCAAAATGGTCAATCCCCCATCAATTGACCTAACTAACCATCACCATATGGAATTGACTTCACTTCTAGGCCTAAAACATCATAAGAGACCTAGTAGACAAAAAATCCACATCCTAGGGTCACCACATGGCAAAATGACCAAAATACCCATATTAGGTCAAAATGGTGATTTTCCATTAAACACCCCTATTAACCACCACAACTTCAGATTGATCACACCCCTAGGGTCATAACCTCATAGGGGATCCAATGGCGCAAAAATTTCATTATTGAGTCAACCCTAGGGCCCAATTTGACCAAAAGTCAAACTAGGCCAAATTAGGTCAAATTACTTAGACCTAGCCAAATCCTTTTGGGCTAGGCCCAATTTGAGTGGTCAACCAGCCTAGTAGGCTGATATTAAACATGGGAGGGAGTGGAAATTCGGCCATGGTGATTAGGAGAGAGAAATGGGGGTTTTCCCCAATTTTGAGGAGAGAGAAAGTGGCTATTCAAGGCCATTAAGGTGACACACCCCTTGGCATCCCTCCATTACACTCCCATTCATTTTCTCTGATTAATTTGCGAAGAATCCATCCGTTTCTAGGGGCAATTAAGGCAGGGGGGATGCATAGGGTCGTCCATGGGAGGGGAGGTGAAGAGGCTATTAATGGCATATGGGGTTAAAGCCACTACCACCCCCAATTAACCCCCTATCACCTTCACAAGCCTCGGAGCAGTGAAACCCCCCCTTTTCCCGAGAGATGGAGGTCTCCTTGCAAGAAATCGGATGGCACCCAAAGCTTGGAGGAGGGGAAATGGCGGCCGGCGATTGGAGCAAGGGAATGCCCCAAATGAGGTCCAATCCTTCCCTTCTCTATGCGTGTTAGATCTAGACTTGTTTAGGTTGAGAAATCGGGCTCAAATGAGCCGGATCGGAGAGAAAACTTCATTGAAATTCCATGGAAAATGGAGGTGGTGATTTCGCCGGAAACCGCCCCTGGCCCGGCGATAGCCACCACCTCAACGAAGGTGGTGGCGGTTGTGGCCGGCCAGGGAGGTGGCCGGAGTGGCCAGAAAATTGCCTGGAATGAGCTCCAGGTTTGGCTAATCTCATCCCTTGGCTGGAGCTTGAAGATGAGCAGCAGCCCTTGGATGCTGCTTCAAGATTCGTGCAAGAATTTTATTCTATTTATTATTTTTCTGTGATTATAATTGCAGTATTAGATTTAATTTTTAAAAATACTTAGACCGCTATACAGAAAATGTTGTCAATATAGAAATGTATCGCTTGATGTCTAGTTTAATTTAAAATTGATTTCACTCAATTTGGAGTCCTGGTTAGACCATAACACTCATTTTGGTGAGGTCCATCCATAGGACTGTCCAGATCTTAATTTAAATTCCCACTCCTAACCAGACATCCCAATTATCTAAAATTTAGGGAATGGGCTATTCCTAACTATATCAAGGACATATCCAAAAATCAGAATTTTTGGAAAACATTTTTCTATAGTTTTTAGAAAAATTTAATAAACCATGTATAAATTAATTAGGTGTCATAAACACATCAAAATCCCCCCAAATTTGGGTGGGTGGTCTTAGATAGCATGTTAGGGCTCTGATAAAAATTTCATCTCCTTTGGAGATTTTTTGATTAGGTTTTTATCCAACCCTAGGTTGACCCTTATAGGGTTAATTTGGTTAAAACTGTAACGTCCCAATTCGCGCTAGGCCCCTTGATTGCGTATTTGAGTCAAGGGGGCTGTGGTGAGCCCAATGGGGGTGTGGGTGAACAGGTGCGAACGTATGGGAAATGAGGAAAACAAGGCAAAACGGTGATTTTGGCCGACACGGGTATGGACACGGCCGTGTCCATACCCGTGTGCCTCATGCCAATATTAAGTTTCCAGTCAGAGAGGTACACGGGTATTGGGACACGGGCGTGCCCCTACCCGTGTGCCGAGGACACGGGTCGAGACACGGCCGTCACGGCCGTGTGACGGCCGTGTCTCTACCCGTGTGCCACAACCCCAGCACGGCAGAAACATCTCCCGGGGATGAACACGGCCCTAGACACGGCAGGCAACACGGCCGTGTCACCTGAACACGGGTAGGAACACGGCCGTGTGCCTACCCGTGTCTGCGGTGTATAAAGAGGAAAAAGTTGTGAAACCCTAGCATTCATTCCCCTTTCTTCTGCCCCGAAATTTCTGAGAGAGTTCTTGGCTGGAGGAGGAAGAGCTTGCCGGAGCCATCCTTGGAGGAATCAAAACGCCGCCACCGTCAAGGGAAAAACAATGCCGCCGCGAAGGAGTGCGAGGCTCATGGCCGGCCATGGTGGTACCGCTGGACTTGAGGTGAGCTTCCTCCCCTCTCCCTTAGTACTAGATCTATAGTTATTTTAGGAGAGACATCGACTCCATAGAGTCTTGATGGTGAGGAGGAGAGTTCTTAGGATAAGCCATGCCTAGGTTTTCTAGGCTTAGTCTCCCTCAACCTTCTCATCATTCAAAGTGGAGATGAGAGGGGTTTTCGTTGAGGGTTTGGCTTTGAAAGGAGAAATAAGGTTGGGTGTGATTTCTGGAGAAGTTTATGCGAGGTCGTTGCAAGGAAGAAGATGAACGGATGCCGTTCATCTCGCCTTAAGATGCGTGCAGAAATCTGATTTCTGCACGCGGCGACCTTCGTGGCCAATTTCAGAGGTGTTCTGGCCAGATCTGGGTGATCGACTCAACACGAAAGTCGTAGCCCTTGAAATTACCTTTCCAGCGAGTGGTTGCTCGTTTCCACGCGATACCTGTAGCCACGGGAAAGCTGGTTCGAGTCCGCTGCATTCGGGAAAATCCCTGTACAGGAAACTGTTTCCTGTACGTATTCGAGTTGAATTTCTGGTATGTTGCGACCAGATCTGGGCGATCTACTCAACACAAAAGTCGTAGCCCTCGCGAATACCTTTCCAACGAGGGGTTGTGCATTGTGATTGGATTCCTGTAGCTCCGGGAATCCCAGTTTTAGTATCGGGCTATCCTATGTTAATGCACTTGTTAATTTATAATGCTAGCACTCTTGTAATGGTTGTGAATTGCTCATTTGTTATCTTGCTCCCATATATTTATAATGTTGTTGTTACTATAAATTAGCATGGTTACTCATTTGGTTGTGTAATAAGGAATAACCATGCAATGGTAGAGAAATGGATTGGATGGGAAGGCTAGATATTAGGAGTTGAGATTGGTAGAGGATATATTTATACAATTTGGTGTTGAACTTATCTATTATGCGTAGTGTTGAGGTGAATTCATTGAATAGGTGGGCGTGAACATGATGAACACTATGTGAAGTGTATTTTGTAACCATAATCCGAGCCCAAGGGGTTTATTAACAACCGATGCTTAGAGTGGTAGTCTCCCTACGGGTAGCATCGAGTGAGTTGTTTTGGGGCATGTGATGTGCGACGATTCATCGTGTCGCGATATTGAGATAATGACTGTGGCAGGTCTACGGGTTCGCCAGTCGTCACACCGATGGGAGCCAATGGGTAGACCTTGGGCGGTAGGGTTAGATACTTGGTGTCCATAACCCGAGATCTCCTCCGCGCCATGAGAACGGTTGGGCTTGCACCTCGTGCGCTTCCGAGGTTCCATCCGATTCGAAATCAAAGGCCAGGTTGGGCTGTGTTCTTGGTGCACATTTACCCAAGACCCCTTCTGAGCCGTAGTACGCATGTGAGCTCCGCTGTTGTGTTCTTAGCGTTGAGGCGTACGGGGGCCTAGGATAGGTAGTGTTATACCACCTAGTAGTGGAGACGCCCGCTCCACTGTCGCCGTCTGGCCACGACGGACGACGCCTGAGAGGTTAGCTACCTGCTCGAAAAGTGGGAACTTCTAGTCTGTGTCGACATAGCAACTTGCATGTGCGTGCGCATGATTCGGTCATACCAAAACATTCATATCATGTCATTCATTGCATACACAAGATCCTCATCGTATAAGTTTGTATGGGCACTCTTATACGATGAGTTACTTTACTGTTAACCCGATCCTTAACTTATAAGTTTGTATGGGCACTCTTATAAGTTGAGTTATTATTTTGATTAATTATACCTGCTGTCATATATTATTGATATTTGTAGAATTGCTAGTTGTGTAGCGTAGTTTATACTCCACCATATTTACAGTCACCTGCTTGTTTACTTGCTTATATATATACATATTGTACCTTTGTTCCTTTCTCCGCCCGGTGCCGAGGAGTCGCCGGGGGAGCGGATGTGAAGCCACTTAGTCTTATGACTAACGGTTGCTACGTCTTCCTTTTTAGGAGGAAACCCCGCAGGTAGAGCAGCAAAGGACTATGCAGCAGGACAGCCAGGCCCGGATGATAGGACCTGAGGTGGTGGTGCCATCGGCACCGTCAGTGACAGTCGTGAGTGTTTTCATGTAGCCGTTTGGCAAAACATTTCTAGACTCTTGTTCTTTTGTACAAGCCTGTTGTGCTTGTTATCTTTCGCTCTTTTGGACTTAAGCTTAGCTGTGAATTGAACTGCTTTACTTTTCTGTTATGGTTGGGTAGGCATTGTTTATGTGATATGGATTGTAGCCGGCGGAATAGGCGTCTTATGGTAAAGGCTAACCCGTGTGTTAGTGCTACCACAAGGCGGCTATTTCGGGCATAAGACTCACCTCGTGTCGTGTGTTGTGTTCCGGGAGGGGGGTCTTACAAATGGTATCAGACTTAGCCGATCTTCACCTACAGCAGTCAGGTAACAATGGGCCACTCCCGTTCGATTAGTCGGTTTGGGGACAAACCGACTTAGCGGAAGCAGTGGTGTGCCCATATGTAATTCACACTAAGTTGTCCAACTTTGACATTAGTTTTAGCCAACCTGACCCTAATCTGTACCTTGCGTATAGGTCCCAGCGCAGGTGGAGCCGGTTGGGGGCTTTCCTACCCCTTCCGTCCCTTCACAATTCCAGCAGTCGGAACTGGGACAAACGCTGTCAGCCATATTGGATGCATTTAAAGCCCAGCAAGCTCCGGTGCAACAACAAGCGTCAGGCTCCAACTGGTTGAGCACCTTCCGTGCCCTGTCCCCTCCTGCCTATCTTGGGACAGAATCGTCGGTGCGCACCGAGGAATGGCTTGATACCGTGCAGGAATTGATGGCTGGCATAAGATGTCCGAACAGCATGGCGGTGACATTGGTAGTGACGCTGCTAGAGCTGCACGCCAAAAAGTGGTGGAAGTCCCTCATGGGCTCCACCTTCCAAGGGCGGTTGTACACGGACATCAGTTGGAACGAGTTCACCGAGGCTTTTCTGGATCACTTCATCCCTTCTTCTGCTCGGGATGGACTTGAAGAAAAATTTCTGCAGCTAAAGCAGGGATCGAAATCGGTAACGGAGTACCAGAGGGAGTTCCAACACCTCGCTAGGTTTGCCGATTCCTATGATTTGGACGATAGAGGCTACGCGAAGCGCTTCTACAAAGGATTAAGGGACCCCCTGAGGCAGGCCCCTTTGTTTATAGCCGATGGAAGCCTGGCAGAAATCATTGACATGGCAAAGAGACTAGAGGCGGACCACATGGGATGTGGCAAGAGACCTGCGGAAGGAGTAATTGAAGTCGGCCCCAGTAATAGAAGGCGGAATGATCATGGCAGAGGAAGGGGAAACCACAGAGGCGGTCGGTGGGTCAACCGGAACTATCGAGTGGAGTACCCAATTCCGCAACCACTACCTTTACCACCACCACCGCAGCAGCAATATTATCAACAACCTGGGGGCCGACGTGAGGTGATATGTTTTGAGTGCAACCAACCGGGGCATGTCCGACGAGTTTGCCCGCGACTGATCGGGGGTGCTCCTATTGCTCCCCCTCCAGTAGCTCCACGGGGGCGAGGGCACATGCGTGGCCGAGGAAGAGGACCACTAGGGAGAAATCAAGGACATGCACGGGAGCATGTATTCGCATTGGATATGACTCAGGAGAGAAATCCGCAGGAAGTCATCACCGGTACGTGCAAATTTATTAATATTATATGACTTGTTAGATTTACGATACAAATGATACGCGCAATTTTGAATAGTGATTACCTTTTGGAACCTAGGCACTGTCATGGTTAGCGGGAGACCCGCCTATACGTTATTTGACACGGGTGCGTCTCACTCGTTCATCTCGGAGGACTTCGTGAAGGACTTGGAGGGAGTGCAACACTTCACGGGCACTACTCAAAGGGTGCGCCTTCCGGACGGCTCTGAGATGACGTCGTCAGCAAGTTGCGACTTCGACACCCTTATTGGAGGAAAGCTCTTTGAAACTCCGGCTACAGTGTTAAGAATCCTGGAGTTCGATCTCATCCTGGGCATGAAGTGGTTGGACTGGCACCACGCCAGGATCAATTGTGCGGAGAAGCAAGTTACGTTGAGGCATGGAGACTCGGAAGTCATCTTCCAAGGTATTAAATTCGCACCCCGTAAATTATTATCTTCAATCCAAGTTATGAAATCTCATATGGAAGGGGACGAGGTCTATGTAATTTGCTTCGAGTTGAAGAAATTGACATTAGAGGTCAAGGATGTGCGGGTGGTGCGAGAATTTCCCGAGGTATTTCCCGAGAAATTGCCGGGACTACCCCCGCATAGGGAAGTGGACTTCCAAATCAAGCTAATTCCGGGTGCCAAGCCCGTCTCGCGAGCTCCATACCGAATGGCTCCGAAGGAACTTGCAGAGTTTAGAGTCCAGCTTCAGGAATTGGTGGAAGCAGGGTTCGTTCGCCCAAGCTCGTCGCCTTGGGGAGCGCCCGTTTTGTTCGTCAAAAAGAAGGATGGCACCCTGCGGTTGTGTATTGATTATCGAGAGTTGAACCGGTTAACGGTGCGGAACACCTATCCCCTACCGCGCATTGATGAATTATTTGATCAATTGGTGGGATCGTATTGGTTCTCCAAGTTAGATCTGCGTTCGGGATATTATCAGCTGAGGATACAAGAAGATGACATTCAGAAGACGGCGTTCAGTTCGAGATATGGTTTGTATGAATTCACCGTGATGCCGTTTGGGCTCACAAACGCCCCTTCCGCCTTTATGAGCTTGATGAACAAGGTGTTCAGCCCTTATTTGGACATCTTTGTCATCGTGTTCATCGATGATATCCTAGTCTACTCCAAGACCGAAGCGGAACACGCCGAACATCTAACTTTAGTGTTGAGGAAGCTAAAGGAGCACACTTTGTTTGCCAAGTTTAGCAAATGCGAGTTTTGGCTTCGAGAGGTCGCGTTCTTGGGCCATGTGATTAGTGGGGCGGGGCTAGCTGTAGATCCGGCCAAGGTGCGGGCCGTGAAGGAGTGGTCTCCATTGAAGTCAGCGGCCGACATACGGAGCTTTCTTGGACTTGCCGGGTACTATCGCAAGTTCGTGAAAGGCTTCTCGAAGATCGCCCTTCCCCTTACTACGCTGACCAAGAAGGGTGTGCCGTTTGAATGGACACCCCAGTGCGAAGCTGCATTCCAAGAGTTGAAGGACAGATTGACGACTGCACCCATCCTAGCTCTTCCATCTGGGAAGGAGGGCTTTCAAGTTTACACGGATGCGTCGTATCAAGGGATGGGAGCTGTGTTGATGCAGAATGGGCATGTGATCGCTTATGCTTCAAGACAGTTGAAGAAGCATGAAGCCAGCTACCCGGTACATGATCTAGAGTTGGGAGCGGTGGTATTCGCCTTGAAGATGTGGAGGCATTATTTATATGGCGTCCACTGCGAGATCTACTCGGATCACAAAAATCTGAAGTACGTTCACACCCAAAAGGAGTTAAACTTGAGACAGCGGCGGTGGTTGGAGTTCTTGTGCGACTACGAATTCACCTTGAATTACCACCCCGGGAAGGTTAATTCCGTAGCTGATGCCTTGAGCCGAAAGGCACCGGGAACGAGCACGGAATCCCGCTTGATGAGGATGGAGTTAATCCGGACACTGCAAGAGATGGAAATCACTTTGGTCTTTAAGAATCGATCGGAAGAGTATACAGAATATTTGGCCGCGATGAGTATAGTTTGCAACATACGAGACCGGATCCGGACGGAACAAAAGAAGGATGCGGCTTTAACCCCGGCTTTCAAGTCAATGGAGGATGGGACTACGGAAGAATACTCCCTAAAAGACGGCCTCGTCCATTTTTGTGGCCGGCTTTACATCCCCGAAGGTGACAACATTCGGGAGGATATTCTAAAGGAGGCCCATTGCTCCAAGTACTCGGTGCACCCGGGGATCGCGAAGATGTACACCGATTTGAGAAAGACATTGTGTTGGCCGGGCATGAAGAGGGATGTCAAGTACTTTGTTACTCATTGTGTGGCCTGTCAAATGGTGAAGGCGGTATGCAGAAGCCCCGGTGGAATGCTACAGTCGTTGCCCATCCCCGAATGGAAATTTGAGGACATCTCCATGGACTTCGTCCATGGGTTACCTCGCTCGCGCTCGGGGAATGATTCTGTGTGGGTGATAGTTGACCGGTTGACCAAGGTAGCCCGATTTATCCCAATGAAGAAGGAGGCGCAGGTGGGCATCCTAGTGCGTCTCTTTGTGGAGCAATTTGTGCGGTACCATGGTGTGCCAAAGACGATCGTCTCCGACCGGGATGGTCGGTTTACTTCAAGAGAATGGAGGGCTGTACAGGCTTATTTGGGTTCGCGCCTCGCCTTTAGCACAGCCTTTCACCCTCAAACGGACGGGCAGTCTGAAAGAACCATCCGAACATTGGAGGACCTTCTGAGGTTGTGTGTGCTAGATAAAGGAAAACCATGGGAGAGACTCTTACCTCTCGTGGAGTTCTCTTATAATAACAGTCATCAAGCCAGTATTGGAATGGCACCTCATGAAGCTTTGTATGGAAGGAGGTGTAGAACACCCTTGTCCTGGGTGCAAGACGAAGATCCGAAGACATTTGGAAATGAGTATATTGATGACACGGACGCGGTGGTTAGGTTGATCCGGGATCGAATGCTAGAGGCTCAAAGCCGACAGGCGAAATATTACAACGCAAGGCACCGTATGGTAGAGTTTCAAGTGGGTGATAACGTGTTCCTGAAGATTCGACCGATGCACGGAGTGTCGCGGGTACGTGGAGTCAAGAAGCTCAGCCCAAGGTATGTCGGGCCCTATGTCGTAGTGGAAAGGATTGGCCCTCTGGCCTATCGATTGGAGTTACCACCGGAGCTGGAGAACCTTCACGACGTGTTCCATGTATCGTCGCTTCGGAAGGCTTTGCTGCGGCCTGAACAGTATATCCCCACGGCGGATGGTGCCGTGGCGTCTGATAGGTCTGTGCGACTGGAGCCGGTGCGGATCGTTGATAACGAGACAAGAACCTTGCGCCGCAAAAGTGTTCCCTTGGTGAAAGTGCTATGGTCTAATCATGGGAAGGAGGAGTTCACATGGGAGCCAAGGGATTTGATGCAAGGGCGCTACCCAGAATTATTTACCCCAGGTAAAAATTTTATTTGAAAGCATAGTTCCCTTTTATGTGTTTCACTCCCATAGCCTTACCCTGATTTCGGGGACGAAATCTTTTATTTTGTTTATAGGATTTGTAACGTCCCAATTCGCGCTAGGCCCCTTGATTGTGTATTTGAGTCAAGGGGGCTGTGGTGAGCCCAATGGGGGTGTGGGTGAACAGGTGCGAACGTATGGGAAATGAGGAAAACAAGGCAAAACGGTGATTTTGGCCGACACGGGTATGGACACGGCCGTGTCCATACCCGTGTGCCTCATGCCAATATTAAGTTTCCAGTCAGAGAGGTACACGGGTATTGGGACACGGGCGTGTCCCTACCCGTGTGCCGAGGACACGGGTCGAGACACGACCATGTCTCTACCCGTGTGCCGCAACCCCAGCACGGCAGAAACATCTCCCGGGGATGAACACGGCCCTAGACACGGCAGGCAACACGGCCGTGTCACCTGAACACGGGTAGGAACACGGCCGTGTGCCTACCCGTGTCTGCGGTGTATAAAAAGGAAAAAGTTGTGAAACCCTAGCATTCATTCCCCTTTCTTCTGCCCCGAAATTTCTGAGAGAGTTCTTGGCTGGAGGAGGAAGAGCTTGCCGGAGCCATCCTTGGAGGAATCAAAACGCCGCCACCGTCAAGGGAAAAACAATGCCGCCGCGAAGGAGTGCGAGGCTCATGGCCGGCCATGGTGGTACCGCTGGACTTGAGGTGAGCTTCCTCCCCTCTCCCATGGTGCTAGATCTATAGTTATTTTAGGAGAGACATCGACTCCATAGAGTCTTGATGGTGAGGAGGAGAGTTCTTAGGATAAGCCATGCCTAGGTTTTCTAGGCTTAGTCTCCCTCAACCTTCTCATCATTCAAAGTGGAGATGAGAGGGGTTTTCGTTGAGGGTTTGGCTTTGAAAGGAGAAATAAGGTTGGGTGTGATTTCTGGAGAAGTTTATGTGAGGTCGTTGCAAGGAAGAAGATGAACGGATGTCGTTCATCTCGCCTTAAGATGCGTGCAGAAATCTGATTTCTGCACCCGGCGACCTTCGTGGCCAATTTCAGAGGTGTTCTGGCCAGATCTGGGTGATCGACTCAACACGAAAGTCGTAGCCCTTGAAATTACCTTTCCAACGAGTGGTTGCTCGTTTACACGCGATACCTGTAGCCACGGGAAAGCTGGTTCGAGTCCGCTGCGTTCGGGAAAATCCCTGTACAGGAAACTGTTTCCTATACGTATTCGAGTTGAATTTCTGGTATGTTGCGACCAGATCTGGGCGATCGACTCAACACGAAAGTCGTAGCCCTCGCGAATACCTTTCCAACGAGGGGTTTTGCATTGTGATCGGATTCCTGTAGCTCCGGGAATCCCAGTTTTAGTATCGGGTTATCCTATGTTAATGCACTTGTTAATTTATAATGCTAGCACTCTTGCAATGGTTGTGAATTGCACATTTGTTATCTTGCTCCCATATATTTATAATGTTGTTGTTACTATAATTTAGCATGGTTACTCATTTGGTTGTGTAATAAGGAATAACCATGCAATGGTAGAGAAATGGATTGGATGGGAAGGCTAGATATTAGGAGTTGAGATTGGTAGAGGATATATTTATACAATTTTGTGTTGAACTTATCTATTATGCGTAGTGTTGAGGTGAATTCATTGAATAGGTGGGCGTGAACATGATGAACACTATGTGAAGTGTATTTTGTAACCATAATCCGAGCCCAAGGGGTTTATTAACAACCGATGCTTAGAGTGGTAGTCTCCCTACGGGTAGCATTGAGTGAGTTGTTTTGGGGCATGTGATGTGCGACGATTCATCGTGTCGCGATATTGAGATAATGACTGTGGCAGGTCTACGGGTTCGCCAGTCGTCACACCGATGGGAGCCAATGGGTAGACCTTGGGCGGTAGGGTTAGATACTTGGTGTCCATAACCCGAGATCTCCTCCGCGCCATGAGAACGGTTGGGCTTGCACCTCGTGCGCTTCCGAGGTTCCATCCGGTTCGAAATCAAAGGCCAGGTTGGGCTGTGTTCTTGGTGCACATTTACCCAAGACCCCTTCTGAGCCGTAGTACGCATGTGAGCTCCGCTGTTGTGTTCTTAGCGTTGAGGCGTACGGGGGCCTAGGATAGGTAGTGTGATACCACCTAGTAGTGGAGACGCCCGCTCCACTGTCGCCGTCTGGCCACGACGGACGACGCCTGAGAGGTTAGCTACCTGCTCGAAAAGTGGGAAATTCTAGTCTGTGTCGACATAGCAACTTGCATGTGCGTGCGCATGATTCGGTCATACCATAACATTCATATCATGTCATTCATTGCATACACAAGATCCTCATCGTATAAGTTTGTATGGGCACTCTTATACGATGAGTTACTTTACTGTTAACCCGATCCTTAACTTATAAGTTTGTATGGGCACTCTTATAAGTTGAGTTATTATTTTGATTAATTATACCTGCTGTCATATATTATTGATATTTGTAGAATTGCTAGTTGTGTAGCGTAGTTTATACTCCACCATATTTACAGTCACCTGCTTGTTTACTTGCTTATATATATACATATTGTACCTTTGTTCCTTTCTCCGCCCGGTGCCGAGGAGTCGCCGGGGGAGCGGATGTGAAGCCACTTAGTCTTATGACTAACGGTTGCTACGTCTTCCTTTTTAGGAGGAAACCCCGCAAGTAGAGCAGCAACGGACTATGCAGCAGGACAGCCAGGCCCGGATGATAGGACCTGAGGTGGTGGTGCCATCGGCACCGTCAGTGACAGTCGTGAGTGTTTTCATGTAGCCGTTTGGCAAAACATTTCTAGACTCTTGTTCTTTTGTACAAGCCTGTTGTGCTTGTTATCTTCCGCTCTTTTGGACTTAAGCTTAGCTGTGAATTGAACTGCTTTACTTTTCTGTTATGGTTGGGTTGGCATTGTTTATGTGATATGGATTGTAGCCAGCGGAATAGGCGTCTTATGGTAAAGGCTAACCCGTGTGTTAGTGCTACCACAAGGCGGCTATTTCGGGCATAAGACTCTCCTCGTGCCGTGTGTTGTGTTCCGGGAGGGGGGTCTTACAAAAACACCCCCTTTGGGTTTTGAGTGGTCAAATCACCTCAATAGAGGCTAATATTTTGGCCACTGACTTTTTATGGTATGACACACCCTCCAATGTAATTTGGGGTGGTTTGGAGTAGGGTAGACCTAGAACCCTAGGGTAGGTCCCTTAATGGGGATTTTTTTAGGGTTTGAAGCTCATGGGCTCAAATGACCTTGGAATGACTTGAAAATTGGTGGAGAGGACCATAGGGTTAGAGTAGTCCTCTGATTAAAATTTTAGGGAATTTGGAAGCCTTTAACCCCCTCAAAACCCTAACCCTAGTTTTGGGAACCAAACCTAATTTGGAGTATTAGGCTATCCAATCACTTTAAAATCACTGAAATTTGGGTAGGGTAGTTCTCTACTTGAAATATTCCTAAATTAATTTTGGTGGAATTTTTGGGCTAATAAAACCAGTACTTACTTCACAAGTCTGTAAATTTGGAAGTTTAAATTTAATTAGATTTAGAGCCCGTCATGTCTGAGAAAAATTGTAAAACTTAGTTACTGTTGATCTTAGATCATTATCAGACTTCTGGAATTTTCTTATAATTATTAGATGAGTTTTTACAGTACTTGCTTCATTAACTAATAGTTATAGAATAAATAGTTATAAATTAAATTTGGGGCTACTATTCACTATAAAAATTATGAGACTACTTCTAGGGTGTTTTTAGGCAATGATAGTCCTACTGGAATTTTATAATAATTTTTAGAATAATATTGCTGGCCTTTTCTTCATTAGATGGTATTATTGACCTTAAGTTCTAAATAATGAAAGGTAGATCTAATCACCACTAAAAATTCTCAAACCTTGGATTTACTATTTAAATGTCACTTTGTATTTATCATAATTTTGTGGTGATTTGTTTCTTAATTTAGAGAGTACTTCATGTTCAAAGTAGGGCATTTGGAGTCTAGGGTTAATTAAATTAAATGCCCACATAATTAGGAAAATTATGAGACTCTGGATTTAGTCTTAATAGGTCATGGTAGACTCTCAGTAATTGTTAGGGATCCATTGAAAGAGTAATTAGGGTACCCCCCAATGGGAGCACCATGTACCTTGGCGTGGTTTGCATATAGTGGATAGGTATGAAATAGGTTAACTCAAAGAGCTTAAACACACTTAGGGTATTTACACTGAAATAAAAGCGAGGTTTGATTAAGGGTAGAAAGCAATAACATTAAGTGCCTTGGAAAGGGAACTTTGGGCTTCATCTCATCGTAGTTCCTAGTACCACTGCGAGCCCCTCACCGGGTAGACCTCGGGAAGTCCAGGGTTAACCTTAAACCTTAGGAATAATATGGGCAAGAGTAACCTCAACAATAGTTTCAACTTACACTCACACTTGTGCACGTAGGGAGATAAATTGGTAGTGAAAGGATAGCGTATACCAGTGGCCTAAGGGCTTACTGGTAGAGTTAAATGGACTCGGTATTGATTTGGAAGTCCGGGGAGCTGGATGCTTGGGGACTTGGTATAGAATTGGAAGTTCGGGGAGCTGGATGTACGGGGACTTGGAAAAAGGAGACTTGATTAGTCTGGGGAGCCGTGGGCTCGGGAACATGGTGAACTAGTAGACTCGGTAGTCTAGAGAGCTGGAGGCTCGGTACTATAATTAGATACAAACTATCATGGCTGCATGTGCATAACAGTGGTGGGTCCTCGGTATTGGACGATTGAACACATCGTCGTCAGTACGTTGACTCGAGGAGACTAGCTGGTTTGCTAGGAATAGTACGTGAATGTACGAGAGGAGCTAGGCTGAGTAGTGTGTTTACCAGTCTAGGAGTTGAGAGGCCCAACCCACTGTCTCTGTTTTGCCACGGCGGAGGCTCCTGAGAGTTTAGCTAACTCCAAAAAGGGGAACTAAAAGTCTGTGCGCATAGAGTCGTGTGTGTGAGTTGTACTTGCATGTGCATACCATAGCATACTTGCATGTCATAGCATAATCATGACATTTAACCCATGACACCTATCGTATAAAATGGTATGGGACGTTTTATACGATAGGCCCTACAAAATGACCCCTTGGTCTATAGGGGTAATCCCTATAAATCAACGGTTACTTTTCTTGTTGTTCGTACTTACTCTTCTTACTTCTTTTAGTTACTTGTTACTCCTTACTGTTTACTTTTGTTACACACTTATTTACTCATGTTTAATTATTGTGATACCCCTACCATACCTTATTATTTTATTCCTTAGGTCACCTGCTTGATTACGCCCTGCTTTTGGTCCTCCTTTTCACTCCTTTTTGCCTGGTGCCTAAGAGCCACAGGTAAAGGGGTGGGGGATTGTTGACTGAGTCTAGTTTGACTGACGGTCGTTTGACCACCATATTTTAGGTGCTCCGGATGGGAGACATGGAGCAGCCGCAAGAGACGCAGCACCAACGGGGTACGGTGTAAATGGAGATGGGCCAGTATAGCTCGGGTGGACAGGCATCCAGATCCGTGAGTTGAGCCGAGTATTAGTAGTTTTACTTTTATGAGTGGATTATAGTGAGGTTATCATGTACTAGGCTTAAGCCCATATTTACTTTCTGGCGTTGGTACTTAGACTTTCTTTTTGTGTTGACTTGATTTATCGCATGATTTCCTCTTTATATTATTGTGGACTTGGATGCTTACACTTTCATTCATTATATATTCTGTCGATGGTGATTGAGATGGCCGGCAGGAGCGGCGTTTTGTGTTGTCGACCATCTCGGTGGATGGTGTCACCGCAAAACGGTTGTTCATGGGCCTAAGACCCCGGTGGTTGTTGCAAAAAAAACGGGGTCTTACATAATTAGTCTCTCTAACCAGTAAATTTGTATTTTAAAAAGTAATTCTGATTATATCATAAAGGGCAAACCAATTTGTATGAAATCTTTTCAGCTTGTAGACTAGAAATCTAAGGGCTCTTATCAGTATTGTGAGTATTGTTGGAGTTACCATGGTGATCTATGTTGATGCACGAAATGCGACGGGGAAAACGGGCACCACCAGCTAACCGTTCGAGCATTGGGGAAGGTATTGGGAAAAGACTATCGGCTAGTCGGTTACTAGCGGCTAGGAATGGCAGATTGGACCGGATAGAAAAAAGGGAGAAAGGGCCGCTACTAGCGGCAACACCAGAGTTCGCCCGCCGCGGCCTGAATGCCTCTCCTGCGGCGGGCTTTCCTTTTATAAGAAATTAAGCGATTACACTTAGAAAGGAAAGAAGAAAGGAAGAAGCCGGCCGGACAATAGACCGCAAAGGACTAGAATCGAGGCTGCAGCTCTTAACAAGCGAGCTCTTGGACTCGAGTCAGCGTGCTTTGGGTGTACTCCCGCCCCCTATTTATAGGCTTGGGGGCCTGCCCAAACGGGCAGGGCTAAAATTACTGGCTGCCCGGGGTACAGGAGAACCGGGCAGCGATGAAGGGAAGCTAACAAGAAAGAGAAGAGGGCAGAGGAAAGGCCGCGCGGCCTGGCGGGCTTCCTCAGGCGAGTTGAGAGTCCTGGCCTCTGGACGGGCTGATCTGGACTCCCTCTGACGGCGACCTGGGAAATAGGTTGAGCGGCTTGGGCAAGGACAGGTCGGCCCTTGGGATGATGGCTAACCTTGGAACAGGCGGCGGACTGACGGATAGGCCGCCCGGCTCATCTGACAACAAGCCGGTTTGCTGAGAATGGCGGCTAGAAAGCACAAGCCGCCCGGACTTGAAAACCTGGAGAACTAGTCGCGGATTCCGGGTTAACATAATCTCCGCACATTTTTAAGTTTCTGAAAAAACTTCGAAAATGTAGAGCTAAGCCGGAGGCCACGACTGCCATTAATGCTTCTGCGTCTATAAAATGCCGAGGGCTCTGCCATTTCGTCAAGATTTCTGTCAAGCCACGGGTCACTATTTGCCACTTGCGGTTAGAATCCTCCATGACGACAGAGACTTCTACAAGATGGACGTCATTTCCTCGATGCTAGTTCGCGAAAAGAAGTCGTCTGGATCGAAAAAGAGGAGCAGAAAAGCGGACAGTTCCGACCAATAGCCTGAGAAGAAAACTGAGAAGCCGATCACACCGGCGGCTTCTGATTCTGGAAAGAAACCGATGGAAGTCATCGCGGAATCCTCGCAGACCGCGACCAAAGTCGAAGCGGTTTCCAAATCTTCTCTCCCGCAAGCTGGAACCACCAAATCCTTCGACATTACTTACTCACCATCAGGTGAACCCCTCTTGAGGATCGTCGGGGTGGAGGAGAAAAGTGTCGACTCTTCCAAACCGCGCGAGTTTCCCGCATCTACTGATTTGATCGTCGTTGATGAGGATGACTCAGAGAAGCCATTGGAGGTCGAGCGGTCTCTGACTGAGAAGAGGAAGCAGACAGAGACAATAATCGGCCACTTGAAGCGACGTAAGAAAAAGGTCGAGACCCTTGAGGAAAGGATGGAGAGGAAGGCGCGGAAGATGCAGGTTGATAACCGCAATGTTTCTATGAAGACCGGAGCGGCTAGTGTGCAATTTAAGCCGCGGGAGAAAGACGTGTCTGAGGGTCTGTCGACTCCATCTTCCAAGCCGGACGAACCAGAGAGTACGCCTGCGGTTAGCGAATCTCTGAGCGATATCCTGAAGGGCATGGAGAAATTCCAGCAGCAGGACAAGTTACTGGCAACTCCGCCGGCTTCTGCGGAGGTCGCCGACACCGATGTCGAAGTTACAGGAGAGAAGCTTGGCGAACCGACTCCTGCGGTTTCAGAAGGAGTTAAAAAACTAAAACTCAGAGAGAAGATAGAGGAGATGAAGAAATTAATCGTCGGGAAGCAGGTGGCGACTACATTTCCTTCCCTGCAAGGTAAACATGAAGAAGTTAAGCGTATTGTAAAATTCTACAAGACGCGGTCACGGAAGAAGGGAGCGGACACAATATTTAATCTGCCGGAGAGCTTCTTCCTGACCACGGCACAACTGAAAAGCAAAGCTAAAGAGACTGCGCGGCTATGAAAAGAAAAGCTGAAGCGAATAGACTCCGAAAGGTTTAGGCGACCAGCGGCTAGACTTTATACTGCGGCTTTTGATGAGAGATAATCACGGGCTGCGGTCTCGTTCTAACGAGATCTTTTAAAAGGTGTCGGTCATGTTACTGAATCTTACCGTTTGTTTGTTCGCTGCAGGTGCACCTAAAACTGCCATCAAGCCAGGTGATCTGACCACCTGTCTACCTCCACTGATACCACCGTTACCTCCCAATATCCGCGATCAAAGGACAGCCGAATTCCAGTGTGAAGTAGCTGCCTTGCAGGCTAGGATAAGGGAGCATGCCGAGGCCCTTCGATCCAGGGAAGAAGAGTGGCGAATTCAAGATGAAGATCAACGGTTTATGCTGGAGGCCGCTGAAAAGAGAACAAAGGAAGTGCTGGAAGACTTGGAGCTGGAGAGAGGAACGATGCGGTCTGAGGTGGAGGCCGCTGAGAAAAGGACGCAGGAGGCCCTGGTCAGCTTGGAGTTGGAGAGAACGACGATGCGGATTACGCAGGAGACCGCTAACAAAAGGGTGCAGGAGAAACTGGCCAACGCGGACATGGAGAAAACGGCAAAGCGGACTGCGCTGGATGCCGCTGACAAAAGGATGCAGGAGTCCCTGGCCAGCTGGGAGGAGGAGAATAAAACGATGCGGACTGCGCTTGAGGCCGCTGAGCAAAGAACACTGGAGGCACTGGCCCACCTGGAGCAGGAGAAGACAGAGAAACTTGACCTGCAGGCTTTAGTGCTGATGCTCGGCCGGATTGAGAGGGAAAGGGCGGACACCGCTCGACTTGATGAGGAAAGGGATAAGGATCGACCAGAGGAGGCCGGCATAGGCTTGCGACCTGCTGAGATGACTGCTGAACAGTAGCAACTACCAAATTGCCCGGCTTCCGGAGAGACTTCGGATTCACCAGTAGTCGCGGCGGTTAGGCAGGTCGCTACTTCTGGCGACCCGGGAGATCGCGCTCTACCACTGGTTCCATTTGCCCGCATAGAGCGTGATACCTCGCGAGTTCATCGGACTCTGCACTCTATCCACAACCTTGTCAGTAAAGTGTATGTCCAGCTGGTACAGGCCGGCGACCAAGTCGCGTGGGTTGGGCAAGAGGCTCCAGAGAGTGGAGAGAGATAATTATGAGAACTTTAATTTGGCTTTGCAATAAGCATCAACTCGTGATGCCGGACAGTTTGATTGTTGTGAACTATTGTTGTATATTTGATTGTATGTTACTGCAAATTGCTTGCGGCTCTGCGCGGTTTGAATATCATAGATGCTATATTTTTGCTTTGTGAATTTTGCTAAGTACAGGAACTTGGCCGCGCGAACTGCCGAACTGTTCTGCGGTTTAAATACTTTCTCTTGCAGGTTAGGTCGTGCGGCTAGATACCAAACCGCGATTTGACAATCATCACTGTAGCTGTGTAGAAAATCTATAAAAGCAGATGATCCCTGGGACTTCGGCACGAAAGATCAGGATGCGAGCTAAAGCAAAGTCGATGCGGTCTGACAAAGCTTCTGCCGTCAGGACTGACGCGGTTTCTTCTTTCCATTCGGCGGACCACAAAGAAGGTCGGCTTACTCAAGCCGAGCTGGATAGCTTTGTAGAGAAGTATATGAAAGACAGCCCGCTCCTCGCGCGGCTTCCGCTTCCTCACGAGCGGATTAACACCTCCGCAGCCAACCAGATCGCTATCCCAATCGATCACTTTGACTGCGGCTTCGGCTTCCCTGTGCTAATTGAAGCCGTTGCGGTCTTCGACCACTACGGTGTAGTGCTAGGACAGCTGCCGCCGAACTCTATTGCGGCGATTTACAGCTTCATCTCCTACCTCAGGTCGGAGAGAGTTCGCTTCTCAATGAAGCTGTACAGAGAATGCTTTTCGGTCTGGTATATTCCGGACTCTGGGACAAAGATCTTCAGAGGGCATCTGTACTTTGGCAGCCGGGGGCTAAAGTTCGTCAACCTGGCGAACAAAATCCCGAATTGGTCTGAATGATACCGGATCTTCGAGGGTCAACTCGGACTCCTGCCGGTCCATCCGCAAGTTCGCGACGAAGCCGCTTTTGGCAGCAGCGGCCTGGACGGCATGGAGAAGGAGATCTTCAACTTCTTCAAGGGTGAGCGGCGCGATGTCACCCACTACCTCCCGCTGCTCCCGACTTTGGAGGATGTCCATGCGCAGGACAGTAAGTATCACCCAACCGAACTGCTCTGCTAGCCGCGCGGCTTACCAACTGACTTGTTAACTTTGCCTTGCAGTTGCCGTCGCGGTCCCGCTGAGCAAGCCGCTAACTCCTGGCGGCCTAGCCCTTACACAACAGGAGAAAAGGGCCAAGAGGGCCAGGCCGGAGCGGGCTGAAGAGGAAGGAGCATCGGACTCCTCGAGCGACTTCATGCTGCATGGAATGGGCAGCCGCTTGAAGGATCTCCGCGGCAACCCCACCATGCAGTGGAGTGCCGACGGCAAATCAGTCCAAGTTTCCACCGCCCTCCCTAACTGGTGGAAGGAAACGATAAGCCGCCACGCCTCCGCGGCTGGCGCGGCTTTGTATGGTAGGCGCAACCTAAAAGCGCTGAAAACGATACCAGTAGAGGACTTCTCGCGGTTTGCCACGCAGGTCGGCGCGAGAAGCTTTGTGGCTAACCACTATATGGGCCTGGCCCATAGGCGGTTAGTCGCAATTGAAGGCGACCTGAAGCGGCAACTCGCCGAAAAGGAGGAAGAAAACGCACACTTGAAGGAGCTCAATGCGGTAAGATATTACCTGATTTATGCGACCTCATTTAACAAGCCGCTCGGACTGACCTTCTTCCTTCCTTTGCAGAAAATGTATGATCCGGCCAACTCGGCCTTTCAGGACGCGGTCTTTCCGCAGCTTGTCCAAGGGATCGACGGAGCGCTGAAACGCCTTCGAGATCGCGGCAGCCTCGCCCCGGGATTCACCGACTTCACCTGTGCCGACCTGTATCCACCCTTGAAGAAAAGGGTGGTCGCGGTTTACCGAGCTCTGAAGGGTAAGGATAAGGTCGATGGATAGGGCGAGGGCAAGGCAGAAGATGAAGAGGAGCACGGCGAAGGAAGCGGGAGCGAGAGCGCTTCTTCAGGAATCGGCGGTCAAGCGTCTGAGACCGCACGGGTTGATGCCGCTGGGTCAGAGACCATGGGCACTGGCAGTTCGCGTTCATCCTCGTCTGACAGCGGCGACTACTCACCTTCTGAGATCGACATCGACGGTGAATCGGACTCCGGCACTCCTGCGTCCAAAAGACTGAAGCCGAATAGCTAGTATAGATTACTTGTAATAGTTTTTACATTTTTTGAGACCGTCGGTAAGATTTTGTAAACCGCGCGGTCTACCTTTTATACTTGACATTAGAAATGAAAATATTTTACCTTTTGCGAGAATCTATTGTAATTTTACTTACTTGTTTGTTTATGCGGCTTAATCTTTCTTACTCGTTTCCGGCTTAAGAGCTCTCATCGATGACTCCACCGAATAACAACTACATTTTGCTCCGGTTAAACTCGAGTAGAATACCGGTAACCGGTTATATTAGTCGTCTGCGAATTTATTACAATCCGATCACCCTTGAGCGTATATAGAGCAATAAGCCGGGCGGTCTGGAGATTATTCGCCAAGAAGATAAGGCAGTTCAACTGTTGAAGGTTCATATTTAACACGAAGCCCCACGATTAATGTAGTTGAGCCCTGATAGGCCTGTCCGAACTTTAATACGAAACTCGCTTCCAATAGGGAAACTACTGAACGATAGAGTTAAACATATTGCAACTTCTTTACATAGTAAGCCGCAAATTGATTTGAATGAATACCATAAGCCGGCGGACTAGAATTTGTTGACAGGAGCAAGTCGGCCGAATTCCAGAATATATTAATAATAATCCGTGAGAGATTTCATAGCCGAATAGAATAAACCGAAATATGTAACCGCGCGGTCTGCGGACTGTGCAATATAAATCGGCTAGGCTGTAAGACCGTGAGACGGTGGATAAGCTGGAACGGATAATTGCGAGGTCTATGAACTGACCAGCATATCGATAATCATATGTGAAAACCATAATTTATCTACCACTGCAACTTGCAGGTTGAAAAGATAACGAAAACTCTGCCTGCACTGTCTTACAACATAAACTGAGAATCATTACTCTTCTAAAGAAGATCTCATTTCAACTCATCTGCGAATGATTCGAGCGGGGTTTACATCTGCGACTGATGTCGTGCGGGATTATGTCTGCGACTGATGTCGTGCGGGATTGCCATTACACATCTGCGACTGATGTCGTGCGGGATGTGGAGGGCCAAAAAAGTAATATTATTTTTGTTATAAGTAAATGTCCACATACGTATGTCAATGTTAAGTGTAAAGCTAAGGAGCAGAATTTAGAGGGCATATGAATGCTTATTTCTAGAGGAAAGCTTAGTAAAAGGATATGGGTTTGAAGCCTGATTGAACCCAATTGTCGATGATCGTTGAGAGATATTTGTGAAGCTGGATGCTGGTGAGGACTGATTTGTTGCTATATCTATTACAACTGTCATTATCAAAAGAAAAGAAGCAAATGCAAGAAACTCCGAACACATGGGAGATATACGAAATATGTAAAAGAAAGACAAACAAGATACTACCGCTTCTAACACTTCCACTATTTAACAACAGAATCTTCATTTGCAACATCGGCTTTATCACTGGAAAATGTTCTGGAAGATCATAGGACAACATAGTCTTGTAATTTCCCTGCCCTTGCAAATTGATCTGCTAGTTTCCGGAGAGCCCGACAATCTTCTGTGTTGTGACCAATATCCTTATGATATTTACAAAAAAGTTCTTCATGTCGATGTTCAATCTTTGATTTCATACGTCGAGGCTTTTTAAATTCTTTCATACTAGCAAGAATTGGCAGAAGATCTTCCATAGAAATTTTGAACTTGACATATCTGTCCGAGTACCTTTCATACTTGAGTGTTTTAGGATCAAAAGACCTGATAGGGCAAGCTTCTATACACTCTGATGATTTATCCCGTCGTGGAGGTTCCGAAGCATTTTGGGAAGAACCGGATTGATGACAAGAATTTTATGACGTTCCCTAGCCATCTGATTCAAGAAAGATATATAGTTAGCATTTGCTGCTTCACCCATTATGAACCGATTAGCTATTTCAATAAGATCTCCATAAGTCTTTGGCTCTTTTTTGCTATTTTTAAATTTAAGAGGACCTTCTCGAAGTCCACTTATCAAGGCATATTTGTAGAAGTCTGGATGAATAAATGTTAACGATATCGAGCGTTTCCTTTTGAAACCGATCAACGAAATGAGCGGTAGACTCATCAACTTCCTGCTTGATTTGGAAGAGAGCTACTGGGTTTCTCTTCCCCTTCCTGAAAGTATCAAATCTCAAAAGGAACTGTTTTTGAAAATCCCCAAAGCAGGTGATGGACCGAGAAGGTAAACCATGAAACCATTCCTGAGCAAGACCGTCAAAGGTCATTAGAAAAAGCTTACATTTGATTCCATCTGACATGGCTTTTAGAGAAGCAGTCGCTTCAAATGCTTGTAGATGTGAAACTGGATCACTAATCCCAGAATAACGTGGCAAGCGAGGCTCTCCAAAATCATCAGCAACGGTATCCCAGCGAATTTGATCAACGAACGGAAAAGAAACTTCTTCTTCTCTGCAGAGAGGTGTCTGCTTCAAGCAAGCCTGAAATGCATCCTTAACTACATTCTCGGGATGAGAACCATCTTGCCTCGTTAAGGAATCCCACATAGGTGATAAGAAATTTCTGTAATTCCTCGGGAGATTTATTGCAAATGATAGATAACAACCAACACGAACTTAGAGACCGCCAGACAGTTACAGTTTGACCGAGCGGATTGAATGGCAAGCGGTTACTAAACAAGTTAACCGCCCTTGCCACTGCTTGCACGACTAGCCGCTAAGCTCTAGCGGTCGCGCGGTCTGACAATATCTTGCCGCGGATTTTCACCGTCCAACCGAGATCTGAAGGCCGCGTGTTAACTGTTGATGCACGAAATGCGATGGGGAAAACGGGCACCACCAGCTAACCGTTCGAGCACTGGGGAAGGTATTGGGAAAAGACTGTCGGCTAGTCGGTTACTAGCGGCTAGGAATGGCGGATAGGACCGGATAGAAAAAAGGGAGAAAGGGCCGCTACCAGTGGCAACACCAGAGTTCGCCCGCCGCGGCCTGAATGCCTCTCCTGCGGCGGGCTTTCCTTTTATAAGAAATTAAGCAATTACACTTAGAAAGGAAAGAAGAAAGGACGAAGCCGACCAGACAATAGACCGCAAAGGACTAGAATCGAGGCCGCAGCTCTTAACAAGCGAGCTCTTAGACTCGAGTCAGCGTGCTTTGGGTGTACTCCCGCCCCCTATTTATAGGCTTGGGGGCCTGCCCAAACGGGCAGGGCTAAAATTACCGGCTGCCCGGGGTACAGGAGAACCGGGCAGCGGTGACGGGAAGCAAACAAGAAAGAGAAGAGGGCAGAGGAAAGGCCGCGCGGCCTGGCGGGCTTCCTCAGGCGAGTTGAGTGTCCTGGCCTCTGGACGGGCTGATCTGGACTCCCTCTGACAGTGACCTGGGAAATAGGTTGAGCGGCTTGGGCAAGGACAGGCCGGCCCTTGGGATGATGGCTAACCTTGGAACAGGCGGCGGCCTAACGGATAGGCCGCCCGGCTCATCTGACAACAAGCCGGTTTGCTGAGAATGGCGGCTAGAAAGCACAAGCCGCCCGGACTTGAAAACCTGGAGAACTAGTCGCGGATTCCGGGTTAACAATCTAGAAGTGGTCAAACATGTGATCTCACTTCCAATGCGATATAAGCCTACAGGGTCGCACATAAGAGATGTGGATAAGTTGGAAGATTGACTGTGTTGGTAATGGTTACCAATCACCATAGTGCATGGGGGTCAGGCAATCGTTGCCAAGAAAGTTCATTGAGAATGGATAGTCGACGACTAAGGCTGTTTCGACGAGAGTCGTCGAGTATGACTCGACGACTGAGGCTGAGTCGATGAGAGTCATCGAGTATGACTCGACGACTGAAGCAGGGTCGACGAATATCGTCGACCGCCGTTCGACGATTGTTGTCGAACGCGGGTCGACGAATATCGTCGACCGCCGATCGACGAATATCGTCGACCGCCATTCGACGATTGTCGTTGAACGCGGGTTGACGAATATCGTCGACCGCCGTTCGATGATCGTCGTCGAACGCGGGTCGACGAATATTGTCGACCGAGGTTCGACGATTGTCATCGACCGCCGATCGACGAGAATCGTCGAGTGTCATCGAGTATGACTCGACAACTGAGGCCATTCGTCGAGAGTCGTCCCTGATTCTCGACGATTCTGCGGGTGATTCTCGACGAATCCATCCTCTGTTTCTCATCGAACGATTCGATGACCCTACACTGTGTGGTCTGCGGATAGCGATGCTTTTAGGTCTGTTTATACTTTCAGTATAAATAGGGACTTAGGGTTTTGGGAAGTAGAGGCGATTTTTCATGCGGTCGAATAGAACCCGACGGAAGCGTTCCGCCGTTCTACCGATCCGCCGAATCCCGAACCCCGTCGGACGGAAGTGTTCTGCCGCCGTGTTTGCTCCGCCGACCTCCTCCTCTCCGACGATCGTCGTCAGTATTGCCTTTCCTGGCGCGGACCTAGCAGTCCGTGGAATCGCAAGGTGTGGCCGATCTTCCTCCCGACCCTTCGTGCGATGAAGCTAGGTGTTCTCCCGCTCGTGTGGAATTCTGCAGAGACGTAGACATTATTCTATGTGGAACTCCCCACCGACAGGACTCAGATCTTGGAGCACCTTTGTTGAGTTGTGACTCAACACCGAAGAGGTAATTTTGCCTTGTTATTTTGATAACTTCTTGATTCAACATTCATGGCCCGATCCATTTCTCTTTAGGTTGTTCTTGTGTTATTCCTTCCGCTGCGTGCACAAGTGTTGTGCCAACCTCCATAGAAAACCCAACAGTGGTATCAGAGGGAGGTTTCGGCCATGATTGTTGTTTTGGAAGTTAGGTTATTCCAGTGCGTGTAAACCTAGGGATTTAGAAGTGTTCTAAATGTCTAGATTTATTCCTGGTACATCAATTGTTGATGGTTTTTCCAAGGGAGATCGGTGGGCCCATAACCCACAGGTTAGGGGCTCTGCCCCTTGGAACCCTGCCAGGAACGTCTGGAATTTCGTGGTTATTTCTAATTGTTAGAAATTGTTGTCTCCTTAGCAGTAACCGTCCCTCGAATGGTTAGTGAACCAATGTATTGTTTTGGATTTTGTATCCAACAATGAGAGACGAGCTTGTCTACTGATTTAAGTTGAGTTGTCTTTGTTTTTGTCCAATGCATGTAAATCTTAAGATTTGGAAGAGTTCGGATGTTCAGATTTAACCCTTCCTTTCTATCAAATGTTGATAATGTCAGGTTGTGCACATAAGGGATGCATGTGGATTTTAGAATTGTTCTTCTGTGGATGTGCACATTGATCAAATGTTGATCATGGTTAATTGTTAACCTATAATTAAAATCCCTTCCTCCAATATTAAGTGTTCGGATGCCTTCCGATGGATGACACTCTTCCTGCCTCAATCGATGAAGTGTGGGCTTGCCAAAGCAAGGTGCATTAATCTATCTTGGTAAGGGTGCGAGCGGATAATTGTGATATCCCACTGTCAACATCGGGTCTATCTTAACTAGGTGACCTCAAAAGTTGAGTGCCTAGAGGAATAGGGTTGGCATGCACCATATGATGGATGCGAATAAGGAGTTATTCACCAACCATACAAGAATTGCATGAGGATGCAATTGGCAAGTGTTGCCTACTTAAATAACCGCATTGTGAGAGGAAAGCCAAAGCTGACTCATAGTGTTGGTGAAATATAGATCTTGTCCACTAAGAGAGTAGCTCGCATGAACTCTCTGAATTGATAGTGAGGGTTATTATTTCGAATAAAATAGTGGGAGTTTTTTAATTGAAGTCCAAATTAAGAAAATAATTGTATTTTGAAATTTTGGTACTGATTTATTCTGCATGAATTCTTGTAGAATTCCATGGCAAGTGGTTCACACTCCACTCTGTCTCTGAGAGCCATCCTTGAGAAGGATAAGCTCAGTGGAACTAACTACATGGACTGGTACAGGAACCTGAGAATTGTTCTCAGGCTAGAGCGAAAGCTCTATGTCTTGGAAGAAGAAGCCCCCGAGGTGCCGACCGGGAATTCTTCCCGTACTGATAAAGATACTTATAAGAAGTATACTGATGACGCCTTGGATGTCGAATGCCTTATGCTTGCCACCATGAACTCTGAGCTTCAGAAGCAACATGAGAACATGGGGTGAAAGGAGATTGACGAGCATCTCAATAAAATGTTTCAAGGGCAAGCTCGTCAAGAGATGTTTGACGTCACCAAAGCGTTGTTTCAGTGCAAGATGGGAGTTCGAGACTCAGTAGGGACTCACGTACTCAAGATGATTGGGTATATAGAGATCTTTGAAAGACTGGGTTTTCCTCTGGGTCAATAGTTGGCCACAGATCTGATCCTGCAATCGTTGGCGGACAGTTACGAGCAGTTTGTCTTGAACTACAACATGAATGAAATAGATAAGACACTGCCCGAGCTCCTAGGCATATTGAGAACTGCCGAGATCAATATGAAGAAGGCCAAGCCTGCCAGCCCCATACTGATGGTGCATAAGGGCAAGGGCAAGGCCAAGGGCTCTAAGAAGACGAAGGTGGGACCTAAGTCACATCTCGAGCCCAAGTCTTCTGCACTGATGAAAAAGAAGAGCACGGTGAAGGAGGGGAAATGGCACTACTGTGGCAAGGCTGGTCATTGGAGGAGGAACTGTCCTTCGTACATTGAGGGTCTGCAGAAAATGAAGGGAGGTATGACTTCCGCTTCAAATATTTACGTTATAGAGATAAACCTTTCTGCTCCTTCATCTTGGGTATTGGATACCGGATGTGGTTCACACATTTGTACAAATGTGTAGGAACTGGGAAGGAGAAGATTGCTGAGTAAAGGGGAGGTGGACCTACGCGTCGGCAATGGAGCAAGAGTTGTTGTTGTAGCCGTAGGGGTTTACCGTCTTTCTTTGCCCAGTGGGCTTGTAATAGAACTAGATAACTGTTATTTTGTTTCGGCAATAACTAGAAACATTATATCCATTTCATGCTTGGACATGATTGGATTTTCTTTTATAATTAAGAACAACTGTTGTTCTATATTTAAGAATGATGTTTGTTATGCTGTAGCCCAATTGTTTAATGGTCTTTACGTTTTGAACTTGGGCCATCAGATCTATAATGTAGAAAATAATAAAAGACTAAGAACAAATGACTCAAACCCTACATATCTCTGGCATTGTCGTTTGGGCCATATAAACGAGAAGCGCATATCCAAGCTCCATAAAGATGGACTTTTGGACTCATTTGATTATGAATTATTTGAGCGATGCGAATCTTGTTTGTTAGGCAAAATGACTAAAGCCCCTTTCACTGGTTATACTGAGAGGGTTGAGGATCTCTTGGGTGTTGTACATAATGATATATGTGGACCCATGAGCTCCATGGCTAGAGGTGGGTATTTCTACTTCGTTACATTTACTGATGATTTCAGTAGATACGGATATGTGTATCTTATGAAGTGCAAATCCGAGACCTTTGAAAAGTTCAAAGAGTTCAAAAATGAAATAGAAAACTAGTTGGGAAAAAGGGTTAAAGCACTCAGATCTGATCGAGGTGGAAAATACCTGAGTCATTAGTTCCGTGATCATCTGAAAGAGTGTGGTATTGTATCACAGCTCACTCCACTTAGAACATCACAGCATAATGGTGTGTCTGAGAGGAGAAATCGTACTTTATTAGACATGGTACGTTCGAGGATGAGTCATGCAGACTTGCCTGTTTCCTTTTGGGGTTTTGCTTTAGAGACTGCTACAATGACACTGAATCGCGCTCCAACGAAAACAGTTCTGAAGACACCATATGAGATATGGACTGGGAAGCGTCCTAGTATGTCGTTCATTAAAATTTGGGGCTGTGAGGCATACGTGCGACGTCAAATGCCTGACAAGCTGGAACCCAAATCGGATAAATGTTATCTGGTGGGATATCCTAAGGAAACGAAAGGGTATTACTTTTACCTACCGTCTGAGGGCAAAGTGTTTGTCGCAAGGACTGGCGTCTTCTTGGAGAAAGAGTTTTTATCAAGAAAGACTGAAAAGGTAGAACTTGAAGAAGTTCAAGAACCACAAGTAGTGAATGAACTAGAATTGGATTCTGAGACAGGACTACAAGATGTTGTAGCAAGAGAACCTGCTCAAGAAACACAAGTCCTACGTAGATCTGGTAGACCGAGGTTTGAGCCAGAGAGATATGGATTTCTCATGTCTCAAATAGGTAATGTGTTGCTTATGGATCATGATGATGAACCAGCGACCTACCAAGAGGCTATGAATGAACCGGACTCCGACAAATGGCTTGGGCTATGAAATCCGAAATGGACTCCATGTATGCAAACCAAGTTTGGAACTTGGTGGAACCACCTGAAGGGGTACGACCCATAGGGTGCAAATGGGTCTTCAAGAATAAGACCGACATGGATGGAAATGTACAGACATTCAAAGGGCGACTGGTGGCTAAGGGTTTCAAGCAAATTCATGGTATTGACTATGATGAGACTTTTTCCCCTGTTGTCATGGTAAAGTCCATAAGGATATTGCTTGCTATTACTGCGTATTATGACTACGAGATCTGGCAGATGGATGTCAAAACGGCTTTCCTTAATGGAAACCTCCTTGAGGAAGTGTACATGACACAACCCGAGGGTTTTGTATCCCCAAATGAAGCCACTAAAATATGCAAGCTGAATAAGTCCATCTATGGACTGAAACAGGCCTCTCGAAGTTGGAATCTTCGTTTTGATGAGAAAATCAAAGAGTTTGGTTTCATCAAGAATGAAGATGAGCCTTGTGTTTACAAGCGAATCAGTGGGAGCATTGTTGTCTTCCTGATATTGTATGTAGATGACATACTTTTAATTCAGAATGACATTCCTACCCTGAAAGTTGTTAAGAACAACTTAGGGAACTGCTTTTCTATGAAGGACTAGGGTGAAGCTTAACACCCAAGAAATCTCAACAGGTCAAATTGTGATTCAGGCTGGCTGACACGGCCTGGGACACGGGCGTGTCCCAGGGTGTATTTGGGGTACACGGACTGGGACACGGGCATGTCCCAGGGCATGTCTGGGTTACACGGGCGTGTCCCAGGGCGTGTTCTTTATTGTCGACGATCGTTGAGTCGACGATCGTTGAGTATCGACACATCGATACGGCCTGGGACACGGGCGTGTCCCAGGGCGTGTCATGCCCAAAAATTAGCCAGTTTGTCCCGAGAAGGACACGGCGTGGAGGCCCAGCCGTGTCGATCGTGACACGGGCGTGTCAAATTGTCACACGGGTGTGTCTAGTGACAGTGTGGTCTCGGGGGAAAATGCTAATTTCCGTCTCGATCGGGGAACGCGCCCCTCGACACGAACATGTCAGGTGTCGACACGGGCGTGTCGACACCCGTGTTCTGGTTTGGCTTAAGTCGGTTGTGCACGCTTCAGGAACATGGCCTGTGACACGGGCGTGTCACTACCCGTGTTCGGCCCAGGAAATCAAATTCAGGGCTGATCAGAGCCGTTCATTTTCTTTGACCAAGATCCAATGGTCTGGGCTCTTCCCTGGGTTGATAAGGCCGGGATTGAAGAGGAGAAAGCTCATTTGAGTTTCATCTTTCTCTTTTTAAAGTTAAGAGAGAGGGGAGACCAACTCAAGGAAGAAGAAGAGGAATCCGACCGCCAGTGGTGCTGTGGTGGTCCAAATCGCGAGCCGAGTTCAGATTTATGAAGGCAAGGCTGCTACGAATGCTTTCATCCATCTCAATATTCTCCATGGCTCTGAGGCGAATTCCAAGGGTAACAATTTCCGTCTTGGACATGTGAAGTCCTACTTTCCTGCATTTGCATAGGGAAAATCCGTCCCCGCGAGTATGCAGTGGGTTGTGATGTCCCTTGGGGTAGATATGTGAAGTCCCCCTTGTTTGAGTCCGGAATTGGAGTACGGATCTAGGCATGTTGTGTGAAGCCCATCTGGACGTGTTGGTCTGGATTGGTGATGCTTGTATGCATTCGGAGGAATCTCCGAGAATTTTATTGTTTGTGTGCAATCTGTGGTGCATACCTGTTGCTTGGTGCAGTAGGAAGTACTGGAGGAAGTCCAGGAAATTGTGCGAGTTGGGTTCAACTCTTGTGGTGGATGGGCAAGGTGAAGCTGTACCCGCGTCAGTCAAGTCTTGAGTCTGACGATGTGAGCAACGGGATAGGAGGATCTGTACCCGCATTATGGTTGTCTAACCTTTGGTGCTTAAGGCCCTGTTAGGATCACATAGCGAGAGTCGACAACTTGCGTGCCGATCATGACTAGAATGCTCATTGGTGGGATTCGGTGTTTCCGGTACACCCGAATGTGCCCTGAGTGCACGGAGCGTCGGGCCGTCGTGCCGACGTTTGTGATATGTATTGACTGTGCGGTCGTGCACGTCTTGTGTGGTTTGCTATATATATATCATATTGGAAAATGCTATGCAGGGCTGGAATTCCGCTGCCCCGTGCCAGGGGCAGGGTCGTTATAATTGGTCAGCTGAATACTGACCGTTGCCCTGTTTGCCACCGCTTGGTGGATTGCTTATTACAAGTGCTGGAGGTGCTGATCCGAGCGGGTCTTAGCGGGCTGAAGCCCAAGCTGCGTTGCTGCCCTCGAAGGCTTTGTTTTGTTTCTTCTTGTTCATGTGTGGCCGGCCTGTGTGCCGATGTCTGTAAACCACACCTTGTTAAGAGAAATTTGTAAGTCCTTAAGGCCAGAAACTTTGGTTGTATACATTACTATGTTTTTAGTGGACAGTTCTTGTTGTACTTGAGTTCAAGTTTTCAACCGTGAAGCTTCCGCTAGAATGCTCTGTGTTAGGATGCGTTGGTGTTTTGATATTATTTCGTAGCATCTCCGCCTGTTTGTGGAATATGGTGTGGGGCCCCGGCCGAACCCTCTATTATATTCTTATTGATGGGTAGAGGTGTTACAGAAGCGACTTATATACTCGGTATTAAGATCTATAGAGATAGATCGAAGAATTTGTTGGGTTTGACCCAGAGTACATACATTAAGAAGGTGTTGAAGCGGTTCAACATGCTTGAGTCCAAGAAAGGATTTTTGCCCATGTCTCATGGTGTGAATCTCTCTAAGGACCAGTGTCCAAAATCTTGTGAAGATAATGACCGCTTGAAGTTGATTCCATATGCTTCGGCAATTGGATCAATCATGTATGCAATGTTGTGTACTCGACCCGATGTCTCCTTTGCTTTGAGCATGACTAGCAGGTATCAGTCAGACCCCGGTGAGTGTCACTGGATTGCAGTCAAGAATATCCTGAAGTACTTGAGAAGTACTAAGGATGTGTTCTTGGTGTATGGTGGAGAGAAAGAGCTCGGTGTAAGTGGTTACACGGATGCTAGCTTCCAAACTGATAGGGACGATTCAAAGTCTCAGTCAGGGTTTGTGATTTGCCTTAATGGAGGAGCTGTGAGCTGGAAGAGTTCCAAGCAAGAGACAGTTGCTGATTCTACAACAGAGGCCGAGTATATCGCTACAGCTAATGCAGCGAAGGAGGCTATATGGATTAGGAAATTCATTGGCGAGCTTGATATAGTTCCTAGCATTGTTGGTCCCGTAGTTCTCTACTGTGATAACAATGGTGCAATTGCACAATCTAAGGAACCTAGATCCCATCAGCGCTCCAAGCACATACTTCGGCGATTCCATCTTATTCGTGAGATTATTGAACAAGGAGATGTGAACATTTGCAGAGTGCCGACTGAGGAGAATATTGCGAATCCACTGACAAAGTCTCTCGCGCAGAGAAAGCATGATGGTCATACTAGATCGATGGGTATACGATACCTAAGTAATCAACTCTAGTGGGAGTCTTGTGGGTTGCATGTAAACATATATTCTGTTGGTTGTTTATTGTTTATTCATATGATGAATTGTGTACAAAATGTTTCTTTTTACAATTAATGGCAAGTTCTTTTATTATGATTTTCCTAGGTGATAGTTAAATTGTAGCATAATAAATACCCTTAGAGTGTTCGCTTGCATAGGAAATCAAGTACGTGACTTGAATGTGAGAGCCTATGATTTATTTGAAGCTTCATTCTTAAAAGGTCCCTGGTCATTGTATCATCATAGAAGCTAAGGGTGATGATGATACCTTAAGACTAGCACGTGCGTTGACTGATGACCAGTTCTCACAGGTCATGATATTGTGATATCAAGTTATCACGTGGGTACTTGTTGATGAACAAGTTGTACTGGACAGACCCATCCTGAGACTACTTTGTGGATTGTTATCTAATCGTGTCACAAGTAGGTCTCTATTGGCAATGGTGTTGTGGTCCTTTGACCTGACATCGCAGCATTCATCAAGTGAGGAAGAGCGTGCTTTGATGCCATCTAAAGTCTTCCTTGAGAAAGGTTGATGATAAGGGTGGTTGTTGGGCACGTTATGAATCATTTGGGTGTTTGTGTGTGAGCAGATATGGGATTTGTCCTCCTATATGACAGGAGTTGCATCTATGGGCCCCTTGATGGAACTGGACTGAGAAATGCATGGCCATGCTTGGTTGAGTCAATATGTGATATTGGACTCACCATTCTCTAGAAGTCCGTTCTAGATCAAGAAACTTGGATTGAGCTATTATGAGGGTGACACGGTGCATGGCTCTAGTTCTTTCCGGATGTAGGGGACAAAGGGACAAAGACAATGCTGGAACATTGGTCATAAAGGCTTGTGAGTTGTAAACTCTTATTGCTTGGGGAGCAGTGATGCATTGCTAGATGCCGCTCACTGTTTGTGAGGTTTTTGGTTTGATACTTTCAAGATCAAGTGGGAGACTGTTGGAGTTACCATGGTGATCTAGAAGTGGTCAAACATGTGATCTTACTGCCAACGCGATATGAGCCTGCAGGGTCGCACATAAGAGCTGTAGATAAGTTGGAAGATTGACTGTGTTGGTAATGGTTACCAATCACCATAGTGCATGGGGGTCAGGCAATCGTTGCCAAGAAAGTTCATTGAGAATGGATAGTCGACGACTAAGGCTGTTTCGACGAGAGTCGTCGAGTATGACTCGATGACTGAGGCTGAGTCGATGAGAGTCGTCGAGTATGACTCGATGACTGAAGCAGGGTCGACGAATATCGTCGACCGCCGATCGACGATTATCGTCGACCGCCGTTCGACGATTGTCGTCGAATGCGGGTTGACGAATATCGTCGACCGCCGTTAGAAGATCATCGTCGAACGCGGGTCAACGAATATCATCGACCGGGGTTCGACGATTGTCATCGACCGCCGATCGACGAGAATCGTCGAGTGTCGTCGAGTATGACTCGATGACTGAGGCCATTCGTCGAGAGTCGTCCCTGATTCTCGACGATTCTGTAGGTGATTCTCGACGAATCCATCCACTGTTTCTCGCCGAACGATTCGATGACCCTACACTGTGTGGTCTGAGGATAGCGATGCTTTTAGGTCTGTTTATACTTTTAGTATAAATAGGGACTTAGGGTTTTGGGAAGTATAGGCGATTTTTCATGCGGCTGAATAGAACCCGACGGAAGCGTTCCGCCATTCTACCGATCCACCGAATCCCGAACCCCGCCGGACGGAAGTGTTCCGCCGCCGTGTTTGCTCCGCCGACCTCCTCCTCTCCGATGATCGTCGTCGGTATTGCCTTTCCTGGCGCGGACCTAGCAGTCCGTGGAATCGCAAGGTGCGGCCGATCTTCCTCCCGACCCTTCGTGCGATGAAGCCAGGTGTTCTCCCGCTCGTGTGGATTTCTGCAGAGACGTAGACATTATTCTACGTGGAACTCCCCTCCGACAGGACTCAGATCTTGGAGCACCTTTGTTGAGTTGTGACTCAACACCGAAGAGGTAATTTTGCCTTGTTATTTTGATAACTTCTTGATTCAACATTCATGGCCTGATCCCTTTCTCTTTGGGTTGTTCTTATTTTATTCCTTCCGCTGCGTGCACAAGTGTTGTGCCAACCTCCATAGAAAACCCAACAAGTATCATAAGGGAAAGGGTCACTTGATAGAAGATTGTAGAGCTCTTTAACAACTAGTGGAGAAAAGGATGAAGCAGGGAAAATTTGATGATGCTGTCCAAAAGGTTTACACATCTCACCCAAGAGCCTGAAAAGGCAAAGATGTGTTGGACACTCTCCACGGCCTGGAATAAGTGGATCCAAGAGCCTCACCTTCTATATTGGGAACGAATTCTTCAATTTGTTTGTATTGCCAACGCATTTCCTAAACTTCTTTATTGAATATGCTTTTTTATCATTCACTTAAACCCATACTTCAAAGATTCTTGACACTTTTTCTTGGTAAGTTATTCTTCTTCTCTATCTATAACTCGAGATTAAAGATCACTGAATCAAGTGATATAGTCTGGTTCAGCTTGGACCCTCCTCGAATCATTGTCATTAGCATTACACCACGTTGACCACGTGATGTGGGGAGATTTCACACCGTATAGTGGGAGCTTGTAGATTCTTGCGAGGTGGTCCACTGAATTATGGATCCTAGCTAGTATCTAACCCCACCTCTGCATTTTGGACGGACAGGGTGGTTGTTAGCTCTACCATGTTGGTGTCTACTAATTGTGAAGAGAATAAAAACCGAACTAGCAATCCAACAGGGCAAGTATACATATCGAATTGTATCTAGGGGACACTAGTGTCGTATTAAAATCCGGGAACTGTTGAGTAATCTTACTCACATGAATACTATTATCTTATTGAAGGATTGTTTTAGGGTTTAATAGAAATCTAATTGGGATTAAGAAAAGATATATTGAGATAAAAAGAGAACTACTTGTAGTTAAATAAGAACTACTAAAAGCGATTATAACGAGGGTTCGAAAAGATAAAATAGAAAAGCACTCGATCGAGAATCACCTCGGCAAAAGTTGATTAAAATGCGATAATAAATTCTAACTTAATAAGGTAAAGGTCCTTGACCATGGAGGTTCCTAAAGCTTGAACACGCTTCTCTTGAATTCGTGTCCAACTGAGTTAAGGAAGGTCCGACCAAACTCTCGTCCAAATCGGAGACCTAAGCTCGCTTTATGCGGTGAACCCCACTATTGGATTTCACTCCAATATGGGAGATTTAACATCTGCCTCTCTTGAGGGGTGCATGCAACTCTCTTTACTCTTGAGTGTTCACTTCAAACTACGAGCCTCTCGGCTAACTAAGAGTGAAAATAAATATGGAAATTATATATCGATGATATAACTCCAACCATGAATTTTCAAGAGTAAATCGAAGTCCTAAACCCTAAAAATAAAAAGTAAACTTAAATCATCATAACTTAATCAACTCAAACCTTGGCTCATCAAGATCGAGTACAAGAATGATTAGTTAATCATTTAGAAGTGGAGGAAGAGAGATGGGTAGAAGAACCTTAAGAAAACAAAGAAAAAGGAGCACTTTATTTTAATATTAAAAGAGAGTTACAACTTGGAATAAAGGATTACAAGTGCAATGAAATAAAAACCTATGCTATCATTTATATTAAGCTACTAAAGCAATTAAAAAAACTATTACAAAAGGAGTACACTAAGCTAGGATTAAAAAAGACATAAAATGAGTAAAAGAGAGAGGAGAAGCACGAAAAACTATAAGAAACAAAACGGCAGCACCTCCCATCTCACCCTATACTACTTGATAGACACAAGAGGGATGCCTGAATTTATAGACATTTTTTGGGTCGGTCACACCCCCTTATCACGCCCGGGGAGGGCTTTCAAGGGGGCGTGTTAAGTACGGGTTTGACCTCAGGAGCTGAATTCTGACGAAAATGATGATTGTTTTTGTACGTCGGTGGACACGCCCAACAACACGCCCATGTAGGGGGGGCGTGTCAGTACTGTTGATGTGTAGCAACGAAAAATCTTTAAATGTGGCACAGGCTACGGGATGAGGGTAACACGCACAGGGAGGGCATGTCAGGGGGCGTATCAGGGGGGCGTGTCAGGGGGGCGTGTCAGGGGGGCGTGTCAGGTGTTTTTCTCGGGAATTGGGTTATGGCAGCAAACTTCCTCGGGATCGGGTTACACGCCCGTTGACACACCCAGGGAGGGCGTGTCAGGGGGGCGTGTCAAGTCATTTTGGCTGAAAGCTGAGAAAACTTGCAAAAAGAAGAGAAAACATTAGTGGCAACAATATATATAAAAGGAGGTCAATATATAAGCTTACAAGACATGATTTGTGTATTAAAAACCTGAAAATACTCTAATTGTTTAGAATACAAAACGTACTATCAAATTCCACCAAACTTAAGCTTTGTTAATCATAAAAAGTGACTAATCAAAATATTTTAATTATGCTTACTCAAGTACTATGCGAAATTCTAAGTAGAGAGAAGGTGAAACATAAACCTAAAATAATTACTTAAACATGGTTTAACAATTTATAAATTTTACTAACGAAAATAAATAATAAAAAATTTTAAAAAAATTCTATAAATAAATTTAAGCAAAGCAACAAAATGAAAAAATGCATTGAGTTGTTACTAGATCCAAGAGACACATTATAACTATATCAATCAAATAACAAAAATCTAAATTTAAATCCAAAATTTTACTAGTTTACTATTCTTCTTTACTTAGCTAAAAAATTTTTTTCAAAAACATGACTCAAAAGGGCTTATTAGGACCGAAACTTATGGTTTAGGATTATGATTTTGAATTAAAAGATAAATAAGGAGGCTTTAAAATCAGACTAAACCAAAATAAAGAGTTTTAAAATTTTCATCAAAAATAAAATATTTTTCTTTTTTTTAATTTTATTTTCTTTCCTTTTTTTCTTTTTAAAACAAAGGCCATAAATAATTTTTCTTTTCCTTTTGAAATTGGTCAAACAAAAGTAAACACTTCTTTTGAGCATAATTTTTAAAAAAGTTCTCCAAATATATCACAAAACAAACCCATCATAATAATGAAAATATTTTTTTTATGAAACTCAAAAGGTTAGTGTTATTAGATAGGTTTGAAAATTTTAGCTTTGGTGAAAATTAAATGATAAGTGGGGTTATAAATTGAAATCGGAAAAAGGCTCAAAAGTGGCTAACTATGGATAAAAATTTTTAGGTTGACAAAAACGTCCTAAATCATTTTCATGTTTTAAAATTTATCTAAAACATAAGCTTTGTAAATTTTAAAAATAAGCGACTTGGATCGTTCACATCTACTACGCTAATCAAAAGTTGACATTACAAAAATTATCAAAAAATGAAAAGGAAAATAGTGGATGAAAGATTTTCTAGAAAGTAAAGAAAAAAAATGACAAAAACCAAAATAAAAATGCTAGTTTATAGAAAAACATTTCTTATTAATATGTTACCGTGAATTAGAAACACAGCATGACCAATATTTTACTCATGAAACATAATTAAAAAGAACGATTAGAAAGATCATAATTAGCTAAGTTGTTATAGGGAATATTGAGAAAAACAAAACAAAAAGCAAAAGGTATTATTGAAATACCAAAATTCGTTTAAATTATCAAACTAAAAACAAATAATATATATATATATATATATTTTTTATTTTGAAATATTTTCTATTTTTTTTGGATTTATAAGATATTCTGTTTTTGATTTTTAAGATATATATAAAGAATTTTTTAAGAAAACAAAATAAAGACAAGAGAAGGAGGAAATCCTCCCCCAAGCTTAAATTGGACATTGTTCTCAATGGAGAAAGGAGGGGAAGGAGAGAGAGAAATTAAAACATAAATGAAAGCACAGAATTAAAAAACAGGTACTTCCCTAGATTTATGCGTCGAAAATGTTGATTGATGTCGCTCTCCCATGCTTACACTTTTGAACTTTTTGAAATGTCTTCATTGGACTTCGTGATGGATTTAGCAGCATTAGAGCAGGCGATCGCAAAAGCCTCAGCTTGTCGGAGCCGTCCGGGTCAAAAAGTGTAAAATAAAGAAAATAGAAAAATAATTTAGGCTGCCACCCAGGAGCGCCCTTTGTTTAAAACGTTGTTTGAGCTCGACGCAGACAAATAATATTGTCCAAAAGATTATTGTCCAAAATAATATTTAATATTTTTAACAAAAATAAATAGTCTCAAGTTAGTTAAAGTTTGTGCAGAAGAAACTTAACATTATCTGGACTGACATCATCATCACCAGAAAAATAGATTTTAAGACACTGCCCATTTACTTTGAAACTGCCCTTATCAGGGTATGAAATTAACACAGTGTCATACGGAAAAACTTCTTTAACAGAAAACGGCCCAAACCATCGCGACTTTAGTTTACCAGGAAATAAACGTAAATATGAATTATTCAAAAGAACTTGGTCGCTCGGTTTTAAGGTTTTTAGGTGCCTTAAGTGTTTGTCGTGAAAACGTTTTGTCCGCTCTTTATAAAGTTTGTTATTTTCGTATGCATAAAAGCACCACTCGTCGAGTTCGTTAAGTTGATATTTTCGAAAATCACCAACAGAGTGGGGATCGAAATTTAAAAACCTTAAGTTCCAAAAAGCACGGTGTTCTAATTCTACGGGTAAATGACACGATTTTCCATAAACCAATCGATACAACGTACATCCGATGGCGGTTTTGTACGCTGTTAGGTAGGCCAATAGAGCATCATCTAATTTGGTTGACCAGTCTTTTCTAGAAATGGAAGCAGTCTTTTCTAAAATATGTTTTATCTCTCTGTTCACTACTTCGAATTGACCGTTAGTTTGAGGGTGGTAGGCAGTTGAAAGTTTATGCGTAACGCCATATTTTATAAGAGTTTTAGAAAACTGCGCGTTATAGAAATGTGAACCCCTATCACTAATGATGGCTCGTGAAGTACCGAATTGAGAAAATAATTTTTTTAAGAAAGTAATTACGACTCGGGAGTTGTTAGTTGGAAGAGCTTGGGCCTCAACCCATCGTGAAACATAATCTACAACAATAAAGTTGTATTTATTTCAGATGCTAGAAGGAAGCGAGCCAACAAAAACAATTCCCCAGAGGTCGAAAACTTCGCACTCGAGAAAATATTTTTGCTGCATTTCTTTTTTATTGGAAATATTGCCCGACCGTTGGCAACTATCACACCTACTCACAAAAGTTTGCGCATCTTTAAAGAGACTAGGCCAATAAAAGCCTACGCAAAGCACTTTATGAGCGGTGCGAGCAGCTTGATAGTGACCACCAGTCGGTCCTTCATGCAAGTGTTTTAGAATATCCTGTCTTTCTTCAAAAGAAACACATCTACTTATCACTTGGTCCGCACAGACTAAGAAAAGATGCGGGTCCTCCCAAAAATAGTTCTTCAACTCAGAAAAGAATTTCTTCTTTTGCTGGGAGGAGATGTAATGTCCCAATTTGCGCTAGGCCCCCTCAAACGAGTTCTGAGTCAAGAGACTTGACTCGGGCTCGGGCGCACTTGCAAAAGGCGTTAAGTGTCTTGAACGGAGTGATGGGTTGAGTGATATCCGATGAATTCATCGAGAATGCCTGGATATACCCACCGATTGTCGAGAATGATGACCGATCGTCGAGTATCGCTGACTGATACTCAACACACTGAACGCAAGGATTTCCGATAAACTGGTTAAGGAAAATTCGTCGGGAATCATTGTTATACCCGACGAATTCGTCGAGAATGCCGGGACATACCAACTGATCGTTGAAAATGATGACCGATCGTCGAGTATCGCTGATTGATACTCAACGCACTCAATGCCAGGATTTCCGATAAACTGGTTAAGGAAAATTCGTCGGGAATTATTGTTTATACCCGACAAATTCGTCGAGAATGCCCGGACATACCCACCGATCGTCGAGTATTGTTGACTGATACTCAACCCACTCAATGCCAGGATTTCTGATAAACTGGTTAAGGGAAATTCGTTGGGAATCATTGTTGATACCCGACTAATTCGTCGAGAATACCCGGCTGTACTCGCCGATCGTCGAGAATGGAAGCTGATTCCCGCCGAATTTGACTTGTGCGTTTTTCCGCCCAGGAAAATTCGCTGGCTTGTACAGGCGGACTGAACCAGACTTCGGGATTCGTGCTGGATGATCCCTTGGACCGGTCATTTCAAGTAAGACCTAATTTGGGCGGTCCAATCAGAGGTTGACACGTGGCGAAGTGACATAACCCTAATGAGCTAATATAAATAAGAAGAAAACTAAACCCTAGCCATCACTTCGATCCTTGTCGAGCCGCTACCCGCGCAAAACCATCGGGAGAGAAGCCGATTGTCAGAGTCGGAGCTCTGGAGGAGGAGAGGCTTGCTGGAGCCAGCCATACTTTGGAAGAGGAGAAACGCCATTGCTGTTAAGGAACAAATGATGTCGCGGAGGAGGATGACTAGATCCATGGCCGGGATTGATGGTACCGCTGGAAATGAGGTGAGCTTCCTCCCCCTCCCTTGGTGCTAGATCTGTAGTTACATATTCTAGGAGAGATATCGACTCCATAGAGTCTTGATGGTTAGGAGGAGATTTCTTAGGGAAAAGCCATGTCTAGGTCGTTTTCTAGACTTAGTCTCCTCCAACCTCTTCATTCTTCAAAGTGAAGATGAGAGAGTGATTCGTGGAGAAGTATGGCTTTGTGAGGATGAATAAAGGTGGACGTAATTTCTGGAGAAGTTTTTGGGAGATCGATGCATGGAGGAAGATGAACGAACGTTGTTCATCTCACCTTAAGATGCGTGCATAAATCTGATTTCTGCACGCAGCGATTTTCATGGCCCATTTTGGTGGTGTTCTGGCCAGATCTTGGCTTTTGACTAAACACGAAAGTTGTAGCCCTTGAAATTATCTTTCCAACGAGTGGTTACACGCACTCGCTGGATTTCTGTAGCCATGGGAATCCTCGGTCGAATTTGCTGCCCGGATTAATGCTGCACCTAAATTCTGGGCTGTGTAATGTGGAATTCGATTTGGTGGAATTTAATGTTGCGATCCAACTCGAGGTTTGGGTAAAATCTTTTGACATAATCATCATAGTGATATGATAAGTTGATGTTATAAATCTAAATTTGCATAACGAGCTGTGGACAAGCTTAATTTAAGGAAGAGCCTTATATAAATCGGTAGATGTATATTGATGTCATTATCTATATCATGTTGAATTCATTTGGAAGGGCATATAAATGACTTACTATGGCCATGATGTATGTTGAATGGGTAGAAGGGAATTGGTAATCCAACGCTTAGAGTGTCGTCTCCCTACGGGTAGCGTTGTGGAAGTTAACAAGTGCGATGTTGACTGTCACTAGTTGGAATGAGGTTGAGATGAGTATTTGATGGATGGTTGGGCTTGGTCCTCGGTGTTCACGTCCTGAGCCTCCTTTCATGCCACGATATTGTGGAATTGCATGTGGTGTGAGTCGACACGCGGTGTCGTAATCCCGGGTTAAGGATAGTGTGGCAGGTCTACGGGCTCGCCAATCGTCACACCGATGGGAGTTGACAGTTAGATCTTGAATGGTTGGGCTTGGTCCTCGTGCTCATTTCCGGGGCTCCTTCCGTGTCATGCCTTAGGCCAGTTCGGGGCTAGGATCTTGGTGCACATTTACCCAAGAGAACCCACTGAGCCGTAGTACACATGTGAGCTCCACTGTTGTGTTCTTAGCATTGAGGCATACGGAGGCCTAGGCCAGGTAGTGTGGAGACCAGCTTGGTAGTGGAGATGCCCGCTCTACTGTCATCATTTGGCCACGACGGTTGATGCCTGAGAGGATAGCTACCTGCTCGAATAGTGGGAACTATAAGTCTGTGTCGACATAGCGATTGCATGTGCTTGATCATGGGTGTGTCATTGAATTGCATACATAGCATTGCACTTCATTACATACACAAGACCCTCATCGTATAAGTTTGTTGGTACCCTAGATGTGATTTGGCTTATGTAATCCCTTTCCAGCCCCTCTTGATCCATATAACTATATATGATTATGATTAGGCCTTGTTCAGTTTCCCTAGGATAGTTTATAACTGACCTAGAGCTTAGGCTAGAAGTTCTAGTTGTATTTTTGGTTAAGGCATTTTCCGTTCGACCATCGTCGAACGAGGCCTCGCGATCGTCGATCATTGGTCGACGATAGCAGGGCTATAGAATCGTTGAAGTCAAGACAATTATTGTCGACCGATGGTCGATGATCTCAGAGCAAGTTTATTATGCTCTGAAGGTTGGTCGACGATCTGCCATCAGTAGTTCAACGATCGTGTTCTTGCTTCACGATTTCTGTCTCGACAGATTTCTGCCTTAGTCGTCGACATCATGAGATGTTCGACGATTTCTGTCTCGACAGATTTCTGCCTTAGTCGTCGACATCATGAGATGTTCGACGATTTCTGTCTCGACAGATTTCTGCCTTAGTCGTCGACATCATGAGATGTTCGACGATATCTGTCTCAACAGATTTTCTGCTTTAGTCGACGATATCTTGAGCTGGTCGACGATTTCTGGTCGACGATTTCTGGTCGACGATTTCTGTTTCGACAGATTTCTGCTTTTAGTCAACGATCTGTTAGCTAGGTCGACGATCATCGAACCCCTGTTCGACGATTATTGTCTGCCTTTATCTTTTTATATTCATTCTATTCCTTGGTTTATTTCCAAGTGCTTTAGCTTGTGGTTAGAGAATTTTCTGAAGTTATTTTTGCAGATTTATGGCTTAAATTCACAATAAATTAATTACCAAATATGTCAAGCTTAAATCACGGGATTCAGTATTTTGATAAAGCATTTTTGTCCTATTATACAAAATATATTGCCAGGCTGTATTCTAGCCGTTGGCACTGTTTGCTATTTCCAAGAATGGTAAGTCTTTATACTGAGATATTTTCCCACTTATTTAATTCCTTATTGGGACTGACAGTAAGCTAATAGGTCATTCTATTCCTATTGCTATATTTCTATTTTGAGATAATCTGTTGCAGGGCTCGAGAATTCAAATCAATAGAGCCGTTCCAAAGGAAAAATGAGAAGACATATTTAAGAGAGATTTTTCTCTCAGAAAAATAACAAGTTACAGATACAGAGAGATTTTTTCTCAGTGCTGCATTCTCTCAAGCATCTTCAGAGCAACTCTTCACCATCTCACAAAAAGAAGAAGAAAAGCTCTCCTGAAGAAAAAGCCCAGAGCAACTACTTTCATTCTCAAGTCTCCTGAGCATCTGCTTAGAGTTTTCAAGACTTCAGAAAGAGCTCCAGTTCTGCTTCAATTATTCCAGAATCTGAAGACCTGATAAAAATCAGTCTACAGATCTCTGAGGATTTAGTTTCAGTATATCTGAAACTCCTTCATCCTGAAGCAAAGGCTTTCCCTGGACTTTCACTGAGCCAGGGGGAGACTTTGATTCTTTAGAGAATCCACAAGTCTTCTCTAATCTGTATTTACAACAGAGAAGATAATCTAACCCTCTCAACCCCTTTGTAAAAGAGTTTGTTCACACCTCTTCAAAAGTGAACATTGGTGACAGGGCACCTTATCAACAACCTGTGGTTGAGCATCCTTATCAAAAGCTCAAAGGGTCTGTTTGATCAACCTGAATCAGATCATTGGTGGCAGGGCACCTTAGCAAAAACTTGTAGTGGATTCCTACCAGGGTGGTAGAAGAGTGGAGTACCTATTTAGAGGGAACCACTATATATCATGTGTCTCTGGCTATCTTGTTTAATTATTTATTCTGTGGCTGTGATAGAACTACCTAGGATTGCTAGTTACTGTGATAGGCTTATAATTAAACTGAAATTTCAGTTAACTCTCTCACTTGTGCACTTCACTGTGTTAGGCTCTAAAGGTTCAAGTATCAGATTATTTATTCCGCAAATAAACTCCAAGGGAGCTGACTAGTTGTTCATAAAATTTGAATACTCTATTCACCCCCCCCCCCCCCCTCTAGAGTAGTTTACAACTTATCCCCTCACTTTCAATTGGTATCAGAGGGAGGTTAGCTGTTCATACAGGCTAACACCTGAGTTAAAAGATCCAGTGATAAGTTGTTTCCTGATACCATTCACAAACACTTTCACACATGGCCCAGTCTAAGGATTATGCAAGCACCAGACCTCCTGTATGCAACTTGTCCAAGTTTGGCATATGGAAGGCCAGGATAAGACTATACATGAATTCTATTGATGAAGATATCTTTGCTTCTATTTTGACAGGACCACCTGCTAGGCCTGCTGCTGCTTCTATCACATCTGCTGATCTCAGTGCTGTGCCACCTCCTGATTACAATGAAAGCTACAAGAAGGCAAAAGCAGCTGATGCAAAAGCAATGAATATCCTAGCTCAGACAATGTCTGATGAAATATTCCAAAAGCTTGCTGAATGTACCTCAGCCAAAGCTATGTGGGATTCACTCAACCACATAGTTGCTGGCTCAGCTGATGAGAGGAAGGACAGGAGATCCAACCTCACCTCTCAGTATGAAAATTTCAAGAAGGATGATGCTGAAGACATTGACACAATGTACACAAGACTCAGTTCAATAATAAGTGAACTGAGGTCTTTGGACAAGGAGATAACTTTGTCAGAAGTCAATGACAAGATCCTGATGTGCCTTCCCATCTCTTGGGACTCAAGGATATGGCCCATCAAGGATGGAAGAAACACTGTGGAACTCTCCACAGAAGCTCTGTTGGGAAAGCTCAAGTCATATGAGCAAACTTTAAAGAGCAGAGCTGCTGCAACTGAAGTAAAAACTCCTACACCTACAAAGAAAGAGCACTCTCTAGCTCTTAAGGCTGCTGAGACTTCTGAAGGAAGTCAATCAAATGAGGAGTTACTGGCACTCATTGCCAAGAGGTTCTTCAACATGGGAAGAAGAGACCTCAGAAAGAAGTTCTCCAAGTATGAGGACAAACCAAGGTATGACAAGACTCCATCTAAAGAAATCATCTGTTATGTTTGCAGCAAGCCTGGACACATTGCTCCAGATTGTCCAGAGAAGAAACACAAGGAGAAGAAACATGAGAAAGAGTACAGGAAGCACCACTCCAAGTCCTCCTCACACAAATACAAGAAGAAGGACAAGGGGTTTGTGGCTGCTACCTGGAGTGAAACATAAGAGGATATCTGCTCCTCTAGCTCCAGTGATTCAGAAGAAGAAGAAGAGAAGAAGGCCAAAGAGGTCTGCCTCATGGCTATTAATGCCTGTAGCTCTCTGTCAGCTGCAGAGAATTCTGAAGAAGAAGGAGACAATGAAGAAGATCCTTCTATGGAAGACCAGGTAATCAACTCATTTGATTTCTCATCTCCTGAGTTCAAATTAAAATTTAAAACTCTATGTTTAGATTTACTATTATCTGAAAAAGAAATTAAGTCACTTAGATTAAAGATAATGGAACTAGACATGGAAAGTACTGAAATAATTAGATTAGAAAAAGAATTAGAAAGCTCAAAAGAAGAAGTAACATTCCTAAAATTAGAACTAGCTAAATCTAAGAGGTTAGAAGAACAATTAAATGGCAGAAGCCTTAAATTATCTGAAATAACCAGTATAGCAAACACTAGGGTTGGTAATGATAAACTAGGCTTAGGTGCTACATCTAGTGAACCCATCCTCCTCACAAAGGAGAGATTTAGCACTCCAGTAAAATTTATTTCTGAATCAGGAATAAAGAATACTGAGGAAATTGAAAAATGTAAGAAAATTCAGAATAAGATTAAGAAAGAGAACGGGAAGAAAAAATTTCTAGCTTTACAAAAATCGTCGAACATTAATCGACGATTGTCAAACCAATCGTCGAACGTCTATCGACGATCGCTGAACACCTTCACCAAGTATGATATCTTTGGTGCAGGAGATCGACGATCTCATCTTGAGTCATCGACCAGTGATCGACGATCTCATCTTGAGTCATCGACCAGTGATCGACGATCGTGGAATCCAGAACATAGTACTACTACAAATGATCGACGATATGGCTTGCGATCGTCGACCGTGGATCGACGATCTAGACTTAAGCTGGAAAATAAATTTCAAACTTCCAGAATTGCAAATCCCAATCACTACCCTAGGTTGATTAATCCTTCAACTGAATGGATTATCCCACCTAGGAGATCACACCCTTTAGGATATAAATCTAAGCCTGCAAAATCTTTTATATCTAGTTTTTCTTTTGTGAAGAATACTGGACCCAAGGTAACCTGGGTCCACAATGTATAACTGTTATCTCTACAGGTGAAGACCTATCCAGTCATACATGACAAATGGTATCTGGATAGTGGATGCTCAAAGCATATGACAGGAAAGAAGAAGAATCTGTCAGGGTTCAAAGCCAAGCTGGGACCAAAAGTTGTATTTGGGGATTCCAGCTGTGGACAGACTGAAGGGTATGGCAGCTTCACCATAGGAGTTGTAACATTCAAGAAGGTTGCTTATGTCTCAGGACTAAAGCACAACCTAATCTCTGTAAGCCAAATGTGTGATGCTGGGTACAAGGTATGGTTTACTGACACTGCTGGTAATATTGCTTTAAATAATACTGTTGTGTTAGTAGGTATTAGAATTGGTAATGTTTATGTTGTAGATTTTAACTCATCCAAATCTAAAATATGCTTATTTAATGAAGTAACCAGTATAATACCCTTTGGCATAAGAGACTTAGTCATGTAAATTTGAAAAACATTTCTAGGTTGGCTAAATACAATCTTGTAAGAGGCTTACCTTCTTGCCCCTACAAGAAGGAAGGCCTTTGCAAAGCTTGTCAATTAGGTAAGCAAACAAGAAATAGCTTTAAATCAGTTAATAAAAGTGATTCTCCCAGGATTCTGTACTTGCTACATTTGGATTTATTTGGTCTTATTGCTGTACAGAGTCTTGGAGGAAAGTCTTACACTCTAGTAATTGTAGATGACTTCTCTAAGTTCTCTTGGGTATTCTTCTTGAGAACTAAGGCTGATAACTTCAAGGTTCTTACAGATTTTCTAAAGTGTATACAGAGTGAGTATTCTACTCAGATTGCCTTGATCAGAAGTGATCATGGTACTGAGTTTGAGTCTCTTCTTATGCAAGAATTCTGTGAGAAGGAAGGTATCAAACATAGCTTCTCTGCTCCTAGAACTCCTCAACAAAATGGGGTAGTTGAAAGGAAAAACAGAACCCTAATTGAAGCTGCAAGTACATTGTTGGCAGATGCTAACATGCCCCTATCCTTTTGGGCTGAAGCAGTTAGCACAGCTAACTATGTATTGAACAGAAGTCTGATACATAAACTTAAGGGTAAGACTCCCTATGAGTTACTTAAGCAAGTGAAACCTAAAATAGACTATTTCAGAGTATTTGGCTGTGTTGCTTTTGTTCATAACAATAACAAAGAATACCTTAGAAAATTTGAGGCAAAGGCTTCAATGGGAGTTTTTCTAGGATACTCTCAAGTAAGCAAAGCCTATAGGGTCCTTAATATATCCTCTCTTAAGATAGAAGAGTCTGCACATGTCTCTTTTGATGAGACAGTCATGTATTATAAGGAGAAGGACTCTTCCTCTAATAGTACAGTGCAAGTCCTAGGAGTAAGTAAGGATTTGGAAGGTTTGAGACTCACACAGGAGAATCATCCCCAACAAACTCCTCAGGTTGCTTCTTCAGATTCTGAATCTGATGTAGAACTTTTAGAAGTGAAAGCACCTGCTCCAACAGTTGATCAAATTCCACATGAGGAATTAAATCTTGAACATGTTGAAGATCAGATCATTGTTGAACCTACTAATCTTGTCACACTTAGAGATCACCCTGTATCTCAAGTGATTGGAGACATTTCAGTAGGAGTCCAGACAAGACATCAACTCAATAAAGATGTGATGTTTGCTTGTTTCCTTTCTCAGGTTGAGCCCCTAACCATTAAAGATGCTGAGCTTGATCCACACTGGATTATAGCCATGCAAGAGGAACTTAACCAGTTTGAAAGATGTAAAGTTTGGACTTTGGTTCCAAGACCAAGAGGCCAACTGATCATAGGCACCAAGTGGGTGTTTAGAAACAAGCTTGATGCCCAAGGCACAGTAGTTAGGAATAAGGCTAGGCTAGTAGCTCAAGGCTATAGACAGGAGGAAGGCATAGATTATGATCAGACTTTTGCCCCTGTAGCTAGACTAGAAGCCATTAGGATTTTCCTAGCCTATGCTGCCTATAAGAGATTTAAGGTCTTCCAAATGGATGTGAAGAGTGCCTTCCTCAATGGAGATTTAAAGGAAGAAGTGTTTGTTGAACAACCACCAGGGTTTGTTTCATCAACCTTACCCACTCATGTGTTCAAACTCCAAAAGGCTCTATATGGACTTAAGCAAGCTCCTAGAGCTTGGTATGAGACCTTAGCAAATTTCCTTCTAGAACACAAGTTTGTGAGAGGTGTAGTAGATAGAACCCTATTTATTAGACATCATAAGGACTCACAACTGTTAGTTCAAATCTATGTAGATGACATTATATTTGGCTCCACTGATCCCAAACTATGCAAGAGGTTCTCTGAACTAATGCACTCCAAGTTTGAGATGAGCAGCATGGGTGAGTTATCCTATTTCCTTGGTCTCCAAGTGAAACAGTGTGTTGATGGTATCTTCATTTCTCAATCAAAATATGCCAGAGAGCTGGTTAAAAGATTTGGAATGTCTGATGCTTCATCAATGAGCACACCTATGGCCTCAAATGCAGTTATTGATTCTGATGTCAATGGCAAGTCTGTTGATCAAAAGAACTATAGAGCCATTGTTGGTTCCCTGCTGTATTTGACTGCAAGTAGGCCTGACATAATGTTTGCTGCATGCCTATGTGCTAGGTATCAGGTCAACCCAAAGGAATCTCACTTAACTCTTCTCAAGAGGATCTTGAGATACCTTAAGGGATGCCCTAACTTAGGACTGTGGTACCCAGCTGAGTCAGGATTTGAATTAATTGGATATTCAGATGCTGATTATGCTGGTTGTAGAGTTGACAGGAAAAGCACCTCAGGGACCTGTCAGTTCCTGGGAGAGAGACTTGTCTCTTGGTTTTGTAAGAAACAGGCATCTGTGTCTACTTCAACTGCTAAGGCTGAATATATAGCAGCAGCTAGTTGTTGTTCACAGATCCTGTGGATTCAAAATCAGCTAGTGGATTATGGGTACACACACTCAAAAACAAAAATTCTGTGTGACAGTACCAGTGCAATATCAATTGCTCAAAATCCTGTGCACCATTCCAGGACCAAGCACATTGAGATTAGACATCATTTTCTGAGAGATAATGTGGAAAAGAACAAGATAGCAATGGAATTTATATCCACAGACCTGCAGAGAGGAGATATTTTCACTAAGCCCCTTGATGAACAAAGGCATTTGTTCTTCCTGAACCAGCTTGGTATGATTAATGGTTCAGAGTAGTGAAAATTTGGATAGATTTGTTTTCTGTCTAAAATCGTCGAACGACTGCTCGACGATCTTCGACCAGGTTAGGTATCTATCGTCGACCAATGGTCGACGACAGATCGTTTCTGTAGTAAGGCAGAAATCGTCGATCAACTGGTCAACGGTCTCTTCTTGGGTATCTATCGTCGACCAATGGTCGACGACAGATTTTCTGTGCTGTGTGGAGAATCGTCGACCAACATATATTGATCGACGATCGTGATGATTGCTTGTAGTCGGTCGATGTTTAACGATTAGTCAAATATTGACTATCGTCGGTCATTGTTCGACGACCGATTTTTTTCCGGGTTCGACGATCGCAGATTTATATCTGATAGTCGATTTAGGTCTGCAGATCATCGTTCTTCCGCTCCGTCTTTTCATATTCCATCTTCTGGCTTAGAACTCGCTCTCAAACTCTAATCCCGCGCGATTCTCTTCTCCCCTGCCTTGCATCTCGATTCTCCATTCTCTCTTCAATCCAATGGCGATTCCTTCAGCAGTTCTCTTCGGGATGAAGTTCGACACTGGATTCTGTGTCGACTTCGATTCCTTCAGTCGATGTGATCAACCCATCCAAGACATTCTGCAGCTGTGTGAAGATCAAGGCCTAAAGATATTTATGTCATTCTCACCGAAGATTCATATACCAGAGATTCGAGAATGGGTATATACTTTGTCCTCCAGCAACGAAGCCATGACTGGAAAGATAAATGGAGAGGAGGTCATTCTGACTCCTGAAGTTCTGACTGAGCTGTTTGGACTACCAACCGGTACTGAGGACTATGAGCAAAATACAGAGGAATATGGCCGCATGCTAACTGTGATGGGCCATGCTGAGGGTATTCCAGCGAAGCTGCTGAAGATCAATCTGTCTCCAGAGTATAAGTTTCTGGCAGACCTGGTGGGCAAGGTCGTTTTGGGAAAACACTTTGCTCACGACAACATCAACAGGCAACAATTTGCCTTAATGTCAGCTTTGGTGAATAAGACGCAGATAGCCTGGGGAAAAGTTCTGTTTGAACTGATAAGGAGAAAGAACAACACGAAAGAAGTAAACCTTGCCAGGGTGTTGGGTGTGTTTCTGTATGTGAAAGCACCCCTGCTGCTTGTTTCTGCACCCTCTGCAGTCAACGCCAGCAAGAGGTTGGACCCCTCTCTGTTCAAGAAATCCCAGAGAGTCATCAAGAAGTCAGCAAGGGTTGATCCTAACCCTCCTTCAGACACAAGGGCTGATTCAGCCACTCTCCAGCTTGCTGGGGAAGGCTCAATAATTCCTCCATCCTCCCTCTTTACCCCTGCATCCTCATCTCCTGCATTACCCTCCACACAATCTGCAGTGCCACCACAACATGAATTCCTACATGCATCTCCCATCCTACATGCATCTCCACCCCAGTCACCCACACCACAACATCTGGCAGCCTCAGCCAGTGTTGACATAGTAACTGCTACCATCCTCACACACCTCTCTCAACATGAATCCCACACTCATGGTGATGATCACCCATCTCCACATGATTCATTTGATCATGTGGCAGATCATACTGCTTCCATTCCATCACCACCTCAAGTTGCATCCCACAGTCATCCATCCACCTCCACACCCTCAGCAGTTCAGATAACTCCTGAATTGCTTGCACATATTGTAAAGCTCATCACTCCATCTATACAAAAAATGATTGAGGCTGCCAATGCCCCTCTCATTGCATCCATCAATGCCCTTACTGAAGCCATCAAATCGCTTCCACCCTCTGCTGAGCCCTCTTCAGTAAGATGCATGACTCCAGTCCCCACTGAAGTCATGTAGGGGGAGATGTCTGTTGAAGTGGTCTCAGGTGATGCCTTGACCCTTCAGGACAATTCTTCCCTTCCCCTTACAGCAATTGTAGAAGAACCTCAAGAGCTTCCAGAGAAAGCTACTCCAGAGAAAGAGTCTCTGATGAAAGATCCAGAGCAACCAGAAGTGAATCTAGCTGCTGATGAAGAAGTCTCTGAGAGAGATAATGAGGAAGTCCTCATGGACTTGTGTGAAAAAGTTCCAATGAACACTACTGACTCAGAAGTAGTGGTTCAACAACTTGAGAATGCTGCTGCTGCTGCTGCTGCTGGAGAAGCTGAGGCTGTGCAAAACTTACCAGAGAATGCCTCCAAGATGACTGAAAAGGGATCAAGCTCAGAACTGGTCCCCAGGATAGTTCCTGACTTGTATCCTGAATCAGAACTCTGGAAGAGATCTCCAAATATTGATCTTGATGCCCTTCTTGAGCAAGATGCCATTAAGGAAGCAAGATAAAAAGAAGATAGAGAGAAGCAGGAGAAAGAAAAGGCTGAACATGCTATAGTTGCCAAGGATATCTCAGAACAAGACTTTGATGATTATGCTGGCAGAACCTCATCCCACTCCTCTGATGATGATGATTCTGAGGATTCTGATAGCACCCAGAAGAAGAAAAAGGCTGTATCCAAGAAAAGAAAAGCATCTGCTCCTCCTACTGCTAATCCAGACAAGGATGTTCCCTATTTCATTCTGAAGGGAATTGATCCCAAGAGCAAAGAATTTCAACCATGGATGAGACTCTCAAAGAATCAGGCAAGAGAGAAGAAGAGAACAAAAAGATATGACACTCCAATTCAGAAATTCCCCCCCAGAGGTCCTCCTCCACCTCCTAGTGCTGGAGCCTCTGGAAGTCTCTCTTCTGCCCCATCTGCAAAATCAGCCAGTTCTAACACCTTTCAGTCCTACCAGAGAAGGAGTAACCAAAGCCAGGGAGGTCAAGATGTATCAGGACAAGGACGGAAAAGAAATGAAAATGTTCCCATGAAACAAATAAAGGAGATGACATTTCAGCAACCTACTTTCTCTCCTCCTCCTTCTCCTAAAAAGAAAGTTCCAGAATGGAAACCTTCTCCTCCCAGGAGAGGTCTATCCTCCACATCAAGGAAACCTGCTGCTTCTGAGACAGTTGAAATAAAAGGAAAAAAGAGTGGTCTATTCAGAGAAATCCCACAAGAAGTTCACTGAACTTGCACCTCCAAGATCTCTATATGCTGAAACTGATCCTAAGAAGGCTGCACAGATTCCTCTTGGCTCAAGCAAATTAGCCACAGCTCTTCAAAGGAACATGGAGATTGCAGCTCAAGCTGATACTGGCAGACCACCCTCTCCATCAGATATGACTGAAACTAAAAGAATTGCCTCTATGGCAAGATTTAAGGAATCTATTGCTCTAAGCATGATGGAGAGAGCCAAAGCTCAAGGACTAGACCCTACATCATATACAACTATGTCTGAATTCAGAGAAAAGGAACTCAGCAAAATTCAAGTCAACTCTGAAATTTTTAATACTGAAGAATACATGAAGTTGCACCCTGCTGCAGTTCTGCCAAGCTATGCTGAAAAGAAAATTATTGGTGAACATGACCTAATGCTATCCAAAAGACAAGCAGCAAATCCAAACAGAGAAATTATTTTCAAACCAGCTGTAATCCCTAAGAACTCATCTGATGCTAAAACCTCTGATAAATCTGCTTGATACTTTATAGTTCTGCTGATTTATGTTTTATGTTTTTCTGTGGATTGCCTGTGATTTAAATTTTTGGTTAATCTCTGCTTTTGCTATTGTGTGTATTAGTTTTTAGATCGGATTGGATAACATAACCCAAATAGGGGGAGATTGTTGGTACCCTAGATGTGATTTGGCTTATGTAATCCCTTTCCAGCCCCTCTTAATCCATATAACTATATATGATCATGATTAGGCCTTGTTCAGTTTCCCTAGGACAGTTTATAACTGACCTAGAGCTTAGGCTAGAAGTTCTAGTTGTATTTTTGGTTAAGGCATTTTCCGTTCGACCATCGTCGAACGAGGCCTCGCGATCGTCGATCATTGGTCGACGATAGCAGGGCTATAGAATTGTTGAATTCAAGACAATTATCGTCGACCGATGGTCGACGATCTCAGAGCAAGTTTATTATGCTCTGAAGGTTGGTCGACGATCTGCCATCAGCAGTTCAACGATCATGTTCTTGCTTCACGATTTCTGTCTCGACAGATTTCTGCCTTAGTCGTCGACATCATGAGATGTTCGACGATTTCTGTCTCGACAGATTTCTGCCTTAGTCGTCGACATCATGAGATGTTCGACGATTTCTGTCTCGACAGATTTCTGCCTTAGTCGTCGACATCATGAGATGTTCGACGATATCTATCTCAACAGATTTTCTGCTTTAGTCGACGATATCTTGAGCTGGTCGATGATTTCTGGTCGACGATTTCTGGTCGACGATTTCTGTTTCGACAGATTTCTGCTTTTAGTCAACGATCTGTTAGCTAGGTCGACGATCATCGAACCCCTGTTCGACGATTATTGTCTGCCTTTATCTTTTTATATTCATTCTATTCCTTGGTTTATTTCCAAGTGCTTTAGCTTGTGGTTAGAGAATTTTCTGAAGTTATTTTTGCAGATTTATGGCTTAAATTCACAATAAATTAATTACCAAATATGTCAAGCTTAAATCATGGGATTCAGTATTTTGATAAAGCATTTTTGTCCTATTATACAAAATATATTGCCAGGCTGTATTCTAGCCGTTGGCACTGTTTGCTATTTCCAAGAATGGTAAGTCTTTATATTGAGATATTTTCCCACTTATTTAATTCCTTATTGGGACTGACAGTAAGCTAATAGGTCATTCTATTCCTATTGCTATATTTCTATTTTGAGATAATCTGTTGCAGGGATCGAGAATTCAAATCAATAGAGCCGTTCCAAAGGAAAAATGAGAAGACATATTTAAGAGAGATTTTTCTCTCAGAAAAATAACAAGTTACAGATACAGAGAGATTTTTTCTCAGTGCTGCATTCTCTCAAGCATCTTCAGAGCAACTCTTCACCATCTCACAAAAAGAAGAAGAAAAGCTCTCCTGAAGAAAAAGCCCAGAGCAACTACTTTCATTCTCAAGTCTCCTGAGCATCTGCTTAGAGTTTTCAAGACTTCAGAAAGAGCTCCAGTTCTGCTTCAATTATTCCAGAATCTGAAGACCTGATAAAAATCAGTCTACAGATCTCTGAGGATTTAGTTTCAGTATATCTGAAACTCCTTCATCCTGAAGCAAAGGCTTTCCCTGGACTTTCACTGAGCTAGGGGAGACTTTGATTCTTTAGAGAATCCACAAGTCTTCTCTAATCTGTATTTACAACAGAGAAGATAATCTAACCCTCTCAACCCCTTTGTAAAAGAGTTTGTTCACACCTCTTCAAAAGTGAACATTGGTGACAGGGCACCTTATCAACAACCTGTGGTTGAGCATCCTTATCAAAAGCTCAAAGGGTCTGTTTGATCTACCTGAATCAGATCATTGGTGGCAGGGCACCTTAGCAAAAACCTGTAGTGGATTCCTACCAGGGTGGTAGAAGAGTGGAGTACCTATTTAGAGGGAACCACTATATATCCTGTGTCTCTGGCTATCTTGTTTAATTGTTTATTCTGTGGCTGTGATAGAACTACCTAGGATTGCTAGTTGCTGTGATAGGCTTATAGTTAAACTGAAATTTCAGTTAACTCTCTCACTTGTGCACTTCACTGTGTTAGGCTCTTAAGGTTCAAGTATCAGATTATTTATTCCGTAAATAAACTCCAAGGGAGCTGACTAGTTGTTCATAAAATTTGAATACTCTATTCACCCCCCCCCCCTCTAGAGTAGTTTACAACTTATCCCCTCACTTTCAAAGTTTATATGGGCACTCCTATACGATAAGTTACTTACTGCTGAACAACCCTCAACTTATATGCTTGTATGGGCATCCATATAAGTTGAGTTACTTACTATTATAACATTATACTCTCTTGCTGCTGTAGATGGTAGAATTATAGATTAAGAGGTTGCTCATTTATACACTACTTCTATTGCTACTTATGACATGTATACTTACTTCACCTACTTGTACTACTATTTTATATATTGTATTTATTCCTTTCTCCGCCCAGTGTCGAGGAGTCGTCGGAGGAGCGGATGTGAAGCCACTTAGTCTTTATGACTAACGGTTGCTACGTCTTCCTTTTTAGGAGGAAACCCCGCAGGTGGAGCAGCAGGTCTTGCAGCATGACAGCCAGGCCAGGACGACAGGGCCTGAGGTGAAGGTACCGTCGCTACCGTCAGTTACAGATGTGAGTGAGAGAGATTATATTATAGCCCTTTGGGGCAATTCTATTTACGTACTCTGATTATGTAGAAGCTTATTTAGCTTCTCTTTTGCTGTACTTATGGACTTATGCTTAGTGTGGATTGACTTCTTTATATTATTATGGTTGGGTTGGCATTTATATGTTGATATTGGTTGTAGCTGGCAGGATAGGCGTCTTGTGGTACAGGCTGGCTTGAGTGCTAGTGCTACTGCAAGGCGGCTGTCCTGGGCATAAGACCCTTCTAGTGTCGTGTTTTGTGTTCCGGGAGGGGGGTCTTACAAATGGTATCAGCTTGCTACGATCCTCCAAGGAGAAAGTCACTTAACAGTGGTGCCACCCCCGTTTGATTAGTCAGTTTGGGGACAAACTGACTTAGCGGAAGCAGCGGTGTGCCCATATGTAATTCACACTAAGTTTGTCCATCTTTGGCCCTAGATTAGCCAACCTAACCTTAGGTTTGTACCCTATGTGTAGATCCCAGTACATGCTGAGCCAGTGAGGGGCACCCCCGCCCCGTCCGTACCTACACAATTCCAAAAATCAGAGCTGGGGTAGACGCTCACAGCTATTTTGGACGCCTTTAGGTCCCAATATCAGCAGGCACCTGTACAACAACAGGGTTCGGGATCTACTTGGTTAAGCATTTTCCGAGCTCTCTCCCCTCCCGCTTATATTGGGATAGAGTCGACGGTGCGTACGGAAGAGTGGCTCGACACTGTACAAGAATTATTGGCAGGAATAAGATGCCCAAACAACATGGCGGTGACCCTTGTGGTGACACTCTTAGAGCTGCACGCCAAAAGGTGGTGGAAGTCCCTCATGGGCTCCACTTTTCATTGAAGAGTGTACACAGACATTAGTTCGAGCGAATTCTCTGAAGCCTTCTTAGAGCATTTCATCCCCTCGGCCGCTCGGGATGATCTTGAAGAGAGATTTTTGCAACTAAAGCAAGGGTCCAAGTCGGTGACAGAGTACCAACGGGAGTTTCAGCACTTGGCTAGATTCGCTAACTCCTATGAGTTGGATGATAGAGGGTACGCCAAACGATTCTACAAAGGCTTGCGAGATCCCCTAAGGCAAGCCCTTTTGTTTATAGCGGACTCTAATCTGGCGGAGATTATCGATATGGCGAAGAGATTGGAAGCGGACCACTTGGGAAGTGGTAAGAGGCCAGCGGAGGGCGTGATGGAAGCCGGCCTCAGCAACAGAAGGAGATTTGACAATAGAAGAGGAAGAGGATATCAGAGAGGTGGCGGGCGTTTCCCCCAGAATTTTGAAGAGGAGCGCCCGGTTCCGCAACTGCCAGCATTACCTCCACCTCAACAATTTCAGCAACATGGCAGAAGGCAGGAGCGGGTGTGCTTTGAATGCAACCAACCGGGCCACATTCGACGCTATTGTCTGCAACTGTTTGGAGACGCGCCTGTTGGGTACATTGGAAAATGTGTACCTGATTTGAAGAAGCCCAACTTAGCTCAATGATATACATCAAGGTGTATTTGATGTTGTTTTGAGTTGACATGTGCAGGTGAAGAAGTATTAAAGAATGCAGAAAAAAATTCTAAGTCCACATGTCGACACCTGAAGAAATTGTATCGACACTTCAGAATATTTGTGTCGACACTTCAGAATATTTGTGTCGACACTTCAGAATATCAGTGTCGACACAGAGAAAGATAGTCGACCACACTTATGTCGACACTGGGAAGCAGTGTCGACACATAAAGAAAATCGTCGACCTCAGCACTGGGAAGCAGTGTCAACACAGTGAAAGATAGTCGACACCCAGAGAAAGTTTGTCGACTAGTGAAAGATAGTCGACCAGAGAAAAATAGTCGACTAGTGGAAGATAGTCTGTAACACCCCAATTTGTCGTAGGAGCGGAGGGGATCGTTTTTGGCCAAGTTAGATTTTTGGTGCAGGTGACACGGCCCCCGACACGGGCGTGTCGGAGACCGTGTCGGGCGTGTCGAGCTCGAATCGTCGAATTGGCCGTGTAGTCGACCAGTGTTGGTCGACGTTGGTCGTGTGGAGGGACACGGCCTAGGACACGGGCGTATCCCAGGCCGTGTCACTCAGGGAAATCGTCGAAGTGGTACACGGGCCGTGACACGGGCACAGACACGTGCGTGTCAGATGTGACACGGGCGTGTCCCATGCAGTGTCACCAAGCCGTGTACCACTCTGACTGCAAGGTGTCGATTTATTGCACACGGGGGGCGTGACACGGGTCCCGACACGGGCGTGTCGCAGGTGACACGGGCGTGTCGGCGGCCGTGTCACATGCCGTGTGCTAGTTTTCAATCTGGATCGAGACGGCGAATGAGCTACATGGCCAGGCACACGGCCATGTGCCAACCCGTGTTCGGCCCAGATTTTATAATTTGGGGCTTAATCTTGGTCGTTCGTTTCCTTGATTTTGGATCCGACGGTGGGGGGCTGCTCCTGGGAGGTTTTAGCCGGGAATAGGGTTTAGAAACCCTCATTTCTCTTGAGTGGTTCTCTTTCTAAAAGCTAGAGAGAGGAGAGCAAGGAGGAGGAAGAAGGGCTAGATCCGGCCGCCGGAAGAGCTTCGGAGCCCCGAATCGCGATCCGAGTCCAGATCCGCGGAGGCGACGCCGTTGCGGTGCTTTCCAACCGTGTAGTTTTCGATGGCGCCGCGGAAGAATGCAAGGGTAACGATTTCTCATCCTTGGGCATGTGAAGCCCTCTTTTCCTTTGCATAGGAAGCCCGCTCTCGCGAGTGAGCGAAGAGTTGGAGCGTTCCTTGGGGTAGATATGTGAAGTCCCCCTTGTGTAGAGTCCGTATGCGAAAACGGACATAGGCATTGTGTGTGAAGCCTATCCGGACAAGTAGAGCCGGATCGGTGATGTTGCATTGCATACGAACCGGGGAAAACTCCGGGTGTTTGGGTGCTTTTCGGGTTTTCTACGTGGTAGATTGCATCAGGGAGCCTTGGAGATTAACTCCAAGGTGCACCCGGAAAACTGGGCAAAGGCAGGTTTTGCCAACACGGTGGCCGGGGAGCCAACGTGAACATAACCGGGTTATGTGATTGTTGTGGCGGAAACGGGACTCGGTGAGTCTTGACCTGCGCGTATGGCTTAAATTGTCGTTGCGGTATGAGCACGGGTCAGGCGGAATCGTACCCGGTCTATGTCGTTCGGTAGGACCGTTGGCATGGATGAGGGTCTTCGGCGGTCTATGGCTTAAATTGCCGTGACCAAGGCCAGGATGGCAAAATGCTCATATGGACGACCGTTCAAGAGGCGGTGGTGGATTGGGAACGTCTATGGCTTGAATTGACGTGACGTTGGCCGGTTCGCCGAGAATGTGCCCTGAGTGCACGGGGTGTGTGGCCGTGCGAGCCTACACCTGTGTTGATGTGTGTTCACATTTATAGCATTGCCTATACTAACGAAGTGCAGGGAAAGAGCATCGCCGCCCCGATTTTGGGGGCGGGATCGTTATAATTTGGTCAGCATTGCTGACCGTTGCTATTGTTTGCCACCGGGCGGTGGTTTGTGGCTTGCAGGTGCTGCGGAGCAGAGCAGGAAATAGCGGGCTAAAGCCCTTGTTGCTGTGCCGGCCCTCGAAGGCCTAATTGCTTATGTATCTTTCCCGTTTTCATGTATGGCCGGCCTGCGTGCCGAAGTTTGGAAAATACTATTTTGTTAAGTGAACAATGTAAGGCCTTAAGGCCAGTTCTCTTTTGTGTTTGATTATATTCCTGAGTTGGTAGTGGACATTCATGCTTGGTAGCAGGGTTCTTATTTTCTTTTGCAACTTAATAATTTGCTTCTGCTAGGTGTTGTGTAGGACGACATGATTGGTTGAATGGTTTCAATGCGTAACCAACCGGTCTGTCCGTAGTATATGGCGTCGGGCCCCGGCCGGACCTACTGCTATATGCTATCCGACGGATAGGGGTGTTACAAATTGGTATCAGACTACTTGTTTCGGTCAAGTTTAAATGAATTCGTGGACGAATTCACTTTAAGGGGTGGTAAGCACATGTGTGCGTCATCGTTATAACATGAAAAGAACCCATGAATGTCCACTTAGAAATGAAAATATACATGTTTGAGGAACCTGCGTGTTCCTATAATTGCTGTTTGCAGTAATTTTTGGGTCGCTTATCGGTGTGTTGCACGATTATAGGTGACCAGAAGTGGTGTTGGGCCGTCTGAACGGCTAGGTTCTGAGGCGAGCAGTGCGCCAAGCGATGCGCCTGCAACACCTCCGTCTGCCGAGACCATTAGGTTGGTGGCAGAAGCGGTCATGGCAATGATCAATGCGCAGCCTGCAAGGCAGGTGCAGCAGCCCGCTCCTGCTATGGAGCAAGTACCGCTCCAGACGGCAGAGCAAAGGAGGGTTGAGCAAGTAGTGTTGGAGCCAGAGTTGCCTCGAAGAGCAACGGAAAGACAACTGAAGCACGTGATGGGCTTCCACCCACCTGTATTCACGGGCGCAGAAACCCCGACCCAAGCAGAGGATTGGCTCTCAAGGGTCAACAGGGTGATGACTGCGACGGAGACGGAAGAGTGGCAGAAGACCACTATAGCGACGTTCCTTTTGGATGGGGACGCAAGGTTATGGTGGGAAGGCCTAGAGCTACATCAGTTGCGGGGAAGGCCGTTGGCCGAAGTTTCGATGGAGGAGTTTGCGAGACTATTCATGGCTCGATACCTCGCCTCGGCGCAGAGAATTGCGCTAGAAAGCGAGTTTCAGAAGTTAGTGCAAGGGGATTGCACCGTAGATGAGTACCTCCACGAGTTTACTCGGTTGGGGAGATATACCGGCGCTACCTTCGCAGACGAGGAGCGCAAGACGAGCCGCTTCTATGAAGGGTTAAGAGATGATCTAAGATTGCTATTGTCGGGGCCCAAGGCGCAGGGTTTCATGACCCTGGTCAGTTCGGCCCGGTCCTTGGAGAAGGACATGAAGAATGTCCAAGCGAAGAAGGAATCCGGTAGCAAAAGAGCGGAGTTCAAGGCACCGACTACGTCGAAGTCGGGCTACCGCAGGTTCTATAAGAAAGCTAAGACGTCGGGTCCAGCTGCTTCAGGTGCCTCGGGGAAAACTACCAATCGAACCCCGGGCGCTTGTTTCACGTGTGGAAAGCCGGGGCACTTTGCCCGTGATTGCTGGAGTGGACGCTCAAAGTCCGAAAGGAAACAAGGAGCTACCTATGAGGAGAAGGGCAAAGCGGTGGAGTCGACCGCGTCCCACTATGCTCCGACTCAGCCTAGAGTCTATAACTTGGGCCAGCAGGAGGCCATCAAGCAAGCGGATGTGGTGACAGGTATGAGTTAATTTATAGCAAGTTAGCTTTAATACCGTTATCTATTGCTTGTTAGCCTAATATTGTTAGTATAGGCTTTGTTGTGATTAGCGATAGTCCGGCACGGGCACTGTTCGATACGGGAGCTTCACACTCCTTCTTGTCCGAAAGCTTTATATCGCGCATCGGAGTCCCTTCTTCGATGGCGAAGGACAAGTTGGATGTGCTGCTACCGAATGGGTGCTCGATGCGTGCGGACAGGGTGTGCGTCGTAAAGGTTCACATTGGGAGCCAAGAGTTCGACTTGCTAGCGTCATTGCTGCCGCTAGTAGAGTTCGACGTGATCTTTGGAATGGATTGGCTGTCAGAGCAGAAAGCTTGGATTGACTGTGACCGGAAGGAGGTCAAGCTGGGTGTAGGGCGGGAGACTACATTCGAGGGGTTAAAGGGGTCGAGCAGGACACTGATGTCTGCTCTTCAGGTGGTGAAGGCAGTTCGTGCTGGTGCAGAGCTGTTCTTTGCAATAGTGGGGGCTGTGGAGCCAAAGTCCCCGTGGGATAGCATCCCCGTGGTTTGCGAATACCCCGATGTGTTCCCGGATAGCCTTCCCGGAGCCCCACCGCAGCAGGAGATTGATTTCACCATCGAGCTCGTACCGGGGGCCAAACCGGTGACACGTGCTCCGTATAGGTTGGCGCCTAAGGAGATGGCAGAGTTGAAAGTTCAGCTAGAGGAGCTGATGGAGCAAGGATTTGTGCGTCCAAGCTCGTCGCCTTGGAGCGCACCGGTCCTCTTCGTTAAGAAGAAGGACGGGAGTATGCGGCTGTGTATCGACTACAGAGAGTTGAACAAGCTAACGGAGAAGAATAAGTACCCGATCCCGAGGATTGATGATCTCTTTGATCAGTTAGTCGGATCGTCGGTATACTCCAAGTTGGACTTGAAGTCGGGGTACTATCAGCTGAGGATCAGGGAGTGTGATATCCCGAAGACGGCGTTCAGTACGAGGTATGGGCATTTCAAGTTCACGGTCATGCCGTTTGGACTGACGAATGCGCCATCGGTGTTTATGGATCTGATGAACAGGACGTTCAGAGATTTCCTGGATCGCTTTGTGATCGTCTTTATTGACGATATTTTGGTATACTCGCAGTGCGAAGAAGACCACTTCAAGCATTTGCATTTGGTGTTGGAGACTTTGAGGAGGAATGAGCTTTACGCAAAGTTCTCCAAGTGCGAGTTCTGGCTACCCTCGGTAGCGTTCCTTGGTCATATAGTGAGTGGGGAAGGTATAGCGGTGGATCCGGCGAAGATTGTTGCGATACGGGAGTGGCCTGCGTTATCTTCTGTCGCGGAAGTCCGTAGTTTTCTCGGGCTTGCCGGATATTACAGGCGCTACGTAGAGAACTTCTCGCGGGTAGCGTTACCTCTCACGAAGTTGACAAGGAAGGATCAGAAATTCTTGTGGACGCAAGAGTGCGTGCAAGCTTTTGAGGAGCTGAAGAGGCGGTTGACCACGGCGCCAGTGCTTAGTTCGCCGAGTGGGACCGAGGGCTTTGAGGTGTATAGCGACGCTTCGGGTAGTGGCTTGGGCTGCGTGTTGTTGCAGCATGGAAGTGTGATCGCGTATGGATCGGGTCAGCTGAAAGTGCATGAAAGAAATTATCCGGTGCACGACTTGGAGTTGGCGGCCGTGATTTTTGCACTCAAGTTGTGGAGGCACTACCTATACGGCGTAAGAGTCGATATATACACCGATCACAAGAGCCTAAAATACTTGTTGGATCAAAAGGACCTTATTATGAGGCAGAGGAGGTGGATGGAGTTCCTGGGGGACTACACCTTCAAGATACATTATGTACCCGGGAAGGGCAACGCAGTTGCGGATGCGCTGAGCCGCAGGGCTCCCGCCCAAGCCAACTGGTTGTCGGTGCATGATGAGCGGCTAGTACGGGAGTTGGAGGAGCTTGAGATCTGTTGCGTTGACAAGCAGACGAGCGCCAAAGCAATGCTAAACTGGACGGAAGTGCAGTATGACCTGGCTGACCGGGTTCGACAGGCATTGGAGTTAGATGACTCCATGAAGGAGCTTATGGAGGCCGCTCTGGATGGGTCAAATTCCCATTTCTCAGTGGTTGATGGTTTGTTAAGGAAGGATCATCGGTTGTGCGTCCCGAGTGGGGGTAACCTCCGGGCGGAGTTGATGTACGAGGCTCATCATACCAAGTACTCAATCCACCCAGGGAGCACGAAGATGTATCGTGATCTCAAGAAGCTGTTTTGGTGGCCGGGGCTTAAGAAAGATGTGGCGTTGTACGTGGCTAAATGCCAAACGTGCGCCTTGGTGAAGGCGGAGTGCCAAAAGCCAGGAGGATTTCTGAAGTCCTTGCCTATACCGGAGTGGAAATTCGATGATATATCTATGGACTTTGTGCACGGGTTGCCAAGGTCACAGAAGGGGAACGACGCCATCTGGGTGATCGTAGATCGACTAACCAAGGTGTCGCATTTCATTCCGCATAGGAAGGATGATCCAGTGGAGAAATTGGCAAAGTTGTATGTCGACAATATTGTTAGGCTGCATGGTGTGCCCCGTAGCATTGTGAGTGATCGCGATGGGCGGTTCACGTCAAATGATTGGAGGTTGGTGCAGCAGATGCTGGGAACAAAGTTAAAGTTCAGCACAGCTTTCCATCCGCAGACGGATGGGCAGACCGAGAGGGTCAATAGAACGATGGAGGACATGCTCCGCATGTGTGTTCTAGACTTCGGGAAGCATTGGGAAGACCACCTTTATTTGGTGGAGTTCGCGTACAACAACAGCTACCAAGCGAGTATACAAATGGCGCCCTTCGAGGCCCTGTATGGTAGGAAGTGTCGCACGCCGTTATCGTGGCTTGAAGCGGGTGAGGCAAGGTTGTACAAGAAACAGGAGGTGGAGAGTGCTACCTCGTTAGTACGGATCATTCGGGAGCGCTTGTTGATCGCTCAGGACCGGCAGGCGAAGTATTACAATGCCAAGCACCGGAACGTGGAGTTCGCGGTAGGCGATTGGGTATACCTGAAAGTGAAGCCGTTCAAGGGGGTTTCGCGGGTGAGACGCTTGAAGAAGCTGAGCCCAAGATACCTTGGACCTTTTGAGGTTCTGGAGCGAGTCGGCGAAGCTGCATACCGTTTGAAGCTATCGGTGGAGTTGAGTGGATTACATGATGTATTCCACATTTCGGTGTTGCAGAAGGCGGTGCAAGAGCCTTCGCAGGTGATCGCGGATGACCAAGTGCCGGTGGACGAAGGGTTGACGACAAGGGTCAAGCCCGTCCGCATTGAAGATGTTGAGGTCAAGAGGCTTCGTAACAAGGAGATCCGGATGGTTAAGGTCCGTTGGGATAACTGCGGGCGTGAGGAGCTCTCTTGGGAACGGGAGCAGACTATGCTCGAGGAGTACCCGGAACTATTCCGCTCAGGTACTGTTTTACGTGAAGTCCTGTTTTCCTTTATTAATTTCGTGGACGAAATTCTTTAAGGGGGGTAGAATTGTAACACCCCAATTTGTCGTAGGAGCGGAGGGGATCGTTTTTGGCCAAGTTAGATTTTTGGTGCAGGTGACACGGCCCCCGACACGGGCGTGTCGGAGATCGTGTCGGGCGTGTCGAGCTCGAATCGTCGAATTGGCCGTGTAGTTGACCAGTGTTGGTCGACGTTGGTCGTGTGGAGGGACACGGCCTAGGACATGGGCGTGTCCCAGGCCGTGTCACTCAGGGAAATCGTCGAAGTGGTACACGGGCCGTGACACGGGCACAGACACGGGCGTGTCAGATGTGACACGGGCGTGTCCCATGCCGTGTCACCAAGCCGTGTACCACTCTGACTGCAAGGTGTCGATTTATTGCACACGGGGGCGTGACACGGGTCCCGACACGGGCGTGTCGCAGGTGACACGGGGGTGTCGGCGGCCGTGTCACATGCCGTATGCTGGTTTTCAATCTGGATCGAGACGGCAAATGAGCTACACGGCCAGGCACACGGCCGTGTGCCAACCCGTGTTCGGCCCAGATTTTATAATTTGGGGCTTAATCTTGGTCGTTCGTTTCCTTGACTTTGGATCCGACGGTGGGGGGCTGCTCCTGGGAGGTTTTAGCCGGGAATAGGGTTTAGAAACCCTCATTTCTCTTGAGTGGTTCTCTTTCTAAAAGCTAGAGAGAGGAGAGAGCAAGGAGGAGGAAGAAGGGCTAGATCCGGCCGCCGGAAGAGCTTCGGAGCCCCGAATCGCGATCAGAGTCCAGATCCGCGGAGGCGACGCCGTTGCGGTGCTTTCCAACCGTGTAGTTTTCGATGGCGCCGCGGAAGAATGCAAGGGTAACGATTTCTCATCCTTGGGCATGTGAAGCCCTCTTTTCCTTTGCATAGGAAGCCCACTCTCGCGAGTGAGCGAAGAGTTGGAGCGTTCCTTGGGGTAGATATGTGAAGTCCCCCTTGTGTAGAGTCCGTATGCGAAAACGGACATAGGCATTGTGTGTGAAGCCTATCCGGACAAGTAGAGCCGGATCGGTGATGTTGCATTGCATACGAACCGGGGAAAACTCCGGGTGTTTGGGTGTTTTTCGGGTTTTCTACGTGGTAGATTGCATCAGGGAGCCTTGGAGATTAACTCCAAGGTGCACCCAGAAAACTGGGCAAAGGCAGGTTTTGCCAACACGGTGGCCGGGGAGCCAACGTGAACATAACCGGGTTATGTGATTGTTGTGGCGGAAACGGGACTCGGTGAGTCTTGACCTGCGCATATGGCTTAAATTGTTGTTGCGGTATGAGCACGGGTCAGGCAGAACCGTACCCGGTCTATGTCGTTCGGTAGGACCGTTGGCATGGATGAGGGTCTTCGGCGATCTATGGCTTAAATTGTCGTGACCAAGGCCAGGAAGGCAAAATGCTCATATGGACGACCGTTCAAGAGGCGGTGGTGGATTGGGAACGTCTATGGCTTGAATTGACGTGACGTTGGCCGGTTCGCCGAGAATGTGCCCTGAGTGCACGGGGTGTGTGGCCGTGCGAGCCTACGCCTGTGTTGATGTGTGTTCACATTAATAACATTGCCTATACTAACGAAGTGCAGGGAAAGAGCATCGCCGCCCCGATTTTGGGGGCGGGATCGTTATAATTTGGTCAGCATTGCTGACCGTTGCTATTGTTTGCCACTGGGCGGTGGTTTGTGGCTTGCAGGTGCTGCGGAGCAGAGCGGGAAATAGCGGGCTAAAGCCCTTGTTGCTGTGCCGGCCCTCGAAGGCCTAATTGCTTATGTATCTTTCCCGTTTTCATGTATGGCTGGCCTGCGTGCCGAAGTTTGGAAAATACTATTTTGTTAAGTGAACAATGTAAGGCCTTAAGGCCAGTTCTCTTTTGTGTTTGATTACATTCCTGAGTTGGTAGTGGACATTCATGCTTGGTAGCAGGGTTCTTATTTTCTTTTGCAACTTAATAATTTGCTTCCGCTAGGTGTTGTGTAGGACGACATGATTGGTTGAATGGTTTCAACGCGTAACCAACCGGTCTGTCCGTAGTATATGGCGTCGGGCCCCGGCCGTACCTACTGCTATATGCTATCCGACGGATAGGGGTGTTACATAGTCGACTAGTGAAAGATAGTCGACCAGAGAAAAAGTGTCGACTCACAAAAGAAGATAGTCGACCTCAACTGTGTCGACACTGGGTGGATGTGTCGACACCAGAAGATTGAGTCGACATATATTGGCAGAAGTCGACTATGCTTGTGTCGACACCAGAAGACTGAGTCGACACATTTTGGCAGAGTTGAAGATTGCTGTGTCGACACCTGAAGGCTGAGTCGACACATACTGAGTTCTGAATCTACAACAACTGTGTCGACACACAGGACTTGTGTCGACACACTACAGAGTCTAGACCAAGTTATTTTCTGAAGAAGCTGTGTCGACTTAAAGGCAACTTAGTTGACATCATCAAAGACTGTGTCGACACCAAAGTCACTTGTGTCGACACAGATAGACAGATTGGTCTCGACACTTTCTAACAGACTGTCTCGACATTTTGCTGTCCAAGGCTAAGGTACAGGAACTGTTTGAAGACTTGACAGCTGTGGGTTGCCACCGTTTAACTAAAGCTGTCAGACCTGTCAGAAAACAGTTAGAAACCGTATCAGCCAGTTACCATGAAGAAAGTCTATAAGTAGACACATTCAGAAGGAAATTAACAACTAAGAAAGATAACTGAAGAAGATCTAAGAAGAAGAAACAGAAGGATTACGATCCTGTTGTAGTTTCAATTCAAGAAAGTTCTAAGCTCTAAAGAAGATCTTCATCAGTGGATCTAAGAAGAAGAAGAAGTCTGAAGTATCAAAAAAGGTGTTGGATAGAGAGGGATCCAGTCATCTTGAAGAAGAAGAAGGAAGCCATCAGTGGTTTCTCAAGAAGCTGTTTGGAAATCAACTCAGCTATGTTCAGATTCAAAAAGCTTTGAAGAAAGCTCAGATTCAGTTGATTTCATCAGCTGATCAAGAAGTGTCTTGTCCTCTTCTCTCTCAACAAAGGCAAGACATTAAAATATCTTTTCCAAATTTCTGTAGGATCTGTTTACATAGATCTGAGTTGTAAGCCTGTGTTATAAAGGCTGAGTGTAGGAGAGGTGATCTCTGAGTGGTAGGGCTATTTGCATGAGTGTAGGAGAAGGTTATTCTCTGAGTGGTAGGCCTTGAGGCAAGGCTGAGGTAGGGCTATTGAGCCTGAGTTGTAGGAACCTATCCAGGTTCTGAGCTGTAGGATCTGAGGATCTGAGAATAGTGGAAGTTTGGCCGAATCTAGCATACTGCTAGATAGGTGAAGGGGGAAAGTGGATGTACCCAGACCTTGGGGAACCACTATAAAACATTGTGCAATCTGTGATGCTTAGTTATCTGTGAATGCTGTGCTAGATGTTTTAATTTGTAATTGAATTCTGCCTAGAAGTATAAACAAGAAATTAGAACCTATTCACCCCCCCCCCCTCTAGGTGTTTAGGTTGTCTTGAAAGTAAAACTATCAAGTGGTATCAGAGGGAGGTTCCTCAAAAAGGACTTAACAGTCTGAGGTAGATCTGAAAGGCAGAATCAAGATTCAAAAAGATGGGTTCTGGTGAGAATCATAAGGAGCTAGGGTCTATGAAATTACCCATATGCAAGAAAGAAATTTTTGGAATTTGGAAAGAAAGAGTCAGACTGTTTATGGAGGCATCTGACCCAAGGATTTACATCACAGTACAGGAAGGCCCCTTCATTCCAATGAAGGTATCAGTTCTTGATGCAAATATCCAAACTCCAAAGAGTTATTCAGAAATGACCAAGGATGAAATCATCTTGGCAACCATGGACAAAAGAGCTCAGAACATTATTGTTAGTGCCATAGATGATTTAACATTTCAGAATCTGATTCACTGCAAGTTCTCCAAAGAGATGTGGGACACATTGATTGTCTACATGGAGGGATCTGAAGAAGTAAGGCAGGATAGGAAATCTATGTTCAATCAGGAGTATGAAAGTTTTAGACAAGGAAAATCTGATAGCATAACTGAGTGCTACAAGAAATTCTATAGAATTGTGAATGAGCTTATGTCCTATGGAAGAGTCTTCAGTACTTATGAACTGAATGACAAATTCTTGAGATCCTTAACAAAGGATTGGGACACAAAGATCTGTGCCATAAGAGAAGTGGCTAAATTGGCAGAGATATCTCCTCCCACCTTGTTTGGAAAGTTGCTATCCTATGAAATGCAACTTATGGTGAGGAAGGAGGAGGAAAAGAATTCAAGAGGAGAGCATAGAGAAAAGACTGTGGCATTCAATGTAGAAGCCACTAGAAAGAATAGGAGGAAATCACCATCTCCTCCTAAGGAAGTTGCAGAAGATAGTTCTGAAAGTTCAGATAAGGGTTCAGAAAGCTGTGATTCAGATGCAGACTTTGATGCATTCACAAGGCAATTCCAGAGGTTCTTGAAAAAGAAGCAATGGAAGTCTAGGCCTTCCACATCACAGCAAGTTGATGACTATTATCAGAAGAAAAGGTCATCAAGGAAAGAGAAGAGCAGATCAAAGCCCAGCAAAGCCACTAATTCAAAGATTGTCTGCTATTGTTGCAATAGGCCTGGACATGTAGTGGCTGACTGTCCTGATAAGAGAAAGGAGTCTTCAGATAAGAAAAAGACTCATCAGAAAGGCAAGAAGGAGAAATCCTTTGTTGCAAAGAAAGATAAGAGTCTAACAGACCAGTTAACTTCAGAGTCAGAATCTGAAGCTGAAGCATATATTGGACTATATGCTGCATCTGAAGAAGAGGAGTTTCTGCAGTTGCTAGACTCCATCAATGAACAAAAGGATCATCAGTGTATGGGGCTGATGGCAGGATCAGAAGAGGACATATGCCAGAATCAGTCTGGTCCTAATAAGGTACAATGTCCTTCTATTATATCTGTTTGTTGTACAAGTGAAGAATCAGCTACATCTGCATCAAGTGATGTAGATGCATCTGAATCTGAAGGAGATGTCTATCAATTGATAGACAAGTATGGGGACTTGTTGCAGGCCCTTAAGAAAAGCAAGAACCTGGTTAAATCTCAGGCTCAGGAAATTGCTGAACTAAGGGTTGCTACAACTGAGTTAGAGAAAGTTATTGATCAAAAATTAAATGAAATTGCCAAGCTGAAGAATATAACTATTATTCAGATGGGCACAATTAACTATACTAATGATCAAGTGAAGAGTCTGGAGGCCAGACTTAGAATTGAAAGGGATTTAGTGGCTAGTTACTCTAAGCCAAAATCTGTCTTACCCTTGATAGATGAATTTGTCACTCAAAAGAGTAAGGCTGGATTAGGATTTAAAGGTAACTTCAGGGCTGGTAGATTCAAGAGGAAAGGCAAAGCTCCTGTTCAGCCACTAAACCTTTCAGTCCCCATAAAGTTTAGTAAGGTGAAAGTGCCTTCTAACAAATATGATCATGAAGATATTCAAGGTCATATTAAGACTAATGTTCTGAAGAACAAGGGTGTAAATGCAAGCAGGCCTACCTATGGTCATAAACCCAATGGTTTTAAGAAATCAGTAGGTGAAGTTGCTGCAGCACCAGCAATGAACAGAAATTCTTCTGACAAGGATGTATCTAGATCTAGATACAATAAGTTTGAATGTTGGTGCTATGGCAAGAGAGGCCATTTTGCACTAGACTGCTGGTATAACCCAAGTGTTATAAAGAACAATAGTCTACCTATTAGAAGAGGTTATGGTAGCTTTATTAATGCTAACTTGAACCAAGGACCCAAGACTTACTTGGGTTCTAAGGGTAAGTAATTCTGTGTTGCAGGTGAATCCAAGTAACCATGCCCTTATATGGTACTTGGATAGTGGTTGTTCCAGGCACATGACTGGAATAAAGGGGCTGCTGAAGGAGTATTCATCTGTCAAAGATGGACCTAAAGTGATCTTTGGTGGATCAGAAAAAGGAGTCATCAAAGGGTTTGGTAACATTTCTTCTAACCTAATTACTATCACTCAAGTGGCTTATGTAAAAGGCTTGAAACATAATCTAATAAGCATAAGCCAGCTAAGTGATTTAGGATATGACATTTCATTTGTTAAAGATGGATGTCATATCAAAAGGTCAAGTGATCAAAAGATCATATTGACTGGGTATAGGAAGAGAAATGTATATTGTCTTAATTTTGAATGTGAGAATAAGGCTTCTCCCATCTGTCTTGTAGCTGATGACAATGTTTCTCATTGTGTTAAGTGGCACAAGAGATTGGCTCATCTAAACTACAAGACAATTGGCCAACTCTTTAGCAAAGAGTTAGTGAGGAATGGACCTCAAGTTAAGTGTATAAAGGAAGGGATATGTTCAGCTTGTCAAAAGGGCAAGCAGACAAAATCCTCCTTTCAAAGCCTTGAAAACAAGGATTCTGTGAGGTGCTTATACCTCTTGTATATGGATCTTTTTGGTCCTATGCCAGTTCACAGTCTAGGTAGGAAAGTCTACACTTTTGTGGTTGTAGATGACTATTCAAGATTTACATGGGTGTTCTTTCTGAGACAAAAATCTGAAACCCCAAGTGTATTACTTAATTTTGTAAAGCAAATTCAGAATGAACTAAATTGTACAGTGGTCAAAATCAGAAGTGACCATGGTACTGAGTTTCAATCTAAAAGCATAACAAAATTGTGTAAAGACTTTGGGATTTTCCAAGAGTTCTCCTCACCTAGAACACCTCAGCAAAATGGAATTGCTGAAAGAAAGAATAGAACATTAATTGAAGCTGGTAGAACTCTATTGAGTGACACCTCTCTCCCAGAATATTTTTGGGCTGAGGCAGTTAACACTGCTTGTCATGTAATCAATAGGGCTACTATCACCAAAAGCCACAAAATGACTCCCTATGAGATTGTGAAAGGCAGAAAACCAAATCTATCTTACTTTAGGATCTTTGGTTGCAAGTGTTATATACTTAACAATGGCAAGTCATATTTGACTAAGTTTGCTGCCAAATCCCAGGATGGGATATTTGTTGGGTACAGCACAAATAGTAAGGCCTATAGAGTCTTCAACTTGACTACTCAAGTTGTTGAAGAATCTGTGCATGTTGTGTTTGATAAAACAAGATTAATCAACTGTGAGTTGTCTTGTAGATCAAGTGACTCAACAGGTATAAGCAAAAGTATGGACAAGCTCTCCATTACTGAAGTATCAAAGGAAGATGGGGCATTAGAAAATGAAGGCTTCTGTCCAGGAGGAGAACAAGACACTATAGAAGCTGAAGAAAACCAAGAGATTCAGCTAAATGAAGGAGCTGGAGATGTTCAACCAGAAGGGAATCTTCCTCCAGCTACAAGACATTTAAGAGATCATCCAGCTGATCAGATAATAGGTGGTCCAAGACAGGGGGTGCAAACTAGAAGCAGAAATCAAAACACAGTTCTACATTCAAGTTTCCTGTCACAAATGGAGCCTAAGAAGTTTGAAGAAGCTATCCAAGACCAGCACTGGATTGATGCTATGCAAGAGGAGCTGAATCAATTCAGAAGGTGCAATGTCTGGGAGCTTGTTCCTAAACCAAGAGGCCACAACATAATTAGCACAAAATGGATCTATAGGAACAAGCTAGATGAAAGTGGAATAATAGTAAAGAATAAAGCAAGATTGGTTGCAAAAGGATACAGGCAGGAAGAAGGGATTGACTTTGATCAAACCTTTGCTCCAATAGCAAGGCTGGAGGCAATCAGAATATTCCTTGCCTATGCAGCCTATCAAGACTTCAAAGTATACCAGATGGATGTGAAGTCAGCATTTCTGAATGGTGATCTTAAAGAAGAAGTATATGTAGAGCAGCCATCAGGTTTTGTAGATCCTCTTAAACCTGATTTTGTTTATAAGCTTAGGAAAGCTCTGTATGGGTTAAAGCAAGCCCCAAGGGTTTGGTATGAAACCCTGTCTACTTTCCTTATTGAGAATAAATTCTCAAGAGGAAAAATTGACAAAACTCTATTCCTTAGGGAATCCAAAGGCAAGATCATCTTAGTACAGATCTACGTTGATGACATAATCTTTGGATCTACTGAAAACAACCTTTGTAAAAAGTTTGCCAAACTTATGCAAGGGAATTTTGAGATGGGCAGTATGGGGGAACTGAAATTCTTCTTGGGACTCCAAGTAAGACAGACTAATGATGGCTTGTCCATATCCCAGTCTAAGTTCACCAAAGAATTGATTAAGAAATATGGTATGGAGTCATCCTCCACCATGAGAACTCCTATGGGAACAAGTATGCCTATATGCAAAGATGATGCAGGTAAACCTGTTGATGAGACTTTGTATAGAGGAATAGTTGGCTCACTACTATATCTCACTGCTAGTAGACCAGATATTATGTATGCTACATGTGTCTGTGCTAGGTACCAAGCCTGCCCTAAAGAATCTCATTATACTGCAGTCAAAAGGATTCTGAGATATCTTAAGGGCACACCTAATTTAGGTCTTTGGTACCCTAGGAATAGAGATTTTCAACTAACAGGCTATTCAGATACAGATTTTGCAGGATGTAGAGAGGATAGGAAGAGTACTAAGGGTACTTGTCAATTCCTGGGAGGAAGACTAATATCATGGAGTAGTAAGAAGCAGACCAGTGTGGCAATTTCCACAGCTGAGTCTGAGTATATTGCTGCTGGAAGCTGCTGTGCATAGCTATTATGGATGCAGCATCAGCTTAAGGATTATGGTATTCAAGTAAGTAGAACACCTCTTTTATGTGATTCTAAGAGTGCAATTTCTATTGCTAATAATCCTGTTTCTCATAGTAGAACTAAGCATATAGAAATAAAATACCATTTTCTTAGAGAACATGTAGAAAAGAAGACATTTCATTGGAATTTGTGAAAACAGATTATCAAATAGCAGATGTGTTTACTAAGCCCCTGGATGAGACCAAATTCAATAAATTCAAAATTGAATTAGGTATGTTAACCATTGATTAGTGTAATCACAAAATCATCAACAATGAAGTTGAAGTGGTAACAAGACATTCAAGTGATATAAAGACACATTGAAGTAGTATCAAGTACCTTGTAGCACTTATAAGTTTTGTTGAACAAACAGAAATTGGCTAAGTAAGATGGTGTCGACACATTCAGTAATATTGTGTCGACTCAGGGTAGTAATGTCGACAAGTCAGAGATATTGTGTCGACACAGAGAATATGTGTCGACACTTAAGAATCTTATTGTCGACTTATCCAGGAATGTAGTGTCGACTTCACCAGGATAGTGGTGTCGACACTTACAGATTTTGTGTCGACACTTATACTAAGAGTCGACACAGAATTTCTGATGCTCTACTATATATCTCTGGTGTCGACATAACAGCAAATTGGTGTCGACACATAATAGACGGACTTGATGTCGAGACAATAGAAGCTTGTGTCGACACATTCCATCTGTGTCGACACTTATAGTCTGTTTTTGGCGACTTTTGATCTTCTTTAAACAGAAGGTATAAATAGGTCAAAAACTCATTCTATCGACACGCTTACCAGGTTTTCGAAACCCTGTGTCGACATTCTCCCTCTCTCTCTCTCTATCTCTCATCTTTCAAGCTTTCTCGACTGATCAATGGCGCCAAAGATTGAAGATAATGTGAATGAAGGATATGAGTTGGTGCGCCAGGCCTTTGCTGCTGCCCCTCCAGATGTTCTCAGGGTTATCTCTCTCCTCTCCGACTCAGGATTAGAATTTCTGGTCTCCGAACCATCTAAGATATAGAAGAAGGAGGTGCATGAGTTCTTTACTTCTGCATCTGTAGTCTCTAAAAGTCATGAGATAAAATCAATTGTTCATGGGTCACCAGTGGAAATTACACCAAGTAAGTTAAGAACAATTCTACAATTACCTATAATTGAGAATGAAGAGGATGTCCCTGCTTCTAAATTAAGGGAGGCTCTTCAATAGTGTGGATTGGATTCCACCATGAAAATTGGAGCTGCTTTCAATAGGAAAGGAATGAATCAACAGGGCAAGTTTCTGTCTGAGGTGGTTGGAAAAGTTATTCTGTGCAAGCTAGGTGGACATGATAGGATTTCTTCCTATATGTTCAGCCTAATGACCAGGATTGTGTTTACAATTCCAACGGATTGGTCAACTGTAATCTTTGAAAAGATTAAGGAAGGAATCAAGAAGCCAAATCTGGCTAGAATAATGAGTATATACCTAAGTAAGGAGATTCCTGAGGTCATGCAACAGCAACCTGGAACAAAAATTAATCACATGAGAAGGATGGACATGAGATTGTTCTCCCGATGGGATAGGGTGCTGACCAAAGAGATGCCTGAAGTGGAAAGGCAGGATTCACCTGAGAAATCCCCAGGTCATGCTACCAGTACTGAGCACCCACAAGAAGAGCAAGTAAGCCAAGAGGTTGAAGATCAGCCTGCTTCTACACAAGTTCAGGATGCCACAATACCTGCAATTCAAGAAGAAGAAGTAAGAATACCAGCTCAGCAAGTCTATTCACCTACACAGACTGTATCTACTCATGACCAGGTCCAGGAAAAGCAAGTGTCCTCACCTGCCCAGGACATCCCCAATACTGAACAAGTACAGGGGGAGAAGCTGTCTGAGCAAGTGCAAGAAGATGCTCAAATTGATATATCTCAAAATTTGAATACTGCAGATGTTCCAGCCCAGAAGGAATATACTCTGGAAGAGTTATTTCCAAATGATGAAATAATTACTGATAGCATGGAAGTGGAGCAAGAAATTGAGGGGGAGCCTGTGCATGTTGAGACTGAACAACATGGCACTGAAGTAGCTGTTCCTCCTCCTCCCAAAGAAAGAGTTCAAATTGATAGTACTTCTGATTCTGAGAGTGAAGAAGCCAGGGTGGCTAAGAAGAGAAAACTTATGGTCTTCCAGAGAAGGAGCAAGAGCTACAAGCAGGCTCTACAGTCTACAGCACATCACACTCCTTCTGACTTTGATTATAACAAGTTTTTGGTCGATTTACAAGTGAAATTGGATGAACACAGAGTGGCCATTGAAAAATATGTTGATGAGAACAACAAATCCCTGTAATTTGACTTAGCTCAAGATATAAAATCTATTAGGTTTGAGGTCAATATGCATAAGAAGGAGATGACAGATTGCTTCCATAAGGGAGGTAATGTTGTGGTGTATTTGGCAAAACAACAGCAGACTATCATCCCTAAGGTGGATGACATTGCTTTAAAGCAAAGCTATGTCTTGGAAAATCAGATAAGGATGAATGACAATTTAACTGAATCTCATCATGAGATCATTGAGGAATTGAAAAAGATTGTTCCAGGCCTGCCTGCAGCTAGAGCAAAAGAAATGGAAGAATTTGATAAGAACTTTCAAGCTGCTATTGATTCTGTTAAAACTGCTCTCACTACCTCTCAAAAGGAAATATCTGACAAGCTTCTAAAGTTAAAACCATTCTTTAAAGAGGGTGTGAATTATCTGGATGGCCAAATCAGATTTCAGAAGGAAGATCTAAGAGATCATATTTCTAGAAAAGCCATAAAGGGGGAGAGGTTGTTAGTTCATGCAGGCTCAGAGCACACCAAATGGGTGACCAATAGTATTCGAGCCACATTGGGATATCCACCATTGTGTGATGATGCTATGGTGGCTGAGTCAGGAATACAAACAAGTCTACTTGAAGGCAATCAACCTGAGGTTGCCCAAGTCATTTACCCTCCTCCAGATTATGATATGATTGATCAGCAAGTTCAAGGAATGTATAGTCCTCCAAAGGAGGTTACTAATATTGTTATTGAGAAGGTTGATAAGCCTGAGGCTACTTTGAAAGACCAGCAAGATGCTCTACTATCTAAGAAAAGATTTAGAGAGCAGGCTGAACTTAAGCCAGACTTTGAGCAGTGGAGTCCTACTTCCAGAAATATAATACTCACTGCATGGAAGGCTGTCAAAGACCAACAACATGAGAGAGGCAAGTGGTTCAATGAGATGGAATGGCAGAAGTATGAAGCCAGGCAAGAGGCAATAGTACAGTTTAGAAGAAAAGCCAAGCTGGGTAGGCAGCCTCCAGATGCTCAGGAGCCAAGCAAGTACTTCCCAAAGCCCTTTCATTATTTTGAAAGGCAAAGGCTCAAGGAAGAAGCAAAGAAGAAGGCTGATCTAAAAGGCAAGAAGCCAGCTGAAGATTCTGAAGCTCCTGTGAAGGCTCAAGTTCTATCTGGGAAAGGGATTGTCATTAAAGAGCCTGATCAGTCTTAATTTTTAGTTCTTTCAAAGTATTTTATAATGTTTTGATTAAATCATTAAATGTAAATCTCTGTATTCAAACATTATCAAGTTATAAACAAAATGTTGGTTGGTTTCATGTAATGTTCATTCTGTGATGGATTGTTTTTATTTTGTTTATATTAAGTATTCCTGTTATGTCATATATCATCAGTTTATACTTTTTATAAGTGGTGTATATCATTGGCTATAGGGTTATGACTTCTCCAAATAGGGGGAGATTGTTGGGTACATTGGAAAATGTGTACCTGATTTGAAGAAGCCCAACTTAGCTCAATGATATACATCAAGGTGTATTTGATGTTGTTTTGAGTTGACATGTGCAGGTGAAGAAGTATTAAAGAATGCAGAAAAAAATTCTAAGTCCACATGTCGACACCTGAAGAAATTGTGTCGACACTTCAGAATATTTGTGTCGACACTTCAGAATATTTGTGTCGACACTTCAGAATATCAGTGTCGACACAGAGAAAGATAGTCGACCACACTTATGTCGACACTGGGAAGCAGTGTCGACACATAAAGAAAATCGTCGACCTCAGCACTGGGAAGCAGTGTCAACACAGTGAAAGATAGTCGACACCCAGAGAAAGTTTGTCGACTAGTGAAAGATAGTCGACCAGAGAAAAATAGTCGACTAGTGGAAGATAGTCGACTAGTGAAAGATAGTCGACCAGAGAAAGAGTGTCGACTCACAAAAGAAGATAGTCGACCTCAACTGTGTCGACACTGGGTGGATGTGTCGACACCAGAAGATTGAGTCGACACATATTGGCAGAAGTCGACTATGCTTGTGTCGACACTAGAAGACTGAGTCGACACATTTTGGCAGAGTTGAAGATTGCTGTGTCGACACCTGAAGGCTGAGTCGACACATACTGAGTTCTGAATCTACAACAACTGTGTCGACACACAGGACTTGTGTCGACACACTGCAGAGTCTAGACCAAGTTATTTTCTAAAGAAGCTGTGTCAACTTAAAGGCAACTTAGTTGACATCATCAAAGACTGTGTCGACACCAAAGTCACTTGTGTCGACACAGATAGACAGATTGGTCTCGACACTTTCTAACAGACAGTCTCGACATTTTGCTGTCCAAGGCTAAGGTATAGGAACTGTTTGAAGACTTGACAGCTGTGGGTTGCCACCGTTTAACTAAAGCTATCAGACCTGTCAGAAAACAGTTAGAAACCGGATCAGCCGGTTACCATGAAGAAAGTCTATAAATAGACACATTCAGAAGGAAATTAACAACTAAGAAAGATAACTGAAGAAGATCTAAGAAGAAGAAACAGAAGGATCACGATCCTGTTGTAGTTTCAATTCAAGAAAGTGCTAAGCTCTAAAGAAGATCTTCATCAGTGGATCTAAGAAGAAGAAGAAGTCTGAAGTATCAAAAAAGGTGTTGGATAGAGAGGGATCCAGTCATCTTGAAGAAGAAGAAGGAAGCCATCAGTGGTTTCTCAAGAAGCTGTTTGGAAATCAACTCAACTAAGTTCAGATTCAAGAAGCTTTGAAGAAAGCTCAGATTCAGTTGATTTCATCAGCTGATCAAGAAATGTCTCGTCCTCTTCTCTCTCAACAAAGGCAAGACATTAAAATATCTTTTCCAAATTTCTGTAGGATCTGTTTACACAGATCTGAGTTGTAAGCCTATGTTATAAAGGCTGAGTGTAGGAGAGGTGATCACTGAGTGGTAGGGCTATTTGCCTGAGTGTAGGAGAAGGTTATTCTCTGAGTGGTAGGCCTTGAGGCAAGGCTGAGGTAGGGCTGTTGAGCCTGAGTTGTAGGAACCTATCCAGGTTCTGAGCTGTAGGATCTGAGGATCTGAGAATAGTGGAAGTTTGGCCGAATCTAGCATACTGCTAGATAGGTGAAGGGGGAAAGTGGATGTACCCAGACCTTGGGGAACCACTATAAAACATTGTGCAATCTGTGATGCTTAGTTATCTGTGAATGCTGTGCTAGATGTTTTAATTTGTAATTGAATTCTGCCTAGAAGTATAAACAAGAAATTAGAACCTATTCACCCCCCCCCCCCCCTTTAGGTGTTTAGGTTGTCTTGATAGTAAAACTATCAGCGCCTTTTGCTTTCCCTCCAACAGCCCCTCGGGAGCGAGGGCATGTGCGTGGTCGAGGACGTGGACCACGAGGAAGAAACCCCGGACCTGCTCGGGATCAGATGTATGCCTTGGATATGACTCAAGAGCGGAATCCTCAGGAGATGATTGTAGGTACGATTTTAATTAGCCATTTTGCTTCCATTATTATCCTCTAGTGGCTTAAGATATACTAGACGTCTAGCTTGAGTATTATTAATGAAACTTAGGCACCGTGATGGTCGGCGGGAAACCGGCTTATACGTTATTTGACACCGGTGCCTCACATTCTTTCGTGTCTGAAGACTTCATCAAGGAAATACACGGAGTGCAATATTTCACTGGTATTGCTCGAAGAGTACGCCTCCCAGACGGATCTGAGATGACGGCAACCGCGAAGTGTGAGTTGGAGATAACCATTAGGGGAAAGACCTTTGGTACCCCCGCCACAATTTTGAGAATGCCAGAATTCAACCTCATTCTGGGCATGGCGTGGCTGGACTGGCACTATGCAAGAATCGACTGTGTGGAGAAGCAAATCTATTTGAGACATGGAGATACTGATGTAATCTTCCAAGGTATAAATTTTGCACCACGATTATTGTTATCCTCAATCCAGGCCTTGAAAGCTCATATGAGAGGGGATGAAGTCTACATGGTATGTTTCGAACTGAAGGAGGTGAGGGTAGATGTGAAGGATGTGCGGGTAGCACGGGATTTCCTTGAGGTATTTCCTGAGAAATTACCAGGGTTGCCCCCGCATTGAGAAGTGGATTTTCAGATTAAGCTTGTATCAAGGGCTAAGCCTGTTTTCAGGACCCCTTATCGAATGTCCCCAAAAGAACTCGCAGAGTTTTGAGTTCAACTGCAGGAGTTGGTAGAATCAGGGTTTGTTCGTCCCAGCTTATCACCTTGGGGAGCCCCTATTCTATTCGTTAAGAAGAAAGATGGAACCCTTCGTTTGTGTATAGACTATCAGGAGCTCAACCTACTAACAGTACGGAACACCTATCTGTTACCTCAGATCGATGAGTTGTTCGATCAACTGGTGGGAGCGCATTGGTTCTCCAAGCTGATTTACGTTCGGGGTATTATCAATTGAGAATACAAGAGGATGATATCCAGAAAACGGCTTTCAGCTCAAGGTACGGCTTATATGAGTTTACGGTGATGCCGTTTGGGCTCACAAATGCCCCCATCAGCTTTCATGAGCTTGATGAATAAAGTGTTTGAGGCCTATCTAGATGTCTTCGTCATTGTGTTTATTGACGACATCTTAGTCTGCTCTAAGACGGAGGAAGAGCATGCCAGACATCTGGCCTTAGTTCTGTAAAAGTTAAAAGAGCACGCCCTGTTCGCCAAGTTTAGCAAGTGTGAATTCTGGCTTAGGGAAGTGGCTTTCTTAGGTCATGTGATCAGTGGGGCTGGACTAGCTATGGATCCGGCCAAGGTACGTGCCGTGAAGGAGTGGTCGCCCTTGAAGTCGGCGGCCGATGTGAGGAGTTTTCTTGGACTTGCCGGATACTACCGCAAGTTCGTAAAAGGATTCTCCAAGATTGCCCTCCCGCTTACTTCTTTGACAAAGAAAGGTGTGCCATTTGAGTGGACACCCCAATGTGAAGCGGTATTCCAGGAATTGAAGGATAGACTTACCTCCGCCCCCATCCTTATCCTGCCGTCTGGGAAGGAAGGATTTCAAGTTTAAACGGACGCGTCTTATCAGGGGTTGGGAGCGGTGTTGATGCAGCACGGGCACGTGATTGCTTATGCTTCAAGACAATTGAAGAAGCATGAAATCAATTACCCAGTGCATGATCTGGAGTTAGGAGCGGTGGTGTTCGCCTTGAAGGTATCGAGGCATTATCTATATGGCGTCCACTGCGAAATCTTCTCGGATCATAAAAACTTGAAGTACGTTTATACCCAAAAGGAGTTGAACCTAAGACAACGGCGGTGGTTAAAGTTTCTATGAGATTATGAGTTCACCTTGAACTACCACCCCGGAAAAGCAAACTCTGTAGCCGATACGTTGAGCAGGAAAGTACCCGGCTCGAGCCCAGAGTCTCGGTTGATGAGCATGGAGTTGGCGCGGATGATTGAGGAGATGGATATTACATTGATATTTAAGGCTCCTTCAGCAGAATATACGGAGTACTTGTACAGCATGAGCATAGTTTGTGATATCCGGGACCGGACTCGAGTGGAGCAAGGATTGGATGCGGCTCTGGCCCCGGCACTCAAGTTGATCGAAGACGGGGCTACCGATGAGTACACACTAAAGGACGGCCTCGTTTACTTTCGTGGCCTGCTCTACATTCCCAAGGGCGGTAAAATCCGGGAGGATATCTTGAGAGAGGCACATTGCTCTCAATATTCAATGCACCCGGGAATTTCAAAGATGTATGCCAGCTTACGGAAGACGATGTGTTGGTCAGGAATGAAGAAGCATGTCTGATACTTTGTCACGCATTGTGAAGCCTGCCAAAGAGTGAAGGCGGAGTGCAGGAGTCCCGGTGGCCTCTTGCAGTCATTGTCAATCCCCGAGTGGAAGTTCGAAGATATTTCCATGGACTTCGTACATGGGCTACCTCGCTCCCGCTCAGGAAATGATTCAGTATGGGTGATCATTGATCGCCTGACGAAAGTTACCCAGTTCATTCCTATGAAGAAGGAGGCTCACGTGGATGTCTTAGTACGCCTTTTTGTGGAGCAGTTTGTACGGTATCACGGCGTACCTAAGACGATAGTTTCGAACCGTGATGGTCGCTTTATCTCCAAGGAGTGGAAGGCAGTACAGGCGTATTTGGGCTCGCGCCTTACCTTCAGCACCGCATTTCATCCTCAGACGGACAGGCAGACTGAGCGGACCATCCGAACATTGGAGGATCTGTTGAGGTTGTGTGTGATAGATAGGGTAGAGCCGTGGGAAAGACTCTTTCCCTTAGTGGAATTCTCCTACAACAACAGCCATCAAGCTAGCATTGGCATGGCACCCCATGAAGCCCTACATGGAAGGAGGTGTAGAACCCCCTTGTCTTGGGTGCAAGATGAAGACCCGAAGACTTTGGGTGTTGAATATATAGATGACACGGATGCGGTGGTTAGGTTGATACGGGATCGTATGCTAGAGGCTCAAAGTCGGCAGGCGAAGTATTATAACGCAAGGCACCGTATGGTGGAATTTCAAGTGGGTGATAAAGTGTTCCTGAAAATTCGGCCGGTGCATGGGATGTCACAGGTGCGGGGAGTGAAGAAGCTCAGCCCACGGTATGTTGGGCCCTATGTCATATTGGAAAGGATTGGCCCTTTGGCCTATCGGCTGGAGCTACCGCCCGAGCTAGAGAATCTCCACGATGTGTTCCATGTATCATCGCTTCGAAAGGCGTTGTTGCGGACCGAACAATACATCCCCATAACTGATGGTACTGTGGCGTCTGACAGATCTGTGCGACTGGAGCCGGTGCGGATCGTCGATAAAGAGATAAGAGCCTTGCGCCGCAAAAGTGTTCCCTTGGTAAAAGTGCTATGGTCTAATCATGGGAAGGAGGAATTCACATGGGAGCCGATGGATTTGATGCAAGGACGCTACCCGGAGTTGTTTGCTTCAGGTAGTTTTATTTAAAAGCATATGTTATTTTGTATGCTTTACTCCCCATAGCCTCAGCCTGATTTCGGGGACGAAATCTTTTATTTTATTTATAGGATTTGTAACGTCCCAATTCGCGCTAGGCCTCCTCACACGAGTTCTTAGTCAAGAGACTTGACTCGGGCTCGGGGCACACTGGCAAAAGGCGTCAAGTGTCTTGAACGGATTGATGGGTTGAGTGATATCCGATGAATTTGTCGAGAATGCCCGATATACCCAACCATCGTCAAGAATGATGACCGATCGTCGAGTATCGCTGACTGATACTCAACACACTCAACGCCAGGATTTACGATAAACTGGTTAAGGGAAATTCGTCGGGAATCATTGTTGATGCCCGACGACGTCGAGAATGCCCGGACATACCCACCGATCATCGAGAATGATGACCGATCGTCGAGTATCACTGACTGATACTCAACACACTAGACGCCATGATTTCCGATAAACTGGTTAAGGGAAATTCGTCAGGAATCATTGTTGATACCCGACGAATTCGTCGAGAATGCCCGGACATACCCACCGATCGTCGAGTATCATTGACTGATACTCAACGCACTCAACGCCAGGATTTCCGAAAAACTGGTTAAGGGAAATTCGTCGGGAATCATTGTTGATACCCGACGAATTCGTCGAGAATACCCGGCTGTACTCGCCGATCGTCGAGAATGGAAGCTGATTCCCACCGAATTTGACTTCTGCGTTTTTCCGCCCAGGCAGATTCACTGGCTTGTATAGGCGGACTGAACCAGACTTCGGGATTCGTGCTGGATGATCCCTTGGACCGGTCATTTGAAGTAAGACCTAATTTGGGCAGTCCAATCAGAGGTTGACACATGGCGAAGTGACATAACCCTAATGAGCTAATATAAATAAGAAGAAAACTAAACCCTAGCTGTCACTTCGATCATTGCCGAGCCGCTACCCGCGCAAAACCATCGGGAGAGAAGCCGATCGTCGGAGTCGGAGCTATGGAGGAGGAGAAGCTTGCTGGAGCCAGCCAAACTTTGGAAGAGGAGAAATGCCATCGCTGTCAAGGAAGAAATGATGACGCGGAGGAGGATGACTAGATCCATGGTCGGGATTGATGGTACCGCTGGAAATGAGGTGATCTTCCTCCCCTCTCTCTTGGTGCTAGATCTGTAGTTACATATTCTAGGAGAGATATTAACTCCATAGAGTCTTGATGGTGAGGAGGAGATTTCTTAGGGAAAAGCCATGCCTAGGTCGTTTTCTAGGCTTAGTCTCCTCCAACCTCTTCATTCTTCAAAGTGAAGATGAGAGAGTTATTCGTGGAGAAGTATGGCTTTGTGAGGATGAATAAGGGTGGACGTAATTTCTGGAAAAGTTTTTGGGAGATCGATGCAAGGAGGAAGATGAACGGACGTCGTTCATCTCACCTTAAGATGCGTGCAGAAATCTGATTTCTTCACGCAGCGATCTTCGTAGCCAATTTCGGGGGTGTTCTGGCCAGATCTGGGCTTTTGACTAAACACGAAAGTTGTAGCCCTTGAAATTATCTTTCGAACAAGTTGTTACACGCACTCGCCGAATTTCTATAGCCATGGGAATCCTCAGTCGAAGTTGCTGTCCGGATTAATGCTGCACCTAAATTCTGGGCTGTGTAATGTGGAATTCGATTTGGTGGAATTTAATGTTGCGATCCAACTCGAGGTTTGGGTGAACTCTTTTGACATAATCATCATAGTGATATGATAAGTTGATGTTATAAATCTGAATTTGTATAACGAGCTGTGGACAAGCTTAATTTAAGGAAGAGCCTTATATAAATCGGTAGATATATATTGATGTCATTATCTATATCATGTTGAATTCATTTGAAAGGGCATATAAATGACTTACTATGGCCATGATGTATGTTGAATGGGTAGAAGGGAATTGGTAATCCAACGCTTAGAGTGTCGTCTCCCTACAGGTAGCGTTGTGGAAGTTATCAAGTGCGGTGTTGACTGTCACTAGTTGGAATGAGGTTGAGATGAGTATTTGATGGATGGTTGGGCTTGGTCCTCGGTGTTCACGTCCCGAGGCTCCTTCCATGCCACGATATTGTGGAATTGCATGTAGTGTGAGTCGACACGCGGTGTCGTAATCCCGGGTAAAGGATAGTGTGGCAGGTCTACAGGCTCGCCAATCGTCACATCGATGGGAGTTGACAGTTAGACCTTGAACGGTTGGCTTGGTCCTCGTGCTCATTTCCGGGGCTCCTTCCGTGTCATACCTTAGGCCAGTTTGGGGCTAAGATCTTGGTGCATATTTACACAAGAGAACCCGCTGAGCCGTAGTACGCATGTGAGCTCCGCTGTTGTGTTCTTAGCGTTGAGGCATACGGAGGCCTCGGCTAGGTAGTGTGGAGACCAGCCTAGTAGTGGAGATGCCCGCTCTACTGTCATCGTTTGGCCACGACGGTTGATGCCTGAGAGGTTAGCTACCTGCTCGAATAGTGGGAACTATAAGTCTGTGTCGACATAGCGATTGCATGTTCTTGATCATGGGTGTGTCATTGTATTGCATACATAGCATTGCACTTCATTACATACACAAGACACTCATCGTATAAGTTTTTATGGGCACTCCTATACGATGAGTTACTTACTGCTGAACGACCCTCAACTTATATGCTTGTATGGGCATCCATATAAGTTGAGTTACTTACTGTTATAACATTATACTCTCTTGCTGTTGTAGATGGTAGGGCTGATATCGAGTCGAGTTCGAGCGATTTTGGCTCGGCTCGAAATCGAAATTTTCGACTCGAACTCGGCTCGAAATCGACTCGAAATCAAAATTGATTTCGAGTCGAGTCGGCTCGACTCGAAATGGCTCAATTCTGAGTCGGCTCGAAATCGAATCGAGCCGACTCGAAATTGAACAATTTTTCTTTTTATTCCTATTAGGCTCAAAATTAAATTGGACAGCCTATAAATTTAGCATACAAAATACTTAATGACTTCATTCTTTTTATTTTGATTTAAATTTTATTATTTTTAATTTAAAAATACGAATATATCAATAAATACATAATATATTTAATTAATTCGAGTTGATTCGAATCTTTTTTCGAGCGATTCAGGGCTGGCTCGAAATCGACTCGAAATCAAATTCGAGTCAAATTGAATCGATTCAAATTGAGTCGAATCAATTTTAATCGATTCCGATTCGACTCAATTTTCGAGCGACTTTCGAGTTTCGAATAATATGCTCAGCCCTGGTAGATGGTAGAATTGTAGATTAAGAGGTTGCTCATTTATACACTACTTCTATTGCTTCTTATGACATGTATACTTACTTCACCTGCTTGTACTACTGTTTTATATATTGTACCTACTCCTTTCTCCGCCCGGTGCCGAGGAGTCGCCGGGGGAGCGGATGTGAAGCCACTTAGTCTTTATGACTAACGGTTGCTATATCTTCCTTTTTAGGAGGAAACCCCGCAGGTGGAGCAGCAGGTCTTGCAGCTGGACAGCCAGGCCAGGACAACAGGGCCTGAGGGGACGGTACCGTCGCTACCGTCGGTTACAGATGTGAGTGAGAGAGATTTTATTGTAGCCCTTCGGGGCAATTCTATTTACGTACTTTGATTATGTAGAAGCTTGTTTAGCTTCTCTTTTGCTGTACTTATGGACTTATGCTTAGTGTGGATTGACTTCTTTATATTATTATGGTTGGGTTGGCATTTATATGTTGATATTGGTTGTAGCCGGCAGGATAGGCGTCTTGTGGTACAGGCTGGCTCGAGTGCTACTGCTACTGCAAGGCGGCTGTCCTGGGCATAAGACCCCTCTTGTGCCGTGTTTTGTGTTCCGGGAGGGGGGTCTTACAGGAGAACTCTTTCGGGAGGACATGAGCCACTAAATTGTTGGCTATGTGTGCAAACCAAGGAGAGGGGGATATGTTAATTAAAAGCAGCTTCTCATCTTGGAAGAAATCATTAAAAGATTTTTCATCTAATTTTTCTATATACGGATTATCTAATCGTGAGATATAGTCGGCAGCCAAATTCTCGGCTCAACGCTTATTATGGATTTCTAAGTCAAACACTTTGAGGAGTAAGACCCAGCGAATCAGGCGCGGCTTGGCATCCGTCTTAACAAGAAGATACTTGAGGGCCGAGTGGTCCGTAAAAACTATAATCTTGGAAAGTGTAATATATGGATGGAATTTATCAAAAGCGAAAAAATTGCTAGGAGCTCCTTCTCGATTGTGGTATAATTCTCTTGTGCACATGTAAGTGTTTTACTTGCATAATAGATAAAGTGGAAGTTTTTAAATATTCATTGTCCTAGTATGGCTCCTACCGCAAAACTACTCGCATCGCACATAATTTCAAAGGGAAGGTCCCACATCGGAGCTATCAAAATAGGGGCATTAATTAACATTTCTTTTATTAATTCAAAGGTAGATAGACTAAGGTAATCAAAAATAAATGGGGTGTCTTTTTCTAGAAGATGAGTAAGGGGTTTGGTCATTTTTTAGAAGTCTTTTATGAAGCGACGGTAGAAGCCAGCGTTTCCTAGGAAACTTCTTATAGCTTTGACATTCGTAGGTGGCAGCAGCTTCTCGATAACTTCTATCTTTGTTATGTCTACTTCAATTCCTCTCGCAGAAATCTTATGCCCCAAAACTAACCCTTCCCTCACCATAAAATGACATTTTTCTCAAATTAGGGCAAGGTTAGTTTCTTCGCATCTTTCTAAGACTTTTTCTAGGTTTTCTAAGCAACTATCAAAGGCATCGCCAAACACAGAGAAATCATCCATAAACACCTCCATAATACTTTCTATGTACTTGTCGAAGATAGCGAGCATACATCACTGGAATGTAGTTGGCGCATTACATAATCCAAACGATATTCTTCGGTAAGTGAAGGTGCCGAAGGGACAAGTAAACGAAGTTTTATCCTGGTCCTCGAGAGAGATGGGGATTTGAAAATACCCCGAGAGGCCATCGAGAAAGCAGTAAAAGCTATGGCCGGATAGTCTCTCTAAGATTTGATCGATTAACGACAAGGGAAAATGGTCCTTGTGGTTGGCGTCATTTATCTTGTGATAGTTAATACACATTCGCAACCCCGTCACCGTCTATGTCAGGATTAAGTCATTATTCTCATTACTAACTATAGTTATCGCTCCCTTTTTTGGCACTACCTTAACTGGGCTGACCCACTTACTATAAGAAATAGGATAGATAATTCCTGCGTCTAACAACTTCATAACCTCGCCCTTAACTACTTCTTTCATATTGGGATTTATGCGGCGCTGAGGTTGGATGGAATTACGCGAATTATCTTCCATTAGGATTTTGTGGGTACAGAAAGATGGGCTTATGCCCTTGATATCGGAAATCTATTAAGCAATAACTCGGTGATGTTTACGTTAAATTAGAAAGACTTTATCATTTTGCACTTCAATTAGGTAGGCCGAAACTATTACTGGTAGTTTAGAATCTTTTTTTAAGAATGCATACTTAAGATGTTCAGGCAGTTCTTTTAATTCTAGGATAGGGGGGTCTTCATAAGATATTTTGGAAGTTCTTTCTTTTTCAAAAATAATATCTTCGTAGACTTTTAACTTATACGTAAAATTGGAGGGCGGTGAATCAATGGCCATGGCAGTTTCTTGTAGACTTTCAGTAGGAAAAGTTAAGGAAGAACAAAAATCAGAAAATTCATCTTCAAAAATGATGTAGGAAGATTCATCACTTAAGGTATCTAAGAAGAAACATGAGTCATCATTTTCCAGGGTATTTTTCATCGAAGGGGTGATAGAGAAGGAAACCTCATCGTTGCCTACTCGTAGGAAGAGCTTGCCATTGCTTACACCAATGATAGCTGGGAGGTGGAAAGGAAGGGTTGGCCAAGGATTAGGGGAACCTCGACGTCTTCTTCGATGTCCAATATGACGAAATCCACCGGGAAGATGAATTTGTCGACTTTGACTAGAACATCTTCAACTGTTCCTAACGGGTACTTAACGGATCTATCAGCGAGGTGGATACTCATACGCGTGGGGTTGAGGCTACCGATTTCTAACTTCTTAAATAACGAGAAGGGCATTAGGTTTATACTTTCACCTAAATCAGCCAATGCATGCTTGACAAAAAAGATCACCAAAGACACACGGATAGAATAACTACCTGCATCACTGATTTTTTTTGGCAAATTGTTTGTCAAGACCGCAGAGCACTCGACATTTAGTTTGTGATGCGACAAGTTTTCTAACTTCTTTTTATTAGTCAGGAGGTCCTTTAGGTACTTAGCGTACTTTAACATCTCGGAAATCGCTTCTTGAAAGGGTAGATTTATGTGGATTTGCTTAAACATTTCTAAGAAGCGGGTATACTGATCATCAAGACATTGTTTGTTAAGTTGGGAAGGGTATGGTGGAGTTAGATCATTTTTAAATATGGGTGGTGGAGTGAGATCTTTCTCTGCAACAAAGAGAGGGGCGATAACTTCTTTTTAAATAGAGGGTGGAATTTTTAAAACAGTGGCGGAGCTTGCCTCGGGCTCTTCGCTAACCATACTAGAAACTTGCTTCCCACTCCGAAGAGTTATAGCTTTCGCTTGCTCTCTCGGTTTGGGCTCGGTATTGGCAGGAAGAGACCCGACGGGTCGCTCAAATATAATTTTCGCGAGTTATCGTACTTGATTCTCTAGACTTTTAACGCTCCCAGCAAGGGATCTTATTGTAGCGTCATTAGTGTTTATATATTTAGAAAGTAACTCGTCCAAGCTTGGAGGTTTTGGATAATTTTTAAGAGGTGGAGGTGGTGCAGAAAAATAATTTTGTGGCGGCGGGCACATCGCGTGCAAAGGGTTACTCCACGAAAAATTAGGGTGGTTTCGTAAAGCGGGATTATAACTATTCGGAAAAACAAAGCCTGGTGTAGGAAAATTTACAGCAGAAAATTATTACAAGCACTGCTAGGCATATTATTAACATAATCTATTTGTTCGGGGGCAGCAGTTGCATATTCCCATACCTGAGGAGCGGAGGCAGCAGACATCTCCATTATCTTTTTGCTTAGTATTTCCACTTGTAGGGTCGGGTGGGAGACGTTGTCTACTTCAAATATACATGCAGGTTTGTTTGGGTGAGGTCTAGGCACATTCCACTAATATGTGTTCATGTCCATTTCCTCGAAAAGCTAAAGAGCTGCTTCTAGGGTTTGTGGTTTAAAGTACCTGTGGAACCTGCATCTATCATTTGCTTTGTATTTTGATTTCGCCCATTATAAAACGTCTGCACTTATAACCATACAGGCAGCGCGTGATGGGGGCATTGTCTTAAGAGTTCTTTAAATATTTCCCAGGTTTCATTAAGAGATTCAGAATCTATTTGACAAATGGCAGAAATATCGTTCCTAAGTTTTGCAGTTTTAACTGGCAGAAAATACTTCGTCGGAACTTTTTCAGTTAGTTGATCCCAAGTGGTGATGCTTCCTCCTAGCAGAGTCATCAACCAATATTTAGCTTTGGTTCTAAGGGAGAAAGGGAAGATTCTTAGCCTAATAGCATCATTTGTAACATCATTGATTTTAAAGGTGTCACAAATCTCAAAAAAGCTAGCGATGTGCGCATTCGGGTCTTCATCTTGAAGTCCATCATATTGCACATGCTGCTGAACCATTTGAATTATGCTAGGCTTTAGTTTGAAGTTATTATTAGCTACAGCTGGGTGCACTATGCTTGATTCTGTACTCTCTAGATTTGGCCTTGCATAATAGGACATAGGCCTTTATAGGGCTTGCTCTACGTGGGGTTCTTCCATTCTTAGGGTAGGGGATTCTTCCATTCTTAGGGTAGAAAATGACTCGGAATCCCCAACCGGTATTTGGAGAGTAGGGCCTTGAAATCGCGATCTTCTACGAAGATTATGCTCAATTTCAGGGTCCAAGTCCAAAATAACCGACGGATTACCGCAGGTCATGCACTAGAAGAAGAGTAGAGAAAGGAAGAGACAAAAAAACTAGAAAAAAGAAAGTTAAATTTTTTTTTGAAATAGATTTTTTTAAATGTTTTAACTCCCGAACTTCCCAAGGGCTACCCGATAAAGGGTTCGCAAGGTACTAGACAAGATAGTGGCATTTAAGCCACATTGCCCTTTTCGAGAGAGTTGGGTGGTGTAGAAAAATTGTGATGTGGGTTTCTATTAAGAGCGTTAATATGTTTTTGAATTTTTTAAAAAAATTTTATAAAGAGGGTAAGAAAGAGAAATGATAAAAGTAATAGGTTCGTTATTTTGAATTATCAACAAAAGTTGATCCCCGACAACGGCGCCAAAAACTTGGTGTCCACTAATCGTGATGAGAATAAAAATTGAACTAGCAATCCAACTAAGCAAGTATACCTATCGAATTGTATCTAGGGGACACAAGTGTCGTATTAAGAAATGGGAACTGTTGAGTAATCTTACTCACACGAAGGCTATTATCTTATCGAAGGATTGTTTTAGGGTTTAAGATAAAGCTAATTGCGATTAATAAAAGAAATATTGCGCTAAAAAGAGAACTACTTGCAGTTAAATAAGAACTACTAAAAGCGATTACAACAAGGGGTTGAAACGATGAAATAGAAAAGCACTCGATCGAGAATCACCTCTGCAAAAGTTGATTAAAATGCGATAATAAACTCTAATTTAATAAGGTAAAGGTCCATGATCGTGGAGGTTCCTTAAGCTTGAACACGATTCTCTTGAAGTCGTGCCCAACAGAGTTTAGGAAGGTCCGACCAAACTCTCGTCCAAATCGGAGACCTAAAGCTTGCTTTACGCGGTGAACCCCATTATTGGATTTCACTCAAATCCGGGAGATTTAACGTCTGCCTATCTCAAGGGGTGTGTGCAACTCTCTTTACTCTTGAGTGTTCACTTCAAACTACGAGCCTCTTGGCTATCTAAGAGTAAAAACAAATATGGAAATTATATATCGATGATATAACTCCAACCATGAATTTTTAAGAGTAAATCGAAGGCCTAAACCCTAAAAAGAAAAATTAACTTAAAGCATCATAGCTTAATCAAATCGAACCTCAGATCATCAAGATCGAGTACAAGGAGGATTAGTTAATCATGGAAAAGTAGAGGAAGAGTGATGGGTAGAAGAACATTAAGAAAACAAAGAAAAAAAAGCACTTTATATTAAGACTAAAAGAGAGTTACAACTTAGAATAAAGGATTACAAGTGCAATGTAATAAAAACCTATGCTAGCATTTACATTAAGCTACTAAAGCAATTACAAAAACTATTTCAAAAGGAGTACACTAAGCTAGGATTAAAAAGACTTAAAATGAGAAAAAGATAGAGGAGAAGCATGAAAAACTCCAAGAAAAAAAAAGGCAGCACCTCCCCTCTCACCCTAAACTACTTGGTGGACTTTAGGGGGAGGCCTGAATTTATAGACATTTTTTGGGTCAGTCACGCTCCCCTGTCACGCCCAGGAAGTGCCTGTTAGGGGGCGTGTCAGGTATGGGGTTGACCTCGGGAGCTGAATCTTGATGGAAATGATGATAGCTTCTGTACGTCGGTGGACACGCCCATGTAGGGGGGGTGTCAGTACTGTTGATATGCAGTAATGGGAAATCTTTAAATGCAACAGCAGGCTTCAGGATGCGGGTGACACGCCCAGAGACATGCCTAGGGAGGGTGTGTCAGCGGGGCGTGTCAGGGGGGCATGTTAGGGGGGCTTGTCAGGTGTTTTTCTCGGGAATTGGATTCTCGTTGCAAACTTCCTTAGGATTGGGTTACTCGCCCGGTGACACGCCCAGGGAGGGCGTGTCAGGGGGGCGTGTTAGATCATTTTTGCCGAAAGCTGAGAAAACCTGCAAAAAGAAGAGAAAACATTAGTGGCAACAATATATACAAAAGGTGGTCAATATATAAGCTTAGAAGACATGATTCGTGTATTAAAAACCTGAAAATACCCTAATAGTTTAGAATACAAAACGTACTATCACATGTCTTGTAAGGGATATCGTTACAACTTTGATGATCACGTGAGGAAAGCAATGCCATCGCGAGCACCTTCCTATAGATCATCTTAGTTTGTGACCCTCGATCACTCTTTGGTACTCTCGAGTAGTGCCTGCAGGGGGCCCACAGCTTGGTTGATCTCTTTAAGGAAAGTAATGCGCCTTGCGCGCACCTGCCTGATTTTTCAACTTGATCTGTACCCCAGGCAAGAGAGCAGTGTATCATTCTTCTCTAGTTATCAGAGTTAATAGATTTTGTGACCTCTTGAGTAAAGTAATGAACCTGCACGCACCTGCCCATCATGTCACTTATGTCTGTAGCTCCTTCCCTTCCTTGCAGATCATAATTCTTGGTTCATCATAATGCAAGGCCGAAGTTGAGTGTACAGCTTTTGTGACCCTGTGAGGAAAGCAATACACCCTGTGCACACCTGCCCGCTTGGTCACCTAAGTCTGTAGCTCATTCTCATCTCACAGGGAATTCTTTATGATATGGTTCGGACAAAGTTCTGGTATTCGCTCAGTCCGCATGTTTTGGCAGTGGATTGAGTATACAGCTTTTGTGACCCTATAAGGAAAGCAATGTTGGCCATATGTGAACCTGCCCGCTTGGTCACCCAAGTCTGTAGCTCATTTCTTTCAGTTCAAACAAATCATACATTATTGTCCGCTTCAGTCTGCAAGGTTTGATCTATCAGGTCGCCAAGATATATTCTTCATGGGTGATGTGGTTTACAGTTTTCGTGAACCTGTGAGGAAAGCAATGTGCGCACCTGCCCGCTTGGTCACCTAAGTCTGTAGCCCATCTTTCATAGCTCGGAAAATTTATAATCTAATTCATAGCTAATGAAAGCGCGAGCAGAAATTGATATTTGCCAAAGTCCGCATTATCCCAATATAATTGATTATGAAATCTGGAGCGATCTTCTAAAGACGTAATTAAATCATATTCCTGACATAAGATTCTCTTGGCGAGCTGAAAAATTAATGGGTGCAGCCTGGGTTCTTATTTATTTTAGCTATCTTTAAGCAGTGTATGCTTTGCCAATCTCTAAGCAAGCGAGCTAAATTCTAAGTTGTGCGGATTGGTCTTCACTAAACTATTGTTGCGACCATTGATCAATGCATAAATTCAGATAGCAAGTTTAATGGAAACATTCAAGAACAAGAAATGAACTGAATAATAGAAATAACAGAAGACGCCAGCTGAGCCAAAGTATCCTTTGTGTTAATTCATATCATACTTACAGCCTTTAATGAATTGACGGTCTCCAAATAAAGCCAGCCACATCCTTTACAAAAATAAACAAAATACATTTTTACTGTGCCGAACTCTTGTATTTTTTGCCACAGGACGCATCATCAGCATTATCCGCACAGGCTTTAGCGGCTTCACACTCCTTGGCTTCAGTTTGGTGGCTTGGGATATTTTATTTATCTGGCAAAGTTATCAATCCAATCACAATTTGTCCGCAGGCCACGCGGTTACTATTCTCGGTTTATTCTATCCGACTAACTTTCATCTGTTTGTTGGTTTGTAATTAATATATTGGGCATATCTGACCGGCTTATCCCAGTTTATTGGTGGCCTGAGTCCACTGCCTTATATTGCATATTCTTATCGGCATGCGACTTGCCGCATCGAGTATAATGTGAATTCGGTTTACCGTCAGTCGACCCATTTCCTGATTTACTCATACTAATAGCGGCAATATTTCGAGTTACTTAAAGAAGCCGCGGTTAGCCGCACTATCCGCGCGGCTTAGAATTCAATGTGCATATTGTCAAGTACTCCGCAGGTTTCTTATCCCAAAAACCTTCTCGCAATGCAAATGTGGCCTATTAATCGGTTTTCAAATAAGTCGCAACTAATTGTTGATTTATAATAGAAATTATTTATTGGCGACTACTCACCAAACCGCCAGGTTCGTGGCTCTATAATATATTTTCAAGTACCATCAAATTGCTTAAAGCTCGCAAGAATCTTCTACATCTATTGATCTATTCTTTGCGGTCTACTGGAATGAAACCGCAGAGTCGTACGTTCACATAGATCTTCATTTGTTTAGTTCTTTGGTTACCTTTTTTAATCGGAGAAAAGAAAGAAAAATAAGGCCGCGCGAATAGGCAGGTAGGTAAAATCACAACAGAATACACAATACAAGCGGGTAAGTAAACTTTCATTTCTTTATCAAAAGATATAATTGTCAGACTGCGCGGTTAACAAAATCACACCGCTGGTCCTCAAAAAACAAGAAAAAAAATTATTACAACTTAAATTCAACCATTCTAATCGCTCGACTTGAGCTTTTTAGTCACAACGATGGTTGAATCAGTCTCGCCATCAACGTCGGCTTTAGATGGCGAGTAACCGCCATTGTCCGATGGAGAACGGCTCGAATTAGTGACCTCCTCAGGCTTGGATTTCTCAGCATCTGACCGCGCGATCTCGCTGGTTTGGCCGCGGGATTCCAAAGTTGTTGTTTGGCTATGGCTTTCCAGGTTGACTGTGTCATCTTCTTCTTCCTTGTCTTCTTCTTCTTCCTCTTCCCCGCCCTTACCCTTACCTTTGGCAGGGTATAGGTGGATGAAAGTGGTGTTGCCGAATCCTTGCGTAAGGCTGCCGAGATCACGGAGGTGGTTGAGCGCCTTATCAATCCCTTTGACAAATTGCGGGAAGACGGTGTCCTGGAAAACCTCGTTTGCCGGATCGTACATTTTCTGCAAAGGAAAAAAGAAAAGTTCAGTCCACGTGGCTTTATAATGGAAACCACGAGAACCAGGTGATAACTTACCGACTTCTCCTCACTTAGACGCACATTTTCTTCCTCTTTTTCGGCAAGTTGTCGTTGCAGCGCTCCTTGATTCGCGACTAATCGATTATAGGCCAGGCCCATGTAGTGGTTTGCCACAAAGCTTCTCACGCTGACTTATGTGGTAAACCACGATAAGTCTTCTTTCGGTATCTTCCTCAACGCCTTCAGGTTGCGCTTACCATACAATGACGCGCCGGCCGCAGTAGCGTGGCAGCTTATCTTCTCCCTCTCCTAGTTAGAGAGGGCGGTGGAGACTTGGACAAAGTCACCTTCCGGACCCCACTGTAATGTCAGGTTGCCGTGAAGGTCCTTCAGTCCGATGCCCATCCAGTGCAGCGTGAACTCGCAGGAGGAGTCAGACTCCACCTCCTCCTCAACCCGTTGTGGCTTGTCATTTTTGGCCCATTTCCCCCTTTGAGTAAGGATCAGGCTGCCTGGGATTTGTGGTTTGGTGAGTTGAACCGCCATAGAAGCTGCAGAAAATAAGTAATGAGTCAGTTGTAAGCCATGCTTCTAGCATTTGCAAGCCAATGCGGTTTGGAACTTACTATCTTCTGCCTCAACGCCTTCCAGGGATGGAAGTAGCGGGATGTAATGGTTCACGTAAAGCTGCTCCCCTTTGAAGAACTTGTCAATTTTCTTCTCCAGGCCCTCTAGATCGCAACTGGCAAAAGCGGCTTCATCACAAACTTGTGTGTTGACAGGCAACATGCCGAGCTATCCCTCAAAGACAAGGTAACGCTCCAACTAGCTCGGGATCTTGTTCGCCAGATTAACTACCTTCAGGCCCCGACAGCCGAAGTATAGATGACCGCGAAGATCATTGCCCCTGAATTCGGTATAGATTGGACAGAGAAGCACTTCCTGAATAGGTTCATGGAAAAGCGGACTCTTTCAGACCGCAGGTAATATATAAAGCTATATATCTCGGCTATGGAGTTTGGAGGGAGTTTTCGGGGCACAACCCCGTAATGGTCAAAGATCACGACGGCCTCCATCAAGACCATGAAACGGAAGCCGGAGTCAAAGTGGTCGACTGGGATGGCGATCTAATGCGTAATTGATGAGTTGATTCTTTCATCTTGAAGAGTAATTTGCACGAGTAGTGGACTACCCTGTATATATTTCTTTATAAAGTCCTCCAGCTCGGCTTGGGTAAGCCGGCATTCTTTATGATCGGGGAGTGAAAGGTTGAGGCTGCATCGATTCTAACCGTCGCAGCCCAATCAGAACGCAACGACTTTGCCTTAGCCCGCGTCTTGATTTTTCGTGCAAGAAGTCTCTGGAATCATCTCTATTTATATAATATCTAGGAAGCTACAGTAATGATGTCAAATTGTAGTTAGACACCAAGCCGCGGGACCTCAACCTGCAATGTTTACAGACTAACAACACGGTCAAACCGCTGTTCATTTCGGCAGTTCGCGCGGCTAAGTTCCTATACTTAGAAAATTTTTGATGCAGAACAAATATGACAACAAAGATTTATTAACCGCAGAAGCCACAGACAATTTGCATAAACATAAATAGAATATTAAGCAGTAAATCACAACGGATTAATCCTCCAACATCAATAAGTAATAATTATTCCATAGCCAAACTAAAATGTTCAAGATTGTTTGTCACCACTCTCAGGACCTTCTCTTCCAATCTACGCGACTTGGTTGCGGGCCTATACTAGCTGGACATATACTTGACTGACAAGGTTGTGGATTGAATGCAGATACCAGTGAACTTGCAAGGTATCGTGCTCTATGTGGATGAATGGAATCATCTATAGAGTGCAACCCTCCAGATCGCCAGATGTAGCGACCTGACCAGCCACCGCAACCCCTGGTGGACTTGAAGTCTCTCCAAAAGTTGGGCGGCCTGGTTGTTGCGGCATTTCAGAAGTTGCCACAATAGGTTGCTGGCCTCTTCCAGCCTCCGATGGCGGATCCTTGTCCATTCCCCCATCAAGTCGGCAAATGTTTTCACTTTCTCTCTCAAGCCGTCCGGCCATCAACACTAGAGCGTGCAGATCCAACTTCTTTGTTCTCTCCTGCTCCAAGGTGGCTTGCACCTCTTGTATCCTATTCTCAGCGGCCCCCGGCGCATACCGTGGCTCTGTTCTCTCCTGTTCCAAGGTGGCTCGCACCTATTGTATCCTCTTATCAATGGCCTCCATCATAGACCACAACTTTGTTCTCTACTTCTCCAAGGCGGCCTGCACCTATTGTATCCTCTTCTCAGCAGCCACCAGCGCAGACCGCAACCCTGTTATTTTAGCCCATCGTTCCTCCTATTGCTCCCTCAGTCATGCCTCCAAGCTGTAAACTTTTCGCTGGAACTCGGCCAGCCGTTCATCTTGGATACTTGGCGGCGGTGGTAGCAGCGCAGGCAAGATGGTGCTCAGATCGCTTGGCTTCATGGCGGCCTCTGTTTCACCATCATTGAAGAGAAGGGTGGTCAGAATCAGTCAGATAATATCGAGTTATTTTCTAGATCATTAGTAGAAATAAAACCGCCGGTCTGGATCTTTTCCCCTTCAACAGTCGCGATAATAAATTTAAACAATGGCCGCCTAGATCGTTCGGAATCCATGCGTTTAAGTTCCTCCATCCATAGCCACGCGATCTCTTTTCCCCTGATTTTCAGTTGAGCGAGGGTCAGGAAAAATTTGGTCGACGAATTCAATATTTTATCTGCCCCCTTCTTTCTTAACCGTGACTTATAAAAATTTACAGTTCGCCTAACATCTCCATTATTACCTTGCAGGAAGGAAACTGCGGTTGCCGGCTTCTTCACGGCTATAATCCTTTTCATTTCCTCCATTTTTTCCTTAAGTTTTTGATTCTAGTCTCCTTCAGAGGCAACAGAAGATGGCTCGCCGGCCTTCTCCCCAACGACTTCGACGTCAGGGAGGGCGGCCTCTTACGAAGTCGTCGGGGTGGACAACAGCCTATCCTACTACTTGAGCTTCTCCATTTCTTTGAATATATCACTCAGGTTGTCGCTAGCCACTGGAGTATTTTCGGTCTCATCCATCTTGGAAGAGGGCGTTGATAGACTGTCCGACACTTCTTTTTCTCGCAGCCTGTGTTGAAGGATAGTCGCTCCGGTCTTCACAAAAATGTTCTTGCTTCTGACTTGAATCTTTCTCATCTTTTTCCTTAACCTTTCCTCCAATGTCTTTTTTTTCTTTGCCGTTTTAAAGAAGCGACTACCATTTCTACCAGCTTGTCCTTGACGATGGAAAGCTGGGAAGTTTCAGGCGTCCTCTCCGGCTCATTCTCCACCACTATCACCTCAGCTAGTTTGAATAATTTCCCGGCTTGTCAGAGCCAACACTCTTCTCCTCCGTTCCAAAGATCTTTAGGTAGGGTTCTCCAAAAGGCGAGAATGTGACATCAAATGATCACTCGCCTGTGGTTTGTGGGAGAGCAGTCATAGAAGCTGCTACAATTTTTTCTATGGCGTGTGAGGACTCTGTAATAGCCTCAGTCGGCCTCTTTTCCAAGTCAAAAATTGCCAGAGTAATTGTCTTCTTTGGATTAACTTCCTATTACCGGCCAGAACCTTCCAGCTTCCCACTTTTCCTCATCTTCTTATCATTTACTGACCTCTCTCCATGGTCTAGTTTTGTAGAAAGGATGTTCATATTGCGGAAGATCGCGCGGCTTGAAAAATCCTGAGCGCTAGTGGCGAGTAACGACTCGTGACTTCACAAAGATCTTAAAAAATGACAGAATTCAGGGAATTTTATATACGCAGCAGCATTAAAGACAGTCGCGGTCTCAGGCTAAGTTCTACATTTTCAAAATTTCCTGAAATTTGGAAATGTGAGGGTATCTTTTTAACCCGAATCCGCGAACAGTTCGCACCCCTCTTCATGATGGGCAGCTTGGATTTCTAGCCACCTCTTCCAGCAAGTTGGCTTGTCCTCCATCAAACAGCGCGGCTTCCTTAGTCAGACCGCTCTCAGGCAAGGTCTAAATCGGTACCAAGTCCCAGAGGCCAAGTGGCTCAGCTCGCTAGGCAAAACCCGCCAGGCCGCACGGCTTCCCTCTTATTCTCCTTTTATTTTGTCTTCCCTCACCTCTGCCCAGTTCTCCTGTACCCCAAGCAGCCGGTAATTTTAGCCCTTCCCGTTTGGACAGTCCCCTGAGCCTATAAATAGGGGGTGGCACTCCCCAAAGCACGCTGACTCGAATCCAGGAGCTCGCTTGTTAAGAGTTGTGGTCTTGAGTTTAGTGCCTTGACGCCTGGTGTCCGCCCGGTATCTTCTCTTCTTGCTCTTTTACCCCATTTTCTATAACCGCTTTGTTATAAATTAAGGGAAAGACTGCCGCAAGAGAGGCTTTAGCCGTGGAGGGCGAAATCTGGTGTCGCCGCTTCGTGCAGCTTGCTCTAGTTTTTCCTCTAACCGCTAGTAACCGCCTACTAGACAGTTTCCCCCAACACTCCTTTTTATTCACAGAATCCGGAGGAGCATTTCTTGCATCAACAAGCCGAGTGATTGAGTAATTCATCGATTATTCTGGAGATGTCACGTGAAGACTTGACAAATGGACTTAATAGATTTTCATTCTGAATTCTGTGATGGCTTTCCTTTAGGGCATCAACTATGTATAGTACATATGGAGCTCCGCCCTGAAGTTTCATTCTAGTCGTTAGAAGAGGAATCACTCTATATATTCTAGGGTTAATTTCAGAGAACCCTAATCGTGATCAAACAAGAAAAATCGCAAGTTTTATTCCGTCGGTCAATTCGTTCACACACGAAAGTTCTCATCGCCGACTTATCAAAATCACGATTCCTCTTGAAGAAAGTTCCGGCCAGATCTCTACTCCCATTTTTTCCAAAAAAATTTCCAAGTTCTAGTCGATTCTCAGATCAGATCTAGTTTTCATTTCGGCAAGGAAGAAGATTGATTCTCTTTTATCTGAAGAAGATTGTTATTGCAATCTACTTTTTTGTGTAAAAACCATTTTTACAACTCTTGTATGAAGTTTCACTTCTTAGTTTTGTAGATCCTAGTTTAGAGGACCGAGTGTAGGAGTGTTTGTTCTCTGAGTTTTTGTAGGAGACATTGTCTTCGAGCTTGTAGGAGTTGAAGACTCCGAGGTGTAAGATTTGTTATAATCTGAGATTGGTGAAGTAACTGACTCTAACCCAAAGTGCTAGATAGGCGAGGTGAGACAATGTACTTAACCATTTTGAGGAACCACTATAAATCCTTGTGTTTGTGTTGTGTGTTCTTTGATTCTATTTGCAAACTTTTAAAGTATTTTAATTCCGCTTAAAGACATAAAACTCACCTATTCAACCCCCTTTATGTTATTTAGGTAGAAAACTGGATACTTTCACGTACATACAACTCCCCGACCCACCCTTGTGCCTGATGTTCCCAACAACTTTGAGAGGAGAGGCTCACACCTAGTTTCGCTCCCTGAAAGAAGGAAAAATCAAGAACTTTGCAGATCTAGCGCAACTTTTTACAGATTAATTTATCGCCAACTAACAGATCATTCAAGATCCCTCACACCTTAAGGGAATCTAGCAGACTGAGGGAAAATAACTCAGGGATTATTTTAGTCACTTCACCACAGAGGCACGATAAATACTGGGGGTTAACCTCGAGCTCCGTCGTGGAACCTTCCTCGGAGGACTCAGACTAGGAAAATTCTACTCCTTGATGATGAGCAAAACACTGCCCAGTTACCATGACTTCACCGACTGAGTTAGGGATCAAATCACTGCGGACGAATCTATCAAAATACACCGGCTATAATTCTAAGAAAGGTCAAAAATAAAGAGGGATCCAGAGTTTCTTCCAAGTCCGAGGGGATGCCGCGAGCGCTTGGGCAACTCTCGTCAAATCTGGGGACTGCCACAATCAAACCTTAGCTCCCCTCAGTGCTTCGCAGATAGAAGTACTTCTCGCCATCTGCCATAATCCCTCCCTCCAAATGCCAAGGACTCTCGCTTCAAGCTCTGGAGATCAATCCACGTACTGTGATTATCACCAAGGATGTGGGCATAACAAAGAGAGTTATGCGTGATTGAAGATAAAAATCAAATGATTTATTTGCTTGGGACTTCTCAGAAAATTCCTACAAGACAAGAGCCCTGCGTCAACTAATCTTGAGTGAGTACGCATGGGGCAATCCCCAGGGAGACCGCCCCAAGGGAGAACTTATTCGCAGCCTTTAAAACATCCAATGCATCTGAGACCTATACTTGTATCACATTTTTCAACATCAATGCAATAACAAGTTTCTAATCACATGCCTCTTCAAATAGAGTGTTTGGATATCCCAAGTGGAGATTCTGGCCTCTCCCAAATAGAGTGTTTAGATATTCCTAGTGGAGATTTTTGTCTCTTCAAAAAAGAGTGTTTGGGTATCCCAAGCAGAGATTTCGGTCTCCCAAACATAGTGTTCGGATATCCAAAGCAAAGATTCTAGGTTCACTAAAATAGAGTGTTCAAATATCCCAAGCAGAGATTCTAGACTCTTGCAAAGAGAGTGTTCGGATATTCCAAGTGGAGATTCCGGCCTATTCCAAATAGATCTAGTGTTCGGATATCCCAAGCAGAGATTCCAGCCTCTTCTAAATAGAGTGTTTGGATATCCCAAGCAGAGATTTTGGGCTCTCCCAAACAGTGTGTTCAGATATCCTGAGTGGAGATTGTATCCTCTTCCAAACAGTGTGTTCGGATCTCCTAAGTGGAGATTCCGACCTCTCTCAATCAGAGTCCTAAGGGGAAACTCCGTCCTCTCTCAAACAGAGTGCCCGAATATCCTAAGTGGGGATTCCGACCTTTCTAATATAACGTTCAGATATCTCAGAAGGAGACTCTGATCAAGCGTACGGATTCCTTCTCAAGAAAGATTGGCAAAAGCCCTTCCGCACCTCAGGCAGGAAGGACAAAGGTCTTTCTACATCTCCCAGGTGAGATAGACAGAGGTTCATCTGCACCTTCACTTGGACAAACCTCGGTTCTCTAGAGGCATGAATGAAAAAAGGTTTATTGCCCCCTCCACTCTGATGGACTCCAGTCCTCCCAAGATGTGAACGAACAAAGGTTTTTCACCACCTCCACTTGGACGAACCCTGGTTCTCTTAAGGCTCAAACGGAAAAACTTTCTTTACCAACTCCACTCGGACAAACCCCGATTCTCCTAAAGCATGAACAAAGTTTCTCTACCATCTCCGCTCAATGTACTGGCAAACAAGGGCACATCGCCCACAAATCCAAGGCAGCTTATGACTCTCCAAAAAATGCAAGTAAACAACATCTGTTGGGTATTGCATCCACAATAACCCAGATTTGCATGAAGTCACCCTTGAACTAAGATGAATTAAGTTGTATTTGATATCCTTGTTCTAGTTGAATGTTTGCAGATTCTCAGTGCTAAGTGTAGACCAATGTCAGTCTACAGTGGGTCAGGAAAACAGGACCATACAGTGTAACCCCTCACTGTGTGATACAAAGTGTTGACTCATGTGTAGCCTCTCAATTGGAATACACTTCATGTTCAAACATTGGGAGCATGGGATGAAGACAGGACCAGAAGAAAACATTCTCTAAAAGTCTTGAAAATTATCTAAGTCACGTTCTCAAGAAACAGCCTCAGAGTTCTCGAGAAGTGTAGTTTAGTTCTCGAGAAGCTCTCATAGTTCTCGAGAAGCTTAACTACTTAGTTCTTGAAAAGTCTGGACAGATTCAAGAAATTTTTTAAGTTATAGTTCTCGAGAAGTCCTCTTTGTTCTCGAGAAGTCTTTGTCAGTTTTCGAGAAGCCTAAGGTATAGTTCTTGAGAAGTCTTATTTGTTCTCGAGAAGCTTGGCTTCAGTTTTCGAGAACTGCCAGCTCAATTTCTTGAATAAGTTAGGATTTGCCTCAAAAAATTTTCTAAGTTAAGTTCTCGAGAAGTCTTATTTAGTTCTCGATAAGTCCTCCCTATGTTCTCGAGAAGTCTTCCTCTTTGTTCTCGAGAAGTTCAGAAAAATTGTCTAAGTGCTTGTTCTCGAGAAGTTCTGAAGTCTTTCTAAGTCAAGTTCTCGAGAAGTCAATTAGTTCTCGAGAACTAAACCTTGTGTTCTCGAGAAGTCCAAATCCTTTCTAAAGAATTTAGTTCCCGAGAAGTCTTGACAGTTCTCGAGAACTCAGATCCTAGTTCTCGAGAACTAAAGCCACTTCTCGAGAGCTAAGTTGATTTTCCAGAAATTTTTGTTCTAAGTCCAGAACGGCCGAAATTTCAAATACCTCGACGTGATTGGTCCACATGTCGTAATTAATGTCTTTTCTAACCGTTAAGGGTAATCCTATATAAAGTCTTTTCCCTAAGACATAACCCTAACTAAGCAAAATAGAAAAAGAAGAATCTCTTAAGAGCGGATTCCGTACATTCCTAATTTACTGGTTCGACCGACTTTCTCTCAAGAACGACATCTGAAGCCGCCGCTCACGTCAAGATCGATCTCTCTGCACTCGATCTAGAAGATTTGCTGATTAAGGAATCTGTTTTCTCTCCTTGATCGAGTAGATTCAAGTTCTCTCAGGTCAGATTTTCAAAGGATCTTCTTCTACAAATTCTGAAAGAGCCGCAATGATTCAAGAGGAAGACCTAGAGACATATTGTTTCTGATCTGAGAATATTTCTATTTGTATTTTCAATCTCTATTTGTAAATCTTGTAGGAGATTATTCTTCGAGTGTAGGAGCGTTGTGCTCCGAGTGGTAGGAAGTTTTTTTATCTTCCGAGTGTAGATCCGTTTAGATCGAGTTTTGTAGGAACGTGGTTCCGAGGTGTAGGATTGGTTTGCAATCCGAGATAGCGGAGTAGCCGAGCCTAGTGATTTGCTAGATCGGTGATGAAAGTGGACGTACCCAAGATCAGGGAACCACTATAAATCTCTTGTCGTCTATGTGATTGCTTGCTTACTTATTTGTGCTACTCGCTAAATTTTTTATTCCGCATTAAACGCACATCTCACCTATTCACCCCCCTCTAGGTGATTTAGGTAGACAACTTACATCTTTCAATTGATATTAGAGGGAGGTTGATTGTTAAAAGGTTAACACCTTGATCTGATCCCTCCCAAGTTGTCTTTAGAGAAGTATCAAGCATGAGTAAGACCAAGGATTTTGCTAAGCTCCCTATATGCACCAAGAACAATTTTCCTATGTGGAAGGAAAGAGTTAAACTCTTCATGGAAGCAGTGGACCCTCGGATCTTCATGATTGTTGAAGAAGGTCCGTATGTTGCTATGATTGCATCTACAATAGATCCAACCAGACAAGTCCCAAAGAAGTTGATGGACTTTGATAAGGACGATATTGCACTTGTCTCCCTGGACAAGAAAGCCAAAAATATTATAGCAAGTGCAGTCGATGACTCGATGCTGCAAAATCTGATTCATTGTCAGTCTGCCAAGGAGATGTGGCAATCCCTGGTGACTCTGATGGAAGGCACTGAAGAAGTTAGGGACGGTCAGAGATCCCTTCTAAATCAGAAGTATGAAGCCTTCAGGAAAGGTCACAAGGAAGCCATAGCTGATACCTTTGCGAACTTCTTCAAGATAGTCAATGGCCTAAGAGTTTATGGCCGAGTCTTCATAAATGGAGAACTGAATGACAAATTCTTAAGATCCCTGACCAAGGAATGGAATAATAAGGTATGCGCCATTTGGGAATTCGGAAGGTTAGCCGAGACGGACCCGCAAAATCTATTCGGAAAGCTTATGTCTTACGAGCTCCAAATCAACTCAAAAAAAGCTGAAGAAGAGATGAGCAGGTCTACATCCAAGGAGAAGTTTGTCACTCTGAAGGCAGATAGCTCAAGGAAGACAAAGGCTAGCTCTCTTGCTCCAACTCTTGAAGCTGATGAAGAAGAATCATCTGAGCCAAGCTCCTCTAACTCAGAGCTATCTGATGGGAGTTCTCTCTACTCTCAAGGCAGTTCAAGAAATTCTTGAGCAAGAAGAAGCAATGGAAAGGCAAGGATGCCTCCTATAGAAGATCACGCAATGATGGTGATCGCCATAGAAAAGGCTCAAGCAGCCACGACAGGTATGGTTCTAAACCAAATAAACATCATTCGACTGACATCGTTTGTTATTGCTGTAATAAATCAGGTCAAATCATTGCGGATTGCCCCCACAAGAAGAAAGAGGGGGCAAAAGAGAAGAGAAGAAGTCCTACAGTAAAAAGAGGACAGAAAAGAGCCTGTTGGCCAAGAAGGGCAAAACCCTCAGTGACTCCGACTCATCTGAGTCGAGTGCAGAAGAAGAAGAAGCCTACTTTGGGCTAATGGCTCTAACTGATGATGAACAAGTCCCCCAGTTTACTGGGGAGGTAAAATCTCACACCCCTCTTTCAGAATCTGATGATGATACTGAGCAAGATGGCTATCCCTCTGAGGATGAATCTGAACTCATGGGATAATATAAGGAGTTACTCAAGGCTTACGACAAATGTCACCGAGTCGTGAAAACTCAAGCTAAAGAGATAAAATCTCTAAAAGCTACAGAGAGCGCCTTAAGAGAAGAAGTCTCAAAGACTTACTCTCTCAAGTAATACTTCAATAAATCTATTGAAGAATATAACAAGGCTCTTGAGCACTTTGACCTTAAGGAGAAAATCATCAAGGAGTTGGAAGAACAACTCTCAGCTGAAAAGAAACTTGTAGAAAGTTTCTCTAAGCCTAAGACTGTACTTCCTCTGATTGCTGAATTCTCAACTAAGGCCAATGGTGCTGGTATAGGACACAGAGGTGCTCCTAGTAAATCCCCTAGGAGAAGGAAGGCCAAGAGAAAGAATAAGGATGCCAAGAAGGCCTTGGACGAGGAAAAAGGGAAAGCTCCTTCGGAGCCAGTCTCGTTCAAGAAAGTTAATTTCCTGCGAACGAATTCGACTTTGAGTCCACCTATGGACACTTCACTGGGCCGATCCCAGAGAAGCCTAAGTCAAGGTACCAAGGTTGGACTCGCCCTCGTGACTTTGGCGAGAGTGTCTTCAAGACACCTTATGAAGAGATTTAACTTCAGAGCTATGGACCTTATGATCATGGTCATAACATCAAGAAGTCATCAAAGGTAAAACCTGTTGTGGAAAAGGCTATGAAGGAGAAGACTTCGTGCAGTTACCATCATCATGAAGCTTCTTCCTCCAAGGATGCTAACCCTGCTGGAACTCCTCTCAAGAAGGTCAAGCAGGAGATTATAAGGCAAAGACACAACAAATTTGACTGTTGATGTTGTGGTAGAGTTGGTCACTTTGCCATAGATTGTTGGTTCAATCCTAAAAATGCTGCAACTCCTCAAGTTAGCAACATGAGAATGACCACTCATGCGGCTAATACTCGTAGGGGGAGTATTCTAACTCGAGACCAAGGACCCAAACGTGTTTGGGTTCCTAAGGCTAAGTGAATATAATTGCAGGTACGTCCAAAGTCCATTAAAACGCCAATCTTGTATTTCGACAGTGGATGTTCTCGGCATATGACCGGGACAAGGAGTCTACTCTAGAACTTTTCACCGGTGTTGAACGGACCAAAGGTCATCTTTGGAGGTTCAGACTGAGGAATTACCAAAGGCTACGGTATGATTACTAACGGTAACATATCCTTTTCGGATGTAGCCTATGTTGAAGGATTGGAACACAATCTCATCAGCATAAGCCAACTATGCGACAAAGGATACGTGGTTGAATTCCATGCTGATGGGTGTTTGATAAAATCGGTTAACAACATGGAAATCATTTTATCAGGCACTCGAAGCAGAAATATCTTCTGTTTAAATTTCATCTATATTGACTCCTCTACACCAGTATGTCTTTTAGCAAAAAGTAGTGCATCTCTTGCTGACCAATGGCACAAGAGACTAGCACATATTAATTTCAAAACTATTAATAAACTATTCTCTCAAAATATAGTACATGATGCCCCTAATGTCAAGTGCGTTAAGGACAGCCCTTGTCATGCCTGTATAAAAGGCAAGCAAACAAGGAGTTCATTTAAAAGCATTATAGGCAAGGATTCTGATAGAAGCTTACAGCTTTTTCATATGGACTTGTTCGGTCCACTGCAAGTTAGAAGTTTGGGAGGTAAGGAATATACGTTGGTTATTGATGGAGACGACAACCCCCACCTTATTGATGACGGCACGCTAACGGAAGATTTCCCCTCGTCTCCAACAAAGGATTTGCGTCGCCACGATGATCGTACGGAGCATCGCTACAACCTCCTCCCACGGCGCAAGACAACAAAATAAATTATCATCTTTTATTTTGAGAGCTTTTATTTTATGATGCTTTTATTTTTAATTTAGGAGTGTTTATTTTATTTGGGCTGCACATAGCCAAGACATTATGTTAAGCCTATATATAGGCATGCCTCATTTTGAGTTTTTTTAAGTTGAATGAAAAAGTTTCTAAACCCTAACTTTGCCTCCCCTCTCTTGCTCCCTCCCTCTACTCTTCTTGGCCGCCAACTCCCTCTCTCTTCCTCCTCTACATCTCGGCCGCCCCTCTCAACACCGCCCCACCTACAAGCCGCCTCACCCTCCACACCATACCACCACCTCTCGGCAACCCCTTTCCCTTCCCTAACCGCCGGCTTCTCACCTCCACCAACCGGCCGCCCCTCTTCCCAATCCCGGCCGACCACCCAACACCAAACCCGACCCCCACTTGAAGGAGTCGGCCATCTCCTTGACTTGGAGTGTGGCCGAGGGCGACATCCACCCAACAATGAAACGGAGCTTCGGCGTGACGCGGTTAAGGCGGATAGTCTTCATCCATTCAGCTCAACTTCGGCGGAACCGGGGAGAAGTGTTCCTACGAAGATAGTCGGAATCATCTATTCCGACTGGGGTAACGAACATCTCTACCATATTGTGATTCCCTCTTGATGATTCCTGTGGCTGGACGATTTTTGCGTTGGCTTTGAAGCATAGGATAGTCTTGGTGTTTAATCCCGGTTGGGTCGCATTTGTTTCCTTAGTTATTTATTTTCCGAACAAGGTTTGGCGAACCTCGCATCTTTTGTTGGGAGAGATCCACCACTTTTGAATCGTGGTTTTCCGGTGGATCGCTTTTGGTACAACATCGCTCGGCCGGGTCCAAGATTGGCCCATTTAGCCGGAGAGAATATTGGCTTATCGCCCCTATTCGCTCCCCTTGCGGGTTGGCTATCCGTGCGTTGGCTTAACAAAGTAATTCTGCGTATTAGCGTGCGGTGCGGTTGTGTGCGAGTGCCGAATCGGGATAGTCGAGCGAGGTAATAACCTTTTAGTCCGTCGCCTCTAGTGAGTCACCCCCAAGCCTACATCAAATTGGTATCAGAGGGAGGTTCACGTCAATTTCCTAATTGACCCCCTCCACCATCTTGTGACATGTTTCCCGCATTTCAATTTGCGCGTTAGTTGTCAAAATCACCAAAAAAAAATTGTGTTGGTCTGCCAATAGCGGTGCAGATTTCTTAATTTTCAGCAAAAAAAATCAGAAATTTTTTCTTTAATCGTTCTCATTTTTTTTTCTAGTAAGAAAATCAAAAAAATTATTACTTTTGGTAAATTGTCTAGCGGGATTAAATCCACCAGTGGTCTGTCTAAATCTATTTTCTTTACTTGTGCATGCGTACTAGGCTCGGTACGGAATATCCTTCGTCGTCTTCCAATATGGATGATGACCGGCCTGAGGGTCGTGCCCTCACGGAGATTGAGGAGCTCCGTTAGGATTTCACGGAGCAGATGACGACTATTCGGGAGGCTATTCATGCCATGGGGTTGCAACAAGGAGCACCTTGTAATCAACATCCGCACCGACGGGCGGGAGAAAATCACAATCCCTACCCCCACCCTCCTAACTAGCACGCTCCTCGAGCACCTTACGAGTTTGATCTTACTCGGGCTGTCCGAGTTAAGCCGCCATCCTATGATGGATTGGGAGACCCCCAAGTCTTCCAGGACTGGGTCATGGAAATTGAGTGCAACTTCGAATGGTACGCTATCAACGATGCGGACAAGGTGCGGGTGGAGAGGATGAAACTATTAGGGCGAGCCTAGATCTTTTGGCTGAACGAAGAGAGGCGCTTGCGTGTCGAGAACGGCGCTAGGCCCATCGATTGGTACGATATGAAGGCTAAGTTGATCGAGCAATACGTTCCCACGTACCATCGAACACAGATGTTTGATGAGCTGGCTACCCTTAAGCAAGGGGCGAGGTCGGTTTCTGAGTACATGAGCTTGCTTAAGGATATGATGGTCCGTTGTGATGTGAATGAGATGCCCGAGGTCACCCTCTCCCGGTTCCGTAAGGGCCTCAACCCCGACATCCAAGGGAAGTTATTGCGATACGGCCACACGGACTTACACGTGACCTTCAACGCTGCGTTAGATATCGAAAAACACAATGCGCTGAAGGGAAAGTCACGCCCTTTCCAGAAGGGAAAATCCATCTTAGGACCGCCCCCTGCACCCAGCTATAAGGATAAGGGGAAGTATCGGTCCTCCGATTCTTCCTCCATAGTGGTGACGGCTAAGAACAATAAGAGTCCAACGGGGGAAAGAGTGTCGATAGGAAGAGTCAGCAGGACGAACGTCACCTGTTTTTCTTGCGGGGTTTAAGGACACTATGCTAGTGCTTGTCCTACAAAACCCAAGCCCTAGCCTTGTTAGACGCCGCTGGCGGCTCTGACGACCTTACTTACGAAGCGGGAGATTTTAGTGAGTCGAACGGCGTGCCGAGTGACATGGATGACGAATCCCACTTGATGGTGATGAGATGTATTTTGGCCACCCCTCGGCCGTTAGACGAATGGAATAGGACCAATATCTTCTCGTTAAACTTCAAGAGCGGTGAAAAGTGGTGTAGGCTCATCATAGATAGCGGTAGTTGCATGAATGTCGTTTCTGAAGCCGCCATGAAATGCATGTCCCTAGTTACTGAGCCACACCCTCACCCGTATAAGGTGGCATGGGTGAACCAGTCATCCCTCCCCGTGGCGAAGCGGTGTCTAGTTCCCCTCACCATCAAGGCATACACCGAATCGATTTGGTGTGATGTCATCCCCATGGATGCGTGTCACGTCTTTCTTGGGCGCCCTTGGTTGTTTGACCATGACGTCACCCACTATGGTCGGGCTAACACTTATGAATTCAAGTTTAAGGGCCGCGTCATCGTCTTGAAGCCCTCTCCTCCGAAGGACCCTTCGACCCCGTCTAAGGACACTGTCATCCCTGTCGAGAAGAGAGCATTGGGTCTTATTGGTAGGAAGGAACTCACCCGGGCCACCTTCATGGACGGAGTTCTTTATGCTTTAGTTTGCCTCCAGGTCAAGGACGATGCGGCGATAAGTGAGCGCTTACCCCTGGCATTTAAGTCGCTCCTAGACGAATTTGTGGATGTGTATCCGGACGAGCTACCGTCTGGGTTACCACCCATGCGGGACATCCAACACGCCATCGACTTCATCCCCGGCTCCTCCCTGCCCAACCTTCCCCATTATCGCCTCAATCCGTCAGCGCATTTAGAACTGCAAAACCAGATTTCGGAATTATTGCGAAAGGGATTTATCCGCCATAGCATGAGTCCATGCGCGGTGCCCGCCTTACTTGCCCCCAAGAAGGACGGCTCGTGGCGGATGTGTGTGGATAGCCGGGCCATAAACAAAATCTCTGTCAAGTACCGATTCCCCATTCCCCGTCTCGACGATTTGTTAGATATGTTGGCCGGCGCCTCGATCTTCTCCAAGTTTGATCTTAGGAGTGGTTATCACCAGATCCGAATTAGAGAAGGGGATGAGTGGAAGACCGCCTTTAAATCTAAGGAGGGCCTTTATGAGTGGTTAGTGATGCCGTTTGGGCTATCCAACGTGCCCAGCACGTTTTCTAGGATGATGACCCATGTTTTCCAACCTTACATGGGGAAATTCATTGTGGTGTACTTCGATGACATCCTGATTTTTAGCACCTCCATGAGTGATCATGAGGCGCATCTAAGAATCATCCTAACCACGATAAGATCAGAAAATTTATTCGTGAACATAAAAAAATGTACCTTCCACGTGACCTCCGTCGAGTTCCTCGGTTACATCGTTAGTTCAAAGGGAATCCATGTAGACCCTAAGAAGGTGCAGGCCATAAAGGATTGGCCCGAGCCCGCCAACATTCGGGATGTGCGTAGTTTCCACGGACTCGCCACCTTCTACCGGCGGTTTATTAAGGATTTTAGTAGCATAATGGCTCCCATAACCGAGTGCATGAAAAAGGGTGAGTTTTCTTGGACGAAGTCGGCCGCCAAGGCTTTTCAGTTAATCAAGGCACGCATGTCCGAAGCCCCCCTCCTGCGCCTCCCAGATTTCTCCAAGGTTTTTGAATTATCGTGTGACGCTTCGGGAGTGGGGATTGGGGGGGTATTGAGTAAAGAAGGTCACCCGGTGGGGTACTTCAGTGAGAAGCTTGCCGGTCCGAAATTGAACTATTCAAACTATGATCGGGAATTCTACGCGGTCATCCGATGCCTCCAACATTGGCGGCACTATTTGCTTCCGAAGGAGTTCGTCCTCCTATCCGATCACGAGGCACTACGCTTTATCAATTCGCAGTCTAAGGTGAGCCCGCGACATGCTAAATGGGTCTCCTATCTTCAGGAGTACTCATTCATCATCAAGCATTTGAAGGGTACCCTCAATCGCGTAGCGGACGCCCTTAGTCGTGTCACGTTATTACTATCCACTTTAGAAGTTAAGGTGGTGGGCTTTGATAGGATTAAGGACGAATATGTCCACTGCCCGGATTTCAAAGACATATATTTCACCACCCAGGAAAACCAGCCCACAACCATTTCCACGTTTTACATTCGTGACGGGTATCTTTTCAATCACTCGAGGAAATGTATTCCCCGCTCATCCCTACGTCATTTCATTGTGTGGGAACTGCATAGCGGCGGGTTAGGAGGCCATTTTGGCCGTGACAAAACTATCGCGTTAGTTGAGGACAAATTTTATTGGCCCGGCCTTAAGACCATGGTTAGTAAAATCGTGGGTAGTTGTCGGGCGTGCCAGTTGGCAAAGGGGAATAAGACGAACGCGGGGCTTTATACCCCCCTCCCGATCCCTTCGACGTCTTGGGAAGATGTTAGCATGGACTTCATTCTAGGCCTTCCGATCACGTTTAGACGTCACGATTCGATTTTAGTGGTCGTTGACCGTTTTTCCAAGATGGCTTATTTTATCGCTTGCAATAAAACTAACGACGCGTCACATGTCACTCAACTTTATTTTAAAGAGGTAGTGGGTCACCGCGGCGTCCCAAAATTGATAGTCACTGATAGGGACGTAAAGTTCACGAGCTATTTTTGGAAAACTTTGTGGAGGATAATGGGCAACAAACTCCTATTTTCTTCGGCCTACCATCCGCAGACGGATGGGCAAACGAAGGTTGTAAATAGAAGTTTGGGTAGTCTGCTATGTTGCCTTGTGGGAGACCACAAGGGTACATGGGACCTTATCCTTCCGCATGCTCAGTTGGCATATAATAATTCCAAAAATAGGTCCACGGGTCTGTCCCCGAATGAAGTTGTGCATGACTGACTATAAGGCCCCGGTGCCCCTTGACTTGATTTCGTTACCCCCATCTTATAAATCAAGCCAATTCGCACAAGATTTTGCCTCTCACATTCATGGTCTGCATAAGCACATAAATGAGACACTTAGCACAAAATATGCGTCTTATCAAGCTAACGCCAACGCACATAAAAGAGTATCCCACCTGAAGGTTGGCGATTTGGTCATGGTGCGTCTCATTCCTGAACGGTTGCCTTCGGGCACCTTAAAAAAGTTAGCGGATCGGCGAGCGGGACCTTTTCGGCTTGTAAAGAAACTTGGAGACATTGCTTTTCTGTTGGAATTACCACCTGACTAGGGTATTTCCCGCTACTTGAATCTCTCCGCCGGTCTCCAACGGAGGTAGGCTTCATGTTGATGAATTAGATTTTCCTCCTTTGCTGCCTAATGCTTTTCCCAGGTTTGCCAGGACAGATTTTTTGCCGGACAGGATTCTCCAGGATGACGTGCTCCCCTCTGCTGATGGCGACGTGCGCCGCTACTTGATTTGTTGGCGTGATCGCCCCGCTTCGGATGACTCTTGGCTCCCGGAAGCGAAAGTTACTCTTTTGGATGATGGTCTTCTTCGCCGGTATCTTCAGGATCACTCATCGGTGAAGAGTCCTTTCAAGCGGGGGAGGATTGATGGAGACGACAACCCCCACCTTATTGATGACGGCACGCTAACGGAAGATTTCCCCTCGTCTCCAACAAAGGATTTGCGTCGCCACGATGATCGTACGGAGCATCGCTACAACCTCCGCCCGCGGCACAAGACAACAAAATAAATTATCATCTTTTATTTTGAGAGCTTTTATTTTATGATTCTTTTATTTTTAATTTAGGAGTGTTTATTTTATTTGGGCTGCACATAGCCAAGACATTATGTTAAGTCTATATATAGGCATGCCTCATTTTGAGTTTTTTAAGTTGAATGAAAATGTTTCTAAACCCTAACTTTGCCTCCCCTCTCTTGCTCCCTCCCTCTACTCTTCTTGGCCGCCAACTCCCTCTCTCTTCCTCCTCTACTTCTCGATCGCCCCTCTCAACACCGCCCCCACCTACAAGCCGCCTCACCCTCCACACCATACCACCACCTCTCGGCAACCCCTTTCCCTTCCCTAACCGCCGGCTTCTCACCTCCACCAACCGGCCGCCCCTCTTCCCAATCCCGGTCGACCACCCAACACCAAACCCGACCCCCACTTGAAGGAGTCGGCCATCTCCTTGACTTGGAGTGTGGCCGAGGGCGACATCCACCCAACAAGGAAACGGAGCTTCGGCGTGACGCGGTTAAGGCGGATAGTCTTCATCCATTCGGCTCAACTCCGGCGGAACCGGGGAGAAGTGTTCCTACGAAGATAGTCGGAATCATCTATTCCGACTGGGGTAACGAACATCTCTACCATATTGTGATTCCCTCTTGATGATTCCTGTGGCTGGACGATTTTTGCGTTGGCTTTGAAGCATAGGATAGTCTTGATGTTTAATCCCGGTTGGGTCGCATTTGTTTCCTTAGTTATTTATTTTCCGAATAAGGTTTGGCGAACCTCGCATCTTTTGTTGGGAGAGATCCACCACTTTTGAATCGTGGTTTTCCGGTGGATCGCTTTTGGTACAACATCGCTCGGCCGGGTCCAAGATTGGCCCATTTAGCCGGAGAGAATATTGGCTTATCGCCCCTATTCGCTCCCCTTGCGGGTTGGCTATCCGTGCATTGGCTTAACAAAGTAATTCTGCGTATTAGCGTGCGGTGCGGTTGTGTGCGAGTGCCGAATCGGGATAGTCGAGTGAGGTAATAACCTTTTAGTCTGTCGCCTCTAGTGAGTCACCCCCAAGCTTACATCAGTTATTGTGGATGATTACTCGCGCTTTGCATGGGTGTTCTTTATGAAACACAAGTCAGATACCTTCAATATTTTCACTAATTTTGTTAGGCAAGTCCAGAATAAATACAACTACTCCGTAGTCAAAATCTGAAGTGACAATGGAACGGAATTCAAGTCTTGGGCCATGACAGAATACTGTGAAAGTCAAGGTATCTTTCATGAGTTTTCCTCTCCTCGCACTCCACAACAAAATGGAGTAGCTGAGAGAAGGAACATAACACTCCTAGAGGCTTGCCGGACTATGTTGAGTGATGCCTCACTTCTAGAGTACTTCTGGGCTGAAGCCATAAACAACACTTGTCATGTACAAAATCGAGCACTCATCAACAAGAACCATGATAAGACTCCTTACGAACTTCTAAAAGGCAGGAAACCAATCATTTCATATTTTAGAATCTTTGGCTGTAAGTGCTTCGTACTTAACAACGACAAGTATTGATAGTTTTACTTTCAAGACAACCTAAACACCTAGAGGGGGGGTGAATAGGTTCTAATTTCTTGTCTATAAATCTAGGCAGAATTCAATTACAATTTAAAACATCTAGCACAACATTCACAGACAACTAAGCATCACAGATTGCACAATGTTTTATAGTGGTTCCCCAAGGTCTGGGTACATCCACTTTCCCCCTTCACCTATCTAGCAATATGCTAGATTCGGCCAAACTTCCACTATACTCAGATCCTCAGATCCTACAGCTCAGAACCAGGATAGGTTCCTACAACTCAGGCTCAACAGCCTTACCTCAGCCTTACCTCAGCCTTGCCTCAAGGCCTACCACTTAGAGAATAACCTTCTCCTACACTCAGGCAAATAGCCCTACCACTCAGAGATCACCTCTCCTACACTCAGCCTTTATAACACAGGCTTACAACTCAGATCTGTATAAACAGATCCTACAGAAATTTAGAAAAGATATTTTAATGTCTTGCCTTTGTTGAGAGAGAAGAGGACAAGACACTTCTTGATCAGCTGATGAAATCAACTGATCTGAGCTTTCTTCAAAGCTTCTTGAATCTGAACTTAGCTGAGTTGATTTCCAAACAGCTTCTTGAGAAACCACTGATGGCTTCCTTCTTCTTCTTCAAGATGACTGGATCTCCCTCTATCCAACACCTTTACTGATACTTCAGACTTCTTCTTCTTAGACCTTCTGATGAAGATCTTCTTTAGAGCTTAGCACTTTCTTGAATTGAAACTTCAACAGGATCGTAATCCTTCTGTTTCTTCTTGTAGGATTTTCTTCTAATATTTTTCTTGGCTAAGTTGTATATTTAATTCCTTCTGAATGTGTCTATTTATAGACTTTCTTCATGGTAACCGGCTGATCCGGTTTCTAACTATTTTCTGACAGGTCTGACAGCTCCAGTTAAACGGTGGCAACTCACAGCTGTCAAGTCTTCAGACAGTTCTTGTACCTTAGCCTTGGACAGCAAAATGTCGAGACAGTCAGTTAGAAAGTGTCGAGACCAATCTGTCTATCTGTGTCGACACAAGTGACTTTGGTGTCGACACAGTCTTTGATGATGTCGACTAAGTTGCCTTTAAGTCGACACAGCTTCTTCAGAAAATAACTTGGTCTAGACTCTGTAGTGTGCCGACACAAGTCCTGTGTGTCGACACAGTTATTGTAGATTCAGAACTCAGCATGTGTCGACTCAGCCTTCAGGTGTCGACACTGCAATCTTCAATCCTGCCAAAATGTGTCGACTCAGTCTTCTGGTGTCGACACAAGCATAGTCGACTTCTGCCAATATGTGTCGACACAGTCTTCTGGTGTCGACACATCCACCCAGTGTCGACACAATTGTGGTCGACTATCTTCTTCTGTGAGTCGACTATCTTTCTCTGGTCGACTATCTTTCACTAGTCGACTATCTTTCACGGTATCGACTAACCTTCACTAGTCGACTATCTTTCACGGTGTCGACTAACCTTCACTAGTCGACTATCATTCACGGTGTCGACACTGCTTCCCAGTGCTGAGGTCGACGATTTTCTTTATGTGTCGACACTGCTTCCCAGTGTCGACATAGTTGAAGTCGACTATTTTCTTTATGTGTCGGCACTGCTTCCCAGTGTCGACATATATGTGGTCGACTATCTTTCTCTGTGTCGACACTGATATTCTGAAGTGTCGACACAAATATTCTGAAGTGTCGACACAATTTCTTCAGGTGTCGACATGTGGACTTAGAATATTTTTCTGCATTCTTTAATACTTCTTCACCTGCACATGTCAACTCAAAACAACATCAAATACACCTTGATGTATATCATTGAGCTAAGTTGGGCTTCTTCAAATCAGGTACACATTTTCCAATGTACCCAACAATCTCCCCCTATTTGGAGAAGTCATAACCCTATAGCCAATGATATACACCATTTATAAAAAGTATAAACTGATGATATATGACATAACAGGAATACTTAATATAAACAAAACATAAAAACAATCCATCACAGAATAAACATTATATGATGCCAAACAACATTTTATTTATAACTTGATAATGTTTGAATACAGAGAATTACATTTAATGATTTAATCAAAACATTACAAAATACTTTGAAAGAACTAAAAATTAAGACTGATCAGGCTCTTTAATGACAATCCCTTTGCCAGATAGAACTTGAGCCTTCACAGGAGCTTCAAAATCTTCAGCTGGCTTCTTGCCTTTTAGATCAGCCTTCTTCTTTGCTTCTTCCTTGAGCCTTTGCCTTTCAAAATAATGAAAGGGCTTTGGGAAGTACTTGCTTGGCTCCTGAGCATCTGTAGGCAGCCTACCCAGCTTGGCTTTTCTTCTAAACTGTACAATGGCCTCTTGCCTGGCTTCATACTTCTGCCATTCCATCTCATTGTACCACTTTCCTCTTTCCTGCACTTGGTCTTTGACAGCCTTCCATGCAGTGAGTATTATATTTCTAGAAGTAGGACTCCACTGCTCAAAGTCTGGCTTAAGTTCAGCCTGCTCTCTAAACCTTTTCTTAGATAGAAGAGCATCTTGCTGGTCTTTCAAAGTAGCCTCAGGCTTATCAACCTTCCCAATAACAATATTAGTAACCTCCTTGTGAGGACTATACATTCCTTGAACCTGCTGATCAATCATGTCAAAATCTGGAGGGGGGTAAATGACTTGGGCAACCTCAGGTTGATTGCCTTCAAGTAGACTTGTTTGTATTCCTGACTCAGCCACCATAGCATCATCACACAATGGGGGATATCCCAATGTGGCTCGAATACTATTGGTCACCCATTTGGTGTGCTCTGAGCCTACATGAACTAGCATCCTCTCCCCCTTTATGGCTTCTCTAGAAACATGATCTCTGAGATCTTCCTTTTGAAATCTGATTTGGCCATCCAGATAATTCACACCCTCTTTAAAAAATGGTTTTAACTTTAGAAGCTTGTCAGATATTTCCTTTTGAGAGGTAGTGATTGCAGTCTTAACAGAAGCAATAGCAGCTTGAAAGTTCTTATCAAATTCTTCCATTTCTTTTGCTCTATCTGCAGGCAGGCCTGGAACAATCTTTTTTAATTCCTCTATGATCTCATGATGAGATTCAGTTAAATTGTCATTCATTCTTAACTGATTTTCCAAGACATAGCTTTGCTTTAAAGCAATGTCATCCACCTTAGGGATGATAGTCTGTTGTTGTTTTGCCAGATATACCACAACATTACCTCCCTTATGGAAGCAATCTATCATTTCCTTCTTATGCATATTGACCTCAAACCTAATTGATTTTATATCTTGAGCTAAGTCAAATTGCAGGGACTTGTTGTTCTCATCAATATATTTTTCTATAGCCACTCTGTGTTCATCCAATTTCACTTGTAAATCTACCAAGAACTTGTTATAATCAAAGTCAGAAGGAGTGTGATGTGCTGTAGACTGTAGAGCCTGCTTATAGCTCTTGCTCCTTCTCTGAAAGACCATAAGTTTTCTCTTTTTAGCCACCCTGGCTTCTTCAGTCTCTGAATCAGAAGTACTATCAATTTGAACTCTTTCTTTGGGAGGAGGAGGAACAGCTGCTTTAGTGCCAGGTTGTATAGTCTCAACATGCACTGACTCCCCCTCAATTTCTTGCTCCACTTTCAGACTATCAGTAATTATTTCATCATTTGGGAATAACTCCTCCAGAGTATATTCCTTCTGGGCTTGATCATTTGCAGTATTCAAATTTGGAGATTGATGAATTGGAGCATCTTCTAGCACTTGCTCCCCCTGGACCTGTGCAAAAAAAGAAATATTAGAAATCTCTTTTGTAGGAAAATACACCAGCTCCCCCTGCACCTGTACCTGGTCATGAGTAGATACAGTTTGTGTAGGTGAATAAACTTGCTGAGCTGGTATACTTACTTCTTCTTCTTGAACTGCAGGTATTGTGGTATCCTGAACTTGTGTAGATGCAGGCTGATCTTCAACCTCTAGTCTTACTTGCTCTTCTTGTGGATGCCCAGTACTTGTAGCATGACCTGGGGATTTCTCAGGTGAATCCTGCCTTTCCACTTCAGGCATCTCTTTGGTCAGCACCCTATCCCATCTGGAGAACAATCTCATGTCCATCATTCTCATGTGATTAATTTTAGTTCCAGGTTGTTGTTGCATAACCTCAGGAATCTCCTTACTTAGGTATATACTCATTATCCTAGCCAGATTTGGCTTCTTGATTCCTTCCTTAATCTTTTCAAAGATTACAGATGACCAATCCGTTGGAATTGTAAACACAATCCTGGTCATTAGGCTGAACATATAGGCAGAAATCCTATCATGTCCACCTAACTTGCACAGAATAACTTTTCCTACCACTTCAGACAGAAACTTGCCCTGTTGATTCATTCCTTTCCGATTGAACGCAGCTCCAATTTTCATGGTGGATTCCAATCCACACCATTGAAGAGCCTCCCTAGATTTAGAAGCAGGGACATCCACTTCATTCTCAATTGTAGGTAATTGCAGAAGTGTTCTTATCTTACTTGGTGTAATCTCCACAGGTGACCCATGAACTGTGGATTTTATCGCATGACGTTCAGAGTCTACAGATGCAGAGGTAAAGAACTCATGCACCTCCTTCTTCCATATCTTTGATGGTTCGAAAACCAAAAATTCTAAACCTGAGTCGGAGAGAAGAGAGATAACCCCAAGAACATCTGGAGGGGCAGCAGCAAAGGCCTGGCGCACTAACTCATATCCTTCATTAACATTATCTTCAATCTTTGGCGCCATTGATCAGTCGAGAAAGCTTGAAGGATGAGAGAAAAAGAGAGAGAGAGAGAATGTCGACACTGGGTTTCGAAAACCTTGTAAGCGTGTCGACAGAATGAGTTTTTGACCTATTTATACCTTCTGTTTAAAGAAGATCAAAAGTCGCCAAAAACAGACTATAAGTGTCGACACAGATGGATTGTGTCGACACAAGCTTCTATTGTCTCGACTACAAGTTCGTCTACTATGTGTCGACACCAATTTGCGGTTATGTCGACACCAGAGATATATAGTAGAGCATCAGAAATTCTGTGTCGACTCTTAGTATAAGTGTCGACACAAAATCTGTAAGTGTCGACACCACTATCCTGGTGAAGTCGACACTACATTCCTGGATAAGTGGACAATAAGATTCTTAAGTGTCGACACATATTTTCTGTGTCGACACAATATCTCTGACTTGTCGACATTACTACCCTGAGTCGACACATAATTACTGAATGTGTCGACACCATCTTACTTAGCCAATTTCTGTTTGTTCATCACAACTTATAAGTACAACAAAGTACTTTATATTACTTCAATGTGTATTAATATCACTTGAATGTCTTGTTACCACTTCAACTTTATTGTTGATGATTTTGTGATTACACTAATCAATGGTTAACATACCTAATTCAATTTTGAATTTATTGAATTTTGTCTCATCTAGGGGCTTAGTAAACACATCTGTTATTTGATAATCTGTTTTCACAAATTCCAATGAGATGTCTTCTTTTTCTACATGTTCTCTAAGAAAATGGTATTTTATTTCTATATGCTTAGTTCTACTATGAGAAACAGGATTATTAGCAATAGAAATTGCACTCTTAGAATCACACAAAAGAGGTGTTCTACTTACTTGAATACCATAATCCTTTAGCTGATGCTGCATCCATAATAGCTGTGCACAGCAGCTTCCAGCAGCAACATACTCTGACTCAGCTGTGGAAATTGCCACACTAGTCTGCTTCTTACTACTCCATGATATTAGTCTTCCTCCCAGAAATTGACAAGTACCTGTAGTACTCTTCCTATCCTCTCTACATCCTACAAAATCTGCATCTGAATAGCCTGTTAGTTGAAAATCTCTATTCCTAGGGTACCAAAGACCTAGATTAGGTGTGCCCTTAAGATATCTCAGAATCCTTTTGACTGCAGTATAATGAGATTCTTTAGGGCAGGCTTGGTACCTAGCATAGACACATGTAGCATACATAATATCTGGTCTACTAGCAGTGAGATATAGTAGTGAGCCAACTATCCCTCTATACAAAGTCTCATCAACAGGTTTACCTGCATCATCTTTGCATATAGGCATACTTGTTCCCATAGGAGTTCTCATGGTGGAGGATGACTCCATACCATATTTCTTAATCAATTCTTTGGTGAACTTAGACTGTGATATGGACAAGCCATCATCAGTCTGTCTTACTTGGAGTCCCAAGAAGAATTTCAGTTCCCCCATACTGCTCATCTCAAACTTCCCTTGCATAAGTTTGGCAAACTTTTTACAAAGGTTGTTTTCAGTAGATCCAAAGATTATGTCATCAACATAGATCTGTACTAAGATGATCTTGCCTTTGGATTCCCTAAGGAATAGAGTTTTGTCAATTTTTCCTCTTGAGAATTTGTTCTCAATAAGGAAAGTAGACAGGGTTTCATACCAAGCCCTTGGGGCTTGCTTTAACCCATACAGAGCTTTCTTAAGCTTATAAACAAAATCAGGTTTAAGAGGATCTACAAAACCTGATGGTTGCTCTACATATACTTCTTCTTTAAGATCACCATTCAGAAATGCTGACTTCACATCCATCTGATATACTTTGAAGTCTTGATAGGCTGCATAGGCAAGGAATATTCTGATTGCCTCCAGCCTTGCTACAGGAGCAAAGGTTTGATCAAAGTCAATCCCTTCTTCCTGCCTGTATCCTTTTGCAACCAACCTTGCTTTATTCTTTACTATTATTCCACTTTCATCTAGCTTGTTCCTATATATCCATTTTGTGCCAATTATGTTGTGGCCTCTTGGTTTAGGAACAAGCTCCCAGACATTGCACCTTCTGAATTGATTCAGCTCCTCTTGCATAGCATCAATCCAGTGCTGGTCTTGGATGGCTTCTTCAAACTTCTTAGGCTCCACTTGTGACAGGAAACTTGAATGTAGAACTGTGTTTTGATTTCTGCTTCTAGTTTGCACCCCTTGTCTTGGATCACCTATTATCTGATCAGCTGGATGATCTCTTAAATGTCTTGTAGCTGGAAGAAGATTTCCTTCTAGTTGACCATCTCCAGCTCCTTCATTTAACTGATTCTCTTGATTTTCATCAGCTTCTATAGTGTCTTGTTCTCCCCCTGGACTGAAGCCTTCATTTTCCAATGCCCCATCTTCCTTTGATACTTCAGTAATGGAAAGCTTGTCCATACTTTTACTTATACTTGTTGAGTCATTTGATCTACAAGACAACTCACAGTTGATTAATCTTGTTTCATGAAACACAACATGCACAGATTCTTCAACAACTTGAGTGGTCAAGTTGAAGACTCTATAGGCCTTACTATTTGTGCTGTACCCAACAAATATCTCATCCTGGGATTTGGCAGCAAACTTAGTCAAATATGACTTGCCATTGTTAAGTATATAACACTTGCAACCAAAGATCCTAAAGTAAGATAGATTTGGTTTTCTGCCTTTCACAATCTCATAGGGAGTCATTTTGTGGCTTTTGGTGATAGTAGCCCTATTGATTACATGACAAGCAGTGTTAACTGCCTCAGCCCAAAAATATTCTGGGAGAGAGGTGTCACTCAATAGAGTTCTACCAGCTTCAATTAATATTCTATTCTTTCTTTCAGCAATTCCATTTTGCTGAGGTGTTCTAGGTGAGGAGAACTCTTGGAAAATCCCAAAGTCTTTACACAAGTTTGTTATGCTTTCAGATTGAAACTCAGTACCATGGTCACTTCTGATTTTGACCACTGTACTATTCAGTTCATTCTGAATTTGCTTTACAAAATTAAGTAATACACTTGGGGTTTCAGATTTTTGTCTCAGAAAGAACACCCATGTAAATCTAGAATAGTCATCTACAACCACAAAAGTGTAGACCTTCCTACCTAGACTATGAACTGGCATAGGACCAAAAAGATCCATATGCAAGAGGTATAAGCACCTCACAGAATCCTTGTTTTCAAGGCTTTGAAAGGAGGATTTTGTCTGCTTGCCCTTTTGACAAGCTGAGCATATCCCTTCCTTTATACACTTAATTTGAGGTCCATTCCTCACTAACTCTTTGCTAAAGAGTTGGCCAATTGTCTTGTAGTTTAGATGAGCCAATCTCTTGTGCCACTTAACACAATGAGAAGCATTGTCATCAGCTACAAGATAGATGGGAGAAGCCTTATTCTCACATTCAAAATTAAGACAATATACATTTCTCTTCCTATACCCAGTCAATATGATCTTTTGATCACTTGACCTCTTGATATGACATCCATTTTTAACAAATGAAATGTCATATCCTAAATCACTTAGCTGTCTTATGCTTATTAGATTATGTTTCAAACCTTTTACATAAGCCACTTGAGTGATAGTAATTAGGTTAGAAGAAATGTTACCAAACCCTTTGATGACTCCTTTTTCAGATCCACCAAAGATCACTTTAGGTCCATCTTTGACAGATGAATACTCCTTCAGGAGCCCCTTTGTTCCAGTCATGTGCCTGGAACAACCACTATCCAAGTACCATATAGGGGCATGGTTACTTGGATTCACCTGCAACACAGAATTACTTACCCTTAGAACCCAAGTGAGTCTTGGGTCCTTGGTTCAGGTTAGCATTAATAAAGCTACCATAACCTCTTCTAACAATAGATTATTGTTCTTTATAACACTTGGGTTATACTAGCAGTCTAGTGCAAAATGGCCTCTCTTGCCACAGCACCAACACTCAAACTTATTGTATCTAGATCTAGATACACCCTTGTCAGAAGAATTTTTGTTCATTGTTGGTGCTTCAGCAACTTCACCTACTGATTTCTTAAAACCATTGGGTTTATGACCATAGGTAGGCCTGCTTGCATTTACACCCTTGTTCTTCAGAACATTAGTCTTAATATGACCTTGAATATCTTCATGATCATATTTGTTAAAAGGCACTTTCATCTTACTAAACTTTATGGGGACTGAAAGATTTAGTGGCTGAACAGGAGCTTTGCCTTTCCTCTTGAATCTGCCAGTCCTGGAGTTACCTTTAAATCCTAATCCAGCCTTACCCTTTTGAGTGACAAATTCATCTATCAAGGGTAAGACAGATTTTGGCTTAGAGTAACTAGCCACTAAATCCATTTCAATTCTAAGTCTGGCCTCCAGACTCTTCACTTGATCATTAGTATAATTAATTGTGCCCATCTGAATAATAGTTATATTCTTCAGCTTGGCAATTTCATTTAATTTTTGATCAATAACTTTCTCTAACTCAGTTGTAGCAACCCTTAGTTCAGCAATTTCCTGAGCCTGAGATTTAACCAGGTTCTTGCTTTTCTTAAGGGCCTGCAACAAATCCCCATACTTGTCTATCAATTGATAGACATCTCCTTCAGATTCAGATGCATCTACATCACTTGATGCATATGTAGCTGATTCTTCACTTGTACAACAAACAGATGTAATAGAAGGACATTGTACCTTATTATGACCAGACTGATTCTGGCATATGTCCTCTTCTGATCCTGCCATCAGCCCCATACACTGATGATCCTTTTGTTCATTAATGGAGTCTAGCAACTGCAGAAACTCCTCTTCTTCAGATGCAGCATATAGTCCAATATATGCTTCAACTTCAGATTCTGACTCTGAAGTTGACTGGTCTGTTAGACTCTTATCTTTCTTTGCAACAAAGGATTTCTCCTTCTTGCCTTTCTGATAAGTCTTCTTTTTGTCTGAAGATTCCTTTCTCTTATCAGGACAGTCAGCCACTACATGTCCAGGCCTATTGCAACAATAGCAGACAATCTTTGAAGTAGTGGCTTTGCTGGGCTTTGATCTGCTCTTCTCTTTCCTTGATGACCATTTCTTCTGATAATAGTCATCAACTTGCTGTGATGTGGAAGGCCTAGACTTCCATTGCTTCTTTTTCAAGAACCTCTGGAATTGCCTTGTGAATGCAGCAAAGTCTGCATCTAAATCACAGCTTTCTGAACCCTTATCTGAATTTTCAGAACTATCTTCTGCAACTTCCTTAGGAGGAGATGGTGATTTCCTCCTATTCTTTCTAGTGGCTTCTGCATTGAATGCCACAGTCTTTTCTCTATGCTCTCCTCTTGAATTCTTTTCCTCCTCCTTCCTCACCATAAGTTGCATTTCATAGGATAGCAATTTTCCAAACAAGGTAGGAGGAGATATCTCTGCCAATTTAGCCACTTCTCTTATGGCACAGATCTTTGTGTCCCAATCCTTTGTTAAGGATCTCAGGAATTTGTCATTCAGTTCATAAGTACTGAAGACTCTTCCATAGGACATAAGCTCATTCATAATTCTATAGAATTTCTTGTAGCACTCAGTTATGCTATCAGATTTTCCTTGTCTAAAACTTTCATACTCCTGATTGAGCATAGACTTCCTGTCCTGCCTTACTTCTTCAGATCCCTCTATGTAGACAATCAATGTGTCCCACATCTCTTTGGAGGTCTTGCAGTGAATCAGATTCTGAAATGTTGAATCATCTATGGCACTAACAATAATGTTCTGAGCTCTTTTATCCATGGTTGCCAAGATGATTTCATCCTTGGTCATCTCTGAATAACTCTTTGGAGTTTGGATATTTGCATCAAGAACTGATACCTTCATTGGTATGAAGGGGCCTTCCTGTACTGTGATGTAAATCCTTGGATCAGATGCCTCCATAAACAATCTGGCTCTTTCTTTGCAAATTCCAAAAATTTCTTTCTTGCATATGGGTAATTTCATAGACCCTAGCTCCTTATGATTCTCACCAGAACCCATCTTTTTGAATCTTGATTCTGCCTATCAGATCTACCTCAGACTGTTAAGTCCTTTTTGAGGAACCTCCCTCTGATACCACTTGATAGTTTTACTTTCAAGACAACCTAAACACCTAGAGGGGGGGGGGTGAATAGGTTCTAATTTCTTGTCTATAAATCTAGGCAGAATTCAATTACAATTTAAAACATCTAGCATAGCATTCACAGACAACTAAGCATCACAGATTGCACAATGTTTTATAGTGGTTCCCCAAGGTCTGGGTACATCCACTTTCCCCCTTCACCTATCTAGCAATATGCTAGATTCGGCCAAACTTCCACTATACTCAGATCCTCAGATCCTACAGCTCAGAACCAGGATAGGTTCCTACAACTCAGGCTCAACAGCCTTACCTCAGCCTTGCCTCAAGGCCTACCACTCAGAGAATAACCTTCTCCTACACTCAGGCAAATAGCCCTACCACTCAGAGATCACCTCTCCTACACTCAGCCTTTATAACACAGGCTTACAACTCAGATCTGTATAAACAGATCCTACAGAAATTTAGAAAAGATATTTTAATGTCTTGCCTTTGTTGAGAGAGAAGAGGACAAGACACTTCTTGATCAGCCGATGAAATCAACTGATCTGAGCTTTCTTCAAAGCTTCTTGAATCTGAACTTAGCTGAGTTGATTTCCAAACAGCTTCTTCAGAAATCACTGATGGCTTCCTTCTTCTTCTTCAAGATGACTGGATCTCCCTCTATCCAACACCTTTACTGATACTTCAGACTTCTTCTTCTTAGACCTTCTGATGAAGATCTTCTTTAGAGCTTAGCACTTTCTTGAATTGAAACTTCAACAGGATCGTAATCCTTCTGTTTCTTCTTGTAGGATTTTCTTCTAATATTTTTCTTGGCTAAGCTGTATATTTAATTCCTTCTGAATGTGTCTATTTATAGACTTTCTTCATGGTAACCGGCTGATCCGGTTTCTAACTGTTTTCTGACAGGTCTGACAGCTCTAGTTAAACGGTGGCAACTCACAGCTGTCAAGTCTTCAGACAGTTCTTGTACCTTAGCCTTGGACAGCAAAATGTCGAGACAGTCAGTTAGAAAGTGTCGAGACCAATCTGTCTATCTGTGTCGACACAAGTGACTTTGGTGTCGACACAGTCTTTGATGATGTCGACTAAGTTGCCTTTAAGTCGACACAGCTTCTTCAGAAAATAACTTGGTCTAGACTCTGCAGTGTGTCGACACAAGTCCTGTGTGTCGACACAGTTGTTGTAGATTCAGAACTCAGCATGTGTCGACTCAGCCTTCAGGTGTCGACACAGCAATCTTCAATCCTGCCAAAATGTGTCGACTCAGTCTTCTGGTGTCGACACAAGCATAGTCGACTTCTGCCAATATGTGTCGACACAGTCTTCTGGTGTCGACACATCCACCCAGTGTCGACACAGTTGTGGTCGACTATCTTCTTCTGTGAGTCGACTATCTTTCTCTGGTCGACTATCTTTCACTAGTCGACTATCTTTCACGGTGTCGACTAACCTTCACTAGTCGACTATCTTTCACGGTGTCGACTAACCTTCACTAGTCGACTATCTTTCACGGTGTCGACACTGCTTCCCAGTGCTGAGGTCGACGATTTTCTTTATGTGTCGACACTGCTTCCCAGTGTCGACATAGTTAAAGTCGACTATTTTCTTTATGTGTCGACACTGCTTCCCAGTGTCGACATATATGTGGTCGACTATCTTTCTCTGTGTCGACACTGATATTCTGAAGTGTCGACACAAATATTCTGAAGTGTCGACACAATTTCTTCAGGTGTCGACATGTGGACTTAGAATATTTTTCTGCATTCTTTAATACTTCTTCACCTGCACATGTCAACTCAAAACAACATCAAATACACCTTGATGTATATCATTGAGCTAAGTTGGGCTTCTTCAAATCAGGTACACATTTTCCAATGTACCCAACAAGTATCACACTACCAAGTTTAGCTAGAAAAGCTTTGAAGGTATTTTTGTAGGTTATAGTAGCCATAGTAAGGCATATAGAGTATTTAATAGAAAAACTCAGGTAGTAGAAGAATCGATACACATTGTATTTGATGAGACGAGTTTGCTGCAAAGCAACTCTTCTAGTGTACTCATTGAAGATGCAGGTACAAAGATAAAGGAACTCAGCCTTGATGAACCTACTGAAGATAAAGATGAAAAGTTCATCAAGATCACCTCTACAACCCTGATTGGAGAGGTAGATGATCAAGATGAAGAATTCATCCCAGCTAAAGATGTAACTCCAGTTGCTGAGGCGATCCCAGATGCAAGGACTCTAGAGCTCAGACACCTGAAGGATCATCCCTTGGACCAGATCATAGGAGATCCCCGGGATGGTGTCAGAACTCGTCGAGGTACAACTAACGAGAATTTATTCTTAAGTTTTCTATCACAGGTTGAACCTAAGAAGTTCGAGGAAGCAAACTCGGATGCATCCTGGATTCTAGCCATGGAAGAAGAGTTAAATCAGTTCAAACATTGCAAAGTTTGGACACTTGTTCCTAGACCCAAGAGTAAGAACGTCATCGGGACAATATGGGTCTACCGGAACAAGATGGACGAAGATGGAACTATTATAAAGAACAAAGCCAGACTCGTTGCCAAGGGCTATCGTCAAGAAGAAGGAATCAACTTCGATCAAACGTATGCTCCAGTGGCAAGACTGGAGGCGATCAGGTTATTCCTTGCTTATGCTGTACTTAAGGGCTTTACCGTCTATCTGATGGATGTAAAATCCGCCTTCCTGAATGGTGATATAAAGGAAGAAGTGTATGTAGAGCAACCGCCAGGTTTTCTTGACTCAACTTTTCCCAATCATATTTATTTACTGCAAAAAGCATTATACGGTCTTAAATAAGCTCCTCGAGCTTGGTATGAGACACTGTCTAGCTTTCTTCTTGAGAACAAATTCACAAGAGGAAAGATAGACAAGACATTATTTCTTAGGGAAATAAATGGCAAGATTTTGCTAGTGCAAATCTATGTCGATGACATTATTTTTGGCTCTACGGATAACAACCTCTGCAGGAAGTTTTCTAAACTTATGCAAGGGAAGTTTGAAAATAGAAGTATGGGAGATCTGAAGTATTTCTTAGGGCTTCAGGTGAAACAATCTGAGGATGGAATCTTCATCTCACAGACCAAGTTCACCAAAGAGCTACTTAAGAAATTAAGAATGGAGAATGCAACCTCTATGAGGACTCCAATGGCCTCAGCTATGTCTCTGGACAAGGATGAGAAAGGGAAACTTTTTGATGAAACCAAGTACAGAAGCATAATTGAGTCCTTTCTCTACCTTACCGTAAGTAGACCAGATATAATGTTCTCAACATGTGTATGCGCTTGATTCTAGGTGAACTCTAAGGAATCTCACTATATTGCTGCGAAGCGAATTTTGAGATACCTTAAAGGTACACCAAATCTTGGCTTATAGTACCCAAGAAGTAATGATAGTGAACTGATTGGATTTTCAGATGCAGATTTTGCAGGAAGCAAAGACGACAGGAAAAGCACTTCTGGGACTTTCCAATTCCTAGGAAGAAGGCTTATCTCTTGGAGAACCAAAAAGCAAAACTGTGTCGCAATCTCAACGGCCGAGTAAGAATACATTTCAGTCGGTAGTTGTTGTGCACAGTTGCTTTGGCTAAAGAACCAGCTAGAGGACTACAATATAAAGGTCAAGGACATTCCATTGTTTTGTGACTTCTCCAGCGCAATCGCAATCGCAAACAACCTAGTCTCACACAACCAGACAAAGCACATCGAGCTGAGATACCACTTGATCTGGGAGCATGTGGAGCAAGGTGATGTAGATCTGCAGTACGTGCCAACAGATCGGCAGGTTGTAGATATATTCACAAAGCCGCTGGACGATACCAAGTTCAATTTCTTCAAAACTGAACTTGGGCTACTGAATAAGGAAGATTAGGCCAAGGTGATCAGTTCAAAGGCTCAAGAATCGAGGAATCTCCAAAAAAGGTCAGAATTTCTCAAGTAGAAGGATAGCTCTCGAGAACTATACTTACTTCCCGAGAACTGTCTGCCAGTTCTCGAGAACTAAAACTTATCTCTCGAGAACTATCGACCAGTTCTCGAGAACTAAATCTTGCTTCTCGAGAACTATCTGCCAGTTCTCGAGAACTAAGAAGCTTGCTTCTCGAGAACTATCTGCCAGTTCTCGAGAACCATCCTCACTTCTCGAGAACTATCTGCCACTTCTCGAGAACTACAACTTGCCTCTCAAGAAATGGCCCGTCCTTTTGCCGATTTCTGCTAACTCTTCTATTTCGAAAAACTCTTGATTTCTGTCCTAATCCAAGGTTAATTAGATTCATAATTAGCATTACTAGGGTTCTATATATATATATATATATATATATAATATTTTAGAAATCTTAAATCAACCGCCATTTCAAAATCATTCTCTCAAACTCTTCGTCTTCCGCCGTAAGAGAACTCTATCTCCGCCGTAGTCTCGAGCTCATTCCGTCGCCACCGTCAACTTTCATGGCGCAGGTTTCCAAGATTGGAGTCGGCAACGAACTGATAGTCACAGGAATTGCAGAGATTTCAGACGATTTCAGAACCTTCTCATTCTTCTCGAAACCGCCGGCCCCATGTTCGTTTTGACAGAACCCTGCAAGATTCTTTTTCCTGATGTCGAGGAGTTCTTCAAGAATGCTAAGGTAAAAAGCAATGGTAAGATTCTGAAAACTCAAGTCAGAGGGATCAAGATAAAGTTGAACAAGACAAGAGTTTCCCAACTTCTGAGAATGCCCGTTGTAGATGAGGAAGATGACCTAACTTTGGAAGACTATGACAGGACCTACTCCCTCTGTGGAGTTCCTGTAGAATTTCACTCCTTCAGGAGAAACCTTTTCAATGATGTAGGGAAATTTCTTGTAGATATTATTGGAAAGATCCTATGGTGCAAAACAGGGTCAATTAGTTTCATTACTAATGATCTATTTGCAGTAATGACAACCATTGTCTCAAGGAAGAAATTTCAGTTTGACATGATGATATTTGAGTTGATCAGGGACAGCATCCAAGCTCCCAAATTTGCAAGGATAATCTCATTGATTTTGAGAGAGATTGATCCTGTTAACTTCAAAACCTCCAAAGGTACAACGATTCACCACCTTAAGAAGATTTCCTTAGCCTCCATCCAGAGATGGGAGTTGAAGCTGAAAAACCAAAGGCAGATAACTAAAGAAGTTTGAGCTTCTATCTCAGAGGTTAGGACCCCATCTCCTCCTTTACATCATGTTGCTGAACCATCTGGTGCAGCAACTAAGGGGGAGCCTGCACACTCTGTCTTAGATAACAGAATTTCTACTCCAGCCAGATCTCCTCTAAGAAGCCCAGTGAGATCTCCAGTCAGGAGCCCTGTGACAGTCTCTCCAGTGCCAAACCTATCAGATGTTCCAGCCCAATAAATTCTCAAAGACACAAATGAAGCTATAGACAAGATGATAATAGAGCTTACTTCAGAAGAACCTCCTTCCCCCCTTTCCAAAGATCTCCCTGAAGACCCATCCAGAGATCCCTTACCCCAAGCTACTCCTTCTCCCTCTCCAAGGAAAGATTCAACTCAACTAGAAACCATCCTTCTATCTGAAGAGGATGTGCAAGCCCCCAAGGAGGTGGAAGCCCCTCTCAGGAATCTTGATTTCTCCCTTCCTAGATTTGTTGATGAGGAGGGAGATATAGTATCTCATACTGTAAGAGCCCATAGCTCTGTTATACTGGAAGAAATCCCCCATGGAAAGCTCCTCCACCACCTCAGATTGATTCTACCACCCCTTCTCCTGCTGCTGCTGCTATTATTGCAAGTTCAGATATCCTGTCAAAGATTGAAGAAATGTTAGTTATCTAGAGGAAATATTTTGATGAATCTCTTCAGACTGTCAAAGATTAGGTAACTGCCCTTGAGAAAGAAATGAGCAGAGGCTTTGCAGAGATTCAAGCCATCACTGATTCTCTCAAAGGATTGTTCATAATTGGAGGAAAATCCATAGATCACACCATCACAAGCATTGGTCAAGTCATGGACCAATGTATCACCCTGACAAACAATCAAATTCAGTTGGACAAGAGAGCTGAAGAGAATGTCATGAAGGTATGCAATAAAGTTGTTACTTTAAAAGAAGACTCCACAGACCAGCTATCCGTAGAAATCAGAAAGGGGGAGACCATAGTGAAAGAACAGATAGAAAAGCTTACTGCAAATGCCAAAACTATCTAGGATGAGAAACTAACTGCAATCAATAAGGATGTCTTAGAACAGATTCAATCAGTAAAATTCCATACATATGATACAGCTATCTGGATGCACAACCAGATCTTCCAAGACTTTCAGGCTGACCCCAACATTATTCCTCATCACTTAAATCCTCTTGCTCAAGGTGAGTCCAGCCAAGTGCCTCAACCTCAAATGCTTACATTTTCCCCTAGACCAGAAGATCAGGCACCTCCTCCAACTTCCTATTCCCAAGTTTGGGATGACATTATTCCTCAAGATCTATCAGAGGTTCACATCCCCAAGAAAAGGAAGTATGGGGAAGGTCCTTCTGCTAGAAGATCTGTTCCCCAGCCAGAGGCAGAAAGAAGAAAAGCCAAGGAATTTGCTGAAGTTCGGAGCCCAACTTCCAAAGCTCTAATTCTTGACACTCTTAAACTTGTCATGGACTTTAATGAGAATAGACATCTTCACTACAGCTCAGTTGAGTGGGAGTTATATGAAAACTCCATGACCAAAAGGAGGATTTATGATAGAGAATATGGAAAAAATAATCCTAATGCTCCTCCCAAGCCTCCAAGATACTACCCTAAGCCTTTCAGTTATCAGAAGAGGCAGCAGGAAAAGCAAGACATGCAACAACAAAGCAATGATTGATTCATGATGTTCTATTTTGAGAATTTTGAGGAAATGGATGTTGATTGATTCTAAAACATTACTTATATATACAATCCCTAGTTTTGCATATTGTGTCTTTACTTAATCTGTCTTTGCATTTATATTCAATTTCCTTTCTTCTAGTTCTTTCTTTATTATGATAATTCACCTTAGTATAGAAGGTTCTGACTTCTACAAATAGGGGGAGATTGTTGGGTATTGCATCCACAATAACCCAGATTTGCATGAAGTCGCCCTTGAACTAAGATGAATTAAGTTGTATTTGATATTCTTGTTCTAGTTGAATGTTTGCAGATTTTCAGTGCTAAGTGTAGACCAATGTCAGTCTATAGTGGGTCAGGAACACAGGACCATACAGTGTAATCCCTCACTGTGTGATCCAAAGTGTTGACTCATGTATAACCTCTCAATTGGGATACACTTCATGTTCAAACATTGGGAGCATGGGATGAAGACGGGACCAGAAGAAAACATTCTCTAAAAGTCTTGAAAATTATCTAACTCAAGTTCTCGAGAAGCAGCCTCAGAGTTCTCGAAAAGTGTAGTTTAGTTCTCGAGAAGCTCTCATAGTTCTCGAGAAGCTTAACTACTTAGTTCTTGAAAAGTCTGGACAGATTCAAGAAATTTTCTAAGTTATAGTTCTCGAGAAGTCCTCTTTGTTCTCGAGAAGTCTTGGTCAGTTTTCTAGAAGCCTAAGGTATAGTTCTCGAGAAGTCTTATTTGTTCTCGAGAAGCTTGGCTTCAGTTCTCGAGAACTGCCAGCTCAATTTCTTGAATAAGTCAGGGTTTGCCTCAGAAATTTTTCTAAGTTAAGTTCTCGAGAAGTCTTATTTAGTTCTCGAGAAGTCCTCCCTCAGTTCTCGAGAAGTCCTCCCTCAGTTCTCGAGAAGTCTTCCTCTTTGTTCTCGAGAAGTTCAGAAAAATTGTCTAAGTGCTTGTTCTCGAGAAGTTCGGAAGTCTTTCTAAGTCAAGTTCTCGAGAAGTCAATTAGTTCTCGAGAACTAAACCTTGTGTTCTCGAGAAGTCCAAATCCTTTCTAAAGAATTTAGTTCCCGAGAAGTCTTGACAGTTCTCGAGAACTCAGATCCTAGTTCTCGAGAACTAAAGCCACTTCTCGAGAGCTAAGTTGATTTTCCAGAAATTTTTGTTCTAAGTCCAGAACGACCGAAATTTCAAATACCTCGACGTGATTGGTCCACGTGTCGTAATTAATGTATTTTCTAGCCGTTAAGGGTAATCCTATATAAAGTCTTTTCCCTAAGACATAACCCTAACTAAGCAGAATAGAAAAAGAAGAATCTCTTAAGAGCGGATTCCGTACTTTCCTAATTTACTGGTTCGACCGACTTTCTCTCAAGAACGACATCTGAAGCCGCCGCTCATGTCAAGATCGATTTCTCTGCACTCGATCTAGATGATCTGCTGATTAAGGAATCGGTTTTCTTTCCTTGATCGAGTAGATTCAAGTTCTCTCAGGTCAGATTTTCAAAGGATCTTCTTCTACATTTTCTGAAAGAGCCGCAATGATTAAAGAGGAAGACCTAGAGACATATTGTTTCAGATCTGAGAATATTTCTATTTGTATTTTCAATCTCTATTTATAAATCTTGTAGGAGATTATTCTCCGAGTGTAGGAAGTTTTTTTTTATCTTCCGAGTGTACATCCTTTTGGATCGAGTTTTATAGGAACGTGATTCCGAGGTTTAGGATTGGTTTGCAATCCGAGATAGTGGAGTAGCCGAGTCTAGTGATTTGCTAGATCGGTGAGGAAAGTGGACGTACCCAAGATCGGGGAACCACTATAAATCTCTTGTCGTCTGTGTTATTGCTTGCTTACTTATTTTTCCTAGTCGCTAAATTTTTTATTCCGCATTAGACGCACATCTCACCTATTCACCCCCCTCTAGGTGATTTAGGAAGACAACTTACATCTTTCAACATCCACCACCACTCGGACGGACCCCAGTCCTCCCAAGACATGAACAAACAAAGGCACTTTGCCACCTCTACTTGGACAAACTCTTGTCCTTCCAAAAAGCAAGAAACATGTTCAAAATGTCAACGTCCAAGGTAAGCGATACTATTCCAAAGCTGTACGCACACCAAAGTCCAACCAGAACACAGGAGATCAGAAAAAGAGTGTCCCCATTCAAACAAAATCTATTCCGCGGGATACATCATCATGCAATGGTGCAAAGGCGCACTCGCACGACGAAGCAAAAAGCAAGTGAATAGACAAAAAAAGTCACAATAGGATTGTCCCTCAAACATTGATGTTAGCATCATTATCTGAGGCATCCTCCACACCCAGATAACTGCGCTTAGGCATCCTCCGAGCAGCCCAGAACCCCATTGCCAAAGCCCAAACAGTACATAATATCGCACTCAAGTAGATCAATCCCTATCACTGTCATCCCAAAGCAAACCTCCTTTGCGATACGAGATTGCTCCGTCTCAAAGATGTTAGACCCGCTGTACTCAGCCACCGCGGACACTCATATAACCATGACGTCCTTCAACTCCATGGTCAATTGAGCCCTCACTTTCTTCAACAACTCTACCTCTACCCGGACGAACTCAGGTCCTCCTAAAGAGCGACCGAACAAATTTTCTTCAACACTACCACCCAGACGGACCCTGGTCCTCCACCGACAAAAGCGAGCAAAGTCTCGTTGCCAAATTCTGGGTCCTATGAAAGCATGCACAAATCAAAGTCCATCTCCACCTCCCAAAGAAAATGGGCCTCCGAGTCCATCCGTTCCGCTAATGCAAGGGGGCAAGTGTCCTCCATCCCCACACCTTAGCAACAAACCCTCGCCACTAAGCTCAGTAATAATCGTCAACAACAACACCCGACAAAAAGGGTACCTAAAAGCACAAGATGCTCTCAGGCCTCGACAACGCATGATTCAACACCAAGTCTCCATATTAGGGGAGCGATTCCGCAACTGCTAAGATCCCCCACCAAGTGACGACGGTAGGATCATAGCCATGTGAGGCCGACATTCTAGGAAAATCACAAGCTCGACGCGTCACTCAAATTCTTGCACGACCGAGGTAAGGAGGCGATAAAGGTGATACACATGCCATCAATGCAATATGCATACAACATGGATGCAATTAAGTGCTCCCCCGTCATCAACACCATCTGTCAAGACAACGCCTACTAAGGGAACGAACACCCCTACATCCTTCGCACAATGTGAAGCCCCTCGTCAAGTACAAACAAAGTTCATACGCATGTGCATCCCGCCATGATGGACCGACCTTTGTTGTCATCATCCCAGGGCTTGTACAGCTATCTGTCCCCGAACCGCTTCAAGGCACTAAGACCATATGTATTCCGCAAACTTATGACACTAGAAACATGTGACTGCTGATATATTTCTTATACTGATCTTGTTTTTTGTGGAGGGGATGAAGAGTCACTAAATGACACACTTTCTTCTTCTTTATCATTTAGTACTGCTTCTTCTTTACTTTCTTCTTCTTGTACATATGGCCATTAATTTTTCAGTAGATATAGTATGGAAGGGATCTGGAAATTATTCAACCACCATATTTGGAGTTTGATTTGATGTAGAAGGTTTATCCCATCACCATGTATTATTATCCTCAAATGTAATATTTCGAGTGATACATACAAGATTGGTAAGTGGATTAAACAATTTATAGGCTTCTGAAGTATCACTATAGCCCACAAAAATGTATTCCATACATTTGTTGTTTAATTTTCCTCTTTGATGTGCTGGAATGAGAGCATAAGTAGGAAAACCAAACATTCTAAGATTAGAAATATTGGGTTTTACATGAATAGTACCTCATATGGTGAGGTACCCTTTACAACTTTAGAAATGGTATGGATTAATACAAAAACTGATGTATGACTTGCTTCTGCCCATAAACTATTTGGCATTTGTTTTTTGCATCATTGCTCTCGCCATGTCCATTATTGTTTGATTTCGACATTCCATAACACCTTTTTGAAGTGGAGAATAAGGTGTCGTTAATTCTCTTCGAAATCCAAATTTTTCACATAGAGTGTGGAATTCAGTTGACATAAATTCACCTCCTCGATCACATCTGAGTGCTTTAATTGGAAGTTCCATCATCTTTTCCACATAATCTTTGTATTTCTGAAAGATTTGAATAGTTTTCGCTTTTGATTTCAGATAATAGATCCACATATAGTGGCTATAATCATCCACTAATAAGAAATAATATTTGTTATTGCCAATGTAAGTTGCGGTGGCTGGACCCCATAAATCACCATGTATTAAATCAAGTGGCTTTGATCTTCTTGGAACTCTTACCTTAGGAAAAGGTACTTTATGTGCTTTAGTACACATACAGTTTTCACAAAATTGTTTGTTAAATGTAATCTGAGGAATCCCATTGATAAGATTCTTACTTTTCATAGCTTATATTGCATTCTAATTTATTTGTCCAAGCCTGTGATGCCATAGAGAAGCAAGAGAACTGTAACCTTGTTCTGAACAAGTAATGGCAGTAATGTTTGCATTTGAAATGTCTAAAGTAAAAAACTTTATTTAAGGACATTAATGCTGATGCTATTGGTTTATTTGAATCTTGTTTTCTGATGTTACAATTGTTATTTTCAAAAGTTACAACATAACTTTTTTGAAGTAGTTGTCCTACACTTAATAAATTTTGAGTTATCTTTGGAACAAAGTGTACATTAGGAATTTTTTCTATAGTCCCCACCGTAGACAGAATTTGTACGGTACCTTTACCTTCAATATTCTGTGTTTGTCCATCACTAAGATATACCTTTGCTTTATTTGTTTCATCAAGTGAGGTGAAGTGGTCCTTGTTATTTGACATATGAAAAGAGCACCCACTATCAATCACCCAAAGATTAGTGTTTGATGGAGTAGGTTGTTGATTTAGATAAAACAATTCCACCGTTTTATTTTCTGCAGTATTTGCATCTTCTCTTCTATTATGCCAGCAATCCTTTGCTACATGATTTGGAATTCTACACGGTTTGCAATGCAAAAAAGCAACTTTGGGAACTACGGTTGACCTTTTTGTTAATAAAACAAGCCCCATAATTAAAATCACCTTGTTTGAACCTTTCAGCAGTATTGTCTGAACTATACTGCTGTTGCTTATCCTTACTTTTCATATTGTTTTTCCAGGTTGGACCACTTTTACTGCTATTATTATCTTCCACCTTCTTGGCTTTATTAAAATATAACTTAGCTTGGAATGCCTGATCAAGAGCATGTTGAGTGACACTTTTTACTCTCCATAACCTTTGATGTCACTACAGGATCAAAGACTGAAGGTAAACATCGTAGAATTTTCTTTGCTACTGTATTTTTAGGTAGCTGATCTTCAAGAATTTGAATTTGATTGGTCATATTTATTATTCGAGCAGTAAACTAGTCCAGAGTTTCTCCCGATTTCATGCCAATATTTTTGAAATCTCTCCATAACCTTTGAAGTTTAACACTTATTATTTTTCCAGAACCTTGATATTTCTCTTTTAAAGTATCCCACGCTTCTTTTTGCAGTTGTAGCTCCCATGATTCGAGGAAATATGCTTTTTTACTCCTTGATGGATAAACATTAAAGCTCTGGCATATTTAATTAATATTTCCTCATTTTGTTTTCTTTGAAGTTTTGTTTCAGTACCTACCTCTAAAACCTTTGCTTTCCCACCAAATTTTGGTACATGTTGAACGATATCTCATAAACTTGGGAGATGAAAACTGGTTTCATTTAAATACACCAAAATTCATATATTTATCATTAAATAGCAGCACCGAGACAAGTGAATAAGCCATGGGGGTAGAGATGGAAGAGGAAGAAGTCATGAGACCCGAATAGGTCAAGGATTGATGTGCTTAGAACAAAAACTGCTCTGACACCAAGTGTTGGTAGATGATGGCAAATTAAAACAAACTAAGCACCAAGGTTTTGAAGAAATTGGAGAAGATAGATGGATAAGAGTACAAGAGTATATCTAAACATTACACATGTCCTAACACTGCTCACAGGATATACAACTATTATGACTTTGCTTATATTTAATTATAAAACTGGTTCCGGCAGTTTACATGGTTTCACAATTTTATTTCAACCGGTAAGGCCGGTTTGTTGAAAGCCGTAGTCAAGACCCCCAGCTTCTGTTGACATGAAGAAACAAGCAGCTAGTTAATATAAGCATTTAAGTTTTTCCGTATTTAAGTAAATGAAATGTGTGAACAGTTGTGTCTTCTCCATTAGGCATGTCTATCGCCAATGGTTATGTCCTTCTCCATTAGTTGTGTCGGTTCTTCTATTTTGTTTTCCGAACTTGATCTGTACCTATAAAAAGGGGCAATATAAGACAAAGAAAGATATATAAAAAGTTCAATATCTATAACGTTTACTCTTCTTCTTAATCCTCTCCCTGCAATATTAGTTCACTGTTAAAATCAATATCATATCTACAGTGGTATCAGAGGAAGTGAGGAAGAGTAACACTGAGAAGGAAGTGATTGTGTGTGCCTCGCCATCAGTTTCTCATCAAGTTGTGTGTGTATAAGATCCCTCTTAACATCATATGGCGTGTGGAATTCAAAACTTCTCCTTCTCTCAACATGGAGTACCCATTTTTGATGGAGAGTTCTACGATTTTTGGCACATCCAAATGAAAACACTTTTCCTCTCACAGGGGCTGTGGGACCTAGTCACTGAAGGTTATACTCCACCTGATCCAGAAGCACTAGGGGACGCAGCTACCTTAAGAAATCATCAAGAAGCTGTCAAAAGGGATTCAAAGGCATTGTTATATATCTTGCAAGGCGTCAGTAAAACCATTTTCCCTCGCTTGATTACTGCCACCACATCCAAAGGGGCCTGGGATCTGTTACAAACAGAATTTAAAGGATCAGATAAGTTAATCTCAATTAAACTTCAAGCTTCATGGAAAGAGTTCGACTGTCTTGTCATGACAGACACTGAAAAAGTAAGTGAGTTCTTTACTCGGGCAACCAAAATTATTAATCAAATTCGTAGTCTTGGTGATACAATAGAAGAAAAGAAAATAGTATTAAAACTCCTTAGAAGTCTTCCGTTCAAATTTGACCATATAGTCACAGCAATTGAAGAGTCTAAAGACTTGAACGTATTCTCTTTTGCTGAGTTGATGGGTTCATTACAAGCCCATGAGTCAAGACTAAGACGTTTTGATACTCCTGTAGAACATGCTTTAAAAAGTACTCTACAGATATCAGATCAGAGAAATGAATATACAAAACCATGGAGGAAATCCTCTAACAGAGGTAGGGGGAAGGGAAGAAGCACCTTAGCTGACAATCGTGCAACACAATCTTTACCCCATTCCACCTGTGTAATATGCAAGAAAACCAATCACGAATCCAGAAATTGCTACTTCAGATGTAGGAGGTGTAAGAATCCTACCCACAGTGATAACAATTGTTGGTATAAAGAAGAGCCAACTGCAGAAGTCAAATTTACTACAGAAGGAGATACTAATACAGCTCTTCTAGTTGAACAAGAACAGTTAGTTCATACTGCTCTAACAGTTCAAAAGGCCATACCTGTTGTAAATGAATCATGGTATATAGATAGTGGTTGTTCTAACCACATGACCTCCCATAAGGAAGCATTCATTTCTCTAGACCTTGAAGAGAAATCAAAGGTAATATTAGGTGATGGTAATACGCAAATAGTTGAAGGCAATGGAACAGTCGCAGTAATGTCCTCACAAGGGTCACATAAACTAATACATGATGTTCAATATGTTCCAAGACTGACACACAATCTATTAAGTGTGGGGCAATTGATAGATAAAGGTTACAAGGTTGTGTTTGAAGAGAGTATGTGCAAAATAATTGACCCGGTTTCTTCTATAGCAGTGTTTATAGTCAAGATGACATCCAACAGAGTGTTCCCACTTAACTTTCAACGGATTACAACTCTAGTTCTCACTGCCTCCAACATAGAAGAAAATCAGTTATGGCATCTGCGATATGGACATGTAAATTTTCAGAAGCTCTCTCAACTAAGCAAAGGATCCTTGGTGACAGGTTTACCAAGCTTAACAATTGGAAATCAAACATGTAAAGACTGCTCAATAAACAAAATTCAGAGGGTGCCATTCCCAAGGCAAGCCACATGGCGAGCTGAAAAACCACTTCAACTTGTCCACATTGATCTATGGGGACCTGCCACTGAAGAGTCATTATCAGGCAAAAGGTATTTTTTACTTTTAGTAGATGACTATACACGGTTCATGTGGGTGTTTTTCTTATCTACTAAAGATGAAGCATTCATCAACTTTGTGCATTTCAAAACTCGTGTGGAAAATGAATTTGATCTGAAAGTAAAGAAATTAAGAAGTGATAGAGGGGGTGAGTTCACGAGCAATAAATTCAACAATTTTTGCGTTGAAAATGGCATTGTTCGTCAACTCACGGTACCAAATTCACCACAACAAAATGGAGTCGTGGAAAGGCGTAACAGAACGATAGTAGAAATGGCCAGATGCATGCTGGATCACAAAACACTGCCCAGAAAATTTTGGGCAGAAGCTGTGTATACAGCAGTTTATATAGCAAATAGAAGTTCAACTAAAGCTCTGCTACATGTTACTCCATATGAAGCACTTTATAATATTAAGCCTGATGTACATCACTTCAGAGTATTTGGAAGTATTGTATATCATTTACAGCCACAAAACAACAGAGATAAGTTGCTACCTAAGGGAGAAAGATCTATTCTTGTTGGATATAGTCGTGAGTCTAAAGGTTATAGACTTTGGAATCCAGTTAAAAATAGACTTGTAATTGCACGAGATGTTATATTTGATGAAGCCGATAAATGGAACTGGGAAGAACAGGATCAGAGTTTGTGTCATCCAGAACAGTCTATCATTAATGGCTCTGAGGTTGCTAAAGAAACTGTCGAGCCATCCTTCAATGAGGTTGCTGATCAAGATTCTCTTGAGCCATCTCTCAAAGAGCCATCAGACTGTGAAAATCCTGCAGCTAAAGGTGACAGCAGTGATTCTGGATCTGAAGACTCATCATCTCCAACAAAATACAGACGGTTAGATGATATATACCAAAGCTGTGGTCCTTCCTTTTTCACAATAGAGCCACAATCATTTCAAGAAGCAGTTGCTCAAACTTCCTGGTTAGAAGCCATGAAGACAGAAATGAAAGCTATTGAGAAAAATGATACATGGATACTTGTGGACAAACCACTTGATAGAGACTTAATTGGTCTCAAATGGGTGTATAAATTAAAAAGGAATGCAGATGGCTCGATTAATAAGTATAAGGCTCGGTTAGTAGCCAAGGGGTATTCACAGATGCCTGGAAGGGATTACACTGAAACCTTTGCGCCTGTTGCTAGATTTGAGACAGTAAGACTTCTTCTAGCTTTAGCAGCTCAAAGGAAGCATCAAGTTCATCAACTTGATGTGAAATCTGCCTTTCTAAATGGAGACTTGATGGAAGAAGTCTTTGTAGTTCAACCACAAGGATTTGTGATAGCCGGAAAAGAATCACAAGTGTACAAACTGAAAAAGGCTCTTTATGGGCTAAAACAAGCTCCAAGGGCTTGGAACCATAAAATAGATACTTATTTAAGAAGAGCAGGATTCGTAAGAAGCCCAAGTGAAGCCACTCTGTATATCAAAACATATGGAACTGGGGATTATCTAGTACTTAGTATATATGTGGATGATGTTATAATCACTGGCACTAATAATAGCCTGATAGAATCTTTCAAAACAGCCATGCAGAGTGAGTATGAAATGAGTGATTTGGGACTATTGAATTACTTTTTAGGACTTCAGGTACAGCAGACCACTAAGGGAATCAGCATCTCTCAACAAGGCTACCTTATAAATCTTCTCAAGAAGTCAGGTATGCTTGATTCAAAACCAGTAAGTACACCAATATCTACAAGTGAAAAGCCGAGTATGCAAGATGGAAGTAAAAGAGCTGATGTTGAGTTATACATGAGTCTAGTTGGGTCTTTAATCTATCTAACTCATACCCGACCAGATATAGTATTCGCAGTAAATATATCGTCTCGATTTATGGCAGAACCAAGTATCAAACACTTTGAAGGCGTCAAACGAATACTACGGTATTTGAATGGAACTCGAAATCTTGGCCTGCATTATAAAAGAGAAGAAAGTGGTTTAATTCTTAGAGGCTACTCGGATAGTGATTGGGCAGGTAGCATTGATGACCGGAAGAGTACCACAGGATTCATCTTCTTGCTTGGATCAAAACCCATCTCATGGAATACTGGTAAACAAAAGTGCGTAGCTTTATCTACCGCTGAAGCAGAGTATATAGCTTTGGGCGAAGCAGCTAAGGAGAGTGTGTGGTTAAAACGTCTAGTCCAAGAAATGAAAGAGGAAGAAGTGGGTTCAGTTAACATCTTAGTTGATAATACCTCTGCCATATCAATGGCAAAGAACCCCGTAATGCATAAAAGAACGAAGCATGTGGAAATTCAGTATCATTTTACTAGAGAACTTGTAAGAGAAGGAGAAATTGAGATGCAGTATTGTAGCACAAAGGAGCAAATTGCAGATTTCCTGACAAAACCTTTGCCAGTTGGGAGCTTTCAGGAGCTGCGGGAAAAGGCTGGAGTCACAGAAATACAGGAGATCTTAACCAAGGGGGAGTGTTGAAAGCCGTAGTCAAGACCCCCAGCTTCTGTTGACATGAAGAAACAAGCAGCTAGTTAATATAAGCATTTAAGTTTTTCCGTATTTAAGTAAATGAAATGTGTGAACAGTTGTGTCTTCTCCATTAGGCATGTCTATCGCCAATGGTTATGTCCTTCTCCATTAGTTGTGTCGGTTCTTCTATTTTGTTTTCCGAACTTGATCTGTACCTATAAAAAGGGGCAATATAAGACAAAGAAAGATATATAAAAAGTTCAATATCTATAACGTTTACTCTTCTTCTTAATCCTCTCCCTGCAATATTAGTTCACTGTTAAAATCAATATCATATCTACACGGTTTACTAGCTTACAGAATATAGCGGTATCTGGCATGGAGCTTTAGATTAAACAATTCTTGCATTGTGACAACATATATTATAGAAAAGAAAATGAACTTATCGAGGCCCTATCCGACACATAAAATTTGCTCCAGGACCAGCAACAGGTTAGTAGACTCGCGCACCATTTCAGTACCTGCACCCATCCAGGTCAGCTAGAATTAAATTCCAGCAATTGGAAATTATCCACCAGCCCTTCTGTTACGCCCGTCCAATCGAACTTTCAGATCGTATGGAGATGAAGTTGCCAGCTATCAACATTAAGTACAACATTATTATGTGCCATTAATCTGGATGTATAAATATAAACACTTGTTGTAATTAACAATTATGAAGTTAAAAAAGTTTCCTCTTAAATTCGTCATCCTCCCCTCCCCTATCTTCTTTCCTTACTGTAAGACCCCTTTTTTTTCTTTTTTAAAACCCGGGGTCTTAGGCCCAGAGTCGCCGCTTTGCGGTGACATCTTCACGTCCTGAAGGGTCATCATCACAAGACGCCGATTCTGCCGGTCAATTCGATCACAGAAAGGTAGCACAATAATAAGAGCAAGTGCACAGAAAGTAAATCACATATATAAAATAAAATCTCCACAAAGGGAGTGTTCACAGAATAACAATAATCAGAGTACTATAAATGCGGGCTTATGCCCGATACATCATGTCCTCACTACAATCTCTCATGCGGAAGCTAAAACAGAAACTACTCAGGGTCGAGACTCACGGTCCCGGCTGTATGAACTCCGGAGCTAGACTGCCCCATCTCCAAGCGCACCGGTCTCTGGGGCCGCTCCTCCATGCTGGGCTCCACGATCCCCTAAATGATGCGGTTCGAAAACCGTTAGTCATAAAGACTAAGCCCTATCATCCCCTACCCCTTCCCCCATGACTCCTAAGTACCGAGCGGAGAGGAAGAAAGGGAATGACATGAAAGTGGAGATTTAATCAAGAAACAAATGGCAGCGGAACTAATCTAGCAATTCTATAATAATATGACAGAAACAGTAAGTAAGAAAAGTAACCTTAACTTATGTGCGTAAGCGCATAAGCCAAGGGATCTTCTGCAAGGCTCCCATCGTATAGAGTGTCTCATACCACTTATAGGTTGAGGTGTCGGTTATCAAACAACAGCATGTATATATATATATTGAAATTAACCTTTGATTTATAAACTTGCCAACACAAGCTTATAGACCAAGGGGTCGTTTTGCAGGTCCTAACGTATAAGCGTCCCATACCACTTATACTTTAGGTGTCAGGGTTAAATGAATCGATTATGCTATGACATGCAAGTGGGTATGATGAAACATGAAAGTGCAACTCACACACCCGACTCTGTGCACACAGACCTTTAGTTCCCCCTTTCGGAGCCGTTACCTCCCAGGATACCTCCGTAGTGGCAGACGGAAGCGGTGGGTTGGGCCTCGCCCACCTCTAAACCAGTAAAGCACTACCGGTCAGACCTATCGTACGCCTCAACGCTTGGTGCACTAAGCGGACGCCTGCGTACTCTTGCCGGCTGGCGCACCGGACTTCTGTTGGCAAAGTGCTAACCACACTTGCCGAGTCAGCGTATTGACATCGGTGCATCGACCCTCCAATACCGAAGACCTACCACCTTAATTTTCATTCCTTTTTATGTACATGCAAGTTTAATCGTAAACACACAAAAGCCGAGCCGAAGCTCCCCGGACCAAAACGTCCGTCTCCAAACCAACCGAGTCGAAGCTCCCCGGACCATCCCGTCCGTCTCTTAACCAACCGAGCCGAAGCTCTCATCAATCTTCCTGTGCCAACAGTGTTTGTGAAGGGTACAGCCATAGTTACTAAGTTACTCTTATCGGTTTGTTATTACAGTTTACGTTAGCCCAGGACTGCCCCCGGTATTCCCCGTGAAGGGCTCTCAAGGGGCACTAGGAACCAAGACGGCGGCATTACGGCCCGAAGTTCCCTTTCGCAAGGCACTTATTGTTATTGGTTGATCTCCCTTAACCCGATTCCCTTCTCATATTACGATAGACTATCCTAGGGTGATTTTAAACCTTCCACTCTTCGGGGAAGACGATCTTTCGTCGAACCCGAGCACCCCTTAACTCTAGCTATCACCACTTCTCACTACTCTTCATATCATCCTATCGTGATATCATCCACAATTGTCCACCCAGACAAAATGATCAACTCCAATGACTTCCTCAGATCATGTCATATTGCATTTCACAAATTTGTTATATGTAGACCGACCTAGACTATATGTCGAACCGGCTATGCAATGATCCAATACTCATCCAAATGCCCTAAATTATTTACTGGATACTTATCATGATATAACTAGCCTAAATCCAGAAAGTGGTAATTTTCCTAATTTGTCTGATGTTTAATTAATTTCCTCGAAAGACCCAAGGGTTACCGGTTTGAACATGAACTACCCTAAGTAATCATGCAAGATGTCCAGAAATATTACTATAAATATTATGTTATCCCAATATGGTAAATCCAAAGTATCACAATTTTTCTACCATCAAAAGGGCGCTAAAACTATTTTAGAAATAATCTCTATCTTTTGTTATTTATGAATCAAGTACCGAAAATATCCATTCAAAAATTGTAAATTAATTATACTAAGCAGATAAGACATTCAAAATAACATTGGTCAGGTTTCATAATTTTCCAACAAGTATATCATCCATAATTAATTTTTAAACCATAAAACCCCTTTCTAACATCTGTGAATGAAGTACTAGAATTACTCAACTAAAAATCATACAAAAATTCAGGAGAAACTATTCTGACCTCAAACATTTACCTCGAAGATTTCATGAGGTTTCAATGAACAGAAATTTCTAAACAATTAAAACATCATTTAAGGTCATAGCAAGCTTTACAAATGAAGTGCTAGCAATAATCAACATAAAATTCTAGAAAAATTTCTATAAGTTCTACCTGATCCAAAACTCACTCTACTCGAATTTCACAGCTTTTAAGTAAGGTTTAGTGACTGGTTTTACCTATTTTATATTTTACCCTAAAACTAAGGTTAGGGTTTTAAGGTATCTACTTGTCTCCAAATTCTCCAAGATTCCATCCAGACGATTCTTATCAGGCCTTTGTCAACTCTACAGAGTTTCAAGGTAATACAAGAGCAATTGCCCCCATATCCTTCACAACCCTCAAAACCCTCCATCTAGGGTTTGAGTTTGGATCCTAGGGTAAACCAACCCTAAACCTCACCATTTTTCTCCAAGCAGGTTATAACACCCTTCTAAGTCAGAGGTTAGAAAATCAGCCTATGTTGAGGTGATTTGACCTTTCCAAACTCTTAGTGCACTTTTTACTAAAAGATGTCTCGCTAATGCCTAGTTAAGGGTAGAAGATTTCCTACCCAAAACCCCTCCAAACTAGTTGGAATTTTGTATAAATCTAGGTTTTATAGCCAGGGACCACTCACCAAAATTTGGGAGGGTTTGGAGGTCATTTGACCACTTAAATAAATTTCTCTAACTTAATTAAATTGAAACAAAAACTTTAGGCAAAGTATCTCCAAAAATTCCCATTTTTAGTCTGCCTTTAGGTATAGCTAAGGTTAACCCCCTGCCCAAATTTCAGGTCATTTGAACAAGGGACGAAGAGTGGGCATCCATTTTAATTTCTGCCCAACTCTAGGTACAGCCCCCACTAAAACGGGTGCTGCGGTCGAACCGCTTACCAAAATGGGTTGAAATCAATTTTAAATTAAACTAGACTCAAAGGGCTACAACTTTCGTGACTGGTCATTTTTCCTAAAACGGCCTCTAAGTACCTCATTTTTCAGCATCAAAATGTGCTCATCTAAGTATATTTTCCTTACAAATCATTCACATAATTTATATATTATAAACAGCTTTTACTGTTCATCTTCTACAGAACCCGAAAAACCAGAACACAGAAACTCATAAATCCTGTAGCTCTTTCGCGATCCGTCACCGGTCGTCCGGTCACTTCCCTGGCCGGCCACCACCACCACCTCCGTTGAGGCGATGGCTATCGGTCGGCGGTGGTTTGGCCGCCGGAGGTGGCGGTTTCCGGCGAACTCAAAAATACATTTTTCATGGTTTTTCATGAAAACGAGAGATAGGTCCGGCTCCGTTGAGCACGAACTTCCTTTCTAAGAATCCTAAGATCTACCATGAAAGAAGAAGCAGAGGAGGACCTTGTTCGCGGTTTGGAGGCGAGATGAACAACGGGGTGCCATGGCGCGGTGGTGGCGTTGCTGAACTTCTCCTGCAGCAAGGTACAAAGATCTGAGTCCGTTTGGTCAAGAGTGTAACCTTCTTATCTTGCTCTAAGGGGTCTTTTATAAGTCAGCAAGTGGGGAGGTGAAAGGGTAAAGCCTTAATGGTCATGAAGGCTCCCCTTAATAACCTTTCGGTTACAGCGAAGGGATAAGAAACGGTGGAAGATGAATAGGTGTTTGCCAGGTGGCGATTCCTATTGGACCAACACTTCCTCATTTATTATATAATTACAGAAGGAAAAACGGCCCGTAATTACTCCTGGTGTAACTTCCCACACCAGCATTTATTACCACACGTGTTAGAATAATTTCGGGCCTGAACCGTCATTTCGGTCAATGTCACGGGCGTGACAGGCCCGGGTGGCCAATTCTGGGGTCGACGATCGTCGAACTGAGATCGACGGTCGTCGAAGGGTGGTCACGCCCTAGGTCACGGGCGTGACACCTTGTTCACGGGCGTGACATGCCCGAATGGCAAATTATGAGGTCGATGATCGTCGAACTGAAATCGACGGTCGTCGAAGGGTGGTCACGCCCTAGGTCACGGGCGTGACACCTTGGTCACGGGCGTGACATGCCCGAATGGCAAATTCTGAGGTCGACGATCGTCGAACTGAGATCGACGGTCGTCGAAGGGTGGTCACGCCCTAGGTCACGGGCGTGACGGGTCGGTCACGGGCGTGACCAACCCGTGACCCGAAATCTCGGTCGATTTATTTCAATTTTTGGGCTTCCTAGGGTTCTGTCACGACCAACCGACTCCTAGGGGTCTAGTTGGAAATGGGATGTTACACTTACCCTGCCGGAATGGCTTCGTCTATCGTCGCCCAATAATCACCCCTTCATTTGGTGCTCTCGTCAATCAACTCTTTCTCTCGTTCGTCCTCCATGGAGGAAAAGACTCGCTCCCATGACTCCCAACACCAGTTCCTGACGGCCTTACAAACAGAACAAATGGCTAGCCAAGCCCAAATCGACGATTTGAAACGAACAATAAATAATGATCTGGTGCAGCAACTGGCGGCATCTCGTGAAGCTTCGTCAGAACAGTTTTCTTCCTTCTGGAAGGAGGTTCTTGACCTATGTGCCGACATCTGAAATCCCACCAGAGACCCTACATCGGTGTTTCGCCAAACTGTTACAGCCAGCTCCTTCGCTTCGCTTCCTCCAGCCAATACAACATCTTCATTGGCCACGAGTCTAGTTCTTGAACCATTCGCAGCTGCCTTTACAGCTCCTGTCGCAGAAGCAGCGCCTGTTCAAGTAAACCATTCCAGCATGCTTGGACAATTCGGGGCTTCCCCAATAACCCAGGGCGTATCTCATCCTCCCCATAAACCTATTAGAATAGATTGCCCACGTTTTAGTGATGGCGATCCCACGGATTGGCTATACGAATTAATACTTTTTTTCAATATAATACCGTTCTTCCTCAAGATTATCTGTTATTGGCAGCGGTTCACCTTGACCCACCTGCCTTGCATTGGTATCATGCTTCTTTGCATGAACAACCAGAAATAACATTTCCTATTTTGTGGACGCAATTTTCAGACATTTTGGTCTATCTTCGTATGACGATCCAACGGGACATATCACAAAACTTACACAAACTTCCACGGTACACTAATATAAAAAACAATTCGAGGATCTATGCATTCGTGTCCCGGGTATGTCCGTGGCCGCGCTCCCAAGCACCTTCGCTTCTGTACTTACCCCTCAAATACGTCATTTGGTTCGAACATAACGCCCTACTAATTTATATGATGCATTTTCGTTAGTTCGTATGTTTGAGGATGAGGTGAAGGATGAAACACGCTCTAAAACTACTTTCCAATTAAACGCCTCACACCCGACGAATTACAATATCTCCGAGATAAGGGCATGTGTTATAACTGTGACGAGAAGTATGCATATGGATACTAATGTAAAGGGAAAGGTACTCTATTATATTTTGAGGGCACAGAGGATGGAGAGGAGGATTCCCTAGAATCTTCTCATGTTGATGAAATAGAGGAGCCCAGCCTATCGACTGTATCTATACATGCTATACACCGTCCTATACCAGCATAATGCTTATGGGTCACTGCTTTTATAAACGCTCGTCCACTTGAGTCTTTAGTCGACGGGGGAGATCGCTGAATTTCATTTCGATAAAGGCCGTATCGTTGCTTCGTTTCCCAGTTACAAATATCCCCTCATTCCTAGTCTATATGGGAAATGGAACATCTATTAATTGTCAGGGTAAATACGTAGAGGTTACATTACTCATACAGGGTCACTCTTTCAAAATGAATTTATACGTCTTAGACCTTCACGGCTCAGATATCATCCTAGGGGCACCATGGCTTCTTTCACTAGGACCAGTCACTACAGATTATGACAAAAAAACAATTTCATTTAATAGGGTGAACAGACATATTACACTACAAGCAATAGTTCCGCACACCTCACAGAAGCTTCCTACCCTCAAATGGCACATCTAATGTATTTACAAGGCGATTCGTGCTGCTTCTTGCTACACACGTCTACAATACCTATAGAAACGGGTCCTTCTAATCCGATACAATTGCTTCTACCGGTATTTCAATCTTTACTATCACAATTTCACATGCTCTTCCAAGAGCCACGTTCAATACCACCCCACAGGGTTTTGGACAATTCTATTTCTGTAAATACTAATTCAACTCCGACCAACGTTAAACCTTTTAGGTACCCTCAATTCCAAAAAAAATGAAATCAAATTTTTTTTTTAAAGAACTGTTACAGTTAGGTTACATTCGTACGAGCACTTCGAGTTTCAGCGCCCCAATAATCCTAATAAAGAAAAAAGATAATACATGTCGTTTCTATGTAGACTATAGGGCTCTAAATAAAATTACCGTTAAAGACAGATTTCCAATACCGACGATTGATGAATTACTAGACGAACTTTTCTTAGCAAGAGTTTTCTCCAAATTAGATTTACGTGCGGGATATCATCAGATAAGATTGGTCGAGCCCGACATTCACAAAACGGCTTTTCGTACGCACCGCGGTCATTATGAATTTACCGTTATGCCATTCAGATTAACCAAAGTGCTATTGGATTTATTAAAATCATCGCCATATTTGTGGGATGATCCAGCACAAACCGCAATTATGACGCTAAAAAAATTATTAACCGAAATGCCCATATTAACGTTACCAGATTTTTCTAAGCCTTTTTGTATCGAGTCGGATGCATCGGGTATTGTAATTGGCGCAGTCCTTCTCCAAAACTCCAAACAATTCACATATAATAGCCGCAAACTTAAAAAATTAATGCAACAGAAATCTACATACGTTCGGGAATTGTCCGCGGTCACTGCCGTTGTGGCCAAATGGGGACAATACCTCCTCGGACACCACTTCACTATTTTCACGGACCACAGAAGCTTGCACAATTTATTAACGCAAGACTTACACACTCCAAACCAGCAGTTATTCTTGTCCAAATTACATGGGTATGATTATTCCATAGAATATAAACCAGGAATTCAAAAAAAGGTGGCAGACTAACTATCTCGATATCCTGCTAATAATCCTAATCAAGCTAGTTTGCAGAATCTAACGGCTATAACTTCTTCCTTGTTAGATGGGTTACTCCAAGATTATCATAACGATGCTTTCACACAAAAACTGTTAGTCGAGATACTCAATAACACCACCATTCCTTAAAGGGAAAAACATGGAGAATACATTTTCTACAAACATCGTTTATACATTCTGAAAAACTCACCGATAAAATCATTAATAATAAAAGAAGCACACAATACATGTTTGGGAGGACATTCTGGTATACGTGGCACAATGCACAGAATTCAACAACAATTCCAATTTTTAAATTTAAAAATAAAGGTAACCAAATTTATTAAGGAATGTACAATCTGTCAACAAGCTAAACATACTAATCATTCTCCACTTGGATTATTACAACCCTTACCCAGCCCAACAAAATTATGGTCGGACATAATAATGGACTTTATCACTCATTTACCAATTTCTAATACATTTTCTATAATTTTAGTGGTTGTGGATAGTTTTTCACTGGCTGCATACTTTGCACCAATTAAACCGCCCCTTACAGCAGCACCACTAGTGGCTGCAGTTTTTTGGGATAATGTAGGGAAATTACATGGAATACCTGAAACAATTATTACCGACCGTGACTCAATTTTTCTAAGTAACTTTTGGAAGGATCTATTTAAAATACAATGAACTCAGCTGAAGTATAGTTGAACATATCACCCTAAGACGGATGAGTTAACGGAATGGGTTAATCGTTGCTTACAACAATATTTACGCGTGTTTTCATTTAAGCATCCTAAAAATGGTCTTATTATTTAAGTTCAGCAGAATTTAACTGCAATACTTCGTTTAATTCAGCAGTTGGCATGACCCCTTATGAGGTTATGTTCGGTCGCGCACCTTCTGGTTTACTCTCCTACTGTGCAGGTGCCACAAAATTGGAAGTAGTGGAGACTACAATGCGGGAACAAGATTAGCTAATTCAGATTCTACGAGATAATTTACACAAGGCACAACAATGAATGAAGATGCAAGCAGATAAACATCGCAAAGATAAATAATTTCAGAAGGACAACTGGGTTCTACTATGGCTACACCCATATCAACAAACATCTATCAAACGTCCAACAACGCGGAAACTCTCCCTTAAGTTTTATGGTCCATTACAGATTACAGAACGAAGAGGGGAAATAGCTTACAAACTTGATCTGCCTACAGAGTCGAAGATTCATCCGGTGTTCCACATATCGCTGCATAAACCATACATTGGATCTACTAGCACACTAATTACATCACTACCAGAAAAAATCTATAACAATATTCCAGTACACAAACCAATGGCGATTATTAGCATAAGAGAAATTTACAGTAAGGGAAAACAGAAAACGCAAGCTCTGGTTTAATGGCCACAGTTGCCTCCAGCTGACAGCACCTGGAAAGACTTGGATTCCCTGGAAGAAGATCTAAGAGAACGAAACTCGACGACCTCCGTGTAAGTGTATATTCGGACGAATAACGGGTTTGGGGGCTTTGCGGATCTTAACCCTAGGTTTTACTATAAATACCTAGCTGGGGGCAACGGGGAGCAGATTCCACTTACATCTTCCTCCGTATGTTTCGAGCACCCGTGTACATTCTCGAAACATCTTCGCTCCCTTCGCTGGTGCTCGTCTCCCGTGCGTAGATCTAGGGCCAGCCGCCGCTCGCTGCAGGCCGATCGAGGATCTGTCTAGCCCAGCCCTTCCCGTCGCAGGTCGCCTGTTTGGGGCAAGCTTCCGCCCTCGTTTTTTCGCGGATCGCTTCTTCCAGGTCGCCGGGGCCTTTTCGCTCGCGAAGTTAGGACCTGCCGATCCTTCCTCTCCTCGCCGCTCGCTTCTTCCAGGTCGTTGCCGCTAGATAGAGGAGTTCCGTCGGTCTGGGGCAACGTTTCTTCCTCGCCGATCAAGAGGCGGAGGAGATCGGCTGCCGTCGCCGTTTGCGTCAAGCCCTAGTTTTTCGCTCCCGAAGGATCCGGTCGACGTTCGACGTTTTTCCTCCCGGTCGACATTCGACGTTTTTCCTCCCGGTCGACGTTCGACGTTTTTCCTCCCGGTCGACGTTCGACGTTTTTCCTCCCGGTCGACGTTCGACGTTTTTCCTCCCGGTCGACGTTCGACGTTTTCTTCCCGGTCGACGTTCGACGTTCTCTTCCGGTCGACGATCGTCGATCTTCCCGTTCGACGATTTCTCTGGTCGACGCTTTCCTGGAGCCGATCCAAGCCTCTGTTCCTGTGTTCGGGCTTGCAGCAAGAGAAGCAATGAGGAATTCTTCCTTGTCCTCTCCGGTTCCCATGAACAAGTTGGAAAAGTTCACGGCCTCCGAGTTCAACGATTGGAAGTTGAACACGCAATTTGGGATGAAATACCTGAATGTCTTCTACACCATCAAGACTGCTCGTGCTGACATTGCTGGGATTGCAGATGAGGCACAGTGGGCTGAAGATGAGGATTTCTGCAGGGACTACCTGCTGAATTGTCTCTCTTCCTGTCTAGCCAAGAACTACATCAAGCTGCAGTCTGCGAAGGAGATCTGGGAAGCCCTAGAGGAGCACTTCAGACAGGAGGAGGACCTCTCCAAAGCTCATCTAGTGGACAAGTTCCACTCCTTCAGCTTCGAAGAGGAGAAAGTCATTCTCCCTCAGGTATCAGATTTTGAAAATTTGGTTGATTCTCTGCATAGTGAGTCCATTAGCCTGCCCGAAAGTTTTGTTGCCGGCACAATTGTATATAAGCTGCCCTCCTCGTGGTACAATTTCAAAACGGAAATGTACCGCAAGAAGATGCAAGTTAGTCTGAACGACCTCAAGCGCTTCATTCGCATTGAGGACGAGAACCGGACGAAGCACGCTTTGGAAGCTGTTGGCAAGCAGAAGGCTGCTGCCAACATGATTACAAGCTCCAAGCGCGCTCCTCCCTCTCACAAGACCAAACCGCCTCGCAGTAGCCCTCAGGTTGCAGGATCGAGTAGACCCTCTAAAAAGTTTAAGGGTAAATGCTTTAACAGCAACAAGTGGGGACACTGTGCATCAGACTGCAAGCTACCGAGGAAAGAAAGAACTAGAGCACCGCAAGAAGGCAACCAAGCTCATCTGGTTAGCCACGCTGAGCCATCCGACTTTGTTGCCATGGTCGGACACGCGCAGGCCAGCACGGAGTGGTTCCTAGATTCTGGGGCAACATGCCACGTTTGCAACAACGCTAATCTTCTGACAGAGCTGAAGGATGCAAAAGAATCAGTGACTGTTGCAGATGGTGGCACAGCCGACGTACTGAAGGTGGGAAACGCAACTCTGATGCTCTCCTCAGGTAAGTCTTTACTTTTAAAGAACGTCAAATTTATTCCTTTCTTATCTGCTAACTTAGTGTCTATTAGTTTACTGTGTGATGCTGGTATGTCTATTAACTTCTGTGGCGGTAGAGTGACTCTGTCAGTCAACTCATATTATTTTGGATGTGCTTACGTCCAGAATAGGATGTACCGTTTGAGTCTAGCAAATGAGGTAGTGCAACAAGTTCAATTGAACTTAGTTAGCCCTAGGACTCTACATGAGAGACTAGGATACGTAAACTATAGGAAAATGTTCCAAGTCGCTCGAACTCATAAGATCACACTAGACACTAAGTCTCCTCTTGGGAAATGTGAAGTGTGTGCTCAGACTAAGATCACTAGGAAACCTTTTGGCACGGTTACTAGGAGCACAACACCTCTTGAGCTTATACATTCCGATATTTGTGACTTTAAGAGTTTTGTCACAAGAGGTGGGAGGAAGTATATGATCACGTTCATAGATGACTGCACGAGATTTTGTCATATTTCGTTGCTTAAAACTAAAGATGAAGCGTTTGAAAAGTTTTGTCTCTTCAAAACCAGGGTAGAAAACCAGTTAAGCATGACAATTAAGAGGTTTAGAAGTGATAGAGGAGGAGAATATATGTCCAGTGAGTTCAGATGCTTCCTTGCTTCACAGGGCATCATAGCAGAAACCACTGCTCCTTACTCCCCCCAATCTAACGGCATAGCCGAGCGTAAGAATAGAACGTTAACAGAGATGTTAAAATCTATGCTGCTCACTGCAGGCATGCCTTCCGCTTATTGGGGAGAAGCAGTCTTGACTGCGAATCACATTCTGAACAAAGTTCCCCATGCTAAGTTAGAGGTTACACCCTACGAGCTTTGGTTTAAGCGACCGCCGTCTTTAACTAGACTTAAGACCTAGGGCTGTATAGCCTATGTCAGGGTTCCTGACCCTAGACGGTCTAAGGTTGGACCTAGGACCAATACATGTGTCTACTTAGGTTGTGCTGAAGATAGTGCTGCTGATAGATTCTTAGATCTGTCTAATAATATAATTATTGAATCTAGGGATGCAGTGTTCTTCGAGGATAAATTCCTCAAAGATAAGAACTTAACTATCCCAGGTATGCAAGCAACTATTACTGAGGACGATCCTGAATCAGTACCGAGCACCTCCTATTCCGTTCCGGTAGACAACTCTGGCCTAGAGTCTAGAAGGACTTCAGTGAGAGAGCGAACCCCTAGAACCTTCGGTAGTGATTTTGTCACTTACCACGTCGAGGCCGATCCATCTAATTTTAAGGCAGCGATGAGATCAAGGGATTCCCTACTCTGGAAAGAAGCAATTGAGGATGAGATGAACTCTCTCCTTCAAAACGACACCTGGATGTTAGTTGATAAGCCAATAGGGGATAAAACTGTCGGGTGCAAGTGGGTTCTGAAAAAGAATTTAAATCCCGATGGTAGCGTAGCTAAGTATAAAGCACGCCTGGTGGCTAAAGGTTTCACACAAGTAAGCGGAGTAGACTATTTTGACGTATACTCACCCGTGTGTCACTTAGCAACTATTAGGGTTCTTCTTGCTATTTCGGCCATTGAGAACTTTATTGTTCATCAAATGGATGTTAAGACTGCGTTCTTGAACGGAGATCTGACCGAAGAGATCTACATGAGTCAACCTGAAGGTTTCATTGTAGACGGTCACGAAAACAAGGTCTGTAAGCTTTTAAAGTCGCTATACGGATTGAAGCAAGCGCCGAAATTATGGCATGAGAAGTTTGACTATACTGTAAAGAACATGGGATTCATGTCGAGTCTCTCGGATAAATGTCTTTACATACGTCATAGATCAGACCACGTCGCCATAATATGCTTGTATGTGGATGATATGCTTATTCTTGGATCTGATCAATCCGAAGTGGATGACGTAAAGTCAGGTCTAATTAAAGAATTTAGCGTGACGGACCTAGGTATAGCTGACACTATACTAGGTATGTAAGTGAGCTTTGGGAAACATGGCATTTCCCTAAGTCAAAGCCACTACATCCAGTCCTTATTGGACACGTGGGGATACAGTGAACGTAAAGCGGCTGAGACACCATACGACTATTCTAACCGCTTAAAGCCCAATGATGGAGCTGCGGTTCGACAGTTAGATTATTCTAAACTGCTTGGTAGCCTCATGTACGCTATGGTCTGTACGAGACCTGACATAGCCTTCACGGTCAGCATGTTAAGTAGGTTCACTAGCAATCCTGGCCAAGACCATTGGGATGCCCTCGATAGGCTGATGCGTTACTTAAGGCACACCCGAAAGTATGCTTTATGTTATAGTGGTCATCCTCCCGTTCTGGAAGGATATTCTGATGCATCATGGTGCTCAGAAATAAACGACAGCAAGTCCACTAGTGGATTCCTCTTTACACTAGGAGGAGCAGCTGTAGCCTGGAAGTCCAAGAGACAGTCGTGCATTGCACTCTCATCCATGGAATCCGAACTCTATGCTCTAGCTTCGGCTGGTGAAGAAGCAGAGTGGTTAAGAGATTTGGTGCTGGACATTCCACTGTCGGGCCTGAAACTGAGTTCTGTTGCAGTTTACTGCGATAATCAGGCTACTAAAACGGTTGCTACGAACACTTTGTTCAATGGCAAAAGAAGGCAACTCAGGATGAAACAGGCCTGGTTGACCTCTCTCACAAGCCAAGGGATTGTGACCCTGGTAGATGTGCGAACGAAAGATAATGTTGCAGACGCCCTTACTAAAGGATTAAATAGAGCTCTCACAATCAAAACATCGGGGGAAATGGGATTAAAGTTCATAGAAATATGAAACTTTCTCCAACGTTTATGTTTTGATATGCATGAGCCTATAGCTGCCAACATTCAAGCATTTAATAAGTGACAGACTGAAAACCCCAAATAGTTTCTTGATGAAAACCCAAGATGGTTGGATGCGGGTTATTCCACATTTGATAACCTAACGTCCTCTCATTGTAAGTTGATTCAAGAGCTATTCAACTGGGAATTGAAAGTCGTTGTATATGTTAATCTAAACATCATTGGTCACAACACATTATTCCACATTTGATAATGTTGCACGTGATGTGTGCCCACATGTGTTGGTGAGGCACATAGTGATCAGTAATGAGTAAGGTAACGTGACTAGTCCTAGTTAGACTGGATGAGATGCTGACAGAGTTACTTCACCATTGCTAGAAGTGCTAAGCTCATTTAGTAAGAGCTAGTTTACTTTAAATGTTACTGCATATGTTTATGAATTCATTGAGTCTGACTCATGAAATTCCTTGCAGGCTACGATGGAGATTTTGGAGGAGCTGTAGACCTGGACATGGATGACGATGATCTACTAGATGAGTAGAATCATCAAACGTTTGATTCATGTTTTTGTTTTGTTTTGTAATAATTCAGACTTTGATTGAGATAGCATCTGTGTGGTGGTTTGCCGTATAGGCAAAACCTTTATTTTGATTTATTAGTATGATCTGTCCTGATTGTCTTGCTTAGTTTGGATTATTATTTTGTCTACGCTTCAGCACCCCGAAACGTCACCGTTATTTGTCATGAATATAGGAGGAGATTGTAAGTGTATATTCGGACGAATAACGGGTTTGGGGGCTTTGCGGATCTTAACCCTAGGTTTTACTATAAATACCTAGCTGGGGGCAACGGGGAGCAGATTCCACTTAGATCTTCCTCCGTATGTTTCGAGCACCCGTGTACACTCCGTGGGCAAACCTGCTGTGGACAGATGGACTTGGAAGAACACTCAAAAGTGTTTGCCTCGCCAGGGATCTACAGAAAATAAGAAAGGGAATTCAAAACTTCAAAACTGCTTATAGGAAAAAACATGGTTGAAAACTTGGCAACGCACGAAAAGACAACCACGCTCCTCCATAGCTAACGTGTTCCAGTTATTACATTACCCTATCAAACTAAAGAAGTAGACAAGGGGTCAGCTGAGCAAACCTCCAGCCTTGCAAGTTGCGGAGGGCCCCGGAAGCGTCTTCTACCTCTAGACAGACGGTCCAGCTAGTAATAACTGCATCGGCTCCAGCAGAACGCTTGCCATCGTCCTGAGCTCACCGATATCAGGGTTCGTCGTGGGGGATAAGGAAAACAACAATGAGGACATTGCTTTTAAAGAAGCAAGCAGTTGCTACGCCTATCCGATCGAACTTTCAGATCGTGTGGAGATGAAGCCACCAGCTGTCAACATTAAGTGGAACGTTATTATGTACCATTAATCTGGATGTATAATTATAAACTCTCATTGTAATTACCAATTAAGAAGTTAATAAAGTTTTCTCTTAAATTCGTCTTCCTCCCCTCCCCTGTCTTCTGTCCTTACCCCACCGTAATTGCTTCGTCTTCTCTCGCCGCCCGATAAGCACTCCTTCACCTTCCAACTCCTTCTTGCTACCCCCTCTAAGACCCACAACACCACAACAGAGTGAATGGAAATGTCAATGGGATTTATGTTGGGTCCATTGTTCCCAATGTCCCTGATTCGTGAGAAGTCAAACAGGTCAATGTCATACACACCAACTGTATTTGATGTGCATTTGAGGTATTGAGTGCAGGTTGTCCATATCACATTGATTGAACTTGTGGACACAATAAGTGGTTGCTGGACATAGTAAAAATCGACTAAGTCCACAAGCGTCGAGTAGAGCAAGCTCACTCAACACTAGAGGCATGGATTCAAAATTGTTTAGTAGAAATTTGGCTAAGTGCAAAAGAGTTGAGTGAGGATAGCTCACTCAACGCCATATAACATATAGCGTTGAGTCTATCTCATCCAAACAGATAGATAGCCAAAAATTTGGCTAAGTATAAAAGCGTTGAGTGTAGTCTACTCACTCAATGACATATAACAAAAAGGCTGTGAATCAGGCTGAGTCAGTCTGAGCCTAGAGAAATTGGCTGAAAATGTGGCTAAGTCCATAGGCGTTGAGTGTGTTCTACTCACTCAACGCCATATAGCTTTTAGCTTTGAGTGTTGCTGTGCTATTCAAGTCCACAAAAAAGTTGGGCAAACTTTCACCAAGTCCACAGACGTTGAGTGTAGCTTACTCACTCAACGCCAGATAATAGAAAATTTTTGTTAAGTAGTTTGGCAAATAACGTTGAGTGAGGCAAGCGCTCTCAACTCTCTCAATGCCTTAAAGCAGAAATTTGGCTAAGTCCAAATGTATGGATTGCTTGGCTATCGTCGAGCTGAGCTCGCCGTTCGTCAAACGAAGCTCAACTTCGTCGAGCTGAGCTCACCATTCATCGAATGGAGCTCATCCTTCGTCAAGATCAAATTCGTTGAGCTGAGCTCTCCTTTCGTTGAACGGAGCTCAGCCTTTGTCGAGCTCAATACCTAGACAGACAAAATTTTGTCTAAGTATTGTGGCATTGAGTGATACCTACTCACTCAACGCCTTCGGTCTTAATGATTGAATTTTGTCTAAGTCGAGAGATGTTGAGTCATGTTGACATCAGCAAAGTCAAAGTTAACCAAAAATTCAAAAATTGCGGAATTGCTGCCAAAGACATTGGCGGCCAGTTGTTATAATCTTCTGCAATTTCCAAGGAATATTTTCAACATTAAGTGATGGGGCCCACACACAACAAAGAGGGATTGAATCAATATTACATGGGAATTATGCGCCGAATGGCTTAATCTCAGCCATCAATCCTGGTGGTGGGACCCACTGCTCAATTGGCCTTCAGAGAACAAAAAGAAGCGAATCGGCCAAAGCAATCAGTGAAGTTGATTTCCTTGTCTAGGTTTTTTGAAAACAAAAGTGCGGCCGAATTTCATCTTCTTCCTCGCCATTTTCGTCGAGCCTGAAGAAGTTGTTCTGCACAGAGAACCTTGATGGGAAAGAGATAGCTGTAGCAATCACCATCTGCAACAGCAGGATCGGAAGCTATTCTGAGGAAGCAGATCTACAATTTTTGTAGAGAAAAGAAAGCTGGTTGAAGAAAAATCTACTGCTTACTTTTTGTCTTCAACATCAAAAGCTTGGACTGATATCTGCTCAGTCCAGGAAGAAGAAGACACAGAGTTTTTGCTTTGGTGTTTAATCATACAACCTTTCTTATTCTTTGGTTAGATTCTTTGTGAGTTTGGAGTTGTAAGCTTGTATTATAAAGGCTAAGGTCTTTGTGACCTATGTTTGGCTTTGTGCCAGGTGAAAGGTCTTTGTGACCTGGGTTTGGCTTACTGCCTAAGTTGTAGGTCTGTGTGACCTGTGTTGTCCTGCGAGATATGTGTTGTAAGCTATTAAGTAGCTAAGTTCTAGAGGGAGAGCTGAATCTAACACACTATTAGATAGACGCATAGGGACAGTGGATGTACCCAAAATTGGAGAACCACTATAAATTATTGTGTCGTCTGTGAATGTTCTTGAAAGCTGATAATTAACCCAATCACAAGCACAGGAATCTGCAAGCAAGTTAAAAAATTAAATAGAGACAAAAACCTATTCACCCCCCCTATAGGCATTTATCTAGCCTTAAAAACAAGACTTTCAATTTATAATCCATTGCAGGAAAACACATTGATTGGAAATGTTTAAAACTATTAGACGAAACTCTAGACAGAGAAAAAAATTCAATGCATCGTGAGCAATATTTAAGAAAAAAACACATATTTCCCTTAGGTGGTGTACACTCCAAATTGATGTGCTCTCTAGAGTTTGGAAGGCGTGTGACATAGCATAGACTGGGGGAGGTTCTCTCGTCATATCAAGTAATCTGGTTACCACAGTTTATTTGCAAAAAATTTTCTTGCCCTTCTTTGTAGAATTTAAGTTTAATTTAATGATAATATTTGAAAAAGTTGATTGTTTTTTTATGTTCAGGAATTACAGAACTAAGAATTTTATGAGTTCAATAATATCCCTGAAAAGTGTGTTATTATGAAGTATACGTGTCAATTTTTACAAAGTGCTTTTCGAAGGAAGTTCAATAAATATGTACTAAAAAGGAAAATTTTGGTCGTGGAAAAATGGCATCAAATGAATCTGAGACCTTAAATTTTGGGCAATTGCAGGCCTACAATAAATATTTGCAGACCTATTTTTTAAAAAATTGTCATATTTATTACATAAATAAAACATCCTAATTGTCGCCCCCTCAGCACCCAACCCAAAAATCCCGATTTCTGCCTCTACACGCCCGAATGGACCTTCCTCCGCCGTCTGGAGTGCTCACACACGCCACTGGTGCCCCTACAAAGCCACCTTACCACCGTATCTTCGGCCTGGAGCACTCTTCACCACCATTGGTATGTTTTCTCTCCCCAATGCGAGAAATATAAAAGACTTTTTCTCAGAAGATTTCAGTTACAAAATATACAGAAGCTAATGAATTTTGAATACAGAAAACTGAAAGAAGAACACAGCTCTTATACATTTCAGTCGTCTTCAATTTTGCTTCAGGAATTTCAAGAGACAAACAATCTTCATTAGTCTAAAAGTTTCCTGAAGATCTTCTTCAATCTGAAGGCCTACACCCTAAGCAAAGCTCTTATTCTACTGAACTCTTCTACATCTCATGGGGAGCTTTGATAAGAACAACATCCACTAGTCTTCTTAGTGATTTGAGAAAGAGAAGACAAAATTATTTTATTTTTAACTTTCCTGTACAAACGGTTTTTAACTCCCTTCAAAAGTTATATTTTGGTTGTCATGGCTCATGATCAAAAAACTTAGTTTGTTTTTTGAGCATCTGGTCAAAAGCTCAAAGGGTTGCTAAATCTCCCTTGAAATAGATCTAATAGTGACAGGGCACCTGAGCAAAAACATGTGGTGGCAGGGCACCTGATCAAAAACCTGTTAGTGGATTCCTACCAGGGTGGTAGAAGAGTGGATGTACCCATGTTTAGGGGAAGCACTATACAATCTTTGTGTCATCTGGGTTGCTCTATTTTATTATTTGCTGTGTTGTGATTGTCATTATTTTTATTTCTCTCTAAACATATAGATATCACTTATTTTAATTTCCCTATAAAAACTAATAAAAGTTTTTAAAATACTCTATTCACCCACCTTCTAGAGTTAATATAGATCTATCCCTCACTTTCAGCTTCTCTCCAAGGCCGCCCAATTCTTTGCCTCCCCTCATCTCCTATTTTTGGGTCTTTGTGGAGAGCAACCTACGTGGATAGTTCTGGAGACGACGACAGGGACTGATCCGGCGGCAGGGGTAAATTTATGGATGAACGAAAGATTGGAAGATCCGACGGTGGCTTGTTTTTTGATGTTCATGGGAATTATTTGGCAAATATTCCTGTAAGAATCATACCTAGGAACAATGATCCTGTGGAATGAATCTTGTGATGGCTTTTGGGGATTAAATTTTTTGCCTAATCTTAATAATCCCACTTGAGCATGCTTGCCTCTTACTTTTCACCTTACTGAAATCTCCCCTATAATTAGTTTACCTTCATAAAAACTGTGAGAAAGATATACTGTTGGAGTGAATATTTAGGAGGGGCCATCCACTATATTCATTATTATTATAAGGTGCTAGTGTTATTCCCCTTACACTTGGATCGTGTCACCGGCAGAGGAGCTATGGTGGCGGAGGGAGCCGCTAGGGGATCGGGCGAAGTCAGCGACGATGTGGTGTCGGCTATGACAATCGGGAAAAGAAACCCGTGGGGTTTAGAGAGAGAGGAAGAGGAAAATATGAGAGAGAGATTTTAGGTCTAATTTTCTTCTTAACGAAACAAGGCACAACCGACAACTTAAGTAGGTTCCAAAGTGCTCCACATATGGGTAAAAATACTACTAAAAATTAACACAGCATAAAAACCATAAGTTTAAGATAACTTGTGTCGTCATGCCTCATAACATCACCGCCCTCATCTGAAGACAGCTTGTCCTCAAGCTGGATCGAAGGGAAATGTAATGGCCTCTCCACCATTCGCATCATCATCAGGACGATCATCCACTTCGAACCAAAATAAGCATTTTCATCGATGTCTCGTTATGAAATGGTCATTAAAATTATTGCACAAGCCTTTCTCGCGATGCTCGGTCATCTCGGTGCGGGACAAATGGTGGAGAACTCTAGGCCGCGGTGTATCGTCCCGAGATGGAGCCTTTTTTGGCAAGCTGGCTTGATAAAAAGAGCTCTGATAGTCTCGATGTCCCAAAGGCAGAAGATCTAGTATCAGTCGTCATTCACAAGCCCTAGTGAGGCTCATAGCTGTGTTGAGATCAAGAGGCAAAAAGAACTCCAAATCCCAACGTAATCGCTCGTGGAGGCGACAATGAAGAGTGGAACCTGCTGCTCCGGTAAGATGGATGTTGCCCAAGATAGTAGAATTTTGAATTGTTCCAGGTAGGTGTCGATGGAACCATCCTGTTTGAGGTTTGCCAGATCGCAGATTTGGTTTCCTTATAGGGCTGGGCCAAACTGAAGGGTGCAGGCCTTGCTGAAATCTGCCATGGAAATATTGGGATGTTCCCGCAGAAATTGAGTGAATCATAATTGTGTTGGGCCGAGTAAATTGATGGAAGCGATGCCGGTGCGTTTTTCATCTGGTGTGCGGTGGTTTGCGAAAAAAATATCGCAACGCGTAAGACATGGAAGGGGGTCGTCGCGACCCTTATAGATGGAAAAATCCATCTAAATAGTACGTGCGTAGGAGGGATAGTCCACGCCCGGAGGAGCGGCGGAGTCCACCCAGCCTGCCGAAGGGTGGTCGACCGTAGTCAGAGGCGAAGGAGACGGCATGCCTTGTAGGGCATCCAAACGGGCGTTGAGGGTGTCCATCTTGGCGTTCTGAGTCACAAACATAGAGTGAAAAAGAGCCATGAGCTCAGCGAGGGAGGGATTAGAATCTACCATAAGAGATAGGGCAGTACGGTTGGCAGGTGGTGTAGGAAGGAGGCCGGTGGAAGAAAAGAGATGCGGAGTTGTAGGGAAGACCGGGCAGCAACTGCCAAATAGGCTCGAGCGAGGTCGCCGACGCTGGACGATGGGCTGGTGAGTAGGTTGGGCAGGCCATGGGTTGCCAATGGACTTGAGGAGTGTCCCGTGCGCAGGAGGAAAAGCCAGTGGGATCAGCTGAACGTGCGACAAAGTAGCGCGATTGCGGGTGAGGGCAAGCAGAGGAGAGGGCCTCTTATACCAAGTTGTTCTGACCCTTGCACTTGGATCGTATCACCGACGGATTTGCTATGGTGGCGGAGGGAGATGCTGGGCGATCAAGAGAAGTCGGTGACGATGCGGTGTCGGCTAGGGCAACACGGGAATAGAAACTCGTGAGGTTTAGGGAGAGAGAGGAAGAGAGAAATAAGAGAGAGGGAGAGAGGAAGAGCGAAATAAGAGAGAGAGAGAGAGAGATTTTATTTCTAATTTTCTTCTTAACAAAACAAGGCACAACGAGCCACTTAAGTAGGTTCCAAAGTGCCCATTTGGGCTTACTACGTATGGGTAAAAATACTACTAAAAATTAACACAACATAAACAACATAAGTTTAAGATAACTGGCGTCGTCACGCCTTATAACAGCTAGTGTTCATTTTGAAGAAGATATATAGAGGTTGAATTATATGTGTTCATTGTTATAGCTGAACTGAATGATAAAAAAAGTCAAATATAATTTTTTTTAAAGGGCAACAAATATCCGGTGGGACTACGAATATCTATTTGCGGGTTGCAAATATCCAAGGGCTGCAAATATTGATCATAAGCCTGCAAATATCAGCGGCCTAAATTTTTAATCAATGATCTCAGACAGGCTATACTAACATCAATTTCATGACTGCTATATTTGTGCTAAAAGGCGTAAAGAAATTAGGGCTGCATTTGACGAGACTTATTGCGACTTATTTGCTCCGATGAGGTTGGACAAAAATGTCATTGTCATACCAAAATTTTATGCCCCAAATTAGTTTCTTTTTTTGATAACTGTAGTAACATTTGTCATACCAAACATACATTCTATGACAATGATGTTTTTGTTCAACCTCACCAGAGCAAATAAGCCGCGATAAGCCGTACCAAACACAGACTAGATGTTGGTCATGCCCTTGCTTTCTAAAAACTGAACATTAATTACAGTAGGATTGATGGTCGACATGAGAGACACAATAATTAACAATTAAATCTAATAACATCCAATAAAATAATTACCGAAATCAAGTTTTTACAGGGCTCCTAGAATCATTATCTCTAATGGGGTTGACCACATTTTATAGAAAAATTTGGAAGCAAATAGCCTGGTTTCGCTCTCCCCCACTCACATCATGGGAAGTTATGCAAGTAACCACCACATGCCCGATCCACGCACCCGATCTGCGCAATAACTACCGCGCGCGGGATCCCAACAGCCATATGGGATCCCATGCTATCGACCCTTCCAGCACCGCCTGACAGCCTCGACCGACCCCATAAAGGCCGGCCACATCCTTAAGCCACTCGAGTACGGGCAGCATAGGCAGCCGGCCCCACAGGGGAAGGCTGCCCCGCTTCATGGCTACAGCCTACCCTACAAGGCCCGACCACCCCCGCACGCCGCCCTGTGAGGGTGGCCACGACTACGGCCGGTCTTGTAGGGGTCGACCGCCCCATTAGTCGACTGGAGGGCGTGGTTTCTACCGTGGATGACCCCGCATCTTCTGTTATTTCTAGAGAGACAACTGGGCGGGGTCCGCTCACCTGTTACATTTGCGACAAGGTGGGACATTTTGCCCAAGACTATCGAAGTGGTCCTCCGAAGATGGAGAAAAAGGTGGGTGTATCATATGTGAAGAAAGGGAAAGCAATGGAGTCATCTGCATCCCAATATGCTCTAACACGATCTCGAGTTTATAATCTTGTACAACAGGAGGCCATTAAACAAAATGATGTTGTGACAGGTATGAATTCAGTATATAAATTTTGTTTCTTTTTGTACTTTATTCCATGTTTATGACTGCTAGTATAACCTGTTTGTATTGGGATTCATCTTAATACTCAATTATCCAGCGAGAGCATTGTTTGATACTAGAGTTTCTCATTCCATTCTATCCAGGGACTTCTTGTCGCATATTAGGGTACCTTCTTTCATATCGGAAGATAAATTGAATGCATTGCTGCCAAATGGGTGCATGATGCGTGCACATATAGTTTTATGTGTGAAGGTGAGGATAAGATGTGAAGAGTTTTACTTGGAAGCATTGATCCTCCCAATATTTGAATTTAATGTGAACTTTTGCATAAACTGGCTTTCAAAGTAGCGTGCATTCATTGATTTTAACTTTAAGGAAGTCACACTGGGGCAAAACACCGAATGCGAGGCTAAGTTTGTTGGTATGCAAAGATCAAGAAAGATATTGATGTCTGCTCTCTAAGTGGTAAAGATAGTTCAAAAAGGCGCAGAGTTATTCTTCACACTTTTGGAGGCTACAGATCCCAAGCCCTGTTTGAGTTATGTTCCTATAGTGTTAGAGCATGCATATATGTTTCCAAAAGCTCTCCCTGGAGTACCACCTAAGTGAGAGATCTACTTCACTACTGAGCTGGTTCCAGGTGCCAAACTTGTGTCACTCTCTCCGTGTTGAATAGTTCTAAAGGAGATGACAGAGCTATACGTTCATTTCCAAGAGTGGATAGAGCAAGGCTACATACATCCGAGTTTATACCGTTGGAATGCATCAGTCCTCTTTAAATAAAAGAAGGACGAAAGCTTGCGTCTGTGTATCGACTACTGTGAACTGAATAAGTTGACAAAGAAGAATAAGTATCTAATTCTTGGAATAGATGATTTGTTTGATCAACTAGTTGGATTGACTGTGTACTCAAACATGGATTTGAAGTTCGATTATTACAAGTTGAGGTTTAAGGAATACGATATTTATAAGATAGTGTTTAGTACTCGTTATGGGCATTAGGCTTGGTAGTGTGTATGCCCGTGTAGTAGTGGAGACACAGCTCTACTATCACCATTTGGCCACGGCGGATTGTTGGGTCGATTGATCCAAAAGGCCCAGATTTGTATGAAGTCAAACAAGTCAATGACACACACACTAGTTGTATTTGATGTGTGTTTTAGTTTAAGCATACAAGTTAGTCTCTATTACACTGATTGGATAGGTAGACACCAAGCAAGCTGGTGCTCAGGCAGAAATTACACTAAGTCTATAGGTATTTAGTAGAGCAAGCTCACTTAATGCCAGCTGTATTAAGAAAGAAAGCTGGAAAAAAAAATACTACTAAGTCCACAAGCGTTGAGTGGAGCAAGCTCACACAACGACATGAGTCAAGGAAAGATGTTAGAAAGCAAGAAATTCAACAAAGTCCATAGGCGTTGGGTGAAACCAGTTCAATAAACACCAAGAGACAAAAAAACGCTGAGTTAGTTGTGGACAGTCCGAGCCTTAGAAAAAACAGGCAGAAAGTGGCTAAGTGCACAGGTGTTGAGTGTAGTCTACTCACTCAACGCCATACATCATAGATCGTTGAGACAAGCTTCAGCAGTCAATACCAGAAGGAAGGACAAAATTTTACTAAGTCTAAAATCATTGAGTGAAGCTAGTTCACTCAATGCCAAATGACAGAAAGCGTTAAGACAAGCTTTAGCAGTCAACGCCAGAAGGAAGGACAGAATTTGACTAAGTCCTGAATCATTGAGTGAAGCCAGTTCACTCAACGGTAGTGTTGGGGTTTGTCTCCACAATGCCTCAGATTTGTAGGAGGTCAGACCTTGAACTAAGATGAATTAAGGTGTATTTGATGCTGTGTTTAAGTTGTATGTGTGCAGGTCCTTAATGCCAAGTGTAGACCAATGTCAGTCTATAATGGGTCACCAAACACAGGACCATACAATGTAATCCCTCATTGTGTGATCCAAAGTGTTGGCCCATGTATAGCCTCTCTATTGGGATACACTTCCTTCATGCACTTGGATTGATGGACAGAAGCATTGGAGCAAATTTCCTCATAGAATTTTTCTAAGTCCCTAATACTCGAGTAGTTAGTAAGACATACTCGAGTAGTTAGAGATACTCGAGTAGTCAGTTAGACTTACTCGAGTAAGGTCTTAATACTCGAGTAGTCTGTGTCTCATACTCGAGTAGTTAGTGAGATACTCGAGTAATCAGTTTGGCTTACTCGAGTAGGGTCTGAATACTCGTGTAGATATATCTATACTCGAGTAGTTAAGTTAGTCACTCGAGTAAGTTCTTTTCATACTCGAGTAAGTAACTTGATACTCGAGTAAATCATGTTTGATACTCGAGTAGATCTTTTTCTTCTCTTCTCTGCAAGTTCAAAGTACTGATACTCGAGTAAATATCCTGATACTCGAGTATGTGTTTTCTGATACTCGAGTAAATACCCTGATACTCGAGTAAGTGTTTTCTGATACTCGAGTATAACTTCTGATACTCGAGTAAGTTTTCTCTATACTCGAGTATATCTTCTGATACTCGAGTAAGTATGTTCATACTCGAGTAATTGATCTTTGATACTCGAGTAAATTCTTCCATACTCGAGTAATTGATCTTTGATACTCGAGTAAATTCTTCCATACTCGAGTAATTGACTCTGATACTCGTGTATGTAAACGTTTCTCAGGTATATTTTCTGATACTCGAGTTTAGCCTTTTGATACTCGAGTATATCGTCTTGATACTCGAGTATACTTTTCTATTACTCGAGTATACAATTCTGATACTCGAGTATACCATTTTTGATACTCGAGTAATTCATTCTTCTCTCCTGTATTTCTCTCTTTCTATACTCGAGTATACTACTTCTTGCTACTCGAGTAATCCATCTCTCCATACTCGTGTATATCCTCCATTACTCGAGTATCGCAGTCAACTTCTCCAGAATTTTTCTAAGTCCATTTTCATCATAAGTATTTTGAATCTGTCAATTCTGATTGGTCCACGTGTCATCATTAATCAATGTTATGACCGTTGGAACCCACCTATAAATAGGTCTTTTCAGAAATGACTTTTAAGCGTTATTACAGAAATATTCTTTTTAAGAAAGAGAAATTCCGTGAACCCTAATTTCACGCCGCCGCCATTGCCGTTCACGGAAGAAGAAGAAAAGTTTGGATCGCGACTTTCGTTTTCATCGATCTTTCCTCCAGCAATCCAGAAGAAAGAGAATCACTCGATCTTGCCGAGCCTTGAAGATTCCAGATCTACTTTCTCGATCGAGGTGGTTCTAGATCTCAGATTCGTGGATCTTTCTCTAGTCGTCTTCTACATTTTCTGATCAAGCCGAAGTTCCTAAAGAAGAAGACGGATACAGATCCAGATCTGATAGTGTGTTTGTTTGTAATCACAACCAATATTTTTGTAGGAGTTTTAATTCTCCGAGACTTGTAGGAAGTTTGTCTTCCGAGTTTTTGTAGATCCATTTTGGGATCGAGATTTGTAGGAACGTGGTTCCGAGGTGTAGGATTGTTTTCAATCCGAGATAGTGGAGTAGCCGAGTCTAGTGATTTGCTAGATCGGTGAGGAAAGTGGACGTACCCAAGATTGGGGAACCACTATAAATCTCTTGTCGTCTGTGATTGCTTGATGTGCGTTGTGTTCAATTTTTAATTCCGCATTAGACACGCATTTCACCTATTCACCCCCCTCTAGGTGAATTAGGCTAACATCTTAGACCTCTCAATTGGTATCAGAGGCAGGTTGATCGTTAAAAGGTTAACACCTTGATCTTATCCTTCTAAGTTGTTTCTTGAAAAGTATCAAGCATGAGTAAGACCAAGGATTTTGCTAAACTCCCTATCTGCACCAAGAACAACTTTCCTATGTGGAAGGAAAGAGTAAAGTTCTTCATGGAAGCAGTAGATCCCCGGATCTTCATGATTGTTGAAGAAGGTCCCCACATTCCTATGACTGCATCCACCATAGATCCCACCAAGCAAGTTCCCAAGAAGCTGATGGATCTAGATAAGGATGAGATTGCACTTGTCTCTCTGGACAAGAAAGCCAAAAATATTATAGCAAGTGCAGTGGATGACTCAATGCTGCAAAATCTGATTCATTGCCAGTCTGCCAAGGAGATGTGGCAATCCCTTGTGACTCTAATGGAAGGTACAGAAGAAGTGAGGGATGATCGTAGATCCCTACTGAACCAAAAATATGAAGCCTTCAGGCAGGGTCATAAGGAAGCCATAGCTGACACTTTTGAGAACTTCTTCAAGATAGTAAATGGCCTAAGAGTTTATGGACGTGTCTTCACCAACGGGGAACTCAATGACAAATTCTTAAGATCCCTAACCAAGGAATGGGACAATAAGGTATGTGCCATTCGGGAGTTTGGAAGGTTAGCTGAGACGGACCCGCAGAATCTGTTCGGAAAGCTTATGTCTTACGAGCTGCAAATCAACTCAAGAAAAGCTGAAGAAGAGACAAGCAGGTCTGCATCCAAGGAGAAATCTGTCGCTCTAAAGGCAGATAGCTCAAGGAAGATAAAGGCTAGCTCTCCTGCCCCAGTTCCTGAGGCTGATGAAGAAGAATCATCTGAGCCTAGCTCATCTGGCTCAGAACTATCTGATGGAGAGTTCTCCCTACTCTCAAGGCAGTTCAAGAAATTCTTGAACAAGAAGAAGCAATGGAGAGGCAAGGATGCCTCATATAGAAGATCACGACATGACGGTGATCATCGGAAGAAAGGCTCAAGCAGCCATGACAGGTACAATTCTAAACAGAACAAACATATTTCAACTGACATCATTTGCTATTGTTGCAATAAGCCAGGTCACGTCATCGCCGATTGCCCTCACAAAAAGAAAGAGGGTGGAAGAAGAGAGGAAAAGAAATCCTCACACCATAAGAAGAGGACAGAGAAAAGCCTAGTAGCCAAGAAGAGCAAAACTCTCAGCGACTCTGACTCATCTGAGTCAAGTGAAGAAGAGGAAGCTTACTTTGGGCTCATGGCTCATTCAGATGATGAACAAGTCCCCCAGTTCACTGGGGAGGTAAAATCTCACACTCCTCTCTCTGACTCTGATGATGACAATGAGCAAGAGGGCTATTCCTCTGAAGATGAATCTGAGCTCATGAGTCAGTATAAGGAGTTACTCACCGCCTACGAAAAATGTCGTAGAGTAGTGAAAACTCAAGCCAAAGAGATAAAATCTCTACAGGCTAGTGAAAGCAGCTTGAGAGTAGAAGTCAATAAGACTAACTCTCTTCAAGAGAACTTCAATGCTGCTATGGAGGAATACAGTAAAGCTCTCAAGCACCTTGACTTTAAAGAGATAATCATCAAGGAATTGGAACAACAACTCGAGGCTGAAAAGAAGCTTGTAGAGAGCTTCTCTAAGCCTAAGACAGTTCTTCCAATCGTTGCTGAATTCTCTGCTAAGGCCAAGGGTGCTGGTTTAGGCCACATTGGCTCTTCTAGTAAATCCTCTAGAAGAAACAAGGCCAAGAGAAAGAATAAGGCTGCCCGAAAGACTCTAGCTGAAGAAAAAGGGAAAGCTCCCTTGGAACCTGTTGTGTTCAAGAAAGTTATCTTTCCCACGAACGAACTCGATTATGAGTCCACCTACGGACACTTTTCTAGGCCAATCCCTGAGAAGCCTAAGTCAAGATACCAAGGTTGGACTCGTCCTCGTAACTTTGGCGAGAGTGTCTTCAAGGCACCTTATGAGGAGATTCAGCTTCAAAGCTATGGACCTTATGCTCATGGTCATAACTTTAAGAAGACACCAAAAGTAAAACCCATTGTAGAAAAGCCTATGAAGGAGAAGACTTCATGTAACTGCAATCATCATGAAGCCTCTTCCTCCAAAAGTAAGGCTCCTGCTAGACCTTCATTCCAGAAAGTCAGGCAGGACTACCCAAGGCAAAGATACAACAGGTTCAACTGTTGGTGTTGTGGCAAAATTGGTCATTTTGCCAGTGATTGTTGGTTCAATCCTAATAATGCTGCTACCCCTAAAGTTAGCAACGTGAGAATGACCACTCATGAGGCTAATACTCGTAGGGGGAGTATTCTAACTCGAGACCAAGGACCCAAACTTGTTTGGGTTCCTAAGGCTAAATGATTGTAATTGCAGGTATGTCCAAAGGCCACCAAAATGCCAATCTGGTATTTGGACAGTGGATGTTCTCGGCATATGACCGGGACAAGGAGCCTACTACTGAACTACACCTCAGTCTGCAACGGACCAAAGGTCATCTTTGGAGGTTCAGATCGAGGAATCACTAAAGGCTATGGTATGATTTCTAACGGTAGCGTATCCTTCTCGGATGTAGCCTATGTTGAAGGATTGGAACACAATCTCATCAGCATAAGCCAACTATGCGACAAAGGATACGTAGTTGAATTTCATGCTGACAAGTGTTTGATAAAATCGGTTAACAATATGGAAACTATTTTATCAGGCACTCGAAGCAGAAATATTTTCTGTTTGAATTTTATTTGTATAGACTCTTCGACACCAGTGTGTCTTTTGGCAAAAAGTAGTGCATCTCTTGCTGACCAATGGCACAAGAGACTAGCACATATTAATTTCAAAACTATTAATAAATTATTCTCTCAAAACTTAGTGCGTGATGCACCCAAGGTCAAGTGCGTTACGGACAGTCCTTGTCACGCTTGTATCAAAGGCAAGCAAACAAGAAGTTCGTTTAAAAGCATAATAGGCAAGGATTCCAATAGAAGTTTACAGCTTCTTCATATGGACTTGTTTGGTCCACTGCAGGTTAGAAGTTTGGGAGGTAAGGAATATACGTTGGTTATTGTGGATGATTACTCGCGCTTTGCGTGGGTGTTCTTTCTGAAACACAAGTCAGATACCTTCGGTATTTTCACTAATTTTGTCAGGCAAATCCAGAATGAATACAACCGTTCCGTAGTCAAAATCAGAAGTGACAATGGAACGGAGTTCAAGTCTGGAGCCATGAAAGAATTTTGTGAAAGTCAAGGTATCTTTCATGAGTTTTCCTCTCCCCGCACACCACAGCAAAATGGAGTGGCTGAGAGAAGGAACAGAACACTCATAGAGGCTTGTCGGACCATGTTGAGTGATGCCTCACTTCCGGAGTATTTCTGGGCTGAAGCCGTCAACACCGCTTGTCACGTGCAAAATCGAGCACTCATCAACAAAGACCATGATAAGACTCCTTACGAACTTCTAAAAGGCAGGCAACCAACCATTTCATACTTTAGAATCTTTGGTTGTAAGTGCTTCGTACTTAACAATGGCAAGTATCACACTACAAAGTTTAGCGAGAAAAGCTTTGAAGGTATTTTTGTAGGTTATAGTAGCCATAGTAAGGCCTATAGAGTTTTCAATAGAAAAACTCTGGTTGTGGAAGAGTCGATACATCTTGTATTTGATGAGACGAGTCTGTTGCAAAGCAACTCGTCTAGTGTGCCTATTGTAGATGCAGGTACAAAGTTGAAAGAACTCAGCTTGGATGAACCTATTAAAGATAAAGATGAGACGTTCATCAAGATCCCCTCTACAACCACCTTTGGAGAGGGAGATGATCAAGATGAAGAAGACATCCCAGCTGAAGATATAACTCCAGTGGCTGAAGAGATCCCAGATGCAAGGACTTTAGAGTTCAGACACTTGAAGGATCATCCTGTTGACCAAATCATAGGAGATCCTCGGGATGGTGTCAGAACTCGTCGAGGTACAACTAACGAGAATTTACACTTAAGCTTTCTCTCACAGGTTGAACCAAAGAAATTTGAGGAAGCCAACTCCGACGCATCCTGGATTCTAGCCATGGAAGAAGAATTAAATCAGTTCAAAAGATGCAAAGTCTGGACACTTGTTCCTAGACCCAAGCATAAGAACGTCATCGGGACAAAATGGGTCTACCGGAACAAGATGGATGAAGACGGAACAATTATAAAGAATAAAGCCAGACTTGTCGCCAAGGGATATCGTCAAGAGGAAGGGATCGACTTCGACCAAACTTATGCTCCAGTAGCAAGACTGGAGGCAATCAGGTTATTTCTTGCCTACGCTGCACTGAAGGGCTTTACCGTCTATCAGATGGACGTAAAGTCCGCCTTCCTGAATGGTGACATAAAGGAAGAAGTGTATGTAGAGCAACCGCCAGGTTTTGTTGACTCAACCTTTCCTAACTATGTTTACTTATTGCAAAAAGCACTATATGGTCTTAAGCAAGCTCCTCGAGCTTGGTATGAGACGCTATCTACCTTTCTTCTTGAGAACAAGTTCACGAGAGGAAAGATAGATAAGACATTATTTCTTAGGGAAATAAAGGGCAAGATTTTGCTAGTGCAAATCTATGTCGATGACATTATTTTCGGCTCTACAGACAATAACCTCTGCAAGAAGTTTTCTAAACTTATGCAAGGGAAGTTTGAAATGAGCAGTATGGGAGAGCTGAAGTATTTCTTAGGGCTTCAAGTGAAACAATCTGAGGATGGAATTTTCATCTCTCAGACCAAGTTCACCAAAGAGCTGCTTAAGAAATTTGGAATGGAGAATGCAACCTCTATGAGGACTCCAATGGCCTCAGCTATGTCTCTGGACAAGGACGAGAAAGGGAAACCTTTTGATGAAACCAAGTACAGAAGCATAATTGGGTCCTTGCTCTACCTTACTGCAAGTAGGCCAGATATAATGTTCTCGACATGTGTATGTGCTAGATTTCAGGTGAACTCTAAGGAATCTCACTACATCGCTGCAAAGCGAATCTTGAGATACCTCAAAGGAACACCAAATCTTGGCTTATGGTACCCAAGAAGTAATGATAGTGAACTAATTGGATTTTCTGATGCAGATTTTGCAGGAAGCAAAGACGACAGGAAAAGCACCTCCGGGACTTGCCAATTCCTCGGAAGGAGACTCATTTCCTGGAGCAGTAAGAAGCAAAACTGTGTAGCCATCTCAACGGCTGAATCAGAGTACATTTCTGCAGGCAGCTGTTGTGCACAGCTGTTATGGATCAAGAATCAGTTTGAAGACTACAGCATGAAGTTCCAGAACATTCCCCTGTTCTGTGATTCTTCCAGCGCAATTGCAATAGCCAACAACCCAGTCTCCCACAGCAGGACCAAGCACATAGAGCTTCGCTATCATTTCATCCGGGAGCATGTGGAAAATGGAGATATAGATCTACAGTATGTCTCCACAGACAGGCAAGTTGCAGATATCTTCACCAAGCCGCTGGATGAGTCCAAGTTTTCATTCTTCAAAACTGAGCTTGGACTGCTTAACAAAGAAGACCAATGATGGACTCAGAAATTTAGAAGAGGTCAGAAATGTTGGATACTCTGAGGTACATTTTTTTTTAGTGAAAATTCCTTCAAGAAATTTGAGACTCGAGAATAGTTACATTTACACGAGTGAAATAGTGAATACTCGAGTAACAAGTCAAATATACTCGAGTAATCAAATCAATACTCGTGTATGCACTCTTTATACTCGAGTATGAAAAGTCTTCAGAATTTAATACTCGTGTATTGAACTTCATATACTCGAGTAATCAGATTGATACTCGAGTATGAATTTCTTATACTCGAGTATGGAAAAATCCGTCTAGACTTAATACTCGTGTATACTCAGTACATACTCGAGTATATGTTAAGGATTACTCGTGTATGCCGTAAACTTCTCTCGTGTAATCGGATTTCTCTGGAATTTTTCAAACTCTCTATTCGCACAACGAATTTGCCGCCTCATTCGGGTATGTTTTTATGTTTAATCATTTTTAGACCTAATTAGGATTAATTATATATATATATAAAACGAAAACGTCCATTCCACTTCTCATTCACTCGTGTATCCGCCGACCTATCGTCTTCCCGACTCTGTCTCGTCGCTCTTCCGTCGCCGCCGATTTCTCAGTTTCAGATGGCTCCTCCGTCGTCCAAGATCGGAATCGGCTCCGAACTAGTTCCAGATGGTATTGCAGACCTCTCAGATGACTTTCGCAACCTTCTCATTCTGTTCGACACCGCTGGATTGACCTACCTCCTCCAGACGCCGTGCAAGGCTATTATTCCCGCAGTGGAAGAGTTCTACAAAAACCTAAAGGTTAAACGAAATGGAAAAGTTCTAAAGACCAAGGTCAGAGGACTCAAAATCCGACTGGACAAAACCTCAATCTCTATTTTACTCCGGCTGCCCGTCGTTGAGGAAGAGGATGAACTCACAACCGAAGATTCTGACAGAACAGCCCTATACTGTGGGGTTGATCCCGAGTGTGATACTTTCAGCAGAGCAGATTGCAATAGAGAGGGAAAATTTCTGATTGATGTTATCTCCAAGGTCATACTCTGCAAGACCTACTCCATCCGAGAAATCTCTCACAACATGTTTGAGATCATGCAAGCCATCGTCTGCAGAAAGAAGTTCCAGTTTGGCATGATGCTACTGGACAAGATTCAGGGGAGCATCAAGCAACCCAGTTTTGCAAGGATTATCTCACTCATCCTCCATGAGATAGATCCTCAGGTTTTTGACCTTTCTAAAGGTACTCCTCTCCACCATATGAAGAAAGTCACCCTCGCCTCCATACATAGATATGAAATCAAGCTTCAAAATACTTCCCAAACCTCCAGACAGCAAGCTGTCATCAGGACCCCATCTCCTCCTCAACATCAAGTTGCTGACACTCTGGGTGCAGCAATTGAGGGGGAGCCTGCCTCTTCTCTACCTCAGAATCAGGTTTCTTCAGAATCAGTAATTCCAGAACAAGAAGAAATAAGAATTCCTACTCCTCCAATCTCTCCTCCTCCAGCAGATATTCAATCAGCAAATCCAGACTCAGAGATTCCAGCCTCAGCAGACCTTCTGTCTACAGCTGAAGATATCAACAAATTCATTGATGAGCTCAGCTCAGATGCCCCTCTCTTCCAGAATGACTCAGCTGCAAAGTCTCTAGTTCAGTCTGAAGTCCATACTCCAGTTCAGTCTCCTGCTAGAACCCCAGCTCCATCTCCTGCTAGAACCCCAGCTCCATCTCCTGCAAGAACTCCAGTCCAATCCCCAGTCCAATCTCCTGAGAGTGAGCCTAGCAAATCAGCTCATATTCTCCTGTCTGATGATGAGATGTCTCCAGATCCTGTGGAGGCACCTCTGAGGACTTTGGATTTCTCCATGCCCTCTCTCCTACCCTCAGAAGAAGATGTTGAAATAGAACCCTTCAAGAGAGCTGTCAGCTCAGTGGTGATCACAGAAATCCTTCCTTGGACTGCCCCTGCTCCTGCTCCTGCTGCTTCAGCTCCTGAACCATCCTCAGCTCCCTCCTCTTCAGATATAATAAGCAAGATTGAGCTTATGCTCAACGAACAGAGAGATTACTTTGATGCCTCTCTGCAATCAGTAACATCCAAGGTCTTTGCTCTTGAAATAGAGATGAGCAGAGGCTTTGCTGAGATTCAAGCAAATACTGATGAGTTAAAAAGGTTGTTCCAAATTGGAGGCAAAGCCATAGACCACACCATTACAAGCATAGGTGAGCTAAGAAACCAGGCTGAGACAGTAGCTCACAATCAGATCAAGCTAGATGAGAGAGCTGAAATGAATGTTGTGAAAGTATGTAATGAAGTGGGCACCTTCAAAGATGAAGCCATTGCAAAGCTAAACATAGATATCAGCAAGGGGAGAAAGTTGTAAAAGAACAAGTGGACAAACTACATGAGCAAGCTCAAATAGTTGTAAAAGAACAAGTTGAAACTCTCTCTAAACAGGCTCAAACTACAGTGGATGGAATTGTAAAGGAAATGAAAGCAGACATTCTCTCTCAACTTCAATCTGTAAAGTTTTATACCTGTGACACTGCTGTGTGGCTGCATAACATGAACTTCCCTAATGCCCAGCTCAACCCAACTATTATACCTCAGCACCTAAATCCTCTTGAAGAGCAACCCTCTGCAGATGCCCCTGTCCAAGCTACCATTCCAGAAAGTGGTGTGCCAGCCTTCTCTCCTAGACCTGAGGGTGATGTGACTGAGCCCCCTCTTACCTACTCTGACATGTGGCAAGATGATTTTCTTTCCAGTTCTCAAGGTCCATCTAAGAAGAAAAGAAAGTATGGTGAAGGTGCTTCTGCAAGTCGTTCTGAACCCAGAAGAGATCCAGCAATGGTTCACTCAGAGGTTTGGAGTCCAACCTCCAAATCCCTTATTCTTGATACCCTGAAATTAGTGATAGATCTTGGAGAAAACAGAGATCAGTTCTACAGTTATTCAGAATGGAAGGCCTATGAAGTATCCCAGATTAAAATCAGACTCCATGACAAAAACTGGGGACACAATAACCCTGCTGCTCCTCCCAGGCCCAGGACTTATTTCCCAAAGCCTTACAGCTACCTGGAGAGGCAAGAGCTCAAAAGGGAAAGGATGCACAAGGATGCTCCATCATGAGTGGATCTGAGAAAGTGGAATTGGACTATTTTGTTTATGTGCTTTAAAAACATTTCCTCATATATATATATTTAATTCTGATTATGGCCATATTTTGTCTATCCTGTTTTAATTAGGTTTATTCTCCTTGATATGCTTTTTGTTCTTTTACTCCTAAGTAATTCACCTTAGTATAGAGAGTGCTGACATCTACAAATAGGGGGAGATTGTTGGGGTTTGTCTCCACAATGCCTCAGATTTGTAGGAGGTCAGACCTTGAACTAAGATGAATTAAGGTGTATTTGATGCTGTGTTTAAGTTATATGTGTGCAGGTCCTTAATGCCAAGTGTAGACCAATGTCAGTCTATAATGGGTCACCAAACACAGGACCATACAATGTAATCCCTCATTGTGTGATCCAAAGTGTTGGCCCATGTATAGCCTCTCTATTGGGATACACTTCCTTCATGCACTTGGATTGATGGACAGAAGCATTGGAGCAAATTTCCTCATAGAATTTTTCTAAGTCCCTAATACTCGAGTAGTTAGTAAGACATACTCGAGTAGTTAGAGATACTCGAGTAGTCAGTTAGACTTACTCGAGTAAGGTCTTAATACTCGAGTAGTCTGTGTCTCATACTCGAGTAGTTAGTGAGATACTCGAGTAATCAGTTTGGCTTACTCGAGTAGGGTCTGAATACTCGTGTAGATATATCTATACTCGAGTAGTTAAGTTAGTCACTCGAGTAAGTTCTTTTCATACTCGAGTAAGTAACTTGATACTCGAGTAAATCATGTTTGATACTCGAGTAGATCTTTTTCTTCTCTTCTCTGCAAGTTCAAAGTACTGATACTCGAGTAAATACCCTGATACTCGAGTATGTGTTTTCTGATACTCGAGTAAATACCCTGATACTCGAGTAAGTGTTTTCTGATACTCGAGTATAACTTCTGATACTCGAGTAAGTTTTCTCTATACTCGAGTATATCTTCTGATACTCGAGTAAGTATGTTCATACTCGAGTAATTGATCTTTGATACTCGAGTAAATTCTTCCATACTCGAGTAATTGATCTTTGATACTCGAGTAAATTCTTCCATACTCGAGTAATTGACTCTGATACTCGTGTATGTAAACGTTTCTCAGGTATATTTTCTGATACTCGAGTTTAGCCTTTTGATACTCGAGTATATCGTCTTGATACTCGAGTATACTTTTCTATTACTCGAGTATACAATTCTGATACTCGAGTATACCATTTTTGATACTCGAGTAATTCATTCTTCTCTCCTGTATTTCTCTCTTTCTATACTCGAGTATACTACTTCTTGCTACTCGAGTAATCCATCTCTCCATACTCGTGTATATCCTCCATTACTCGAGTATCGCAGTCAACTTCTCCAGAATTTTTCTAAGTCCATTTTCATCATAAGTATTTTGAATCTGTCAATTCTGATTGGTCCACGTGTCATCATTAATCAATGTTATGACCGTTGGAACCCACCTATAAATAGGTCTTTTCAGAAATGACTTTTAAGCGTTATTACAGAAATATTCTTTTTAAGAAAGAGAAATTCCGTGAACCCTAATTTCACGCCGCCGCCATTGCCGTTCACGGAAGAAGAAGAAAAGTTTGGATCGCGACTTTCGTTTTCATCGATCTTTCCTCCAGCGATCCAGAAGAAAGAGAATCACTCGATCTTGCCGAGCCTTGAAGATTCCAGATCTACTTTCTCGATCGAGGTGGTTCTAGATCTCAGATTCGTGGATCTTTCTCTAGTCGTCTTCTACATTTTCTGATCAAGCCAAAGTTCCTAAAGAAGAAGACGGATACAGATCCAGATCTGATAGTGTGTTTGTTTGTAATCACAACCAATATTTTTGTAGGAGTTTTAATTCTCTGAGACTTGTAGGAAGTTTGTCTTCCGAGTTTTTGTAGATCCGTTTTGGGATCGAGATTTGTAGGAACGTGGTTCCGAGGTGTAGGATTGTTTTCAATCCGAGATAGTGGAGTAGCCGAGTCTAGTGATTTGCTAGATCGGTGAGGAAAGTGGACGTACCCAAGATTGGGGAACCACTATAAATCTCTTGTCGTCTGTGATTGCTTGATGTGCGTTGTGTTCAATTTTTAATTCCGCATTAGACACGCATTTCACCTATTCACCCCCCTCTAGGTGAATTAGGCTAACATCTTAGACCTCTCAGGTAGATTTCAGAAGCAAAGGAAGAAAATGTTGAGTGAGGCTAGCTCACTCAACGCCTTCAGACAAAAGGAAATTGGGCAAAGTATAAAGGCGTTGAGTGAAACATACTCACTCTATGCTCCCAACGCCAAGCATTCAGAAAGGGCTAAAAATTAAGCTAAGGCAAATGGCGTTAAGTGAAGCTTACTCACTCAACTCTCTCAATTCCAGGATGAAGATATTGTTCAATTAAGTCAACCAGAAAGCAAAACGAGATAGCTACTGCAATTTTAATCTACGACAACAAGGTCAGGACTGATTCCTGAAATAAAAGAGACAGAGGTTTCTGCAAGCTACCTCCAGAACAAGCCGGGATTCTTCTGAAGATATCTGTTAACGTGTTCTTGTGAAGTAGAGGTTAGGACAGACTCATTTTTATCCCAGGAAGACAGAGACAGTGAAATTTTTCTGGCATCTGATTGTTTTAACTCACTGCTATTTTCTGTAGGATCCAATCCTTGATCTGAGTGTAAGATTTCTGAGTGAATCCGAGTGTTGGCCTATATTATAAAGGCTAAGGTAGGATCTGTTGTTGATCTGAGTGTAGGATTTTTGTGTGAATCTAAGTGGTAGGCTTGAGTTATAAAGGCTGAGGTAGGATCCAGTTGGGATCTAAGAGGTAGGGTATAGTGCCTGAGTTGTAGGTCTTGAAGAAGACTGAGTTATCCTGAGATCGTGTTGTAAACTCCTTGGATCGTATTGTAAGCTCCTACGCGACTATATAGCTAAGTACAACCCAATGTCAGGTTACACTGAGTAATGAAACACAGGACTATACCATGCAATCCTTCATTTTATAGTCCAATGTGTCAACTCACGTGTAATCTCTCTATTGGGGTGTACTTCTTATTCAAGTACACTAGGAAAATCAAGGAAGGAGAAATTGCTACATTCAGAAGAACACAATTTTTCTCTAAGTAAAATTCATCGAGTATAGTAGTGAATACTCATCGAATTCGTTGAGTATACTCATAAATACTCATCTAATTCATTGTGTATACTTACTAGCACTCAATTAAATTGTCATATTTACTTAGGGAAGAATTTTTGAGTTCTTGGAAATCAGTTAAGTAAATATTGTCGAGTATCTTCCTGTATACTCGTCGAATTCATCGAGTATCTCTTCAAGAGACCGTTGAGTTATCTGTTGGATATATCTTGAATCGTCTAAGTTATTTTCGTCGAATTTCGAAGCAGTTCGACGAGTATACCTGTATATACTCGTCGATACTCAATGAATTATACTTAGTGTTTATTTTTTCTATTTTCAAATTTTAGACTCGAATCGTCCAGACTGCCTTGTACAGTAACTCGCGGATTTCTCGGTATGGATGAAATCTTCTATCCGTTAGAGAAGATAAGTTCCTATAAATAACTAGGGTGGATGTTGAGAAACCCTATTCGTGCATTTCCAAGTTCAAACCGAGAAATTCCAAGAAAATCTTATGTCAGCCATCTTCTCATTTTTCACGATACTCTCAGCCCAAAAAGACATGACGCATGATTCGTTCATCATCATTCATGTCGACTAGATCCATGATCTCTGAAGGTTCTCATACTACTAAGATCTTGTAGATCTGTGTGTTCAGAACAAGACCTTAAATATTTTAGATTCTCTTTCTCATCAATATTTTAAAGTTCAATATTTCATAGGAAAGGAAGACTGAAGATTTTAGATCTGAAGAAGATTATTTTTAATCTTTGTTTGTGTAAATCTTTTATACTACTGTAGGAGGTTTTGCCTCCAAATTGTAGATCTTTATTTTAGGATCGAGTTATAGGAGAGGTTGTTCTCCGAGTTGTAGGAGAGGTTGTTCTCCGAGTGGTAGGAGAGTTTTCTTCGAGTTATAGGATTTGAGGCTCAGATGTGTAAGATTGTTTTAAATCTAAGATAAAAGTGAAGTAGTCGAATCTAGCCCTTCGCGGTAGATAGGCGAGGCGGGAAGCGGACGTACCCAACTTGGGGAACCACTACAAATTCTCTGTTTGTCTGAGTGCTTATTTTTATACAATTTGTATTCCTCTTTAAGACACAGAACTCACATATTTACCCCCCTCTAGGTGATTTAGGTTGACTGCTAGACACTTTCACCATCAATCCCCTTAGTCATAGAAGTGAGCTTTTGAGCATTTTGTTGTAGCCCTTCGGGCAAATTCTGTACTCTGATATTTACAGGAGCTTGTGTAGCTTCCTGATTGTGGTAATATTCTGGACATTAACTTTTTGTGGATTATGAATTCTGTGTTCTTCTATTATTATTGGGTTGGCACTGTCATATCAAAAATTAGCCGGCAGAATAAGCGACTTTTGGTACAGATTAGCCTGTGTGCTGATGCTACCAAAAGGCAGTTGTTCTGTGCCTAAGACTCCCCTCGACTGTGTCTTGTGTTTCGGGAGGGGGATTTTACAGGTCGCACGTGCACAACCTGCATGCATTGTGTACACGAATGCAATGCGCGGAGCAGGACACCACCAAGAACATCGTACACGCAGGACAGGGCGAGCCCACACACACGGTGCCCCAATGCTTGTGCGGTCGGAGTGTACCAATGCATTTCATCCATACGGGGTGCACCCATACGCTGTGTGTGTGCGAGGGTTTCACCTGCACTCTATGCATGGGGTTCCATAACATACAACAAGTGTGCATAGGTCGTGCTTATGAGCTTTGCGTATGTGCGGGGCATGTCGGCGTGCGTCATGCATGCACGCATACGTGTCGATCCCGTGTTACCTCTCGTGCAACAAGCACCCGTATGTTACTTGTGTATGCAATATATTATTTTACATGTATATCTATACATGTCTCCCCTAGGATTGGAGTGTGGGTAGTCCAAGTGCCATACATTCTATTTTCCCCTTGCGGGCTTTGACGGTGCTTAGGGTCGTCCTTTACTCACATTCTAGTTTATTCATTTGCCTCTCTATTGTATGTCCCAGCTTAGGTTTCTTGGTGCTTTTTCCAAGGTCATCCTATGTTGATGCACTCACTCTTATTACGAATCAAGTTTACTTATATAGGGGCGCTTCCACATTCTCTCCAATCTTGAGATCAGCATTCCAAATGATGAGCAATGGGTGTAGAATGCCCTCCTGGGGTGTACGATACTGTGTGAGTCATCGTTGAGGGTCGGGATCTGGCTGCCACCATGTGACAAGGTCATAGAGATCTTGAAACATTACGAATTTCTTGCGTCGCAATTCACTCCTCTTACCGTAACTCGCATCAAGGGTCTCATAGCCTTCTTCCAGGAGATTGGGTCGGGATTCTCATTAGACTCTTTAGAGATTTGTGCGATGTTCACGCTGATAGCGTGGGTCATTTTAAAGCACACAACAATAAGACTTGATTGGTGTTCGAGACCCGAGTTTTTTGACATCATGGGAATATGGTGTAAGGATCTATCCGAAACTACTGTGAGGGGCCTGAGTTGTTGAGCTCTGTCATCGTCCCTTTAGGTTGTGGTTGGAAGAGGAAGCTATTCTGTTGGTACCCTAGTTTGATTTGAGTTTAGTCTTCTCCTTTTGTCCCTTGACCCAAGAAATATCTATGGTCAATGGTTAGTGGTCTAGCTGTAGAGTCCCCGCTTTTCCAGATGAAGAATTTGGTTAAGTAGTTTTTCGTTCGACTATGGTCGAACGCCGCTCGACTATCATCGACTAACTGTTCGACGATCGTCTATCAGTTGTTCGACTTTCAGTCTGCGTTGATAGTTCGACTATCTGTTGATAGTTCGACTATCTGTGTGCTGTGATAGTTCGACTATCTGTTGATAGGTCGACTATCTGCTTTCTTCTGATAGTTCGACTATCTGTTGATAGGTCGACTATCTGTTTTCCCTTGGTAGTTCGACTATCTGCTTTGATAGTTCAACTATCTGATAGCTCGACTATCTGTTGATAGTTCGACTATCTGTTGATAGTTCGACTATCTGTCGTTCCCTGATAGCTCGACTATCTGTTGATAGTTCGATTATCTGTCGTTTTTTGATAGGTCGACTATCTGCTTGATAGCTCGACTATCTGTTTTCCCTGGGTAGTTCGACTATCTGCTTGATAGTTCGACTATCTATTTTCCCTGGGTAGTTCGACTATCTGTTGATAGTTCGACTATCTGTTCTGCGTTGATAGTTCGACTATCTGTTGATTGGTCGACTATCGGTTTTGCTTTGATAGTTCGACTATCTGCTGATAGGTCGACTATCTGATAGCTCGACTATCTTCTGATAGTTCGACTATCTGTTGTGATAGTTCGACTATCTCCTTTGATAGTTCGACTATCTGGATCGTTCGACTATCTGCCCGATAGGTCGACGATCTCCGTGCGTCGGTCGACGATCTCCGAAGGTCGTTCGACGTTTTCTGTCTGCCTTTTTTATTTTGTATTTATTTATTCTATTTAATTAATTAATACATTATCTGGCATTTTATTTCAGTTGATAATATTTCCAAGCAATATCTGCTCCATCCCTTTTGCCTGAGTCAAATCTTTTCAGATAAAGTTGTTTGTCCTATTAGCTGACATTGTATTTTACTTTATCTGCTGTCAGTCCTTTATAGCCTTTAGACTAAAAAGTCTTTCTTCTGCTATAAAGAGTTTGTTTCTGATGTGACTTTATTTAGTACTTTATTATCAGATTGCTTCCTGCAGCTTCTTCGAAAGAGGTTTATTCCTTTTATAGAATGTTTTTGCTGCAGAGATTGTTTGTCTTTTTGATATTTGCAGCCCAGGTCTCAAGTTTCAGAAGAAGACAAACAATTCAAATTGAAGAGAGCCGTTGCTTGTTGCTGCTATAAAAGGAATCCTTTGGAGAAGGATTTCAGCTAGCTAACCAGTTATTCATTTAAGCATTCAAGATTTCATCAAGACCAAGTTCACTGCTCTCAGCAATACTCATCTAACTGAGAAGTGTTAAGCTCTTCTGCTCTTCTTCAACCTGAGTTCTCCTGCTTCCAGGAAGTTCAGACTCAGAGTTCTTTTGAAGAAGAAGAAGAAGAAGATAGCTGCTAGAAGATTTCCATTTTATATTTTGTTTATCTTCTTGTAGTTTTTCCTTCAGTTTTTACTGAAGAGTTTCTGCACTGAAGCAAGACTTCACCTGGACATTCTTTGAGCCAGGGGGAGCCTTGATTCCTTGAGCTTTCTAGCTCAGTGCAAGTCTTTGTGCTTCTCTAATCTTTTGTAAAATAGAGAAGACATCTTAACCTTCTTTCCCCCTCCTATACAGGGTTATTACTCCCTTCAAAAGTATCCCTTGGTGGCAGGGCACCTGATCAAATACCTGTGTTCGGTTTTTAGACACCTGATCAAAAGTCTAAAGGGTTTCTGGATCTACCTGAAGCAGATCCTGTTGGTGGCAGGGCACCTGATCAAAAACCTGAGTGGATTCCTACCTTGTTGGTAGAAGAGTGGACGTACCCAAGTTGTTTGGGGAACCACTATAAATTCCTTGTGTCGTCTGGATTGCCTTGTTTTATTCCTGCATTGTGGCTGTGATTAGATATAACTAGGTTTGCTAGTTGCTGATTAGGATTTCCAAGCCTTAACTGTAATTACAGTTAACTTGAGTTTGTGCACAACACTTGTGTTAGGCTTTAGGGTTATTTCTATATCTATAATCTTTTCCTTCCGCATTTCACTCCAAGGGAGTTGGGTAGACTATTAAGTTTTGTCTAGTGCAAAATTTGATAACTCTATTCACCCCCCCTCTAGAGTAGTATCTATCCCTTCACTTTCAATTGGTATCAGAGGGAGGTTGTCTGACTGAATAGGCTAACACCTAAGTCACAAGATCCTGATAGATACCAAAGCTTATAGATATTCACTATCATGGCCCAGTCCAAGGATTATTCTAGCACCAGACCTCCAGCATGCAACTTAGCTAAGTTTGGCATCTGGAAGGCAAGGATAAAATTATATATGAATTCTATTGATGAAAGCATCTTTGCTTCTATTTTGTCAGGACCCCCAAGAGCACCTGCTGCTGCCACTGCCACATCATCAACTGATATGAGTGCAGTGCCTCCTCCAGATTACAATGATGAGTACAAGAAGGCAAAGATAGCAGATGCAAAGGCGATGAACATTCTGGCTCAGACAATGTCTGATGAGGTATTCCAGAAGGTAGCTGACTGCTCTTCACCAAAAGCTATGTGGGATACACTGAACCAGATTGTAGCTGGTTCAGCAGATGAAAGGAAGGACAGAAGGTCCAACCTTATCTCACAATATGAAAACTTCAAGAAAACTGATGCTGAATCAATTGAAGCCATGTACACCAGGCTCAGCTCAATCATCAATGAGCTGAGGACCCTTGACAAGGACATATCATTGACAGAGGTCAATGATAAGATTCTTATGTGCTTCCCTAGCACATGAGATCTAAGGATCTGGCCCATCAAGGAATCCAGAAGCACCACAGAGATCTCCACTGAAGCTCTTCTCGGCAAACTCAAATCTTTTGAGCAAGTGCTGAAGACAAGGGAAGCAGAAGCAGAAGCAAAGACCCCTACTCCAACAAGAAAAGAGCAATCTCTAGCTCTTAAGGCTGCTGATGCTTCTGAAGGCAGCCAATCAAATGAGGAACTAATGGCATTATTTGCCAAGAGGTTTCTCAAGATGGGGAGAAAGGAATTCAGAAAGTAGTCTTCACGCTATGAAGACAAACCAAGGTATGACCGTTCTCCTACTAAAGAAATTATCTGCTATAGTTGCAGGAAGCCTGGACACATCTTACCAGATTGTCCAGAGGAGAAGAACAAAGATAAGAGGAAAGAAAAGGAGCAGCACAGGAAGCACTCCAAGCCATCCTCCTACAAGAACAAGAAGAAGAAGAGAGGTTTCATTGCTGAAACCTGGAGTGATTCTGATGAAGAATCTTCCTCCTCTAGCTCCAGTGAGGATGAGGAAGAGAAGAAGGCAAAGGAGGTTTGCCTGATGGCAATAGATGCCTGCAGCAATCACTCAGCTGCAGAGAGTTCAGATTCAGAAGAAGAAATGCCAACAGAAGATGAGGTACTATCTTCTTATGACTTCACTTCTGAAGAATTTAAATTAGATTTTAAATCCTTATGCTTAGACTTAATTAGTTCAGAAAAGGAAATAAAAGAACTTAGAAATAAGTTAGCTGACTCAGAATTAATTGCTACAGAAAATATTAGGTTAAAGGAAGATCTCACTACTTGTAGTGAAGAAATTAAATTTCTTAAAATAGAGTTAGCTAAGTCTAAAAGGTTAGAGGAATCTCTAAATGGTAGAAGCCTTAAGCTGTTAGAGATAACCAGCATGACTAACACTAGGTCAGGCAATAACAAACTAGGCTTAGGAGCTTCTCCCAGTGAACCCCCAGTTATTCTTAAAAATAATCTTTCAACTCCAGTGAACTTCATTTCAGCTAGTGGAATGAAGAACACTGAGCAAGTAAACCAAGTTAATAAAACTTTAAATAAAGCTAAGAGAGAAAAGAGGAAGAAATTTATTAAAGAAATGCAAAGAGCGTCGAACGCTGCTCGACGATCGGAAGCTCAATAGTCGAACGAAGCTCGACGATCTGAGCGCCCATCGTCGAACGTCGATCGACGTTTTCAATATGACTTTCAAAATCATAATCAAACTCGTAGAAACCTAAATGAAAATAGAAACCCTAGGTTTGTTGACCGATCATCTGTATGGAGAATCCCACCTAGGAGATCTCACCCATTAGGTTATCACCCTCAGCCTGCATTTTCATTTATTTCTAGCTTTTCTTATGTGAAAAACAAGGGACCCAAGGTTACCTGGGTCCACACTGTCTAAATAAATGTCTTGCAGGTGAAGGCCTATCCAATCACTCAAAATAAGTGGTATTTGGATAGTGGATGCTCCAAGCATATGACAGGAAATAAAAATCATCTGTCAAAATTCAAAGCTAAGCTTGGCCCAAAGGTTATCTTTGGAGATTCAAGCTGTGGTCAGACAGAAGGCTATGGCAGGATCACAATTGGAGATGTTACTTTCAAGAGAGTGGCATATGTGACTGGACTGAAGCACAATTTGATCTCAGTCAGCCAGCTATGTGATGCTGGCTACCAGGTTTCATTTTCTAACTCTTCTTGCAATATTACTTTAAATAATAATGTTGTTTTAGTAGGCATTAGAATAGGTAATATTTATTTAGTAGATTTCAATTCAACTCACTCTGAAATCTGTTTATTTAATGAAGTAACAATTAATAATAATTCTTTGTGGCATAAGAGGCTTAGTCATGTTAACCTTAAAAATATATCTAGGTTTTCTAAACACAACCTTGTTAGAGGTTTACCTTCTTGCCCCTACAAGAAGGAGAGCCTTGCAAGGCTTGTCAGCTAGGCAAGCAAACCAAGAATACTTTTAAATCTGTAAATAAAAGTGATTCTCCTAGAATCCTGTATCTATTACATTTGGACCTATTTGGCCCAATAAATGTACAGAGTTTAGGAGGGAAGTATTACACCTTAGTAATTGTAGATGACTTCTCTAGGTTCAGTTGGGTTTTCTTTTTGAGAACTAAGGCTGATAACTTCAAAGCCCTTACAGACTTTCTATTATGTGTGCAGACTGAGTACTCTACTCATGTGGGCTTGATCAGAAGTGAACATGGTACTGAGTTTGACTCTTTTCTCATGCAAGAATTCTGTGAGAGAGAAGGTATCAAACATAGCTTCTCAGCTCCTAGAACTCCCCAACAAAATGGGGTAGTTGAAAGGAAGAACAGAACACTCATTGAAGCTGCTAGCACATTGTTGGCAGATGCTAATATGTCTCTCTCCTATTGGGCAGAAGCTATTAGTACAGCCAATTATGTCTTGAATAGAAGTTTGATACACAAGCTTAAGTGTAAAACTGCTTATGAGTTGCTTAAAGGAAAGAAACCTAAAATTAATTATTTTAGAGTATTTGGTTGTGTAGTGTATATTCATAATAACAATAAAGAATATCTTAGAAAATTTGAAGCAAAAGCTTCAATGGAAATTATGCTTGGATATTCCCAAGTAAGCAAAGCTTATAGGGTTTATAACAAATCAACCTGTAAAATTGAAGAATCTGTGCATGTATCTTTTGATGAGTCTCAGATGTTTTACAAGGAGAAGGAAAATTCTCCTTCCTCCAGTTCATTGCAGGTACCTGATGCTACTCAAGAAATTCTTCAACTATCAACTCTTCAGATCACTGAATCAGACAGTGATGAAGACATTGCAGAAGCTGTTGTTGTACCACCAACAGTAGATCAAATTCCTCCTGAGGAATTAATCCCAACTGTTGCTGAAGATCACATCCCACCTGCTGATATTGTCACACTTAGAGATCACCCCACATCTCAAGTGATTGGAGACATATCAGCTGGTGTGCAAACAAGACACCAGTTAAGACAGGATATGATGCACGCTTGTTTCCTCTCACAGGTTGAGCCCCTCAACTTTAAAGATGCTGAGCTAGATCCCCACTAGATCATTGCTATGCAAGAGGAACTCAATCAGTTTGAGAGATGTAAAGTTTGGACTTTGGTTCCACGACCTAAAGGCCAACTGATCATAGGCACCAAGTGGGTGTATAGAAACAAGTTGGATGCAAATGGAATTATTGTAAGGAATAAAGCAAGGCTTGTAGCTCAGGGCTACAGACAGGAGGAAGGTATAGATTATGACCAAACCTTTGCTCCTATTGCAAGGCTAGAAGCAATAAGGATCTTCTTGGCCTATACAGCCTACATGAAGTTTAAGGTCTTTCAAATGGATGTCAAAAGTGCATTCCTAAATGGTGAGCTTAAGGAAGAGGTGTTTGTTGAACAACCACCAGGGTTTGTTTCTTCAACTCAGCCCTCTCATGTGTTCAAGTTGCAGAAAGCTCTTTATGGACTAAAACAAGCCCCCAGAGCCTGGTATGAGACTCTAGCTAGTTTCCTTTTAGAGCACAACTTTACTAGGGGAGTAGTTGATAGAACCCTTTTCGTCAAGCATCACAAGGACACAATCCTATTAGTTCAAGTGTATGTGGATGATATTATATTTGGCTCTACTGATCCCAAACTTTGCAAAAGGTTCTCTGACCTGATGTACTCTAAGTTTGAGATGAGTAGTATGGGTGTGCTGTCTTACTTTCTTGGTCTCCAAGTTAAGCAAGATGCTGATGGTATCTTCATCTCCCAATCCAAATATGCCAAGGAATTGGTAAAGAAATTTGGGATGGTTGATGCTTCAGCAATGCATACACCTATGGCTACTAATGTAGTTATTGATTCTGATGATCACGGCAAGCCAGTTGATCAAAAGAATTATAGGGCCATTGTTGGTTCCCTATTATATTTAACTGCAAGTAGGCCTGATATAATGTTTGCTACATGCCTTTGTGCTAGATTCCAGGTCAACCCCAAGGAATCTCATCTGATTCTTCTAAAGAGAATCTTGAGATACCTGAAGGGATGTCCAAATCTAGGACTTTGGTGCCCAGCAGAATCAGAATTTGAGTTAATTGGATACTCTGATTCTGACTATGCTGGTTGCAGAGTTGACAGGAAGAGCACCTCAAGAACTTGTCAGTTCCTGGGAGAGAGATTGGTCTCTTGGTTCTGTAAGAAGCAGGCTTCTGTCTCAACTTCAACTGCAGAGGCTGAATATATAGCAGCTGCTAGTTGTTGTTCACAGATCCTGTGGATTCAAAACCAGCTTGTGGATTATGGTTACTCACACAAGAACACCAAAATCATGTGTGACAGTACCAGTGCTATCTCCATTGCACAAAATCCAGTGCACCACTCTAGAACGAAGCACATTGAGATTCGACACCATTTCCTGAGAGATTGTGTGGAAAAGAACAAGATTTGTCTTGAGTTCATATCCACTAAGTTTCAGAGAGGTGATATATTCACCGAGCCCTTAGATGAACAGAAGCATCTGTTCTTTTTAGTTCAACTAGGCATGATCAATGGACGAGACTAAGTGTGACTATATCTGCCAATGTTGAAACCTGCTTGAAGATCGTCGAACGATGATCGAAGATCGTCGAACGGATCAAGCCTATCGTCGACCTCTGGTTAATGATAGCTTATCTGTTTGAAGATCGTCGACCGGCGTTCGAAGATTGTCGAACAGGTCGAGCTTATCGTCGATCTCTGGATGACGACAGCTTGTTGTTTGAGAAGCCAGAAATAGTCGAACGATTGATCGACTACTCTGCTTCTGGACCGATCGTCGAACGGCCGTTCGACCATCGGGTCAAGTATCTTTTTAATAGATCGACTATCTCCAGTCTAATATAAAGCCGATAGTCAACCTAGGTTAAAAGATCTTTTGTTTTATCGTCGACGGAGCGTGACTTTTCGCATTCTGTCTTCCCGCTTGTGATTTTCTGCCGCTTCGTCTCCCTCGTCGTCTTCCGTCTTCTCCAGCTCCTTCAATGGCGATTTCTCCAGCAGTGCTAGCTGTTGTAAAGTTCGATGCAGGTTTCAGCGTCGATTTTGACGCATTCAGTTGCTGCGAAGCAGGGATTGTGGAAATTCTTCAGTTATGCCGAGATCAAGGTCTAGAAAGAATAATGTCTACAAGGATAAAGTTAAATGCTCCCGAGATTAAGGAATGGGCTTTCACTTCGTCCTCCTCTGACGATTCGATGACTGGCACTATTGGCGGAGAAGAGGTAACTTTGACTCCCGCCATTCTGTCTGATGTATTTGGCTTGATAAATGGTGAAGAAGAATATGAGCAAGATGCTCAAGAGTTTGGAAGAATGCTTACTGAGCTGGGACATGCCAAAGGCATTCCCTCCAAGCTGCTCAAGGTCAATTTCCCATTTAAGATTAAATTTCTTGCTGAGATAGTTGGAAAAGTGCTCCTTGGGAAGCACTCTGCTCATGACAACATTACAAGGCAATAATTTGCACTGATGTGTGCAATTGTTAATCAGAAAAGGATTGATTGGGCAGGAGTAATGTTCGATCTGATAAGGAAAAAGAACAGTAAGAAAGAGGTTACCCTAGGCAGGGTTATTGGAATTTTTCTGAAAGAGAAGTATCCCCAGCTGCTGATTTCAACTGCTACAACAATTAATGCCAGCAAGAAGATGGACCCGAATTTGTTCTCCAAGTGGAAGAGGACGTTTGTGAAGCCCGCTCTCACAGGGGTTGCTCCAGCGACATCCGAGAACACAAGGACTGATTCAGTCACTCCTCACCCTCAAGTAGCTGGTTCAGCTCATCCTTCTCTTTCATCATCTTCTTCTGCATTACCATCAACTTCTACTGAAGTAGTTCCATCCTCTTCAGTTCCGTCTACCTCAGTTGAAGTTCCATCAACTTCAGCTGAAGTACGACTTCCTGCTTCTCCTGTTCGAGATACAACCACGGTTGTTATCCCTTCTCCTCCTGCATCTCCTATTCCTTCTCATCTGGCTAGGATATCTGATCCTAGTTTTGATTTGTTAGGCTCTGAGAGGACTCCAACCCCTCATCAGTCTCCTGTTCATTCTCCAAATCATTCTCCATCTCTTGTTCGTTCTCCAGTTCAACAGGAATACATTCCTCCTGCTGATCTTCCATCATCTGCAGTTCCCCCTCATTCTTTTGAAGTCACCCCAGCATTCATATCCAGCATTTTGGATTTGATTACCCCTTCAATCAAAATCATGATTGAAGAGGCAATTGCTCCACTTGCCTCCTCTATTGCTACTTTGACTGCTACCATCCAATCCCTCTCTAAATCTGCTGAGCCCTCTTCTTCCAGGGGCCTGGTTTCAGTTTCCACTGAAATCAGGCAGGGGGAGATGTTCTATGAAGATGTCTCAGAGCTTCCAGCCTCAGAGCTTCCAGCCTCCTCCCTTCCAGCAGATCTTCCAGCGGTGACAGATGTAGTAATGACAGTTTAAGAAGAGACTGCTCCAGCTCAAGATGAATCAGTTTCAGTGTTATCTGACAAAGAAATATCTGATGCAGTTATGTTATCTGAATTTGCTGTAAAAGTTTGTTTAGAAGATCTCACCACTCCCTTGGTTGCCCGTTTCCTAGAAGGCATTATTACATCCTATCTAGATGAATCCTGGGAGTTGGTAAAGTATGAAGGTAATTCACTCATCCGTTTTATTGACGAGTCAATTGATTTGCTAGCTTGTGAATACCTAGAAGGAATGCTTTTAGCTTATTTAGCAGATTTGTGTTCATGAATCTACAGATTATATTAAAGAAGATATAACTGCTCAAATAGAAGTAGTTGTTCGAGAATCTATTGCAGATGCTTTAGTTGTTCAAAAAGATATAGAAGATGTGTCTGAAAATCAAGATGAAATCAAAGATGACACCCCTGTACTGAGTTTGGAAGAAGAAAAAGCTAGAGCTGCTTGGCAATTAAGAGTACAATCTATGTTGGAAGAAAAAGAAAAGGATTTACAAGTTGAAAAATCAACTGTTTGGGATGATTCCCCAGGACTTGACCTGGATTCCCTTCTGGCTCAGGATGCCATAGAAGAAGAAAAGGAGAAAGCTGCTTTAAAGGAAAAGGCTGTTTCTGAAGCCTATGACCCATATGACAATCCTCCATCATCTCACTCTGAAGATGAAGATGATTCAGATTTATCTGAGAATTCAAAGAAAAAGAAAGCTGCACAGAAGAAAAGAAAAGTTGTTGCTCCTCCTCCTCTCAATCGTGATAATGACACTCCATATTATATTCGGAAAGGAATTGACCCCAAGTCAAAAGAGTTTCAACATTGGATGTGGTTCTCCAAGAACCAGCAAAAAGAGAGAAAGAGATCTAAGAGATATGATAGTCCTACCCCCAGATGGAATTCCAGAGGTCCTCCTCCTCCACCTCCCAGTGCAGGAGCCTCTAGCAACCTTTCTGCTAATCCTTCTACTCCGTCAGCAAAATCTGCTCCCTCTCAGCACCTTTCAAGGAAAAGCTCTCAAAGCCACCAAGGGATATCTCATTCTGGTTCTCAAAGGCATGTTACTGAAGTTAAAGAACAAGTAAAGGAGGTTGTGTATCAGAAGCCAACATTTTCACCTCCTCCTTCTCCTAAGAAAAAGATCTCTTCTGGTATTCCAGTTCATGTTGCTAAGGATGCTGTAAAAGGTAAAAGAACCATTTTCTCTGAAAAATCTAGCAAAAAGTTTGCTGAGTTTGCTCCTCCATCGTCTCTGGTTATTCAAGAAGTAAAAGACACAGCTGAAAGTTTATTAGATTTATCAGTTAAGTTTAAAGCTGTGAAGCCTATAGATACATCTTCTGAAAATGTGTATGAAAGCCAAGAACTAGATCCTGATTACAGGATGGCTAGATTTCTTGAGATTGTTGGCTCAGCTCAAATTCAGAAAGCTAAGACTGAAGGAAAGGACTCTACAGGATTAACAACAATGTCAAAGTTCAGAATGAAGGAACTCAATAAAATCCAGGTTAGTCCTGATGTATTTGATCCTTCTAAATATATGGAAAAACATCCAGAAGCAGTTGTTCAAAGGGCTGCAGAACTGAAGATTATTGGTGTGCAAGACTTGAAGATGTCTAAGAAAGAGGCCATTGATCCTTTGCGGAAAGTTTCTTTTGTTCCTAGCTCTTCTGACCCTAAGCCAGACTCTGTAGATCCTTAGTTTTGTTTGACTGGTGTTATTTATCTGTTTGATAATTGCCTGTTAATTGTTTATCTATTTCCTGTATTAATTTTATTGCTCTATAGCTAGTTCTATGTTTTAGTTTTTGAGAGACTTAACTCAAATAGGGGGAGATTGTTGGTACCCTAGTTTGATTTGAGTTTAGTCTTCTCCTTTTGTCCCTTGACCAAAGAAATATCTATGGTCAATGGTTAGTGGTCCAGCTGTAGAGTCCCCGCTTTTCCAGATGAAGAATTTGGTTAAGTAGTTTTTCGTTCGACTATGGTCGAACACCGCTCGACTATCGTCGACTAACTGTTCGACGATCGTCTATCAGTTGTTCGACTTTCAGTCTGCGTTGATAGTTCGACTATCTGTTGATAGTTCGACTATCTGTGTGCTGTGATAGTTCGACTATCTATTCATAGGTCGACTATCTGCTTTCTTCTGATAGTTTGACTATCTGTTGATAGGTCGACTATCTGTTTTCCCTTGGTAGTTCGACTATCTGCTTTGATAGTTCAACTATCTGATAGCTCGACTATCTGTTGATAGTTCGACTATCTGTCGTTCCCTGATAGCTCGACTATCTGTTGATAGTTCGACTATCTGTCGTTTTTTGATAGGTCGACTATCTGCTTGATAGCTCGACTATCTGTTTTCCCTGGGTAGTTCGACTATCTGCTTGATAGTTCGACTATCTGTTTTCCCTGGGTAGTTCGACTATCTGTTGATAGTTCGACTATCTGTTCTGCGTTGATAGTTCAACTATCTGTTGATAGGTTGACTATCGGTTTTGCTTTGATAGTTCGACTATCTGCTGATAGGTCGACTATCTGATAGCTCGACTATCTTCTGATAGTTCGACTATCTGTTGTGATAGTTCGACTATCTCCTTTGATAGTTCGACTATCTGGATCGTTCGACTATCTGCTCGATAGGTCGATGATCTCCGTGCGTCGGTCGACGATCTCCGAAGGTTGTTCGACGTTTTCTGTTTGCCTTTTTTATTTTTTATTTATTTATTCTATTTAATTAATTAATACATTATCTGGCATTTTATTTCAGTTGATAATATTTCCAGGCAATATCTGCTCCATCCCTTTTGCCTGAGTCAAATCTTTTCAGATAAAGTTGTTTGTCCTATTAGCTGACATTATATTTTACTTTATCTGCTGTCAGTCCTTTATAGCCGTTAGACTGAAAAGTCTTTCTTCTGCTATAAAGAGTTTGTTTCTGATGTGACTTTATTTAGTACTTTATTATCAGATTGCTTCCTGCAGCTTCTTCGAAAGAGGTTTATTCCTTTTATAGAATGTTTTTGCTGCAGAGATTGTTTGTCTTTTTGATATTTGCAGCCCAGGTCTCAAGTTTCAGAAGAAGACAAACAATTCAAATTGAAGAGAGCCGTTGCTTGTTGCTGCTATAAAAGGAATACTTTGGAGAAGGATTTCAGCTAGCTAACCAGTTATTCATTTAAGCATTCAAGCTTTCATCAAAACCAAGTTCACTGCTCTCAGCAATACTCATCTAACTGAGAAGTGTTAAGCTCTTCTGCTCTTCTTCAACCTGAGTTCTCCTACTTCCAGGAAGTTCAGACTCAGAGTTCTTTTGAAGAAGAAGAAGAAGAAGATAGCTGCTAGAAGATTTCCATTGTATATTTTGTTTATCTTCTTGTAGTTTTTCCTTCAGTTTTTACTGAAGAGTTTCTGCACTGAAGCAAGACTTCACCTGGACATTCTTTGAGCCAGGGGGAGCCTTGATTCCTTGAACTTTCTAGCTCAGTGCAAGTCTTTGTGCTTCTCTAATCTTTTGTAAAATAGAGAAGACATCTTAACCTTCTTTCCCCCTCCTGTACAGGGTTATTACTCCCTTCAAAAGTATCCCTTGGTGGCAGGGCACCTGATCAAAAACCTTTGTTCGGTTTTTAGACACCTGATCAAAAGTCTAAAGGGTTTTTGGATCTACCTGAAGCAGATCCTGTTGGTGGCAGGGCACCTGATCAAAAACCTGAGTGGATTCCTACCTTGTTGGTAGAAGAGTGGACGTACCCAAGTTGTTTGGGGAACCACTATAAATTCCTTGTGTCGTCTGGATTGCCTTGTTTTATTCCTGCATTGTGGCTGTGATTAGATATAACTAGGTTTGCTAGTTGCTGATTAGGATTTCCAAGCCTTAACTGTAATTACAGTTAGCTTGAGTTTGTGCACAACACTTGTGTTAGGCTTTAGGGTTATTTCTATATCTATAATCTTTTCCTTCCGCATTTCACTCCAAGGGAGTTGGGTAGACTATTAAGTTTTGTCTAGTGCAAAATTTGATAACTCTATTCACCCCCCCTCTAGAGTAGTATCTATCCCTTCACTTTCATATTCTTTGAAGGCTATGGTGACTCAGTTTCGACACTTCTCCCCTCTGCTATATCGAAGGATCGTTCAGAGGTAGTGGCTCTTTACGGCTCTAAGGTTGACTGGGATCTACTAGAAGCTCTAAACCATTCAGGTGCTAGGCTCCTTTGTCCCCCATGTCCCCAATGAGGAGCCTCATGCTCCATCTGAATCAAAGGGAAAGTGTGTTTCATCCTCCTTGGAGGCGATGAATACTTCCATAAGTAGATTATTTAGCTTTAATCAATTTTGTCATTTCAGGCCCAACTCTTCATGCTCCCTTTTTTACAGGTTTACGTGCATTCTTAGATTGCCCTTACTTGGAATGATCGTTATGTAAATTTGAAATAAGAATACTTATCACTCTAGGAAAAGCTTCGGGATGTAAAGGTTCCCTTTTTGACTTGAGAGGGAGGCGAGATCGTGATGCCTTTCTCTTTTGGCAGACTGAGTCTGAGTGGAAGACAAAGATGTCTTAGTTTTGAAAGGAGCTCTAGGCGGGGAAATCTTCAATGGAGAGGACAACTTCTCTTTTGGAGAGTTCGTTGGAGGAGGTTTCTCGCTTACCATTCTAGGTGGAGTGCCAATCTTTGCTGGAGTGCCTTGTCGGCTTGGAGGCAGCCGAAGTGGCAGAGTCCAAAGACTCCCTCAACTTCAAGAAGGATCATTGCCAGCTTTCACAGGAGTTTCGTGATGATATCTGGACAAAGGAGGTAAATCATGAGTTAGCTGACGTATGAGAGGTTGAGTTTCTCCACGGGATGGCGAAGACACTTCGGATGGTATCTCAGAAGCATGAGTTTAATGTTGTTGATCTTATCTATGATGACCTTTCAGAGGACGAGTATGTCGAATTTTATGTGGATGAAGAGGAGGAGGATCCTTAGCTTGTTGTGTCTGACATGGTTTTATACATTTGTTGCCTTAGTGGCATTCTTATTTTTTGCGAGCTTCTGTCTCTTTTTGTAGTTTGTTATTGCTATGTGTTTTCTTGTAATGCTTGTTGTCTTTCCTTATGCGGTTGTCTCAGGCAGAATCCTTCGGAGTTTGAGGTGAGGGTTTAACACCAACTGGCCAGATGACCTACTACTAAAGAAAAGGGTAAACCCTTTTAGCCAAAGAGTGAGAGGTCTGCCTTCCCAAAACATGGGAAGTTGTTGAATATTTTGGTTAAGGGCACACCTTCAAACCTAGGCAATCGAGAGGGGGTAGGCCCAAGTGATGCCATGACTTACCATGACCTATAAGGACAAAACCTTTAATCGGTGATTCGAGGGAGTGAGAGGTTACTGGGATGTAGTCCCTGTAAGATGTTGAAGTTCAGACACTTTGAACCACTAGAGAATGCGAGGGGTAGGCCTTTGTGGCGTTGTGACCTACTACGACAGATAAGTGTGAAACCTTTAATCGGTGACAGTGAGAGGTCGTTAGGGCTAGAGGCACTAATAGATGATGAAGGGAGCAACTTCGAACTTTTGGTGATCACGAGAGGGAATGCCCTAGTGACACCTCAATCTAATGCGGAGGATAATGGTGTAAACTTTGATCTGCGGCATTAAGAGGTCACGGGGACGTGGCCCTAAAGTGACGACAAGGATTGAAAACTTTGAGCCACTAACAAACACAATAGGGGTAGGCCCTTGCAATGCCACGGCCTACTACGGTGGATGCATGAGAAACCATAGATTTTTGGCAGTGAACGGTCGCTAGGGTCGGGGGCCCTGAGAGACAGTGAAGGGCAAACCTAACCACTAGCAAACGCGAGGGGAGAGGGACCTAGTGACTCTGCAACCTAATACTGTGGATAACAAAAAAACCTTTCATCGGTGGCAGTGAGAGGTCACAGGGACATGGACCAAAGAGATGACAAAGATTTGACACTACTAGCCGCTGGCAAATCCACGGGGGTGGGCCCTTGCGTAGGCTTCAACCCATCATCGGGGTGAAAAATTAAACTTTGATCCCTAGCGGTGAGGAGTTAGCGAGGGCTCGTTCTTATCGTAATGTTGAGGGGGGCCCTGGCATAGGCTTCAACCCACCGTCGGGGATAAGAATGAACCTTCAATCCAGACAGTGAGGATTTCATGCAGAATCATAAATGAGGTTGTTGACGAGGGATCAACCCTTTATTGGTGCATATGCAAATTGTCAGGACTTTTCAAAACTTATTTCTATGATAGCAGCATTAGGAGCAAACACATCATTCATAAGTCAAAAGTAAAATAATGATAGTTCTTATATGGGTTTTGCTTGTGACTTTATAACATTAGTAGTGGTTGCTTTAAACAGGCAACGTCGAGTCACTAGTAAAATCGACATAAGTCATGGGAATTCCTTGTGCGTGGTAAGGTCTTTCCTTTCATTGTTCGGATTTTGAATGCCCAGGCTTGATGATTGCGGTAACAATGAATGGTTCTTTCCATACTAGAGAGAGCTTATTCTTTTATGGTCTTCTGCCTGCTGCTTCGACATTTTGCAGAACAAGGTCCCGGTACTAATTGGCATTAGTTTGATCCTTCGATCAAAGTAGTGGGATACCTATCTTTGGAATGTTGTGATTCATTGGGCTGCAATGTCCCTTTGGTGATCAGGTCCAAATTTTTTCGGATGTGTTTGCCATTTCATTCTTGGAAGAAACCTTGGACTCGTGAACAAGGTACTCTTATTTCTACCAGGATAACTGTCTTTTATCCATAGTATAGTTTGAATGGCATTTCGCCAGTCAGGGTTCTTGATATGGTTCGGTGCTAATTGACATTGGTTTGATCCTTCAATCATAGTAGTGGGCTACCCATCTTTGGAATGTTGTGATTCGTTGGGCTGCAATGTCCCTTTGGTGATCAGGTCCAAATTTTCTCTGATGTGTTTGTCATTTCATTCTAGGAAGAAACCTTGGACTCGTGAACTAAGTACTCTTATTTAACCAGGATAACTGTCTTTTATCTGTAGCATAGTTTTAATGGCATTTCGCCAGTCAGGGTTCTCGATGTGGTTTGGTTGCCCATAATACAGTTGGCAGTTTGTCTATCCATTGCCCCTGGCCTCGTGGAGGCGCGTCTTCAACCCTTATAGTGTTACCTAGAATCCGCGACTGGTCTGCAAGCCTTACTAAACCGGGCAGCTTGTGCTTCCTAGCCTCCATTCTTCGCGAGCCGGTAAGTCCTTGTCAAAGCCGTGCAGCCTCGTCATCAGGTCACTTCTAGGGGCAGTCTAGATCAGCCCATCCTAGAGGTCAAGCCGCTCACCTCGCCAGGGGAAATCCACCAGGCCGCGCGGCTTCCCTCTTCCCTCTATTCTCTTTTTTCTTATCTCTTGTCACCTCTGCCCGGTTCTCTTATACCCCGGGCAGCCGGTAATTTTAGCCCTGCCCGTTTGGGCAGGCCCCCGAGCCTAAAAATAGGGGGCGGAAGCACACCCAATGCACGCTGACTCAAATCCAGGAGCTTTCTTGTTAAGAGTTGCAGTCTTGAGCCTTGTGCCTTGCATCCTGCTGTCCGGCAGGCTTCCCTTTTTCTCCTTCTTTCCCTTCTAGTTGTAACCACTTCATTTTTAAATCAAAGGAAAGCCCACCACAGGAGTGGAATTTACGCCACGACAGGGTAATTCTGCTGTTGCCGCAGCTAGAGGATTCTCATTTTCTGCCCCTGAGTCCTAACCGCTAGTAACTGATTATTAAACAGTTTCCTCCCCTCTCTTTTCTCTTTGCAGAACCCAGAAGCACATTTCATGCATCAACATTAACACGCGACCTTCAGATACCGAGTAGTCGATGAAATTATCGGACTATATTGTCAGACCGTTCCAGCCGCTAGAACTCGGCGGCTAGTCAAGCAAGCCGCGACAGCACCGATTATCGCTTACAGCCCAGCACCAGCATTGAAAAACCTTCCACTCTACCCGCCAGCTTTCCCGCCGGTCTTCCCACCGGCTTGTCCTACCATCTATCAGCTCGTTCAAGCTGCAGCTGTTCAGCAGTTTCTAAGTATTGTATGTTTGTTTTCTCCTGTTCAAAATGGATCTTGCGAAGGAACGAGGTGACTCTAATTTCCTATCAGCTATTATGGATCTCTCGGAGAGGCAAGGTGGTTCTCATCCTAGTTATGGGGCGCTTATGATGCAGGCTTGTACGAGAACACAGATATTACGGACAAACTCGATTTCCTCTCGACGCCCAAATTCTACGTTTGCACAAAATTTACTCACAGCACACACATTTGTAATATTATCAATTAAATGAAATGTACGGGTAGCCACGCAGTTAGGGATCTAACAATGGCTATAGGCCAATATTCTTTCCGGTTAAAAGGACCCACCTATTCCGTTCAAGCGAAGGTTATACCAAAAGAGATCCACCAAAAAATTACGATTCGAAAAAAGGTAGATCTCTCCAAACAAAAGAAAACATGGTTCGCCAATTCTCTCAAAATTTAACAAATCAAGAAAAATAAAAAAATCGATCGAAGAAAACCACGATTAATTCAATGCGGTCAAAATTCAACGCTAAAGTATTTGTTGGGTATTGTATCCACAATAACCCTAATTTGAAGATGGGTACAGTCAAGCTAAGATGAATTGAGGTTGTATTTGATATTGCTCTTTAATTATGTACTTGCAGGTTTACATTGTCAAGTACACATCAATATCAGGTTACAGTGAGTAGGTAAACACATGACTGTATAATGTAATCCCTCATTGTGTAGGTCAATGTGTTGACTCACGTGTAATCTCTCTATTGGGGTTGTTAACACTAGAAATCGGCGATCCCTCCCAAGGTAGTTAGCTTGCAAGTCGCGGCTGGCTCCAGGTTCCCCTAAAGGTCGTGGCCTGTCAGCCCTTTTTCCAAGGATGGGCGGACAGACTTCTCTGTCCGCTCTGGCCGCACGGCTAGGGCGGTCTCCCAGTCAGACAGCCCAGGTCGCGCAACTACCGCATGTTCTGCCCCTGCAGGCCGCATGGTTAGATCAGCTAACCGCGCATTGGTTGTCTATTCCAACAGGTGAAGGCCATAACTCAGTCGTGGACTCACATTGCCATCAGCACAGACCGCTAGGTAGCCGCATACTCGACATGAGTCACTGTATTCTTCTTCAGCCCACTCCTACAGGTCACACAACAAGTAAGGCAAATCGCCACATCGCTAGGCGACCTGCCTCCAGGTCTCCCAACAGTACGTAGCAAGCCTGTCCATCCAACAGGACTTCTACAGTAGGGGCAACTTGCGTCTTCAGTCCTCCAGGTCGCCCAGTAGGCGGACAACCCTTCAGTCCGCCTGCAGTAGAAGGACCCCTCCTCCAGCAGGAAGGCGACCTGCTATATTCAGTCTGACAGGTCGCCTACATCTGACCCAGCGACAAGCCTCCAGTAGCAGACGCGGACTCTTCTAGTACACCCTGAGCTAGGAGGACTCATCATGCAGACCGACAAAAGAACCCCAGCTCAGCAACCGGCGATATGCCTCATCCTCTCCGCATTGGGCTAGACAAACTCATTCTGCAGTCCACCAGCTAGCCCTCCAATTTCCTAGCTTCGGCCACTTCCCAGCAAGCGGCGGACTACTCCTCATCTCCCACAGCTCGACGTGGGCTTGCTCAGTACAGCAGAAGCGGACTCGTCCCAGTTCGCCAACAATAGGATCAGCTGAAGTAGACAAGTCCCTATCTGCACAACTTGGTGCGGACTCGGCGGACTCCTTCTTTACTCGTTCAACTTACCGCTCTACTGGGGGTAACGTTACCAAGACCGTTACCTCCTCGGGCCTATAAATAGGCCCCAATACATCTCATTCAGCAGGCACAGTGGAGACGACAAGGTGAAGGCATCAATTCCTGCGGACTCCAAATCTCAGTCCGCGCGACCTCTCATGTTCTCTTTTCTGCCTGATCACACAGTCTGCTCGGCTTGCTAAAGCGAGTTGCAGGATCAGCTAACCGTGCGGTCTGCCGACCTCTCTAGTCTAATAGCGCGGCCTCTAATACCTTTCCTTATCCGCCGCCAGCTTCCCCCTTTGTACCCTATATTTGCTTTCTATGTAAAGGTGCAACTCAAGCTGTAGTACTGAATTATAATCAAAGGAAAGCCCACCGCAAAAGAGGCATTCAGGCCGCGACGGGCAAAGTCTGTTGTTGCCGCTGCAAGCGGTCGTCTCTTCTTTTTTCTCTCTATCTTCTTGCGCGACTCATAGTAATCAGCTGCACGGCAGTCTCTCTTCCCTTCTCCTCATCCCCCGTGAGATTCGTACACACGTTAACTAGGTGGTGTCGTTTTTGCACATAACCATGGGTGTACTTCTATCCCAAGTATAGGAGGAGCATACACGTCGAATTCGTCGAGTATCGCTGTTGATATACACCGAATTCGTCAAGTATACTTACCAATACCCGTCGAATTTGTCGTATATACTTATGGTAAATCCATTGGAGAATTGAAAAATTGGTCAAGTAAAATTTGCCGAGAATCGTTGTGCATACTCGTCGAATTCATCGAATGTATCTAACGATACTCGCCAAATTCGTCGAATATTCGAAGTGATACACGCCGAATTCGACGAGTCAAGTCGACGCTACCTATCTAGATTATTCCAAGTCTTTTTCGTCGAATATCATAGCATTGAGTGTGTCGAGTTAACTCAACGATATTCGTCCAATGCTGCTTATGGCGTTGAGTGAACTCAAGGAATTGAGTGAACTCAAGGCGTTTAGTGCGTTGAGTCTGTTAGCCGATACTCGACGAATTCGTCGAGTATACCTGGTGATACTCGACGAATTTATCGAGTATTAGCATTGAGTGACCAGCTGACTTGTGATGGTTTGTCTAAGTCTTTTTCGTCGTATATCGAGATGTATTCGATGAGTATCCTTATGATACTCGACGAATTTGACTTAGGTCATATTTCAGGAAATTTCTTCCGCTTGTCACGGGTTCAGTTGGCCATGTACAGTGTTTTTTAGGTTTCATTTTTTGAAATCATTTATAGTCATTTCATTTCGAATCCCTATATAAATACCTAGAGTAATTACAAAATGAGAACGGATCTTGAAAATCAAATTTCTCGAATCAATTTTCACACTTTCCCGAAATAACAATCGTCGGCCGCAAGCTATGGTTTTCACGAATTACTTCTGATCGGCCATGACATTGTCCAATAATCTACTTCTACGACATCATCGGCTGGAACAATTCTTCCTTCAATATTCTTTCTTCTCCAGTCCAAATCGGTTTAAGATTCAAGATCAAAAGATTTCAAGTTTTCCGAGTTCTCCAAGATTCAACTTCCAACCATCAAAGAATATCAGATCAAGATTGGAATCGTGTGTTGTTGTAATTTTCTTTTGAATATTGTAGGAGATTTTTCTCTGAGGTTGTAGATCCGTTTGTGGATCGAGAGAGAAGATCCGGTTATGGATCGAGTGTGTAGATCCAGTTTGCGGATCGAGTTGTAGGAGAGTTTGTTTTTCGAGTGGTAGGAGCTTCGTCTCCAAGGTGTTGGAGTTGGGACTTTGAGGTGTAAGATTTGACAAAATCTGAGTTTGGTGAAGTAGTTGAATCTTCCCTTCGTGGGAGATAGGCGAGGCATGACAGTGGACGTACCCAACTCGGGTAACCACTATAAAATCTTTATGGTTATGTGCTTGTTCTTTACGATTATTTTTATTCTGCAAAAAGACTCAAACATCACCTATTCATCCCCCTCTGGGTGATTTAGGTAGACGCTAGTTACTTTCAAATAGTAGTATAGGGGCATTTTGGTCGATAAGGCTAACACCTTGATCAAGATCCCTGATCTAGCGTTAAGAGACTCCGCACAGTGACCAAGGATCGAAGCAAAGATATGTCTTCCATGAAGTTACTAGTGTGTACTAAAGAGAACTTTCTCATGTGGAAAGAAAGAGTATGGTTCTACATGGAAGCTACAAATTCGAGAATTTTTCAGATCATGGAAGAAGGACCACACATCCCTACACAACTTCAACTATAAATCCAGCAATTCAGATTCCCAAGAAGATGATGGATCTTACTAAGGATTAGATTGACCTAGTCTCCCTAGACAATAAGGCGGAAAATATAATAGCTAGTGCAGTGGACAACTCAATGCTCCAGAACTTATTCCACTGCAAATCTTCCAAGGTGATGAAGGACTGTCTGGTTGTACTTATGGAAGGTACTGAAGAAGTGAGAGACAATCGCAGATCGTTGTTGAATCAGGATTACGAAGCCTTTAAACAAGGTGATAATGACTCCATAGTTGACAGTTTTGAGAAGTTGTTCAAGATAGTCAATGGCCTCAGGAACTATGGCCGTGAATTCACTTATGGTGAACTGAACGACAAATTCCTCAGATCCTTGACAAAGGACTGGGATACAAAAGTTATTGCCAATAGAGAATTTTGGAAGCTGCTAGTGATAGATCCACAGAACCTGTTCGGAAAGCGTCTCTCCTATGAACTCCAAATGAACACCAGAATGAAGGAGGAGCAAGCAAACCGATCTTTAAGCAAAGAGAAGTCTACAACCCCAAAGGCTGAAGGTTCAAGGAAGTCCAAAGCTGTGTCACCCATAAGGACACGAGCTCCTGACACTCTTGAAGACTCTGAGATATCGAACAGAGAGTTCTCTTTAATCTCCAAGCAGTTTAAGAAGATGTTGAGCAAGAGGAGATAAATGAAGAATAAGTCTTTCTCTTCAAATTATAGAAGATCGCATCATGACGGTGATCGTACAATGAAAAGCTACAACAAGGAGGACATGTATAAATAGAAACCGAATAAATTTTCTTCCTCTTGCATTGTTTGCTACTATTGCAATAAGTCAGGTCACATGATCGCGAAGTGTCCATATAAGAAGGACAGCTCCAGGAAGGACGAAAAGAGATCCTTCAAAGGGAAGAAGAAAGAAGAAAATAGCTTCATCGCCAAGAAGTCAAATACTTTCAGCGACAATTACTCTAGCGAGTCAAGTTCTGAAAACGAAGAAGCATACTTTGGGCTTATGGCTCAATCTGACAAAGAAGTGGACGACTCAGAGTACCACGGGAAGGTAAACTTGCACACCATTCTCTCAGAATCTAAAACCTCCACCAAAGGTCAGGAAGACTATTCTTCGGATGAGAACAAATCAGAATTGATGGCTCAGTACGAGCACCTCTTAAAGGCTTTCGACAAATACCGTAAGGTAGTCCGAAAGCAAGTTAAGGAGATTGCTTCCCTCAAGGTAGTAGAAATTGAGCTGATGGAAGAAATTGCAAAATTGCTTCCTCTCAGAGATTAAGTCCACTCCCTGAAAGAGGAACTCAAGGGCTCCGCTGAGATATTAATTCTGAAAGAAAAATATCTTGATGAGCTGCAAGAAAAGCTCACAGTGTAGAGAAAACTCGTTGAGAGCTACTCCCAATCGAAGACTGTACTGCCTATCATTGATGAGTTCTCCGCTCAGAAGAAGGGTAGTGGTCTTGGCCACATCCGTGGAAAAGGTAAGGCTGCCAAGAAGGCTAGCGCCAAAGAAAAGGAGAAGGCACCCATGGAACAACCCTCGTTCAGGAAAGTAATCTTTACAACGAACAAGTTTGACCTTCGGTCATCCCATGGTCATCATGCTAGGCCTACTCATGTAGAGCCCAAGAATAGATACCAGGGATGGACCCATCCCCATGACTTTGGTTCCAGCGTGTTCAAAGCACCTTATGAAGAGATTCAAATGAAGATTTATGGTCCATATATACATGGGGCATAACAACAAGAAGGCACTGAAAGCCAAATCTGTTGTGCCTAAGGCTAAGGAGATGGAAATCCCCTGTGTATGCTGAAACTAGGAGGCCTCCACCTCTAAGAGGTCTACCCCTGCTAGACCTTACGTTCAAAGGGTAAAGCAGGAGTACAAAAGAAGGTACAATAGATTCAACTGTTGGTGTTGTGGTAAAATTGGTCATTTTGGCGCAGATTGTTGGTATAACCCTGCCAATCTTGTAACTCCTAGAGTTAGCTATGTGAGACCGACCACTCACAAGGCTAATGTTCCTAAGGGGAGTATGCTGACCAAGAACCATGGACCAGAATACGTTTGGGTTCCTAAGGTAAACTGATTTATTTTTGCAGGTATGTCCAAAGGCCAATAGAACTCCGATCTGATATTTGGATAGTGGATGCTCTCGGCACATGATCAAGACAAGAATTCTTTTGCGTGATTATACCCCAGTCGAAGACGAACCAAAAGTCATCTTTGGAGGTTTAGACCGGGGAACAACAAAAGGTTATGGTATGATTTCCAATGGCGTTGTCTCTTTTACAGACGTTGCTTATGTTAAAAGATTACTTCATAATCTTATAAGCATAAGTTAACTATGTGAAAAATGCTACATCATTGAGTTCTATAAGGACAAGTGTTTGATAAAATCATCTGCAAATCTAGAGACGGTCTTTACAGGCACTCGGAGCAGAAATATTTTCTGTTTAAATTTTCTTTGTTTAGACACTTCTACCCCAGTGTGTTTTATGGCAAAAAGTAGTGCGTCTCTCTGTGACCAATAACATGAGAGATTAACACATATTAATTTCAAAACCTTAAATATGCTATTTTCTCACAACTTTGTGCGCGATGCCCCCATCATTAAGTGCCTTAAAGAGAGTCCATGTCACTCCAATCAAATGGGTAAGCAGACAAGGGCTACCTTCAAGGGTATTGCTGAGAAATATTCTTCATGAAGCTTATACTTGCTTTATATGGACTTATTCGGTCCTATACCTATTCATAGCTTATGAGGTAAGGTCTATACATTAGTAATCATTGATGACTACTCATGTTTTACTTGGGTGTTCTTTCTGAAATACAAGTCAGACACCTTCGCGCCTTTCACTAATTTTGTCCGGCAAATTCAGAACGAACTGAACTGCTCAATGGTCAAAATAAAAAGTAACCACGGAACCGAGTTTGAGTCTGGTGCCATGATAGAGTTCTGTGAAAGTCAAGGTATCTTTCATGAGTTTTCCTCCCCGCGCACTCCACAGTAAAATGGAGTTGCTGAGCGAAGGAATAGAACCCTCATTGAAGCATGTACAACGATGTTGAATGATGCCTCTCTTCCGGAGCACTTCTGGGTGGAGGAAGTCAACACTGCTTGTCACATGCAAAACAGAGCACTCATCAAAAAAAGCTATCATAAGACCCCCTATGAGCTATTGAAGGGCAGAAAATCGAATGTGTCCTACTTTAGAATCTTTGGAAACAAATGCTTCGTACTTAATAATGGGAAGTATTACCAAACTAAGTTTAGGGAAAAATATTTTGAAGGTATTTTTGTAGGATATAGTAGCCATAATAAGGCATATAGGATTTTTAATAAGAAAACTCAAGTGGTAGAATAATTGATTAACGTTGTATTTGATGAGACTAGCCTGCTCTAAAGCAGCTCGTCTAGTGTTATTGGTGCAGATGTAGGTACCAGGTTCAAGGGGCTAAGCTTGGATGAACCTGTCAAGGAAGACGCTCCAAGCTCAATAAAGATCTTCAATCCAGGCTTGGTAGATGATGAACCTCTAGAGGAAGAAGTGCCCCAACCTATAGAGGCTGCACAAGATGCTGCAGAGCCTGCTGGAGAGAGACCAAGGAATCTAGGGTTCCAACACCTAAGAGATCACCCAACTGATCTAATTATTGGAGATTTAGGCGACGGTGTGAGAACCATAAGAGGTACATATAACGAAGGTTTGCATCTAAGTTTTCTGTCTCAAGTTGAACCGAATAAGTTCGAGGAAGCAAACAAAAATGCCTCTTAGATAATGGCAATGCAAGAGGAGAACAACTAGTTTGAATGATGCAAAGTCTGGGAGCTGGTACCTTGGCCAAAAGGACAAAACGTGATAGGCACCAAGTGGATATTCAAAAACAAGCTGGACAACAACGGAGTAATCATCAAGAATAAAGCCTGGCTTGTAGCTGAAGGATACAGACAAGAAGAGGGGAACGACTTCTACAAGGCCTTTGCTCTGGTGGCCAGGCTCGAAGCGATCAGGTTATTTCTTGCGTATGCTTCCCTTAAAGGGTTCACGATATACCAAATTAATATGAAGTCAGCATTCCTGGACGGGGATCTGAAAGAGGTAGTATACGTAGCGCAACCCCCGGGTTTTGCAAACTCTAAATTCCTAGATCATGTTTTCTTTTTAAATAAAGCTCTATATGGTTTAAAGCAGGCTCCTCAAGCTTGGTACGTGACGTTGTCTAGCTTTCTTCTTGAGAACAAGTTCACAAGGGGAAAGATAGATAAGATATTAATTCTTAGGGAAGTTATAAGCAAGATCTTGCTAGTGCAAATCTATTTCGACAACATCATATTTGGCTCTACGAAAGATAACCATTGCAAAAAAATTCTAAACTTATGCAAGGGAAGTTTGGAATGAGCAGTATGGGAGAGCTGAAGTATTTCTTAGGACTTCAGGTGAAGCAATCTGAAGATGGAATTTTCATCTCTCAGATGAATTTCACCAAGGATCTTCTTAGTAATTCAGAATGGAGAATGCAACCTCTATGAGGACTCCAATGGGATCAAATATTTCTCTAGACAAGGAAGAGAAAGGGAAACCTTTTGATGAAACCAAGTACAGAAGCATAATTGGATCCTTGCTCTACCTTACTGCCAATAGACCAGGCAATATTTTCGACATATGTCTGCGCTATATTTCAAGTGAACTCTATGGAATCTCATTACGTCGCTATAAAGCAGATTTTAAGATACCTTAAGTGTACACCTAATCTTGGCTTATGGTACCCAAGAAGTAATGGAGTTGAGCTAATTGGCTTTTCAGATTCTGATTTTGCAGGTAGTAAGGACGATAGGAAAAACACTTCCGGGACGTGCCTATTCCTCGAAAGACGGCTTATTTCTTAGAGCAGTAAGAAGCAGAAATGTGTCGCAACATCTACTGTCAAGTTAGAGTATATCTCTACGGGTAGCTGTTGCGCACAACTTCTATGGATAAGGAATCAACTAGAAAATTATAACTTGAAGTTCAGAGAAATTCCTATGTTTTGCGACACCTCAGACGCAATCGCAATCGCAAACAATCTAGTTTCCCACTGTACCATCCCATTTCCAGCTATACCCCTAAGAGTGGTTTTGTCATGACTAGGTCATGAAAAAACCCTAGGAAGTCCAAGTAGACTAGGTGAACTTAGGTAGGAAGGTGAATGCCACCGTGGTCTGCAGATAGTAGAATTCTAAACACTAGTTTAGGATGACCTTAAGGCTTCAACATGACCCCATGACCCCACCACAACACACTTAACCCCTTGGGTGGTCCATTGGGTCACTAAGGACCCATTGGTGGCAGTCAAAGTGGCCAAGTTGGCCTAAATCCACCCTAACCCTAAATGGGTCAAACTGGCCTACTTAGGGTCAGTTGACCCTTCCTTAGCCAAGTGGACCCCACACATGCCCTCCTAACCCTCAATTGAGGTCAATGGGTGACCAAGGACTCATTGGGGTCAACCCAAGAAGCTAAGTTGACCCAAGTCAACTCTAGCCCCAAAGTGATCAAAGTGCCCTTACTAAGGGTCAAATGACCTCCAAGGTGCCAAGTCAACCCTACCCAACCCTACCTAGACCTTAAAGGAGGCCAATGGGTCACCAAGGACCCATTGAGGGTAACCCAAAAGGCAAAATTGACCAAGGTCAACCCTATTCAATTGTTAGGTCAAACTTAGCTCAAATGGGCTAACCCATGCTCAAGCCCAACCCACATGGGCTAACTTTATTTTAATTGATATTATGAGCTAGTGGGCTGCCATTAGGCTGAATTAGTCATCAAATTCAGCCTTTGTGACTAGGAGAGAGAAAGCTCCATTTACCCTTAATGGAGGAGAGAGAAAGAGAGAGAAAGAGGGTCATTAATGGCTTGGAAGGCCAAGGGGCCTCTCTCTTCATCTCCAAAGGCTAGATTCATCCTCCTGAATTAATTAGGAGGAGACCAAAGGTTTTCTCCAGCCTCTAGGTGGCTGGATTCAGAGTTTTTCCCATGGCCGAATTCAAGCTTTCAAGGCCATTAATGGCATTGATGCCATGACCACTCCCCTCCCCATTGATGGCTAGATTCAACTCCTTAGGAGTAGGGGAGGAGTTTCCAGCATTCTTCAGGTCACCAAGGGGCTGAATTCATTGAGAATTCAGTTTCCCAAAATTCCCCATTAATGGTGAAAATGGGAATTCAAGTTATGACCCTCCATATCCCCATTTGGCTCTTTTAAAAGCTTCCATAGGCCAAGATCAATCGTTTCCACCATCCTACTGAAGGACACGAGGTAGTTGGTTGTACAATTGCAGAGCACAAAAAGCTCCACCGTCGGAAATGGCGATGCCCCGGCCGGTAAGGAAACAACCCCCCCACAGGTCCTCCTCTACTCCTCTCTTCGTGTGCTTGAATCCTAGATCAATTAGGAGAGAAATCCGGGTCAATTGAGTCCGATCGGGTGAGAAAAATTTCATATTTTCACTGCATTTTAGGCCTTGCGGGTTTGCTGGAAACCGCCCCTCCGGCAGCCGTGTCGCCGCCCAGCGATAGCCCTCACCTCAACGGAGGTGATGGTGGTGGCCGGCTAGGGAGGTGGCCGGGTGGCCGTGAAATGAGGTTTAAAGTCCTTCCAGGTCAAGCAAATTGTGACCGTAGGCTGGAGGTTGAAGACAATCTCCAGGCCGTTGGATCTGGTGATTTTGATAAATTATTAAATTGTGTATTTTTATCCCTTTACTGTACTCTTTTTAAATCAGAAAAATGAGGCCCTTAGGGGCTAAACCTTAAAAAGTGGCCAACATGAAAATTGTAACCCTTGAAGTCTACTTTAATTTGAAATTGATTTCAACCCATTTGGATAAGTGGTTTGACACAGCACTCATTTTGGCGAGGTCTATACATAGGATTGAACAAAGGTTGATTTGAGTTCCCCCATCAATCCAGCTATCTAAATGACCTGAAATTTGGACTGGGGGTTACTCTCATCTATACCAACAACATATCCAAAAATGGGAATTTTTGGATATAATTTTCCTATAGTTTTTGTAATTATTTAATAAACCATGATTAAATTAATTATGGGACCAAATTTCCTCCAAATGCTACCAAATTTTGGTGAGAGGTCCTTGGGGTCATTATAGGTCTCTGTATAAAATTTTATCCCATTTAGTGATGATATGGTTTGGATTTTAGCAAACCCTAGCCTTGCCCCAAGAGGGGTATTGAGGTCAAAGTGTCCCTTGTGGGTTTAAGTGGCCAAATCACCTCAACAGAGGCTGAAACTTGGGCCACTGACTTGTTATGACATTAGAAACCCTCACATGGAATTTGGGGAGGATTAGGGTAGATTTGCCCAAGGACACAAATTCAAACCCTAAGGGTTGAAATTTGGGGATTTGTGAAGGTCATGGGGTGATATGCCCTTGTATGGACATGATGTTTAGTTTACGTGATTCTAGGGTGGTAAAATGCCCTAGGAAGAGATATGGTTGGATTTGGACACACACACCCCACTTAAACCATTGGGTAAGTTTTAGGTCTATACACTTTAGGGAATGTCTAGTTGCTCATATGACTTTGGAACTGCATGACATTTTTGTAGAGGTCATTTTCATAATCATATTAACCCCTGAAATATACCACATATTGTTTGGATGAGTTTATAGGTGGGTTTCTTTGGAAAGTGCACTATCATGAGTTGTCTTGAAGAATTTTATTATGTGACTTCCTAACCTTGGGTTTGGATGATATTTAGTCAAGCTATGTTTAAAGACTATAACAAGCCCTAGAAATTTTTAATATGAATTTTAAATCATTAAATGGGGTACTTCATTCACAACCCATCAAGTTACACCTTCTACTTAAAAATTTCTTATGAACAAACCACAAAATGGAAACTTATGAAATTTAGTAAGAGGTCCTTTAATGACATTATAAAGCTTTGTAAATATTTATGGAATTTTTGGAAGTGTATCTATAGGGGTTGTTTCACAAGGTGTTGTTTTCTAAGTAAAAGTAATTGAATTTATTTTGGTATTTAGTAAGCTTGATAAAATATGATTTTTAGACAGAGGCCCTTTCTAGTCATCCTTGAGATTCAGTAATTTTTCTATAATTTTTTGATGATTAACTTTCGCACTTTCTTCTTCACCCAAAATTAATGGCTTACTATTGGATTAATTAATTAGAGGCCAAATCATTTATGGAAAATCATGAAATTTGGTATTTACTGTTATTCCTCTTTTATCTAGTGTTCTTAATTTTTGGGTGGCCATTACCTGAGAAAATATTGTACTTCATGTTCAAATTACCCATGGCCTAACTTTGGGAAAATTAATTAAATATAAAATTAATTAGGAAAATTATAAGTTTCTGGAGTTAGTCTAATCATGTCATGATAGACCCCCATTAAATATCTTAAGGCTTGAGGATAAAAATTTGGAGTACCTCCTATCATGTACAACATATAGTATAGGTTGGTCTGCATATAATAAAACTGCAGAAAATGTGATAGCATTTGAATTGGGCATATGAGTTTGGGTTAATAGTTTGCTGGTTTGGGTAAATTGAAATTGAGTTCATCATTGGAAGTTGGGATGAGTAGAATGTTGGGTTGGCTGGCATTAGGTGGTGCACGGGATCGACAAAAGATCGTCTTTCATGTGGAGAGGAAGAGTCAAAATACATTAGGGTTAGTTCCAGTATAATATTAAAAGGGATCAGAATTTGGGTAATAACCAACAACAATAAGTGCCTTGCGAAAGGGAACGATGGGATTCAACTACCATCATAGTTCCTAGTGCCCTTTGAGAGCCCTTCACAGGGTATACCGGGGGCAGTCCTGAGCTAACCTAAACCATAGGAATAATAAACTTCAAGAGCAACTAATATAACTATGGGTTCACTTTCACACACCCCGGTGTCTCGGTAAGTTAGGTTGACTAGGATGTTCGGGCGGTAAGCTCGATTGTTGTGGAAATAGGAAGGATAGCCCGGCGAGTCGAAGGCTCGGTAGATAATTGTGATGGATGGGATAGTCCGGGGAGCTTTGGCTCGGTTGTTGGTTGTGATGGAAGGGTTAGTCCGGGAAGCTTTGGCTCGGTGGTTGATACATCAAGATTGTATGTGCATAAATTTAAAGGTAGTGTAAGACCCCCCTCTCGAAACACAAGACACGGCACGAGAGGGGTCTTATGCCCAGAACAACCGCCTTGGGGTAGCACCAACACACGGGTTAGTCTGTACCCCAAGTCGCCTATTCTGCCGGCTACAACCAATATCAAAACAACATGCCAACCCAACCAAAAGAATATAAAGAAGTCAATCCATACAAGCTATAAGTCCAAAAGTACAACAAAATAGAAGCTAAAACATGCTTCTATAATATCAGAGTATAACAATAAAATTGCATCGAAGGGCTACAACAAAAACTCTCATCACTCGCATCTATAACAGACGGTAGCGATGGCACCGTCCCTTCAGGCCTGTCGTCCTGGCCTGGCTGACCGACTCCATCACGTGCTGCTCCACCTGCGGGGTTTCCTCCTAAAAAGGAAGACGTAGCAACCGTTAGTCATAAAGACTAAGTGGCTTCACATCTGCTCCCCCGGCGACTCCTCGGCACCGGCGGAGAAATAGACAGGGTACAATATATGTATAATAAACAGGAGTATAAATAAGCAAGTGGTAACACGAATAATAAGAAATTCTATCAGTTCTACCATCTATCACAACATATGAATATAGAGTTACAACAGAAAGTAACTCAACTTATATGGATGCCCATACAAGCATATAAGTTGAGGATCGTTCAGCAATAAATAACTCATCGTATAGGAGTGCCCATACAAACTTATACGATGAGGGTCTTGTGTATGTAATGAGTTGCAATGTTATGTATGCAATGCAATGACACACCCATGATCACGCACATGCAGTTGCTATGTTGACACTGACTAGTAGTTCCCACTTTTCGACCAGGTACTAACCTCTCAGGCGCCAACCATCATGGCCAGACGGTGACAGTAGAACGAGCATTTCTACTACAAAGTGGGTATTCACACTACTTCACTTAGGCATCCTTACGCCTCAATGCTAAGAACACAACAACGGAGCCCATGCGTACTACGGCCCAGCGGGTTCACTTGGGTAGATGTGCACCAAGATCCTAGCCCCGAACTGGCCATGTGTGACGGATGGATCCTCGGGAAAGCACGAGGATCAAGTCCAACCGATCACTTGGCATGGAAGGAACCTCGGAGAAAGCACATGGGGCAAGCCCAACCGCCCTAAGTTTATCCGTCAACTCCCATCAGTGGAATGATAGGCGAGCCAGTAAACCTTCCACACTATCCTTAACTAAGGATTACGATATCGCGTGTCGACTCACACAACATGCAATTCCACAACACCGTGGCATGGAAGTAACCTCGGAGAAAGCACGAGGGTCAAGCCCAACCATCCACTTGGCACGGATGACGCCTCGGGACATGAACACCGAGGGACTAGCCCAACTGTCCAGTTTATTCATCTCAACCCATTCCGACTAGTGACGGCCAACGCCACACTTACAACCTTCCACAATGCTACCCGTAGGGAGACGACACTCTAAGCTTTGGAATACTAAACATCATTTTATCAACTCAACATACATATGGCCATAGTTTATTCATCTACATGTCACCCCAAACGATTTCCACATAGAGTAAATACAATGCACATAAATGATCTAGTAATTTATATCAAGACATTTCTTTCAATTTAAGCTTTCATCACCACTCATATTACGAATTCAAATTAACAAGCTTCAACATTCATAACACTACGGTGGTTTTCATAAAAGAGTTCACCCGAACCTCGCATTAGATTGCAACATTAATTCCACAGAATCAAAGTTCATGTTATAATCACCAAGAAATTTAAGTGCAGAATTAAATCTGGACAGCAACTTCAACCGAGGATTCCTGTGGCTATAGGAATCCGGTGAGTGAGAGTAACCCCTCTATGGAAAGGTCTTTCCATTGGCTACAACTTTCGTGTTCAGCCTGCAACCCAGATCAGGTTCTAACCTACACGGAATCGGCTCCAATGACTGCAGCGTACAGAATACAAATTCAGTGCGCTTAGTTTATAGCCCTTACTTCGATCAGACATTCCCGTGGCTATAAGCTTCACCCGAAGGCATGTAACCACCCGTTGGTAAGAAAATTTCAGTGGCTATGACTTTTGTGTTTAGTCAAAAAACCAGATTCGACCACTTCTTGCCCGAAAACGGCTAAGAAGGTTGCTGCGTGCAGAACACAGATTCTACACGCATCTTGAAGCGGAATGAACGACATCCGTTCATCTTCCTCCTCTAGCGATTTTCCCCAAATCGCCACCAAAAGCTCCTCCACCCATATTCTCCCTCTCAAGGCCATTCCTCTTCACGGATCCACCCCCATCATTATTTGAGGAAGGGGAGGTTGAAGATGACTAGTCTTTAGAACACATGTCCTAGCAAGGCCCTTCCTAAAGAAATCTCCATCTCCCATGTCTATCTTGAGTCGACATCTAACCTAAGTATCTACAGATCTAGCACCAAGGAAGAGGGCAGGAAGCTCACCTCATTTCCAGCGGTAACACCATCCTCGACCATAGACCTTGTCATCCTCCTCTGCGACATCACTTTTTCCTTGACGACGGTGGCGTTTCTCCTCCTCCAAAGTTAGCTCTAGCAAGAACATCCCTTCAGAACTTCTCCCTCCAGAAAATGGAACTTGGAAAGAGGATGAAAAGGTTAGGGTTTCACCTTTTCTCTTTAATACAGAAGTGACCTGGGTAGGGACACGACCATCTCCTTACTCGTGTCCTACTCTGGCAAAACGGCTCGACTGCCATTTCGTGCTCCTACACGGGTACAGACATGCCCGTTTTGGTACCCGTATCCAGGTGACACGGTCGTGGTACTGGCCTTGTCGACACCCATGTCCTGCTCGGGGCACTTCTCGTATTGATTACCTTGGGGCACATGGGTTGGGACACGCCGTGTCCCAACCCGTGTCCTTCTCTGGATAGACTCAAAGCCACTGAACACGGGTAGGGACATGCCCGTGTCCCTACCCGTGTCCCTACCCATGTCCCTCTCGGGACACACCATTCAACGCCACTGAACATGGGTAGGGACACGCTCGTGTTTCTACCTGTGTCCTTCTTGGGACACACCACTCAAGGCTGTCTCAAAATCACCCAGCACCATAGCCACTCAGCACTATTGAACACGGGTAGGGACATGCCCGTGTCCCTACCCGTGTCAAGCTAACCTCCAGTTTCTAGCCTATTTCCTTATTTCCCGCAAGTGCGCACCTGATCATTTGCACCCCCTTGAGCCTACCCCAGCTCTCCTGGCACCAAAACACGCACAAGGGGCCTAGCACGAATCAGGACGTTACAAATCCTATAAACAAAATAAAAGATTTCATCCCCGAAATCACGCTAAGGCTATGGGGAGATAGGCATACAGAAATTAAAACTTGCTTTTAAATGAAATTACCTGGAGTAAACAATTTCGGGTAGCGTCTTTGCATCAGATCAATTGGCTCCCATGTGAATTCCTCCTTCCCATGATTAGATCATAACACCTTCACCAAGGGAACACTTTTGCGGCGCAAGGTTCTTATCTCGTTGCCTACGATCCGCACCGTCTCCAGTCGTACAGATCTATCATATGCCACCCCACCATTAGTTGTGGGGATGTATTGATCGGGCCGCAACAGCGCCTTCCGAAGCGATGACACATGGAACATGCCGTGGAGATTCTCTAGCTCGGGCGGTAGCTCCAGCCGATAGGCAAAAGGGGCAATCCTTTCCAAAATGACATAGGGCCCAACATACCATGGGCTGAGCTTCTTTACTCCATGCACCCGTGACACTCCATGCATCGGCCGGATTTTCAGAAACACCTTGTCACCCACTTGAAACTCCACCATACGATGCCTTGCGTTATAATACATCGCCTGCCGACTTTGAGCCTCTAACATGCGATCCCGTATCAGCCTAACCATTGCATCCGTGTCATCTATATACTCAACTCCCAAAGTCTTCGGGTCTTCATCTTATACCTAAGACAAGGGGGTTCTACACTTTCTTCCATAAAGGGACTCATGGGGCGCCATGCCGATGCTCGCTTGATGGCTGTTGTTGTAGGAGAATTCCACCAATGGCAATAGCGTTTCCCACGGCTCTCCCCTATCCAACACACATAATCTCAACAGAACCTCCAATGTCCGGATGGTCCGCTCAGACTCCCTGTCCGTCTGAGGTTAGAACACGGTGCTGAATGTAAGGCGCGAGCCAAAATACGCCTGAACTGCCTTCCACTCCTTGGAGGTAAAGCGACCATCACGGTCAGAAACTATCGTCTTAGGCACGCCATAATATCGTACGAACTCCTACACAAAGAGGCGTACCAAGACATCCACGTGAGCCTCCTTCTTCATAGGGATAAACCGGGCGACTTTCGTCAGTCGATCAACAATCACCCACACTAAATCATTCCCTGAGCATGAGCGAGGTAACCCATGTACGAAGTCCATAGAAATATCCTTGAACTTCTACTCGGGGATGGGCAATGACTGTAACAAGCCGCCGGGACTCCTGCACTCCGCCTTCACTCTTTGACAGGCTTCACAATGTGTAACAAAGTATAGGACATCCTTCTTCATTCCCGGCCAACATATAGTCTTCCGTAGGCCGACGTACATCTTTGAAATTCCCGGGTGCACTGAATATTGAGAGCAATGTGCCTCTCTCAAGATATCCTCCCGGATTTTACCGCCCTTGGGAATGTAGAGTAGGCCGCCAAAATAAATGAGGCCGTCTTTTAGTGTGTACTCGTCGGTAGTCCCGTCTTCTATTAACTTGATTGCTAGGGCCAGAGCCACATCCAATCCTTGCTCCACACGGATCCGGTCCCGGATATCACAAACTATGCTCATGCTGGCCAAGTACTCCGTATATTTTGCCGAAGGAGCCTTAAATATCAAAGTAATCTCCATCTCCTCAATCATCTGAGCCAACTTCATACTCATCAACCGAGACTCTGGGCTCGAGCCTGGTATTTTTCTACTCAACGCATCGGCTACCGAGTTCGCTTTTCCAGGGTGGTAGTTCAAGGTGAACTCGTAGTCACATAGAAATTCTAACCATCGCCGTTGTCTTAAGTTCAACTCCTTCTGAGTATGAACGTACTCAAGTTTTTGTGGTCTGAAAAGATCTCACAGTGGACGCCATATAAATAATGCCTCCAAACTTTCAAGGCGAACACCACTGCTCCTAGCTCCAAATCATGAACCGGGTAATTGATTTTGTGCTTCTTCATTTGTCTTGAAGCATAAGCAATCATGTGCTCGCGCTGCATCAATACCGCACCAATCCCTTTATATGACGCATCTGTGTAAACTTGGAATCCTTCCTTCCTAGACGGAAGGACAAGGATAGGGGCGGAGGTAAGTCTATCATTCAATTCTTGGAACGCCACTTCACATTGAGGTGTCCACTCAAATGGCACTCCTTTCTTTGTCAAAGAAGTAAGCGGGAGGGCAATCTTGGAGAATCCTTTTACGAACTTGCGGTAGTACCCGGCAAGTCCAAGAAAACTCTGCACGTCGGCTGCTGACTTCAATGACGACCACTCCTTTACGGCACGCACTTTGGCCGGATCCACAACTAGCCCAGCCCCATTGATCACATGACCCAAGAAGGCAACCTCCTTAAGCCAGAATTACAAATTTGCTAAATTTGGCGTACAAGGCGTGCTCCTTCAATTTCTTTAACACCAAGGTCAGGTGCTCGCCATGCTCCTCCTCCATCCTTGAGTAGACTAGGATATCGTCGATGAAAACAATGACGAAGATGTCCAAATAGGGCTCAAATACCTTGTTCATCAGGCCCATGAAAGCCGAAGGGGCATTTGTGAGCCCAAACGGCATCACAGTGAACTCGTACAACCCATATCTTGAACTGAAGGCTGTTTTCTGGATGTCCCCTTCTTGTATTCTCAATTGATAATAATCTGAGCGCAAGTCTAGCTTAGAAAACCAATGCACTACCACTAGTTGGTCAAACAACTCGTCGATCCGAGGTAGCCGGTGAGTGTTCCGCACCGTCAACCTATTAAGTTCCCGATAGTCTATACACAAACGTAGGGTCCCATCCTTCTTCTTCACAAATAATACAGGGGTTCCCCAGGGTGACGAACTGGGGCGAATAAATCCGGACTCCACCAGTTCTTGTATTTGAACTCTAAACTCCGCGAGTTCTTTTGGGGCCATTCAGTAAGGGGCCTTGGATACAGGCTTGGCACCCGGTACCAGATTAATTTGAAAGTCAACCTCTCTATGCGGGGGTAATCCTGGTAGCTTCTCAGGAAATACCTCAGGGAAGTCCCGAAATACCCGTACGTCTTTTACGTCCAATGATACTTCCTTCAACTCGAACCAGATCATGAAAACTTCGTCCCCCTTCATGTGGGCCTTTACAACTTGAACGGACGATAACGTCAGACGAGGTGCGAAGTTAATACCTTGGAAGATTACATTGGAATCTCCATGTCTCAAATAGATCCGCTTCTCCGCGCAGTCGATCCTTGCAAAGTGCCAGTCCAACCATGCCATGCCTAAAATGATGTCGAATTCTGGCATTATCAAGACAGTGGCAGGCGTATCGAAAGCCCTTACCTCCCTAAGTACCTCAAGCTCGCACTTAGCGGTTGCAACCATATCCGAACCGTCCGGAAGGCGCACTAGTCGGGCTATTCCAGCAAAATATTGCACACCCCCATGTCCTTAATTAAATCCTCGGACAAGAAGGAGTGTGGGGCACCGGTATCGAACAATGCATAAGCCGTCTTTCCGCCAATCATCACGGTGCCTAAGTGCCAATAATCAAAATGTATTGCTAGATAACTAGTATGTCGTAAGCAACTTAAGTTTAATACTGAAAACATGAAAGGTTACTGCACGTACCTGCAATAACATTCTGGGGATTCCATTCTTGCGCCATGTCTAGCGTGTACACTTGATCACGGCCAGGGCCAGGATTACATCCTCGCGGTCCTCGTCCTCGACCACGCAGGTAACCCCGCCCTCGAGGGGCTGCCGGAGGGAGAGCGGGAGGGGCGTTCCCAAACAATTGCAGGCAGAAACGTCGAATGTGACCCAGTTGGTTGCATTCAAAACACACCCGCCCAGGACGCCTCTCAAGTTGTTTAAATTGCTGAGACTGTGGCGGTGGAGGCAACACGGGCAGTTGCGGAATCGGATGCTCCACCCTATAGTTTCGGTGGACACGCCCTCCATCTCCTTGATATCCTCTTCTTCTTCTAAAGTCCAGTCTCCTTCTATTGCTTGGGACAGCTTCAATAACGCCCTCTACAGGTCTCTTACTACTACCCAAGTGGTCCGCCTCCAATCTTTTTGTCATATCGATGATCTCCGCCAAGCTAGCATCCACTATAAACAAAAGGGCCTGCCTTAGGGGATCTCGCAACCCTTTGTATAAACGCTTGCCATAACCTCTATCATCTAACTCGTATGAGTCCGCGAACCTTGCAATATGTTGGAACTCTCACTGGTATTTCGTAACCGTCTTTGATCCTTGTTTCAGTAGAAGAAACCTCTCCTCAAGTTCATCTCGAGCGGATGAAGGAATGAAGTGCTCCAAGAAAACCTCTGAGAATTCTCTCCAACTTATCTCTGTATAGACTCGGCCTTGGAAGGTGGATCCCATGAGTGACTTCCACCACCTCTTAGCATGTAGCTCCAAGGTGGACACCGCTAGTGACACAGCCATGTTGGCTGGACAACAGATACCAGCCAATAACTCTTGTACTGTGTCAAGACATTCTCCCGTGCGCACGGCTGACTCCGTCCCAAGGTAAGTGGGAGGGGAGAGAGCCCGGAAGGTGCTCAGCCAGTTAGAGCCTGGGGCCTGTTGTAGCACCGGAGGCTGCTGTGCCCTAAAATCATCCAAGATTAAGGTGAGCGTCTACCCCAACTCGGACTGTTGGAACTGAGTGGGTATGGGATGGGCATGAGTGCCCCCCAACGGCTCAATATGCACTGGAATCTATACGTAGAATGCAAAATTACGGTCAAGTTGGCTAATATTAAGGTCAGAGTTGGACAAACATAGTGTGAATTACATATGGGAACACCACTGCTTCCGCTAAGTCAGTTTGTCCCCAAACTGACTAGTCGAATGGGAGTGGCCCATTGTTGAATGACTTCTTTAGTTAAGGATCATGGCAAACTGATACCATTTGTAAGACCCCCCTCCCAGAACACAAGACACGGCACGAGATGGGTCTTATGCCCAGAACAGCCGCCTTGGGGTAGCAACAACACACGAGTTAGTCTGTACCCCAAGTCGCCTATTCTATCGGCTACAACCAATATCAAAACAATATGCCAACCCATCCAAAAGAATATATAAGAAGTCAATCCACACAAGCTATAAGTCCAAAAGTACAACAAATAGAAGCTAAAACATGCTTCTATAATATCAGAGTATAACAATAAAATTGCCCCGAAGGGCTACAACAAAAACTCTCATCACTCACATCTGTAACAGACGGTAGCGATGGCACCGTCCCTTCAGGCCCTGCCGTCCTGGCCTGGCTGATCGGCTCTATTACCTGCTGCTCCATCTGCGGGGTTTCCTCCTAAAAAGAAAGACGTAGCAACTGTTAGTCATAAAGACTAAGTGGCTTCACATCCGCTCCCTGGCGACTCCTTGGCACCGGGCGGAGAAATAGATAGGGTACAATATATGTTTAATAAACAGGAGAATAAACATGCAAGTGGTAACATGAGTAATAAGAAATTGTATCAGTTCTACCATCAATCACAGCATATGAATATAGAGTTACAACAGAAAGTAACTCAACTTATATGGATGCCCATACAAGCATATAAGTTGAGAATTGTTCAGCAATAAATAACTAATCGTATAGGAGTGACCATACAAACTTATACGATGAGGGCCTTGTGTATGTAATGAGTTGCAATGTTATGTATGCAATGCAATGACACACCCATGATCACGCAGATGCAGTTGCTATGTCGACACAGACTAGTAGTTCCCACTTTTTGAACAGGTAGCTAACCTCTCAGGCGCCAACCGTCGTGGCCAGTCGGTGACAGTAGAACGGGCATTTCTACTACTAAGTGGGTATTCACACTATTTACTTAGGCCTCCGTACTCCTCAATGCTAAGAACACAAAAGCGGAGCCCATGCGTACTACGGCCCAGTGGGTTCACTTGGGTAGATGTGCACCAAGATCCTAGCCCCGAACTGGCCATGTGTGACGGATGGATCCTCCGGAAAGCACGAGGATCAAGTCCAACCGATCACTTGGCACAAAAAGAACCTCGGAGAAAGCACGAGGGGCAAGCCCAACTACCCTAAGTCTATTCTTCAACTCCCATCTGTCGAACGATAGGCGAGCCCGTAGACCTGCCACTCTATCCTTAACCCAGGATTACGACACCGCGTGTCGACTCACACCGCATGCAATTCCACAACACCATGGCATTGAAGGAACCTCAGAGAAAGAACGAGGGTCAAGCCCAACCATCCACTTGGCACGGATGGCGCCTCGGGACATGAACACCGAGGGACTAGCCCAACCATCTAGTTTATTCATCTCAAACCATTCCGACTAGTGACGGCCAACGCCACACTTACAACCTTCCACAATGCTACCCGTAGGGAGATGACACTCTAAGCATTGGACTACTAAACATCATTCTATCAACTCAACATACATATGGCCATAGTTTATTCATCTACATGTCACCCAAAATGATTTCCACATAGAGTAAATACAATGCGCATAAATGATCTAGCAATTTATATCAAGACATTTCTTTCAATTTAAGCTTGCATCACCACTAATATTACGAATTCAAATTAACAAGCTTCAACATTCATTACACTACGGTTATTGTCATAAAAGATTTCACCCGAACCATGCATTAGATTGCAACATTAATTCCACTGAATCCAAGTTCATGTTATAATCACCCAGAAATTTAAGTGCAGAATTAAATCTGGACAGCAACTTCAACCGAGGATTCCTGTGGCTACAAGAATCCGGTGAGTAAGAGTAAACCCTCTATGGAAAGGTCTTTCCATTGGCTAAAACTTTTGTGTTCAGCCTGTAACCCAGATCAGGTTATAACTTACACGGAATCGGCTCCAAAGACTGCAGCATACAGAATACAAATTCAGTGCGCTTATTTTATAGCCCTTAGTTTGATCAGACATTCCCGTGGCTACAGGAATCACCCGAAGGCGTGTAACCACCCGTTGGAAAGGTAATTTCAGTGGCTATGACTTTCTTGTTTAGCCTAAAACACAGATTCGACCACCACTTGCCCAAAAACGACCAAGAAGGTTGCTGCGTGCAGAACACAGATTTTGCACTCATCTTGAAGCGAAATGAACGACATCCGTTCATCTTCCTCCTCAAGCGATTTTCCCCAAATCGTCACCAAAATCTCCTCCACCCTTATTCTCCCTCTCAAGGCCATTCCTCTTCACGGATCCACCCCCATCATCATTTGAGGAAGGGGAGATTGAAGATGACTAGTCTTTAGAACACATGTCCTAGCAAGGCCCTTCCTAGAGAAATCTCCATCTCCCATGTCTAGACTCTCTTGAGTCGACATCTAACCTAGATATATACAGATCTAGCACCAAGGGAGAGGGTAGGAAGCTCACCTCATTTACAGCAGAAACACCATCCTCGACCATGGATCTTGTCATCCTCCTCCGCGACATCACTTTTTTCTTGACGGCGGTGACGTTTCTCCTCCTCCAAAGTTAGCTCCAGCAAGAACTTCCCTTTAGAACTTCTCCCTCCAGAAAATGGAACTTGGAAAGAGGATGAAAAGGTTAGGGTTTCACCTTTTCTCTTTTATATAGAAGTGACACGGGTAGGGACACGACCGTGTCCTTACCCGTGTCCTGCTCTAGCGAAACGGCTCGACTGTCATTTCGTGCTCCTATACGAGTACTGACACGCCCGTGTCGGTACCCGTGTCCAGGTGACATGGTCATGGTACTGGCCGTGTTGACACCCACTTCCTGCTCGGGGCACTTCTCGTCTTGTTTACCTTGGGGGACACGGGTAGGGACACGCACGTGTCCCTACCCGTGTCCTTCTCTGGACAGACTCAAAGCCACTGAACACGGGTAGGGACACGCCCATGTCCCTACCCGTGTCCCTCTCGGGACACACCACTCAACGCCACTGAACATGGGTAGGGACACGCCCGTGTCCCTACCCATGTCCTTCTCGGGACACACCACTCAAGGCTATCTCAAAATCACCCAGCTCCATAACCACTCAGCACCATTGAACACGGGAAGGGACACGCCCGTTTCCCTACCCGTGTCATGCTCAACTCAAGTTTCTAGCCTATTTCGTTATTTCCTGCAATTGTGCACCTGATCACCTTGAGCCTACCCCAACTCTCTTAACACCAAAAACACGCACAATGGGCCTAGCGCGAATCAGGACGTTACAGGTAGTGGGTCTTCAGTGTTGGAGGGTCGATGCACTGATGCCAATACGTTGACTCGGCATGTGTGGTTTAGCACTTCGCCAAATTAAGTTCGGTGGACCAGCCAGCAAAGAGTATGAAGGAGCTCTGCTTAGTGCACCAGTGTCGAGGTGTACGATAGGTCTGACTGGTAGTGCAATTACTGGTTTAGAGGTGGGCGAGGCCCAACCCACCGCTTCTGTTTTCCACTACGGAGGTATCCTGGGAGGTTAGGCTCCAAAAAGGGGGAACTAAAGGTCTGTGTGCACAGAATCGGGTAGGTATTTTGCACTTGCATGATCATACCATGGCATACTTGCAAGACATAGCATAACCATTGCATATAACCCTTGTCACCTATTGTATAAATTGGTATTGTACTCTTTATACAATAGGCCCTACAAAACGACCCCTTAGTTTATAAGCTTGCGTTAGCGTGCTTATAAGCTAAGGTTATTATTCTATGGATATATATTTTGCTTGCTTGAAAATCGATACCCCATCGTATAAATTGGTATGGGACTTTTTATACGATAGGAGTCTTGCAGAAGACCCCTTAGCATATGTGTTTGTATGGGCATTCATATAAGTTAAGGTTACATATTTCATAATTCGTCTTACAAACTTTTGTTACTGGTATATGTTTTCATGGAACTGCTAGATTAGTTCCGCCACTGCTTGCTACCTTTATTATTCTCCACCTTCATTACCTTTCCTTTCCTTCTCCTTGCTCGGTGCCTAGGAGACATGAGGGAAGGGTGAGGGATGATAGGACTTAGTCTTTTGGACTGACGGTTTTCAGACCAAATCATTTTAGGGGATCGTGGAGCCCAGCTTGGAGGTGCAGCCCCGGATATCGGTACGCTTGGAAACGGGATAGTCTTGCACCGGAGTTCAGTCAGCTGGGACAGTGATTTCCGTTTGCTAGTAGTTGTTATAGATTTGCTTCCGCGATGAGTGACTTGTAGTGAGGACTTTGATGTATCGGGCATGAGTCCTATTTCCAGTACTTTTATTATTATTGTTGTGGACTCTCCCTTCATGGACAATTATTACTATATATGTGATTATTGTGGACATGTGTTAGAGTTCTAATTTCATGTACTCTCATACTTTTGCTACTATTATGTGATCGATATGTCCAGCAGGATCGGTGTTTTGTAGTGACAACCTTCCCGGGTATGATGGTGTCACCATAAAGTGGCGGTTCTGGGCTTAAGACCCAGTGTTTTAAAATAGAAAAAAATGGGGTCTTACACCCATAGCCGGACCAAGCACATCGAGGTGCGCTACCACTTCATTCGGGAGCATGTGGAGAACAAGGACATAACCCTCAGCTATGTCCCGACGAACAAGCAGGTTGCCAATATCTTTACAAAGCAGCTGGAAGAGACCAAATTCTTATTTTTCAAAACGGAACTCGGTATGCTGAACAAGGACTCGTGAAGAAGGTTGAGCAAGCAAAATTAATCTCGGGATCAAGTTCGTCAAAGGAAATTTTTTTAAGTCCAATTCGGTGAATATCGGTCGTTTCGTCGTATACTCATACAAGTTTCGCCGAATCAGACTACTCCAACAGCAAAATTCAGAGAAGTCTACTTAAGGATATATTTCAAATTGTCTATATTGGATCCGAAGACTCGACGACCAAAATTGAGGTACGCGCAGTATAGATGCAATTTAAAAATCATATACATATATATAATCTTATATAAATAAAATGGGTGGGGCCCGATTCATAATATCCATCGATTCACCGTGCAAGACGAAACTCGCAGACAGAAGCCGACCCTTCAGCTCCCTATTCACCGAATCGCCGAAAACCGTCGATCGCCGCCCTCCTCCCGTGCCCTAGCTTGCACTGACCGTGGAAAGATTTCTGCTGTTCCCTAGCTTCACTCTTGCCGCCGCATACTGTGTGTTGTCGCCGGCTACTATGTTACACCGCCGCCTGCCAACAAAACCTTTCTGATAATCAGACTCATCAGTACTTCGCTCAATCGCTCCTAGAAGCACTAGTGGCTTCTTGGGAGAGGCAAGTTGGTTCGCATCGGGTTTCCTCATGTCTCTGACAAATTCCGGAATGTCATTCTCATGTGAGAGACAGCTGGACTCTCCTTCGTCCTCGAACACCCCTGCAAGGTTCTTGACAAGGAAGTTCTTGAATTTTTCCCAAATGCAAAGCTGAGACGTGAAGATTAAGTGATAAAGAGCAAAATACAGAAGTACAAGATCAAAGTGAAAGCTTCTCTTCTGTCTAGGTATTTGTGGCTTCCAGTCTGTGAAGAGGCCAATTACCTAAAAGAAGACGATTTCTCTAGGACCCTATTATTTTGTGGACTGCCCTAAGGTGTCACAAGCTGTATTTTCTCAGCATAAAAATAATATCGGAGTAAGAGAAAATACGCATCGTGATGCCACGCCGTGCAGGGGATAACTGTAGACGCTTAGGCAAAACTCCAAACTCTACAGTTTATAGGAAAATCACAGGTTATTATGAATGAAATCCAATTAGGTTAGATTGTCATATCCCTCGGCACAGTGGATCAACTAGTCCATGAGTAAAATATCTTTATACGATGCCGAAAAATACTTTTATTAAGTGATTTTACATCCTACGTGAGTATAAGCATCCCCGAAGGATAACTCACGGTATGCAAGACTCTAATTTAGTATAATATGAAAATAGGCTTTACGTTAGATTAGAAGATAGTCTTTTAGTTTTAGAAATATGTCATGTATGAAGTAATCTCGGTATGGGTTTTATAAGTTAAAAATATCTAACATGCACTATAGCATAAAATATTCCCAGAGAGCAAGTAAACAACCTTCAAAAAGGCAAAAACTAGTAGTTTAAGTTCATAACTAGCATCACAAAGAAGGCCACCAGTGGGCTTCAAACAACCTGACATGAACCCACTGGGGAGTATGTATGTCTATACAAAAAGGAAACAAGAAATGAACTACCTCACAAGGATGAGGAAAGAACCCTCTCCAACCCGGCAGATCACCAACAAGCTCCAAAAGGAAACTAGCCGCTCAATCGGCTACAACCCTAAACCAAAGGCATTCGAAGAAAGAACACCTCAGCACGACAGAAAAACAAGTAGTAAAGGAGCAATAGATCATAAGCAATGAAACCAAGTGGTTTACCAAACTCCTACAAAAGGATGTTTATACACTCAGCAAAAGGATTAAAATTCGGCAGTAAAAGGTAATATACTCATCAAATAGAGTAAACAAAATTGCACCAAGTGCAAGAATGAAGCCAAGCTTCTAGAATATATGTTAGTAAAATTAGCAGGATAAGAAAAATATAAACAGAGCTTTAGAATCAAAAGAAGCATTAATACTAGAGGAAAAGGGCCTGAGCCGGTGGTAATAATGTTCAGCCAAGAGCATCAGATCGAAATCTTTTCAGAGGTACTGTGGAGGCGACATCTGTCCAACTCAATCAAACAGTCCAATTGCCTAGCAAGATAAGAAGAGAGGGGGCGGTGACATCAGTCCAACTCAACCCCAGGTACTGTGGTGGTGGCATCGGTCCAACTCAACCCCTAAAGTATAAGAACCAGGTTCTATATCCACTAAAACCCAAGCTGAACTGCATTAAATCTAAAACAAATAGCTAAAACACTTAGCTGCACAAACAGCTGATGGTGTTGAGTGAGTTCAGCTCACTCAATGCTGTCAATGCTTTCTAGATGAAGGCGTTGAGTGAGTTCAACTCACTCAAAGCTGTCAACGCTTTCTTGCTTAAATCAGCAAAGCCAGCAAAAGGGTGTTGAGTGAGCTCACCACACTAAACGCTTTTGCCTTAACAACTCAACAGAAAAAAGGCATTGAGTGAGCTTACCACACTCAATGCTATTTGCTTTAACAGCAAAACAAAGAAATAGCGTTAGGTGAGCTTACCACACTCAATGCTATTTCACTTAGCAGAAAAATAGAAGGAGGCGTTGAGTGAGCTCACCTCACTCAATGCTTTCTTACTTAGCAGCAAAACCAAACTAAGGCGTTGAGTGAGTTCACCACACTCAACGCTTTTGACTTAACAGCTAAAATAGACCAAGGCGTTGACTGTTATCACCACAGTCAACGCTGTCATCGCTAAACCATCAAAGGAATTGAGTGAGCTCCCCACACTCAACGCTTCAGACTTAAACTACCAAGCTAAGCAGACGGCGTTGAGTGAGCTTAACTCACTCAACGCCAAAAGACTTAGAAAATTCTGACTGGCTAGACGGCGTTGAGTGAGTTCAACTCACTCAACGCCAAAAGCTTAGAAAAGTCTGGCTGACTAGACGGCGTTGAGTGAGCTCAACTCACTCAACGCCAAAAGACTTAGAAAAGTCTGACTGGCTAGACAGCGTTGAGTGAGCTCAACTCACTCAACGCCAAAAGTCTTAGAAAAACTAACAAGGCAGACATCGTTGAGTGAGCTCACCTCACTCAACGTTGTCAATGCTTTTTTACTTAGGCTCTAGACCAAATCAGCTAGGCATTGAGTGTGTCCACCATACTCAATGCTTTTATACTTAGCCTAAAAACTGGACTTCTGTACTAAGATACACTCAACGCCAAGGGGGAGAGACCTGGCAGAAAAATTGCTCTACTCAAACCGACCATGCTAGGCCTCAATAACTAGCCCAAAATCAAAATATTACTCTTATTTGCATAGACTAGCTGGAATGAAAACCTGCTATAGCTAGCTTTCCTGATACAGACCTAACCTATCCAGCCAGAGCCATACCAAAACCAACCCAAACAGACATTTTCTCTCTAAAAACTTGAACTAGCTGGAGCTTTTCTACCCTAACTTCAAGTTAACCATAGCCAAAACCTACAGAACACTTAGGATCTAAACAAAAGAAGAATAAAACCAATAAGAAAATAGAGAATCAATCTTGGTAAGGATGAAAGAGCATCACTTGCCTCAATCTTCAGGAATCGGCCAACTACACTGCCCCTTACTGACCTGGCCGCAAAAATCACTAAATAACAGAACCTGCAGCTTTAGAGATGAAGCAGGGGTCAAACCGAGATTTCCTAACACCCTAACTTATACGAAAAAGGAAAAATCTTATCGTAGGAACGTAGATCTAAGCGAGAGCAGCTCGAATCTACTCTCAAGCAGGAATTTTGAGCTCCCCAGCTCTTGAAATCGGCGGCCGGAACTTGGCGTTGACCGCCTCTCATTTCTTTGGCAAGAAGCTAGCCGCCAGCTTTTGGGGAAGATGAAATCAAATAATACTTACATAAGCTCTATACACTATCTCCCACTCAAGCTAGATATAATATAATATAACTTAAGTAATATAAAATTCAGCCACTCTTTAAATGACCTGCCACTATACTATAATAATCACTTATATTAAAACAGCTAGCATAATATACCTTATAATACTCAGCCACTACAGCAAATAAATAATTAACATGATACAATACTATATCAGTTAATTAAATAAAACGTCAAAACGACGCGAAAACCGAACCACCTCGGAACTTAGCAAAATTCACACCGTAGCTAAATACCCATACTACGAACCTAATGGCGAAGTCAAAATCGACATCCGACAAACAAAACTCGGGCTAACACCTCCCGAAGCAAAAATACAAGCATTCCCAAAGAGACCTCATCGGGTCACAAAAATTGACACCGGCTTGTTAAGTAATCTTGCAATCAGGCTATAACACATCTACTAAGAAAACCTAAAGAGCTAAGACCACGCTCTAAAAATGGCACGGCCAAACATGCATCAACGTAACGCCAAATAAAGATTAAATAATAACACAAAAACCGGGGGCGTTACATAAGGCACCAAGGACATCAAGCACAAAGGGATGAATGAGGAAGGCAAGCTCCTCTCTGACATCTCTGGCAAGGTGGTGCTATGCAAGACCGGATCATATGACTACCTTTCTATAGACATGTTCAAAGTGCTCATTACCATTATCTGCAGGAAGAGATTAGATTGGGGTGCTTTGTTGTTTACCAAGATCTAAGACAGCCTACGCACTCCACACTTTGGGAGGATTATCACCCAATACCTGAATCAGCTCGATGGTGATAGGTTTGATATGATTAAAGGAGTTCCTATCCATCACCTAAAGAATATAGATTCAATAATTTTCTCGAGGTGGGATAGGCGGATCATCCAGCGAGGGGGAGCCCCAATACCCCCAGTGGAGGAGGAAGATCTTGTTCCTGATGACATGACCCCTTCTACTCACCCCAGTGAGATTCCTACTTGATTGAGTGTAGGAATTAAGGGAGAGTATGTTGCTCCTTCAGATACAGTCTTTGTGTTTGCAGACCCTGGTTTAGGGGATTTCCTAGCAGAGGTTGTTGCTATTGGTGGTGCTACCACTATTGAGGTTCAGACAGTTAAGGATACAAAAGTGCATGCTGAGGAAGAGGATCCAGCACCTTCACATTATGATGAGGATGTTGATGCTGATATGGATGATGAAGATGCTGTTGCTGATAATGATCTGACTGTTGAAGATTATCAGATTGAGACTACAGCTGAGGATGTGGTATTTGCTGATAAGTCTGCTGATAGTATTTCTACTGCTACTGAGGTTTACTGTGGTGCCATTATGGTTTCAGTGCTTGCGCCTGTAATGACTTTGGTTGCTACTCTCCCTGGGACTATCTCTACTACAGTGTCTAAGGGGGAGGTAACTCAGTCCCATATATCTGTGTCCACTGAGGTTAGCAGACTCATGCGCAACCTAGACAAGAGACTAGGAAGGATGTCGTTGGCACCCGAAGGGATAGTTGACTTCTCTGAAGAGGAAGGATCAGCCGATGTGTATGCCCTTGCTTTAGGTTCAGAAGGACCAAGGTTTGTTGCTGCTAATGTGTCTCCTCCAGTGTAACCAGATGCTCAAAGCCATCAAGCGATCAACTGCTGAAAGTTTTTGAAGAAATACTGGCTAGGCAACATGCTAAATTTGATGCCTCGTTGCAGAAGGTAGTCAATAGAGTCAAGTAATCTCAGAAATTTATGCTTGACGATCTTGCTGTAGTTCAAGTGAAATTTGATAAGCCAGAGGAAAGGTTTGATGCAAAGTATAACGAAGCTGCTACTGCAGTAACTCGATCTTGTGATGAGTGGACTTAAGCAAAACGAGGCAGTACTGAAAAATGTTGACAAAAATGCTCTCTTTCTCATCGAGGCCCATAACAGATCTATGACACACTATGACTCTTTTTTGAAATCTTATTCCAATGCAAATGCCACCGAAGCCAAAAAGGGGGAGGAAGCTATTACAGTTAAGGTTGACAGTGTTGAAAAGACTATACTCGACCAATTCAAACAAGCAAATGATTATAGCTATGACAACACCGTGTGGTTACATGTCAGTTTTTCCCGTCTCAAGTTCCTGCGGAGCTTGCTCAGGTTGATGTTCATCTGGCTCTAGACTACACTCAATACTAGACAGACTCACAGAACTTCTCTCAGGACAATGTTGCTGTTGATGCTGCTGTGACTCCAGAGGTTCAAACTGCTACTGATGCTGCTATTGCTATCTTCTCAGAGGCTCAGGTTCTCAAGAAAGGAAAATTTGGAGAAGACACTTCTGAATTCAGACTAGAAATGGCCAGGCCAGCTCAAGTCAGAGAAGGACCTAACCGTGAGATGGATGAAGTTTGGAGCCCAACTTCAAAAGGAATTATCTTGGAAACCTTTGCCTTATATGAACTCGGAGCGGTGAAGCATCAGGATCACTACAGTCTAGAATAATGGAACAAATATAAAGAGGCCAGCACTAGGAGGAGGATTCATTTCCAGAAGAACAAGAATGTTGATCCTATGCTTCCTCCTCCTCCACCAAAGTACTATCTGAAGCCCATTGAATATTTTGACAGACAGTTGTAGAAGAGAAAGAACAAGAAGGACTGATGTCCTATTTTCTTTGTTGATTATTGTTTGTTGTGGGATGCCCTACCTATTCTAAAAACATTTTATTTGATATATATATATATATATATATATATATATATATATATATATGATTGTTTATATATTAATCTAGAATGCATGTCAACTTACTTATCATTTCATTTCTTAACTTTATTTTTTTGAGCAATTCACCTTAGCTTTTAGGATTTTGACTTCTTCAAATAGGGTGAGATTGTTGGGTATTGTATCTACAGTAACCCTGATTCTAAAAAGGGTCCAGTCAAGCTAAGATGAATTGAGGTTATATTTGATATTGCTCTTTAGTTATGTACTTGCAGGTTTACAATGCCAAGTACACACCAATGTCAGGTTATAGTGAGTCAATAAACACAGGACTACATAATGTAATCCCTCATTGTGTAGGCAAATGTGTTGACTCACATGTAATCTCTCTATTGGGGTGTACTTCTATCCCAAGTACAGGAGAATAATCAAGGAAGGCCAAAGACTAGGAGTCAGAAACGTAGAATTTTACCTAAGTAAAATTCGGCGAGTATGGTTAAGCATATACATCGAATTCGTCGAGTATCATTGTTGATACACGCCGAATTCGTCGAGTATACTTACCAATACCCGTCAAATTCATCGTATATACTTAGGGTAAATTCATTGGAGAATTGAAAAATCAGTTAAGTAAAATTCGCCGAGTATCGTTGTGCATATTCGTCGAATGTATCTAACGATACTCGCCAAATTTGTCGAATATGCTAAGTGATACACGCCGAATTCGTCATGTCAAGTCGACGCTACTTCCCTAGATTTTTCCAAGTCTTTTTCATCAAATATCATAACATTGAGTGCGTTGAGATAACTCAACGATATTCGTCGAATGCTGCCTATGGCGTTGAGTGAACTCAAGGCATTAAGTGTAACGACGTTGAGTGTGTTGAGTCAGTTAGCCGATACTCAAAGAATTCATCGAGTATGACTGGTGATTCTCGACGAATTCATCGAGTATGACTCCTCGCTATAGCATTGAGTGACCAGCCGACTTGTGATGGTTTGTCTAAGTCTTTTTCGTCATATATCGAGATGTATTCGACGAGTATCATTATGATACTCGATGAATTTGACTTAGATCATATTTTCGATAATTTCTTCCTCCTATCACGGGTTCGTTCAGCCATGTATAGTGCTTTTTAGATTTCACTTTTGGAAATCTTTTATAGCTGTTTCATTTCGAATCCCTCTATAAATACCTATAGTAATTTTGAAATGAGAAAGGATCTTAAAAACCTAATTTCTCGATTCAATTTTCATACTTTCCTGAAATAACAATCATCGGTCGCATGCTCTTGTTTTTGCAAATTACATCTGATCGACCATGACATTGAGCAATAATCTTCTTCTATAACATCATCAATAGGAACGATTCTTCATTCAATATTCATTCTTCTCCAGTCCAAATCACTTGAATATTCAAGATCAGAATTTCAAGATCCAAAGATTTCAAGTATTCTGAGTTCTCCATGATTCAACTTCCAACCTTAAAAGAACAACAGATCAAGATTGGAATCGTGTATTGTTATTGTAAATTTCTTTTGAATTTTATAGGAGATTTTTCTCCGAGGATGTAGATCCGTTTGTGGATCGAGAGAGTAGACCCGGTTATGGATCGAGTGTGTAGATCCGATTTGCGGATCGAGTTGTAGGAGAGTTTGTTCTCCGAGTGGTAGGATCTTCGTCTCCGAGGTGTAGGAGTTGCGACTCCGAGGTGTAAGATTTGACAAAATCTGAGTTTTGTGAAGTAGCCGAATCTACCCTTCGTGGGAGATAGGCGAGGCAGGACATTGGGCGTACCCAACTCGGGGAACCACTATAAAATCTCTACTTTTGTGTGCTTGTTCTTTACGATTATTTTTATTCCGCAAAAAGATGCAAGCATCACATATTCACCCCCCTCTAGGTGATTTAGGTAGACGCTTGATACTTTTAGTATTCCACCACAGAAATTATCTAGAGGGAAAATAAAATGACACGGAGAAAGTAGAAATTTTCGTTACCCCATTCAGAGATTTATTTTCTCCAAAACTAGATCGCTCATCACCGGATCCACCAGAACCGTGCCGAATGGAGAGAAACTCATTCTCCTTCCTCGCCTCACTCCAGATTTGATTCCACGAGATCACGGATCTTTTTTTGCCTTGGCCGAAATTCACCAAGAAAGAGATTCTTGGGTTGGCCGAATTTCTTCAAGAAAACGTTATTGGTGGCCAAAATTTTAAAGAAGGTGGTGGAAGGAGATAGTTGAGAGAATTAGAGAAGAAAAAGAGAAAGAGGAGTAGGGAGAGAGGGAGGGCCCAAACTTCAAGAGAGAAAGAGGGGGAAAATTTTAAGGTTTTCAATTTACTCATTCAACTTCCCATAATCCTTCTACATCATGGCCTTTTATAAGGCTTACAAAAGTAGGCTACATGCAGCCCAAATCAAATTAAAGAAAATAAGGAAATAAATAAATATAATCCCAAATTAAAACAATGCAACAAGAAAATAAATAAATATAATAAAACATTATAATTATTAAATTATTGTCGCGGTGATGGCATTGTAGTGGCGATGACGTTGTAGCGAAATTATTGTTGCGGCGATGACGTTGTAGAGGCGATGGTGATGTAGCAAAATAAATATCGCGGCGATGACGTTGTAGTGGCGATGGTGTTGTAGCGAAATGAATGTCGCTGCAATGGTATTGTAGTGGCGATGGCATGCATCGAAATTATTGTTGCGGTATTGTCCATCCGAGTCTTGAAACGTACGGTTGTGGTGGCGATCAACATAATGCATGGATCCGGCGATGCCAAGGAGCTCTCTAAAGAACTAATCAGCACCATCAGCAACATCATCACGAACAAATTCCAGGACATGTCGCCATCAATTCTCCCACACTCCAAATCACTCAACACCGAAGAGTGGCCCGGAATGGGAAAGTAGCTGAAAAAAGCAATAGCTGGTGGCAAGTACGACTCAGAAATCAAGTTCACAGAAGTACATTCATCACCCATCAACCAAAACCTGTCAGACAAAACAAAGGTCTGGGGAAACCTTGGAAAATCATTTGTCAAAGAAGGAGAAAAAGTTTCAACATCAACATTCAACGTACCTCTAGTGGAGACAACCGGAGAGAGCGATCTAGGAAAAAGCTCACCACCCAACCCATTAGAATATTCAGTGGACCAAATCGAACAGGTAGATAATTCAAGTGGTGGAGAGACATATGACGTTTAATCCGAAATATTGAAAATATGGGATATACCCCAATTAGTAGGTAACTCCAAAAGATATGCGGTTTCTCCTAATTTCTTTAAGATTCGAAAAGAACCGGCTCGCCGATCCGCCAACTTTTTTATGGTGCCCGAGGGCATCCGTTCAGGGATGAGATGCAATAAGACTAAATCATCAATTTAAAGTGAGAAGCTCTCTTATGTAAGCTAGCATGAGATTGATAAAATGCATATCGTGTGGTTAGCGCTTCATTAATGTGCTTATGTAAATTGTGGACATGAGAGGCTAACTCTTGTGCAAATTGACTTTACTTATAAAATGGAGGTAGTAGAATCAAGTTAGGTGGCACTAGTGCTTTATATCTGTGCACTATTTTATTTGGTGATAAACCGGTAAGTCGATGCGGAGGATTACTAAATATGAGTTGGCATGTGCAATAATCTTTAATTATTATGTGGATGAGTGAGTGTAAACGTGGCCAACGAAACGTTTCCTCCACTAACAAAATAATCGTACCACGACCCAACAGAACGACAAAACCATCGATACGGATCTCTCTAACGATAAAGAGGTGCAAAGAACAGAGCTGATCATACCACTTTGTGTAAATCGTGGCACTGGCTAACATTTCCCATAAGGCATTCAAATGAGGAAAGTGAAATCGATCTTTTGTGGCGTGATTATCCACGCACAAATGCCAAGATTTCATCTCTGTCTGCCAATCTTCCGAACAAGTAGCATCGCCCTTAGCTAGAAGGTACCCTAAAACATTCATAATTTCACCACGAAAAGACTCGCGGGAAATGTCCGCATGATTCATCAAACTCAAGGTCTGCTTCTCTACCGAAAAATTCAATGGAGGTGCTAGCAAAACATACATCGCAAAATACCTCAGACAAGGCAAAACAAGTTTGTGTTCTAACAAGTCCTCTAATCGAGTCACATGATCAGGAAGGAGAGTCGGTAAAATTAAACCCGGGAGAAAATCAAATTCATCTTGAATCTCATACAATGGAGACAACATCAAAGGAAGCTCATTTAGATCTACACCATTAACGTTATCCAAAAGTACAACTCCCTCGCTAGAAAATTCTTCTACACTAGATACATCATCCAAAGCAGAATCAGTAAAGGTCTCAGAAATAGGCAAAATCGAACCCGACAAAATTTCTAATACACATGTAGCTTCAGGCAATGGTGATAACATCAAAGGAATATCCTTCGGGTTCTCAGCGCTAAAGTCATCCAAAAATAACCTTCCTTTATAAGGTAAATATTTCCAATCAGTCGGAACATCTATTAAGTCAGGGTCATCGGACTATTCCTCAATTAGCATAGGTGATGAATCAGGGGCAAGGTCGAGGGTAGGTTGGATATTAATATGGTGTGTCACTTCAGAGGGGAATTCCTGTTCCATGTCACTTGGGTAACCCAAATCCTCAATGTCACTAAACTCTTCACCAGTAATGACATTTCTCTCAATAGTGGGCTCAATCAACGGTACTAACTCGGAGTCAACAGAAGGTTCAAAAACGGGCTCAGGAGGCTCGCGGGAAGACTCACACATGACTAAAATCATAGGCGGAATGGGGTAATCAACCGCAACGGGACTATCCAATTTACTAACATTGCAGGTAATACTCGTGTGACACCACATACTAATAGGAATACTCTCACCACGAGGTCTCATGGCATCCCTAGTTGTAACACCTTTCGAGTATGGAACATATGACCTATACGGTATGGTTTCCCTAAAGGTGGTAGTAGGCACATTATGGGCAGGCCGACCTTTGGGGGGAATAAACTAGCGTTAGGTGTGTAATCATTCCTATAGGAAGGTAGGAGACTAGTGCAATAATGAAACTCACACACAGGCTTAGTGCCAGTAGTGCGGAGGTAGACAAGGTCAAATTGGTCTGAGAGTAGGCTAAACATGTGTGGCCAAGCATATTGATAGCTACCTACACGACGCTCTTCATTTAACCAAAACACACGGGCTTGACTAACTAATTTGTCACGGGCTATGACAACCTTTTGGAGGTAATTCGAGGGGTACCACACAAAATAATTTTCCATCCTTTTAAGCCATTCTCAAAAAAATTGTGGATTCCCGTAACCGTCATAAGTGGGTATCTCATTCCTAGTAGGAGGAAAAGTGTGTGGACTGTTGGTTTTCCTATGGCATATAGACAAAGTTGGGGTGTGATAAGCCATAACTTTAGCATACACAAATAGTATAATCGTGAAACATAAACGTCATGGGCCATACTCGGAGTGAGTAGAGAAAATTTTCTAAGTTATAACAAGAGAAGTTTCGTGTGCCCAAGTCTAGTGCGCATGCAATGATAAAAAATTTGATTTTGTCCTATTATAATTTATGAAAGACAGATTTGCTCCCGCTTAATAACTAAAGTAGTTAAAATATTATTTGATTTTCTTGATGAAAATAATAAGAAGATTATTAAAAAAAATTTGTTTTCATTTTTTTGTAGAAAAATAAAAGTTTTAGGCCGCTATTTGCAGACCAAAAATTAAAAATTTGTTTTAGTATTTTGGACAATGAATCGTGCAAGTGCTTGTCGGCGTTCTAAGAAAATGGGGAGGGTGACAATCAAGAAATTGACACGAACCTCCCTATGATACCAAATTGATGCAGGCTTGTACGCGGACACGGATATTACGGACAAACTCGATTTCCTCTCGATGCCCAAATTCAATGTTCGCACAAAATTTACTTGCAGCACACACGTTTGCAATATTATCAATTAAATGCTAACGTACGGGTAGCCAAGCCGTTAGCGATTGAGCAATGGCTATAGGCCAATATTATTTCCGGCTAAAAGGACCCACCCGGTCCGATCATGCGAAGGTTGTACCAAAAGAGATCCGCCAAAAAATTACGATTCGGAAAAAGATAGATCTCTCCCAACAAAAGAAAATGAGGTTCGCCAATTCTCTCGAAATTAAACAAACTAAGATAGACAATAAAATCGATCGAAGGAAAAAATGATTAATTCAATGTTATCAAAATTCAATGCTAAAGTATTCTACCACAGAAATTATCTAGAGGGAAAATAAAATCACACGGAAAAACTAGAAATTTTCGTTACCCCACTCGGAGATTTATTTTCTCCAAAACAAGATCGCTCATCACCGGATCCACCGGAACCGCGCCGAATGGAGAGAAACTCGTTCACCTTTTCCTCGCCTCATGCCGGATTTGATTCCACGATATCACAGATCTTTTTTACCTTGGCCGAAATTCACCAAGAAAGAGATTCTTGGGTTGGCCGAATTTCTTAAAGAAAATGTTATGGGTGGCCGAAATTTTAGAGAAGGTGGTGGAAGGAGATAGTTGAGAGAATTAGAGAAGAAAGAGAGAAAGAGGAGTAGGGACAGAGGGAGGGCCGAATTTCAAGAGAGAAAGGGGGGGGGGATTTCAGGTTTTCAAATTTCTCATTCAACTTTCCATAATCCTTCTACATCATGGCCTTTTATAAGGCTTACAAAAGTAGGCTCCATGCAGCCCAAATCAAATAAAAGAAAATAAGGAAAAAATAGATATAATCCCAAATTAAAACAATACAACAAGAAAATAAATAAATATAATAAAACTTTATAATTATTAAATTATTATCGAGGCGATGGCAATGTAGCGACGATGGTGTGACATCGAAATTATTTTTGCGGCGATGGCATTGTAGCGGAGATGGTGTTGTAGTGAAATAAATGTCGCGGCGATCCCGTTATAGCGACGATGGTGTTGTAGCGAAATAAATGTCTCGACGATGGCATTGTAGCGGCGATGGCATGCATCAAAATTATTGTTGCGGCATCGTCCATCCAAGTCTTCAAACGTACGGTTGTGGCGACGATCAATATAATGCATGGATCCGGCGTCGCCAAGGAGCTCTCCAAAGAACCATTAGCACCATCATCAACGTCATCATGAACAAATGGCGGGACAACGTCGCCATCAGCTTGAAAGTAATAATGAGTTTTTTGCCAATTGGGTTGAGCACGTGTCACAATCCGCTGCAAAAGAGACCTTCAACCCTCTTTGTGAAATTTGCAAACGAAACATGACCTCTTATTGTAGTAAAGGTCATGAAAACCAAGAGATCCCTTTTAAAGTAGAAGAAGTCCCTTCTCCGTTCATTAACCGAATTCGTTGGGATACTATCACTGACGATTTCAGAGTACCTCGTCTGCCAGAATATTCTAGATTTCATGATCCAATTTCTCATCTACAAGCCTTTGAATCAGCTGTTTCGCTAAGAAAAGTGTCACATGGAATCAAATGTAAACTTCTTATTATATCTTTTGGCGACCTTGCTAGAGAATGGTTCTATGGTATACCATCTCGGTCATTCACTGGCTTTAAAGATCTTTGAAGGCAATTCCTTTCAAGATTTACTACCTATAGGAAGCAGAAAAGAGACACAGGAGCTCTCTTTTGAGTTAAGCTGGGGGATGATGAGTCTAATCCTGACTTTATCAACCGATTCCAAAAGGAAATTTTGGATATTGTTAGCGATCATCAAGATTATTACCCATGTGCTTTCGTAAACGGACTTCGAGAAGGTCCTCTAAAGTATAAGCTCACTGTAAAGGACCCCAGAATTATAGAGATCTTATTGAAATTGTTAATAAGTTCATAATAGGCGAAGAAGCGAACAAAGACTACATCTCGTTTTTGAATTAGAAGGCTAAGCAGCCCCAGGAGAATTTTTGTTATCAACAACATAGTTCCTCGCAAAATATTTTACAATTTAGAAATCATGAGTCTTCTCCTCTCCCTCAGAATAGGCCTGCAGAGCCTCCGTAGCAGGATAAAGCATCAGAGTTTATAGAAGCATGCCCTATCTTGTCTTTTGATCCTAAAATACTCAAGTATGAAAAGTATTCAGACAGGTATGTTAAGTTCAAAATTCCTATGGAAGATCTTCTTCCAATTCGTATAATAATGCAAGAGTTTAAAAATCCTCGACGTATGAAATCAAAGATTAAATACCGACATGAAGAGCTTTTTTGCAAATATCATAAGGATATTGGTCATGTTACGGAAGATTGTCGGGCTCTTCGAAAACTGGCAGATAAATTTGCAAAGAGAGGTAAATTGCAGGATTATGTTGTCCTATGATCCTCCGGCGCATTTCCCACTGACAAAGTCGATGGTGCAAACGAAGATTTTGTTGTTCAATAATGAAAGTGCTTGAAATTGTAGTATCTTGTTTGTCTTTTACATATTTCATGTATCTCCCATTTGTTCAGAGTTTCCTGCATTTATTCCTTTTCTTTGTCAATATTAGCTGTAACAGATATAGCAGCGAATCAGTTCTCACCAACATCCAGCTTCACAAAGATCTTTCGGAAGTCGTCAGCAATTGGGTTCAATCATGCTTCAAGCCCATATCCTTTTACTATGCCCTCTACTGCAAATAAGCATTCATATGCCCTCTAAATTCTGTTTCTTTGCTTTACATTTAACATTGACATACATATATGGATGTATGCTTATGACGAAAATAATATTATTTTAGGCCCTCCACATTCCGCATGACATCAGTCACAGATGTGTAGTGGCAATCTCGCACTACATCAGTCACACATGTGTATTGGCAATCCCGCACGACATCAATCGCAGATGTGTAGTGTCAATCCCGCACGATATCAGTCGCAGATGTGTAGTGGAAATACCACAGGACATCAGTCACAGATGTGTAGTGGCAATCCTGCATGACATCCATCGCAGATGTGAAGTGGCAATCCCGCATGACATCAGTCACAGATATTAACCCCGCTCGAATCATTCGCGGATGAGTTAAAATAAAAAAGCTTCTCTAGAAGAGTAATTTCTCCTCTATTTATTTATGTTTATAGCTTATGTGACCTTCGTGAGAAAAGCAATGCATCGAGCACCTGCCCACCTTGTCACATAAGTTACTAGCTCCTCTTGTTCTTTGCAGGTTGTAATTCTTAGATCCTCATATTGCAAGACCACATTGCGGACAGAATTCTTGTATCCGCTCAGTCCACAAGATTTGGCAGTGGATCGATTGTATGGATTTTGTATATTATTATTATTCTCTACAGTCCGCAGGCCGCGCGGTCATATATTTCAGCCTGATCTTTTCGGCTTATTCTACGCAGTCTACAAGGTGCGCGGCTATATACCTGCCTGATCTATTCGGCTCTAATGTAATGTCTACTGTTATTCCCGGCGTGAGTCAGCTGAATTATACCACAACTTATAACCGGCCTGTAACTTGCCGCATAAAGGCAAATGTGAATTCAATTTACCACTAATCGGTCTATTTTCCGTCTTACTCATTATTACCAGCAATACTTCAAGATTATTTTCTGGCTTATGTCAGATGCTATCAATGAAGCCGCAACGGTTAACAAGCCTAGCCGCACGGCTTGTGTATGCATCAAAGAAGCCGCAGATTACCTATACTAATCATCTTTTCATGATTCAATTGCGGCCTTAATTTCGGTTTTCATGTAAGCAACATCCGTCAATTAAATTATTTCAATATGGCTTATCATCTTTTAATGGTACTAGCCGCGCAGCTTGGAATTCAATGTGTATATTACACGACAATAGTAGAACTATTCTCATAATTATCTTATTGGTGGCTATTCCTCTAAACGGTCGGTTTGTTACTCTTCAGTGTATTTCCAAGGATCATTAGATTGCTATAAGCTCGCAAGCATCTAATATAGTGACTAGTATCTTCTTTGTGGCTAACCAGAACGATGACGTGGAATTATATGATTATATTAATTTTTATTCGGTTAACTCATCAGTCATCTTTCTTAAATCAGTGACAAGAAAGATGAAGCTGCGCGAATAAGTGAAATCACAACAGAATACGCAATACGGAAGGTAAGTAAACTTTCATTTCTTTATCAAAAGTTACAAAGGTTAAACCGTGCGGTTAAAAATATTAAACTGCCAGATCCAAAAAGCAAAAAAAATTACAAGCTAAATTCATCAATTCTGATCGTCTTTGCTTGAGCTTCTTAGCCACAGGAGTACTGGAGTAAGTTTCACCATCAACATCGACTTTGTTGGGTACATTGGAAAATGTGTACCTGATTTGAAGAAGCCCAACCTAGCTCAATGATATACATCATGTTGTATTTGATGTTGTTTTGAGTTGACATGTGCAGGTAAAGAATTGTTAAAGTTTACAGAAAAAATTCTAAGTCCAAGTGTCGACACAAAGGAACATGTGTCGTCACATAGAAGAAAGTCAGTCGACACAACACTGGGAAATTGTGTCGACTCAGAAGAAGTAAGTCGACACAACACTGGGAAATTGTGTCGACACAGAAGAAAAACGTCGACCTCAACATTGGGAGAATGTGTCGACACTGAAGAGTATAGTCGATCTCCAGTTTGTCGACATCATCTGAATATGTCGACACAGAAGAAAATAGTCAACCACAAGTTTGTCGTCACCAGCAGAATGTGTCGACACATAGTGAGTAAGTCGACACATTATAGCAAAGCTAAAGAATGAATGTGTCGACACCTGAAGGCTAAGTCAACACTTTCTAAAGTTATGATTCTACAACAACTGTGTCGACACACAGGACTTGTGTCGACACACTGCAGAGTCAAAGACCAAGTTATTTTCAGAAGAAGATGTGTCGACACAAAGGCAATTTTGTCGACATCACTGAAGGCAGTGTCGACACCAAAGTCAATTGTGTCGACACAAATAGACAGATGGTCTCGACACTTTCTGACAGATTGTTTCAACACTAAGGCACAGGACTTGTTTGAAGACTTGACAGCTGTGGGTTGTCACCAGTTAACTGAAGTTGTCAGACTTGTCAGAAAACGGTTAGAAACCGGATCAGCCGGTTACCATGAAGAATGTCTATAAATAGACAGATTCAGAAGAAGGAGAACAACACACACAATTAAGAAGATATAGAACTGATCCTTTGAAATACATTGGAGAAGGGTTATATTCTACTCATTTTCAAGAAAGTGCTAGGCACTTAAGAAGATCTTCTCCGGGAGATCTAAGAAGACTATCTAAGGATAGATCTAAGAAGAGTTCTAATCAGAATTCAGAAGAATCATTCAAAGTTCTGGATAGAGAGAGATCAAGTCAGAATTTGAAGAAGAAGAAGGAATCCACCAGTGGATTCTCAAGAAGCTGTTTGGAATCAACTCAGCTAAGTACATTTTCAAGAAGCTTTGAAGAAGGCTAAGAAACAGTTGATTGCATCAGCTGATTAAGATTTGTCATTGCCTTTTCTCTCTCAACCTGGCAAGACAATTTAAACTATCTTTTCTATATTTCTGTAGGATCTGTTTATACAGATCTGAGTTGTAAGCCTATGTTATAAAGGCTGAGTGTAGGAGTGTTGAACTCTGAGTGGTAGGGCTGATTGCCTGAGTGTAGGAGAAGGATATTCTCTGAGTTGTAGGCCTTGGGGCAAGGCTGAGGTAGGGCAGTTGTGCCTGAGTTGTAGGAACCTGTTGGGTTCTGAGTTGTAAGATCTATTGATCTGAGATAAGTGGAAGTTTGGCCGAATCTAGCATACAGCTAGATAGGTGAAGGGGAAAGTGGATGTACCCAGACCTTGGGGAACCACTATAAAACATAGTGCAATCTGTGATGTGTTGTTTTCTGTGATTGCTGTGTTTTTGTATTAGTTAATAAATTGAATTCTGTCTAGAAGTTTTAGAAAAAGAAGCAGGACCTATTCACCCCCCCCTCTAGGTGTTTAGGCTGCCTTGAAAGTTAAACTATCAAGTGGTATCAGAGGGAGGTTCCTCAAAAAGGACTTAACAGTCTGAGGTAGATCTGATAGGCAGAATCAAGAATCAAGAAGATGGGTTCTGGAGAGAATCATAAGGAGCTAGGGTCAATGAAATTACCCATATGCAAGAAGGAAATCTTTGGGATCTGGAAAGAAAGAGTCAGATTGTTTATGGAAGCATCTGACCCAAGGATTTACATCACAGTACAGGAAGGCCCCTTCATACCAATGAAGATATCTGTTCTTGATGCAAATATCCAAACACCAAAGACTTATTCTGAAATGACCAAGGATGAAATCATCTTGGCAACCATGGACAAAAGGGCACAGAACATAATTGTCAGTGCCATAGATGATTCAACATTTCAGAATCTGATTCACTGCAAAACCTCCAAGGAGATGTGGGACACATTGATTGTCTACATGGAGGGATCAGAAGAAGTAAGGCTGGACAGAAAATCTATGCTAAATCAGGAGTATGAAAGTTTTAGACAAGGAAAATCTGATAGCATAACTGAGTGCTATAAGAAATTCTATAGAATTGTGAATGAGCTAATTTCCTATGGAAGAGTCTTCAGTACCTATGAACTGAATGACAAATTCTTAAGATCCTTATCAAAGGATTGGGATACAAAGATCTGTGCCATAAGAGAAGTGGCAAAATTGGCAGAGATATCTCCTCCAACTCTGTTTGGAAAGTTGCTATCCTATGAAATGCAACTTATGGTAAGGAAGGATGAGGAAAGAAACTCAAGAGGAGAGCATAGAGAAAAGACTGTGGCATTTAATGCTGAAGCCACCAGAAAGAATAGGAGGAAATCACCATCTCCTCCTAAGGAAGTTGAAGAAGGTAGTTCTGAAAATTCAGATAGGGGTTCAGTCAGCAGTGATTCAGATGCAGACTTTGCTGCATTCACTAGGCAATTTCAAAGGTTCTTGAAAAAGAAGCAATGGAAGTCTAGGCCTTCATCATCACAGCAAGTAGATGACTATTATCAGAAAAGAAGGTCATCCAGGAAAGAGAAAAGCAGGTCAAAGCCCAGCAAAGCCACTACTTCAAAGATTGTCTGCTATTGTTGCAATAGGCCTGGACATGTAGTGGCTGATTGTCCTGACAAAAGGAAGGAATCTTCAGAAAAGAAGAAGACTTATCAGAAAGGCAAGAAGGAGAAATCCTTTGTAGCAAAGAAAGATAAAAGTCTGTCAGACCAGTCAACTTCAGAATCAGGATCTGAAGCTGAAGCATATATTGGATTATATGCTGCATCTGAGGAAGAGGAGTTTATGCAGTTGCTAGACTCCATCAATGAACATCAATGCATGGGTTTGATGACTAGATCAGAAGAGGACCTATGCCAGAATCAGTCTGGTCCTAATGAGGTAAACAGTCCTTCCAGTACATTTGTTTGTAGTACAAGTGAAGAATCAGCTACATCTGCATCAAGTGATGAAGATGCATCTGGATCTGAAGGAGATGTCTATCAATTGATAGACAAGTATGGGGACTTGTTGCAGGCCCTTAAGAAAAGCAAGAACCTGGTTAAATCACAGGCTCAGGAAATTGCTGATCTAAGGGTTACAACAGCTGAGTTAGAAAAAGTCCTTGATCAAAAGTTAGCTGAAATTGCCAAGCTGAAAAATATAACTATTATTCAGATGGGCACAATTAATTATACTAATGATCAAGTAAAGAGTCTGGAGGACAGACTTAGAATTGAAAGGGATTTAGTGGCTAGTTACTCTAAGCCAAAATCTGTCTTACCCTTGATAGATGAATTTGTCACTCAGAAGGGTAAGGCTGGATTAGGATTTAAGGGTAACTCCAGGGCTAGCAGATTCAAAAAGAAAGGCAAAGCCCCTATTCAGCCACTAAACCTTTCAGTCCCCATAAGGTTTGGTAAGAAGAAAGTGCCTTCTAACATATATGATCATGAAGACATTCAGGATCATATCAAGACAAATGTTCTGAAGAACAAGGGTGTTAAGGCAAGCAGGCCTACCTATGGTCATAAGCCCTATGGTTTTAAGAAACCAGTAGGAGAAGTTGCAACAGCACCAGCAATGAACAGAAATGCTTCTGACAAGGATGTATCTAGATCTAGATACAATAAGTTTGAATGTTGGTGCTGTGGCAAGAGGGGTCATTTTGCATTGGACTGCTGGTATAACACAAGTGTTATAAAGAATAAGAGTCTACCTGTTAGAAGAGGTTATGATAACTTTATTAAGGCTAACCTGAACCAAGGACCCAAGACTTACTTGGGTTCTAAGGGTAAGTAATTCTGTATTGCAGGTGAATCCAAGTTACCATGCCCCTATATGGTACTTGGATAGTGGTTGTTCCAGGCACATGACTGGAACAAAGGGGCTGCTGAAGGAGTATTCATCTGTCAAAGATGGACATAAAGTGATCTTTGGTGGATCTGAAAAAGGAGTCATCAAAGGATTTGGTAACATCTCTTCAAACCTAATTACTATCACCCAAGTGGCCTATGTAAAAGGTTTGAAACATAATCTAATAAGCATAAGCCAGCTGAGTGATCTAGGATATGACATTTCATTTGGTAAGGATGGATGTCATATCAAAAGGTCAAGTGATCAAGAGATCATATTGACTGGGTATAGGAAGAGAAATGTGTATTGCCTTAATTTTGAATGTGAGAATAAGGCATCCCCCATTTGTCTTGTAGCTGATGACAATGCTTCTCATTGTGTTAAGTGGCACAAGAGATTGGCTCATCTAAACTACAAGACAATTGGCCAACTCTTTAGTAAAGAACTAGTGAGGAATGGGCCTCAAGTTAAGTGTATAAAGGAAGGGGTATGCTCAGCTTGTCAAAAGGGCAAGCAGACAAAAACCTCATTTCAAAGCCTTGAAAACAAGGATTCTGTGAGATGCTTATACCTCTTGCATATGGATCTTTTTGGTCCTATGCCAGTTCACAGTCTAGGTAGGAAGGTCTACACACTAGTGGTTGTAGATGACTATTCTAGATTTACATGGGTGTTCTTTCTGAGACAAAAATCTGAAACCCCAAGTGTATTATTTAAGTTTGTAAAGCAAATTCAGAATGAACTGAACAGTACAGTGGTCAAAATCAGAAGTGACCATGGTACTGAGTTTCAATCTGAAAGCATGACAAACTTGTGTATAGACTTTGGGATTTTCCAAGAGTTCTCCTCACCTAGAACACCTCAGCAAAATGGAATTGCTGAAAGAAAGAATAGATCATTAATTGAAGCTGGTAGAACTCTATTGAGTGACACCTCTCTCCCAGAATATTTTTGGGCTGAGGCAGTTAACACTGCTTGTCATGTCATCAATAGGGCTTCTATCACCAAAAGCCACAGGAAGACTCCCTATGAGATTGTGAAAGGCAGAAAACCAAATCTATCCTATTTTAGGATCTTTGGCTGCAAGTGCTATATACTTAACAATGGTAAGTCTTATTTGACTAAGTTTGCTGCCAAATCCCAGGATGGGATATTTGTTGGGTACAGCACAAATAGTAAGGCCTATAGAGTCTTCAACTTAACTACTCAAGTTGTTGAAGAATCTGTGCATATTGTATTTGATGAAACAAGATTAATCAATTGTGAATTGTCTTGTAGATCAAATGACTCAACAGGTATAAGCAAGAAGATGGACAAGCTCTCCATTGCTGAAGCTTCAAAGGAAGAGGGAGCATTGGAAAATGAAGGCTGCTGTCCAGGGGGAGTACAAGAGATAATGGAAGCTGATGAAAACCAAGAGGAACAGCAGAATGAAGAAGCTGGAGATGCTCAACCTGAAGGGAATCTACCTCCAGCTATAAGATATCTAAGAGATCATCCTACTGATCAGATAATTGGTGATCCAAGACAAGGAGTGCAAACTAGAAGCAGAAATCAAAGCACAGTTTTGCATTCTAGTTTCTTGTCTCAAATGGAACCTAAGAAGTTTGAAGAAGCTATCCAAGACCAGCACTGGATTGATGCTATGCAAGAGGAGCTGAATCAGTTCAGAAGGTGCAAGGTCTGGGAGCTTGTTCCTAAACCAAGAGGCCACAACATAATTGGGACTAAGTGGATCTATAGGAACAAGCTAGATGAAAGTGGAATAATAATAAAGAATAAAGCAAGATTGGTTGCAAAAGGATACAGGCAGGAAGAAGGGATTGACTTTGATCAAACCTTTGCTCCAGTAGCAAGGCTGGAGGCAATCAGAATGTTCCTTGCCTATGCAGCCTACCAAGACTTCAAAGTATACCAGATGGATGTAAAGTCAGCATTTCTGAATGGTGATCTTAAAGAAGAAGTATATGTAGAGCAGCCATCAGGTTTTGTAGATCCTCTTAAACCTGATTCTGTGTACAAGCTTAGGAAAGCTTTGTATGGGTTAAAACAAGCTCCAAGGGCTTGGTATGAAACCCTGTCTACCTTCCTCATTGAGAATAAATTCTCAAGAGGAAAGATAGACAAAACTCTATTCCTTAGGGAATCCAAAGGAAAGATCATCTTAGTTCAGATCTATGTTGATGACATAATCTTTGGATCTACTGAAAACAACCTTTGTAAAAAGTTTGCCAAACTTATGCAAGGGAAGTTTGAGATGAGCAGTATGGGAGAACTTAAGTTCTTCTTGGGACTCCAAGTAAGACAGATTGATGATGGATTGTCCATATCCCAGTCTAAGTTCACCAAGGAATTAATTAAAAAATATGGTATGGAGTCATCCTCCTCCATGAGAACTCCTATGGGCACAAGTATGCCAATATGCAAAGATGAGGCAGGTAAACCTGTTGATGAATCATTGTATAGAGGAATAGTTGGGTCACTACTATATCTCACTGCTAGTAGACCTGACATTATGTATGCAACATGTGTCTGTGCTAGGTACCAAGCCTGCCCTAAAGAATCTCATTATACTGCAGTAAAAAGGATTCTGAGATATCTAAAGGGCACTCCTACTCTAGGTCTTTGGTACCCTAGGAATAGAGATTTTCAACTAACAGGCTATTCAGATGCAGATTTTGCAGGATGTAGAGAGGATAGAAAGAGTACTACAGGTACTTGTCAATTCCTGGGAGGAAGACTAATATCTTGGAGTAGTAAAAAACAGACTAGTGTGGCAATTTCCACAGCTGAGTCAGAGTATATTGCTGCAGGAAGCTGCTGTGCACAGCTATTATGGATGCAGCATCAGCTTAAAGATTATGGTATTCAGGTAAGTAGAACACCCCTTTTATGTGATTCTAAGAGTGCTATTTCTATTGCTAATAATCCAGTTTCTCATAGTAGAACTAAGCATATAGAAATCAAATATCATTTTCTTAGAGAACATGTAGAAAAAGGTGACATCTCTTTGGAATTTGTAAAAACAGATTATCAAATAGCAGATGTATTTACTAAGCCTTTAGATGAAACCAAATTCAATAAATTCAAAATTGAATTAGGTATGTTAACCATTGAATAATGTATTAAATAAAATCATTAACAATACTATTGAAATGGTTAATAAGTAAGTAAAAGTAGTAACAACAATAATCAAGTGTTAAAAAGGACACATTGAAGTTACAGAAATTGGCTAAGTAAGAATGTGTCGACACATTCAGTAATAATGTGTCGACTCAGAGAAATTAAGTCGACAAGTCAGAAATAGTGTGTCGACACAGAGAATATGTGTCGACACTTAAGAGGTTTATTGTCGACTTAACCAGGAATGTAATGTCGACTCAACCAGAATTATGGTGTCGACACTTACAAAATATGTGTCGACACTTGTCCTTAGTGTCGACACAGAATTTCTGTCTTTCTACTATATATCCAAGGTGTCGACATAACCACAAATTGGTGTCGACACATAGTAGACTGAAGAAATGTCGAGTTAATAGAAGCTTGTGTCGACACATTCCGTCTGTGTCGACACATTTAGACTGTTTTTGGCGCCTTTTGAACTTCTTTCAACAGAAGCTATAAATAGGTCAAAAAGCTCTTTGTGTCGACACGCTTTCAAGGTTTTCGAAACTCAAACCCTGTGTCAACAGTCTTTCTTTCTCTCTTCTCTCAAGCTTTCTCGACACAACGATGGCGCCAAGGATTGAAGACAATGTTAATGAAGGGTATGAGTTGGTGCGCCAGGCGTTTGCAGAGGCGCCGCATGATGTTCAAGGTGTTATCACCCTTCTCTCTGCATCAGGGTTAGAATTTCTTGTCTCAGAACCATCCAAGATCTGGAAGAAGGAGGTGCATGAGTTCTTTATCTCAGCATCAGTCCATTCTACTGAACTCAAGATCAAGTCCATTGTTCACGGGACTAAGATTAAGATTACCCAAAGAGGTTTGAGAAAGTTTTTGCAATTACATGTGGTTGAAAATGAAGAAGAGGTTCCTAGTTCTAAGACAAGGGAAGCCCTTCAATGGTGTGGTTTGGATTCAAACATGAAGATTGGTGCTGCATTCAATAGGAAGGGTATGAATCAGCAAGGAAAATTCTTGTCTGAAATAGTTGGGAAAGTAATTCTCTGCAAGACAGGTGGACATGATAGGATTTCTGCCTATATGTTCAACCTTATGACCAGGATTGTCTTTACAATTCCTACTGATTGGTCAGTAATCCTATTTGACAAGATTAAAGAAGGGATCAAGAAGCCTAACATGGCTAGGATCATAAGTCTATATCTCAATGGAGCAATTCCTGAAGTGATGCAGCAACTGCCAGGATCTAAAATCAATCATATGAGAAGGATGGACATGAGACTATTCTCCAGGTGGGAAAGGGTGCTGTCTAAGGATGTGCCTGAAGAGAGCAGGCCAGACACCCCTGTAAGATCCCCTTCTCCAGCTCACGAGACTGAGCAACAACAAGAGGACCCACTTAGGATACAGAGTGAAGAACAACCTGCCTCCTCTATAGTTCATCAAGTAGATACATCTGCACAGATGCAGGGGGAGCCAGTTCAATCTCCTGCTCAAAATGTATCTACCCCTACTCAGGTACAAGTGGTACAGGTGTAGGGGGAGCAAATGTATTTTACTATAAAAGACTTTCTAAAAGTTTTTTTTTTCTGCACAGGTTCAGGGGGAGCATGAGTCTTCTCCTACTCCAGATATGCAGCTGCCTGAGAATGTGCACAAGGATGCACCTAATGACTTATCTTCAAATGCTCCAGTTCAAAAAGAATATACTCTGGATGAGTTATTTCCTAATGATGACATAGCTACTGATAGAATAGAAGAGGACCAAGATGTTGAGCAGCCTCTTGACATAGAGCTAGAACAAGAAGTGGAGAAAGTTCAAGAGATTGAAAAAGTTCAAGAAATAGAGGAGGAGCAAAGAATTGAGGGGGAGCCAGTACATGTTGAAACTGAGCAACATGGCACTGAAGCAGATAGAGTTCACATTGAGAGTACTTCTGAATCTGAGACTGAAGAAGCCAGGTTGGCTAAGAGAAGAAAACTGGTTGTATTTAAAAGAAGAAGCAAAACTTATAAGCAGGCTTTACAGACAACACCTCCACCTCCACCTCCTGAAGTTGATTATAACAAGTTCTTGGTGGATTTACAGGTGAAATTGGATGACCACAGGGTGGCCATTGAGAAATATGTTGATGAAAGAAACAAAACTCTGCAGTTTGACTTAGCCCAAGATATCAAATCTATCCAATTTCAAGTCAACTTGAATAAAACTGAAATGACAGATTGCTTCCACAAGGGTGGCAATGCTGTAGTTTATCTGGCTAAACAACAGCAGGATATCTCTACAAAGGTGGATGATATTGCTTTGAAGCAAGGTTATGTTCTGGAAAATCAAATAAGAATGAATGACAATTTAACTGAATCTCATAATGAGATTATTCAAGAGGTGAAGAAGATTGTGCCAGGGATGCCTGCAAATAAAGCAAAAGAAATGGAAGAATTTGATAAGAATTTTCAGGCTGCTATTGCATCTGTTAAGACTGCCATCACAACCTCTCAACAGGAAATATCTGAAAAGCTTCAAAGATTAAGACCATTTTTCAAGGAGGGAGTGAATTATTTGGGTGGCCAAATAAGATTTCAGAAAGAAGATCTTAGAGATCATGTATCAAGAGAAGCCATAAAGGGGGAGAGGATGCTAATTCATGCAGGCTCTGAGCATGCCAAATGGGTGACCAATAGCATAAGAGCCACATTGGGATATCCACCATTGTGTGATGATAACATGGTGGCTGAGTCTGGTCTACAAACAGGACTACTTGAAGGTGACCAACCTGAGGTTGCCCAAGTCATATACCCCCCTCCAGATTTTGATATATTGGATCAGCAAGTGCAATATATGTATAGTCCTTCAAAGGAAGTTGTAAATGTTATCTTTGGAAAGGTTGATAAGCCTGAGGTAAATTTGCAAGAACAGCAAGATGCTCTACTGTCAAAGAAAAGATTTAGAGAGCAGGCTGAGCTGAAGCCAGATTTTGAGCAGTGGAGTCCTACTTCCAGAAATATAATACTCACTGCATGGAAAGCTGTCAAAGATCAAGTTCATGAAAGGGGCAAGTGGTACAATGAGCAGGAATGGCAGAAGTATGAGGCAAGACAAGAAGCCATTGTACAATTCAGAAGGAAAGCTAAGATGGGAAGACTTCCAACTGATGCTATGGAGCCAAGCAAATACTTCCCAAAGCCTTTTCACTATTTTGAAAGGCAAAGGCTCAAGGAAGAAGCTAAGAAGAAAGCTGATCTTAAGGGAAAAAAGATGGCTGAAGAATCAGAAGCTCCTGTGACAGCTAAAATTAAATCTGGCCAAGGGATTGTTATTAGAGAGCCTGATCAATCCTGATAATGTTTTAGTTCTTTCATAATGTTTTGTAATGATGTAATGTGATCAGTCAAAGAAAAACCATGTAATCAAACATTACCTAGTAATAAACAAAATTTTGTTAAATCTGTGATAGATTGTTTTATCCATGATGTTCTTATTATTTTGTTTATAGTTAAGTATCCCTGTGTATTGTCATTTATCATCATTTTATACTATTTCTAAATGGTGTATATCATTGGCTATAAGGGTTATGACTTCTCCAAATAGGGGGAGATTGTTGGGTACATTGGAAAATGTGTACCTGATTTGAAGAAGCCCAACCTAGCTCAATGATATACATCATGTTGTATTTGATGTTGTTTTGAGTTGACATGTGCAGGTAAAGAATTGTTAAAGTTTACAGAAAAAATTCTAAGTCCAAGTGTCGACACAAAGGAACATGTGTCGTCACATAGAAGAAAGTTGTCGACACAACACTGGGAAAGTGTGTCGACACAGAAGGTGTAAGTCGACACTACTCTGGGAAAAAGTGTCGACACATAACATAGTCTACAACAACACTGGGAAAAAGTGTCGACACAGAAGAAGTCAGTCGACACAACACTGGGAAATTGTGTCGACTCAGAAGAAGTAAGTCGACACAACACTGGGAAATTGTGTCGACACAGAAGAAAAACGTCGACCTCAACATTGGGAGAATGTGTCGACACTGAAGAGTATAGTCGATCTCCAGTTTGTCGACATCATCTGAATATGTCGACACAGAAGAAAATAGTCAACCACAAGTTTGTCGTCACCAGCAGAATGTGTCGACACATAGTGAGTAAGTCGACACATTATAGCAAAGCTAAAGAATGAATGTGTCGACACCTGAAGGCTAAGTCAACACTTTCTAAAGTTATGATTCTACAACAACTGTGTCGACACACAGGACTTGTGTCGACACACTGCAGAGTCAAAGACCAAGTTATTTTCAGAAGAAGATGTGTCGACACAAAGGCAATTTTGTCGACATCACTGAAGGCAGTGTCGACACCAAAGTCAATTGTGTCAACACAAATAGACAGATGGTCTCGACACTTTCTGACAGATTGTTTCAACACTAAGGCACAGGACTTGTTTGAAGACTTGACAGCTGTGGGTTGTCACCAGTTAACTGAAGTTGTCAGACTTGTCAGAAAACGGTTAGAAACCGGATCAGCCGGTTACCATGAAGAATGTCTATAAATAGACAGATTCAGAAGAAGGAGAACAACACACACAATTAAGAAGATATAGAACTGATCCTTTGAAATACATTGGAGAAGGGTTATATTCTACTCATTTTCAAGAAAGTGCTAGGCACTTAAGAAGATCTTCTCCGGGAGATCTAAGAAGACTATCTAAGGATAGATCTAAGAAGAGTTCTAATCAGAATTCAGAAGAATCATTCAAAGTTCTGGATAGAGAGAGATCAAGTCAGAATTTGAAGAAGAAGAAGGAATCCACCAGTGGATTCTCAAGAAGCTGTTTGGAATCAACTCAGCTAAGTACATTTTCAAGAAGCTTTGAAGAAGGCTAAGAAACAGTTGATTGCATCAGCTGATTAAGATTTGTCATTGCCTTTTCTCTCTCAACCTGGCAAGACAATTTAAACTATCTTTTCTATATTTCTGTAGGATCTGTTTATACAGATCTGAGTTGTAAGCCTATGTTATAAAGGCTGAGTGTAGGAGTGTTGAACTCTGAGTGGTAGGGCTGATTGCCTGAGTGTAGGAGAAGGATATTCTCTGAGTTGTAGGCCTTGGGGCAAGGCTGAGGTAGGGCAGTTGTGCCTGAGTTGTAGGAACCTGTTGGGTTCTGAGTTGTAAGATCTATTGATCTGAGATAAGTGGAAGTTTGGCCGAATCTAGCATACAGCTAGATAGGTGAAGGGGGAAAGTGGATGTACCCAGACCTTGGGGAACCACTATAAAACATAGTGCAATCTGTGATGTGTTGTTTTCTGTGATTGCTGTGTTTTTGTATTAGTTAATAAATTGAATTCTGTCTAGAAGTTTTAGAAAAAGAAGCAGGACCTATTCACCCCCCCCCCCTCTAGGTGTTTAGGCTGCCTTGAAAGTTAAACTATCAGACTTCAAATAGCGAGTAGCCACAGCTGTTAGATGAAGATTCGCGTGAACCACCAGTCTCCGCGGTCTTAGATTTCTCAGAATTAGCCTATGCTATCTCAGATGCTTGGTTGCCGGTCTAGGAAGATGCACCTTCACTCTGGCTTCACTGGAAGTCTGTTTCCTCCTCGTATTCCTCCTCGCCTTCCTCCTTGTCTTCGTCCTCTCCTTCCCAAAACCTTTCCTTACAATTGACCGCTCGGTATACAGCGGCCACCTTTTCCTTCAAGGTAGGATACAGGTCGAGGCAGGTGAAGTTGGCATATCCTTGCGCAAATCCGCTGAGATCTCGGAGGCGGTTAAGCACTCCGTCAATCCCTTGGACAACCTACGGGAAGACGCTGTGTTAAAAGGTCAGATTCGCCAGATCGTACATTTTTTGCAAAGGAAATGGAGGTTAACCCGCGCGACTTTAAAATGGAAACCATAAGAATCAGGAGATAACTTAACGACTTTTCCTCCTGTAGCCATGCGATTTCTTCTTCTTTTTCTGCTAGTTGCTGCTGCAATTCGTTTTGATTCGTAACTAATTGCTTACATGCCAAGCCCATATAGTGGTTATTCATGAAACTTCTCGCTTTGAACTGTGCGGCTAACTGCGACAAAACTTCTTCAGGAACTCTATTCAGCGCTTTCAGATTGCACTTTCCATATAACGCCACGCCAGCTACAGTAGCGCGGCGGATAAGTCTGTCCCTCCACCAGCAAGGTAGGGCTATGGAAATCTGGACGAAGTCTCCCTCCGGATTCCACTGCATGGTTTGGTTGCCGCGGAGATCCTTCAGGCCGCTGCCCATACCTAACAACGTGAACTCGCCTAAAGAGGCTGATTCTTCTTCCCCATCAACCCGATGAGGCCTTGCTCTCTTGGCCTGCTTTTCCCTTTGAGTAATGGTTAAGCCGCCAGTAGTCAGCGGTTTGTTTAGCGGGACCGCCACTGCAGCTGCATAACCAAAGCAACAAGTAAGTCCATAAGTCGTGCGGCTAACAGTATAGTTCGGTTCGGGTTAATACTTACTATCCCCAACTTGGATGCCTTCCAAGGATATGAGCTGTTGGATGTAATGGTTAACATCAAGCCAATCTCCTTTGAAGAAGTCGTATATTTCCTTCTCGAAGCCTTACAGCTCGCCACTGCTAAAGGCAGCTTCATCACGAACTTGCGGATTGATCGGCAGGAGTCCAACCTGACTGACTAGGTTGTTGATTAAATGTAGAGACTGTTGGACTCGCGAGGTATCGCGCTCCACATGGACAAATGGAACCATCTGTAGAGAGCGACCCTCCAGGTCGCCAGATACCGTGACTTGCCCAGCCACCGCGACCCTTGGTGGACTTGAAGTCTCCCTAGAAGTCGGGTGGCTCTGTGGTTACAGCATTTTAGAATTCACTACATCAGGTCGCTGGCCTCTGCCAGCCTCCGCTGGCGGATCCTTGTCCATTCCCCCGCTAAGTCGGCAAATGTCTCCTCTTTCTCTCTCAAGCCGGCCGGCCATCGACACTAGAACTTGAAAATCCAACTTCTCTGTCCTCTCTTTCTTTAAGGAGGTCTGCACCTCTTATATCCTCATCTCAGCAGCCTCCAACACAGATTGTCGCTCTGTTCTCTCTGCTCCAACGTGGCCCGCACCTCCTGTATCATCCTCTCAACAGCCACCAGCGCAGACCGCTGCTCTTCTCTTTCAACCCACAGTTCCTCCTCCTCAACCCGTAGGGCCTCGCATGATCCCTCACCCTCGCCTGCAAGGCATTGACTTCCCTCTAGAATTCGGCCATCCTTTCGTCTTGGATACTTGGTTGTGGTAGTGGAAGCAGAGGCAGGAAGGTCGTCAGATCGCCTGGTGTCTTCGTGGCTTTCGGTACACCTGCATCGAATAAGTAAGCGGTCAGGTTCGGTCAGATAATTGCGACCTCTTTCAAGAATCTTGGTAAGACGAGATAGCCGGTCTTGGTTTTCTCTCCTTCAATAGTCGTGTTATCGAATATAAACACTGGTCGTCGGAATCTTTCGGAGACTATCCGCTTTAGCTGTTCTTTCCATAGCCGCGTGGTCTCTTGAGATATGTTTTTCAGTTGAGGCGTGGTCAGCAAAAAGCTGACTGGCGAATTAAAAATTGTGTCCGCCCCATCTTCCGTGACCACGACTTGTAGAAATTTATAGTTCTCTTAACGTCTCCATGTTTACCTTGAAAGGAGTGGAAATGTAGTTGCCACATTTTTCCCGGCATTAGTTTCCTCATATCCTCCATCTTCTCACTAAGTTTCTGTTTTTCGGCTCCTTCAGAAGCAGCAGAAGCCGGCTCACCAAGCTTCCCCCTTGTTACTTTGACATCAGGTAGATCGGCCTCTTGTGGGGCCGCTGGGGTCTTCAATAGCTTGTCTTGCTGCTGTAACATCGCCATATCCTTAAAGATATCGCTCATGGTCTGTCTAGCCTCAGGTATGTTCTCTGGCTCGTTCAGCTTGGAGGATGGTGTCGACGGAGTCTCAGACACTTCTTTCTCTCGCGGCCTATGCTGAAGACTAGTGGCTCCGATCTTTACAGAAATATTTCGGTTTCCGGCTGACATCTTCAGCATCTTCCTCCTCATTCTTTCCTCGAGGGTCCAATTCTTTTTCCTCTGCCATTTCAATTGGCCGACTACCATTTTTGCCCGCTTTCTCTTCTCAGCTGAAGACCGCGCAACCTCCTGCAACTTCTTCGGCAGTATGGATGAGTCGACACTTTTCTCCTCTGCCTCAAAGATTTTTAAGAGAGGTTCACCTGATGGCGAGTAGGTGATCTCGAAGGATTTGGCTGTCCCGGTTTGTGGGACAGCAGTTATGGAAGCCACTTCAATTTTGGTCGCGGCCTACAAAGTTTCCGTGACGGTTTCCATCAGCCTCTTTCTAGAATCAACAGCCACGAGAGTGTTCGGCTTCTCATATTTCCCCTCAGGCCGTCGGTCAGAGCTTTCTGGTTTCTAGCTCTTAATCTTTTCTTCTCAGACGATCTCTTCTCGCGGTCTAACATCGAAGACATGACATCCATTTTGAGGAAAGTCATGCTGATTTGAAAGATACTGACCGCTAGTTGCGAGTAACGACCCATGATATGGCAGACTTTCTGAGGAATGACAGAGTTCAGTGCCTTTTATAGACATCATAGCATTAAACGAAGTTGTAGTCTCTGGCTTAGTCTAACATTTACGAAATTTCCTGAAATTTGCAAATGTGCGGGGATAATGTTAACCATGAATCCGTGACTGGTCCGCAAGCCTTAACAAACCTGGAGTCTTGTACTTCCTTGCCGCCATTGTCCACGAGCCAGTCAGTCCTCATTGAAGGCATGGGGCCTCGTCGTCAGGTCGCCTCTAGGGGAAGTCCAGATCAGCCCGTACCAGAGGTCAAGTTGCTTAGCTTGCCAGGGTAAATCCGCCAGGCCGCGTGGCTTCCCTCTTTTCTCTTTTTGCTTGCTTCCTATCACCTCTGCCCAGTTCTCTTGTACCATGGGCACCTGATAATTTAAGCCGGACCTCGAGCCTATAAATAAGGGGAGGAAGCACACCCAGTGCACGCTGACTCGAATCCAAGAGCTTGCTTGTTAAGAGCTGCGGTATCGAGCCTTGTGCCTTACAGCCTGCTGTCTGGCTGGCTTCCCTTTTTATCCTTCTTTCCCTTCTATCTGTAAACACTTCATTTTTAAATCAAAGGAAAGCCCGCCACAGGAGTGGCATTTAAGCCGCAGTGGGTGAACTCTGTTGTTGCAGCCTTTGGCAACCTCTCTTTTTCTTCCCCTGTGTCCTAACCGCTATTAACCGACTATTCGACAGTTTCCTCCCCTATCTTTTCTCTTCGCAGAACCCGGAAGCGCATTTCGTGTATCAACATAGAGGATAGTTTGATTTGTTACCTCAATTTGCATGTATGCCTGCTGGTGTGATATGAAGGTATGATGGAGGTTGAGTTTTAACTCTTAGCATATCTTGGTAAACAACCTCCCTGTGAATTGCAACTCATTATCTGTTAGGATGATGGTCGGGATTCCAAGGCGACAAATAAATCTCTTCCTGACAAAATTCTTCTCATCTTCCTCGGTTATCTTAGCAAGGGGTTCTACTTCGACCCATTTAGTAAAGTAATTGATTATCATGACAAGAAACTTCCGTTGTCAGTTGCCATGGGGAGGGACCCCAAGATGTCAATCCTCCACTGGGCAAATGGCCAGGGGATTTGAATTGTAGTGAAGATGACCAGTGGTTGGTGCGGCGCATTCCTGTGAAGCTAGCAACTAGTGCATCTACGGACAAACTCCTCCTCATCCTTCTTTACCGTTGGCCAGCAAAATCCCTGGCGGAGAATCTTCTAGCTAGAGCCTTACCCCGAGGTGCTTGCCACGGAACCCTTCATGGATTTCGCGAAGAGAATACTCCGCTTCAAACTCGGGCAGACATTTCAAAAAGGGGCTACTGAACACTCACTTGTATATTTCCGCGTTGATTAAGTTGAATGATGCAACCCTTATTCAAAGTCGTCATACTTTCATATAATTGTCGGGGAGCTTCTCTTCGTCAAGATAAGCCTTCAAGAGGTCAATCTAGAATGGACCATTATTATGTATAGCCGTGATTTCCCATGGCCCTTGAATAATGGGAGCTATGATATCTTTGATCATTCGCCTCTGAGACTGGTACCCTATCAATGAAGTAGCGAGTATAGAAATGGCTTTGGCCCCAGAGTTCTGCTCCTAAGGGATATGGAGGATCTAGTGTTAGGGGATCTTGTTCATAAGTTTTCTGATGAGCATGAGGTATAGGGCCAGTTGGTAATTTTTTGCTTTGATGCCTCCATTGACCTGGCAAACAACTAGCTGCGAGTCAATGCAGACTATAAGGTCTCCCAACCCATAGTTGATAGTGAGGCAAAGATCGACAGTCAAGGCCTGATACTCAGCGACATTGTTGGTGGCGTGGAACTTTAGATGAAGTACATACAGCAAAGTTATTCCCTCCAGGCATATCAGAAATATTCCGGCCCTAACATCATCTATATTTGAGGCTTCGTCGAAAAGCATTCCCTCTCTAGGAGTGGGCTCTAGAATAGTGCTTTTGACAACGAATTCGGCCAGCACTTGCGATTTTATGTCTAGCCGAGGGAGTAATTGAATGACGAATTCGTCTAGCTCGACCACCCATTTGACAAGTCTTCTGCAGACCTCAAGCTTTTGGAGGATGGTTTAGAGGGTCAATCATGTTAGGACCTTTATTGTATATGCCTGAAAGTAAGGTTGGAGTTTTCTGGCCAAAAAAATAAGGGCTAGAGCTATCTTTTCTACGATCTGGCATTGTGTCTCAGTATTGGTATGGATCTTGTCGATATAATAGATTGGGCGCTAAACTCTTCCCTCATCCTTTATGAGGACTGAGCTTAGGGAAACTGGAGATACTGGCAGATATTAAAACAAGACCTTACCTGTAACTAGTTTTGATAGGAGAAGGGGGACGCCAAATACTAATTGAGGTCCTCGAATGCAGCCTAACATTCTTCTCTCCACTGAAAACCAGCGTTATGCACCCTCTAAAGGATCTTGAAGAAGGCAAGATATTTCCCTAATATTTGTGTTAAGAAATGAGAGAATACAACGATCCCGTTGTTCAGCCATTGGACTTCCTTGATTGATCGAGGAGGTGTCATGACTTCAAGGACTTTAATATTTTAAGGATTTGCCTATATTCCATGATAAGTCACCATGAAGCCCAAGAATTGTCTTGTCGTGACACGAAACACACACTTCCCTAGACTGATATTAATCTTGTAGTAGCGCAATACTTGAAAACACCTCTACAAATCCTCCAAGTGCTTGTGACGGAAGACGCTCTTTACTAGCATGTCGTCTACATACACCTCCATCAATTTTCTAATGATGTCTTTAAGCACCTTGTTCATTAGTCTTTGATAGGTTCTGTCGACATTCTTGAGGTGGAATGGCATTACTTTGTAGCAGTAGACACCTTTGTCGGTCTGAAAAGCTATATCATCCTCAGCATCGGGGTTCATTTGGATCTGGTTGTCCTAGAGTATGCATCCATAAAACTTAGGAGCTTGTGCCCTGTAGTTTCATCCACGAGCTGGTGGATCCTAGGAAGTGGGAAACATTCTTTTGGACAATCCTGGTTCAGGTTGTTATAGTGGACACACATCCTCCACTTCTTGGAGGCCTTCTTTACCATGACAATGTTTGCCAACCTTATAAGATACTCAACCTCTTGGATAAATTTTGCCTCCAGGAGCATGGTCACTTCTTCCTCGATCGCCCGTAATCTGTAAGGGGCAAAATTTCTCTTTTTCTGAAAAACTAGTCGGCAGGAGGGGTTAATGTTTAGATAGTGGACGATCACTTCTAGGTCCACCCCCGACCTCTCTTTCAGTCTCTAAGCAATGATATCTCTATTTCTGCGGAGCAGTTTGTGTACACCTCCTTCTCCTCTAGGGTTAAAAGCATCCTAATTTGCACTATTTAGGTCGGGTCTTCCTGTGAGAGGATAACCTCAACGAGCCCTTCTATTGGGGCTCCTTGCAGAATTAAAGGTTCATCTCGAAGATCAAAATTGTCGATGTTGAGGCCTACTGCCCTAGTCGCATCCTTGGACTCTAAGCAGCAAATACAGGTTGTCTCCTGATCTCCCCGAACAACCCCAATTCCGCCAAGGGTAGGGAACTTTATGCGGAGGTGCAGGATTGATGGGACAACACTAAATATTTCTTAGGATGGTGTCCACAGTATCACGTTGTAAGGAAAGTTGGAGTCCATGATGGAAAATTGAATATGACGAGCTTCCTACCTTGGTGGCTCGCCAATCATGACTAGGAGCCTGATCACTCAATGGAATGGAACTGAACGATTATCGATGTTGAGGAACATTCCTAGTATGGGGCTCAAATGCTCCTCAGTATGATTGATCTTTCGCAAAGTATACAAAAATAGGAAATCAATTGAACTTTCGAAATCTACCAAGACCTTATTTACTCAGAAGTTGGGGTCTCTGATTCCAACGGTAATCACTAATGGGTCGTGGTGAGGCACCTGTAATTCTCCTAGGGCCTCTTCTCCAAAAGTGATGACAGAATCGTCATGGGGTCTCTTTTGTTCTTGCCCACGCTTGATGGCAGGAGGAGCTTGGGTAGCATGGTCGAGAGATCCTTTGATGGTTTGAGTACTCTTGACCATCCCTCCTTGTTCTTGATATATTGTGAATTTTCTTAAGAATCGAGCTCCTATATACGATGCCAAAGTGATGGGAATCACTCGAGCCTCCTGGTAGACTGGGCCTTCTGAACCATCTTAGTCCACTAAGCGGTCGAGGGTGTAAACAATCAATGTTTCATAAGGTTCTGAGAGAGAGACTTGATTACATGGAAAACCCATAATTGGTGTAAAAACCCATGTGGTCAGTTCGGTGTTGACCAAACTTTCATTATTCCAGAGTTAGTTACAAGTCTTTTCAAGTGAGGGTGAGGGCGACTGGCCACTCTTCATTACACTTGGGGAGTTGAGAAAAGGAAAGCTCTGGTTGGCATGGCAGGCCTCCATGCTCTTCTTGCGATCTTACTCCATAATAGAACATTATTTATAGTTATTTTAATATAATTTTTATTTAATAAATAATCATTTTTTATGTATTTTTATATTAAATTTTTTTAAAATTGCACTCTTTTTTAATTTCAGGTATAATTGGGCTTTAAATAGCAATTTTGAGCCTATTGGCAAGATCTGGAGGCAATTTGTGGAAAATGAACACTTTTGCCCGCGGATAGTTGAACTTTAAATGGCCATAACTTTCAATTTGGGATGAGTTATGGGGCATGCAACCACTTTTTGGAAAGAGTACGTCCTCTAAAAATATAGAGAAGCTTCACAAGTACATGCCCTCATGTCATGGGCCTGCCATGAGCTTAAACACGGGCTTGTCATGTGCGTATTATGAGAAAAAAAATGCAATTTTCTCTAAAAATATTCACGGTGTAATTTTCGAACTTTTTCTCAGTACACGTCCCTATACCACGGTCATGATTAGGGCATGATTATCCCTAAAACTACCATACTAATGTCAAATCGCACTGTTTTCTACCATTTGCTGACCCAGTCAAGTCACGCCCATGATACGGGCATGTCCCTAGGGCGTGACCAAAAATTTTGACGATTTTGGAGGTTTTTCTCCCTGCATTTGCCAGGGTTTTTATGGCAGTAGTTCCATGCCATACATGCCCTAGGTCACGGGCGTGGCCTAGCGGTATGACAGCCCAACTAAAATTTTTAGAAATAGCATGAATGTTCTTGATCTCAGGAGGGAGATTTTGGTGGTTGAATTCTGTAATTTGGTATTGTTTTTCCTTATTTTTCATTTCAAGTTTTTAGCTTAGCATAGTTAATTTTTTTTTCAAGTTGTAGTTCAGCTTTGCGTGTTTTTAACTCGACACTTTTCTTTTTTAGTAATTATGTCTCTCACTAACACTTTATGTAATTTCCCTATTATGATGAGTAGCTAAACTTCTATTATCACTTGATCATGATGAACTTTGGAATGAAATAAACTTTATTTTGTCTATTTATAATTCGGAAAGCTCTCTATTCTAATTTATTTTGATTTGTCTTTTGATTTATATTTAATTTGGATTCTTATGTTGCGAGTTAGATCTAAGATATATATCCTGGATTTTACCGAGAGGTTGTGGATATGAGGAGATCATTCGAGCATTAACATATTGTTAACATAGTTTTTGATTTAAGATTAATATCGTAGATTTTACCGAGAGGTTGTGGATATAACAGATCACTCAATGATAAGAGGAATTGCATTCTATTCTTGAGATAGGGCAATACAAATCTTCTAGATTGGGGTTAAACCCAATAGTGGGGTTCACCACATAAAGAGAGCATAGGTCATACCGACTGATCGATCATCCTAAGGTTAGTTGTAGGGTATTCTCGAGAGAGGCACTGCATAATTTGGGAACCTCCATGGTCAAAGTTAATTTGCTTAGAGTTTGTTATTTTATCTCTCAATTTAAGTTTATTTTATCCAAATGGACTCTAGATCAAGTGTTAGCCCTTATATCATCATTTCTCTCTCAAATATTTTTATCGCACTCTTTAGTTGTAAAATTCTACCACTCTTTTGTTTAGATAAAATAATAGCTCTTCCTTGTGAGTACAAGTACTCGACAGACCCAGAAAAATGTTGGGTTTCTTGGCGGGAGGTAAATCACATGTGCGCAGCAAAATGAGGAATAAGGAAAATATAAAGTGAATTGTATCTTGCGATGAACATTGATCAAGAAGTAAAAACAACTTTTGATAAAAGTATACCCTAGCGGGATTGAGTCGACACTCAATGAAGATGCTCCAAAAGGTACATTTTTGGCTGGCGAGTGAGTCCACGCAAAAACAATCTGTGGCTCTACAGTAATCCACACCAATGGGAGAATGCCGACACTTCATCAAATGAAATTTGGGAAGGAGAACGGAAAACACTCTAAGTCTTCACAAAATGCTAGGTCTGCTCTTGGAGAGGCTGTGGCGTCAGGAATCGGAATCGGGCTAAGCAAAAACGATGGGATCAGAACTTTAAAAAATGTTTTCCGTCGGCTCTTTAGGATCCTCTCGGGCTTAGTACAGAGCTTAGAAAAAACCCTAAGGCATCTTCTATTTATACCCAAAGGAATAAATAGATGTAAATCATCGCTATTAGCAAACACCACAACTTGTGGAATTTGCACGAGACATGTTCATTGAGATGACTCGAGATGTTTCGACGAATCGTCAAAAATACAGGAGATATTTTGATGAATTCCTCTAGAATACTCGAGACACATTCGTCGAAATAACTCGGGATGATTCGACGAATTTATCGAAATGCCTTTGACACATTCATCGAAATGACACGAGATAATCCGATAAATTCGTTCAGATGACACGAGGTAACTAGGGATAACTCAACGAATTCATTGAGATGTCTCAGGATAACTCGATGAATTGACTTGTCCTCTCGAATTCCAATTCAATCAAGTGCTTGGTCCTTCACTCATATCATATATGAGTAAGACCAGCACAATCCATTCCTCCAACTTCTCCTAACACTCTTATGTGTGACCCTGTAGCCTCATATTGTGTTGACAATGAAACTACCTGTTTGACCACTTCTAGATCATCATGGTAACACCAACAGTCTCCCACTTGATCTTGAAAGTATCAAACAAAAGTTTCACAAATAATGAATGGCATCTAGCAATACATCATTGCTCCACATGTAATAAGAGTTTAAACCTCAATAAGCCTTTATGACCAATATATTAGTGTGTAAGACCCCCTTTTTTTTTCTTTTTCAACCACCGGGGTCTTAGGCCCAGAACCGCCGCTTTGCGGTGACTCCTTCACGTCCCGAAAGGTCATCACCACAAGGCGCCGATTCTGCCGGCCAAATTCGATCACAGAAGTAGCACAATTATTGAAGTAAAAGCAATGCAGTCCACAATAATAAAAATCACATATATATATAATAAAACTCCACGAAGGGAGTGTCCACAGAAACATCAGAGTAATATAATTACGGGCTTATGCCCGGTACAAAATATCCTCACTACAAGTCTCTCATGCGGAAGCGAATCAGAAACTACTCAAGGATCGAGACTCACGGTCCCGGCGGCCATGCAACGTGTAGATCGACGAGGGGCCATGGCGACGGCGGCGGCGGCGTTTTCCTCCTTCTCAAGCTCCGGCCACCCTTCTCTTCTGCTAGGGATTCGAAAACCTCTCCTTGGCTCACTGATGGGGGTTTAAAAAGGTAGAGAGGGGAGGGGGAGGGTCATGGCTTGAAGTGGCCATTAATGGCCCTAAATGTTGAGTTTCGGCCATGGTGGAGGAGGGGGGCTGTAACCGCCTCTTGGGTGGCTGGGGAAACGTCTGGAATTTAATGCCCCCTCCATAAAGTCCCCTCTCAGCCCTTAATGGCCGAACCCCACACTCCTTGGTCTTCCAAAACTCCTCCACCATTTTTGAATAATTTCTCTCTCCTCCTTTAAAATTCCTTCTCTCTCTCTCTCATCCTCTCTCTCCTAGTCACCCTCCAAACTGAAATGTCTTCCTCCCACAACCTATTGGCAGCCCATTCATTAAATCCCAAATGAAAACATGGGAGGGGGGGGGTCCACCATGAATACTTCTTTTATCATTTCTCTCTCCTCTTTTATTTCTCAAATTTAGGCTTCTCTTTCTCTCTCCTAGTCACCTAGTTGACTGGTCAAGGAACTAGGTTATTGGCAGCCCTAATATCTCACATTATTCTTGTCATTAGGCTTAGCCCAAGAGGGGGGTGACTTGAAGTTGGGTTAGCCCAATTAGGTCAAGTTGACTTGACTTGGGTTAAATGTTGACTTGGTTATTTTGACTCTTTGGGTCCACATCAATGGGTCTTTAGTGACCCATTGGACTCCCCTAAGGCCTAGGTAGGGTTAGTTGGAGTTGAGTTGGCCCCCTGGAGGTCACATGGCCCTTAGGAAGGGCACTTTGACCATTTTAGGGTTAGGGTTGGCTTGGGTTAATTTGGCCACTAGTATTGACCCCATTGAGTCTATGGTGACTCATTGGCCCCACATTGGGTCTAGAAATGCCCTAGAGTCAGTTTGAACTCACTAGGTCACCCAAACTCAGTGTTTTGGAAACTTGCTATTTGCAGCCCAAAATGAGTCTCTACTAGACTCCTAAGCCCATTTGGTCTATTTGGTTCCCTATGGTCTTGCCATGGCCCAGGCAAGCCCAAAGTTATTCTTAGGGGGGGGCCTAATTGGAAATGGGATGTTACAAATCCCAATAAACAAAACAAAAATTTCGTCCCCGAAATTAAGGTTAAGTCTACGGGAGATCACTACCGGCATAAGTTAAGCTTGTAACATCCCATATGGTTTGCAGTGCCTACGATATCAACATTTACGGGCTAGTCCCCAATAAACAAAAAGTTTAGCCTATACCTTCTTAGATTATTCTACGAATAATTGTAAATAGGAAGGAAAACTTTAAATTACTTGAGGAGTTGGGAGGGTTACCTGACTAAAAAGCTCCGGGTACTTTTGCTGCATCAAGTCCTGTGGTTCCCAGGTGTGCTCCTCCTGACCGTGATTTCTCCACAGAACCTTGACTAAGGGAATCTTCTTACGGCGCAAGATCCGCACTCCTTTGTCATCGATCCGAACCGGCTCCAAGTGAACAGATCGGTCTGAAGCTACCGGCCCTTCTGTGGTCAAAATTCGCTGCTCCGGGCGTAGTAGAGCCCTTCTCAGCGAAGAGATGTGGAAGACGTCGTGTAGAGCTGCCAGCTCTGGTGGCAATTCTAGCCTGTAGGCTAAGGGTCCGATCCGCTCCAGGATCCGGTAAGGGCCCATATACCTAGGGCTGAGTTTCTTCCTCCGACCGCGCACCCGTGAGACTCCGTGCATGGGCCGGATCTTCAAGAACACTCGATCTCCTACCCGGAACTCCACCTGACGATGCCGGGCGTCATAGTACTTGGCCTGTCTGCTCTGCGCCTCCAACATCCTATCTCTGATCAGTCTCACCTGAGCCTCGGTGTCTTCCACGAAATCCGATCGCAGCAGCTTCGGATCCTCGTCCTGAACCCAAGAAAGCGGGGTCCTACATTTCCTTCCATACAAGGCCTCATAAGGCGCCATCCTGATGCTGGACTGGTAGCTATTATTGTAGGAGAACTCGACCAAGGGTAACATCTTCTCCCACGGCTCCCCTCGGTCTAGTATACACAGCCGTAGTAAGTCCTCCAAGGTCCTGTTGGTGCGCTCGGTCTGCCCGTCCGTCTGAGGGTGGAAGGCCGTGCTAAAAGCCAACCGGGTGCCCAAATATGCCTGCACTGACCGCCACTCCCTGGATGTAAACCGTCCATCGCGGTCCGACACTATCGTCCGGGGCACGCCATGATATCGGACATACTGCTCCACAAACTTCCGTACCAGCACTCCCACCGAGTCATCCTTCCTGATCGGCACAAAGCTGGCCACCTTCGTCAGCCGATCGACAATCACCCAAATCGAGTCGTTCCCTGTCCGAGACCGGGGAAGACCATGTATGAAATCCATCGCTATGTCGTCGAACTTCCACTCCGGCACCGGGAGTGGCTGCAATAGTCCTGCGGGGTTCCTGCACTCCGCCTTCACCAACTGACACGCCTCGCAATGGGTCACGAAGTACGTAATGTCCTTCTTCATGCCCGGCCAAAACATCGTCCTCTTCAAATCAGCGGTCATCTTTGTGATCCCCGGGTGTACGGAGTACCGGCTGCAATGCGCCTCCGCCAAAATGTCTTCTCGGATCTGGCCTCCTGCGGGTATATATACTCTGCCTCTGAAGTGGAGCAAACCATCCCTCAGGGAATAATCTCCTGTCGAACCTTCCTCCAAGGCTCGGAACATCGGCTCTGCCCACACATCTGCCCTCTGTCCGTCCCGAATGCGATCCCGAATATCGTCTATGGCCACTATCGATGCCAGATACTCCCTATACAGATCTGGGTCATCCTCGGACACTAGGGATATCTGCATATCTCTGAATGACTGGACTAGCTCCATAGACATCACCTGGGGCCCAGCTTCGGAAGTGGCCGCTCTCCGACTCAGCGCGTCGGCCACCACGTTTGCCTTCCCTGGGTGGTAGTGCATCTCATACTGATAATCTGCTAAGAACTCCACCCAGCGCCTCTGCCTGATATTCAGCTCCTTCTGCGTGTCCACGTATTTCAGGTTCTTGTGATCGGAGAAGATATCGCAGTGGACTCCATAAAGGTAATGACGCCAGACCTTTAGAGCAAAAACGACCGCTCCCATCTCGAGGTCGTGCACCGGGTAGTTCCTCTCGTGGGTCTTCAGCTGGCGGGAGGCATATGCTATGACATGTCCGTTCTGCATCAGCACTGCCCCCATTCCCTGGTATGATGCGTCGGTATACACCTGAAATCCTTCCTTCCCCGATGGAAGGGCCAGAATGGGGGCCGAGACGAGTCGGTCCTTCAGCTCCTAGAAAGCCGCCTGGCACTGCGGGGTCCAAACAAAAGGTGCCTCCTTCTTTGTCAACGATGTGAGGGGGAGGGCAATCCGAGAGAACCCCTCTACGAACTTCCGGTAGTAACCGGCAAGTCCCAAGAAACTGCGTACATCGGTGGCCGTTTTCAACTGCGGCCAATCTCGAACTGCCCGAATCTTCGCTGGATCTACCGCTAGCCCGGCTCCGCTGATGATGTGACCTAGGAAGGCCACCTCCTTCAACCAGAACTGACACTTGCTGAATTTTGCATAAAGGCGATGCTCCCGCAACCTCTCCAAGGTCAGTGCCAGATGTCGAGTGTGCTCCTCCTCCGTCCTAGAATAGATCAGGATGTCGTCTATGAATACTATGACGAACACATCCAAGTAGGCTTCGAAAACCCGGTTCATGAGACTCATGAACGCCGACGGAGCATTCGTGAGCCCAAAGGGCATCACGGTAAACTCATACAGGCCATATCTGCTGCTAAAGGCCGTCTTCGGAATGTCCTCCTCCTGGATCCGCAGCTGGTAGTATCCTGATCTCAAATCCAGCTTCGAGAAATAATGGGCCCCCTCCAACTGGTCGAATAATTCGTCTATCCGTGGGAGCGGATAGGTATTCCGGACGGTCAGCCTGTTTAGTGCTCGATAATCGATGCACAGGCGGAGTGTCCCATCCTTCTTCTTCACGAACAGGACCGGTGCTCCCCATGGCGAGGAACTCGGTCTAACAAAACCTGCCTCCACCAATTCCTGCAACTGGGTCCGAAACTCTGCCAACTCCTTTGGGGCCATCCGATAAGGGGCCCTAGACGCCGGCTTGGCTCCCGGCACAAGCTGTATCTGAAAATCTTGCTCTCGGTGTGGAGGTAGTCCTGGCAGTTTCTCCGGAAAGATGTCTGCGAACTCTCGCACCACCGGGATGTCTGTCACCGACTCCTTGACTTCCGCCATCTCAAAAAGAATCTGATAGACCTCCTCTCCCTGCAGATGGGCCTTAACGGCCTGTACCGAAGATAAGAGTATACGAGAGACAGGTCTTATACCTTCGATGGTAATGAAAGAGTCCCCGTGTCTCACGGTGATCCTCTTTGCCTGGCAGTCAATCTGGGCATAGTTCCAATGCAGCCATACCATGCCCAGGATCAGATCGTAGTCTGTCAGCTTCAAAATCGTCGTTGGAGCCTCGAACGCTTTTCCACCAATCTCTGCCTCCATATTGCAGTGATCCGTGGTAAGGAGTTCTGATCCATCCGGTAGTCGCACCCTCATCCTCGAGCCTGTGAACCGCTCCACACCTTCCAGTCCTTCTACGAACGACTCCGACACAAAAGAGTGAGTAGCTCCAGTATCGAACAGCGTGCGGGCAGGCTTGCCACTGATGAAGACTATACCTGGGGTGATTAAATGTCTCAGGGTTCTATAAAGAGTTTTCTTTCCTGGTTAATCTATCTGGTGTGGTTCTAAGTTTAACAACTTAAAGGAGAAATTCTATGAAAACAAAGAAAACATTTCGGCATACCTGCGATGACCTGCTCCGGATTCCGCGGCTGTGCAAGGTCCAAGGCATATACCTGCTCTCTCCCCTGTCTACGATCTTCCCCCTGGTATCCTCGACCGCGGCCGCGCCCTCGGCCTCCGTAATACTGAGCTGGTGGGCCGCCCTGATGTGCTGGAGGTGGTGCCCCCTTCATGGGGCAGTTCCTCCGTATGTGCCCAATCTGATGGCAAAGGAAGCATTCTGGGGGATACGCCATTCCCCCGGGTCTCGGCATCTCCTGCATCCGAAGAGGTGGAGGGGCCAATACCACCTGTTCCCTCGGCTCCGGCCTCACGTCCTGACGAGGCTGGTCCTCTGTCCTCCTCCCCTCTGGTACAGCACCTCGCCGCTGGTCATTCCTACCTCTCCGTCCCTGATCCTCTGCTGGCCGCTTCCGGCCCCGGGTGGTGTGCCAATCTGCCTCGATCCTTTTGGCCATCTCCAAAATCCGGGAGATGGGCCCGTCAGATACAAACAAGAGGGCCTCCCTCAGGTCCTCCCGCAGGCCCTTGTAGAACCTCCTGATATACCCTGCTTCGTCCAGCTGGTAGGAATCTGCGTATCGAGCCAGGTGGTCAAACTCTCGATGGTACTCCACCACGGTCCGAGTACCCTGCTTCAGCTGCAAGAACCGCTCCTCCAAATCATCCCTAGCCGACTGCGGAACGAAATGCTCCAGCAGTGCGGCCCTGAACTCCTCCCAAGTGACCTCCGCAACCTCCCTATCAGCAAAAGTCGTGTCCAACAGCGTCTTCCACCACCTCTTCGCATGGGACTCCAAGCAGGAGACAACCAGAGCCACCCTCTCCTCCCATGGACACCGAATCCCGGTCAGCATCTCGTACATGATATCTAGCCATTCCTCCGTCCGAACAGCCGACTCTGTCCCCAAATAGGACGGGGGAGACAGTCCTCGAAAGATGCTGAGCCAGTTGGCCCCCAGATTGGGCTGCGGGACCGGAACCTGCTGGGCCCTGAAGGCCTCCAGAATGGCAGTCAGGGTCTGTCCCATATCTGACTGAAGGAAAGGAGTGGGGACCGGTGGAGGTGGTGCAACTCCCTGGGTCTGCTGAACTCCGCCCTGTGGCGTAGGCTGTGCTGGTGGCTGCGCAACGAAAAACACATGCTGAGAAAACGTTCAAATATTACCTAAAGGTGGACAATTTATATGTGATCCCCATATGGGCACACCACTGCTTCCGCTGCTTAGTTTGTCCCCAAACTAAACTCGAGCGGGGGTGACCCAGGGTTAGTGGACTGCTATTTCCTTCTGATCGATGTTTGCTCTGATACCACTTGTAAGACCCCCTTTTTTTTTTCTTTTTCAACCACCGGGGTCTTAGGCCCAGAACCGCCGCTTTGCGGTGACTCCTTCACGTCCCGAAAGGTCATCACCACAAGGCGCCGATTCTGCCGGCCAAATTCGATCACAGAAGTAGCACAATTATTGAAGTAAAAGCAATGCAGTCCACAATAATAAAAATCACATATATATATAATAAAACTCCACGAAGGGAGTGTCCACAGAAACATCAGAGTAATATAATTACGGGCTTATGCCCGGTACAAAATATCCTCACTACAAGTCTCTCATGCGGAAGCGAATCAGAAACTACTCAAGGATCGAGACTCACGGTCCCGGCGGCCATGCAACGTGTAGATCGACGAGGGGCCATGGCGACGGCGGCGGCGGCGTTTTCCTCCTTCTCAAGCTCCGGCCACCCTTCTCTTCTGCTAGGGATTCGAAAACCTCTCCTTGGCTCACTGATGGGGGTTTAAAAAGGTAGAGAGGGGAGGGGGAGGGTCATGGCTTGAAGTGGCCATTAATGGCCCTAAATGTTGAGTTTCGGCCATGGTGGAGGAGGGGGGCTGTAACCGCCTCTTGGGTGGCTGGGGAAACGTCTGGAATTGAATGCCCCCTCCATAAAGTCCCCTCTCAGCCCTTAATGGCCGAACCCCACACTCCTTGGTCTTCCAAAACTCCTCCACCATTTTTGAATAATTTCTCTCTCCTCCTTTAAAATTCCTTCTCTCTCTCTCTCATCCTCTCTCTCCTAGTCACCCTCCAAACTGAAATGTCTTCCTCCCACAACCTATTGGCAGCCCATTCATTAAATCCCAAATGAAAACATGGGAGGGGGGGGTCCACCATGAATACTTCTTTTATCATTTCTCTCTCCTCTTTTATTTCTCAAATTTAGGCTTCTCTTTCTCTCTCCTAGTCACCTAGTTGACTGGTCAAGGAACTAGGTTATTGGCAGCCCTAATATCTCACATTATTCTTGTCATTAGGCTTAGCCCAAGAGGGGGGTGACTTGAAGTTGGGTTAGCCCAATTAGGTCAAGTTGACTTGACTTGGGTTAAATGTTGACTTGGTTATTTTGACTCTTTGGGTCCACATCAATGGGTCTTTAGTGACCCATTGGACTCCCCTAAGGCCTAGGTAGGGTTAGTTGGAGTTGAGTTGGCCCCCTGGAGGTCACATGGCCCTTAGGAAGGGCACTTTGACCATTTTAGGGTTAGGGTTGGCTTGGGTTAATTTGGCCACTAGTATTGACCCCATTGAGTCTATGGTGACTCATTGGCCCCACATTGGGTCTAGAAATGCCCTAGAGTCAGTTTGAACTCACTAGGTCACCCAAACTCAGTGTTTTGGAAACTTGCTATTTGCAGCCCAAAATGAGTCTCTACTAGACTCCTAAGCCCATTTGGTCTATTTGGTTCCCTATGGTCTTGCCATGGCCCAGGCAAGCCCAAAGTTATTCTTAGGGGGGGGCCTAATTGGAAATGGGATGTTACATAGTGTTCTCATGTCCCTTTGTTCTTTACATCCGAATAGAACTAGAGATATAGACCGTGTCACCCTCATAATTATTCAATCCAAGTCTCTTGATCTAGAATGGACATCAAAAAATTATTGGGCTTAATATCATATTTTTACTCAACCAAACATGGCCATGCATTTCTCAGTCCCATTCTATCAATACGCCCAAGGATGCAACTCTTATTATATAAGAGGACAAATCCCATTTTTGTCCACACACAAACACCCAAATGACTCATAACGTACCCAATAATCACTTTTATCATCAACCTTTCTCAAGGAAGACTATGGATGAGATCAAAGTATGCACTTCCTCACTTGATGAATGCTGTGACATCAGGTCAAAGAACCACAAACACCATTTCCACTTGAGATCTACTTGTGACACGTTCATATAACAATCCACAAAATATTCTCATGGTGGGTCTGTTTAGAATAACATGTTCACTAATAAGTACCCATTTGATGACTTGATATCATAATATCATGACATGTGAGGTCTGGTCATCAGTCAACGTACATGCTAGTCTTGATGTATCATCATTGTTAACCCCGAAATCCACAACATACTTAGCATACTCCTCCTTCGGTGGATAGAAGTTTTAGTCTGCTCAGGCCGTCAAGATGCTCCAGAAGCGGACTCCGATTCTCAGTTTGCTCAGATCGCTCCGCTTTCTCCGGAACATGTCGTTTATTCGCTGGACTTGAAAGCCAATCCGCCCAGGCCGCGACACTCCAGCAGGGATGGTTCCCCAGACGGTCACAAGGTGGCCCCAGCTCGCAAGCACAGCCCACCTACCTCGCGTGGGCTGCCTGTCCCTCTCTTCTTATTTCCCGTCACCACTGCCCGTTTCTCCTGTACCCCAGGCAATCAGTTATTTTAGCCCTGCCCGTTTGGGTAGGCCCCCAAGCCTATAAATAGGGGGAAGTGGTGCACCCAAAGCAGGCAGACTAGAACCCAAGAGCCTACGTGTTAAAGGCTGCGGATTCGAATCCCGAGCTTTGCTGACTCCAGCTTGCCTATTGCACAGCTTTCTTTCCGCCTTTTATAATCCATCGTTTGCAATCAAAGTCAAGCCCTTCACAAGAGTGGCTTTTAGGCCGCGACGAGCGAAGTCTAGTGTGGCCGTGGTTCACGGCCCCTTCGCTCTTTTATCTCATCCTCTAAGTAGATTACTGCTTGCAGTTCGCTTTCTCTTCTCTCCCCAGTGCTCGAACAGTTAGCTGGCGGTGCCCGTCTTCATGTAGCATTTCGTACATCAACAGTTAACACGCGACCTTCAGATTCAAGCCATTTTTGAAATTGGCGGATAGAGATGTCAGATTGCCGAGCTCGCCGTTCTGACCGCTCCAGCTCGCCAAACGATTCGTTGTGGCAGGCGCTGGAACAGTCTCGCTGGGAAGCCGAGTTATCCCGCAGAGAGACCGACCAGCGGCTTGATACCATAAGCCAAGCCCTGCTCACGCTAACTCAGCGGCTTGCTCCCTAGGTCGCAGAGGATATTGCTGAAGCCCCAGCCCGCCAAACTCCTCAATAGTCACCTGCAGTCAATCAGTCCCGCAACCAAGCTCAGCCTGCAGCCCCACTGCGGCATTAGAATGATCAGTTCGCCCTCCTAATGGATTTCTTCAGGGAAGCGGCCAGGGGAACTCCAGCCCGCCGGCTTGAGTTTGCTGATCAGTAGTCCGCAGATCCCGCGGACCCTTGAGCTCCTGTCCGCTCATCCGCCGAGCTTGATACTCCTTCTCCCTTCGTCGATAGAATTTGATGGGAGTCCGCACCAAGCAATTTTAGGGAACCCCATCTTCCTTTTTACTCAGGGGAGACTGATCCAGTCTCCCACTTGCATGCATTCGAGGGGGCAGTCACTTTAAGATGCCTTTTTGATGCCCTGAAATACAAACTTCTAGTCACCACCCTCGAGGGGCAGGCGAGAGAATGGTTCTATGAGATGCCTTCGGGCACGATTTCTTCCTTTACTGAGCTCCACAGCGAGCTTCTCCTGAGGTTTGCTACCTCAAAGAAGAGGAATGATGGGCCGGCAGCCCTCTTTGATATTAAACAAAGAGACAATGAATCAGTGGCGCAATTCGTTGATCATTTTCAGAAGGAGATCCAAGGAGTGAGAAATGTGAATCCCGACTACTACAAGGTCGCCTTAATTCACGGACTCCGTGAAGGCCCATTGAAGTTTAAAGTGACAACCAAGGTGCCATCAACCTACCAGGAATTGATAGCGATAGCCAATCGCTTTATTGAAGGTGAAAATGCCAATCCCACCTACATTTCATCCCTGACAGCTAGGGCTGAAGGAAGGGATGCTTCCAACGCCTCCTCCAGCAGCCACCATCATAGCAAGCCCCCTCGACCTGATTTCCAGCCCCCTTCTCAGAGGGGGAGAAACCTCCGTCACAAGAAACCATTTCTCGGCCATCAACAGTTTCGAGAGCAGAGACTGTCGTTGGCCGCCACTCCCGCCATCCTCTTCAGGCTCTCCTCATCTACCAGAATACCTTACCAGTCTCAAAGCCGCGTGAGAGAAGCTCCGTGGCGGATTTCTCGGATCTAGGACTCGACTTTGAAGAAGTCGTCCATATCATCCAGAAGAAAGCAGAAGAGAAGAGGCAAGGGCCTCAGAGAGACTGGAAGCCCAGAAATCTCAATTCTACGAGTTTCACAAAGAGAAAGGCCACTTGACTGAAGATTGCAAAGCCCTTCAACAACTAGTTGAGAGGCTAGTCGCCGAAGGAAAGATCAAGTATTTGGACAAGAGGGGCAACTCTTCGAAACCTTCCAACACCAAAGGAAAAGAAGTGGCAGAGGTTCAGATGGAATGTGTGGAAGTGGAGGATGTCGGCCGGCTAGGGCCCGTCAACGTTTGACCCGAGTGCTTCGATGCAGATGATGAGGGTTCCCTCGGGTGGCTCTTTTTCATTCATGGAGGGGCAGGGGCCGAAGCCACTAGGAAATCTTCAATTGCGAGGGTTTCTCAGGCAGAGGTTGCCTCCTCTTCCTCTTCCACCCCTTCCGGGGTTGATATTGTTTTTGGTCAAGAAGACTTGCCCCAGACGGCCAATCCTTTTGATGATGCTATAGTGGTCAAAGCGGCCATAGAAGATTACACTGTGGATCGGATTCTTATCGATACAGGTAGCTCAGTTAATCTTCTGTTCAAGACAACTTTTGAAGCCCTGAGAACCGGAAAGCCTTTGCTTTCTACTGAAGGGACACTCTATGGTTTTTTTGGAGAAAGAAAATAGTAGAGGGGAGCGTCACCCTCTCAGTGAAGCTCGGGGGAGCCACCCGACCAATCCAATTTGTAGTGGTAGATGCTCCAAGCTGCTACCACGCCATCTTCGGGAGGCCATTGTTGAACAAGTATCAGGCAGTGGTGTCAACCTATCACCTTGCTATCAAGTTCTATGCCGATGGTAGAATGTGCAGAGTTCGAAGCAACCTGAGGCATTCCAGGGAGTGCTACCTGCGAACGGTGAACGTAACCGAGCTCGCCTCTCCGATCTTCCCAGTAGTAGCAGAAGTTTCTGCCTAGCCAGGAGCTGTTGCAGATAGAGAAGGCACCCACCTAAAACCTGCCTAGGTGACGCAAGAAAGTTCCCATCGCTGAAGGAGAAGAGAGAAAGCTCACCGTCAACTCAGAACTTCCAGAAGATCAAAAGGCAGAATTGATTTCCTGTTTGCTGAAGAACTTATACGTCTTCGCGTGGTCAGCAGAGGATATGCTGGGAGTCGATCCAGGCATGGCTTGCCATCACCTCAATATTGATCCAGCTGTTAAGCCGGTGCAGCAAAAGAAGAGAGATGCTGCAGCCAAGCTGGCAGAACCCATCCGAGAGTAGGTTACTAAACTCCTCAAGGCGCGCTTTGTTCAAGAAATTCAATATCCTGAGTGGGTTTCGAATGTTGTAAAGCATTCGAAACCCTAAACCAGGGGGGAAGTGGAGAATGTGTGTAGACTTCACCCGATTGAATAAAGCATGCCCGAAAGATTGCTACCCCCTGCCTCGGATAGATTCTCTAGTTGATTCTGCGGTAGGATATTCTTTTTTGAGCTTTTTAGATGCATTCTCGGGATACCATCAAATAAGAATGCATAAACCTGATGTTCCTCACACATCGTTTATCACCAACGAAGGTTGTTATTTTTATCTTGTAATGCCCTTTGGGCTTAAAAATGCAGGCGCGACATATCAACGCATGATGGATCATGTGTTTAGAGATCAAAAGAAAAAAAACCTTGAAGTATATGCGGACGATCTCCTAGTAAAAAGCAAGTCTCACCCGCAACATCTGCACGACCTGATGGAAACTTTTTCCACTTTGCGAAAATATAAGATAAAACTTAACCCGTTAAAATGCACTTTTGGAGCAAGCAAAGGAAAATTCCTCGGTCATCTCCTCACTCCAGAGGGCCTTGCCCCTAATCCCGATAAGGTCAAAGCCATCCTTGATATGGCTCCCCCCCCCCGCTCTCCAAGAGAAGTTCAGCAGTTAGGGGGGAGGCTGGAAGGACTCGGGAGATTCATCTCTCGAGTTGGGGATAAGAGTGCCCCATTTTTCAAAACTCTTCGGGGAGCATCCAAATTTCAGTGGACGGAAGAATTCACACAAGCCTTTGAGCAGTTAAAGAAACAGTTAACTTCTACACCTTTGTTGCAAAGCCCCAGAACAAGGGAGATGTTGCTCCTGTACCTGGGAGTTGGTTCTGAAGCAGTCAGCTTCGTTCTCATCCGAGAGGAAAACCGGAGGCAATTTCCAGTTTACTACGTCAGCCACATTCTGAAAGATGTAGAGACCAGGTATCCGATTCTGGAGAAGCTGGCTTTGGCATTGGTCATGTCGGCTCGCAGACTACGTCCTTATTTTCAGTCACACTTAGTCCAAGTAGTCACTTATCAGCCTTTGAAGAGTGTGCTAGAAAAGCCAGAACATTCGGGCAGGCTAGCTAAATGGGCAATCGAACTGAGTGAGTTTGAGATCTCTTATGTGCCCAGGAAAGCCATCAAGGCACAGGTGCTGGAGGATTTTCTGATTGATACCACAGAGTCTGGTTTTGAGCAGGTAGAAAGGTCTCCTCTGGCTTAGACCATCTATGTTGATTGGGCTTCTGGTAGAAACGCTTCTGGGGCAGGGGTGATTCTAATAAATCCAAATAGCATTAAACTCGAACAGTCAATCAAATTTTATTTTCCAGTAACCAATAACCAAGCGGAATATGAAGCTCTGTTGGCCAGTTTGAGGCTCGCAAGAGAGCTCGGAATCAATCGACCATGTCCACATAAAAACTGACTCCCTAGTAATTGCATCACAGGTTTTGGGTAATTTTGAGACCAGAGAGCCAGTGTTAAGGAAATATCTTGCACTCGTGAAGATTGAGGTCGGGAAGTTCAAAAGCTTCACCATTGAGCACATTCCTAGGATAAAGAACGAGGAAGCAGATACTCTTGCCAAATACAGACTTCCGTCAGGAGGAACAACTTCGGAACTCTTCCGCCCGGCAGTGGAGGAGCAAGAGTTAATGCAAATTGATCAGCGTCCTTCTTGGATGGACCCCGTCGTCCTTTATCTGTCAACTGGTAGCTTGCATCAGTCAGTAAGGGATAAGAAGAGGTTCAGGTTAAAAGCAACATATTATTACTTGGTATCCGGTATTCTCTATAGAAAGACTTTCTTGTCTACCATGGCGAGATGTGTGTCAGAAAGTGAAATCCCTACCATTCTCCAAGAAGTCCATTCCGGTGAGTATGGAAACCATTCAGGAGCAAGGACCTTGGAAAGAAGGATCCTGCGGCAGGGCTACTTCTGGCCCACGATGAAGAAAGACTCTGAAGCTTATGCAAGAAAATGTGTCTAGTACCAAAAGTTCGCTCCACTTCAACATCAGGCTGCGCAGTCCCTTAAATCAATCACAACCCCTTGGCCCTTTGCTATTTGGGGAATGGACCTCGTTGGTCCTTTTCCTTTGGCAAGCAGACAGCGGCGCTTCATTATTGTCATGATTGACTACTTCAGCAAGTGGGTCGAGGCTAAGGCGCAGACAAAGACAACAACTCAGATTGTGAAGAATTTCATTTGGGGGGAGATAGTTTGCCGACATGGTATCCCAATGACAATAATCACTGATAATGGACCACAATTCAATAACACCGAGATGATAGATTTCTACAAGCAGATTGGAATAGAACTACGCTTTGCATCAGTTCATCATCCTAGGAGCAATGGACATGTGGAAGCAGCCAATAAGCAGATCCTCAACTTGCTTAAGAAAAAAGTGCAGAACCTCAAGGGCAGCTGGGCAGAGCAGCTTCCTTCGGTCCTCTGGACCCTGAGAACGACACCCCCATCATCAATGGGATAAACTCTGTTCAAACTCTCTCATGGGTCAGAAGCATTAATTCCCGTTTAGTTTGAAGTCCCGTCATCTAGGGTCCTGCTGGCATGGAAAGGTAAGGAAGATTGGCTGGAGCTAAACAATGAAGAAATGAGATTTAGTCTGGAACATATTGAAGAGATTTGAGATAAAGCCGCGATCAGACAGGAAGAAATAAAAAGGAGAATAGCTCGCCACTTTGATAGGAATGTAAGGATCAAACACTTCCAAGTGGGAGATCTAGTCCTTAAAAAGGTAGATGCTGCGGCAAAAACTGGCTCAGTTAGAAAGCTCAAACCAAATTGGGCTGGACCATTCAACGTCAAATAAGTCCTCGAAAAGGGCTTATCGTTTGCAAACATACAAAGGAGAAGACATACCACATACATGGAGTGGTGATGACTTAAAGCGATTTTTCTCCTGAATCTCTTACTTTCTTTCTTCCCTTTTTATGAAAATTTGTAAAGTGGTTTGTCATTAGTAAGAAAGCTCCTTGCTAACACTTATTCAAGTATCTTTGTGTCCCAAATGTTGACAGTTTACATACTAGGCATGGGCAACTCAAAATGTTACCTAATACCAGGAGATATCGCCAAGTTCAGCAAAAAACTCCCTTAGAACCGCCGTTATTAGCGTAACACCACAAAGACCATGTGTTGCGGGGAGATTTCGCACCGTGTAGTGGGAGCTTACCAGTTCTATTGCAGTAGGATACTGAACTTCGGATCCCAGCTAGTACCTAACCCCACTTCTGCATATTGGAGGGACAGAGTGGCGGTTAGCTCTACCACGCCATCTAAGGGATATCGCCACAACCTTGATGATCACGCATGGAAAGCAATGCCGCTCCGGCCGCACCTGCCTGCAGATCATCTTAGTTTGTGACTTTTGAACACTCCTCGATACCCTCAAGCAGTGCCTGCAGGAGATCCACAGCCTGATTGATCTTAGGAAAAGCAATGCTGCTCCGGCCGCACCTGCCCAAAGGATCAATTTAGGCTGTACTCCAGGCAAGAGGGCAACGTCATTTTGGATAAAATAGCACTTTGATGGATTCCAGTTCTCTTTCCGCTCGGTCCGCTGAATGGGTTGATTCTGTAGTTCATAGCCCGGTGTGGAAAGCAATGCCACACTAACTGCACCTGCCCACTTGGTCATGAGCTATAAGTCATTTTCTATCATTATTATAGTTATCAGCGGATCTCAGTTATTTAATTCGCTCAATTCGCAGTTTCTGGATCAATGCAACCTTGGTTTCCCAGTCGACTCATTCTGCTGGGATCGTCTCTGCTTAATAGACTAAATTTCGATTATCAGTGGACTACAGATAGTGTTCGGCAAATTCGCAAATCCCAAAATTGAAGCTCTTATTTTTGCATATATTAGTTATCTTGAAACCTTCAAAGGATGATTTGATTTCTACAAAGCGTCTTATTATTCAAGTTCATCAAGAGTGCTTAAGTGATCTGATGAGGCAAGAGAGGATTCATGCTGGAGCGGATAACAATTTCAATTGTTGGCGGATTAAAAAATTATTATGTTTTGCGGATAACATTTATAAGCGCAGACTAGTACGCATATAGCAATCAGATACACACGGATGACAAAAATATCCTTTTCATTTCATTCAAAAATATTTTTCAAATATTTGCGGACTCACCGGGAGTCCGCATTCTTTCTACAATAAGTGAAAAAATCATTATAATGTCTACCCCTCGGTCCTTTGTCTTTTCTCGGCAGGAGTTTCTGGACTCGACACGTCTACATCAATTAGTGGAGAGTAGTCGCCTGAGTGGCTGCTGCTGCTACCACTGGAGCTGGAACTAGTCGAGCTCCGTCCGCTGGCTGCCGTAGGCTCCGTCTGCTCGCTGCTCCCGTCTGACTGGACCGACTGCTTTCCTTTGCTTGACACGACCTCGGGGCTCTTATCATCAGAGGGCTTCTCCCCTTCATCAGCAATCGCTTTCCCTTTCGCAGCCCGCTCGAATTCGGTGACCTGATCTTTGAGTTAGGGAACAATTGCAGAAAGGAGACGGAGTCCACGCCTTCTTTAGCAAGTCTATCGTTGATGAAGCGCTCGATAGCGACTTCCACACATTCCTTGATGAAGGGGAACATCGCCTTCTGGAAGTAAGGGTTGGTGATGTCATATATGACTTGCAAGGAGTGAACAAGTCAATCCGCTGCAAATGGATGATAAAATTCAAATTTCCCATACTTACCGCTCCAGCTTCCTTAAGCTTGGTGACTTTTGTCCCTAACCGCTTGTTCCTGTCTCACAAAGACTTGTTTTCTCGCAATAGGCATTCATTTTCCTTGAGCAACTCGCTCGTCACCCAGCCCATGAAATAGTTGGTAACAACACTGTTCACGCTAGTCTGAGCCGCGACCTAAGGGAGCTCGTCAGCAGGAATATTTCGCAGCTCGCAGAGGTTTTCTTTTCCGTACAAAGTGGAAATCGCCACGTGAGCGTGGCGGGAAGTACGTGGGCTCTTCCAGGAAGTAAGAGCAGTGGAAAGGCGGACGAATTTCTTCTTATCATGCCAGTGGATTAGCGGATTGCCCCTCAGATCCTTCTGGTTTTTTCCGAAGCCTACCATGTCGAAGCTCTCGGACGAAGAGTAGTCCACCACGGGGTCTCCCTCCTCTCTCCTCTTCCTTGTATTTTCCTTTTTTCTTTCTCCTATATAGGAGTCGCGCCGGCTGGAGTTAGGGGATGGTTGGCGGGTACCGACAAGGTCGCTGTACGAAAAGAAAAAGATCAGAAACAAAAATAGTTTGCGGACACGAAGATGGATCGCCGCGCTTACTCTCTTGTCGGCTTACAGTATCCAAGCTGGGCAACGACGGGATATAATAGTCGACGTCGAGCCTAGCCCCAGCCAGAAACTCAACAATGGCGGACTCCATCGTGTCCAGCGGCACGCTTTTAAAGTCGGCATCCACATGCACTTGCAGATTGGTATGGAGGATTCCCAGGTCGCCCTCGAAAATAAGATATCTCGAGGTCCAATTGTGGATTTTGTTTTGAAGGCCCGCAATTTTCATCCCTTGGCAGTAGAAATAGATCACACCCTTGTACTGGTGATCTTTGGACGGAGTTATTGCGCGGACAGAGAAGATCTTTCTGAAGATCTTCAAGGAGAACTGGATCTTTTCAGATCGCAGGTTGGTAAGGTAGCCATAAATCGCGGCCACCGCATTCGGCGCGAGTTGGCCTGGAACTACTCCGTAGTGCTCGTAGATCTCAGTAATCTCCCAGAGCAAGGGGAATTTAAACCCGCAGTCAAAGTGATCAATCGGCACCGCGATCTGGGTAGCGGTGGAGAAATTCATCCGTTCTTGACTTTTGGGAAGTAGCGCGAGCACCGGCGAGCCCGCCACGTATCTCTCCCGAAAGATCTCCAAGTCGGTCGCTGTTAGTCGGCTTCTCTTATGATCGGCGAAGTGAAACGCGGCTGCAGCATCTGTGCGGGCGGACACCATTTTTCCTGGTCACAAGGATTTCAGATTCAACTGATAATAAAAAGGAAAATGAAACGAGACCCTATATATATAAGAAAGGCTCTGACAAGACAGGTGACAGCCAATCCGCCAAGGCTGAAAACTTAATCCGCACAGCTCGCTCCTTCCCAGTTTTCCTGCAGATTTAGTCAAGTTTGTGCGGATTCAGCCTTAATCCGCGCAGCTCGCTCCTTTCCAGTTTTCCTGCAGATTTAGTCAAGTTTGTGCGGATTCAACCTTAATCTGCGCAGCTCGCTCCTTTCCTGTTTTCCTGTAGATTTAGTAAAGTTTGTGCGGATTCAGCCTTAATCCGCGCAGCTCGCTCCTTTCCTAATTCCTGCAAATTTAGTCAAGTTTGTGCGGATTCAGCCTTAATCCGCGCAGCTCGCTCCTTCCCTGTTTTCCTGCAGATTTAGTCAAGTTTGTGTGGATTCAACCTTAATCCGCGCAGCTCGCTCCTTCCCTGTTTTCCTTCAGATAATAGGGAAGTACATAGTATTATACAATGTTACATGTTATACAGAAATTGTTAGTGTCCGCATCATAAATAGCGTTCGAAGATTAATCAGGTTCTAGCGGGCTCAGCGGCTTCGACGTTGTGCAGGTCGCTCCTTCCCGTCTATCCGACGGGCAGGTTGCTCTTCGTCATCCACCCAAAAATAGGCTGCTTGATCACTACCTCGCAGAATTTCCCGGTACATTTGCTGAACCAGGTGGAGCATGTTGTTGAAAGTCTGGTGCATGCGGGCAGTGTCTCTCACAACCCGGCTGAATGGGATCATGTGCTCGCCTGCCGGTCTTGAGTTCGCGTCCACCACGGGCCCCCCGCTCGCCGCCAGGGTTGGCACCCCACCCAGAGTGGCTGAGCCGATGGCGGACGAACTTCGACGACCTCGACAACCTGTTTCTTCCCTTCTCGTACTAGGGCCAAGTATCTGTTCCTGTAGTGTTGAGCGTCCTCTCTTAGATGCTGATTTTCTTTCTTTAGACCCTCCACCTGGCTCTCCAAAATCTTTTCTCTCTCTTTTCCCCTCTGGGCCTCAGCTCGCGCTTCTTTTAACTCTTCTTCGTATTTCTTCACTAACGAAACATACTTCTCCAGGACGGACTGCTCCCCCGGTCTAGGCTCGGCATGGGCAGTCATCAATGCGGGCACAGGAGCGTCCGCAGGGGATGGCGTGAACTCGCCAGTTTTGACGGAGCCTTGCGCTGAGTTTCGCACTACAACACAGGAAACAGAACGCGCTTTAGTTTACAAATTGCGGCAAATTCAAAATAAAAGAGATGAAGGCAAGTTCACTTTTCGTAATCATTGCTGCAATCTTGCGACTGTTAACCCCAGAATCCGCAACATGTTCAGCAGGATAGATCTTCCTCTTTTTTTCAAGCGGACTCGAAAGTCTTAGTCCGCACAGGTCGTCGCGTCCTTGAAGCAGGATTCTCCCCAGTAGCAGACTCCAGAGTTAGTTCGCATAGGTCGCAGACCTCCAGATAGGATAATGCCCTACAGTTGGAGGGAATCTCCAGCTCGCAAGTCTAGTCCGCCCCTCTTAAGCGGGCTGTTTGTCTTGCCCTTTTTGTTTCCCGTCACCGCTGCCCGGTTCTCCTATACCCCGGGCAGCCGGTTATTTTAGCCCTGCCCGTTCGGGCAGACCCCAAACCTATAAATAGGGGGAGGCGGTGCACCCTGAGGCAGGTTGGCTCGACCCCAGAGGCCCATTTAGTAAAGGCTGCAGACTCAGATCTCGGACTTTTGCGGTCTCGAATCTGTGTTGGTCCCTTCTTTCCTTGGTCCGTTAGTAAACGGTTGCTTGCAGTTTCCATCTTCTCTTTTTCCTTTTTGCCGAAACTCGAGAGCGCATTTTCTGCATCAACATCAACACACGACCTTCATATTCAAGCTATCGTTGAAATTCGCGGACCGAGATGTTTGATCGCCGATCGTCTCATTTTCATGCCCGCTCAGGTCGCTCGAGCTCCTCTTACGACCTGTGGGATGCGCTCGACCAATCCCGGAGAGAGGCAGAGCAGTCCCGGAGAGAGACCGACCAGCACTTAGACGCGATCAGCCAGGCTCTGGTCGCGCTCACTCAGTGGCTTGACCAGCCTAGGGTGGCTTTCGCGGATGAGCCTGTCCGCCAAACGCCAACTACGATGCCACCGCCCGCAAGCTCTCCCATCCAGCCCGCAGCCCCACCAAGACCTCGAGCTGATGAGTTCGCTCCACTTATGGATTTTTTCCGCGAAGTAGCCCGGGGAAGTCCAGCCCGCCGACTTGACTTTGCGGGAGATGATCGAGCCATGCGACCTCCGGCGATTTCTGCTGCAGCCCAAGCCGGGGAATCCCCTTTTGTTGATAAGATTCGTCAGGAGCAGGCTCCTAATAACTTCCGGGAACCTCGCATCCCATTTTACACTGGAGAAACAGACCCTGTCGCTCATCTCCAAGGTTTTGAAGATGCTGTAGCAATGAGGTGTTTGTCAGATGGCTTGAAGTGCAAGTTCTTAGTAACCACTTTCGACGACCAGGCCCGAGAATGGTTTCATGAACTGTATCCCGAGTCCATCGCCAGCTTTACTGAGTTGCGTAAAGAGCTCCTGCTGAGGTTTGCCAGTTCCAGGAAAAGGAAGAGTGGGCCGGCTACCCTCTTAAGGATCAAGCAAGCAGACAATGAGTAAGTGGCGCAATTTGTGGATCGCTTCCAGAGGGAAAAGCTGGGAGTCAGGAATGTGGACCCTGAGTTCTATAAGATCGCCCTAATTAACGGACTCAAAGAAGGGCCGTTGAAGTTCGAAGCAACCACCAAAGATCCAGCCACATTCCAAGAACTGATAGCCTTGGCTAACACCTTCATAGAAGGGGAGAGCGCCAATCCTTCATATGTATCCAATTTAACCGCGAAGGCAGAGAAAAAAGACACCGCAAGTTCTTCTGCAGCCAACCGGGCATCCAGACCCCCTTTACAAGAATATCAGCCTCCGGCGCACAGAGGAAGGAATTTCTGGCACAAGCGGCCTTACCAAAATCATCAGCAATTTCATGAGCAAAAATCACCGCTGGCCGCTACCCCTGTTCCTGTTGCTCCTCGAATCCTACCTGTCCTTCAAATTCGGGATAGCACGTCTTCAGATGATCAACAGAGCTGAAAGTGCAGGATAAGATCAATCCTAACTCTAGAGGGGGGTGAATAGAGTTATTTAAAATAATTTTGCAAATAAAAACTTGTGTGCAGAGAAAATTTGTATTTACTTAGTGTATGGTGCTATAGCAAATAATCAGAGTAAAAGGAAATTCACAGCACAAAGCAAAACACAAATAGACAAGCAATCCAGACGACACAAGGAGCTATAGTGGTTCCCCAAATCTGGGTACATCCACTCTTCTATCACCCTTGATAGGAATCCACTTCAAGATGAGTTGATCAGGTGTCTTGAGCACCAGAGAGTTTTTGATCAGGTTCTCACAAACCAAAGGAGCTGATTTTGACCAGGTTTCAGCAAAACCAAAAGTAACTTTTGAAGGGAGTTAAAACCCTGTACAGAAAGAAAAAGAAAAAGAATGATGTTGTCTTCTCTATCAACAAGCAGAGAGAAGCAAAAGTGGATCTGTAGTTGTTGTCAAAGCTCCCCCTGAGATCAAGAAGAGGTTCAGGAAGGAGAGCTCTGCACAAGGGTGACAGGTCTTCAAAAGATCTGATTTGCTCCAGCAAGAGATGATCCAAGAAGGTTGGAGGGTTGTGTCTGAAGCAATCAGAATTCCTGTGAGTGAGTCTTTCAAAACAATTTCACAGAGAGAAAAGAGATCTGAAGTCTTGTATTGTTGTTCTCTTTTTGTTCTGTATATTCTCTGTGTTCTTTGAAGAATTGAAAGAAAATGAATTATATATCTGAGTCTTCTTCTTCCTTTTCTTTGATAGCCGTTGGAAGTCTGCATTAATTGCTTTCCTTAAATGTCCATGCCTCCAAGGAAATGATAGGCAGACATTCCTTAGAAAATTCCTTGAGCCATGCACCAGATATGCTGTAACGGCCAATAAATCTTCAGCATTAATTGTCTGACAGAAGGAATTTGAATTCCTATTCAGAACCTGACGGAGGACTGAAAAGCGTCGAGCTCACAATAAAACGTCGATCTGAGCACGACACACGTCGGCCAGAGAGTGTTTTCTGTAAGCAAAACTGGGTTCGACGGAACGTCGAGCGGAGGTCGACTCTACGTCGAGCTGAGGTCGACTCTGTGTCGAGCTGAGGTCGACTCAGCGTCGAGCTGAGATCGACTCGGCGTCGAGCTGAGATCGACTCTGCGTCGAGCAGAGGTCGACTCTACGTCGAGCTGAAGATTATTCTACCTAGCCTATGTGACCTTTATAACAACAAGGAGGTCACAAACCAAAATCCCTATAGAAGTATAGTCATCCTGGTCCAAATAGTAATAGGGTGTTCCAACAATCTCCCCCTATTTGGATTAGGATTACTATTTACATGAATTTAGGGATTCAAAGAAAGATAAAGCAGATACAATACATTACAATACAACCAGACATGACAGAATAAAAAGCAGCATATATATAACATTATATAGCAGCACAAATGTTCAAATGTCCTGAGTCCAGCATATATAGAAAGAATTAAAGCATCTTACTTTACTTTCCCTTTGAGGCTTTGTCTTGATCACTCTTCTTGAAGATGATTTCTCTGTTTGGATTTGAAGCTTCCTTTTTAGATCTGTAGTCATCAGCTGCACCTAAAGACTTTTGATCTCTTGCACTGGGTGGTACAGCTGCAGGATGGAGTTGCATGTATCTGTCTGAATCAAAGAATTTCTTAGACTTATATTTCTCCAATTCTTCTTTTCTTTGGTCTGACATAGTGCTGATATGAGAGGTGTCCAGACCTTTTTCTCTAGCTTTATTAATCTCATTTAAAGCAGCCATTTCTGTCATTCTGGCTTTCTAGTAGGCTGGAGTTTTGGTAGGATCTTCAAAGGGTACAGCTGGTTCAAATCTGTTAGAGGAGAGTTCTTGAGAGGTAGTTGGGGTGAGGACAGCTCTAGGTCTATAGGGATAGGGGCCAGAGGTTGGATCAATGGCTCCTCCCCTTTGATAAGGTTGAGAACCTGATCTTCCTCTAGACTGCCTGCCCCTATAGTTTCCTCTTTGCTGACCTCCCCTTTGCTGACTGTCTCCTTGATATCTTCTAGCTTGATATGTCTTTCCATGTAGAGCTGAAGGGGCTGGATTGGAAAATAAACTAGCACCTGCACCTGCATCTGGAGGAGGTGGAGGTGGAGGCTGATGGACAGGTTTGGATGGTCCTTCATTGAACTTTCTTTTCTTCTTCATTGCTTTTCTCTGATTTTGGGAGTACTGCATCCAAGGTTCTGTGATTTCACAATTGTATTTGATATAGTAGGGAATGTCATGGTCTGTAGCTCTGGCAATTGGAACTCTTTTCAAAGCTTTTGATCTAGCTTTCCTCTTCCTTGCAATTGTTGCAGAGGAGTCATCAGAATCTGTAGCAAACTCATCTTCAGAACTTTGAGATTCTTCATATGGATCTATGTACTTCCTTTTAGAGATAGGAAAACTGATGGAATCTGGAGCTGCTGAGGAGGAAACTGAAGGAAGAACTGCTGTCAGTAGGGAGGAGGAGACTACCACTGCAGGAGAGAGCACAGCCTCAGGAGCCATAGAGACTAAAGAGGCTGGTTCCTGAAGGGCTTGGGTGACATGGGTCTCAACTGCATCAGGTGTCTCAATTTCTTCACTTGAGGTTTCAACAGCTGCTAACATTTCAATTTCATTATTAGCAGGAGCCACTGCTACTACTGCTACATCAGGGATCTTCAGAAAAGGGACAATAGCCCTGGACAGATCTTCTTGAATCTGAGCTGGAGGGGAGAATCTCTGAACAGAAGCTGGAGGAGGAGCCTCAGATACTATCTGAACTTCTGCAACTGATACTGTCTCTGAACATGTCTGAACAAACTGAACTGAAGAAGGAGGCAGCTCTTCTTCTGCTGACATCTCCCCCTGCCTAGAATCAGTGGTAGCTGACTCTAGGCCCCCAGAAGAAGGGCATGCCAACTGAGAGGAGAGGGAGGATACAGAGGCAGAAAGAGTGCTCAGGGAAAGAATTAGAGGAGCCAGCTTGGCATCCAGGAGGGAGGAGAGCCTAGGGGACAGAAGGTCAAAAATTTGATTGGCTAGGGGCAGGAGAGCTACTTGCTCAAGGGGAACTTGAGTAGAGGTAGATGGAGTAGCAGAAACTGTAAATGAGGAAGATGTTGAGGGAGGTGCAGACAGTGGAGGTGTAACTGGCTCATGGATGGAGGAAAATAGTAGCTCTGAAAAAGTAGATGAATGGGGGAATTCATGAGGAGAGGAGGTAGAGGCATCCATGAAGGAGTCTTCATGCATGTCAAAAGAAAAGAGATCCTCATGAGGGGAGGAATCCAAGCTTATGGGAAGGAAAGTAGTGTGAGGTGGAAGGGAGGAAGCAATGGTAGAGATGGAGGAAGGTAGAGGTTGAGAGGATGAGAGAAATGTGGTTGAGGGGATGAAAGAGGATGGGAGGGTGAGAGAGTCAGATGGCACAGACCCTGCTTCTGGACCAGTGGACTGAGGGGAAGTGACCTCTATAGTCCTGGTGTCTGCAGAGGATTTCATTGCTGCTGCTGCCCTGGGATTCACAATTCTTCTGTCCCACTTGCCAATTAGGGCACATGTGAGCCTCTTGGAAGCATTGATGTGCTTCTTGGAGGACACAAGCAGTTGGGGGCAGCAATGGTTGAGAATCAACCCAAGAACTCTTCCAAAGTGGACAGAGTTTTTATCCAATTTTTTCTTAATCAAATCAAACACAATCAATCCCCAGTTGGGATGTTTCTTATCTATAAGTGCAGCCATAAGGCAGAACTGATGCCTAGTGATTGCATCATGTGCAGTCCTCTTTGCACAGATCACTTTTCCTGTGATGTCTGCTAATAACCTATATTCAATAGCTAGGTTAACTTTGAGGAGTTTAGAGGGGTTACCAGCAGCATGCCCCATCCTGTCTAGCATCAAGGCATACTCTTCCACAGATAGTTCTATGCCATCATCTCCAGCAGCAAAGTTGAAAACTTCTGTAATGATTTGAGGTGAGATGGCTACCTCATTTCCTGAAACTTTCCCAGTCAATGTATTGTTGTCTGAAATAACTGCTGTAAGACTCCACTCTTTGATTTCTGACTCTGGGAGAGGGATCCTGGTTGACATAAAGTTAACCAGTTGCTGCTCCTTGAAGAGGTCCAGTATATCCAAAAAATATTGTGGAGATCCATCAAAAGAGTCGAAGTCGATATCGAATCCAGAATCGAACTTCATAGCCGCCAGAGCTCCTGCTGTGATCGCCATTTTCCTGCAAAAAGAATACCTTCCAAGATCAAGAGTAAGGAATTTGGAGGGAGAAAGCTTGAGCAGAAAGATATGAAAGCGCAACTGCGAACGACGATGAGATAATGATTTTATACTTAGGGTTCGACGCAGAAAAGGAAAGAACGTCGAGCTCAGTTCGACGCTCTAAGGCTCTAGGAGAACTGAAACGACTCAACAGCGTCCAGCTTAGGTCGACGTTCGACGCTTTGGCTGAAGCTGTACGTCGAGCTCAGGTCGACGTTGAACGAAGACGTCGACCGGGGAGAGAGAAACTCAAGAAGCCAGGGAGCTGTGAACTTAGTTCGACGCTGGAAGCTGAGTTCGACGTTCGACGCTTTTGAGGGCGACGGACCGTCGATCTCCGTTCGACGCCGCGTCGAGCTTAGTTCAGAGCTCAGAACAACCACTCAGACAGGAAATTTTAAAATGAAATTTTCCTATTCCTGTTAATTACGGGTTTCAAAATCTTGGAGTTTTAATTTATGCTGTCTCCATCTAGCATTCCCAACTGATTGAGGAAAAAGAGGTGCTTCTTTTCATCCAAGGGCTTGGTGAAGATATCTCCTCTCTGTAGTTCAGTGGAAATGTATTCTAGTGCAATTTTCTTCTTTTCTACATTATCCCTTAAGAAGTGATGTCTGATCTCTATGTGCTTGGTCCTACTATGGAGAACTGGATTTTGAGCAATAGATATTGCACTGGTATTATCACAAAAGATTTTAGACATCTCTAAGTTGTACCCATAGTCTAGGAGCTGGTTTTGAATCCACAAAATCTGTGAGCAACAACTACCTGCAGCCATGTATTCAGCTTCAGCAGTTGATGTGGACACAGAGGTTTGTTTCTTACAAAACCAGGAGACAAGTCTATCACCAAGGAATTGACAAGTTCCACTGGTGCTTTTCCTGTCTACTCTACATCCAGCATAATCAGAATCTGAAAATCCAGTTAGATCAAATCCTGAGTCATGTGGATACCAGAGACCTAGATTAGGACAACTTTTTACATACCTAAGAATCCTCTTAACTAATGTGAGGTGGGACTCTCTAGGGCTTACTTGGAATCTAGCACAAATGCATGTGGCAAACATTATATCTGGTCTAGTAGCTGTTAGATAAAGTAATGAGCCAATGATTGCCCTATAGCTTCTCTGATCAACTGGCTTTCCAGATTCATCAGCATCTAAAACAGCATTTGTAGGCATAGGTGTTTTCATAGAGGATGCTTCAGACATTCCAAATTTCTTAACCAATTCTCTAGCATACTTGGTTTGAGAAATGAAAATGCCATCCACATGTTGTTTAACTTGCAATCCTAGAAAGAAGGCAAGCTCACCCATGCTACTCATTTCAAACTTTGAGTGCATAAGTTGTGAGAACTTTTTGCATAAGTTTGAATCAGTAGACCCAAATATGATGTCGTCTACATAAACTTGTACTAGTAGGGTATGGGACTTATGGGTTCTAACAAAAAGAGTTTGGTCTACACTACCCCTTTTAAAATCATTTTCCAACAAAAAACAAGTTAAGGTCTCATACCATGCTCTAGGGGCTTGCTTGAGACCATATAAAGCTTTATGCAGTTTAAAAACATGATCAGGAATGGTTGGAGAGATAAAACCTGGAGGTTGCTTTACATAAACTTCTTCCTTGATGTCTCCATTGAGAAAAGCACTCTTGACATCCATCTGATATACCTTGAATCTCTTGTGAGCTGCATATGCAAGGAAGATTCTTATGGCCTCCAACCTTGCAACTGGTGCAAAGGTTTGGTCATAATCAATTCCTTCTTCTTGGCAATATCCTTGTGCAACAAGTCTTGCCTTGTTTCTCACAATTATTCCTTGATCATCCAACTTGTTTCTGAATACCCATTTGGTTCCAACAATTTGCTGGTTCCTTGGTCTTGGTACTAATTCCCAAACTTTATTCCTTTCAAATTGATTCAACTCTTCCTGCATTGCAATGATCCAGTTTGGATCTTGCTCTGCATCTTGTATGGTTTGAGGCTCAATTTGAGAGAGGAAGCAGGTGTGCATAATATTTTGATTAACTTGATTCCTTGTTTGCACACCCACTGAGATATCTCCAATTACTTGTGAGATTGGGTGATCTCTTGTTGTGGCAAGATCAACAAGGGGTGTTGATGATGCACCAACCTGTGTTGTTGTTTCCTCTTGTGGAACAACAACTGGTTCTTCAATTTGTTGGCCTTTTGAACTTTCCAGAACCTGAAATTCCTCTTCATTGTCACTGAGTTCAGTGTCTTGCTGAATTGGTGAAGGTAATGACCCTTTGTCTGTGATGGTAAGCTGCTTCAGATTTTCTGAAATTGAATGTTCCTGCAAATTGCTTATGGTAGAAGTCTCCTTCTCCTTATAAGACATGTTAGTTTCATCAAATTAAACATGCATGGATTCTTCAATTTTATTTGAGCACTTGTTAAAAACCCTATAAGCCTTGCTAGTCATGGAGTATCCCAGAAACACTCCTTCATCAGCTTTGGCTTCAAATTTAGCTAGGTATTTCTTGTCATTATTGTGAATGAAGCAAATGCAACCAAAAATTTTGAAATAATTCACTTTAGGTTTCTTCCCTTTGAGTAACTCATAGGGAGTCTTACCCTTTAGTTTATGTATCAGGCTTCTATTCAAAACATAGTTGGAGGTGTTCACTGCCTCTGCCCAAAAGGTTAGAGGGAGGTGAGCATCTGTCAACAATGTTGTGGCAGATTCAATAAGGGTTCTGTTTTTCCTTTCAACTACCCCATTTTGTTGAGGAGTTCTTGGAGCTGAGAAGGTGTGCCTGATACCTTCCTTCTGACAGAACTCTAGCATGAGAAGAGAATCAAACTCTGTCCCATGATCACTTCTGATCAGGGCAATGTGAGTATTGAACTCAATCTGTATGCCTTTGAGAAAATCTGTCAAAATCTTGAAGTTATCAGACTTCTTCCTCAGAAAGAACACCCAAGTAAATCTTGAGAAGTCATCTACAACTACTAAAGCATAAGATTTCCCTCCTAGGCTTTGTACATTAATTGGTCCAAAAAGGTCCATGTGCAATAAGTACAAGATTCTAGGTGAGTCACTCTTATTAAGTGACTTGAAACTGTTTTTAGTTTGCTTGCCTAACTGACAGGCCTTGCAAAGTCCTTCATTCTTGTAGGGACCAGAAGGTAGTCCTCTAACAAGGTTGTCTTGGGATAACTTAGCAATGGTTCTAAGGTTCACATGTCCTAGACTTTTATGCCAAAGTTCATTGGGTTTGCTAAGGGAATTAAATAAGCAAATATCTACTTTAGATGAATTGAAATAAACTAGATATATGTTATCTTGTCTATTACCAATTAAAACAATGTTGTTATTTAATGTAATATTGCATGCTGAGTTGGTAAACCAAACCTGATAACCAGCATCACATAGCTGGCTGATGCTGATTAAGTTGTGCTTTAGTCCTTCCACATAGGCCACTTTCTTAAATTTGATTGACCCTATCTTGACTTGGCCATAGCCTTTTGTTTGTCCAAAATTTGAATCTCCAAAGATTACTTTGGGTCCATGTTTGGCTATGAAGGACACAAGGTTTTCCTTGTTGCCAGTCATGTGCTTTGAGCACCCACTATCCAAGTACAACTGCTGGTTCTCAATTGGATAGGTCTTTATCTGCACATACAACAAATCAATTGTTTTTGACCCAGTTTACCTTGGGCCTTTCTTGATATCCTTTAAATTCTGAAATAAAAGACATCTCAGGTTGACTCTTATAGCCTACAGGATGATATCTCCTAGGAGGTATTATCCATTTAGCATAAGGGTTAAAGTGATGAGATGTAGAGCTGGAATTGAATTTTGAATTAACCCCTGAGAAATGACTTTTGCTCTGAGTTTGGCTCGACGCACGTCGAGCTTCGGTCGACGGACTCTGGTGAGTGCGTCGAGCTCCGTTCGACGGCGAAGGCTTGCTTTGTTCAGAGGGTAGAAGGCGTCGACCTGAGTTCGACGTTTTCTTGCGATTACGTCGAGCTCTGGTCGACGTCCGTCGAGCTTCGTTCGATGCTTCTTGTCCAGTTTCCTGGGTTAAGTCAGCATTCTTCCTAGCCACTATCAAGACTCCTTTACCCTTTTCACTGGTAAATTTGATTGGAGTTGTCAGCACTATGGGTTGGCTGGATGAAGCACCCAAGCCCAGTGAACCATTCAATCTTGAGTTCACTGTACTTGTGATGTCCATCAATTTGATACTTCTCCCATTAAGGGTTTCTTCAAATTGTTTGGCCTTAGATAGCTCACTTTTCAGTGAAGCTATCTCCTCCCCACACTGCTTTAACTCTTCTAAGAGTCTAAGATTATCTGAGTTAATGGATTTGCATTCAATTAATTGTTCATTTAGAGTTTTAATCAACTTTTGAGACTCAATCAAGTCAATGCACATAGATTTAAACTCAGATTTGAAATCATCAGAAGTAAAGTCAAATGAATCTATTACCTGATCCTCAGTAAGTTCCTGATCAGATGGGTAGTCAGCATCAGGCTCTGAATCAGTGTTCTTTTGAGATGCACTGATGGCCATCATGCAGAATCCCTTTTCTTCTGCATCATCCTCATCATCACTAGAACTGGATGATGAATCAGACTCATCAGAGTCACTCCAGGATTCAGCCACAAATCCTTTTCTGGTGTGCTTGCTGTTGCTGGAGGAAGGCTTGTCATGGTATTTCCTTGACTCCTTATCCTTCCTTTTATCCTTTCTTTCCTTCTTGTCCCTTCTGTCCTTGTCTTGATTTTCTGGACAGTTTGGGAAGATGTGTCCTGGTTTCCTGCAGCCAAAGCAGATAATATCTTTATTATTAGATCTGTCATACCATGGCTTGTCTTTGTCTTTGGATGACCATCTTCTGAAGTTCCTTTTTTTTAGCTTATTGATCCTTTTGACCAGTAGGCTCATAAGCTCTTCATTTCCCAACACCTTTTCTTTAGGTTCTTCTTCCTGTGCTTTGAAGGCAATGGTTTTCTCAACCTTTTCTGTTGGTGTGGATGTCTTCTGCTCTTCTTCTCTCTTCTTAATGAATTGCTCATAACTCTTGAGCTTTCCTAGAAGAGCTTCTGTGGATAACTCACAGACATTTCTTCCATCTTTAATTGACCAGATTCTTGAGTCCCAAGAGCTAGGGAAACAAGTCAGTATCTTGTCATTTATCTCAGTGAGAGATATGTCCTTCTCTAGTGATCTAAGCTCACTGATGATTAGACTCAGTCTGTTGTACATGTCAGCAACTGACTCAGACTCTGCCTTTTTGAAGTTCTCATACTGGGTGATGAGGTAGGATCTCCTATCCTTTCTTTCATCTGCAGAACCTGATACAATTTCTGAAAGTTTTTCCCAGATCTCTTTAGCAGTATTGCAATCAGCTACTTTCTGGAAAATGTCATCTGACATGGTTTGAGCCAAAATGTTCATGGCTTTAGCATCTGCTGCCTTCCACTTCTTTATGTCAGCATCAGTTCCTGAAGGAGGAGGAACAGCTGATGTACTTGTTCCTGTGGGAGGTCTTGGACAATCTGTCAACACAGAATTAAAAATGTCTTCATCAAAGGAGTTCATGTAAAGTCTAATCCTTGCCTTCCATAGTGCAAACTTAGAGAGATTGCACATAGGAGGTCTGGTGCTAGCAAAGTCCTTGTTTTGTGCCATGAGTTTTAAAGATAAGTAAAACTAAAGAAACTAACCCTTTGAGGGAAATGATCTTATCAGGGATCTTTTGATCCAGGTGTTAGCCTGTATGAATGATCATCCTGCCTCTGATACCAATTGAAAGTGCAGGATAAGATCAATCCTAACTCTAGAGGGGGGTGAATAGAGTTATTTAAAATAATTTTGCAAATAAAAACTTGTGTGCAGAGAAAATTTGTATTTACTTAGTGTATGGTGCTATAGCAAATAATCAGAGTAAAAGGAAATTCACAGCACAAAGCAAAACACAAATAGACAAGCAATCCAGACGACACAAGGAGCTATAGTGGTTCCCCAAATCTGGGTACATCCACTCTTCTATCACCCTTGATAGGAATCCACTTCAAGATGAGTTGATCAGGTGTCTTGAGCACCAGAGAGTTTTTGATCAGGTTCTCACAAACCAAAGGAGCTGATTTTGACCAGGTTTCAGCAAAACCAAAAGTAACTTTTGAAGGGAGTTAAAACCCTGTACAGAAAGAAAAAGAAAAAGAATGATGTTGTCTTCTCTATCAACAAGCAGAGAGAAGCAAAAGTGGATCTGTAGTTGTTGTTAAAGCTCCCCCTGAGATCAAGAAGAGGTTCAGGAAGGAGAGCTCTGCACAAGGGTGACAGGTCTTCAAAAGATCTGATTTGCTCCAACAAGAGATGATCCAAGAAGGTTGGAGGGTTGTGTCTGAAGCAATCAGAATTCCTGTGAGTGAGTCTTTCAAAACAATTTCACAGAGAGAAAAGAGATCTGAAGTCTTGTATTGTTGTTTTCTTTTTGTTCTATATATTCTCTGTGTTCTTTGAAGAATTGAAAGAAAATGAATTATATATCTGAGTCTTCTTCTTCCTTTTCTTTGATAGCCGTTGGAAGTCTGCATTAATTGCTTTCCTTAAATGTCCATGCCTCCAAGGAAATGACAGGCAGACATTCCTTAGAAAATTCCTTGAGCCATGCACCAGATATGCTGTAACGGCCAATAAATCTTCAGCATTAATTGTCTGACAGAAGGAATTTGAATTCCTATTCAGAACCTGACGGAGGACTGAAAAGCGTCGAGCTCACAATAAAACGTCGATCTGAGCACGACACACGTCGGCCAGAGAGTGTTTTCTGTAAGCAGAACTGGGTTCGACGGAACGTCGAGCGGAGGTCGACTCTACGTCGAGCTGAGGTCGACTCTGTGTCGAGCTGAGGTCGACTCAGCGTCGAGCTGAGATCGACTCGGCGTCGAGCTGAGATCGACTCTGCGTCGAGCAGAGGTCGACTCTACGTCGAGCTGAAGATTATTCTACCTAGCCTATGTGACCTTTATAACAACAAGGAGGTCACAAACCAAAATCCCTATAGAAGTATAGTCATCCTGGTCCAAATAGTAATAGGGTGTTCCAATAAGAGCCATGATCCCTTAGAAGAGCTCGCTACTATGGGTCTGACGATAGATGAAGTTCTCCAGATCCTACAAAATAAAACGGAGTCAAAGAAAGAATTCCAGAAACCAGAAGGAAGGGTTCGGAATACGGATCTTTTCTTTGCATTCCATAGAGAAAAGGGGCACTCGACTGAAGATTGCAGAGCTCTCCGATAGCTTGTGGAGAGACTGATTTCCGCAGGAAAGATGAGGGGCCTCGGAGTAAAAGAGGCTTCATCAAAGCCGTCCACCTCTAAAGGCAAGGAAGTGGCCGAAGTCTCTTGTGAAAATAAGGACACTGAGAGAATGGGGTACTACGGCAATATTAAGATCGGAGAGAGCATCGATGCGGATGACGTGCGTGTCCTCGGAGATCTATTTTGCATCCATGGAGGAGCGGGTGCAGAATCAAGCAGAAAGTCTTCCTTGGCAAAGATCTCACCACATGAGGTAGCCATGAATTCTACAGCCCCCCAATGTACGTTGTTACTTTTGGGCCAGACGATATCTCAAAGACATCCAACCCATTCAACGATGCAGTTGTAATCAGAGCAATCATTGAGAACTATACAGTCCCAAGGATTTTAGTTGATACTGGAAGTTCGGTAATCCTTATATTCAAAAATGCTTATGAGGCCTTAAGGTCCGAGAAGACTCTGCTCTCCACCGAAGGGCCACTGTATGGCTTCGCGGGCGAGAAGAAAGAAGTTGATGGGAGTGTCAAGCTCTCAGTGACACTTGGGGGAGTGTCAAATCTTATCACGTTCGTGATAGTCGATGCGGCAAGCAGTTATTGCGCCATCTTTGGTAGACCTCTCCTTAATTAATATCGGGCAGTTGTCTCCACCTATCATTTGGCGATCAAGTTTATGGAAGGAGGAAGGCAGTACCGGGTTAGAAGCAACCCAAGGGAGGCACGAGAGTGCTAAATCAAAGCAGTCAGCATGATCGAGCACACGCCTCCCCGAGTGGCTCTAGTCGCTGCCTTAGAAGAAAAAGCTCCCCAAGAAGCGGTCAAAGATCAGAAGGAAATCCAGGAAGGCGTTCATCTGGAGCCTGCTCAAGTAACCCAGGGAGTTCCAATTGGAGCAGGTGAAGAAAGAAGACTTACAATCAACTCAGAACTCCCCGAAGTGGAAAAAGAAAAGTTGATCACATGTTTACTAAAAAACTTGGATGTCTTCGCCTGGGCTGCAGAAGACATGCCGGGAGTGAATCCTGATGTAGCTTGCCATCAACTCAATATCGCTCTCGACTTCAAACCTGTTTAGCAAAAGAAGCGGGAAGTGGCGTCAAAGCTAGCCGAGCAAATCAAGGAAGAGGTTGCGAAGCTTCTAAAGGCTAAGTTCATTCGTGAAATCCAATACCCGGATTGGGTGTCAAACGTTGTAATGGTGAAAAAGCCAGGAGGAAAATGGAGGATGTGCGTTGATTTTACAAAGTTAAATAAAGCATGCCCAAAAGATTTTTATCCGCTTCCTCGAATAGATGCTTTAGTAGATTCTGCAGTTGGATATCCCTTTATGAGTTTTTTAGATGCATTTTCTGGTTATCACAAGATTAGGATGCATAAGCCTGACATCCCCCATACATCATTTATCACAAACGATGGTTGCTACTGTTATCTAGTGATGTCCTTTGGTTTAAAAAACGCAGGCGCTACCTATCAACGCATGATGGACTCTATATTTAAAGAATAAAAAGGAAAGAATCTTGAAGTATATGTCGATGACCTTCTAATTAAAAGTAAAACCTTCTCTTTGCATTTGCGAGACCTCACAGAAACATTCTCTACTTTGCGAAAATATAACATGAAGTTGAATCCATTGAAATGTGTTTTTGGAGCAAATAAAGGAAAGTTCCTCGGTCATCTCCTTACCCACGAAGGGCTCGCCCCCAACCCAGATAAAGTTAAAGCAATCCTCGAAATGCCATCACCTCATTCCCCCAAAGAAGTTCAACAATTAGGGGGAAGGCTGGCAGGTTTAGGAAGATTTATTTCCAGAGCAGGGGATAAAAGTGCCTCATTTTTCAAGACTCTTTGTGGAGGGTCTAAATTTGAATGGACCAAAGAATGCACAGAGGCTTTAGAGCAACTTAAAAAACAACTCACCTCCACCACTTTACTTCAAAGCCCTCACGCTGGGGAAATGCTATTCATCTATCTAGGAGTGGGCTCGGAAGCAATAAGCTCAGTCCTTGTTAGGGAGGAAGGGAGAAGGCAGTATCCGGTATATTATGTCAGCCATATATTGAAAAATTCTGAAACCCGGTATCCAATTCTTGAGAAGCTAGCATTAGCATTGGTAATGTTTGCCAGAAGGCTTCGACCATACTTCCAAGTGCATTCAATTAGAGTGATTACAGATCAACCATTAAGAAATATTCTTGAAAAACCGGAGCACTCCGGGAGGCTGGCCAAGTGGGTGATTGAACTCAGTGAGTTTGATATCTCATATGTACCTCGAACAGCTATCAAAGCACAGGTATTAGCAGATTTTTTGATAGACACAACTGAGTCTAATACGGCTCAAGCCACTCAACCCCTGCTAGCATGGAAAATCTACATAGATGGGGGCTTCAGGCAAAAACTCCTCAGGGGCGGGAGTAGTTCTCATTAATCCCAATGGGATCAAATTGAAGCAGGCGGTAAGGCTTTCTTTCCCAACCACTAATAACCAGGCAGAGTATGAAGCACTCTTGGCAGGGCTGCGGTTCGTAAAAGAGTTGGGAATAGATTATGTGCATGTTAAAACCGACTCGTTTGTAATGGCATCCCAAGTATTGGGAAATTTCGAGACCAAAGAGCCTACCCTGAAGAAATACTTAATACTTGTAAAGGCGGAGATTGGAAAGTTTAAGAGCTTCACTATTGAGTATGTTTCAAGAATACACAATACTGAGGCAGACGAGCAAGCAAAGTTTTGCCTCCCCTCAGGGGAAACAACTTCAGAGCTTTTTTATCAAGCTATAGAAGAAGGAGAATTGATGCAAATAGAACAATGACCTTCATGGATGGACTCATTCAAATCATATCTCTCGACAGGAGAATTGCCACGGGCTTTGAAAGATAAAAGAAGATTCAGAATGAAGGCAGCAAATTACAAACTTATCTCCGGAATTCTCTATAGAAAGACCTTCCTCTCGCCAATGGCAAGGTGTGTGTCTGAAGAAGAGATTCCTACGGTGCTCCGAGAAGTTCACTCTGGAGAATGTTGCAGCCATTCAGGGGATAGAAGCTTGGAGAGGAGAATATCGCGGCAAGGGTACTTCTAGCCCACCTTGAGAAAAGATTCTGAATCCTACACAAAGAAGTGTGTCCAATGTCAAAAATTTGCTCCGCTTCAACTCCAATCATCACAGCGACTTGTGTCAATCACCATGCCATGGCCTTTCGCAGTATGGGGAATGGATCTCCTCGGACCATTCCCTATGGCAAGTGGACAGAGACGCTTTATCTTGGTTATGATTGACTACTTCAGCAAATGGATTGAAGCAAAGGCACTAGCAAAGACAATGACCCAGGTGATAAAGAACTTTTTATGGGGTGAGATAATCTGCAGACATGGAATCCTGATGGCAATAATTACAGATAATGGGCCGCAGTTCAACAATGAAGAGATGAAGAACTTTTGCAAACAATTCGGCATAGAACTGCAATTCTCATCAGTTCACCATCCTAGGAGCAATGGAAAAGTGGAAGCGGCGAATAAGCAGATACATAATTTGCTGAAAAAGAAATTGCAGAATCTGAGAAGGAACTGGGTAGATAAACTTCCTTCAGTTCTATGGACCCTCAGAATAACCCCTTCAACAGCTACCGGGGAAACTCCTTTTAAACTATCTCATGGTTCGGAGGCTCTCATCCAAGTGGAATTTGAGGTCCCAACTCCTAGGGTATTATTGACCAGGCAAAGCTGGGAGGATTGGCTTGAGATTAATAATGAAAATATGAAACTTAGTTTGGATCAAATTGAAGAGATGCGGGACGAAGCCATCGTCAGGCAAGAGGAAGTCAAACGAAGAATGGCGAGGTATTTTGACAAAAACATTAGGGTAAAACAATTTTCAGTAGGAGATCTCGTCCTGAAGAAGCTAGATGCGGCCGCAAGAACTGGTTCCGTAGGGAAGTTGAACCCAAACTTGAGCGGAACGTTTATCATTAAGAGAGTTCTACGAAACAGGGCATACCAGCTACAAACCTATGAGGGAGAAGATGTACCCCATACTTGGAATGGCGTTGATTTAAAGCGATTTTATGCTTAAGCAAAGCATTTGTCATCCGTGTTCATTTTGATAGTAATATCAATAAGAACTTCTGGCTAATGTTTTTTTTACATAACATAATCATTTGCCCCTATCTGCAATTCTAGGCAAGAAATCACCAAACCAAGAGACATCGCCAAGTCTAGCTTGGACCCCCCCCCCCCCCCCCCCGAGAATTGTTGACATTAGCGTAACACCACGATGACCACGTGTTGCGGGGAGATTTCACACCGTATAGTGGGAACTTGCAGATTCTTGTGCGGTGGGCTACTGGATTTTGGATCCCAACTAGTACCTGACTCCACCTGTTAACCCCAGAATCCACAACATATCCAGCTAGACGCCTCGTTCCTCCTTGGCCGGATTCCAGATATCAGTCCGCCAAGGTCGCCCTTGGTTCTCATCTCAGCTGGATCGTCGACTTCCTATCGGAGTCAGGCTCAGATCGGCGAGCTCCGAGTCAGGTCGCCCAGGTCGCTCAGGTCGCCAAGCTCGCTCAGGGTCGCAACTAGTCTGCCAGGATCACGCTCGATGCGACCAAGGGAGGATTCCAGCTCGCTGGCCCAGTCCGCCGGTCCTGCGCGGACTGCTTCTTCTTTCCTTTTTGTTTCCCGTCACCGCTGCCCGGCTCCTTTGTACCCCGGGCAGCCGGTTATTTTGGCCCTGACCGTTTGGGCAGGCCCCCAGCCTATAAATAGGGGGAAGTGGTGCACTCAAAGCACGCTGACTCGAGCCCAGGAGCCCACTTGTTAAAGGCTGCGGACTCGAATCTCTGGCTTTGCGGTCTCCAGCTTGCTTTTTGCATTGCTTTCCTTTTCCCTTCTTGTAACCCCTTCTTTGCAATCAAAAGCAAGCCCGTCGCAGGAGAGGCATTCAGGCCGCGACGGGCGAAGTCTGGTGTTGCCGTGTTCCACGGCTCTCGCTTTTCTGTCCCTTTTCTAGTCCGCCAAGTAGACTGCTGCTCGCAGTTTGTTTTTCCTTTCTTCCCTGAGTGCTCGAACGGTTAGCTGGTGGTGCCCGTTTTCCCCGTTGCTTTTCGTGCATCAACAGTTAACACGCGGCCTTCAGATTCGAGCAGTTTTTTGAAACCGTGGATAGAAATGTCGGACCGCCGAGCTCGCCGCTCCGATCGCTCCAGCTCGCCTGATGATTCGTTGTGGGAAGCGTTGGAGCAGTCCCGCTGGGAAGCTGAAGTATCTCGAAGGGAGACTGACCAGCGGCTCGATACGATCAGCCAGGCCCTGTTGGCACTAACTCAGCGACTTGCTCCTCAGGTCGCAGAAGAAGTTGCTGAGACTCCTATCCGCCAGACTCCGGTCCGCCGAACTCCAGCTCGTCACCCCCCTCTTCAGCAGTCGCCTGCAACCGCACCTCCGCCTCTCCACCAAGCCCAGTCCGCAGCTCCCCTGCGACCTCAGATTGGAGAGTTCGCCCCCTGATAGATTTCTTCAGGGAGGCAGCCTGAGGGACTCTGGCTCGCCGACTAGATTATGATGATCGACAGTCCGCAGAGCCCGCAGAGCTTCGTCCTCCAGTCCGCTCTTCTCCTGATTCAGAAACTCCCTCTCCCTTCGTCGATCGAATCCGGTGGGAGTCAGCGCCGAGCAATTTCAGAGAGCCTCGTCTCCCTTTTTATTTAGGGGAGACTGATCCGGTCTCCCACCTGCAGGCATTCGAAGGGGCAGTTGCATTAAGGAGCCTCTCCGATGCCTTGAAATGTAAGCTTCTGGTGACCACTCTTGATGGTCAAGCAAGAGAATGGTTTTACGAGCTGCCTTCGGGCACGATTTCTTCCTTTGCTGAGTTTCGCAGCGAGCTGCTCCTGAGGTTTGCAACCTCTAAGAAGAGAAAGGATGGGCCGGCAGCCCTTTTTGACATCAAGCAGAGAGACAACGAATCAGTGGCAAGATTCGTTGATCGGTTCCAAAAAGAAATCCAAGGGGTAAGGAATGTGAACCCCGATTATTACAAAGTCACCCTAATTCACGGCCTCCGGGAGGGCCCATTGAAATTCAAAGTGACAACAAAGGCACCGTCAACTTATCAGGAGCTCATAGCAATGGCTAATCGCTTTATTGAGGGGGAAAAATGCCAACCCGACCTATATCTCATCCCTGACAGCCAAAGCTGGAGGAAGGGATGCCTCCAACTTCTCCAACAATCAATATCACAGCAAGCCGCCTCGGCCTGATTTCCAGCCTCCATCTCAAAGGGGACGTAACCTCCGCCATAAGAAACCCTTCCTCGACCATCAACAGTTTCATGGTCAGAGACTATCGTTGGCCGCCACTCCCGCCGTTCCCCTTCAAGCGCTCCCCATTCTTCAGAGCACCCTGCCAGCTTCAAATCCTTATGAGAGCAGCCCTATGGAAGAGCTTGCAGATCTGGGCCTCGACTTTGAAGAGGTCGTCCAGATAATCCAGAGGAAGGCTGAAGAAAAGAGGCAAGGGCCTCAGAGAGACTGGAAGCCCCGGGACAACTCTCAGTTCTGTAATTTTCACAAGGAGAAGGGTCATCTGACTAAAGATTGCAAGGCTCTTCAGAAGCTAGTTGAGAGGTTGCTTGCCGAGGGTAAACTCGAGGACCTGGGCAGGAAGAGTGATTCTTCAAAGCCTTCCACCTACAAGGGCAAGGAGGTGGCTGAAGTTCAGCAGGAGTGTATAGAGATAAGGAATGAGGGCCATTTGGGGCTCGTTGATATACCAAGTGAATGTATTGACGTTGTCGATGAGGGGGCCCTGGGAAGACTCTTTTTCATCCATGGCGGAGCAGGGACTGAGTCTACTCGGAAGTCTTCTCTGTCAAGGCTTTCCCGAACTGAGATTGCTTCTACTTCTTCTTCTGCCCCACCTTCTGAAATCATCACCTTTGGCCCTGTAGACCTTCCGATGACCGCTAATCCCTTCGATGATGCCATCGTAGTTCAAGCAGCCATCGGAGATTTCACAGTCGATAGAATTCTCATCGACACTGGCAGCTCTGTGAATCTCCTCTTCAAGTCAACTTTTGAGGCCCTGAGGACGGGAAAGTCTCTGCTTCCCACCGAGGGGCCACTTTGTAACACCCCAAAAAGGCCCAAAAGACTCAACTTGAAGTTTGAGTAGCAGGTCAGGTTACACGGCCTGGGACACGGGCGTGTCCCAGGGCGTGTTGGGTGTACACGGCCTGGGACACGGGCGTGTCCCAGGGCGTGTTCTATTTATTTTGCGAAATTGGCCTATTCCGGTCAGAGCCGGACACGACCTTGAACACGGCCGGGAACACGGGCGTGTCAGGCTGGACACGGGCGTGTCAGCTGCCGTGTTCCGACCCGTGTACTGGTTGCAGCTCGATGGAGCAGGAGACACGGGCGTGTCTCAGGTTTGACACGGGCGTGTCAGGTCCGACATGGGCGTGTCGATGACCCGTGTTGTTCAGTCGGTTCAAGCTGTGTGTACCGCTTAAGGGGTACACGGCCTGTGACACGGGCGTGTCACAGGCCGTGTCGGCCAAAAAGTGATTTTTGGGAAGATATTGGCCGTTCAGTTTCCTCTCTTTTGATCTAAAGGCTCAGGTGATTTCTTGGGCTGGATTAAGTCGTGAGAGAGAATGAAGAAGTCATTCTTCTTTATCCTTAAGGAAGAGAGAAAGAGAGAGGAAGAAGGAGGAGGAGAGCAAGCCACCGGCGGAGCTCCCGTGGTCCGATTCCTGATCCGAAGCCGGCGTTGTGACGGCAAGGCTGCTGCGGTTCTTTCTCACCGGCTAGTTTTCGATGGCACCGAAGAGATCGACAAGGGTAACGATCTCCCTCCTTGGACATGTGAAGTCCTTCTTTTCTGCATTGCATAGGGAAAACCCTTCCCTGCGAGTGTGCGGTGGGTTGTGGTGTCCCTTGGGGTAGATATGTGAAGTCCCCCTTGTTAGAGGCCGGAATTGGAGTACGGCTCTAGGCATGCTGTGTGAAGCCCATCTGGATTTAATCTGGATTGGTGATGCTTGTTTGCATATCGGAGAAGGCTCCGTGATAATGGCTTGTGATGCCTATGGCTTGTGATGCCTTGTTCCTACCTGTTGCTTGGTGCGGCAGGAAGTACTGGACGATGTCCAGGAAATGAAGAGGGTTGGCGGCAACTCTTGTGGCCGTGCGTTGCCACTTTGTGAGTAGTTGAGCCGTTGGGCTGCAACTCGATGAAAAGGCAGATTGCCGAACAGGAAAGGTGAAACCGACCCGCGCCTATAAAATGCCATGGATACTTCCGTATTCGAGGTGGCTTGGCGACTTGAGCAACGGGGGGTGGCTGATCCGTACCTGCGTTAGGTCCGTCCGACTTGGAAGCCTGGTATAGGTTTTGTTGGAGCGCCTAATGAGAGTCTTAGGCCCGCGCGCCGGAAAGACTAGAAATGCTCAAATACCGTGTAGACGGTGGTGTTGACCCTGGTATTCCGGTACACCGAAAATGTGCCCTGAGTGCACGGACTGTCGGGCCGGGTGGCCGATGGTTGTGATGGCTTGAATGTGCCTGCGCGCACATAGTTGCTATTGATGATGCCATGCTTGCAGGGAAAGAATGCTCATGCCCCGAGAAAGGGGTAGGATTGTTATAATTGGGTCAGCTGAATGCTGACCGTTACATTGTTTGCCACCGGTTGGGTGGATTGTTCCCGTGCAGGTGCTGGAGAGCCAAGTGGTAAGTGATGGGCGGGAGAGCCCTACTGCTGTTGCTGCTGCTGCGGCTAGCCTGGAAGGCGAAGCGAATGGCTTTGTTTTGTTTTCTCTTTTTACTCATGTATGGCCGGCCTGCGCGCCGAGGTTTGTAAAACATGATGTATGTTCAGAGGAACTGTAAGGCCTTAAGGCCAAACTCTTGTGGTTGTGTACATTCCGTGGTATTTATATATAAAGGTGGTTTTATATATATTGGACATTCCGGTTGAGAGTTCAAAGTACTACTTAAAGCTTCCGCTAGAATGCTCTGAGTTAGGATTCGTATTTGGTTTGGTATTATCCTGTGACCTCACCGTCTGTTTGTGGCATATAGTGTGGGGCCCCGGCCGGACCTTCTACTATACGTCATTTAACGGATGGGGTCGTTACATTTTGGTATCAGCTTCTTCTCGGTCTTCCTCTTTCGAATTCGTGGTCGAATTCTTTTGTGGGGTGGCGAGCACATGTTTGTGCGACCTGCTGTAACGCTAATGAACTCTGGAATGTCCAAAGGAATGTACAAAATCTTGTTTGAGGAATCTGCGCGTTCCTTTTTGTGTTGTTTTGCTTGCATCCGTTCGCTAATGTGTGTCTTGTCCACCTATAGGTGACACGTAGTGGTGTTGGGCAGTCTGAGCCCCAGCGTTCTGGTGAGAGTGCGGCACCAGCTGAGGTGCCAACACCTCCTCCATCTGCGGAGACTGTTCGCTTAGTGGCTGAGGTGCTATTTGCCATGATTCAGCCGACCGGGTAAGCGCAGCCGGCGGTAGTGCCAGTTCGTGTTGATGTAAGACCCGAGCCGGTTGAGGCTGTAGATCCACGAGCAGCTGACCGACAGTTGAAGCAATTCATGAGCTTCAGTCCTCCTACGTTTGCGGGAATGGGATCCCCAACGCAGGCGGAAGATTGGTTATCGCGTGTCAAGAGGATAATGACAGCGATCAGGGCGGAGGAAACTCTCAAGGTCACCTTAGCCACCTTCATGCTTGAAGGGGAGGCGCGGTTGTGGTGGGACGAGGTTGAGTTACACCATTTGGCTGGCAGGCAACTAACACAAGTGTCGATTGAGGAGTTCTCTCGGATATTTCTAGCGAAACATGTCCCAGCGGCGCAACGTATTGCTATGGAAAATGAGTTCCAACGGTTAAAGCAAGGGGATGATAGTGTGGATATCTACTTGCACGAGTTTACCAGGTTGGGACGATATGCGGGAACAATCTTCGCGGATGACCAAAGGAAAACGAATCGGTTCTATGAAGGATTGCGGGATGAGTTGCGATTCCTGCTTTCGAGTTCTGTGAGCCAAGGGTTTCAGGCGTTGGTTGATACTGCGTGCGCGTTGGAGAAGGACATGAGGCGAGTGCAAGGGAACAAGGGCTTGATTGCGTCTAAGCCAGAGTTTCAAGCACCTCGCCCAGGCAAGTCGTTTTACCAGAAGAAAGGGGGCAAGAGGTCCAAGCCATCTGGGCAAGTGACTACGACCGTTGTGTCGGGAGCGACATCAAGGCCGGATGCTCGTACGTGCTATAACTGTGGCCGGGTGGGGCATATTGCTCGTGACTGTCGAGTTGTGCAGCCCAAAGGGGAAAAGAAGACGGGTGCGTCGTATGCTGAGAAGGGCAAAGCGGTGGTGGATTCCTCTGCTTCCCAAGCGCAGCCCCAAATCTATCAACTTGGCCAACAGGAAGCGATTAAGCAAAGTGACGTCGTCACAGGTACGAGATGAATTAGTTTACTTGCTGTGCTTTTGGTTTTGGTTATGTTTAGCTTGTGCATGATGTGTGTGTGCTGCAGGCTTTGTCCTGATTCGGAATAATTTAGCGAGAGCCCTGTTTGATACGGGTGCTTCGCATTCTTTTCTGTCTGAGGATTTCGTATCTCGCATTGGGGTACCGAGTCATGTGACGGTGGATAGTACAAGGGTGCTATTGCCGAATGGCTGTGTGATGCTTGCGGATAGGGCTTGCGATGTGGATGTGCAAATAGGAAGTCGGGATTTCGGTTTGAGTGCAGCTGTGTTACCGTTATCGGAGTTTGATGTGATCCTTGGTATGGACTGGCTCTCGGAGCAGCGTGCCTTTATTGATTGCAACTCCAAAGAGATTACACTGGGCCAGAATACCGGGCTTGTGACGAAGTTCGCTGGTATGCGAGGAGTTGGCGGAACGTTGTTGTTTGCACTCCAAGTCGTCAATGCTGTGCGGAAGGGCGCGGAGTTATTCTTCACGCTAATTCAGGCTGTTGAGCCAAAGGCCAGTGTCGGTGAAGTGCCAGTTGTGTCAGAGTTTGCCGATGTGTTTCCTAAAGATCTTCCTGGGTTACCACCCCAGCGGGAGATTGACTTCTCTATTGAGTTGGTGCCAGCTGCGAAACCTGTGGCCCGCTCTCCATATCGCGTCGCGCCAAAAGAGATGGCTGAGTTGAAAGTCCAACTGCAAGAGTTGTTGGAGCAGGGATATATACGCTCAAGTATGTCACCTTGGAGCGCGCCTGTTCTCTTTGTGAAAAAGAAAGATGGTAGCTTACGGTTGTGTATTGACTACCGCGAGTTGAATAAGCTGACGGAGAAAAACAAGTATCCGATCCCACGGATTGATGACCTCTTTGATCAGCTGGCGGGATCAACGGTCTATTCCATGTTGGATTTGAAATCGGGATATTATCAGCTAAGGATTCGGGAAGGTGACATTCCCAAGACGGCGTTTGGAACACGCTACGGTCATTATGAGTTCATGGTAATGCCGTTTGGCCTATGTAATGCGCCTTCGGTATTTATGGACCTAATGCATCGAACGTTCCGAGAGTACTTGGATTTGTTTGTTATTGTGTTTATCGATGACATCTTAGTATACTCTCAGTCGGAAGAGGATCACGCAAATCATTTGCGGTTGGTCTTGCATACCCTGCGGAGGAACAAGCTTTTTGCCAAGTTCTCAAAGTGTGAGTTCTGGCTCTCTTCAGTAGCCTTTTTGGGCCATGTGGTAAGCGGAGAGGGTATCGCGGTGGATCCGTTGAAGATAAGTGCCATCCGAGATTGGCCACTGATGTCTTCAGTGGCCGAGGTCAGGAGCTTCCTTGGACTTGCGGGCTACTATAGACGGTTTGTGGAAAACTTCTCACGGATTGCTTTACCTCTCACCACACTGACGAGGAAAGATCAAAAGTTCATATGGACGCCGGAGTGCGCGCGAGCTTTTGAAGACTTGAAGAGTCGTTTGACCACGGCGCCTGTGTTGACATCGCCATGTGGTACCGATGGGTATGAGATCTATAGTGATGCATCTGGGAGCGGCTTAGGCTGCGTTCTTCTGCAGTTTGGGAAAGTGATTGCTTATGGCTCGCGTCAGTTGAAAGTGCATGAGCGGAATTACCCCGTCCATGATTTGGAGTTGGCGGCGGTAATCTTTGCGCTCAAGTTGTGGCGGCACTATCTATATGGCGTCAAAGTGGATATCTATACGGATCACAAGAGCCTAAAGTATTTGTTGGATCAGAAGGATCTGAATATGCGACAACGAAGATGGATGGAGTTCCTCGGGGACTACACCTTCGAGATTCACTATACCCCCGGGAAGGGAAATGTGGTCGCTGATGCTTTGAGTCGACAGACTCCGGTACGGGTAAGCTGGTTGCAGAGGCATGATCAGCGTTTGATCCAGGAATTGGAAGCATTGGAGATATCGTGTGTTGACAAGGGTGCGTCGACCGATGCGTGCTTGAACTGGACGAAGGTGCAGTATGACCTTACGGACAGAGTTTGGCGAGCAACGGAGCTTGATGAAAGTCTCCAGCGCTATGCTAAAGATGGGCCGGATGATCAGTTCTCTTGGGATAACGGGTTGTTACGGAGAAATGGTCGAGTGTGCGTCCCAAGTGTGGGTAAACTGAGGGAAGAGTTGATGTACGAAGCTCACTTTGCAAAGTACTCAGTTCACCCAGGGAGCACAAAGATGTACAGGGATATGAAAAAGCTGTTCTGGTGGCCCGGACTAAAGAAAGATGTGGCTCGTTATGTGGCGAAATGCAACACCTGTGCGTTGGTGAAAGCAGAATGCCAGAAGCCTGGCGGGTTGCTGAAGTCGTTACCTATTCCGGAGTGGAAGTTCGATGATATTTCGATGGATTTCGTGCACGGGTTGCCGAGATCTCAACGCGGTCATGATTCAATCTGGGTGATTGTGGACCGGTTGACGAAAGTGGCGCACTTCCTTCCAAACAGAAGAGACGATTCAGTGGAAACCTTGGCCAAGCTGTATGTGGAGCAGGTTGTTCGACTACACGGTGTTCCTCGGAGCATCGTTAGTGACTGTGATGGGCGGTTCACATCGAATGATTGGCGGCTCGTTCATCGAATGTTGGGTACAAAGTTAGCGTTTAGTACGGCCTTTCATCCCCAAACGGATGGCCAGACTGAACGAACCAACAGGACGATGGAGGACATGCTCCGCATGTGCGCCCTAGACTTTGGTAAGAGATGGGAAGAGTATATATTTCTCGTCGAATTTGCCTATAATAATAGCTACCAAGCGAGTATTGGTATGGCACCATTCGAGGCGTTGTATGGTCGGAAATGCCGTACACCCTTAGCTTGGGCAGAAGCAGGCGAATCGAAGCTGAGTGGGAAAAAGGAAGTCGAAGAAGCTACTTCGCTCATACGCTCTATTCGGGAGAGGCTATTGATAGCCCAAGATCGTCAAGCAAAGTACTACAATGCCAAGCACCGGAACGTGGAGTTCGCGGTGGGTGATTGGGTATATTTGAAGATCAAACCCTTCAAAGGTGTGTCCAGGATTCGGCGTTTGAAAAAGCTAAGTCCGAGGTATCTTGGTCCGTTTGAGGTGGTGGAGCGTGTTGGGGAGGTTGCTTATCGACTAGCACTTTCAGCGGACTTGGGTGGAGTACATGATGTGTTTCACATCTCAGTCCTTCGTAAGGCGGTAAAGGATCCGGCTCAAGTCGTGGAGGCTGATCGGGTACCGGTCGAGTATGGGCTAACGACGAGGGTTAGACCCATTCGGATCGAGGATCGAGCCGAGAAACAGTTGCGGAACAAAGTGATCGGGATGGTCAAGGTCCGATGGGACAATTGTGGCCGTGAAGAGCTAACATGGGAGCGAGAGCAGACCATGCGAGCTGAGTTTCCCGAGTTATTTGTATAAACTGTAGACCGTGTACTTTTTGTTATAACAGAGTTATAGCATTGCTGGTTTTGTTTCCTTACCGTGCAAATTTCGGGACGAAATTTTGTTAAGGGGGAGAGGGTTGTAACACCCCAAAAAGGCCCAAAAGACTCAACTTGAAGTTTGAGTAGCAGGTCAGGTTACACGGCCTGGGACACGGGCGTGTCCCAGGGCGTGTCGGGTGTACACGGCCTGGGACACGGGCGTGTCCCAGGGCGTGTTCTATTTATTTTGCGAAATTGGCCTATTCCGGTCAGAGCCGGACACGGCCTTGAACACGGCCGGGAACACGGGCGTGTCAGGCTGGACACGGGCGTGTCAGCTGCTGTGTTCTGACCCGTGTACTGGTTACAGCTCGATGGAGCAGGAGACACGGGCGTGTCTCAGGTTTGACACGGGCGTGTCAGGTCCGACACGGGCGTGTCGATGACCCGTGTTGTTCAGTCGGTTCAAGCTGTGTGTACCGCTTAAGGGGTACACGGCCTGTGACACGGGCGTGTCACAGGCCGTGTCGGCCAAAAAGTGATTTTTGGGAAGATCTTGGCCGTTCAGTTTCCTCTCTTTTGATCTAAAGGCTCAGGTGATTTCTTGGGCTGGATTAAGTCGTGAGAGAGAATGAAGAAGTCATTCTTCTTTATCCTTAAGGAAGAGAGAAAGAGAGAGGAAGAAGGAGGAGGAGAGCAAGCCACCGGCGGAGCTCCCGTGGTCCGATTCGCGATCCGAAGCCGGCGTTGTGACGGCAAAGCTGCTGCGGTTCTTTCTCATCGGCTAGTTTTCGATGGCACCGAAGAGATCGACAAGGGTAACGATCTCCCTCCTTGGACATGTGAAGTCCTTCTTTTCTGCATTGCATAGGGAAAACCCTTCCCCGCGAGTGTGCGGTGGGTTGTGGTGTCCCTTGGGGTAGATATGTGAAGTCCCCCTTGTTAGAGGCCGGAATTGGAGTATGGCTCTAGGCATGCTGTGTGAAGCCCATCTGGATGTAATCTGGATTGGTGATGCTTGTTTGCATATCGGAGAAGGCTCCGTGATAATGGCTTGTGATGCCTATGGCTTGTGATGCCTTGTTCCTACCTGTTGCTTGGTGCGGCAGGAAGTACTGGACGATGTCCAGGAAATGAAGAGGGTTGGCTGCAACTCTTGTGGCCGTGCGTTGCCACTTTGTGAGTAGTTGAGCCGTTGGGCTGCAACTCGATGAAAAGGCAGATTGCCGAACAGGAAAGGTGAAACCGACCCGCGCCTATAAAATGCCATGGATACTTCCGTATTCGAGGTGGCTCGGCGACTTGAGCAACGGGGGGTGGCTGATCCGTACCTGCGTTAGGTCCGTCCGACTTGGAAGCCTGGTATAGGTTTTGTTGGAGCGCCTAATGAGAGTCTTAGGCCCGCGCGCCGGAAAGACTAGAAATGCTCAAATACCGTGTAGACGGTGGTGTTGACCCTGGTATTCCGGTACACCGAAAATGTGCCCTGAGTGCACGGACTGTCGGGCCGGGTGGCCGATGGTTGTGATGGCTTGAATGTGCCTGCGCGCACATAGTTGCTATTGATGATGCCATGCTTGCAGGGAAAGAATGATCATGCCCCGAGAAAGGGGTAGGATTGTTATAATTGGGTCAGCTGAATGCTGACCGTTGCATTGTTTGCCACCGGTTGGGTGGATTGTTCCCGTGCAGGTGCTGGAGAGCCAAGTGGTAAGTGATGGGCGGGAGAGCCCTACTGCTGTTGCTGCTGCTGCTGCGGCTAGCCTGGAAGGCGAAGCGAATGGCTTTGTTTTGTTTTCTCTTTTTACTCATGTATGGCCGGCCTGCGCGCCGAGGTTTGTAAAACATGATGTATGTTCAGAGGAACTGTAAGGCCTTAAGGCCAAACTCTTGTGGTTGTGTACATTCCGTGGTATTTATATATAAAGGTGGTTTTATATATATTGGACATTCCGGTTGAGAGTTCAAAGTACTACTTAAAGCTTCCGCTAGAATGCTCTGAGTTAGGATTCGTATTTGGTTTGGTATTATCCTTTGACCTCACCGTCTGTTTGTGGCATATAGTGTGGGGCCCCGGCCGGACCTTCTACTATACGTCATTTAACGGATGGGGTCGTTACACACTTTATGGCTTCTCGGGCGAAAGAAAGGAGGTTGAAGGGAATGTCACACTCCCGGTGGTACTCGGAGGGGTGGTCAAAGAGATCCAGTTCATAGTGGTGGATGCTCCAAGCAGCTATCATGCTATCTTTGGAAGACCGTTGCTGAATAAGTATCGAGCCATCATTTCAACGTACCATTTGGCCATCAAGTTCTGCAAAGATGGCCGTCAGTGCAGGGTCAGGAGCGACCCAAGGCAGGCTTGAGAGTGTTACCTCCGAATAGTCAGCATGACTGAGGTTTCCCCCCCAGCTTTTCCAGCAGCAGCAGAAGCCACTCCTCCGTCAGAAGCTGTCGTGGATAGAGAAGGTGCTCACCTGGAACCTGCCTAGGTGTTGCAAGAAGTCCCCATTGCGGAAGGGGAAGAAAGAAAGCTCTCCATCAACTCCGAGTTGCCAGAAGATCAGAAGGCGGAGTTGATATCTTGCCTCTTGAAGAATCTGGATGTCTTCGCTTGGTCAGCGGAGGACATACCAGGGGTGGATCCAGACATGGCTTGCCATCATCTCAACATTGATCCAGCTGCCAAGCCCATCCAGCAGAAGAAGAGGGATGTAGCTGTCAAGTTAGCAGAGCCCATCAGAGAGGAGGTTGCCAAACTCCTCAAAGCGCGCTTCATTAAAGAGATTCAGTATCCCGAGTGGGTCTCAAATGTTGTAATGGTTAAAAAATCTGGGGGGAAGTGGCGTATGTGTGTAGATTTCACCCGTTTGAATAAAGCATGCCCGAAAGATTTCTACCCCTTGCCTCGGATAGATTTATTAGTTGATTCTGCGGTAGGGTATCCGTTTATGAGCTTTCTAGATGCGTTCTCTGGTTATCACCAAATAAGAATGCACAAACCTGACATCCCTCGCACATCGTTCATCACTAATGATGGTTGCTATTGTTATCTTGTGATGCCCTTTGGGCTTAAAAATGCTGGCGCGACTTATCAACGCATGATGGACCATGTGTTTAAAGAGCAAAAAAGTAGAAACCTCGAAGTGTATGTAGATGACCTTTTGATTAAGAGTAGGTCTCTTCCACAACACTTGATAGATCTAGCGGAGACCTTTTCCACTCTGCGAAGGCACAAAATAAAGCTTAACCAGTTAAAATGCATCTTCGGGGCGAGTAAGGGGAAGTTTCTCGGCCATCTCCTTACTCCTGAGGGTCTTGCTCCCAATCCTGACAAGGTCAAGGCCGTCCTTGATATGGCTATTCCCCGTTCTACAAAAGAGGTTCAGCAGTTGGGGGGAGGTTGGCAGGACTCGGGAGATTCATCTCTCGAGTTGGGGATAAGAGTGCACCGTTCTTTAAGACTCTGCGGGGAGCGTCCAAGTTCCAATGGACAGAAGAGTGTTCTTTGGCTTTTGAGCAGTTGAAAAAACAGCTATCCTCGACACCTTTACTCCAAAGCCCCCGAGCGGGGGAGATGTTGTTCCTATACCTGGGGGTTGGACCCGAGTCAGTTAGTTCCGTCCTGGTTCGAGAAGAGAGCAGGAGGCAGTTCCCCGTTTACTATGTCAGTCACATTCTGAAAGATGCAGAGGCAAGGTACCCCATCCTTGAGAAGTTAGCTTTGGTATTGGTTATGTCTGCCCGCAGACTCCGTCCGTATTTCCAGGCTCATTCAATTCAGGTGATTACTGATCAACCTTTGAAGAGCGTTCTAGAGAAACCAGAGCATTCGGGCAGGCTAGCTAAGTGGGCAATTGAGATGAGCGAATTTGAAATTTCCTATGTACCCAGGACAGTTATCAAGGCACAGGTACTTGCAGATTTTTTGGTTGACACAACGGAATCTAGCTCAGATCAGGCAGCAAGATCTCTCTTAGCTTGGACCATCTATGTGGATGGAGCTTCTAGAAGAAACTCTTCAGGGGCAGGGGTGGTTCTAATAAACCCAAATGGCGTCAAGCTTGAGCAGGCCATCAAGTTCTTTTTTCCAGTGACTAACAATCAGGCAGAGTATGAAGCTTTATTAGCCGGCTTGAGGCTTGCAAGAGAGCTTGGAATTGATCATGTCCATATTAAGACTGATTCGCTGGTAATAGCTTCACAAGTTCTTGGTAACTACGAGACCAGGGAGCCGGTGTTGAAAAAGTATCTTGCGCTGGCAAAAGTTGAGGTCGGCAGGTTCAAAAGTTTTACTATCGAGCACATTCCGAGGGCAGAAAATGAGGAGGCTGACGTTCTTGCCAAATATGGGCTCCCGTTAGGAGGGACAATCTCTGAACTTTTTCACCCAGCAGTGGAGGAGGAGGGGTTAATGCAAATCGATCAGTGTTCCTCTTGGATGGATCCATTCGTTCTCTACCTATCGACTAGGAACCTGCATCAGTCGGTAAAAGATAAGAAGAAATTCAGGTTGAAAGCAGCACATTATTACTTGATATCCGATATCCTCTATAGAAAAACCTTCTTGTCTACAATGGCAAGATGTGTCTCAGAAAGGGAAATTCCTACTGTTCTTCAAGAAGTGCATTCCGGCGAGTGCGGGAGTCACTCGGGAGCAAGGACATTGGAAAAAAGGATCCTGCGGCAAGGTTACTTCTGGCCCACAATGAAGAGAGATTCGGAGACCTATGTGAGAAAATGTGTTCAATGCTAGAAATTCGCTCCTCTTCAACATCAAGCAGCTCAATCTCTCAGATCGATTGCAACCCCTTGGCCCTTTGCTGTTTGGGGAATGGATCTCATTGGTCCTTTTCCCATGGCAAGTGGGCAGCGGCGTTTCATTATAGTTATGATCGACTACTTCAGTAAGTGGATTGAGGCTAAAGCACTGTCAAAGACGACAACCCAGGTCGTGAGGAATTTTATTTGGGGGGAGATAGTCTACCGGCATGGAATCCCTATGGCAATAATCACTGATAATGGGCCACAGTTCAATAATGCAGAGATGATAGACTTTTGCAGACAGATCGGAACAGAGCTGCGCTTTGCATCAGTGCATCATCCCAGAAGCAATGGTCATGTAGAAGCAGCTAATAAGCAAATCCTCAACCTGCTTAAGAAGAAAGTTAAAAATCTCAAGGGCAGTTGGGTCGATCAACTTCCCTCAGTTCTCTGGACCCTGAGAACAATGCCTTCATCTGCAACAGGGGAAACCCCGTTCAAGCTTTCTCACGGGTCCGAAGCATTAATTCCTATTGAGTTTGAAGTTCCGTCACCTAGAGTGCTGCTTGCTAGGCAATGTACGGAGGATTGGCTTGAGCTGAATAGCGAGGAGATGAGGTTCAGTTTGGAGTATGTTGAAGAGGTTAGAGACAAGGATCGTTACTTCGATAAGAATGTAAGGATCAAACACTTTCAAGTGGGAGATCTAGTTCTTAAAAAGGTCGACGTTGCTGCAAGAGCCAGCTCAGTTGGGAAGCTTAATCCTAGTTGGGCGGGACCTTTCATTATCAAGGAAGCACTTGAGAATGGAGCCTACCGGTTACAAACATTTGAAGGAGAAGATATGCCGCACACGTGGAGTGGAGATGATCTAAAGCAGTTCTATTCCTGAACTTCTTTTCTTTCCTTCTTATGTAAACTCTTTGAGAAATTCATTATTACTGAAAGTCCCTTGCTAACGCTTCATCAAGTGTCTTTGTGTTTCAAGTGTTGACAGTTAATATGTTGAGCAAAGACAACTCTAAGCGGTTCTATTTCTGAACTCTCTCTCCTATGTTATACGAATCTCTCAAAATTGATATTTTTCTAAATACTCATACTAACACTTCTTCAAGTGCCTTTTCTCTCTTACCTCCTCGAGCAACTCCCGACAGTTGCTTAATGCCAGGAGATATCGCCAAGTCCAGCAAAAACCTCCCCTAAAACCGTTGGAGTCGGCGTAACACCACGAAGACCACGTGTTGCGGGGAGATTTCGCACCGTGTAGTGGGAGCCTACCAACTCTAGTGCGGCAGGATACTGGATTTCGGATCCCGGCTAGTACCTAACCCCACTTCTGCATTATGGAGGAGCAGAGTGGTGGACAGCTCTACCATGCCATTTAAGGGATATCGTTACAACCCAGATGATCGCGCGGGGAAAGCAATGTCTCTCCGGCCGCACCTACCCCCAGATCATCTTAAGGTTATAACCCTCGAACACTCCTTGGTACCCTCAAGCAGTGCCTGCAGGAGATCCACAGTCTTGTCGATCTCAAAGGAAAGAAATGCCGCTCCGGCCGCACCTGCCCGAGAGATCGATTTAGACTGTACTCCAGGCAAGAGGGCAGTTAATTGGGTTGATTCTGTAGTTCATAATCCGGTGAGGAAAGCAATGCCGCTCTGGCCGCACCTACCCGCTTGGTTATGAATTACGGGTCATTTATGATATTTTTATTGATGCAGTGCAGACTCCATATATCCTATCCGCCCAGTCCGCCGGTCCTTGGGTTGATTCTGTAGTTCATAATCCGGTGAGGAAAGCAATGCCGCTCCGGCCGCACCTACCCGCTTGGTTATGAATTACGGGTCATTTTCGATACTAGTATTGATGCAGTGTGGACTCCATTTATCTTATCTACGTAATCCGCAGGATTCATTCAACTTACATAATTTAATTACTTGGAAAAGATTCACTGCAAATATCTGCGGGCGGTGACCCTAGTCCGCCCAGTTCGCTTATTCACGTTATTTGAGTTAGCAGATTATGGTTTTCGTCATCTTGGTTCTCGCAAAAACTGAAAAGTTCTGCAAGATGCGGACTGCAAACCGAACCCGCCCAAGTCTGCATCATTCGTTCTCTTCGCTAAGAAGGCATTCCGTTCATATTGCAGCGAGATGTGGTTATGCAATTTCAGCCAGAGTTTTTAACATGCAATAAAGCTATAACAATGATTGATATGAGAAGTGCGACCTCCAAAGTATAAACAAGAAATAAGCAGAGCATCTCAGAAGTCAAAAAATATCCTTTTTTCTATTCATCCAAAATTATATACATGTCCTGGCGGACTCGCGCAGAGTCCGCCCCCCCCCCCCACCCCTTTTACATTGAAAACAAAAAAATTATTATTATTACAATTTATCCTTCTATTCTATCCTCTGCTTCTTGTCTGCAGGCTCTTCCGGGCTTAACCCGTCCACATCCACCACGGGCGAATAGCCTGCCCGACTCACCGCTGCTGCTACCGCTTGAACGAGAAGCGGCCAAGGGTTCTGTCCGCGTACTGCTCTCATCAGATCCGGAGTTGGAGGATTGGTCAGACTGGCCTCCTTGTTGATGACTGGAGGCCGCGTCTTCGGGAGTTTCCTTATCAGCGGACTCCTCCTCGTCGTCCTCAGAAACCGCTTTTCCCTTAGCCGCTCGCTCGAATTCGGCAACCTTGTCCTTTAGCTCCGGGAAAAGCTCCAGGAAGGGAATGGAGTCCACCCCTGCTTTTGCATACCCTTCGCTGATAATGCGTTCAATGGCCACCTCCACGCTTTCCCTAACAAAAGGAAACATAGCCTTCTGGAAGTCGGGATTCGTTATCTCATATGCGGTCTGGAGAAGAAACCAAAAATGTCAGTCCGCGAGAGATAAGCGAGATAAACGGCGACTAACTAACACTTACAGCCTTGTCCTCTTTATATTGGTTGATCCTTGCGCCAAGTCGCTTATTTCTTTCTTTCAGCAGGCTGCTTTCTTTCCTATGCCGCGCATCTTCCTTAAGCAGCTCGCGCATGAGCCTGCCCATATAGTGGTTGGTGACGGCGCAGTTTGCACTGGCTTGTGCGGCGAGAAGTGGAAGGTCGTCAGGAGCCACACTCTGCAGTTCGCGAAGGTTTTGCTTACCGTACAAGGCAGAGAGGGCGACATGAGCATGGCGAGATGGGAGAGGGCTCCTCCAGGAAGGAAGAGCCGTTGACAGACGGACATACTTTTTCTTCTCATGCCAATGGATCATGGGGTTACCCCTTAGATCCTTCTGCTTCTCGCCAAAGCCCGCGATATTAAAGCTATCATCCGAAGAATAACTCGCCGCGGGATCTCCGTACTCTTTCCTTTTTTTCTCGCAATTTCTTTTCTTCTTTCTCCTTGTGTAGGAGTCTGTCCAGCCGGCGCGAAGGGTAGATTTGCGGGTACCGCCAAGGTCGCTGCAAGAGAAAAAATTAGCAACTTCCAGGTCGTGGCGGATACAAATGAAAGTCACGAAACTTACTCTCTAGACGGTTTACGGCGTCCAGTCCGGGCAGTAGTGGGATGTAGTAATCAATGTCAAGCCTCGCTCCCTCAAGAAACTTGACGATGGCGGTCTCGGTGTCATTCAGCCGCACGCTTTTGAAGTCGGCGTCTGGGCGCGGCTGCGGGTTGGTGTGAAGGAATCCAAGGTCGCCTTCAAAGATAAGATACCTAGAAGTCCAGTTGTGGATCTTATTCGGCAAACCCACAACTTTCATCCCCCTGCAGTAGAAGTAGATGATACCTTTATACTCGCGGTCTCCTTGCGGGGTTATAGAGCGAACAGAGAAGATCTTCCTGAAGATCTTCAAGGAGAACTCGACCCTCTCAGCTCGCAGGTAAGCGAGGTAGCTACAGATGGCGACCATGCTGTTCGGAGCGAGCTGGCCTGGAACCACCCCATAGTGCTCGAAGATCTCTGCGATCTCCCAAAGCAGGGGGAATTTTAACCCGCAATCAAAATGATCGATTGGCACCGCAAGCTGGGTGGCTGTGGAGAAGTTCAATCGCTCTTGATGCTTCGGAAGCCGCGCAAGTACTGGAGAGCCTGCCATGTGCTTCTCCAAAAATGCTTCCAAGTCAACTGCGGTTAGCCTGCTTCGTTTGTGCTCGGCAGCATGGAAGGCAGCTGCAGCATCAGTGCGCGCGGATACCATGTTTTCAGACCGCAGGGCTTCGGCTCTAACTGTTTCCTATACAAAGAGAAGACTAAGACCCTATTTATAGAAAACCGTCTGACATGATAGTAGTTAATCCGCCCAGACCGATTTCTCAGTCCGCGCAGTTCGCTTCTTCCCTGTTTTTCCTACAAATTCAGACAATTCTAAAGGCCTTGCGGATTCAAAGGCAGTCCGCGCAGTTCGCTTCTTCCCTGTTTTTCCTGCAAATTCAGACAATTCTAAAGGCTTTGCGGATTCAAAGGCAGTCCGCGCAGTTCGCTTCTTCCCTGTTTTTCCTGCAAATTCAGACAATTCTAAAGGCTCTGCGGATTCAAAGGCAGTCCGCGCAGTTCGCTTCTCTCCAGTAAACAAAATAAGCGAGCATAAAGCCAGCCCGCAGAATTTACGTTCAGCAATAAGGTTGTCCAAAGTTTAAAAAAATAATAATAACATTATACGACAAACAGAAGTAGCATCACAGCACAAATACAGTTATACAAGATGTTCAAACATCGAATCATACAACAATTTTTCGGCTTCAGCGCCTTCTGCGGTCTCGCGGGGCAGGCCGCTCCTCCTCATCCATCCCAACATGATCCGCCTGGTCGCTCCCTCGCAGGATCTCACAATAAAGTTGGGAAACTAGGTGGTGCATATTGTTAAAAGTGCGGTGCATATGAGCGACATCCCTAGCTACCCGCGGGAACGGAATTAAGGGAACACCTGTCGGGGTCGGATCTGCGACCACCGCGGCCTGCCCGCTCGCCGCCGGGGCTGACCCCTCTCCAGCAACAGGTTGAGAAGACGGTTGCGGCCTTATCCCAGCAGCTTCGCTCATTTGTCTTTTCCCTTCCCTCGCCAAGACCAAGTACTTGTTTCTGTAGTGGCTGGCATCTCTGCTTAGTCGGTCCTTCTCTTTCTTCACTCCTTTGAGGGTAGATGAAAGGCTGGCGACCTCGTTTTCTAGGATCTTTTCTCGCTCTTTACTTTTCTTTAATTCGGCCCGAATTTCGCATAACTCCTCCTCATACTTTCTCGCTAATAACATGTACGTTTCCTTAGCAGGTCGCTCCTCCTGTACGAGTTCAGCATCAGTCCGCGCCGCAGTTTCCATTGATATATCTGGTGGCGTGGGCACGATCTCACCGGCCTCGACGGAATCAGGTGTTGACTTCTGAACTGCAACAAAAAATAAAATTCGCTTCAGTATCCAAGTCGCAATAGGCCCAGGAAGGTAAAAAATAAAAAAGTTCAATTCACTTTTGGTAATCCTTGCGGCGATCTGGCGACTATCAAGGATAGGTCGCCTCACGCGCTCCGGATCAAAAGCATCTAGGCGACGCCTCCATTCTCGGCGGACTACCGCTCTCGTCTCGGCCAGCGACCTGCTTGAGGCGACTATATCACCGGTTTCTGTAATGGTCTTGACCGGACGCGATTTACGGGGAGGAGATTTATATAACCATGAGCTCTGGAATCGCTTGGGCGCCGGCTGCAACTTACCTGACCCCATTAGCTCGGCAGCGATCCGAAGATCCTCAGCCCGCTTATCCGCGGCAAGCTTCTCCGAGACCGCTTCGACCTTTGCCTTCATTACGGCAAGCTGCTCCTTAGTCTTTTCCCTCTCTACAACTGGAGAGAAAGAAGGATCAGCGAGTTTCTCTCCTCTAACCTCGGCATCGGGCTGCAGCACTTCCAGCAGAGAGCGATTCATGCTCGCGAGCTGCTCGTCATCTATTGAGTCAAGGATCTCAGTAGTTGATAGGCTAAGCGTCGAAGGGGGATCACCTTCTGTGGACAGAGGGTAGGGGTGACGTGATCACTATCTTGAACCTCCTTTTCTCTCGGCTTATACTGCAAGCTCGCAGCACCAGTCCGCTTGGAGATATTCTTCTCTTTCCTAACCTTCAGCCTCTTCTCTATTCGCTCCGCAACTGTACTCTTGTCTCTTTTCCTCTTTTTTTCAGGCATCTCATCCAAGTCAATGACGACCTGCTGCTGTTCGCGGACTGATGTCGGTACGACAACTAGAGCCGGGGAAGACACTGGCTCCTTAGCTTGCTCAACAGAATCTTTAGCTGCGACTTCGGCGAACTCTTTTACTCGTTCCACAACAGCCTCTTCTGCCCTTTCCTCTACCTGTTCGTCAGCAGGAAGCTTCTCCTCGATCATCTGCTGCTGGATTTTCGGCGACGATACTTCCTTGCCCGTGTCTATCTGCAGCATAATAGTCCCAGAAGCGGAGCGGTGTACCTCCATGCTAGAAGAGCTCGCAGGATTCTTGTCGGAAACAGATGACGGATTCAATTTCTCATTTGGTGGGTTTGGAGGAACAAAAGTCGCGACTTCCTCAGGCTCTATGTCGCGGGCTGGGTCTGATTTCTCTTGACCTGAGCTCTCTCCTCGGTTGCGGGGTGGGTTATCGTGACGGCGGCTGGTCTTTTTAGGGCGGGAGCTGGCCTTGGGCTTCTCAGTCGAAGTAGCAAGGTTTCCAAAGAAATCCCCTAATCTTGCCATGCCGGACTGGAAAGTGGAGACCGCAAGAGGTGAGTAACGACCCATCGCGCAGTAAATTCTGACAGAGGACAGGGCTTCCGGCGGTATTTATAGCGCAAACAGCATTAATGATAGTTGCGGACTCGGCGGTTAAGGAAACATTTTCGGAATTTCCAAAACTCAAAAATGTGCGGGGATTATGTTAACCCTAGAATCCACAACATATCCAGCTAGACGCCTCGTTCCTCCTTGGCCGGATTCCAGATATCAGTCCGCCAAGGTCGCCCTTGGTTCTCATCTCAGCTGGATCGTCGACCTCCTATCGGAGTCAGGCTCAGATCGACGAGCTCCGAGTCAGGTCGCCCAGGTCGCTCAGGTCGCCAAGATCGCTCAGGTCGCAACTAGTCTGCCAGGATCGCACTCGATGCGACCAAGGGAGGATTCCAGCTCGCTGACCCAGTCCACTGGTCCCGCGCGGACTGCTTCTTCTTTCCTTTTTGTTTCCCGTCACTGCTGCCCGACTCCTTTGTACCCCGGGCAGCCGGTTATTTTTTCCCTGCCCGTTTGGGTAGGCCCCCAGCCTATAAATAGGGGGAAGTGGTGCACTCAAAGCACGCTGACTCAAGCCCAGGAGCCCACTTGTTAAAGGCTGCGGACTCGAATCTCTGGCTTTGCGGTCTCCAGCTTGCTTTCTGCATTGCTTTCCTTTTCCCTTCTTGTAACCCCTTCTTTGCAATCAAAAGCAAGCCCGTCGCAGGAGAGGCATTCAGGCCGTGACGGGCGAAGTCTGGTGTTGCTGTGTTCCACAGCTCTCGCTTTTCTGTCCCTTTTCTAGTCCGCCAAGTAGACTGCTGCTCGCAGTTTGTTTTTCCTTTCTTCCCCGAGTGCTCGAACGGTTAGCTGGTGGTGCCCGTTTTCCCCGTCGCTTTTCGTGCATCAACACCACCACTACTTTTTGGAGGGACAGGGGTGTCGACAGCTCTACTAACCTTGCCATGGATAACGTACACATTGATGGTCTCTTTGAGGAAAGCAATGCCACCCGGCACCTACCCATAGATCACCAAAGTTCGTACTCTCGAACACTCTTTGAACTCTAAATCGGTGCCTGTAGGGAGCTCGCGATCCAGTTGATCCATTAAGGAAAGCAATGCATCCCGCATGCACCTGCCCAATTGATCAAATTGGTCTAAATCTCAGGCAAGAGAGCGGTGTATTCCTTTTCTTTTTCTTTTTCTTTAAAAATTAAAAAGAGGCTTTCGACCTCAACCAACCTTGCGTGGAAAGCAATGCCGCATGCACCTGCCCGCACGGTTTGGTTGTAGATCATTTCTTGATAGTCAGACTCTATCTTACTATCCGCACAGTCCGCCACTTTCGGCCAGCTGCGTTGATCTTACAACCAATCTTGCGTGGAAAGCAATGCCGCGTGAACCTGCCCGCACGGTTTGGTTGTAGATCATTTATTGACAGTCAGACTCTATCTCACTATCCGCACAGTCCGCCACTTCCGGCCAGCTGGGTTGATCTTACAACCAATCTTGCGTGGAAAGCAATGCCGCATGCACTTACCCGCACGGTTTGGTTGTAGATCATTTCTTGACAGTCGGACTCTATCTCACTATCCGCACAGTCCGTCACTTCCGGCCAGCTGGGTTGATCTTACAACCAATCTTGCGTGGAAAGCAATGCCGCATGCACCTGCCCGCACGGTTTGGTTGTAGATCATTTCTTGACAGTCGGACTCTATCTTACTACGCACAGTCCGCCACTTCCGGCCAGCTGGGTTTATCTTGCAACCAACCTTGCGTGGAAAGCAATGCCACGTGCACCTGCCCGCACGGTTTGGTTATAAATCATTTCTTGTCAGTCTGAATCCGCGCAGTTCATCATTTATTGCAATTCTTACAGCGACATTGATAATCGCAGCAGTCCGGAAGTTTGATCTTTTCAAGCTGTAAAATTATAACTCAAATTATTATGGACTGGAGTTGATATCCGTCAAAATCTGTCGATTACCCATACCCTAAATAAGTTGCAAGAGCCAGACGAACTGCAAGGCAAACATCGCGGCCTATACTATTGTCGGCCCTAGTTACCGTCAACCTTTATACATCCCAGGCATACAGCCTAAAAAATAAGCTGCGCGGACTGGTTTTTACTAATTAACAAAAATTATTGATCAAATACGAAACAAATCCCACCGGAGCATAAAGGAAGCTGGAAATAAGCAATAGAATACACGGACTGAACAAAATATACTTTATATCCATTCAATATGTATACAATATTCGCATCTATTGTCAGACGACCTCGAATGAAGTCCGCCACTTTACAAATAAGCAAAAACAAAAACAAAAGAACACTTCATTCTGTAGTCTTTCGCTTTTTTTCCCACAGGCGTGTCCGGGATAGATCTGTCAATATTAAGTTCAGGAGAATATCCTTCTGAATCGCCGCCGCTGCTATCGCTAGAGCTCGGGCTATCCGCAGACTCCGTCCCCGCGCTGCCATCAGAATCCAAAGAAGAGGCGGCCTTCTCGATTTGACCATCTTGCTGCTGACTCGAAGTAGCATCATCAGGAGCTTCGTCATCAGCTAACTCGTCTTCTTTCTCTTCTTCCTCGACGACAACCGCCTTCCCTTTTTCAGCCCGCTCCCATTCAGCAACCCTCTCCTTCAATTCAGGGAAGATTTGCAAGAAAGGCACCTGGCTCACCCCTTCTTTCATGAAACTGTCGTTGACAAGGCGCTCAATGGCGACCTCAACACTTTCTTTCACGAAAGGGAACATTGCGTTCTGAAAACTGCGGTTGGTAACATCGTACGCGGTCTGGAAAAAGAGAAAGGATTCAGTCTACTGCGAACAAATTAAAAGAAGCCGCGTCAAATAAAAGAATTTACCGTTTCATTTTCCTTGTGCTGGTTGATCCTTTTTCCTAACTTTATATTCCTGCCCTTTAATACCTTATTTTCTTGCAGAAGCTGCTCATTCTCTCTAAACAGTTCGCGGGTCAGGCGTCCCATGAAATGGTTAGTGACGGCGCAGTTCGCGCTGGCTTGAGCCGCAAGTAGAGGGATGTCGGCAGGCTCCATTCTCTTCAGGTCATGCAGATTGTGCTTCCCGTAAAGTGTGGAGATCGCCACGTGAGCGTGACGGGAGATCCGCGGACTTCTCTAGGAAGGAAGAGCTGTAGAAAGACGGACATACTTATTTTTCCCATGCCAGTGGATCATCGGGTTACCCCTCAGATCTTTCTGCTTTTCACCGAAGCCTTGCATATCAAAACTTTCCGAGGAAGAGTAATCCGCGACGGGATCCCCCTCCTCCTTCCTCTTCATCGCAATCTCTTTCCTTTTTTCTCCTTGAGAGGGTGTCAGCCCGCACGGTGTCTTGGGCAGATTAGCCGGCACCGCCAAGGTCGCTGCAAGAATAAGGAAGGAAAAAATTAGTACAATGCTAGTCGCGGCGGATATACTGCAGGTCGCGGCGGGTACTTACTCTCTTGGCGGGCTATGGTGTCCAAGCTAGGAAGAAGTGAAATATAATAATCAATGTCGAGCCTGGCCCCTGCCAGGAATTCGATGATGGCATTTTCCACTGTATCTAGCTCCACACTTTTGAAAACGGAGCCCGCCCGTACCTGCGGATAGGTATGGGCGAACCCTAGATCGCCCTAAAAAATAAGATACCTTGAAGTCCAGATGTGAATCTTGTTCGGCAAACCCATAACCTTCATCCCTCGACAGTAGAAGTAAATAACGCCTTTATACTGGCGGCCTCCGGAAGGAGTCACTGAGCGGGATGAAAAGATCTTTCTGAAGATGTTTAAAGAAAATACAATTTTCTCAGATCGCAAATAAGAAAGATAGCTGTATATTGCGGTCAAAGTATTCGGTGCAAGTTGTCCAGGAACCATGCAGTAATGTTCGAAGATTTCCGCGATCTCCCATAACAAAGGAAACTTAAACCCGCTCTCGAAGTGATCAATAGGTATCGCGATCTGCGTGGCAGTAGAAAAGTTTATTCTCTCCTGATCCTCTTGCAAGCGCACAAGTACTGGCGAACCCACCATATGCTTCTCTACAAACGTGTCCAGATCGGCCTCGGTCAATTTACACTTCTTATGGTCGGCAGCGTGAAAAGCAGTCGCAGCATCGGTACGTGCAGACACCATTTCTTAAAACCGCAGGGACTTTTACTTCGATCGCATTTCCTAAGCAGAATGAAGACCAGGATCTATTTATAGAAAAATCAGTCTGACAATGTTCAGTCAGTCCGCAACGGACTCAAGCGCAGTCCGCACAGTTTGCTTCTTTCGAGTTTTCTACAATACAAATACCTACAAATAATTGCAGACTCACAGGAAGTCCGCCAAGACCGCAGTTTTCTGTATTTATTAGGCGGACATCTAATTAGTCCGCGTAGCTCGCATTCATCGGAAATAATAACATTGTTCAAGACAAAACATCATACAACAGATAAAACTAACATCACACTGCAAGGAAAACAAAAAATAATGTTCAAGAAGCACACCGAATTATACAACATACAATAGTTCACATTAAACATTGTTTTCACTCAGCGACTTCTTCGGTCACGATGAGCAGGTTGCTCCTCCTTTTCCATCCCAAGATGGGCCGCCTGATCGCTCCCTCTTAAAATTTCTCTATACAATTGTTGGATGAGATGATGCATAAAGTTGAAGGTGCGATGCATGTGGGCAGTGTCCCTATGGATCCGGCTAACAGGGACCAAGTGCTCGCCAGCCGGCCTCGGTTCCTCAACTGCTTCGGGCTGCACACTCGCTACTGGGACTGAAGCCTCTGCAGAGGAGCGCTGAACCGGCTGCTGCGGCCTCACTACGGACAACCTCAGGAACTTGTTGTTTCTTCCCTTCCCGCACCAACGCCAAGTACCTCCCCCTGTAGTAGCAGGCATCCTCGATTAATCGCTGCCTATCCTTCTTCAGTCTCTCTACCTCAGCAGAAACTCTAGCGGCCTGGTTCTCCAAAATCTTCTCTCGCTCTACCCGCCTTCTTAACTCTCCTTGCACTTAATTTAGCTTATCCTTGCAGTTCTTCTCTAACATTGCCAAGTTCAAGTCGGGCTGCTCGTTCTGCGAAGACTCAACTTGATGGATCGTCTCAGTTCACACTGGGGCATCCAATTCGGGCGACAGTACAATCTCGCCAGCCTCAATAGAGCCGGGCGGCGATTTTCGTCCTACAGCACAAGAAAACAAGATTCAAGTTAATATCCAAGTTGCGACCGATTTAAAAGGTAAAAGGTTAGTTCACTTTTTGAAATCATTACAGCGATATGGTGACTATCAAAGACAGGTCGCCTCACGTGCTCTGGATCAAAGGAGCCTAGGCTGTGCCTCCATTCTCGATGAACTATCGCTCTTGTCTCCGCCATCGATTTGCTGGAAGCAACTATATCGCCGGTCTCTGTAATAATCTTAACTGGCCGTGATTTCCGGGGAGGAGACTTATAAAGCCATGAACTCCGAAAACCCCTAGGCGTCAGGCACAATTTACCTGACCGCATCAGTTCCGCCGCAGTCTGCAGATCCTCAGTCTGTTTGTCCGTAACAAGTTTTTCTGAGACCGCCTCAATCTTTGCCCTCATGGCAGCGAACTGCTCCTTAGTCGTCTTCGCTCTTGTCAGAGATGGATGGCAGATTCATTTTCTTTTTCGCACTCTCAGTTGGTAGACTCTGCGGGGGAGAAGCAGTCGCAGTTTTCCCTTGATCAGTACTGCGGATTAGGTCAGTCCTGTTCTGTCCCGAACTCTCTCCTATATGACGAACAGGTGTCCTGCTCCAGGGGATAACCTTTTTTGTCCTTATGGTTGCTTTGGGTTTCTCTATGCTTGAGGCGAAATTGCCAAATAAAGCTCCAAGCCTTGCCATCCCGGACTGGATAATGCAGACCGCAAGGGGCGAAAACCGACCCATGGCGTAGACAATCTGGTCAGAATAAAGCGCTCCCAGCAGTATTTATAGAAATATCAGCATTTATGACAGTTGCGGACTTGGCGGTTAAGAAAATATTTTCGGAATTTTCCAAAACTTGAAAATGTACGGGGATCATGTTAACTCCAGAATCCGCAACATGTTCAGCAGGATAGATCTTCCTCTTTTTTTCCAAGCGGACTCGAAAGTCTCAGTCCGCACAGGTCATCGTGTCCTTGAAGCAGGATTCTCCCCAGTAGCAGACTCCAGATTCAGTCCGCATAGGTCGCAGACCTCTAGACAGGATAATGCCCTATAGTTGGAGGGAAGCTCCAGCTCGCAAGTCCAGTCCGCCCCTCTTAAGCGGGTTGTTTGTCTTGTCCTTTTTGTTTCCCGTCACCGCTTCCCAGTTCTCCTGTACCCTGGGCAGCCGGTTATTTTAGCCCTGCCCATTCGGGCAGACCCCCGAACCTATAAATAGGGGGAGGCGGTGCACCCTAAGGCAGGTTGGCTCGAGCCTAGAGGCCCATTAAGTAAAGGCTGCGGACTCAGATCTCGGACTTTTGTGGTCTCGAATCTGTGTTGGTCCCTTCTTTCCTTGGTCCGTTAGTAAACGGTTGCTTGCAGTTTTCATCTTCTCTTTTTCCTTTTTGCCGGAACTCGAGAGCGTATTTTCTGCATCAATAGCGACTATCCATGGTAGGCCGCCGTACTCGCTCTGGGTCGAAGGTGACTAAATGTTGCTTCCACCTTCGATGAACCTTCTCCCTCTTTTCCACCATCGAACTACTAGAAGCAACTATGTCCTCAGTCTCTGTGATAATTTTTATTGGCCGCGACTTTCGCATTGGAGACTTGTATAGCCATCGCTGCTGGAAATGCTGGGGTAGCGGTTGCAGTTTACCTGACCGCATCATCTCAGTCGCTGTCCGCAAGTCTTCAGCTCGCTTATCTTCTTCCAGTCTTTCGGAAATTGCCTCGACCTTGACTTGCATAACCGCGAGCTGCTCCTTCGCTGTCTTCTCCCTTTGGTCATCCTCAACTGAGGGGGCAGGCTCGGCGACCTTCTCACCCAGTATCTCGACATCAGACTGCAACACCTCAAGCAGAGACTGATTAATGTCAGCAAGCCGCTCATTATCGATAGAATTAAGTATTTCGGTGGAAGACAGACTGACCGCCGATAAGGAATCTCCACCCAGGATTGAAGCATCCAGCATGATCAAGTTCGCGTCTGAGACTTCTCTCCCCCGCGGTCTGTGTTCCAAGCTCGCCGCGCCTGTCCGCACAGATACGTTCTTCTCTTTTTTATCCCGCAATCTCTTCTCCACCCGATCAGAAAAAGAAGACCTGTCCCTCTTCCTCTTCTTCTTCTTGGGAGTCTTCTTCTCTAAGGTCGGCGCGACCTATTCAGGGTCCGGCAGATTTGCGCGGACTGCATCTTGATCGACGCCGACTGAAACCAAGGCAGACGTGGAAGCTGAGACCTGATTCTTAGTCAGCTTCTGCGACCGCTCGTCTTCTGCTGCCTTTGTCTGTTTCTTGGCATCTGGATCGATAGTACACACTACCTCAGTGTCCTGTTGACGAACTTCTGGCGAAGAAATTTCCTTCCCGGCATCTAGTTGCAACATGAATGTTCTAGAGGCAGTGACGACTATCGCCATTCCGCCAGAGCCCGTGGGGGTCTGGTCTGAAGTCTGCTGCGGTTGAGACGTCTTGACCGCACCCTGAGAAGGTGCTTTCGAGGGATCTGGTTCCTTGCTCTTAACGGACGTTCCTTGCTTCTGCAAACTCTCTCCGGCGTCGCGAATATTCATTTCACCTCGCTGAACAACCTTCTTCACCCGTATTGCGGGCTCCCTTGATTTATCAGCTTTGGAAAGATTGCCAAAGAAAGATCCCAACCTCTCGTGCCGGACTCAAGGAGACAGATCGCAAACGGTGAGTATCGTCCCGTTGCGCAGGCGATTGTGACAGAATACAACGCTCTCGGCCATATTTATAGCCCAGACGGCATTGATAATAGTTGCGGACTCGGCGGTTAGAGAAACATTTTCGAAATTTCTCGAAATTTGAAAATGTGCGGGGATTATGTTAACCCTGGAATCCGCAACATACTCAGCATACTCCTCCTTCGGCGGATAGAAGTTTTAGTCCGCTCAGGCCGTCAAGATGCTCCAGAAGCGGACTCCGATTCTCAGTCCGCTCAGATCGCTCTGCTTTCTCCGGAACATGCCGTTTATTCGTTGGACTTGAAAGCCAATCCTCCCAGGCCGCGACATTCCAGCATGGATGGTACCCCAGATGGTCACAAGGTGGCCCCAGCTCGCAAGCACAGCCCACCTATCTCACGTGGGCTGCCTGTCCCTCTCTTCTTGTTTCCTGTCACCGCTGCCCATTTCTCCTGTACCCCGGGCAGCCGGTTATTTTAGCCTTGCCCATTTGGGCAGACCCCCAAGCTTATAAATAGGGGGAAGTGGTGCAACCAAAGCAGGCTGACTCGAACCCAAGAGCCTACGTGTTAAAGGCTGCGGATTCGAATCCCGAGCTTTGCTGACTCTAGCTTGCCTGTTGCACAGCTTTCTTTCTGCCTTCTGTAATCCATCGTTTGCAATAGAAAGCCAAGCCCATTGCAAGAGTGGTATTTAGGTCGCGACGGGCAAAGTCTGGTATGGCCGTGGTTCACGGCCCCTTCGCTCTTTTATCTCATCCGCTAAGTAGATTACTGTTTGCAGTTCGCTTTCTCTTCTCTCCCCAGTGCTCGAACAGTTAGCTGGCGGTGCCCGTCTTCTTGTCGCATTTCGTGCATCAACAATCATCACCCTTTGCTTCTAAGATGATACACCGACCAGGGACCATTTAAGAATGAAGATCTTAAGAACATAGGACCTCACATTCAAGTACTCAACTTGAATCCTAAGGAAGCAAACATTCTAAGGGCATTTATCACGTTAATTAATCTATCATATAAAAATAAATTGAAATAATAAAAGAACTTGCCATAAATATAAAATGCGATGTATAGTACTCCTATTACAATCCATAAGATTTCTACTAGATTTGATCATTCAAGTATCTAATACCCATTATTCTAGTATAAACATTATGCTTTCTCTATGCAAGAGGCTTTGTCATCGGATCAGCAATATTTTCTTCAATTGGCCCTCAACGTATGTTCACATATCCTAGATTGACAATCTCTAGAATAAGATTGAACCGCTGTAGTTTGTTCTTGGAGCCATGGTGGGATCTAGGTTCCTTGGCTTGGCAATAGAACCATTGTTGTCACGGTAGAGAACTATGGGATCAACAATACTGGGACTACATCTAGCTCGTCGATGAATTTCCTAATCCATATAGCCCCCATTGCCGCATTAGCAGCATCAATATACCTGGTCTTAGTTGTAGAATCAGTAACTCTCTCTTACTTGGAACTCTTCCAGCTAACAGCTCCTCCATTTAGGCAAAATACAAACCCTGACTGAGACTTTGAGTCATCCCTTTTAGTTTGGAAGCTAGCATCTGTATAACTCTTTACAACGAGTTCTTCTTCTGCACCAAATACCAAGAATGTATCCTTAGTCCTTCTATAATACTTTAGGATATTCTTGACGACTATCCAGTGACTATCACCGGGATCAGACTGATACCTTCTAGTCATGCTCACAACATAAGAGATATTGGGTTGAGTGCATATAATTGCATACATGATTGATCTAATTTCTGAAGTATATGAAATCAACTTCATGCGGTCCTTACCTTCTAAAGATTTTGGACACTAGTCCTTAGAGATTCACACCATGAGACATGGGTAAGAATCCTTTATTAGACTCAAGCATATTGAACCATTTCAACACCTTCTCAATATATGTACTTTGGGTCAAAACTAGCAACTTATTCGATCTATCTCTATAGATCTTAATATCAAATATGTAAGTCGCTTCACCCAAGTCTTTCGTAGAAAATCACTCCACTAGGTTGTTCTTAACAACTTATAAGGTCGGATTGTCATTCCCTATCAGTAGTATGTCATCTACATACAATAACAGGAAGAAAACAATGCTCTCACTAATAATCTTGTAAACATATGGTTCATCTGTTAACCCCGGAATCCGCAACATACTCAGCGTACTCCTCTTTCGGCGGACGGAAGTTTCAGTCCGCTCAGGTCGTCAGGATGCTCCAGAAGCGGACTCCGATTCTTAGTCCGCTCAGATCGCTCCGCTTTGGTCATTCTCCGGAACGTTCCGTTTATTCGCCGGACTCGAAAGCCAGTCCGCCCAGGCCGCGATACTCCAGAAGGGATGGTGCTCCAGATGGTCGCGGGGTTGCCCCAGCTCACAAACACAGTCCGCCTATCTCGCATGGGTGGCCTGTCCCTCTCTTCTTGTTTCCCATCACTGCTGCCCATTTATCCTGTACCCCGGGCAGCCGGTTATTTTAGCCCTGCCTGTTTGGGCAGGCCCCCAAACCTATAAATAGGGGGAAGTGGTGCACCCAAAGCAGGTTGACTCGAACCTAAGAGCCTACGTGTTAAAGGCTGCGGACTCGAATCCCGAGCTTTGCGGACTCCAACTTGCCTGCTGCACAGCTTTCTTTCCGCCTTCTGTAATCGATCATTTGCAATCAAAGTCAAGCCCGTCGCAAGAGTGGCATTTAGGCCACGACGGGCGAAGTCTGGTGTTGCCGTGGTTCATGGCCCCTTCGCTCTTTTATCTCATCCGCTAAGTAGACTACTGCTTGCAGTTCGCTTTCTCTTCTCTCCCCAGTGCTCGAAAAGTTAACTGGTGGTGCTCGAATCCTTGTCACATTTCGCGCATCAACATCATCATCATTCATAATAAAACAGAATTCTTTGATATTCTCATCAAAACGAAGATTCCAACTTCGTGAATCATGTTTTAATCCATAAATGGATCTCTATAGCTTGTATATTTTTGTGGCTTCATCTGGAGATACAAAACCATCAGGTTATGTCATATACACTTCCTTAAGGAAGTTTCCATTTAGAAAAGCTTTTTTGACATCTATTTGCCAGATCTCATAGCCATAAGATGCAGAAATAACAAGCAAAATTCTGATGGACTTAACCATAGATGTAGGGGAAAAGGTCTCATCATAGTCAATATAATGAATTTGCCTGAAATCCATAGCCACAAATCGCCCTTTAAATGTTTGTACATTCCCATCCATGTCGGACTTCTTCTTTAAGACACACTTGCGCCCTATGGGTCGTACCCCTTCAGATGGCTCCACAAAGGTCCAAACTTGGTTGGCATACATGGAGTCCATTTATGATTTCATGGCCCCAAGATACTTCTCGGAGTCTAGTTAATACATAGCCTTTTGGTAGGTTGCAGGCTAATCATCACGATCTATAAGCAATACATTACTTATTTTAGGCACGAGAAATCTTATCTCTCAGGATCAAAACTTGGTCTACCAGATCTTCATGGGACTTGTGTTTCTTGAGAAGGTTCTCTAGCTATAACATTTTTTAGTCCTTATTTAGGTTCTAATTCTGGTTCTTTCACGGTTTATGGTTCTTGAACTTTTTTAAGTTCCAACTTTGTAGTCTTTCTGGATAAGAACTCTTTCTCCAAAAAGACATCAGTACTCGCGACAAACACTTTATCCTCAAGTGTTAGGTAAAAGTACTACGCTTTAGTTTCCTTTGTATACCCCACAAGATAGAATTTATCTGACTTGGGTTCTAGCTTGTCACGCTTTTGATGTCTCGCATATGCCTCACAACCCCAAATCTTAATGAAAGACATACTAGGATGCTTCCCAGTTCATATCTCATATGGTATCTTAAAAACCATTTTCAATGGAGCACGATTTAGTGTAAAAGCACCAGTCTCTAGAGCAAATCCCAAAAAGGAAACAGGAAAATTTGCATGACTCATCATCAACTGTACCATTTATAATAGAGTACGATTCCTCCACTAAGACATAGTATTATGTTGTGGCACTCTGGGTGGAGTGAGTTGTGATACAATACCACACTATTTTAGATGATCATGAAACTCATGACTTAGGTATTCGCCACCTCGATCAGATCAGAGTGCTTTAACCCTCCTACCCAGCTGGCTCTCTACTTCATTATTAAACTCTTTGAACTTTTCAAAGGTTTCAGATTTGCACTTCATAAAATACATATATCTGTATCTACTGAAATCATCAATAAATATAACAAAGTAGAAGTACCCACCTCTAGCCATTGAACTCATGGGTCCGCATACATCACTATGTATTATACCCAAGAGATCATCAACCCTTTCATTAAAACCAGAGAAAGGGACTTTAGTCATCATGCCTAATAAATATGATTCACATCTCTCAAATGATTCATAATCAAATAAGTCCAGTAGTCTATCTTTATGAAGCTTGGATATGCGTGATGATTCCGATTTATATAGTGTTTTTCGGACTCATCTGGGCTTGTTTTCTCACTCGTGCACTACATTTCAACCGTATTTCGGTTATATTTGAATCGTTCGGTCGTTGACCATTTCGTTCATTGTTTTGGCCCAAGGGTATGTAATTACGCATTCTATTGTCGGGGGTATGCACATGGTGCTCCTCGTTATCTTTCTGTTTAGCTTTTTTAGCATTTTTGGTGCTGAGAGCCTGTGCTCCAGCTTGTTTTTATTGCTATGCAGGTATTCGGGATGTCCCGAATTCCATTTCCAATTCTGTGTAAAACGCACGGTCGCGCACATTTCTTCGCGCACGATTCCAATTCAATCGTGTGTTTTACACACAATTATGGTGACCATTTTGTTCCCGTACGGTTTAGGCCAAATAGTGCGATAAGGAATCGCACGGTCTGCACATTTTCTATTTATTCCTGCATTCTGGGGTAAATCATGCCTTTCCTTCACGCACGGGCAAACGCGCCCGTGCGCGAGTAAAACGCACGGTTCCCCTGTTTTACCCTATTTTCTTGCGCTCTGTGTTTACCTGTGCGATTTCCTTCACGCACGAGTGGAAGCCCCCATGCGATAGGAAACACACGGGTCAACGCATCTCTCTCGCAAGCCATTATCTGCGCGTGAATATCGCACGGTTCATGAACGGTCGTGCGCTCGACCGTGCGTCACCAATTTTCTGATCTTTCTCTATTTAAGCGCAGATTTTCTGCCATTTTGAAAGAGCTTCATTTCAGCCGATCCAGCTGCGTTTTAGGGCAAAGTTCCACCCTTCCACCTCCGTCCTTCATCTTCCACCAAGGGTAGAAGCTCCGACCATGCTTGCGAAGCCTATACCTTGCCGGTGCTTGCTCTTAGCCTTCTCCTTCATCTCTTAAGCTCTATTTCAAGCTTCGACGCCTTAGCTAACAAGCGAAGATAAGCTTGCAACATTCTTCCGGATCGTGACATGAAGAAGATGGGTGCATTGGAAGGTAGTGACAGCCCTTCTCTACCCCAGACGTAGTTGAGGAACGATCTTGGATGCAGAATGACAACCCAACGATTCCTTCCGCGAACCCTCGCCGAGCCTTTGGATTAGGTCGATCTCTTGACTTGTTCTTCCTTTATTGTTGTTTATGTGCTATTGAACTTTTGTGTTGATGATGTGCTCTTAGTTGTAAACGTTATTACTTTCATGTCTATGTGAACTTGAATTGTTTATGCTTAAGTTGCTTGAGTTGCACCCTTATTTTTCATCTGCCATACATCGGTTCTCACCGCACTAGCTATTGCTTGTGGCATGCGTAGCGAAGAGGTTCTTACGACCCTCAAATTCTGGTTCTTACGCTTGCCTACTCGCCCATCCACCTAGCGATTCCGAGCATAGCGGCCAGTGTAGGCTTCTATCCCGCCTGGCGAAGCATCGCATAGTGGCGTTGCATAGGAGTAGTTGTTAGTGTTTTGCTTTATTTTATCGCAACCATCAAAACCCCCATACATAACTCTGACCTAAGGGCTTCAATCTTAAGTACTCCTCAATATTAACTCCACCTTGTCGTGTTCCTTGAGAGATCGATACTTGGGGAAATTTGCCCATTTTATATTACTTGTGCGACCGATACACTTGCCGTCCAACGCATCAAGTTTTTGGCGCCATTGTCGGGGAACACAGTCGTGTGGGTTTTTGGAGAGGGAGATAGGAGATACAAGCCCTTTTCCATTTGTTCATATCATGTTTCTTCTTTGCTTTAGTTTTTAGAATCTGTTTCTTATTTTTATTTGTTCCTCTTCTAGTTTTAATTTTTCTGTAGCAGGTTTTCCAATTCTTTTATCTGTAGTGTGTAGTTAATTGTTGCTTAGAAACTTTCTGTGTATGGAGCACCGTCTTCCTATGGTACTTCATACACCCAACCCAGGTCTTATGGTCACTCCTCTTCTACACATTCATCTTTCTCTTATTCCTCTCCAGTCCCACCTGGACCGAGTAGTAATGGAAAACGATGTTTGTGTTGTCGTAGCACCAACCACGTGTTGAAAGATTGCGCAGAATTTCAGCCCCGGTTGGAGGAGGATGATGGACCGGGTATCCGACTCATTCCATCCACCTCTCAATTGGCTGCTCCTTCTGATTCTAATGATATATTCGCAGTACCACCTTATCTATGGGGGACTGCTGCAGATATGCCCATCAGACTTTCTGCTGATCGGTGTGACGACATTGTGGCGCCGTCTCTCCCCATGCACTCTTCCCCTCTTATTGATTCACCCCTGAAGGAACCCACACATATTTTCACTGATGTTGTTGTTCCTCCGCCTTCATTCCAAGAATTATCTATCCCTTTTTTTAGTGAGTTGGTTGATGATGTTAGGCCGGATTTTTATTCTGAGCCAATGGATGTGCCCATGTGTGATGAGGATATTATTCTCATTAATGGAGAGTATTATGTCTTGGTACATGAGGACGCACCGAGGTGTGTTGATGAGGAGATCCTCTTTGTTAAGGAAGTTTCAACTTCCTTGATGGATGAGGAGGTCCAAACCACCACCGAGGACCTCGATCTCTCGGATTCCCCTCACTATGACTCATATGACACCGACCATGATCTATGTTCGGATCCTGCTAAGAGTGAAATCGGAGTCACTCTCCCATTTTCTGATTATTTTAGTTCTTCTTCTCTTTTATTACTTGATCCCCCTTCTCTATCTGAGCCTCTGCAGGTTGAGTCTCTACGGGTACGTTGGGATGATGATGAGCCTGGTGTTCATGACATTGCCATCGCTTCCTACAAACCTGTGGTAGACGATACCTTGCTAGGCAAGGATATATTTTTTGGTGAGATGAGCGAGGACCATTGCTCCTACTTTTCTTACTTCTTATTTCCTCAGCCTGCGAGGAGCCGGTATGATTATTCAGGTAGAGGGTTAACTGGTTTATCATCGTATCGGTACCTATTACCAAAACGGATAATGGAACAGTTACCTATGCATTTTTCTTTTCATATGCCCATTAGCTAGAAATGTATATAATCTAATAAGTCGTGCTGGGATGACAATAACCCCAGTACTTATCTTTCATTTCCTGCATTTTTATTTTTTTTCATGTCTAAATTAGTTTTAGTATTTCTTTGTATATTGTATATTTCTCTTTTGTTTTTACGAAGCTCACCCCTGCAGGTATTCTTGACAACTTCGTTTTAGCAGGGTTGTGATTCTTCGTATGGAGAGCCTGCCTTAGTTTTTCAAGCGTCTTCTGGTATGCTCACTAGCTGAGCATTCGGTAACCTCTTCCCTTAACTCTATCTGATTTTAATTTCTATATCATATGTTGTGTTGTTTAGTTTAAGTCTTGGGGAGAGTCATTAGTTGTTACCTTTTCCGCGCGCACATTTCTTGTGTATACTAGAAGCTTTTATATTCTTATTTTGATTAGTTCATTGCATCGCACACCACTACACTCACGTGAGTGTGTGCTTAGCTGTTTGTGTGCTGCGAGTTAAACTCGTTTCTTTTTTTATGATTATGGAAAACTATTGTGCTGGCATAGGATTGTGAGACAGAGTAAAATTTTTACTCCTGTAGTGCTCATAGTCGAGTGCTCTCATCTCGTATAGAAATTAGAGTAGATTTAATTTTTCTGTATGCTTATAATTTTATATTTTTCTATTTGCGTAAATACTTTTTATTCTACTCAAAATTTGGTGAATTCGGTGTGAATTGAACGGTAGTGTAGGGATGTGTGTAGCCGTCACTAGACTCGTTTTGATCGAGTTGGGAGGAAGGATCATCTTTCTCGGTGGCTAAGAACTTGCCCCAAGCTAATCTCAAAGCATTGTTGTATGGTTAGTCTAGCGTAAGTGTGATGTAGGCCATCATTTTGGCCCGGTTGAGCTTTGTACCGTTCCTAACGCCGTATCCTCGCTAAGCCCCGTTGTGCCTACCCTTCTTTTGCTTCAGCTCAAACATTATTTCACCAAAGCCTCATAGCCGATCCTAGTCGCACACCCAAGTCGAGCTTTAGTGTTTTGCATTTTCATGTTGGGATGTTATGTGGTGATATTACATGTGAATTTGTGGATGTGCTCCAAGTTTATATTTGCTGAAATTGCTAAAATAAAGATGATAAAAAAAATGTGGAAAAGAAAAGTGAAAAGAAAAAGTTTGATTGAAAATCCTATTGGAGAGGTGGTTGTATTTGGAGTAGGCGGTGCACACACCCATATCTTAAAAGTTAAGTCTGGGGGTGTGGTGTACTCGTATGTATTGTGGTTCGGTGCATAGTCTTCCTATTTATCTTTGTTTACCTCACCATAACCCAAGCCCCACGATTAGCCTTAAGTCATACGGATTCGCGCTTAAGTCGAACTAGTGCCGTGGAGAGACTGTGAACGGGAAAATGTATGGTCCCCGACATTGGTGGATTCCTTTGGAGGTGATCCTGAGCCCTGATCTTTGGCAAATCTCACCTTAGTGGCCTGCATACTTTCTTCCTATGCGTGACCGGTTGATTCACCGTGATTTCATTTTTGAGTAGTAATAAACTTTTGATATGCATTGTGAAAAGTATAAACTATTTTTGCATACTTAGAAATTTCTTCTATTATATTTGTACGCATACGAGCATGCGACTTCGCTTGGTACTCTGAATCGTAATTTCCTTGTTAGATAAATAATTTTCCCTATCTGCTTAGATTTTGTTTGCTCGGGACACGCAAACAGGTAAGTCTGGGGTGTGATGAGTCCGATTTATATAGGGTTTTTCGGACTCATCTGGGCTTGTTTTCTCACTCGTGCACTACATTTTAATCGGATTTTGTTTATATTTGCATCGTTCAGTCGTTGACCATTTCGTGCATTGTTTTGGCCCAAGGGTGTTCAATTACGCATTATATTGTCAGGGGTATGCACATGGTGTTCCTCGTTATCTTTCTATTTAGCTTTGTTTGCATTTTTGGTGCTGGGAGCCTGTCTGATGCAGTAGCCCCGAGCCGGCCCCTCTCGGTCGGCCAACCTCGGCCTAGCCAGCGGACCACATGCTGGCGACCACTGCCGGGCTGCAGCCCAAGCACCCCACCCACGACCGCACCTATTCTCAGTGCGGCGGGATGTTGAGGCGAGGTCTCGAACCCAGCCCCCTTGATAAAGAGCTTTCCTAACAGCTCTCATCACCAACTGAGCTGCTGATCAGTTGGTGATGAGAGCTGTTAGGAAAGCTCTTTATCAAGGGGGCTGGGTTCGAGACCTCGCCTCAACATCCCGCCGCGCTGAGAATAGGTGCGGTCATGGGTGGGGTGCTTGGGCTGCAGCCCGGCAGTGGTCGCCAGCACGTGGATCGCTGGCTAGGCCGAGGTTGGCCGACCGAGAGGGGCCGGCTCGGGGCTACTGCATCAAAAAAGTGCACTTTTTTGATGCAGTAGCCCCGAGCCGGCCCCTCTCGGTCGGCCAACCTCGGCCTAGCCAGCGATCCACGTGCTGGCGACCACTGCCGGGCTGCAGCCCAAGCACCCCACCCATGACCGCACCTATTCTCAGCGCGGCGGGATGTTGAGGCGAGGTCTCGAACCCAGCCCCCTTGATAAAGAGCTTTCCTAACAGCTCTCATCACCAACTGAGCTGCACTTTTTTGATGCAGTAGCCCCGAGCCGGCCCCTCTCGGTCGGCCAACCTCGGCCTAGCCAGCGGACCACGTGCTGGCGACCACTGCCGGGCTGCAGCCCAAGCACCCCACCTATGACCGCACCTAGTCTCAGCGTGGCGGGATGTTGAGGCGAGGTCTCGAACCCAGCCCCCTTGATAAAGAGCTTTCCTAACAGCTCTCATCACCAACTCAGCTGCAGCTCAGTTGGTGATGAGAGCTGTTAGGAAAGCTCTTTATCAAGGGGGCTGGGTTCGAGACCTCGCCTCAACATCCCGCCGCGCTGAGAATAGGTGCAGTCATGGGTGGGGTGCTTGGGCTGCAGCCCGGCAGTGGTCGCCAGCACGTGGTCCGCTGGCTAGGCCGAGGTTAGCCGACCGAGAGGGGCCGGCTCGGGGCTACTGCATCACTGTCTCCAGCTTGTTTTTATTGCTATGCAGGTAGTCGGGATGCCCCGAATTCCATTTCCAATTCTATGTAAAACGCACGGTCGTGCGTATTTCTTCGCGCACGGTTCCAATTCAATCGTGTGCTTTACACAGCAATTCTGGGGACTTCTGTTTTTACCCGTGCATTTTTTTCCCGCACAGTTTAGGCCAAACTGTGCGAGAAGGAATCGCACGATCTGCACATTTTCTATTTATTCCTGCATTCTGGGGTAAATCGTGTGTTTCCTTCACGCAGGGGAAAACGCTCCTGTGCGCGTGTAAAACGCACGGTTTACCCTGTTTGACCCTATTTTCTGCGCTCTGTGTTTACCCGTGAGATTTCCTTCGTGCACGACTGTGCGCTACGATTTTTCTGATCTTTTTCTATTTAAGCGCAGATTTTCTGCCATTTTTAAAGAGCTTTATTCCAGCCGATCCAGCCGAGTTTTAGGTCAAAGTTCCGCCCTTCCACCTCCTCCCTTCATCTTCCAATAAGGGGAGAAGCTCCGGCCATTCTCGCGAAGCCTATACCTTGCCGGGTCTTTCTCTCGGCCTTCTCCTTCATCTTATAAGCTCTATTTCAAGCTTCGATTCCATAGCTAATAAGTGAAGGGAAGCTTGCAGCTTTCTTCCGGATCGTGACACGAAGAAGATGGGTCCATTGGAAGGTAGTGAGAGCCCTTCTCTACCACGGACGTAGTTGAGGACCGAGCTTGGATGCAGATTGACAACCCGACGATTCCTTCCGCGAACCCTCGACGAGCCTTCGGATTCGGTCGATCTCTTGACTTGTTCTTCCTTTATTGTTGTTTATGTGTTGTTGAACTTTTGTGTAGATGATGTACTCTTATATGTAAATGTTATTACTTTCATGTCTATGTGAAATTGTATTTTTATGCTTAAGTTGCTTGAGTTGCGCCCTTATTTTCCATCCGCCATCCATTTGTTCTTGTCGCACTAGCTATTGCTAGTGGCGTGCATAGCCAAGAGGTGCTTATGACCCTCAAATTCTGGTTCTTACGCATGCCTACTCGCCCATCCGCCTAGCAATTTGGAGCATAGCGGCTCGTGTAGTCTTCCATCCCGCCTTGCGAAGCTTTGCATAACGACATTGCATAGGAGTAGTTGTTAGTGTTTTGCTTTATTTTATCACAACAATCAAAACCCCCCATTGATAACTCCGACCTAAGGACTTCAATCTCAAGTCCTCCTCAATATTAACTCCACCTTGCCGTGTTCCTTGAGAGATCGATACTTGGGGAAATTCGCCCATTTTATATTACTTGTGCGACCGATACACTTACCGTCCAACGCATCAATGCGTTTCTCATTATTATGGCCCAAACAACAATGCCAAATGTACATAGGATTTGAGTCATTCGTTTTTAATCTTTTAGTATTTTCAATATTATAGATCAGATGGCCTAAGTTCAAAACATACAAACCATTAAACATTTGAGCTACATCATAACAAACATCTATCCTAAATATAGAATAACAATTGTTCTTAATAATAAAATAGAAACCAATCATGTCCAAACATGAAATAGAAATAATGTTTCTAGTTATCGCAAGAAAACAATAACAATTGTCTAGTTCTAATACAAGCCCACTGGGAAAAGAAAGATGGTAAACTCCTATGGCGACAACAACAACTCTTGCTCCATTGCCAACATGCAGATCCACCTCTCCTTTACTCAACATTCTTCTCCTTCCTAGTTCCTACACATTTATACAAATGAGAAATAGCATCTAATATCCAATACCCAGGATGAAGGAGCAAAAAGGTTTATCCCAATATCATAAATATTTGAAGCAGAAGTCATACCTCCCTTCATTTTCTGCAGAACCTCAATATAAGATGGACAGTTCCTCCTCCAATGACCATCCTTGCCACAGTGGTGGAATTTCACTTCCTTCACCAAGCCATTCTTCTTTAATGCCGAAGACTTGGTCTCAACAGATGACTTAGGTCCAAACTTTGTCTTCTTAAAACCATTGGCCTTGCCCTTGGTTTTTTGCACCATCAGCATTGGGATAATAGCTTGGCCTTCTTCATGTTGATCTCAGTAGTTCTTAACATGCCTAGGAGCTTAGGCAGTGCTTTGTCAATTGCATTCATATTGTAATTGAATACAAACTACTCGTAAATGTCTGGCAACAATTGCAGTATAATGCTTATAACCATATCTTGGCCTAGTGGAAAATCTAGTCTTTCAAGGTTCTCTATATACACAACCATCTTGAGTACGTGAGTCCCTACTAGGTCTCGAGTTCTCATATGACACTGAAACAATGCCTTGGTGACGTAAAAACTCTTTTAGTGAGCCTGCCCTTTAAACATTTTCTTATGGTGCTCATCAATCACCTTATAACTCATGTTCTCATGTTGCTTCTGAATCTCAGAGTATATGGTGGTGAGCATGAGACATTCGACATCCAAGGAGTCATCTTGATACTTATAAGCATCTTTATTAGCTCGGGACACATTCCCAACAGGCTCTTAAGGGGAATCCTCTTCCAAGACATAGAGCTTACAATCGTTCCTGAGAACAATTCTCAAATTTTTGTACCTGTCAAGATAATTTGTCCCACTTAGTTTCTCTTTCTCAAGGATAGCCCTGAGGGACAGGGTGGAGTAAGATTCAGTTGCTATGGAAATTATATATGAATTTATGCAATGAAAACTCAGTACTATATTTCAAAATAATTTTTTATTTCAATTAGGACTTTAATTAAAAATACTCTCACGATTTTAATCTAATTAATAACCCTCAATATCAATTCGGAGAGCTTTTGCGAGCTACTAACTTAGTGGACAAGATCCTTATTTCACTAACACCATGAGTTAGCTTTGGCTTTTCTCTCACAATAGAGTTATTTCGGTAGGTAACGCTTACGATTGCATCATCCTGCAACTCTTGTATGGTTGGTGAATAACCTTTATTCGCATCCATCACATGAAGCATGCTAACCCTATGCCTCTAGGCACTCAACTTTTGAGGTCACCCAGTTAAGTTTAACCAGATGTCGATAGTGGGATATCACAATTATCCGCTCGCACCCTTACCAAGATTGATTAAAGCTCCTTGCTTTGGCAAGCCGACACTTCATCGATCGAGGAAGGAAGAGTGTCATCCATCGAAAGGCATTCAAATAATTAATATTGGATAAGGGATTTTAAGATAATTGATTAAGACTTAATTATGGTAAACAATTAAATAATGTGCACATTCACAAAAATACTTACAACACTCACAATCCAAATACATCCCAGATGTGCACAAAGAAAAATCATCAACACTTGACGAACTGGCTAGATCTAAACATCTAGAACCCTTCTAAATCTTCAGATTTACATGTATTAGACATGAACAACACCAACTTGACTTAAATAGGAGACAAGCTCATCTCTCTATGTGAGATTCAAAATCTAACACACTTGGTTTCACAAACCAACAAGAAGGGTGGTTTCTGTTAATGGGAGATAAAGAGATCATAATGAAATAACATGCGTTCTAGGAGGGATACCAAGTGCTCTAATACAACTATTGGGTTTCTTGGTGGGAGGACATTAGAGCAGTGGAATAAGGAATCAAGAAAACCAAAAGAGAAATGGATCTTGCGATGAACATTAATAAAGAATTAAAACAACTTTAGATTAATGTATACCTTAGCGGGATTGAGTCGGCACTCAACCAAGATACTCCAAAAGGTAGATCTCTGGCTGGCGAGTGGTGGATTTAACCGACTATCAACCCGAAGAGGCAAGTGTACCTATCGAATTGTAGTACCAAGGTCGTATTTAAGACTCAGGGCTGTCAAGTACTATTACTCACGCTTCAACTATTATCCTACCGTACGATTGCTGGTAGGGTTTTTGAAAAATTAAAATTAAACTGAAACAAAATTAAAACAAAACTATGGATTAAAAGATAGCACTTGATCTATGATTCACCATGAAAAGAGATAAGAGAAATAAAAATATAATTTTATAATTGCGAATTAAACTCGACCGTGACGGATCTGAAAATAAGACAAAATCTCGCTAGAGCATTAAGTCTCCTAACTTATAGACGCTTTGATTGAAATCTCTTTACAAATCAAAGAGGCCTAAAGTTGCATTATCGACGTGATCCGCACTATTGGATTTGACTCCAATCCAGAGGATTTAAGTCGTCCTATCTCTAGGATTGCGTGCAACTCCTTCCTTCTTTGAGTGATTTTTCAAATCAACGAGTCTATCGACTACTATGAAATGAGATCAAAGGCCTACTACCGTATACCAGAAATACGGAGTCGGCACAAAATAAATCAAAGAGGGATCGAGCGAAATTTAGCAAAAATAAAATTACGAAGTAAAAAAAATTCTCATCTCAAATCATGGATCCTCATGATCAAATGCTAAAAGAAGATTAGCTATGCATATTGGAAGGAAACAACAATATAAAGAGAAGAAAATTTCATTTTTCTTGATACTAAACAAAAGAGTACACAATGCTAAAACAAAACGATACTATATTACTTAAATAAAACGAGATTGCAACAAGGTAAACTAAGAAATAAAATTACAATAAAACAAAAGGTCTCTTGACGTATACTCTCCATTTGCTCTCTCCAAAAAAAATCTTTTTCAAAGCATGAGACCATGTGCCTTTTATAGATGAGGAGGGAAGATTCTAGATGGGAATAAATGAAATGGCAAGGGGGGTGGCCGGCCATGTATGTTGGAGAGGGTTCATGCATGATATTAAATGAGGGGGAGAGAGAAAGCTAGATTCATGCATTTTATTTTAGGAAAATGAAAAGGAAATTAAACATAAGAGAGGGGGATGGATGAGTCTTAAATGAGCATGAGAGAGAGGGAAAGAAGAGGTGAATGTGAAATAAAAAGGGAAAAATAATAAAGGAGGAGAGAGAGAGGGGGCCGGCCACATGCATGAAGAATTTCATGCATGTGGTCAGGTTTGACATGAGGGGGCCTTCTTGGGCTTCAATGGGCTGCTACATGGAGTGGGATTTGATGTTCTGGGCTGCATGGGGTCGGATTTGATGTTTGGGGGCTGCATGGGCTGCATCAAATGCAAATGTGCTACTTGGTTTTGGCGTTGAGGGCTGCTTTCTTCAAGTGGGTTTCACCATGGCTTCATAAAAGAGGAAGTGGGCTGCACAAAAGGGAGGGGCCGACCATCATGTACCTACAAAATAAATAAATAAAAACATGGATTAGTTATGTTATAAATCAACATAGAATAAGAAAGTTAAAACAAGATTTTAAAACACAATATCAAAAACATTAAAAAATTAAAATTAAAACATTAAGATATAACATAACATAACAACATAAAATTCATAAAATACAAAACTAAACCTAGGGAATTTATGCTAATATAACCTGAATATTATGACTAAAAACTACTTATCAAACTCCCCCATGTTTAGACATTTGCTTGCCCTCAAGAAAATAGAAATAAAAATTGGGGAAAAACTAAAAAGATAAGAAAGCAAAAGATATATTTTATTTTTTAAGTTCCATAGTTAAGAAAACAAAAACATGAAAAATTAAACTATCCTAATTTCTATGTTGACAACTAGTGGGGTGAGACTTGCATAATAGAAAACTTGAAAGTGGAGACCTAAAAATATCATTAAAACATAAGAAAAATTTACACATTTCTAAATCTTAAAACAAAGCATCCATAACTTTAAGAAAATAAGAAAAGAAAAAGTAAACGTTCTAATTAAACGACGCATTAAACGAACTACTAGGTTGCTAGAATAACAATTACCCCTTAGCCACCTCAAGATAACCTCCAAAGAAATCCATCAATGATGGTGGCCATAGGCTTGTCCGTTCACACTCTCTCCACTACGCAATTCACGTTCTAAAGATCAAAAGGACTTAAATAGGCGTAATGACTTGGCTTAGGCAAATGATTAGGAAGTGAAAAGCAAATATAAAAATGAAGGCTAAGACACGCACTAAACCAAGGTTGAGCTCAAAATAAATAAACCATAACCAAAATGAGAAATCACAAGTATGTCATTTCTCCAATTAAAATAAAGACACAAAACAAGGCCATATATTTTTCTTTTATAAATTTGGCCAAACATAAACTTTTTTTCATTTCCTTTTTTCGATTTTTATTTTTCATTCTTTTCATTTTTTGAAACACAAATATTTTGGAAAGCTCCAAATGTAAGATAAAAATTCCTTTTTATTTTTCAAAAAGAAACAACCCATCACACAATGATTTTTAAAATGAAGCTCAAGGTTTAGTGTGCAATAGGAAGGGCATTTTTGGCTTTGGTGAAAAATAAAAAAGTGGAGCTAAACAAAGAAAAGGGAAAAGCCCCAAAATAGTTTTAGCAACAGTATTGGGCGCTTTGGTGGGCAAAAAGGCTCAAACGGGTCAAAAGGTGGCCTAAATCATTTCTAAAGTTCTTGAAAAAGGCACAAATACTTCGAGTGTAGCTAGGGACAAGTTCTAGACACCAAGAAAGTATTACCCCACAAATGAAAAAGTGATAATGTTTTCCTAGCGACCATTCATACGCAACTAACCGAAAAAAAAGAAGACTACAAATTGCTAACCTATAACGTAAAAATGGATGCCTATATTTAAGAACTAGAAACTAGTAAACTAAGCTATGTTAGAATAGGAGATTTAGGAAACCTATTCACGAAATTCTACTTAGAACTAAAGGACCGCAAGGGCATACACACCACTAGAGAAAACATAAAAATAAAGATAGAAAATAATTTTTGATTTTGATTTTCAAGTAGATTTTTTTTTGAAAGTTTTTTTGATTTTTGATTTTTTATTATTGAATTTTCTAATTTTTTGGGTTTTGGATTTTCTAATTTTTTTTGGATATTTGATAAACCTAAAGAAAAAGTTTTTCAAAATTCCGAAAAGAAAAGAGGAAACAAGGAAATAACCTAAACCCCTCCCCCAAGCTTAGCATTTTCATTGTCCTCAATGAAAAAAAACGAGAAAGAGGAGGAGAAAGAGAAAAAGAGAAAGTGCAGGAAAGTAAAAATAATAATAAAAAAAATAACAGGACTTCACCGGGGTTAAGAGGCCGAATGTGGATGTCAGTCCCCCATGCCTGCGCTTTATATCACTTGATCATCAGCAGACTTTACTTGATCCATCTTGAAATCAGTAATGTTGGAGCGACGATCACGAACTTGCTTGGTTGGCCACTAGAAGGAAGAGCAAAATAAAAGTAGAAAAAATAAAGTCTGTGGGCAGCTGCCCAAGAATTTTCTTTATTACAAAAATTTAAATTTCGAATAATAATAATAAAAGTCTTAGAATAAAATGAAATGTCCAACATAAAAGAAAGTTCCATGAAAGAAAACATTATGATATAAATAAAAGTTGTTCCGCAACAGGAGATACATAATCATTTGAAAAATATAACTTTAAGTGATGGCCATTTAATTTAAAATCACCCTCATCCGGGTATGAGAGTAGCACAGTGCCATAAGGTAAAACTTGTTTGACCGTGAAAGGTCAAGACCAATGAGATTTCAGTTTTCTATGGAAGAGACGTAAACTCTAATTAAAAAGAAGAACCTGATCGCCTGGTTTAAACGTTTTAGGTTGGCGCGATTTCTTATCGTGATAAAGTTTGGTGCATTCTTTATAAAGTTATTTTCGTAAGCGTACGCTCTCCATTCATCGAGTTCATTCAATTGATTTTTCCTATGCTCGCCGACTGAGTGCGGATCGAAATTAAAAAATTTTATCGCCCAAAAAGCTCGGTGTTCTACTTCTATAGGAAGATGGCACGATTTTCCATAGACCAATCGGAAAGGAGTACAACTGATGGCGGTCTTGTACGCTGTCCGATACGCTCAAAGAGCATCGTCTAATTTTAAGGACCAATCTTTACGAGAAGTACAAACAATTTTTTTCCAAAATTCTCTTTAGTTCTCGATTAACTACCTCGACCTGACCGTTAGTTTGGGGGTGATAGGCGGTTGAAAATTTATGCGTAACACCATATTTAGTTAAAACCTTAGCTAGTTGGGCATTACAAAAGTGGCTCCCCCATCACTAATGATCGCTCGTGGAAAACCAAAATGAGAAAATAATTTTTGTAAGAAATTTATGACTACGCGAGCGTCATTACTTGGTAAAGCTTGAGCCTCCGCCCACCTAGAGACGTAATCTACGACGACTAAAATGTATTTATTTCCTAAAATTGAGGGAAATGGGCAGACAAAGTCTATTCCCCACAAATCAAAAACTTTGCATTCGAGAAAGTAATTTTGTTCCATTTCATTTTTATTAGAGATGTTTCCAGTCCGCTGGCACCGATCGCACCCGCCCACAAAGATTTGTGCATCTTCAAATATGCTTGGCCAATAGAAGCCAGCACTAAGTACTTTGTGTGCGGTGCGATTTTCTTGAAAGTGCCCGCCAGTCGGACCTTCATGAACATGTTTTAAAATATGTTGACCTTCTTCCCGGGAGACACATCTTCTTACCACTTGGTCTGCACAAATGCGAAATAGAAATGGATCCTCCCAAAAATAATACTTCAACTCAGAAAAGAATTTCTTCTTTTGCTGAGAGGAGTATTCTTTTGGGAGGACGCAGACCACCAGATAATTGGCCAAATCGGTAAACCAGAGGGTAGAAGAAGAAACGTTTAAAAATTTTTCATCCGGAAAAGAATCAATAGGTAAATTTTCATCAAAAATATCAATTTCAGGATTTTCTAGGCGTGAAAGATGATCAGCCGCTAAATTTTCTGTTCCTTTCTTATCCCAGATCTCCAAGTCGAATTCTTGAAGTAATAGGATCCAACAAATAAGACGCGGCTTGGTATCCGGTTTAGAAAGGAGGTACTTCAAAGCGGAATGATCCGTAAAAATGATAACCTTAGAAAGAGCGATGTAGGGTTGGAATTTATCAAAAGCAAAAATGACAGCTAAGAGTTCCTTTTTAGTTCTAGTGTAATTTTCTTGCGCTGAATTAAGCAATTGCTAGCGTAATAGATTGGGTGGAAATTCTTAGCTATACGTTGTCCTAGTACCGCACCGACCGCAAAACTACTTCCGTCGCACATAATTTCAAAAGGTAAATCCCAAACTGGGGTGATCATAATCAGAGCATTTATAAGTTTGGATTTAATTATGTCGAACGCCGCTAAACAAGAATCGTCAAAAACAAAAGGAGCGTCTTTCTCGAGAAGGTGGGTGAGTGGCTTAGTAATTTTTTAAAAGTCCTTAATAAATCTTCGATAAAAACCCGCATGCCCTAAAAAACTTCTTATCGCTTTGATATTCGTAGGCGGCGGTAAGTTTTCAATTACTTCGATTTTTGCCATGCCCACTTCAATTCCCTTAGCGGAAAATTTGTGGCCAAGGACTAAGCCTTCACGTACCATAAAGTGGCACTTTTCCCAATTTAAAACTAAATTTGTTTCTTCGCACCGTTTTAAAACTTTTCCTAAATTCATTAAACATAACTCAAACAAGTAGCCAAAACCGAGAAGTCGTCCATAAACACTTCCATAATGTTTTCTACATATTTATCGAAAATGGCCAGCATGCACCGCTGAAAGGTAGATGATGCATTGCATAGCCTGAAAGGCATCCTACGGTAGGCAAAAGTTCCGAAAGGACAAGTGAATGTTGTCTTCTCTTGGTCCTCGGGTGCGATAGGGATTTAGAAGTATCCCGAAAGACCGTCGAGAAAACAATAAAAACTATGCCTGGATAAGCGTTCTAAAATTTGATCGATAAAGGGAAGGGGGAAGTGATCTTTACGAGTGGCATAATTTAATTTACAGTAATCGATGCACATCCTCCATCCCTTTACCGTCCTAGGTTGAATTAAATCATTATTTTCATTTGTTACTACCGTGATCCCACCCTTCTTAGGTACAACCTGAACCAGACTTACCCACTTACTATCAGAAATATGATAGATTATCCCCGCATCTAATAACTTAAGAACCTCACCCTTCACAACCTCTTTCATATTAGGATTAAGACGACGTTGAGGTTGGACTACACCCTTAGAATTATTTTCATAAAATATTTTGTGGGTGCAAAAGGAGAGGCTTATGCCAGGAATATCAGAAATTTGCCACACTATAGCTCGGTGAAGCTTTTGTAGTAGTTCGATCAATTGATTGTTTTCGGATTGAGAAAGCAAAGCCGAGATTATAACGGGCAATTTAGAATTTTGTTCAAGAAAGGCATATTTGAGATGTTCTGGAAGGGGTTTTAGTTTTAAGTTGGGTGGTTCATCGTAAGAGTTCTTTAAAATTTTTTCATTTTCAAAAACAATATTTTCATAATTTTTTTGTCTAAACACTAGTTCATTTGCAAAGTTGGCTTGTGCGGACATAACCGTGTCTTCAAAAACTTTTGTAGAAAAATCAGAAAAAGAGGATGAAAATCATTGGAAGAAACATTTGAAAGAGAAAGAGAGGAGTCTTCATTTAAAACATCAAGGAAGAAACATAAGTCGTCATTTTTTAAAGAATTTTTCATGGATTGATTTATTGAAAACGTCACCTCGTCATCTCCCACGCGAAGAAAAAGTTTCCCGTTACTCACATCGATGACCGCACGAGAGGTGGCTAGGAAGGGACGACCAAGGATAAGGGGAACCTCGACGTCTTCTTCAATATCAAGAATGACAAAATCCACCGGGAAGATGAATTTGTCGACCTTCATTAGCACATCCTCAACGATACCTAACGGATACTTAATCGATCGATCAGCCAATTGAATACTCATGCGCGTAGGGTTGAGAGTGCCCAATCCTAGCTTTTTAAATAATGAAAAAGGCATCAAGTTGATGCTCGCACAAAAATCTGCTAGCGCGTGCTTTACAAAAAGATCACCAAAAATGCAAGGAATCGAAAAACTTCCCGGATCATTTATCTTTTTAGGAAGATTGGAATTTTTTATGACCACCGAGCATTCTTCATTTAACGTAACATGAGATAAGTTTTCTAATTTCTTTTTGTTCGTTAACAGGTCCTTAATATATTTAGCGTATTTTGGCATTTGGCTAATCGCTTCATGAAATGGCAAATTGATATGAATTTGTTTAAACATTTCAAGAAAGCGTTGGTATTGATCATCTAGCTTATATTTCCTAAGCTTAGCGGGGTAGGGAGGTGGTGAAAATTCTTTCAAAATCTCGAGATCATTATTTTTAAAACCATCTTTTTCTTTTTCCAAAATAGATGTTTCTTGTACATTTTCGAAAATAGAGTTTTTTTCCCAAAATTTTTATTAGTTATTTCTTCGTCACTAATTCGGCAGTAGGAGAGGAAATCACCTTTGGTTCTTTCCTTGTGGTGGGCTCGTGAATTACTTTGCTGCTCCGAAGGGAAATCGCTTTCACGTGCTCCCTTGGGTTTGGCTCAGTATTTAAGGGAAGAGTCCCAGGTGGCCTCTCGGAAACCATCTTTGCTAATTGACCGACCGTATTCTATAAATTTTTCATTGAGCTTGTTAGATTTCTAATGGTCGCTTCATTGGTGCTTATGTATCTTGAAAGCATTTCCTCCAAAGAGGAAGGTTTTTGAAAATGTTGATTTTGTTGTGGTGGTGGTGGTGGAGTGAAATCATGCGGTGGACGTGCGGCATTCACGGGATTACTCCAAGAAAAATTTGGATGATTACGCCATCCAAGGTGATATAAGTTTGAAGAAGAATTAAAACCAGGCGGAGCAGAAAAATTAGAAAAAGCAGAAAAGTTCGAAGCATTATTTTGAGCAGGCCTGGGTATGTTCCCCAGATAATCCACCTGCTCGGCAGCAGCAGCATTTGCATTTTCATATACCTGAGGGGCGAAGGAAGCAATCATCTCCGATATCTTCTTATTCAGCATCTCCACTTGCAGCGCCAGTTGCGATACAGAGTCCACTTCATAGATACCTTCAGGTTTATTTGGGCGAGTCCTAGGCGAATTCCATTGATAGGTGTTCCTCGCGATGTGCTCAATAAGCTCAATAGTGGCTTCTGGAGTTTTACGGTCCAAAGAACCACCGGAAGCGGCATATATCATTTGCTTAGTCTCTTGATTTAGCCCATTATAAAATGTCTGGACCTGTAACCATACAGGAAAAGCATGATGTGGGCAGCATCTTAAGAGTTTCTTGAACCTCTCTTAAGTGTCATAGAGGGTCTCAGAATAAATTTGCGAAAAAGAAGTAATATCATTTCTTAAATTCACAGTTTTCGCGGGAGGGAAATACCTAGCTAGAAATTTTTCAGTTAGAATGTTCCAAGTAGTGATTGATCCTCTTGGAAGAGAACTCAACCACTATTTGGCTTTAGTTCTTAGGGAGAAAAGGAAAAGCCTTAGCCTAATCGCATCGTCTGAAACACCATTGATTTTAAAGGTGTCACAGATTTCAAGAAAACTAGCAATATGTAAGTTCGGATCTTCATCTTGTAATCCGTCGAACTGTACATATTGCTGCACCATTTGTATGATTCTAGGCTTAAGCTCGAAGTTATTGTTCGTAATTGCAAGTCGAACAATACTTGTTTCTGTACCCTCCAGGTTGGGTGAAGCATAATCGGACATGGCCCTTTGCTGAGCCATTCCTAGGTTGGGATCTCCCATTTCAGAATTAAAATTACAATCACCATCGTAATCATCAACCGTTATTTGAGAAGTGGAAGCCCCGAATCGTAGTTGTCTCCGAAAGGAGCGTTCGATTTCTTGTTCCAAATCAACAAGTAGCGACGGATTCGTGCGGGTCATGCACTAAAAAATGAAATAGAATGGAGGGAAGAAAAGAAAGGAAATAAAAAACTTGAATACGAGAAAGATAATGATTTTTTTTTTTGGATTTTTACAGAAGTAATAACGAAAACGTTTTCAAAATATTGACGAAGAAGGTCCCCGGCAACGGTGCCAAAAACTTGGTGGATTGAACCGACTATCAACCCAAAGAGGCAAGTGTACCTATCGAATTTTAGTACCAAGGTCGTATTTAAGACTCGGGGCTGTCAAGTACTATTACTCACGCTTCATTTATTATCCTACAGTACGATTGCTGGTGGGGGTTTTGAAAAATTTAAATTAAACTGAAACAAAATAAAAATGAAACTATGGATTAAAAGATAGCACTTGATCTATGATTCACCATGAAAAGAGATAAGAGAAATAAAAATATAATTTTATAATTGCGAATTAAACTCGACCGTGACGGATCCGAAAATAAGACAAAATCTCACTAGAGCATTAAGTCTCCTAACTTATAGACGCTTTGATTGAAATCTCTTTACAAATCAAAGAGGCCTAAAGTTGCATTATTGAGGTGATCCACACTATTGGATTTGACTCCAATCCGGATGATTTACGTCGTCCTATCTCTAGGATTGCGTGCAACTCCTTCCTTCTTTGAGTCATCTTTCAAATCAACGAGTCTCTCGACTACTATGAAATGAGATCAAAGGCCTACTACCGTATACCGGAAATACGGAGTCAGCACAAAATAAATCAAAGAGGGATCGAGCGAAATTTAGCAAAAATAAAATTATGAAGTAAAAAGAATTCTCATCTCAGTCAAGGATCCTCACGATCAAATGCTAAAAGAAGATTAGCTATGCATATTGGAAAAGGAAACAACAATATAAAGAGAAGAAAATTTCATTTTTATTGATACTAAACGAAAGCGTACACAATGCTAAAACAAAACGATACTATATTACTTAAACAAAACGAGATTGCAACAAGGTAAACTAAGAAATAAAATTACAATGAAACAAAAGCTCTCTTGACTTGTACTCTCCACTTGCTCTCTCCAAAAAAAATCTTTTTCAAAGCATGAGACCATGGTGCCTTTTATAGATGAGGAGGGAAGATTCTAGATGGGAATAAAATAAAATGGCAAGGTGGGGGGGGGGGGGGCGACCATGTATGTTGGAGAGGGTTCATGCATGATATTAAATGAGGGGGAGAGAGAAAGCTAGATTCATGCATTTTATTTTAGGAAAATGAAAAGAAAATTAAACATAAGAGAAGGGGGATGGATGAGTCTTAAATGAGCATGAGAGAGAGGGAAAGAAGGGGTGAATGTGAAATAAAAAGGAAAAAATAATAAAGGAGGAGAGAGAGGGGGGGGGGGGCGGCCACATGCATGAAGAATTGCATGCATGTGGTCGGGTTTGACATGAGGGGGGCTTCTTGGGCTTTAATTGGCTGCTACATTGAGTGGGATTTGATGTTGTGGGCTGCATGGGGTCGGATTTAATGTTTGGGGGCTGCATGGGCTACATCAAATGTAAGCGGGCTTCTTGGTTTTGGCATATAGGGCTGCTTTCTTCAAGTGGGCTGCACCTTGGCTTCATCAAAGAGGAAGTGGGCTGCACCAAAGGGAGGGGCCGGCCATCATGTACCTATAAAATAAGTAAATAAAAACATGGATTACTTATGTTATAAATCAACATAGAATAACAAAGTTAGAACAAGATTTTAAAACACAATATCAAAAACATTAAAACATTAAAATTAAAGCATTAAGATATAACATAACATAACAACATAAAATTCATAAAATACAAAACTAAACCTGGGGAATTTATGCTAAAATAACCTAAATATTATGACTAAAAACTACTTATCAGCGAGTGAGTCCATGCAAAAACAATCGGCTTCTTTACAGTGATCCACACGAACGGGAGAACACCGACACTTCGTCAAACAAATCAAGGAAGGTGAACGGAAAGCACTCTACCTCTTCACAGACTGCTAGGTCTGCTCCATGAAAGGCGACGACTACAGGCGCCAGAATTGGGATGAGCGACAACGACGAGATAAGAACTTCCAGAAACATTTTTCGTCGGCACTTCATGGTCCTCTCGGGTTTAGAACAATGCTTAAGAAAAACCCCAAAGGCATCTTCTATTTATACCCAAAGGAATAAACATATGTTAATCATCGTTATCGGTAGACCCACAACTTATGGTATTTGATCAAGCCATATTCGTTGAGATGACTGGAGATGTTTTGATAAATCGTCAAAAAGACACGAGATATTTCGACAAATTCATCAAGAAGACTCGAGACACATTCATCAAAATAACTCGGGATTATTCGACAAATTTATCGAGATGACTTTGACACATTCTTTGAAATGACACGAGATATTCCGATTAATTCGTTGAGATGACGCGAGATAACTCGAGATAACTTGACAAATTCTTTGAGATGTCTCTGGATAACCCAACGAATTGACTTGTACTCTCGAATTCCAATTCATTAAAGTGTTGGGTCCTTTACTCCTATCATATATGAGTAAGACCAACATGAGCCATTCCTCCAACCTCTCCAAATGCTGTAATATGCGACCCTGTAGGCTCTTATTACGTTGACAGTGAAACTATCTATTTGACCACTTTTAGATCATCATGGTAACACCAATAAAAAATACGACACTTGATTCTATACTCTGTAATGATAGGTGTACTTGCCTTTTCAAAGCGTAATTAAGCACTGCTATAGATACATACCCTTATGCTTCAAGTTTTTGGCGCAGTTGTCAGGGAAACCTTTTGTTGATATTTTGAAAGCAAGGTTCAATTAATTTTATCATTCTTTTCTCCACCCGATTTCTGTTTTTAATTTTTCTTTTTTTGAATTCAATTCTATTAAGCGATAGTTATTTTATTACAAAATAAAAATGTTATCTCTTTTGGTTGTAAAGTTGCCGAGCTTCAAAACATAGTTAGTCTTCAGGAAGCCGCATAGAAGTGTCAAATTATTTGTAATTTTTGTGGTGCCCTCATCGAAGAGAGGAATGTTATTCTAATTTTTATCATCAAAATTTTTCTTATGAAAATAATTTTGACAATAATTATGAAATTAATTGTTCCTATTTTAATGATAATAATTTTTTGAATTTTCATGGAAATAATTATTCTAATTTTTAAAATCTTTCCAATTTTCATGAAAATAATATTTTTAGCTTTAATGAGAATAAGTTTTTTTTTCTGATTTTAATGATTTTTCTTCTAACTCCGATGTACATTATTCTTGGCAGCAAAATCACCCGGATAATTCCAGAGGGAAGAGGATAAATATATATCTGAAGTTTTGTTCTTGTTTTTCCACACCGCAAGGTTCTTTCTCTAATTTTGGGGAGCTTTCTCAATCTCCATGTGATCTTCTTATCCAACATTTGGAAGAGACTAATTCTAATTTTATTTCTCCATCTTCGAGTACTTCACCTTTGGAGGAACATGAATCTTCTTATACACCCTTAGTTTTGTTCACTGAATGTTAACCCAAGAATCCGCAATGTGCCTGGCCGAGAATCTCCTTCTTTCGGCGGACTCAAGACCTTCAGTCCGCTAAGGTCGTCAAGGCACGCCAAAGGCAGACTCCAGTTTCCAGTCCGCTCAGATCTCCCTGACCTGGTCAGTTTCTAGATTTTGCCTTTCCCCAGGCAGACTAAATAGCAAGCCCGCTAGGTCGCAGCCCTCCAGCTGGGATGGTACTCTGCACGGCCAAGGGGCTGCCTCAGCACGCAAGCCCTGTCCGCCTTTCGCGCGCGGACTGCTTGTCCTCCTTTTTTTTGATTCCTGTCACCGCTTCCCGGTTCTCTTGTACCCCGGGCAACCAGTTATTTTAGCCCTGCCCGTTTGGGCAGGCCTCCAAATCTATAAATAGGGGAAGTGGTGCACCCAAGGCACGCTTACTCGAGCCTAATAGCCTACTTGTTAAAGGCTGCAGACTCGAATCTCGGGCTTTGCGGACTCCAACTTGCTTACTGCATAGCTTTCTTTTCCATCTTTTGTAATCCGCCATTTGCAATCAAAGTCAAGCCCGTCGCAAGAGTGGTATTCAGGCCGCGACGGGCGAAGTCCGTTGTTGCCGTGGTTCGCGACCCCTTTGTTCTTTTCTCTCATCCGTTAAGTAGGCTATTGCTTGTAGTCTGCTTTCTCTTCTTTCTCCAGTGCTCGAATCGTTAGCTGGCGGTGCCCGATTTCATGTCGCATTTCGTGCATCAACAGTTAATACGCGACCTTCAGATTCAAGCAGTTTTTGAAATCAGCGTATAGAAATGTCAGATCGCCGAGCTCGCCGTCCAGACCGCTCCAGCTCGCCAGATGATTCGTTGTGGGAAGCTCTTGAACAATCTCGCTGGGAAGCCGAGTTATTTTGCAGAGAGATGGATCGGCGGCTTGATTCTATCAGCCAAGCTCTACTCACGCTAACCCAGCGGTTTGCTCCCCAGGCCGAAAGAAACCTCGCTGAAATGTCAGTCCGCCGGACGCCAGCTCGCTAGACCTCTCTTCAACAGTCACCTGCCGCCACCCCTCTGTCTCGATGCCAAGCTCAGCCCGCAGCTCCCCTGCGACCTACGGCTGGCCAGTTCGCCCCCCTGATGGATCTCTTTAGGGAGGCAGCCAGAGAGACTCCAGCACGCCGGCTTGATTTTGTTGATCGGCAATTCGCCGAGCCCGCAGACCCCCTTGCGCCATTCCGCTCGCCTACCAAGCTCGAGACTCCTTCTCCTTTCATTGACAGAATCCGATGGGAGTCAGCGCCCAACAATTTTAGAGAACCCCGTCTCCCTTTTTACTCGAGGGAGACCGATCCAGTTTCCCATCTATAGGCATTCAAGGGGGCAGTCGCTTTGAGATGCCTTTCCGATGCCTTGAAATGCAAGCTTCTAGTTACCACTCTCGATGGGCAGACGAGAGAGTGGTTTTATGAATTTCCCTCAGGCACGATTTTCTCCTTCGCTGAGTTCCGCAACGAACTTCTTCTGAGGTTCGCTACCTCAAAGAAGAGGAAAGATGGGCCAACAACCCTCTTTGATATCAAAAAAAGAGACAACGAATCGGTAGCGCGATTCGTTGACCGGTTCCAAAAGGATATCCAGGGGGTGAGAAATGTGAACCCCGACTACTACAAGGTTGCTTTGATTCATGGCCTTCGGAAGTCCCCTTAAAGTTTAAAGTAACAACCAAGGCACCATCGACCTACCAGGAATTGATAGCGATGGACAATCGCTTTATTGAAGGCGAGAATGCCAATCCCACCTATGTTTCATCCCTGGCCGCCAAGGCTGGAGGAAGGGACGCTTCCAATGCCTGCTCCAGCAACCACCATCACAACAAGCCTCCTCGGCCTGATTTACAGCCTTCCTCTTAGAGGGGGCGAAACCTCCGTCACAAGAAACCTTTTCTCGGCCATCAACAGTTTTGTGATCAGAGACTGTCGTTGGCCGCCACTCCCACTATACCCCTTCAGGCTCTGCCCATTTACCAGAATGCCTTGCCTGCTTCGAGGCCGCTTGAGAACAGCTCCGTGGAGGAGTTTTCGGATCTGGGACTCAATTTTGAAGAAGTTGTCCAGATCATCCAGAAGAAGGCGGAGGAAAAAAGGCAAGGGCCTCACGGGGATTGGAAGCCCAGAAATAACTCTCAATTCTGCGAATTTCACAAGGAGAAGGGCCACCTGACTGAAGATTGTAAAGCCCTTCGGCAGCTGGTCGAGAGGTTATTCGCCGAGTGCAAGATCAAAGGTCTAAGCAGGAGGAGTGATCCCTCAAAACCCTCCACCTCCAAAGGCAAAGAAGTGGCAGAGATTCAGCTAGAGTGCGTAGAGATAGAGGATAAGGGTCGTCTAGGGCCCATTAACATTCAAAGCGAATGCTGTGATGTCGTCGACGAAGGTCCTTGGGGAGACTCTTTTACATTCACGGTGGAGCAGGAACTGAGTCCACTCGAAAATCCTCCCTTGCAAGAGTCACCCGAGCGGAGATTGCTTCTACTTCTTCATCTGCCCCGTCTTCGGGAAGCGTCATCTTCGGTCCCGAGGATCTTCCCCCGATCGCTAATCCTTTTGATGATGCTATTGTGGTCCAAGCAGCCATCGCAGATTATACAGTCGATAGGATTCTTATCGATACAGGCAGCTCAGTTAATCTTCTCTTCAAGACAACTTTTGAGGCCCTATGAACTGGGAAGCCTTTGCTTCCCACCGAAGGGCCGCTCTATGGCTTCTCCGGCGAGAGGAAGGAAGTTGAGGGAAGCGTTGTACTCCCCGTAAGGCTTGGGGGGTGAACAAGCAGATTCAGTTTATAGTGGTGGATTCTCCTAGCAGCTATCACGCCATCTTTGGGAGACCTTTGCTGAACAGGTACCAAGCAATAATTTCAACCTTCCACCTGGATATCAAGTTCAACAAAGATGGTCGTCAGTGCAGGGTCAGAAGTGACCCAAGGCAGGCCCGAGAATGCTACCTTCGAACAGTCAACATGACCAAAGTTGCCCCTCCCACCTTCTAAGCAGTAGCAGAAGTACCTACTCAGTCAGAAGCTCCCATGGGTAACAAAGGCGCTCACCTAGAACCTGCCAAGGTGACACAAGAAGTCCCTATTGCTGAAGGGGAGGAGAGAAAGCTCTTCGTCAACTCAGAGTTGCCAGAAGACCAAAAGGCAGAGTTGATATCCTGTTTTCTGAAGAACCTGGATGTCTTCGCCTGGTCAGCGGAAGACTTACCAGGAGTCGACCCTGACGTGGCGTGCCACCACCTCAACATTGATCTGACCGCCCAGCTGGTGCAACCGAAGAAGAGAGATAAGGCAATCAAGTTAGCGGAGCCCATCAGGGAGGAGGTTGCCAAACTCCTCAAGGCGCGCTTTATTCAAGAAATTCAATTTCCTAAGTGGGTCTCAAACGTTATAATGACTAAAAAGCCAGGGGGAAGTGGAAGATGCGTTTAGACTTCACCCGATTGAATAAAATGTGCCCAAAATATTACTACCCCTTGCCTCAGATAGATTCTTTAGTTTATTCTGCGATAGGGTATTCTTTTATGAGCTTTTTAGATGCATTCTCTCGTTACCACCAAATAAGAATGCACAAGCCTGATATCCCTCACACATCGTTTATTACTAACGATGATTGCTACTGCTATCTTGTGATGCCCTTTGGGCTTAAAAACACTGGCGCGACATATCAACGCATGATGGATCATGTGTCTAAGGGCCAAAAGTGGAGAAAGCTCGAAGTATATGTGGACGATCTTTTGATAAAAAGCAAGTCTCTTCCGCAACATCTGCACGATTTGGTAGAAACTTTTTCCACTTTGCGAAAATATAAGATGAAACTTAACCCGTTGAAATGCGTTTTTGGAGCGAGTAAGGGGAAATTCCTCGGTCATCTCCTCACTCTAGAGGGCCTTGCCCCCAATCTAGAAAATGTTAGAGCCATCCTTGATATGGCTCCCCCCGCTCTCCAAAAGAAGTTCAGCAATTAGGGGGGAGGTTGGCCGGACTCGGGAGATTTATCTCTCGGGTTGGAGACAACAGTGCCCCATTTTTCAAAACTCTTCGGGGAGTGTCCAAATTTCGGTGGACGGAAGAGTGTACTGAAGCTTTTTAATAGTTGAAGAAGCAACTAACCTCTACGCCCTTGTTACAAAGCCCCAGAGCAGGGGAAACGTTGTTCCTATACCTGGGAGTTGGCCCTGAGGCGGTTAGCTCCGTTCTTGTCCGAGAGGAAAATCGGAGGCAATTTCCAGTTTATTATGTCAGCCATATCTTGAAAGATACAGAAACCAGGTACCCAATCCTAGAGAAGCTAACTCTGGCACTAGTTATATCTGCTCGCAGACTCCGTCCCTATTTCCAGGCGCATTAATTCCAAGTGGTCCTTGACCAACCTTTGAAGGGTGTGTTGGGGACACCAGAACATTCGAGCAAGTTAGCCAAGTGGGCAATCGAGCTGAGTGAGTTTGATATCTCCTATATGCCCAGGACACCCATCAAGGCGCAGGCACTGGCAGATTTTCTGATTGATATGGCAGAGTCTGATTCTAGTCAGGCAGAGAGGTCTCCTCTGGCTTGGACCATTTATGTAGATGGGGCTTCAGGCAAAAATTATTCCAGAGCAGGAGTGGTTTTTATAAATCAAAATGGCATCAAACTTGAACAGGCAATCAAGTTTTACTTTCTGGTGAACAACAACCAGGCAGAATATGAGGCTCTGTTGGCCAGCTTGAGGTTCACAAGAGAGCTCGGGATCGACCATGTCCACGTAAAGACTGACTCTCTAGTAATGGCATCACAAGTTCTGGGCAACTTTGAAACTCGGGAGCCGGTGCTGAAGAAGTATCTTGCACTCGTGAAGGTTGAAGTCGAAAGTTCAGAGGTTTTACCATTGAGCACATTCCTAGGGCGGAGAATGAGAAGGCAGATGTCCTGTCCAAATACGGACTGTCATTAGGAGGGATGACTTCTGAACTCTTCCGCCCGGCAATAGAGGAGGAAGAGTTGATGCAGGTAGATCAATGCCCTTCTTGGATGGACCCGTTCATCCTCTATCTCTCGACTGGGAACTTGCATCAGTCGGTGAGAGATAAGAAGAGATTTAGATTGAAGGCAGCACACTATTACCTAGCGGCTGGATTTCTCTACAGAAAGACCTTCTTAGCTACCATGGCAAGGTGTGTATCAGAAAATGAAGTTCCTACCATCCTTCGGGAGGTCCATTCTGGTGAGTGCGGAAGCCACTCAGGGGCAAGGACTTTAGAACAAAGGATCCTGCGACAGGGTTATTTCTGGCCCACAATGAAAAAAGATTCCGAAGCTTACACAAAAAAGTGTGTTCATTGTCAGAAGTTCGCACCACTCCAGCATCAGGTTGCCCAATCCATTAGATCAATCGCAACCCCTTGGCCTTTTGCCATTTGGGAATGGATCTCATTGGTCCTTTTCCCATGGCAAGTGGACAGCGACGTTTCATAATAGTTATGATAGACTACTTCAGTAAATGGATCGAGGCTAAAGCATTGGCAAAGACAACCACGCAGATTGTAAAGAATTTTGTTTGGGGAGAGATAGTCTGCCGACATGGTATCCCGATGGCAATAATCACTGATAACGGACCACAATTCAACAACGTGGAGATGCTAGATTTCTGCAAGCAAATTGGAACAGAGCTACGTTTTGCATCAGTCCATCACCCCAGAAGCAATGGTCAGGTAGAGGTAGCCAATAAGAAGATCCTCAACTTGCTTAAGAAGAAAGTACAGAACCTCAAGGGCAGTTGGGCCGATCAACTTTCTTCAGTTCTCTGGACTCTGAGAACGATGCCCTCATCTTCAACAGGGGAAACTCCATTCAAGCTTTCTCATGGAATGGAAGCACTAATTCCTGTTGAATTTGAAGTTCCTTCACCCAGAGTTCTGCTTGCAAGGCAAGGTATGGAAGGTTGGCAGGAACTGAATAATGAGGAATTGAGATTCAGCCTGGAACACATCGAGGAGATCAGAGATAAGGCTGTGATCAGGCAAGAGGAAGTCAAGGGAAGGATGGCTCAGTATTTTGATAAGAACGTAAGGATCAAACACTTCTAAGTGGGAGATCTAGTTCTTAAAAAGGTAGACGCTGCGGCAAGAGCCGGCTCAGTCGGAAAGCTCAATCTGAATTGGGTTGGGCCATTCATCATCAAGGAAATATTTGAGAAGGGAGCTTATCGTCTGCAAACATATGAAGGAGAAGATATGCTAGATACATGGAGTGGAGATGACTTAAAACGGTTCTATTCCTGAACCTCTTCTCTTCTTTCTTCTTTTCTGTACAAACTTGTGAAGAGGTATATCATTAATAAAAAGTTACTTGCTAACACTTCTCCAAGTGTATTTTTGTCTTGAATATTGGCAGTTAATACGTTAAAGGGCAGCTCAAAAATGATCTAGCATCAAAAACTAGGAGACATCGCCTAGTTCAGCAAAAACCTCCATTAGAACCGTTGTTATTAGCGTAACACCACAAAGATCACGTGTTGCGAGGAGATTTCGCACCGTGTAGCAGGAGCTTACCGGTTCTACCGTGGCAAGATACGGAACTTCGGATCCCGGCTAGTATCTAACCCCACTTCTGTAGTTTGGAGGGACAGAGTGGCGGTTAGCTCTACCATGCCATTTAGGCGATATCGTTACAACTTTGATGATCGCGCATGGAAAGCAATGCCGCTCTGGCCGCACCTACCTGTAGATCATCTTGGTTTGTGACTTTGAAACACTCCTTGGTACCCTCAAGCAGTGCCTGCAGGAGACCCACAGCCTGGTTGATCTCAGGAAAAGTAATGTCGCTCCGGCCGCACCTACCCGAAGGATCAATCAAGGCTGTACTCCAGGAAAGAGGGGAGCGTTCCCGTTTCAATGAACACAATTATTGGCGGACTCAAATCCTTCAGTCCGCTCAGTCCGCCGGTTTTCTCGGGTTGACCTTACAGTTCATGGCCCGGTGAGGAAAGCTATGCTGCGCTAGCCACACCTGCTCACTTGGTCATGAGATATAGGTGATTTCTATCGTTATCACAATTATTGGCGGACTCAAATCCTTCAGTCCGCTCAGTCCGCCGGTTTTCTCGGGTTGACCTTACAGTTCATGGCCCGGTGAGGAAAGCTATGCTGCGCTAGCCGCACCCGCCCGCTTGGTCATGAGCTATAGGTGATTTCTATCGTTATTACAATTATTGGCGGACTCAAATCCTTCAGTCCGCTCAGTCCGCCGGTTTTCTCGGGTTGACTTTACAGTTCATAGCCCGGTGAGAAAAGCAATGCCGCGCTAGCCGCACCTGCCCGCTTGGTCATGAGCTATAGGTCATTTCTATCGTTATTATAATTATTGGCGGACTCAAATTCTTCAGTCCGCTTCATTTTGGTAGGTATGTTGCGTCTCGGTTTCAAATATCGGCAGACTATGGATTAAAGCCGGCTAATTCGCAAATCAGCATTACTCCGTCAGAACTATTATAAAACACAGCCCCTGTTGTTATATTAGTTATCTTGGGATTTACGAAGGTTGATTCTGTTTATGGAAAGCAGAAACTACTGATCGAACACGTCAACGAACTGTAATGATTATTATTCTCGATAAAGGGAAAAATAAGGTTCATGTCGCAGCAGGTGCCAACAATTTCAACAAGGATTATTTGCGGATTGTAAAAATTATGTTGCGCGGATAACATCTATATGACACGGACAGATACACTACAAGCAGATCAAAATATCATGAAACAAAAATATCCTTTTTCATATCGTTCAAAAACTTTCTACAAGTTTGGGCGGACTCAAATGGAGTCCGCTCTCTTTTAACAACAAAAACAAAAAGTTACAATGGCTATTCTGTTCTTTGTTTCTTCTCAGCAGGATTTTCGGGACTCGACCCGTCTACGTCGACCAAGGGAGAATAATCACCTGAGGAGCTACTGCTGCTACAACTAGAGCCGGAGCTGGTCTGACTCCGTTCGCTCGCTGCCGCGGGTTCCGTCCGCTTATTGCTTCCTTCAGATTTAGAAGAGGCGGACTGGCCAGACTTGCTCCCTTGTTGGCTTGACACAACGACCTCAGGGGTCTCTCTGTCAGAAGGTTTCTCCTCTTCATCATCGGCCGCCTTCCCTTTTTCTGCCTGCTCGAACTCGACTACTTTGTCTTTGAGTTTGGAGTCCACGCCTTCCTTTGCAAGCCCCTCGCTGATGAAGTGTTCAACAGCGACTTCCACACTTTCCTTAACGAAGGGAAACATAGCGCGCTGGAAGTTTGGGTTGATGACTTCGTATACGATTTGAAGAGAAAGTAAATGAATCAGTCTACTACGGACAAGCAACAAAGACAAATGATTACCGATACTCACAGCTTCTATTTCTTTGCACTTGTTGACCATCGTCCCTAATCGCTTGTTCCGTTCTTTCAGAGATTTGATTTTTCGCGTCAAGCGTTCGTTTTTCCTGAGCAGCTCGCGCGTCATCCGACCCATGAAGTGGTTGGTGACAGTGCAATTCGCGCTAGCCTGAGCCACGATCAGAGGGAGCGACAGGGGGCATGCTTTGCAGCTCACAGAGATTCTGCTTCCTGTATAGAGTATAGACCGCCACGTGGGCGTGACGAGAGGGGCGTGGATTCTTCCAGGAAGGAAGAGCGGTAGAGAGGCGGACAAACTTTTTCTTCTCATGCCAGTGAATCATCGAGTTACCCCTGAGATCCTTCTGGTTTTTCCCAAAGCCCGCCATGTCAAAACTTCCGGATGAAGAGTAATCCGCCGCAGGGTCATTTTCCTCCTTTCTTTTTCTTGCAATTTCTTTCTTTCTCTCTCCTTATGTAGGAGTCGCGCCGGCTGGCGTTAAAGGTAGGCTGGCCGGTATCGCCAAGGTCGCTGAAAAGATTGATCAGTCAAGCCATGAAGCAAAGGAATTTGCGGATACAAAAGTCAGGTCGCAATACGTACTTTCTTGGCGACTTACGGTATCCAGGCCAGGCAACAACGGGATATAGTGATCAAAATCGAACCTTGTCCCAGCCAAAAATTCAACGATAGCGGACTCTACCGTACCCAAAGGAACACTTTTGAAGTCGGCATCCGCGCGCACCTGTAGATTAGTGTGAAGGAACCCAAGGTCGCCCTCAAAGATAAGATACATCGAGGTCTAGTTGTGGATTTTATTCTGCAAGCCCACAACTTTCATCCCTCGACAGTAAAAGTAAATCACACCCTTATACTGGTTATCTTTAGACGGGGTTATCGAGTGGACAGAGAAGATTTTTATGAAAATTTCCATGGAGAACTAGATCTTTTCAGATCGCAGGTAGGAAAGATAACTATAGATTGCAGCGACGGTATTCGGCGCGAGCTGGCCTGGAACAACCCCATAGTGCTCAAAGATCTCGGCGATCTCCCAGAGCAGGGGGAACTTGAACCCAGAATCGAAATGATCGATGGGCACCGCGATCTGAGTAGCGGTAGAAAAGTTTAGCCGTTTGTGGTCCTCAGGAAATCGCGCGAGCACCGACGAGCCCGCCATGTGCCTTTCCCGGAAGATCTCCAGGTCGGCCGCGGTCAGCCGGCTTCTTTTATGTTCGGCGGAATGAAAAGCAGCTACGGCATCGGTATGTGCGGACAACATTTCTCCAGGCCGCAGGGTTTCAAGATCCAACTGTTTTTGATACATAAAGAAAATGAATACCCTATTTATAGAAAAAACTGACAGGCAGCTGATAGTTAGTCCGCAAAGGTTGATAGCTCAATCCGCCCAGCTCGCCTCTTTCCTAGCTCCCTGCAAATTCAGATAAGTTTGTGCGGATTCAAACTCAATCCGCACAGTCCGCTTCTCTTCAGTTCGCGCATAGCAATTCGCATAAATCACATTCAATAATGTCCGCATCAAGCAAGAATATTGCTCATAACGCTCACAGTGAATTATAACCCTAGAAAGAATCCATCAGCACATAGATCGCAGCATAATGAAAGAGCACAATATCACACAATACAATGTTATACAGAAACTAATAATTTCAGCGTCACGCAAGAATAACGCTCACAGCGAATTATATAATGTTCATCAAGTCTTCGCGGACTCAACAACTTCAACGGCAAGCAGGTCACTCCTCTCCGTCTATCCGGCGAGCAGCTTTCTCCTCTTCATCCGTCCCAAGATAGGCCGCTTGGTCGCTCCCTCGCAGGATCGCTCTGCATAGTTGCTGGACCAGGTGGTGCATGATATTGAAGGTTTGATGCATACGGGCAGTGTCCCTGATGACTCGGCTGAACGAGATCACGTGCTCGCCGGCCGTCCTCGAATCTGTGGCCACGGGCTGCCCGCTCACCGCCAGAGCTGTTGCCTCTCCCGGAGCGGGCTGAGCCGGCGTTTGTGGCCGAGTACTAGCGACTTCGGTGACTTGTTTCTTTCCTTCCCGCACCAGAGCCAAATATTTACTTCTATAGTGGTGGACGTCCTCGCTTAGCTTTTACTTTTCTTTCTTCAAACCTTCTATTATCGTGGAGAAGTTAGCGACCTGGCCCTCCAGCGCCTTCTCTCGCTCTTCTCCTCTCTTGGCCCCAGCTCGCACCTCCTTTAACTCTTCCTCATACTTTTTTTACTAACGAAATGTATCTATCCAGGACGGATGATTCTCCTTGTACAGACTCGGCTGGGGCGATCTTCAATACTTGCACGGTAGCATCCGTGGGCGATGGTACAATCTCGCCAGCCTCGACGGAGGATAGTGGCGAGTTTCGAACTATAATACAGAGAACAAAATCCGTTTTAATTTCTAGGTCGCGGTGAGTTTAAAAAGACAAAGCTAAATCACTTTTTGTAATCATTGCAGCTATCTGGCAACTATCCACGATAGGCAGCCTCACTCGCTCCGGGTCGAAGGCGACAAAATGTTGCTTCCATCTTCAATATACTTTCGCCTTTTTCTCGGCAACGGATTTACTGGAAGCAACTATGTCCTTGGTCTCCGTGATGATTTTTACAAGCCGTGATTTCCGTGGTGGGGACCTATAAAGCCATCGTTGGTGAAATCACTAGGGTAGCGGCTGCAATTTACCCGACCGCATCAACTCGGCCGCCGTCCACAGGTCTTCAGCTCGTTTATCCGCCTCCAATCCTTCGGAGACCACCTCGACCTTGGCATTCATAATCGCGAGCTGCTCCTTTGCCATCTTCTCCCTTTGGTCATCCGCAACTAAGGGGGGGGGGGGTGGGGGGCTCGGCGACCTTATCACCCAGTATCTCAACATCAGACTGCAACACCTCCAGCAGAGACTGATTAATGTTAGCAAGCCGCTCGCTATCAATATTGTCGAGTATTTCGGTGGTAGACAAACTGATCGTAGATGAGTCGCCCCCTAGGATGGGGGAATCCGGTGTAATCAAACTCGCATCTGGAACTTCTTTCTCTCGCGGCCTATACTGCAAGCTCGCTGCGCCTGTCTGCACGGAGACGTTCTTCTCATTTTGAGCCCGCAGCTTTTTCTCCATCCGCTCAAAAATGGAAGATGTGTACCTCTTCCTCTTCTTCTCGGGAGCCTTCTTCTCCAAAGCCAGCATGACCTGCTCGGGAGTCGATAAGTTCGCACGGATTGTGCCTTGGCCTGTGTCAACTACAGCCAAGGAAGTCGATGTAGCACGGCCTGACTTTCAGCCAACCTCTTTGTCCGATTTTCAACCTCCGGATCGGCAGTCTGCGCCCTCACGGTGTTCTGCTGCCGAGCTTCCGGTGAAGAGACCTCCTTTCCGGCATCTATGTGCAGCATGAATGTACCAGAAGGAGTGGCTTCTATCGCCATTCCCCCGAAATCCGCAGGAACTTGGTCAAAGGTTTGTCGCGGATTAGATGTCTTTTTCGCGCTATGGGAAGGCGCATTCGGGGAAAGAGAGGCATCTGACTTCTCGCCCTCCGGCTCCTCACCAACGCGGACCGGATCGGCGGGGGTTCTTCCTTTTAGCGAACTTTATCCAACATCGCGGACAGTTGCTTCGCTCCGGTGAACTACTTTCTTCGCCGGTGCCGCGGACGCCTTAGGCTTGTCGGGCTTGGAAGCAAAATTGCCAATAAAGGATCAAAGTCTTGCCATTCCAAACTCGAAGATACAGACCGCAAGTGGTGAATACCGACCCATTGCGCAGACAGTTTTGGCAGAATACAATGCTCCCGGCCATATTTATAGCTCAGGCGGCATTTATGATAGTTGCGGACTCGGCGGTTATGGAAACATTTTCAAAATTTCTCGAAACATGAAAATGTGCGGGGATAATGTTAACCCAAGAATCCGCAACGTGTCTGGCCGAGAATCTCCTTCTTTTGGCGGACTCCAGACCTTCAGTCCGCTCAGGTCGTCAAGGCACGCCAAAGGCGGACTCCAGTTTCCAGTCTACTCAGATCGCCCTAACTTGGTCAGTTTCTAGATTTTGCCTTTCCCCAGGCGGACTCAATAGCCAGCCCGCTAGGTCGCGGCCCTCCAGCTGGGATGGTACTCTGCACGGCCAAGGGGCTGCCTCAGCTCGCAAACCCAGCCCGCCTTTCGCGCACGGATTGCTTGTCCTCCTCTTTTTTGATTCCCGTCACCACTGCCCGGTTCTCTTGTACCCCGGGCAGCTGGTTATTTTAGCCCTGCCCATTTGGGCAGGCCCCCAAATCTATAAATAGGGGGAAGTGGTGCACCCAAGGCACGCTGACTCGAGCCAAATAGCCTACTTGTTAAAGGCTGTGGACTCGAATCTCTGGCTTTGCGGACTCCAACTTGCTTACTGCATAGCATTCTTTTCCATCTTTTGTAATCCGCCATTTGCAATCAAAGTCAAGCCCGTCGCAAGAGTGGTATTCAGGCCGCGACGGGCGAAGTCCGTTGTTGCCGTTGTTCGCGACTCCTTTGTTCTTTTCTCTCATCCATTAAGTAGGCTATTGCTTGCAGTCTGCTTTCTCTTCTTTCTCTAGTGCTCGAACCGTTAGCTGGCGGTGCCCGATTTCTTGTCGCATTTCGTGCATCAACACTGAAGATGAAGAAAAATTATTATTTAAAGAATTTTATAATTGTATGGATGTGTTAAGTGAAATAGAAGATGAACATGTTTCTTCTCCTACTTCTCCCGATTTTTCTCCTCTTCTTCATGAATTTTCAAGTATAACTCATAAATATTTAGTAATTTAAATTTATCACAATGTTGTGTCCCATGATTTTATTTTAAATGAATTTTCGGATAACAAACTTATTTTAGAAAATAAATAACCGGAACTTAATCATATAGTTTCGCAAGAACCTTCTCCTTGTGAAAATTTTTCGTGCACGTTTTTTTTTATTTTTCTTGTACTAATGTTTTCCATGTAGATGATGAGCATTGAATGATGTGTGATCACTTAGCACATCTGTACTTAGCAAAAAAATTTGGCTCTCCCAAGTGTTCTATCTTTTATCCAGCCAAACCTCTAACATCTATAACCTATCTAATCATTGAATTGTAGACTTCCTACATATTTGAACTTGAACACATATCAAATGCATGCTTGTGTATATTATTGACTTTTGACCTTTTTCAAATCAGGGACATTGTAGTCAATGGATCCAACAATCTCCCTCTATTTGAAAAAGTCAAAACCCTAGTCAATGATATACACAACTCATAAAAAAATAATTTCAGTGAATAAAGAACAAGTATTAGCACACAGACTAATTTTTATTAACACAAAACTGGATAACTATTGATAGAATGTGCCTACAATAATGGTTCATTTTCCTAAGGCCCTAAGGAACCTATTTCAAATATCATTGTTAGGCATCAGGTTCTTTAATGACTATGCCTTTGCTAGATCTTTTTGCAGCCTTCTCCTCATCTTCTTTCTTCTTTTGCCTCTGCCTCTCAAAGTAGTTGTATGGTTTTTGAAATTATTTGATTGGCTCTAGAGCATCCATCTATACAGTACCATATTTCTTATCTCTTCTAAATTTTCTCCTCATTTCTTGTTGCCTTTAAAACTTGGCCCATTCAATAAAACTTATGACTTTGGCCTTGTCAGTCTTGTTCTCTTCAATTTGATCCCAGGCAGATAGGATGATAGTCCTTGATTGAGGACTCGGTAGTTCAAAATCAGGCCTAGTCTCCATTTCTTCTGTATGCCATTTCTTGTTCTGCCTAGCTTGTTCTTCCTCATCTACAATGGACTTGTCTTTGGCCTTGGATAGTTATTGAGTGGTGGGACTGAATGCATACCTAATAACAGATGTATCACCAACAAATTCAGCCCCATCAACATCTTTATTGATATCAAGCTCATCATACATGATGGGTTCGAGGCCAAGTGCAGCCCTAATAATATTTGAGGTCCAGATTGCATGATCAACACTGTCCTTTATCATTGACCTCTCCCCTTTTATGACTTCTTTAGATACAACTTTTCCTAGGGAGGTGTTCTTGTTAGCCAAATGATTAATACCTGCAGTGACAACATTCATCACCTACATCATGTGAGCATCAAAGAATTTTGTGCATGCATCCATTCTCCTCTTTAGAATGACCTTGTTGGTTTCCATGAAAACCTTTTATACTTCATGCACAATCTCCATGTTCTCAGTAGTGATGCATTGATTCTCAATGATGTCATTTTGCCTTTATTCAATGCCAACAAGCTTTTCTTCTATGTATGTAATGGCTGGAGCTGCCCTTTTGACAAATGCCACTGTGTTGTTCTTCAGTAAGTTCAGTACAAATATGATGGATTTGATCTCAGTAGATAGATTTTGTCTCAGTTATTTTATAGAATCATCCACATAATGCTCTATTTGCCTCCTCTGCTCATCTAACATTCCTTTTAATTAAGCAAGAAATGAGGAGGACATCTCCGTGGATTGTTGAGTTGTCTTTGGAAGGTTGACATCTTCAACATCCTTGCTTATTTCTACCCTTATTTTAGAATAAGTAACTTCATACTCAGAGGAGTGAGTAGGAGGTTCTGCAGCAGGCTCTTCAGCATCATATATATCAATCACATCCTCAGCTTCTTGAGCAAGGAGCACAAGATGTGTCTCCCCCTCAATATGATCAACATCTATATCAATTTGATGTATATCAGCATCAGGTCAGGGAACATCTTCTTGCATTTTCTACCACTGAGAGTCAGAGGGTATCTGATTAATCTTTTCATGAAGATTGACCAGAAAGTTATCAATCTAGTCCTATAGACCAACAGGATATTGTTCTTGCTCTCCTTAGCAAGATCATCTAAACTTTGGGTCTCCCCCTCAATATCTGCACAAATCTTGTCCATAATATCAACAAATAATTTCTCTGTAGGTTCCAATAGGGTGTCTTAAGTTTGAGATACACAGCTTGGTAAGGTTCTTATTGCAGGCTCAAAGGACAATGAGACCTGTGCACTTACATTCTCCTGATCTTTATAGTTGATTCTAATAACTCTGGATCATGAGGTTCTTCACCTCTTCTTTCAAAAGAGCTACAACTAGAGCTCTCTTTAGTAATTGTAATAACTTTCTTCTTCTATTTATTATTTGTAGGTTATGGGTAAGGTACCAAGACCCTATTCCACCTATCAAACATTCTCATGTACATCTTTCTCATGTGATGGATCTTAGCTCCTAGCCACAGATTAAGCATTCCTGGAGCAAAATTAAGCAAAAACAAAGAAAGTATTCTACCCAGATTGGTTTCTGGAATACATTCTATAATCCTCACAAAAAATATCTTCCTCCAATCAATCTTCTTTGTCAGAATCACTCTTGTCATCAGTTTAAACATTTTCCTTAAAATCGTATCATGTGACCAAGTCTAACAATACATGCCTTTCCAATCACATCTGGTATGAACTTGCATTTCAGGCTCATTTCTTTCCTCACTATGAATCATGTGGTGTGCTTAGACAAGCCACATCATTTAAGAGCTGTTTTGACATCATCAACAAATAGCTCATCTTCCTCATCTGGTTGCCCAAATGTGGTAAGTTTCAGAGACTTAGCAAACTTCCTTGAAGTAATCTTGATCTTGTTTCCACTTATTGAGGTTTTAATCTTGCTGGAAGATAAATCTACTTTAGCATTAGGGAAGAGTTCAAACACCTCTCTTTTCCAGATGGAGCATGGTTCTGATAGAACAAACTCTAGGTTAGCGATATTTAGAAGATGAATGACTCAATGAACTTCCTCTAGTGCGCCTTAGAATCCATTTCTCACATGTTAAGAACCCTCGAATAGGAAATCAACACCTTTTCATTCCATGGAATCAGAGATTCGCTGGAGAGACTACAAATTCAGCTCGAGAATATGAGGGCAAGAACACAGAGAGTCATAAAGGGTTAAGGAATTATGTGTATTATCTTAGGCAGACATTTATATTTATAGTTACCTTATTCGAGAATGTGGAAAGGCGCGTACCTGTCGTGATTTACACGAGATAATGAATGGTTGTGATTAGTCCCTTGAGTTTGCCATATTTTGACGCGTCAGATTGTATGCGTTGAGTGCACTCGATGCACTTGACGCTCTCAATGCTAGAAGTTAACTCAACGCACCCGACGTCTGGATTTAACTCAGCGCTCTCAACGTCTAAACAGTTATCCTTTTTCTTCCTTTTTACCTGCAAAGGGTTAACCTCTAAATGCACACATATATGTAATTGAAATGTATTACCATACTAGTGCTGCTTCAAGTTCAACTTACCCAATTCAAATTTGAAGGTGTTGAACTTAGCTTCATCAAGAGTGTTAACCCAAAAATCGGCGATCCTCTCCAAGGAGGCCTTTTTCTACTTTTCCTCTACAGGTCACACTGCTCAGAAGTTCTAGTCCGCCCACAAAGTGGCGACCTCTCTTTAGAGTCCAACCAGCAGGGCTGCCCTACCTTTGGAGTCCACCCAGTAGGGGTGACCTGCTCTTCGAGCACTCCCAATAGGGGTGGCCTCTTCTTCGAGTCCGCTCAGTAGGGGCAGTCTCCCTAGTTTGCCCAGCAAGGGCGGCCTACTCTTGAAGTTCGCCCAGCAGGTGATGCCTGATCTTCGAGTCCGCCCAGCAGGGGCGGCCTGTCTCTCGAGTCCGCCCAGCTGGGGCAGCCTACTCTTCGAGTTCGCCCAGCAGGGGTGGCCTGCTCTTCGAGTCCACCCAGCATAGACGGCCTGCTATTCGAGTCCGCCAAGTAGGGGCCGCCTGCCTTCTAAGTCTGCCCAGAAGGGGCAGCCTGCTTTCTGAGTCCGTCTAGCAGGGGCAGCCTACTCTTCGAGTGTGCCCAACCGGGGTGGCCTACTCTTCGAGTCCGCCCAATAGGAGCGGCCTGATTTTCGAGTACGCCCAACAGGGTTGGCTTGCCTTCTGAGTCTGCCCAAACCGTAGGGGTGACGTCACTAGGCCCAGTTCTAGACGATTCCTCCCCGAGCCTATAAATAGCCCCCCATACCTGTTTAAAAGGGGGACGATAGCGAGAGGGGACCAAGGTTGCAGCTATAGAAAGTCAGTTCGCACATCCTGCCTGACAACTTATGCGGCCTGGAGCAGCCACTCATATGGCATGAGCCAGCAACCCGTGGGGCCTGAGCCAGCAACCCGCGCGGCCGAGGGTAGCAACCCGTGCGGACTGGCGACCTGTGTGACCTGAGCGACCTCCATTCTCCTATTCGTCGGCCTTATTTCCCTCCTATTGTATTCTCTATTTTCCTTTGTATGTAAACTAACTTAGCCTCATCTGTAATACAGGTTTTTATTTAAAGGGAAAGCCGCCATAAGTGTAGTATTTTCCGCGGAGGGCGAAGTCTGGTCTCGCCACATGCTAGCGGCCATCTCTTATTTTTTTCTCTATATCTTCATGCACGACTTAGAGTAACCAGCTACTCGGTAGTATCTCTTCTCTTCTGCTCATCCCCCCGTGAGATTCAAACACCCGTTACCTAGTGGTGCCATTTTCTGCATCAACAAAGAGACTTAGTAAAGATGTTAGCCACTTGTTTGTGGGGACAATCTCGAGACATATATTTTCTTTCTCAACATGCTCTCTAATGAAATGATATCTAATTTCAATATACTTGGTCCTACTATGTGAAATAGGATTTTTAGCTATTGAAATTGCACTAGACAAGTCACAGAACATAGGGTTTTTACTTAGCTATAGATTTTAATCTTGTTGTTGATGTCGAATCCATAGTAGTTGTGCACAACAACTTCCAACAGAGAGGTACTCTGATTCTTCTTCAGAGATGGCTACATTGATCTGCTTCTTGCTGCTCCAAGACACTAGCCTTCTTCCTAAAAACTTACAGGTGATTGATGTACTTTTTTTTATCTTCTTTACAAACTACAAAATCTGCTTCTGAAAAACCTATTAGTTCAAAATAATTATTCCTAAGATACCACAGACCAAGATCAGGTTTGCCCTTGAGATATCTCAGAATGCTTTTGGCAGCAGAAAAATGAGACACTTAAGGGCAAGCCTGGTACCTAGCACAAACACATGTAGCATACAAAATTTCTGGCCTACTAGCAATTAAATAGTGGAGGGATCCAATTTTGCTTCTATACATGGTTTCATCAACTGGTTTCCAAGTCTCATCCTTATCTATTGACATACGTGACCCTATAGGAGTTTTCATGATGGAGGCACTCTCCATTCAAAACTTTTTGATTAACTCCTTAGTGAACTTAGACTGAGAGATGAATAATCCATCCTCTAACTGTCTAACTTGGAGGCCCAAGAAGTACTTGAGTTCACCCATATTACTCATTTTAAACTGCCAGTGCATAAGTTAAGCAAACTTCTTGTAAAGGCCATCATCAGTAGAGCCAAAAATTATGTCATCTTCAAAAATTTTGACTAGGATTATTTTATCCTTGACATCCCTTAGGAATAGTGTCTTATCAGTCTTACTGCTTGAGAATTTATTTTTAATGAGAAAGGTAGATGTTGATGCGCGAAAAGCGACGGGGAAAACGGGCACCACCAGCTAACTGTTCGAGCACTCGGGGAAGAAAAGAAAAACAAACTGCGAGCAACAGTCTACTTAGCGGACAGAAAAGCAAGAGCCGTGGAGCACGGCAACACCAGACTTTGCCCGTCGCGGCCTGAATGCCTCTCCTGCGACGGGCTTGCCTTTGATTCCAAAGAAGGAATTACACGAAGGGAAAAGGAAAGTAATGCAGAAAGCAAGCTAGAGACCGCAAAGCCAGAGATTCGAGTCCGCAGCCTTTAACAAGTGGGCTCCTGGGCTCGAGTCAGCGTGCTTTGAGTGAACCACTTCCCCCTATTTATAGGCTGGGGGCCTGCCCCAATGGGCAAGGCTAAAATAACCGGCTGCCCGGGGTACAAAGGAGCCGGGCAGCGGTAACGGGAAACAAAAAGGAAAGAAATAGCAGTCCGCGCGGGACCGGCGAACTGGGCCAGCGAGCTGGAAACCTTGGTCGCATCGAGCGTGATCCTGGCAGACTAGTTGCGACCTGAGCGAGCTTGGCGATCTGAGCGACCTGGGCGACCTGACTCAGAGCTCGCCGATCTGATCTTGACTTGTCGATGGGAGGTCGACGATCCAGCTGAGATGAGAACCAAGCGCGACCTTGGCGGACTGATATCCGGAACCTGGTCAAGGAGGAATGACGCGTCTAGCTGGATATGTTGTGGATTCTGGGGTTAACATAATCCCCGCACATTTTTGAGTTTTGGAAAATTCTGAAAATGTCTCCTTAACCGCCAAGTCCGCAACTATCATTAATGGTGTTTGCGCTATAAATACCGGTGGAAACCTTGTCCTCTGTCAGAATTGGCTGCGCGACGGGTCGTTACTCACCTCTTGCGGTCTCCACTTTCCAGTCCGGCATGGCGAGATTAGGGGATTTCTTTGGGAACCTTGCTACTTCGACTGAGAAGCCCAAGGCCAGCTCCCGCCCTAAAAAGACCAGCCGCCGTCACGATAACCCACCCCGTAACCGAGGAGAGAGCTCAGGTCAAGAGAAATCAGACCCAGCCCGCGACATAGAGCCTGAGAAAGTCGCGACTGTTGTTCCTCCAAACCCACCAAATGAGAAATTGAATCCGTCATCTGTTTCCGACAAGAACCCTGCGAGCTCTTCTAGTATGGAGGTACACCGCTCTGCTTCTGGGACTATTTGCTGCGGATAGATACGGGCAAAGAAGTATCGTCGCCGAAAATCCAGCAGCAGATGATCGAGGAGAAGCTTCCTGCTGACGAACAGGTAGAGGAAAGGGCAGGATAGGCTGCTGAGGAACGAGTTAAAGAGTCCGCCGAAGTCGCAGCTAAAGATTCCATTGAGCAATTTAAGGAGCCAGTGCCTTCCCCGGCTCTGGTTGTCGCACCGACATCAGTCCGCGAACAGCAGCAGGTCGTCATTGACTTGGATGAGGCGCCTGAAAAAAAGAGACAAGAGTACTGTTGCGGAGAGAATAGAGAAGAGGCTGAAGGTTAGGAAGGAGAAGAATGTCTCCAAGCGGACTGGTGCTGCGAGCTTGCAGCATAGGCCGAGAGAAAAGGAGGTTCAAGATAGTGAACACGTCACCCCTGCCCCTCTGTCCACAGAAGGTGATCCCCCTTCGACGCTTAGCCTATCAACTACTGAGATCCTTGACTCAATAGATGACGAGCAGCTCGCGAGCATGAATCGCTCTCTGCTGGAAGTGCTGCAGCCCGATGCCGAGGTTAGAGGAGAGAAACTCGCCGATCCTTCAGTTGTAGAGAGGGAAAAGTCCAAGGAGCAGCTTGCCGTAATGAAGGCAAAGGTCGAAGCGGTCTCGGAGAAGCTTGCCGCGGATAAGCGGGCTGAGGATCTCCGGATCGCTGCCGAGCTAATGGGGTCAGGTAAGTTGCAGCCGGTACCCAAGCGATTCCAGAGCTCATGGTTATATAAATCTCCTCCCCGTAAATCGCGGCCGGTCAAGACCATTACAGAAACCGGTGACATAGTCGCCTCAAGCAGATTGCTGGCCGAGACGAGAGCGGTAGTCCGCCGAGAATGGAGGCGTCGCCTAGACGCTTTTGATCCGGAGAGCGTGAGGCGACCTATCCTTGATAGTCGCCAGATCGCCGCAAGGATTACGAAAAGTGAATTGTCTTTTTTTTATTTTTTACCTTTCTGGGCCTATTGCGACTTGGATACTGAAGCGAATTTTATTCTTTGTTGCAGTTCAGAAGTCGACACCTGATTCCATCGAGGCCGGTGAGATCGTGCCCATGCCACCAGATATATCAATGGAAGCTTCGGCGCGGACTGATGCTGAACTTGTACAAGAGGAGCGACCTGCTAAGGAAACGTACACGTTATTAGCGAGAAAGTATGAGGAGGAGTTATGCGAAATTCAGGCCGAATTAAAGAAAAGTAAAGAGCGAGAAAAGATCTTAGAAAACGAGGTCGCCATCCTTTCATCTGCGCTCGAAGGATTAAAGAAAGAGAAGGACCGACTAAGCGGAGATGCCAGCCACTACAGAAACAAGTACTTGGCCTTGGCGAGGGCAGGGAAAAGACAAATGAGCGAAGCTGCTGGGATAAGATCACAATCGTCTTCTCAACCTGTTGCTGGAGAGGGGTCAGCCCCGACGACGAGCGGGCAGGCCGCGGTGGTCGCAGATCCGACCTCGGCAGATGTTCCCTTAATTCCGTTCCCGCGGGTAGCCAGGGATGTCGCTCACATGCACCGCACTTTTAACAATATGCACCACCTAGTTTCTCAACTTTATTATGAGATCCTGCGAGGGAGCGACCATGCGGCTCATGTTGGGATGGAGGAGCGGCCTGCCCCGCGAGACCGCAGAAGGCGCTGAAGCCGAGAAATTGTTGTATGATTCGATGTTTGAACATCTTGTATAACTGTATTTGTGCTGTGATGCTACTTCTGTTTGTTGTATGATATTTTTTTTTAAACTTTGGATAACCCTATTGCTGAACACAAATTGTGCGGGCTGGTTTTATGCTTGCTTATTTTGTTTACTGGAGAGAAGCGAATTGCGCGGACTATTTTTGAATCCGCAAAGCCTTTAGAATTGTCTGAATTTGCAGGAAGAACAGGGAAGAAGCGAACTGCGCGGACTGTCTTTGAATCCGCAAAGCCTTTAGAATTGTCTGAATTTGCAGGAAGAACAGGGAAGAAGCGAACTGTGCGGACTGTCTTTGAATCCACAAAGCCTTTAGAATTGTCTGAATTTGCAGGAAGAATAGGGAAGAAGCGAACTACGCGGACTGAGAAATCGGTCTGGGCGGATTAACTGCTGTCATGTCAGACGGGTTTCTATAAATAGAGTCTTAATCTTCTCTTTGTGTAGAAAACAGTTAGAGCCGAAGCCCTGCGGTCTGAAAACATGGTATCCGCGCGCACTGATGCCGCAACCGCCTTCCTTGCTGCCGAGCACAAACGAAGCAGGCTAACCACAGTTGACTTGGAAGCATTTTTGGAGAAGCACATGGCGGGCTCCCCAGTACTTGCGCGACTTCCGGAGCATCAGGAGCGATTGAACTTCTCCACTGCCACCCAGCTTGCGGTGCCAATCGACCATTTTGATTGCGGGTTCAAGTTCCCCCTGCTTTGGGAGATCGCAGAGATCTTCGAGCACTATGGGGTGGTTCCAGGCCAGCTCGCGCCGAACAGCATGGTCGCCAACTATAGCTACCTTGCTTACCTGCGAGCTGAGAAGGTCGAGTTCTCCTTGAAGATCTTCAGGAAGATCTTCTCTGTCCGCTCTATAACCCCGCAAGGAGACCGCGGGTACAAAGGTATCATCTACTTCTACTGCAGGGGGATGAAAGTTGTGGGTTTGCCGAATAAGATCCACAAGTGGACTTCTAGGTATCTTATCTTTGAAGGCGACCTTGGATTCCTTCATACCAACCCGCAGCTGCGCCCAGACGCCGACTTCAAAAGTGTTCAGCTGAATGACACCGAGACCGCCATCGTCAAGTTCCTTGAGGGAGCGAGGCTTGACATTGATTACTATATCCCACTGCTGCCCGGACTGGACGTCGTAAACCGTCTAGAGAGTAAGTCTCGCGAATTTCATTTGTATCCGCCGCGACCTGGAAGTTGCTAATTTTTCCTCTTGCAGCGACCTTGATGGTGCCCGCGAATCTTCCCTTCGCGCCGGCCGGACAGACTCCTACACAAGGAGAGAGAAGAAAAGAAATTACGAGAAAAAAGGAAAGAAGACGGAGATCCCGCCGCGAGTTATTCTTCTGATGATAGCTTTAATATCGCGGGCTTCGGCGAGAAGCAGAAGGATCTAAGGGGTAACCCTATGATCCATTGGCATGAGAAGAAAAAATATGTCCGTCTATCAACGGCTCTTCCCTCCTGGAGGAGCCCTCGCCCATCTCGCCATGCCCATGTCGCCCTCTCTGCCCTGTACGGGAAGCAAAACCTTCGCGAACTGCAGAGTGTGTCTCCCGATGACCTTCCACTTCTCGCCGCACAAGCCAGTGCAAACAGCGCCATCACTAACCACTATATGGGCAGGCTCATGCGCGAGCTGCTTAAAGAAGATGCGCGGCATAGGAAAGAAAGCAGCTCGCTGAAAGAAAGAAATAAGCGACTTGGCGCAAAGATCAACCAGTATAAAGAGGACAAGGCTGTAAGTGTCAGTTAGTCGCCGTTTATCTCGCTTGTCTTTCGCGGACTGACATTTTTGGTTTCTTCTCCAGACCGTATATGAGATAACGAATCCCGCTTTCCAGAAGGCTATGTTTCCTTTTGTTAGGGAAAGCGTGGAGGTGGCCATTGAACGCGTCATCAGCGGAGGGTATGCAAAAGCAGGGGTGGACTCCATTCCCTTCTTGGAGCTTTTCCCGGAGCTAAAGGACAAGGTTGCCGAATTCGAGCGGGCGGCTAAGGGAAAAGCGGTTTCTGAGGACGACGAGGAGGAATCTGCTGATAAGGAATCACCTGAAGACGCGGCCTCCAGTCAGCAGCAAGGAGGCCGGTCTGACCAATCCTCCAACTCCGGCTCTGATGAGAGCAGTATGCGGACAGAACCCTTGGCCGCTTCTCGTTCAAGCGACAGCAGCAGCGGTGAGTCGGGCGGCTATTCGCCCGTGGAGGATGTAGACGGGTTGAGCCCGGAAGAGCCTGCAGACAAGAAACAGAGGATCGAATAGAAGGACAAACTGTAATTTTTAGGGGGGGGGGGGGGGGCGGACTCTGCGCGAGTCCGCCAGGACATGTATGTAATTCCGGATGAATAGAAATAAAGGATATTTTTTGACTTCTGAGATGCTCTGCTTATTTCTTGTTTTACACTTTAGAGGTCGCACTTCTTATATCAATCTTCGTTATAGCTTTATTGCCTGTTAAAAACTCTGGATGAAATTACCTAACCGCATCTCGCTGCAATATGAACGGAATGCCTTCTTAGCGAAGAGAACGAATGACGCAGACTTGGGCGAGTTCGGTTTGCAGTCCGCATCTTGCAGAACTTTCAGCTTTTGCGAGAACCAAGATGAAAAAACCATACTCAGCTAACTCAAACAACGTGAATGAGCGAACTGGGCGGACTAGGGTCCCCGCCCGCTGATATTTACAGTGAATCTTTTCTAAGTAATCATTAAATTATATAAGTTGAATGAATCCTGCGGATTACACGGATAAGATAAATGGAGTCCGCATTGCATTAATAATATCAGAAATGACTCGTAATTCATAACCAAGCGGGTAGGTGCGGCCGGAGCGGCATAGCTTTCCTCACAGGATTATGAACTACAGAATCAACCCAAGGACCGGCGGACTGAGCGGATAGGATATATGGAGTCCGCATTGTATCAACAATAATATCAGAAATGACCCGTAATTCATAACCAAGCGGGTAGGTGCGGCCGGAGCGGCATAGCTTTCCTCACAGGATTATGAACTACAGAATCAACCCAAGGACCGACGGACTGAGCGGATAGGATATATGGAGTCTGCCTTGTATCAACAATAATATCAGAAATGACCCGTAATTCATAACCAAGCGGGTAGGTGCGGTCGGAGCGGCATAGCTTTCCTCACAGGATTATGAACTACAGAATCAACCCAAGGACCGGCGGACTGAGCGGATAGGATATATGGAGTCCGCATTGTATCAACAATAATATCAGAAATGACCCGTAATTCATAACCAAGCGGGTAGGTGCGGCCGGAGCGGCATAGCTTTCCTCACAGGATTATGAACTACAGAATCAACCCAAGGACCGACGGACTGAGCGGATAGGATATATGGAGTCCGCCTTGTATCAACAATAATATCAGAAATGACCCGTAATTCATAACCAAGCGGGTAGGTGCGGCCGGAGCGGCATAGCTTTCCTCACAGGATTATGAACTACAGAATCAACCCAAGGACCGGCGGACTGAGCGGCATAGCTTTCCTCACATGATTATGAACTACAGAATCAACCCAAGGACCGACGGACTGAGCGGATAGGATATATGGAGTCCGCCTTGTATCAACAATAATATCAGAAATGACCCGTAACTCATAACCAAGCGGGTAGGTGCGGCTGGAGCGGCACAGCTTTCCTCACAGGATTATGAACTATAGAATCAACCCAAGGACCGGCGGACTGAGCGGATAGGATATATGGAGTCCGCATTGTATCAACAATAATATCAGAAATGACCCATAATTCATAACCAAGCGGGTAGGTGCGGCCGGAGCGGCATAGCTTTCCTCACAGGATTATGAACTACAGAATCAACCCAAGGACCGGCGGACTGAGCGGATAGGATATATGGAGTCCGCATTGTATCAACAATAATATCAGATATGACCCGTAATTCATAACCAAGCGGGTAGGTGCGGCCGAAGCGGTATAGCTTTCCTCACAGGATTATGAACTACAGAATCAACCCAAGGATCGGCGGACTGAGCGGATAGGATATATGGAGTCCTCCTTATATCAACAATAATTAAAGACCCCTGTGAAGAAAAATGCTGCAGTCTAGAGGCCAAGCGGGTAGGTGCGGCTGGAGCGGCATTGCTTCCCTTACAGGACCTCAAGATCTGCAGACTCAATAACCCAATCCACTGCCCTCTTGCCTGGAGTACAGTCTAAGTCGATCTCTCGGGCAGGTGCGGCCGGAGCGGCATTTCTTTCCTTTGAGATCGACAAGACTGTGGGTCTCCTGCAGGCACTGCTTGAGGGTACCAAGGAGTGTTCGAGGGTTATAACCTTAAGATGATCTGGGGGTAGGTGCGGCCGGAGCGGCATTGCTTTCCCCGCGCGATCATCTGGGTTGTAACAATATCCCTTAAGTGGCGTGGTAGAGCTGACCACCACTCTGCTCCTCCATAATGCAGAAGTGGGGTTAGGTACTAGCCGGGATCCGAAATCCAGTATCCTGCCGCACTAGAGTTGGTAGGCTCCCACTACACGGTGCGAAATCTCCCCGCAACACGTGGTCTTCGTGGTGTTACGCTGACACCAACGGTTCTAGGGGAGGTTTTTGCTGAACTCGGCGATATCTCTTGGCATTAAGCAACTGTCGGGAGTTGCTCGAGGAGGTAAGAGAGAAAGAGACACTTGAAGAAGTGTTAGTATGAGTATTTAGAAAAATACCAATTTTGAGAGATTCGTTTAACATAGAAGAGAAAGTTCAGAAATAGAACCGTTTTAGCGTTGTCTTTGCTCAACACATTAACTGTCAACACTTGAAACACAAAGACACTTGATGAAGCGTTAGCAAGGAGCTTTCATTAATAATGAACCTCTTAAAGAGTTTACATAAGAAGGAAAGAAAAGAAGTTCAGGAATAGAACCGCTTTAGGTCATCTCCACTCCACGTGTGCGGCATATCTTCTCCTTCAAATGTTTGTAACCGGTAGGCTCCATTCTCAAGTGCTTCCTTGATAATGAAGGGTCCCGCCCAACTAGGATTAAGCTTCCCAACTGAGCTGGCTCTCGCAGCAGCGTCGAACTTTTTAAGAACTAGATCTCCCACTTGAAAGTGTTTGATCCTTACATTCTTATCGAAGTAACGGGCCATTCTCCTTTTAACTTCTTCTTGCCTGATGCCAGCCTTGTCTCTGACTTCTTCAACATATTCCAAACTGAACCTCATCTCCTCGTTGTTCAGCTCAAGCCAATCCTCCGTACATTGCCTAGCAAGCAGCACTCTAGGTAACAGAACATCAAACTCAACAGGAATTAATGCTTCGGACCCGTGAGAAAGCTTGAACGGGGTTTCCCCAGTTGCAGATGAAGGCGTTGTTCTCAGGGTCCAGAGAACTGAGGGAAGTTGATCAACCCAACTGCCCTTGAGATTTTGAACTTTCTTCTTAAGCAGGTTGAGGATTTGCTTATTAGCTGCTTCCACTTGACCATTGCTTCTGGGATGATGAACTGATGCAAAGCGCAGCTCTGTTCCGATCTGTCTGCAAAAGTCTATCATCTCTGCATTATTGAACTGTGGTCCATTATCAGTGATTATTGCCATAGGGATTCCATGCCGGCAGACTATCTCCCCCCAAATAAAATTCTTCACGACTAGGTTGTTGTCTTCGCCAGTGCTTTAGCCTCAATCCACTTACTGAAGTAGTCGATCATAACTATAACAAAACGCCGCTGCCCACTAGCCATGGGAAAAGGACCAATGAGATCCATTCCCCAAACAGCAAAGGGCCAAGGGGTTGCAATCGATCTGAGAGATTGAGCTGCTTGATGCTGAAGAGGAGCGAATTTCTGGCATTGAACACATCTTCTCACATAGGTCTCCGAATCTTTCTTCATTGTGGGTCAGAAGTAACCTTGCCGCAGGATCCTTTTTTCCAATGTCCTTGCACCCGAGTGACTCCCGCATTCGCCAGAATGCACTTCTCGAAGGACAGTAGGAATTTCACTTTCTGAGACACATCTTGCCATTGTAGACAAGAAGGTTTTTCTATAGAGGATATCGGATATTAAGTAATAATGTGCTGCTTTCACCCTGAATTTCTTCTTATCTTCTACCGACTGATGCAGGTTCCCAGTCGATAAGTAGAGAACGAATGGGTCCATCCAAGAGGAACATTGATCGATTTGCATTAACCCCTCCTCCTCCACTGCTGGGTGAAAAAGTTCAGAGATGGTCCCTCCCGACGGGAGCCCATATTTGGCAAGAACGTCAGCCTCCTCATTTTCTGCCCTCGGAATATGCTCAATAGTAAAGATTTTGAACCTGCCGACATCAACTTTTACCAGCGCAAGATACCTTTTCAAGACCGGCTCCCTGGTCTCGTAGTTACCAAGAACTTGTGAAGCCATTACTAGTGAATCCGTCTTAATATGGACATGATCAATTCCAAGCTCTCTTGCAAGCCTCAAGCCGGCCAATAAAGCTTCATACTCTGCCTGATTGTTAGTCAATGGAAAATAGAATTTGATGGCCTGCTCAAGCTTGACGCCATTTGGGTTTATCAGAACCACCCCTGCCCCCAAAGAGTTTCTTCCAGAAGCTCCATCCACGTAGATGGTCCAAGCTAAAAAAGATCTTGCTGCCTGATTCGAGCTAGATTCTGTTGTGTCAATCAGAAAATCTGCAAGTACCTGTGCCTTGATAGCTGTCCTGGGCACATAGGAAATTTCAAACTCGCTCAGCTCAATTGCCCACTTAGCTAGCCTGTCTGAATGCTCTGGTTTCTCTAGCACATTCTTCAAAGGTTGATCAATAACCACCTGAATTGAATGAGCCTGGAAATATGGACGGAGTCTGCGGGCAGACATAACCAATGCCAAAGCTAGCTTCTCAAGGTTTGGATACCTTGCCTCTGCATCTTTCAGAATGTGACTGACATAGTAAACGGGGAACTGCCTCCTGCTCTCTTCTCGGACCAGGACGGAACTAACTGCCTCGGGACCAACCCCCAGGTATAGGAACAACATCTCCCCTGCTCGGGGGCTCTGGAGTAAAGGTGTTGAGGTTAGCTGTTTTTTCAATTGCTCAAAAGCCAAAGAGCATTCTTCTGTCCATTGGAACTTGGACGCTCCCCGCAGAGTCTTAAAGAACGGCGCACTCTTATACCCAACCCGAGAGATGAATCTCCCGAGTCCTACCAACCTCCCCCCCAACTGCTGAACCTCTTTTGGAGAATGGGGAGGAGCCATATCAAGGATGGCTTTGACCTTGTCAGGATTGGGAGCAAGGCCCTCAGGAGTGAGGAGATGGCCGAGAAACTTCCCCTTACTCGTCCCGAAGATGCATTTTAACGGGTTAAGCTTTATTTTGTGTCTTCGCAGAGTGGAAAAGGTTTCTGCTAGATCTATCAAGTGTTGTGGAAGAGACCTACTCTTAATCAAAAGGTCATCCACATACACTTCGAGGTTTCTACTTTTTTGCTCTTTAAACACATGGTCCATCATACGTTGATAAGTCGCGCCAGCATTTTTAAGCCCAAAGGGCATTACAAGATAACAATAGCAACCATCATTAGTGATGAACGATGTGCGAGGGATGTCAGGTTTGTGCATTCTTATTTGGTGATAACTAGAGAACGCATCTAGAAAGCTCATAAACGGATACCCTACCGCAGAATCAACTAATAAATCTATCCGAGGCAAGGGGTAGAAATCTTTCGGGCATGCTTTATTCAAATAGGTGAAACTACACACATACGCCACTTCCCACCAGGTTTCTTAACCATTACAACATTTGAGACCCACTCGGGATACTGAATCTCTTGAACGAAGCGCGCTTTGAGGAGTTTGGCAACCTCCTCTCGGATGGGCTCTGCTAACTTGACAGTTACATCCCTCTTCTTCTGCTGGACGGGCTTGGCAGCTGGATCAACGTTGAGATGATGGCAAGCCATGTCTGGATCCACTCCTGGCATGTCCTCCGCTGACCAAGCGAAGACATCCAGATTCTTCAACAGGCAAGATATCAACTCCGCCTTCTGATCTTCTGGCAACTCGGAGTTGATGGAGAGCTTTCTTTCTTCCCCTTCTGCAATGGGGACTTCTTGCAACACCTGGGCAGGTTCCAGGTGAGCACCTTCTCTATCCACAACAGCTTCTGACGGAGGAGTGGCTTCTGCTGCTGCTGGAAAAGCTGGAGGGGAAACCTCAGTCATGCTGACTGTTCGGAGGTAACACTCTCGAGCCTGCCATGGGTCGCTCCTGACCCTGCACTGACGGCCATCTTTGCAGAACTTGATGGCCAAATGGTATGTTGAAATGATGGCTCGATACTTGTTCAACAACGGTCTTCCAAAGATAGCATGATAGCTGCTTGGAGCATCCACCACTATGAACTGGATCTCTTTGACCACCCCTCCGAGTACCACCGGGAGTGTGACATTTCCTTCAACTTCCTTTCTTTCGCCCGAGAAGCCATAAAGTTGCCCCTCGGTGGGAAGCAGAGACTTTCCTGTCCTCAGGGCTTCAAAAGTTGACTTGAAGAGGAGATTCACGGAACTGCCAGTGTCGATGAGAATTCTATCGACCGTGAAATCTCTGATGGCTGCTTGAACTACGATGGCATCATCGAAGGGATTAGCAATCATAGGAAGGTCCGCAGGGCCAAAGGTGACGATTTCAGAAGGTGGGGCCGAAGAAGAAGTAGAAGCAATCTCAGTTCGGGAAAGCCTTGACAGAGAAGACTTCCGAGTAGACTCAGTCCCTGCTCCGCCATGGATGAAAAAGAGTCTTCCCAGGGCCCCCTCGTCGACAACGTCAATACATTCACTTGGTATATCGATGAGCCCCAGATGGCCCTCATCCCTTATCTCTATACACTCCTGCTGAACTTTAGCCACCTCCTTGCCCTTGGAGGTGGAAGGCTTTGAAGAATCACTCTTCCTGCCCAGGTCCTCGAGTTTACCCTCGGCGAGCAACCTCTCAACTAGCTTCTGAAGAGCCTTGCAATCTTTAGTCAGATGACCCTTCTCCTTGTGAAAATTACAGAACTGAGAGTTGTCCCTGGGCTTCCAGTCTCTCTGAGGCCCTTGCCTCTTTTCTTTAGCCTTCCTCTGGATTATCTGGACGACCTCTTCAAAGTCGAGGCCCAGATCTGCAAGCTCTTCCATGGGGCTGCTCTCATAAGGATTTGAAGCTGGCAGGGCGCTCTGAAGAATGGGGAGTGCTTGAAGGGGAACGGCGGGAGTGGCGGCCAACGGCAGTCTCTGACCATGAAACTGTTGATGGCCGAGGAAGGGTTTCTTATGGCGGAGGTTACGTCCCCTCTGAGATGGAGGTTGGAAATCAGGCCAAGGAGGCTTGCTATGATATTGATTGCTGGAGAAGTTGGAGGCATCCCTTCCTCCAGCTTTGGCTGTCAGGGATGAGATATTGGTCGGGTTGGCATTTTCCCCCTCAATAAAGCGATTAGCCATTGCTATGAGCTCCTGATAAGTTGATGGTGCCTTTGTTGTCACTTTGAATTTCAACGGGCCCTCCCGGAGGCCGTGGATCAGGGCAACTTTGTAATAATCGGGGTTCACATTCCTTACCCCTTGGATTTCTTTTTGGAACCGATCAACGAATCTGGCCACTGATTCGTTGTCCCTCTGCTTGATGTCAAAAAGGGCTGCCGGCCCATCCTTTCTCTTCTTAGAGGTTGCAAACCTCAGGAGCAGCTCGCTGCGAAGCTCAGCGAAGGAAGAAATCGTGCCTGAAGGCAGCTCGTAAAACCATTCTCTTGCTTGACCATCAAGAGTGGTCACCAGAAGCTTACATTTCAAGGCATCGGAGAGGCTCCTCAATGCGACTGCCCCTTCGAATGCCTGCAGGTGGGAGACCGGATCAGTCTCCCCTGAATAAAAAGGGAGACGAGGCTCTCTGAAATTGCTCGACGCTGACTCCCACCGGATTCGATCGACGAAGGGAGAGGGAGTTTCTGAATCAGGAGAATGGCGGACTGGAGGATGAAGCTCTGCGGGCTCTGCGGACTGCCGATCAGCAAAATCTAGTCGGCGAGCCGGAGTTCCTCGGGCTGCCTCCCTGAAGAAATCCATCAGGGGGGCGAACTCTCCAATCTGAGGTCGCAGGGGAGCTGCGGACTGGGCTTGGTGGAGAGGCGGAGGTGCGGTTGCAGGCGACTGCTGAAGAGGGGGGTGACGAGCTGGAGTCCGGCGGACCGAAGTCTGGCAGACAGGAGCCTCAGCAACTTCTTCTGCGACCTGAGGAGCAAGTCGCTGAGTTAGTGCCAACAGGGCCTGGCTGATCGTATAGAGCCACGGGTCAGTCTCCCTTCGAGATACTTTAGCTTCCCAGCGGGACTGCTCCAACGCTTCCCACAACGAATCATCAGGCGAGCTGGAATGATCGGAGCGGCGAGCTCGACGGTCCGACATTTCTATCCGCGGTTTCAAAAACTGCTCGAATCTGAAGGCTGCGTGTTAACTGTTGATGCGCGAAAAGCGACGGGGAAAATGGGCACCACCAGCTAACTGTTCGAGCACTCAGGGAAGAAAAGAAAAACAAACTGCGAGCAGCAGTCTACTTGGCTGACAGAAAAGCAAGAGCCGTGGAGCACGGCAACACCAGACTTCGCCCGTCGCGGCCTGAATGCCTCTCCTGCGACGGGCTTGCCTTTGATTCCAAAGAAGGAATTACACGAAGGGAAAAGGAAAGTAATGCAGAAAGCAAGCAAGATACCGCAAAGCCAGAGATTCGAGTCCGCGGCCTTTAACAAGTGGGCTTCTGGGCTCGAGTCAGCGTGCTTTGAGTGCACCACTTCGCCCTATTTATAGGCTGGGGGCCTGCCCCAACGGGCAGGGCTAAAATAACTGGCTGCCCGGGGTACAAAGGAGCCGGGCCGCGGTGACGGGAAACAAAAAGGAAAGAAACAGCAGTCCGCGCGGGACCGGCGAACTGGGCCAGCGAGCTGGAAATCTTGGTCGCATCGAGCGTGATCCTAGCAGACTAGTTGCGACCTGAGCGAGCTTGGCGATCTGAGCGACCTGGGCGACCTGACTCATAGCTCGCCGATCTGATATTGACTCGTCGATGGGAGGTCGACGATCCAGCTGAGATGAGAACCAAGCGCGACCTTGGCGGACTGATATCCGGAACCTGGCCAAGGAGGAATGAGGCGTCTAGCTTGATATGTTGTGGAATCTGGGGTTAACAGTAGACATGATTTTATTCCATGCCCCATGGGCATGTTTCAACCCATACAAAGCTTTTCTTAAATGAAATACATAATCAGAAAAGTTAGGATTGACAAAACATAGGGTTGCCTAATATACACCACATATGTCATGTTACCATTCAGAAAGGCTGACATAACATCCATTTGGTAAACCTTAAATCTCTTGTATGCAGTATATGCAAGGAATAATCATATTTCCACTAGTCTAGCAACTGGTGCAAAGGTTTAATAAAAATCAACACCTTCCTCTTGCCTGTATCCTTTGGCAACCAGTCTAGCTTTGTTTTTGATGATAACACCATTTTCATCAAGCTTGCTTCTTGATGCGATTGTGACGGCAAGTGTACCGGTCGCACAAGTAATATAAAATGGGTGAATTTCCCCAAGTATAGATCTCTCAAGGAATACGGCAAGGTGGAGTTAATATTGAGGAGGACTTGAGATTGAAGTCCTTAGGTCGGAATTAACTAAAGGGGTTTCGATGGTTGCGGAAAAATAAAGCAAAGGGCTAACAACTTCTCTTATGCAATGTCGCTATGCATAGCTTCGCCAGGCGGGATGGAAGACTACACGGGCCGCTATGCACCAAATCGCTGGGCGGATGGACGAGTAGGCAAGCGTAAGAACCAATAAAACATTTAAATTAGGGTCGCAAACACCTCTTCGCTGCGCACGCCTCTATCTATCACTAGAGCGGCAAGGACGGGTGGATGGCGGATGGAAACGTAGGCGCATCACAAGCTATTAAAGCGGTAAAACCAGTCAAGATTTTCATAGACATAAACCTAACAAAGTGTACACTAAAGAGCACATCAACATCTAAAATGAAGTCCTAAGCACACATAAACAACTACAAAGGAAGTACAAGGCAAGAGTTCGACCGAATCCGAAGGCTTGTTGAGGGTTCATGGAAGGAAACGACGGGTTATCAATCCGCGCCCAAGCTCAGTCCTCAGCTGCGTCCGGAGTAGAGAAGGCTATCACTACCCTCCAATGGACCTGTCTTCTTCGTGTCACGATGTTGGAAGAAGGTTGCAAGCTTCCCTTTGCTGGTTAGCTATGACACAAAAGCTTTCAATAGAGCTTATGGGTTGAAGGAGACGACCGAGAGAAAGCGCTGGCAAGAAGTAAGCTTCAATAGCATGGCCGGAGCTCCTCTCTGTGGTGGAAGATGAAGAATGGGGGCGAAACGACGGAGTTTCGCCCTAAAACCGTGGAGGAAATGGCTGTAATCGAGTTGTCCCCCAAATGGCAGAAATCTGCGCTTTGAATAGAAAAAGATCAGAAAAATGGTCACGCATGGTCCCGCGCACAACCGTGTGCTAACCATGCGTTATTAACTTGTCGATCTTGATCGCGGAAGAAGATGCGTTGACCCGTCAATTTTACTCGCGCACAGGCGCTTTCGCCCGTGCGTGAAGGAAATCACACAAGTAAACACAGAGCTCAGAAAATAGGGTAAAACAGGGGAACTGTGCATTTTACTCACGCACGGGCGCGTTTGCCCGTGCGGGAAGGAAACACACGATTTACCCCAGAATGCAGGAATTCAAAGAAAAATGTGCAGACAGTGCGATTTCTCCTCGCACGGTTTTGCCTAAACCATGCGGGAACAAAACGCATCGGTAGAAACAAAAGTCCCCAGAATTGCTGTGTGAAACACACGATTGCACTGAAACCATGCGCGAAGAAATGCGCACGACCGTGCATTTTACACAAAAACTAGAAAATGAATCTGGGACAACCCGACTATCTGCACAATAATTAAACCAACTAGGGCACCAGCTCCCAGCACCAAAATGAAATCAACAACTACAAAAAGAAACATGGGGAGCACCATATGCTTACCCCCAACAAAAGAATGCGCAATTGCACACCCTTGGGCCAAAACAGTGCACAAAATGGTCAAAGACCGAACGATGCAAATATAACCAAAACCCGGTTGAAAGCAGTGCACGAGTGAGAAAACAAGCCTAGATGGGTCCAAAAAACATTATAAATATCGGACTCCTCACACCCCCAGACTTAACTGTTTGCGCGCCCCGAAAAAACTAAATCTATGTATATAGGAAAAATGACTTAGCTAATATAGAAATTACGATACGGAGTACCATGCGAAGTCGCATGCTCGTACGCGTACAAATATGATAGAAGAAATTTCTAAATATGCAAAATAGTTTATACTTTTCACAATGCGTATCAAAAGTTTATTACTACACAAAAATGGAATCACGGTGAATCAACCAGTCACGTATAGGATGAAACTAGGCAGGCCACTAAAGTGAGCTTTGCCAAAGACCAGGGCTCAGGATCACCTCCAAAGGAATCCACCAATGTCGGGGACCATACGCTTGCCCATTCACACTCTCTCCACGACACTAGTTCGACTCAAGCATGAATCCGTAGGACTTTAGGATAAGAGATGGGGCTTGGGTTATGATGAGGTAAACAAAGATAAACAGGAAGGCTAAACACCTAACCCAAATGAGCTAGCATAGAAGAATCTCTCTGAAAACCACAATATATCCAGGTACACCACACCCCCAAACTTAACTTTAAACATATATGGGTGTGTGTACCGCCCACTCCAAATATAATCACATCTCAAATAGGATTTTCAATCAAACTTTTTCTAGTTTTCACTTTTTCTTTTTTACACACATTTTTTTTTATATCATTCTCTTTTATTTTAATAATATCAGTAAATGGAAGCTTTGGAGCACATCCACATATTCACATGTAATATCAGCACATCAACACCCCAAAATGATAGTATAAAACACTAAAGCTCGACATGGGTGTGCGACTAGGATTGGCTATGAGGCTTTGGTGAAATAGTGGTTGAGCTGATTCAAAAGCAGGGGTAGGCACAACGGGGCTAGGGAGGATAAGATGTTAGGAGCGGTACAAAGCTCAACTGGGCCAAAACTATTGCCTACATCACGCTCACACTAGACTAACCATACACCAATGCTTCGAGAGTAGCTTGGGGCAAGTTCTTAGCCACCGAGAAAGATGATCCTTCTTCCCGACTCGAGCAAAACAAGTCTAGTGACTACTACACACATCCCTACACTACCGTTCGTTTCACACCGGATTCACCAACTTTTGAGAAGAATAAAAAGAATTTTTACGCAAATATAAAAATATAAAACTATAAGCATACAAAAAAATTAAATCTACTCTTATTTCTACACGAGACGTGAGCACTCAAATAGGAGAACTACAAGAGTCAATATTTTACTCCATCTCACAATCCTATGCCAGCACAAAAATTTTCCCAAATCATACAAAAGAAACGAGTTTAACTCGCAACACGCTAACATCTAAGCAAGCGCTCATGTGGGTGCAGTGGTGTGCGATGCCATGAACTACTAAAAATAAAACTATAAAAGCTTCTAGTATGCAATTGAAATATGAGCAGGAAGAAGGTAACGAACATCAGCTCTCCCCCAGACTTAAACTCAACTACACAGCATATGATAAAGAAATTAAAACCATAAAGAGCTAAGGGAAGAGGTTACCCAATACTCAGCTAGTGAGTATACCAAAAGACGCTTGAAAAACTGAGGCAGGCTCGACAAACGAAGAATCACAACCCCACCAACACGAAGTTGCCATGAATACCTGTAGGGGTGAGCTCCGCAAAAACAAAAGAAAAATATATAAAAAGAAATGCTAAAACTTAAATAAACATGAAAATAAAAGTACAGAAAATGTAAGATAACTTCTTGGGTTATTGTCATCCCAGCATGACTTATTCGATTTTGTATAGTTCTAGATAATGGGCCTATGAAATAAGAAATGCACAGGTAACTTGCCTAATATCCGTTGCGGTAACGAGTACTGATACGGAGATAAAGCAGTTACCCCTCTACCTAAATAATAATACCTGACCAATGCAGGTAGAGGAAATAGGAAGTAAGAAAAGGAGGAGCACTGGTCCTCGCTCATCTCACCACAAAATATATCCTTGCCTAACAAGGTATCATCCGCCACAAGTATGCGGGAGGCGATGGCAACGGCATGAACACCAGGCTCATCATCATCCTAGCGTACCCGAGGAGACTCAGCCTGCATAGGCTTGATAGAGAAGGGTGTCACGACCCGTATTTTCTCAACAATAAAATCATATCAGAGCGAGAGAAAAATACGTGTCATGATGCCATGTCGTGCAGGGGATAACTGTACACATTCCGGCAAAACTCCAGACTCTACATCTTTGAAGAAAATCATAATTTAATATGGAAGAAAAACTAGTTTAGTTTGATGACCGTATCCCTCGGCATGGTGGATCAGCTAGTCCACAATTAGAAATTTATTTATAGGCTACGGAAAATACTTTGGTTAAGGTGATTTGACATCCTACATGAGCATAAACATCCCCAAAAAAACAACTCATGATATGCAAGACTCTAAATTTAGTATAGTATAAAACAATAGTGTTTACGTTACTTGGGAAAGTAGTGCTTTAATTTTATAAACATGACGTGCATGAGGTACATATAGTAATGCTTTTAGGGTTTAAAATACCTAGTATGCAACCTAGCATAAATCATCCCCAGAAAGCAAGTGAACAACCTCCAAATAGGCAAAAATAGCAGTTTCAGTTCATACCCAGCATCACAAGTAAGCCACCAGTGGGCGTCAAAGACCTGACACGAACCCACTGGTGAGTATGCATGTCTATACAAAAGGAAGAAATCTCAACAATCTCAACTACCCAGGAGGCCACAAGCAAGCTCCATAAGAAATCTAGCCGCTTAACCGGCTACAACCTGAACTTGAGGCATTCAAAGAAAGAATACCTCAACAAGAATATAATCAAAATAAGTTGAGCATTAGATTCATAAGCAATTAAAGAAGTGGTTTACCAACCCTACAACAAATGCTATCAAAAAGAGCAGAAGGAAATAATTAAGACAGCTAAAAAAACACTGTCTAAAGAGCAATCAAAGCACACCAAGTGCAAGAATTAATTATGACATGCTCTGCCAAACACATGCAGCAGCAACAAGGAAAACATATGCCATTAGAAATAGCCATCTGAAAGGAAAGGAGCTAACAGTCCTAACTTTGCAAATTATTGGTCGTGGTAAAACCTTGGGTCTGGGTTGGTGGCAAAAAACAACCCTCTTCCAAACAACCAGACCCAAAAATGCTCAAGGGTGAAAAAAACAACCAGTGGCAGCTACAGGGTCCACACACCTAATAAAACCGGCCCAAAACAACCTAACTGGTGGTGGCCACAGCTCAGCAGACACTATTCATGTAACATCCCTCAAACAACTAGACCCCTAGGAGTGGTTTTGTTATGACTAGGTCATGACAGAACCTAGGAAGCCCTAGAAGGCCTGGTGTACCTAGGGATGTAGGAAGGGTCACCATGGGTTGCAAATAGTAAAAACCCTAAACATTAATTTGGGATGGCCCCAGGGCTTCACCATGGATCCATGACCCTACCCCAACATCACTAACCTATTGGGGGGGGGGGGGGTCCATTAGAGCCCCAAGGGTCCATTGGAGTCAATTCAAAGTGGCCAATTTGGCTTAGGACCACTATAGGCCTAAACTGGGCAAAGTGCCCTAACTAAGGGCAATGTGCCCCTAATATGTTCAACTAACCTTTCCTAGGTCTTCCTAGACCTAAAGTGGGGTCAATGAATCATCAAGGACCCATAGGGGTTAGCCCTATAGGCCCAGTTGACCCAAGTCAACCCAAGCCCTAAATTGGTCAAAGTGCCCAAACTAAGGGTTAAGTGACCCTCAAGATACCCAACCGGCCCTACCAAAGTCCTTCAAAACCTTAGGGGATGCCAATAGGTCAGCAAGGACCCATTGGGGTCAACCCAAATGGTCATGTTGACCAAGGTCAACTCTACACAAGGGTTAGGTCAAATTAGCCCAAATGGGTTAACTCAAGCTCAAATCCACTTCCCCACTTGGGCTGACCAAACCTTGTCACTATTATGATTAGTGGGGTGATAATAGGATGAAGGAGGGGTAAATTTCAGTTAGGATGGGTAGGAGAGAGAAAACTCCATTAATGTAGGAGAGAGAAAGAAGAGGGAGAAGGCCATTCATGGCTTGGGGCAGCCAAGGGCATCCCATAAAGGCTGGGATTAGTTACACTGAGAAAGGGGAGGAGTTTCCAACAGTTTCCCGACCAGAGGGGTGGCTCAGCCTACCCAAATAGTGAAACCAAAATTGGCCTTTAATGGCCATTCATGGCCATGGGGGTTACACCCCCTCCCAACCCAATCTGACCAGCTTAAAAGCATCCCTAGTCTCAGGGGAGAAGTTTCCACACCTTACCTGAAGAGATCGAGCACCCCACTGTGCAGTTGTAGAAATCGAGCGGCGCCACCTTCAAAAATGGTTTCCCGACGATCTTCTCGACTTCAGGCTGTCGGCAAGGTCTTCCTCCTCTCCTTGCCTCATGGTTAGATCATAGCAATGCTTAGGTTCAAGGTTCGGGCTCAATTGAGCCCGAACCAATTCCTTGTTTTCATGGTTTTGGGCTGAGAAATCTTCTTGGTAGAACCGCCAGAATCCGCCCCTCCAACGGTTGTGTCGCCGCTAGTCGATAGCCACCACCTCGACGGAGGTGTTGGTGGAGGTGGCCGACCGGGGAATTGCCGGGACGAGCGGCAGCGGCGGTTGGAAGTTGCTCCAGGGTCGGGCTATCTCATCCGTTGGCTGTAGATAAATGATGAGCCTGGGCCATTGGATCTGCGCCAAGATTCAAGCGCCAGATTGATAGAAATCATTTTAATTTGATTATAATTTCATTTCTGTCACACTATTTGTAGAAGATGGTTTTATTTTGTAAAAATACTTAGACTCCTTTACTGAAAAAGTCACCAACATGAAGTTTGTAGCCCTAAGGGTCTACTTTAATTCAAAATTAATTTGAACCAATTTGGACCTCTAGGTTGACCAGGGCACCCATTTTGGTGGGACCTATACCTAGGGCTATCCTGAGATTCAAATGGGTGCCCACTCTTCATCCCTTGTCCAAATGACCTGAAATTTGGGCAGGGGGCCACCATAGCTATACCTACAACATATCCAAAAATGGGAATTTTTGGATATAATTTTTCTATAGTTTTAGTAAAAATTTAATAATCCATGTATGATTTTAATTAGGTGGTCTAATTACCTCCAAACCCTCCCAAATTTTGGTGAGTGGCCCCTGGAACAATGACATGTCTCTACATAAATTTCCACCTCATTTTGATGTGTTTTGGATAGGGAATGGCCTAACCCTAATTTTACATTAATGAGGGGTTCTTAAGTAAAAAGTGCACCTTGAGGTTGAGTGGTCAAATCACCTCAATAGAGGTTGAGATTTTGACCAATGACTTGGCATGACCTTTAACACCTTCCTAGGGATTATGGGGTGGTCTAGGGTAGTTTTGTCCTTGGATCCAAACTCAAACCCTAAGGAGGGGCTTTTGAGTGTTGTGAAAGGTATGGGATCAAATGCTCTTGTGTGAACTTGCAACTATGTAGAAATGATGCTAGGGTAGCCCAAGTCCTCTGGTATGAATCTTAAAGGATTTGGAAATTGATAGACATCTCAAAACCCTAACCCTAGCTTAAGGCATAATCACTTTTTGTGTAGAATAAGCCACCAAAACTTACTAAAAAGGTGTGAAACTTAGGTAGCATGGACTATAAGTTAGATAGGACCTCTGGTGAATTTATTGGAATTTTATGAGTAATATTATTAGCACCTCCTTTGTTATACATGATATGGCCCTAACTGGTATTTTATTTATTATGATCACATTGTATATTATAGACTCATGAAATTTGGGCAGAAGATTTTTTAAGACAAATGATTATTCCTGAATTTTATTGTAAATTTTATTTGAATAACTTTAGTACATTCTTCACAAGTTTAAAAAGGTGTAATTATGGTCAATAAGTTATTTAGAGCCATTTACTTATTGCAAAAATTGTGAAATTAGGTCTCTGATAATTTTAGGTCAGTAACCACTTGGAAAAATTAATTCATGTTTTTTGCTGATTATTTGTAGTACATACTTTACAAACCCATAATTTTGGGGAATTGATATATAATTTATTCAGAGCTTAATTCCCACTAAAAAATTAAGACTCTTGGTCAGTTTTGTTGGTAGGAAGAAAGTTGCATAAGGAAATTAATTCTCAATTTTTGGATGATTATTTTCTATATTTACTTCAGTAATATAGGAAAATAGGACATATTACCCAAATAATTTTAGGGTCCTTAAGGTACTGAAAAAATTATTATATCTTGGATTTATAGTATTGATTAAGCCTAGTATTTATCATAATTATTTTAGGCATCTTGCATGACTATATATGGTACTTCATGTTCAAACTGATGGCACTTGGATCTTTTGGCAAAATTAAATAAATGCCAGATTAATTAGGAAAAATATAAATTACTGCATTTAGCCTAGTTAGGTCATGATAGACCCCCATTATTTATCTTGAGGCATTTGGATGAAAAATTATAGTGCTACTTACCATGTACTTCATATCGCTAAGGATGGTCTGCAATTAGCAAAAGTGCAGGACCTACGTTGGTGTGTGAGTATTGGCATAGGATTTGGGATTCTAATAGTCTGCTTAATTGGATAAACAATTGGGGGCATCTCTGGAAGACAGGTTGAGTAAAGTGTGGAGTTGACTAGTGTTAGGTGGCGTTCGGGATCGGCGAAAGATCGTCTTTCCCGAAGGGAGGAAAAGTCAAAATCACACTAGGTTTAGTGCAGCATAATAAAAAAAGGCAATGGGTAAAGGGATGCAACCAATAATAATAAGTTCCTTATGAAAGGGAATGATGGGCTTCAGCTACCATCATAGTTCCTAGTGCCCTTTGAGAACCCTTCACCAGGTTTACCGGGGGCATTCTTGGGCTAACCTAAACTGTAGGCAAACTAACTTGCAAGAGTAACTAGCATAATTAGGGAATCACTTTCACTCACCTTGATGTCTCGGGATGTTAGGTTGGTTCACTCGGGCTGTAGGCCTGGGGGTTTTTGTGATAGGCTGGTTGGCCCGACGGTATTTGGCTCGGTTGTTTATTGTAACGGAAAAGATGGTCCGAGGAGCTTTGGCTTGGTTGATAATACATTAATGTGCATGTGCATAAGGTATAAGGTGGTGGGTCTTCGGTATTGGAGGTTTGTCGCACCGACACCAGTACATTGACTCGGCGGGTGTGGTTTTACACTTAGCCAAACTAAGTCTGGTGACCAGCTGGCAAAGAGTATGCAGGAGCTCTGCTTAGTGCACCAGCATTGAGGCGTACGATAGGTCTGACTGGTAGAGCTGATACCGGTTTAGAGGTGGGCGAGGTCCAACCCACCGCTTTCGTTTGTCACTACGGAGGTATCCTGAGAGGCTCGACTTTAGAAAGGGGGAACTAAAGGTCTGTGTACACAGAGTCGAGTGGGTGAGTTGCACTTGCATATTCACAACATGGCATAATTACATGTCATAGCATAACCATTGCATATAACCCCTGACACCTATTATATAAAGTGGTATGAGACGCTTTATACAATAGGCTCTGCAAGACGACCCCTTGGTTTATAAGTTCGCGCGAGCATGCTTATATTTTAAGATTTTTATTCAGTAGATTTATATATTATGCTTGTTAGAAAACCGACACCCTAATATATAAATTGGTATGAGACTTTTTATACGCTAGGATCCTAGCAAAAGATCCATTGGCTTATGTGCTTTCATAAAAGTTAAGGTTATATATTTCTTAGTTTACGTTTTTTATATACTTCCTGCCTTTCTTTACCTGTTTATATAGATTTGCTAGTCTAGTTCCGCCGTTACCTTCATTTGCTATTCTCCACTATCATGTCCTCTCCTTTCTTCCTCCCCGCTTGGTGCCTAGGTGCCATGGGGGAAGGGGTGGGGGATGATAGGGCTTAGTTTTTTAGACTAACGGTTTTCAAACACATCATTTTAGGGGACCATGGAGACCAACATAGAGGAGCAGCCTCGGAGGTCGACATGCTTGGAGGTGGGGCAGTCTAGTACCGGAGTTCAGACAGCTGGGACTGTGAGTCCCAACCGCTAGTAGTTTATTAGTTTTACTTCCGCTTGAGAGACTCTTGTAGTAAGGATTTGATGTATTGGGCATGAGCCCTATTTTCAGTACTTTATTATTCTTTGGACTCTCCCTTCGTGGAGATTATTACTTATTATATGTGATCTTTTGTGAACATATGATAGAGCTTATTTTATATACTCTCATATATATTGCTACTATTCGGTGATTGATATGACCGGCAGAATCGGCGTCTTGTAGTGACGACCTTCACAGGCTTGAAGGTGTCACCGCAAAGCGGCAGTTCTAGGCCTAAGATGCTGGTGGCTAAAAGAAAAAAAAAATGGGTCTTACAAGTGCAGCTCAGTTGGTGATGAGAGCTGTGATAAAGAGTCTCTTATCAAGGTCCTGGGTTCGATCCCCAGTGGCAACAACCTACCGCTGCTAAAAAACAGGCGTGGAGAGGGGTTGGGGTGCTTGGTCTGCAGACCTGGTTAGGCTGAACCCTTTCAATCTAGATTGCCGGGGTGCCGACGACTATCCTTGCGAGTGTGGTGCTGGGGAGGCTGTTACAATTCACCCCTTATAGAGCCACCAGAAACGCCACCTGCCATAATCCGCGAGTCGGCATTCAAAAACTAGCCGATAACAAAACACCACCCCCCCTAATTGAAAAGCCACACTAACAATCCTAAAGAAAACACCAATCCAAGGAAAAGCATTGAGTTCACTCGATGCGGCGTTGAGTGAGCTCCACTCACTCAATGCTAACACCTAGTGGGGAAGGCGTCGAGTTCACTCGATGCCGCGTTGAGTGAGCTCCACTCAACAACAAAAGACAACAACAAAAATCTCACTCTCGGGACGACAGCGTTGAGTGAGCTTAACTCACTCAACGCCAAAATACTTCAAAAAAATTCTAGCCAAGACGGCATTGAGTGAGCTCGACTCACTCAACGCAAAAAGCAGACCACGTTGAGTGAGCTCACCTCACTCAATGTCAAAAAACTTAGAAAAATTCTCTGGCAAAACAGTGTTGAGAGAGTTCAACTCACTCAATGCCAAACACAGATGGCATTGAGTGAACTCAACTCACTCAACGCCAAAAGAAGACGGCGTTGAGTGAGCTCAACTCACTCAACGCCAAAGCCAGACGGCGTTGAGTGATCTCACCTCACTCAACGCTGTCAATGCTTATGGACTTAGACTCCAGACCAAACAGCTAGGCGTTGAGTGTGTCCACCACACTCAACGCTTTTACACTTAGCCTACCAAATGAACTTCTTCCCTAAGCTAACGCTCAATGCCTGCTATCTAGAGAACTAAAAAAAGAAAAGAATTTCTAACTTCCTCTCTTCTACCCCTTCTACCCGGCTACATCTACCAACCAAGCTGGGCTAAAACTAGCAACCTAAAATCCTACCTCCAGCCACTACCTGGGCACAAAACAGCACTAAGGAGAGAAAATAACTAAATTTGGGCAAGATTGGTAGTAGACCTGCTCGGGACAAAGACTGCAGCAACCCAAAATTCTAGGAGAGAAAAGAATGAGCTACTACAGAAAATTAATTGGAACAAAAATCAAGGTTGGCAAGGGCAAAGAGCGCCACTTGCCCTACCTCCAGGAAATAGCAGCCAAGGCTTCACACTCGGCACTGGCGGCAAGATCATCCACCTAAGAGGCAAACCTGAAGCTTTAGAGGGAAGATGAGCAAACCCGAAAAACCCTAGCTTGCAAAGACAACTCTAGAACAAGAAATACATACGTAGGGAGGAAGATCCGGGTGAGAGCCGTCCAGATCTGCCCTTACCCGAGAAAAACGAGCTCTAACTAGCATGAAACGGCGGCCAGAAGCTCCAGCACCTCAGTTGCCCGAAGCCTTCCGCTGGAAGCTAATCGCCCTTTCTTATTGGGGAAGATAAAGGGGATATACTAAAATAAGCTATAATATAATGTATATCCTGCCATTATAATAAATACAAATAATATAATATCAGCCACTAGCTATTATTATACTATTACAAACCAGCCACTAGTATATATATAACTAATATTATATATACTATACTATTATATCTGATAATATAATCTTATAATATAATCTTATATATGTACAGCACTAAAATCGGCTGTATCTCCTCATCTAACAAGGAAGTGGAAATTTCCTCATCAGAAAGGATCTCCTCATCAACACACCTCGATGCGTCATCATGTTCAAAGATGTAATACTCTCCATTGATGAGAATAACGTCCTCGTCACACCATGATGCAACCTCAGACTTAGAAACACAATCAGGCATAACATCATCAACCGACTCATAAGAAAGAGGAGTAGATGATTCTTGCAAAGAGAGCGGAGGAACAACAACATCAGAGAAAATATGTGCGGGTTCCTCCAGGGGTGAAAACAAAAGAGGTGTAGAATGCATTGGGAGAGATGGCACCGCAATGTCGTCGCACCGATCAGCAGAAATACTATCCGCAGTAGTCCCCCATAGACAAGGTAGTGCTGCAAATATATCATCAGAATCAGAAGGGGCAGCCATTTGAGAGGGTGATCGAGTGAATCGGATACCCGGTTCATAATCCTCCTCCAACTGGTGCTGAAACTCTGCGCAATCTTTCAACATGTGGTGAAAGACTTGATTTCAAGAGCATAGACACCTAAAGGGGGGGGGGTTGAATAGGTTCTAATTTTCTTTAATAAATTTTAGGCAATTAACTTGTTCTAACTTAACACAGATAATACTATTCACAGCACAGTAATCACAGCACAGTACAGTACACCAGATTTATAGTGGTTCCCCAAGTTATGGGTACATCCACTTTCCCCCTTCGTCTATCCAGTAGAGAACTGGATTCAGCCCAACTTCCTTCCACTAACTCAGATCCACAGATATTACACCTCAGAACCTGATAGGTTCCTACAGCTCAGACTTATACAAGTCCTATTTCAGATTCTTCCCAAGAACCCTACCTCAGGCAACAGCCCCACCTCAGCCTTTAATACCAGGCTTACAACTCTGACTTTCACAAGTCCTACACCTCAGGCTCTCAGCCCTACCTTAGCCTTTATAAACACAGGCTTACAACTCAGATCTTATAAGATCTTATAAAGGAAAAAGAATATTTAGAAGTACAGAAATTTCACCCAGATAAAACTTCTCAATTTGCTGTGAGCTTCTTGATCAGTTCTTGAACAATCTGTATACTTCAGATCCAACCTGACTTAGCTTTTTCAAAGCTTCTTGATTGAACAAAATGAGGTTGATCTGACTTGGAGTAGAAGTTGATCTTCAGACAGCTCCCTTCTTAGATTCAGAAATAGATCTGAATCTTTCTTGCAGACTGTTCAGGTTCTGCCTTCTTAAGAGTCCCCCTTTCTTATTTTTGAATTCTCTCTCTGGGTCTGTGTTGATTTGTCCCCTCTAAATTGCTTTCTTAATTATTACCTCTCATTTGGTTGTCAAGGATCAGTCCTTTATATAGAGTTTCTCAATGATTACTGGCTGATCCAGTTTGTAACAACCTTCTGACAGTTCTGACAAAGGTGTCAGACTTGTTGTTTATGACAGCTATCAAGTCTTTAGTCGATAGCTGAGTCTGCAATGACTTTATAACTCAGCAGGAAACACTCAGCAAATAACTTCACATGTGTCGACACAAATATAATAAGTGTCGACACAAGCCTTGATGTCGACACAGCACTCAATATGTCAATACAGTCATTCTTCTGCTTCTCAACACAGCTTCTGTTTGTATGTGTCGACACAAGTCCTGTGTGTCGACACAACTGCTTCTGGTCTCGACATAACTGATGCTAACAGATGGCATTGAGTGTATGTCCAGACATCGTTGATTGTGTGATGGCAAGGATGCCCCGCCATTTGCTTATTAACCGATTTTTGCGAAGATTTTTGTATGGGTAGGTCCCCTTGGATGTTTGCAAACCGGGTTTTGTTTAACCTTTGGTTTCGAATGGATCAAGAGGATTTGGTATATTCTCGTTGTTGTTTTGTTTTGAGGGTTGATTTGGACTACCTTCCCTTGAATCCTTAGTCCGGATCGCTCTCCATGTGGTTGGAAAATATTGTGATGTGAAGCTAGATGTATGCCTAGGTTATGAAAATTGTGTTTGCGAGTGTTCGTGCAGGCTTGGACGGGAATTTCCCACTTGTGAGATCGCGCAATTACAAACGAAGCTCTGCCAAAATTTTCATTTTTGCACGCACACAACGTGTTCGCATAAATTCCCCTTAGGGATCCCTCAGCCTTTTCGTGCCTTAATTCCATTTAGGGAGTGGTCTGCATCATTGTGTATCGACACAAGTCCTGTGTGTCGACACAACTGCTTCTGGTCTTGACATAGCTGATGTTGACAAATTGCGTTGAGTGTATGTCCAGATGTCATTGAGTGTGCGTCGACACAAGTCCTGTGTGTCGACACAAGCCTTTTAGACTTAGTATAGCTGGTGTTGAAAGATGGCGTTGAGTGTGTGTCGACACAAGTCCTGTGTGTCGACACAAACCTTCTTCAGGTGTCGACACAATTCTTGGGTGTCGACACATGCCTTTCTTCTGGTGTCGACATAACTCCTGGGTGTCGACAGAGCTTCTGCTTCAGGTGTCGACAAAATTCCTGCATCAAGTGTCGACATAATTCTGGGTGTCGACACAGCTTCTTCTTTAGGTGTCGACACAATTCCTGGGTATCGACACAGGCCTTGCTTCTAGTGTCGACACAACTTTTGGGTGTCGACACAATACTTCACAAGTGTCGACACTTGTACTTAGAGAATTTTCTTGCAAACCTTATACCTACACAATGAAACTCAAACATTCATCAAATTCAAATTGATATATATCAATGAGTAAGATGAGGCTTCTCCAAATCTCGTACATATTTTTCAGTGTACCCAATAATTTTCCCCTATTTGGAGAAGTCATAACCCTTAATCAAAGATATCCATCACTCATAATAAAACACAAAAAAAAAATAGATGTACATACATTTCACTACAAGATAATAACTAACATCAATACTGAAACTGATTTCATTCATTAATAAGAAAATTTTAGGTTTACATGTTTTTCTTAAGAACAACAAAAAAGATTACATTGTTCTAGACATTAGCCTATTTATCCTAAGATAGACAAGGCTCCTTAATTACAATTCCTTTCCCAGATCTGATCTTAGCCTTCACAGTAGGTTCAGTATCATTAGCTGGTTTCCTTCCTTTCAGATCCTTCTTCTTCATTTCTTCAGCCTTGATCCTTTGCCTTTCAAAATAGTGAAAAGGCTTTGGGAAGTACTTGCTAGGTTCCAAAGCATTAGCAGGTAACTTCCCAGCTTTTACACTCCTCCTGTACTGAAGAATGGCTTCTTTCCTGGCTTGATACTTGTTCCACTCTTGCTCAGAATACCATTTACCCCTATCATGGGTCTTGTCCTTCATAGCTTTCCAGGCAGTCAAAATAATATTCCTTGAAGTAGGTCTCCACTGTTCAAAATCAGGCTTTAATTCAGCATGTTCTCCAAGCCTTTTCTTGGACAGTTGTGCATCCTTCTAAGCTTCCTTTGCAGCCTCTGACATTTTTACTTTTTCAATGATAATATTTTGTGCCTCCTGTGGAGGGCTATACATTGTCTGAACTTCTTGTTGGACTAAGTCAAAGTCAGCTGCAGGGTAAATGACTCGTGCAACCTCTAGCTGATCTCCTTCAATATAGGCAGGTTGCACTCCAGACTCAGCAGTATTATCATCCTCACATAGGGGTGGAAATACAAGTGTAGCTTTGATGGTATTAGATACCCATTTTGCATGATCAGGGCTGGCTTTGACTGATATTCTCTCCCCCTTTATGACTTCTCTGGCTATATGATCTCTTAGATCATTCTTTTGAAACCTTATTTGATCAGTCAGATATTCTGTACCTTCTTTATAGTAGGCTTTGAACTTTGTCAGGTGATCAAAAATAGTCTTTTGAGAGGCTTCAATTGCTGTTTGGATAGCAGCTAGATCTGCCTGTATGTGCGTGGATACCTCAGTTTTCAAATCAGTAGCAATATCTCCCAGTTTTTTGAGAATTTCTTCATGTGAGTCCTTGAGGTTTTCATTTGATCTGAACTTATTTTCTAAGATATATCCTTGCTTAACTGCAATGTCCTCAACTTCAGTTTTGATTAGTTGTTGTTGTTCGGCCAAATATACTACAGTTTTACCTCCTTTATGGAAGCAATCTGTCATCTCTTTATTATGCAAATTGACTTTAAATCTAATAGACTTGATGTCCTGTGCTAGCAAGAAGTGCATATCCTTATGTGTCTCATCCATATATTTCTCTAAGGACTGTCTTTGTTCATCCAATTTTACTTGCAGTTGGACCAGTAATGAACTGAAGTCCATGCTTGAAGCAAGTGGTGGTGTGACTGTTTGCAAGGCTTTCTTGTAGCCTGAGCTCCTTTTCCTGATTGCAAATATCTTCCCCTTATTAGCCATAGAGGCTTCCTCATCATCAAAAGACTGTGATGAGCTTTTAATATCAACCGTTTCCTTATTAGAAGGGGCATTCAATATCTCCTCCCACTTAGTTCTTGGCATTTCCTTTTCTTCTATTTGCTGCTCCCCCTCACTCTTTGCTGCAGGTAAATCAGGAAACAGCTCTTCCATAGTTACCTCCTCCTGCATTTGAACATGAGGAACAAGATTAGTTTGAGAAACAAAAGGTTCTCCCTGGACATCCAGATTTTTGTCTAGGGCCCTCTCTATAAAAAGATACTTGCTAATCTTGGGTTGTATCTTTCATCTGCACATCTTGTGATTCCTTCTCAGCAATTTCCAGTGCTTCTTTGTTTATATCTGATACAATGCCCATCACTGTATCAGCAACATACTCACTCTCCAGAGTAGCTTAAGAAATACCTCCCCCTTGGGCAAGCAGCTTAGATAATTCAGTGTTTTGTACTGCTAGTTCAGTGTGTGCTCCCCCTAGAGTGGAGGCTATCTGTTGCTTTAGGTGCTGACTGCTCTCTACTTTATCTTGAGCTTCTTTTTGTTATTGGTCTTCATCTGAACTGAAGACTACCTCCTCTTCAGAATCACTGGAGGATTCTTCTTGCTGAACAATATCTTTCTTTTTCTTATCCTTCTTGACCTTTTTCTGTGGAGTAGAAACCTCTTTGGTCAATACTCTATCCCATATGGAGAGAATCCTCACATCCATCCTCCTCATATGATTAATTTTGGATCCTGGTAGTTAGTTCATAACATCTGGTATTGTAGAAGCTAGACATAAGCTTAGTATACTTCCCAGATTTGGCTTCTTTATTCCTTCTAGAATCTTGTCAAACACCACTAATGACCAGTCTTTTTTTACTGTGAATATGACTCTGATCATTAGGTTGAACATGTAGGCCGATATTTTGTCATGTCCACCAGTCTTGCACAGAATTACCTTGCCTATGATTTTAGAAAGAAACTTATCTTGGGAATTCATCCCCTTCCTGGTAATTGATGATCTAACTTTGGTATTAGGGTTCAGGCCGCACCAACTTAGTGCATCTTTTGTCATGGATGGAACTATTTCATCATCATCCTTAATCTTGGGAAGTTGGAGCGATTTCCTGATCGTCTTAAGTGTGAGTTTTACTCTTGAATCCTGAACTGTGGCTTTGATCTTCTTTCCCTCAATACCCACAGTTGCTGATGAGTAGAATTCCAGTACTTCCTTTTTCCAAATTCTTATTGGTTTTGAGACCAAGAAATCCAAACCATTGTCCGAAATTAGGGTAATTACACCCTGGATTTCTTGAGAAGCTGTCGAGAATCCCTCCACGAACCAGCTCATAACCTTCATTCACCTTGTCGTCCTGGTGGGGCGCCATTTACGAGAGAGAGAGAGAGAGAAAGATGAGAAGAGAAGTGAATACATATGTCGACACAAGGTCTAGAGTCGAGAAATCTGAAGGCGTAGTCGACCAGTTTTTGTCTCCCCCTATTTATAGTCTACAGGTAAAGGGTAGGTCAAAAGACACGCCTAACTTAATTATAATACTAATCGACATAGTTTTACATGTGTCGACATAAAAGACTTAGGGCTCGACAAAACCAATTTTTAGTCGACACGTCTATGTGTCGACATACTTGTGTCAGTTTCGACACGGGCTAGTCAAGTCTCGATAGAGTGTGTCGACACCAATTCTTGTGTCGACACAAATTCTGTTTATGTGTTGACACAACATACTGAGTGTCGACACAATTTTGCTTGTGTCGACACAAACTTTCTTACTTAACCAAATTTCATGAGAAATTTTGTACTTACATATTGTACTTAGTAAAGCTTGTGCTGACATATTCTAGGTTCAACATCCCTAATTCAATTTTAAAATAATTGAATTTAGTTTCATCCAGAGGTTTTGTAAAAATATCAGTAATTTGATTATTTGTGTTCACAAATTCTAGACTAATATCTTCCTTCTCCACATGTTCTCTGATGAAATGAAATTTAATTTCTATATGTTTAGTTCTACTGTGTGAAACAGGGTTTTTAGCAATAGGAATAACACTAGTAGAATCACAGAATAGTGGAATTCTACTTACCTTGATGTCATAATCTTCAAGTTAATGCTTTATCCACATCAACTGTACACAATAGCTGCCTGTAGCTATATATTTTGACTCAGTAGTTGAGATAACTACACTTATTTGCTTCTTGCTGCTCCATGACACCAGCCTTACCACCTAGGAATTGACAAGTTCCTGTGGTACTCTTCCTGTCTTCTTCGCACTCTGCAAAGTCTGTATCTGAAAAGCCTGTTAGTAAGAAATCTCTATTCTTAGGGTACAAAAGTCCTAGATTAGGTGTTCCCTTAAGATATCTCAAAATTCTCTTGACAGCAGTGTAATGAGATTCCTTTGGGCATGCTTGGTAGCTAGCACAGACACATATTGCATATATGATGTCAGGTCTACTAGCAGTCAAGTAGAGTAGAGAGCCAATTATTATACAAAGACTCATCAACAAGTTTCTCTGCCTCATCTTTATCAATAGGCATACTTGTTCCTATTGGAGTTTTCATGGTGGAGGCTGAGTCCATACCATATTTATTAATCAACTCCTTGGTGAACTTAGACTGAGATATGGAAAATCCATCATCAGTCTATCTAACTTGAAGTCCCAAGAATAACTTCAGCTCACCCATAATGCTCAGTTCAAACTTCTCTTTCATAAGTTTGCCAAACTTTCTACAAAGGTTGTTTTCAGTAGATCCAAAGATAATTTTATCAAGATATATCTGGACAAGGATGATCTTGCTTTTAGATTCCCTAAAGAATAGAGTTTTGTTTATGTTTCCTCTAGAGAATTTATTCTCAATAAGAAAAGAAGACAAGGTTTCATACCAAGCCCTAGGGGCTTGTTTCAAAACATATAGAGCTTTCCTAAGCCTATATACATAGTTAGGATAGTGAGAGTCTACAAAACCTGAGGGTTGTTCAACATAGACTTCCTCTTTTAACTCAACATTCAGAAATGCTGACTTTACATCCATCTGATATACCTTGAAACCTTATAGGCATCATAGGCCAAGAACAACCTTATAGCTTCCAGCCTTACCACTGGGGCAAAGGTTTGATCAAATTAAATCCATTCTTCTTGCCTGTAGCCTTTTGCTACCAGTCTGGCCTTGTTCTTGATTATGGTGTCATTCTCATCAAGTTTATTTCTTTAGATCCACTTGGTTCCTATGACATTGTGATCCTTTGGTTTAGAAGTAGTTCCCAGACTTTACATCTTTTGAATTGATTCAGCTTTTCTTGCATTGCATCAATCCAGTTTGTGTCTAGCATGACCTCTTTAATCTTCTTGGGTTCTATCTATGATAAGAAACTTGAACATAAAACTATGTTCTTGTTCTTGCTCCTGATTAGTACACCTTGACTTGCATCACCAATGATTTGATGAGATGGATGATCCTTCAGGTGTCTTCTTGCTGGAGGAAATCTGCCAACCTCTTGGCCGTCTATATTTTCCTCAACCTGATAATCCTCATTATCTTCTTCATCTAGTGAGTCTTGTTCTCCCCCTAGACAGCATGCATCATTTTCTTCAACCAGCCTAGCAGGTGCTTCTTCATTAATATTCAGCTTGTCCATCTTGTCCTTTAAACCTGTAGAACTACTTGAAGAGCTAGACAATTCACTGTTAATCAACTTAGACTCATCAAATACTATATGGATAGATTCTTCTATAACTTGTGTAGTCAAGTTGTAGATCTTGTATGCCCTACTATTATTGATGTACCCAACAAATATCCCTTTTAGGGATTTTACAGCAAACTTAGTTTGGTAGTGCTTACTATTAACTAGGACATAACACTTGCTACCAAAGATTCTGAAGTAGGAAATGTTTAGTTTTCTACCTTTCAAAATCTGATAGGGAGTCATCTTATGTTTCTTATTGATGGAGGCTCTATTGAGAACATGCCATGCAGTATTTCATGCCTCAGCCCAGAAGTACTCAGGGAGAGTAGTGTCAGTAAGTAGTATTATACTTGCCTCAATTAGAGTCCTATTCTTTCTTTCAGCAACTCCATTTAGCCGGGGTGTTCTAGGTGAGGAGAACTCCTGATAAATCACAAGTTCTTCACAGAACTTTGTCATACATTCAGACTGAAATTCAGTTCCATGGTCACATCTGATTTTGACCACTAAATTGTTAAATTCATTCTGAATTTGTCTAACAAAAGTCTGGAAAACAGTAGGGGTTTCAGATTTCTGCCTCAAGAAGAAAACCCATGTGTATCTAGAATAGTCATCCACAATAACCAATGTGTATACTTTCCTACCAAGACTATGAATTGGCATTAGACCAAACAAATCCATATGCAATAGATATAAACATCTCATTGAATCTTTGATATCAAGTACATGGAAAGAGGACTTAGTCTATTTGCCCTTTTGGCAAGCTGAACACACACCCTCTTTAATGCACTTAACTTGAGGACCATTCCTCACTAACCCCATACTGAATAGCTGTCCTATTGACTTATAGTTCAGATGAGCTAGCCTCTTGTGCCATTTGACACACTGTGATGCTTTCTCGCTTGCAACAATACAAATGGGTTAGTTGTTAAACTCACAATCAAGGTTGAGACAATATTCATTCCCTTTCCTAGCGCCAGTCAGAATGATCTCTTGATCACTTGACCTCTTTATTTGGCACTCAACATTCCCTTTCCCTTTGAGGAAAGAGATGTCATAACCTAGATCACTAAGTTAACTTATGCTAATCAGGTTATGTTTCAGACCCTTCACATAAGCCACTTGAGTGATAGTAATAGAATTACTAGAAATGTTACCAAATTCTTTGATGATTCCTTTTTCAGATCCACCAAATATTACTTTGGTTCCATTCTCTGTGGGTGCATAGTCCCTCAACATTCTTCTTGTTCTAGTCATGTGCCTGGAACATCCACTATCTACGTACCATATAGGGGTATGGCCACTTGGATTCACCTGCATCAATGAAAGATTTACCTATACTTAGAACCCAAATTGTTATTGGGTCCTAGGTTCTTGTTAGTTTGAAATCTATCATGCTTACCTACAGCTTTTCTGACAGGTAAGTTGTTCTTGTTTTTAACACTAGTGTTGAACCAATAATCTATGACAAAGTGGCCCACCTTGCCACAACACCAACACTCAAATCTATTGTACCTTCTCTTAGGTACAAGCTTCTCAACATTGTTGCCAGCATTCCTTTTAAGTGTTGGTGCTGGAGCAGCATAACCTAAAGATTCTTTAAGAACATGATGGGTTTGCTTATAGAGTGGTCTATTGGCATATATACCCTTGCCAATGAGATCTCCATACTCATACAGTGACCATGAGTAATATCATGATCATACCTGTTTGTAGGTTGCATCACTTTCCTAAAGGAATTAGGGGGTTTTGTGGCTAGTGGCTGAACTGGGCCTTTGCCTTTTTCTAGAGAATTGGCTGCCCTAGTTCTTTCCTTGAAGCCTAGTTCTGTCTTTCCTTTCTGAGATATAAAGTTATCTATTAAAGGCAAGATAGACTTTGGCTTTGAAAATTTAGCAACTAGATCCCTTTCTTTCTGTAGTCTTGCCCCCAGATTCCTTATATGATTTTCCTTGAAAGAGATTGTGCCCATCTGAATAACAGTTATGTTCTTCAGCTTGGAAACCTCCTTCAATTTCAAATCTATCAGCTTGGCTGATTATGATGCAGCCTTCTTAAGAGATTCAATTTCCTAGGCCTGTTCTTTGACAAGAAACTTGCTCCTCTTTAGAGCTTGTAACAATCCACCATACTCATCAATGAGTTGATGTACATCCCCCTCAGAATCAGAACCATCCACTTCTCTTGAAGTTGATGCTACTGATTCTGATCTAGTAAAATAATCAGAAGCTAAGGAAGAACTGCATACCTTACTTGGACCAGGCTGATCCTGGCACTAATTATCTTCTGATAGAGCCATCAGCCCTTTACAACAATATTCTTCAACTCCATTTATGGAGTCTAGCATTAGTAAGAATTCTGATTTCCTAGAATCCTCTTCTGTAGAAAACAACCCAATATATGCTTCTGCATCAACCTCTTCTCCAGATTCTAAGGATGAAGAGTCTGTCCAACTCTTCTGCTTCTGAGGAACAAGGGATTTGTCCTTCTTGCCTTTTACTTGATGCTTCTTCTTCTCTTTAGACTCCTTCCTCTTATCAGGACAGTTAGTTATGACATGTCTAGACCTGTTGCAGCAATAACAAACAATCTTAGAATTAGTTTATTTACTAGATTTTGAGGCATACCTGTCCTCCTTAGGAGTCTTCTTTTTCTTGTAATAATCATCCTTGGAGAAGGATGTTGAAGGCTTGGTTCTCCATTTCTTCTTTTTCATAAACCTCTGAAACTTCCTTATAAAGACAGCAAAGTCCTCATCAGAGGTGTGGCTATCTGATGTGTTGTAGTCAGGATTTTCTTCTTCTGCCTCAGCACTCTTTTTGGTTGGAGAAGGAGACTTTCTCCTACCCTTTTTTGTGCCTTCAGCCTTGAAGGCTACTGACTTCTCTTTGTACTCAGACCTACTGCTTTTCTCCTCCTCTTTTCTGGCAGTGAGCTGCATTTCATAGGATAACAGCTTTCCAAATAGTGTGGGTGGAGGTGTATCAGCAAGCCTGGCCACCTCTCTGATGACATATATCTTTGTGTCCCAGTCCTTTATCAGTGATCTGAGAAACTTGTCATTCAATTCATATGTGCTGAAGACTCTTCCACAGGTCATCAGCTCATTTACTATCTTGAAGAACTTCTTGTAACATTCAGCTATGATGTCAGACTTTGCTTGTCTAAAGCTCTCATATTCTTGATTTAACATAGATTTCCTGTCTTCTCTGACTTCTTCGGTTCCCTCTATATATACAATAAAGGTGTCCCATATATCCTTAGAGGTTTTGCAATGCACCAGATTCTGAAATATGGCATTATCTATAGCACTTACAATAATGTTTTATGCCCTTTTGTCTGATGTTGCCAGGATTATCTCATCCTTAGTCATTTTAGAATAACTCTTTGGGGTTCTAACATTTGCATCCAGAACTAATACCTTCATTGGAATGAAGAGACCTTCTTGTACTGTGATGTAGATTCTTGGATCAGATGCTTCCATGAACAACCTGACCCTTTCCTTCCATATGCCAAAGCATTCTTTCCTGCAAATAGGCAGTTTCATAGATCCAAATTCCTTCTGATTCTCATTTGAATCCATTCTTGAAATCTGTTAATTTCCTTGGAGATTCACTCTCAGACTGTTAGGTCAATTTTTGAGCAACCTCCCGCTGATACCACTTGAAAGACTTTATTTCAAGAGCCTAGACACCTAGAGGGGGGGGGGGGTGAATAGGTTATAATTTTCTTTAATAAATTTTAGGCAATTAACTTGTTCTAACTTAGCACAGATAATACAATTCATAGCACAACAATCACAGCACAGTAATCACAGCACAGTACAGTACACCAGATTTATAGTGGTTCCCCAAATTATGGGTACATCAACTTTTCCCCTTCTCCTATCCAGTAGAGAACTGGATTGAGCCCAACTACCTTCCACTAACTCAGATCCATAGATCTTACACCTCAGAACCTGATAGGTTCCTACAGCTCAGACTTATAGAAGTCCTACCTCGGATTCTTCCCAAGAACCCTACCTCAGGCAACAGCCCTACCTCAGCCTTTAACACCAGGCTTACAACTCAGACTTTCACAAGTCCTACACCTCAGGCTCTCAGCCCTACCTCAACCTTTATAAACACAGGTTTACAACTCAGATCTTAAAAGATCTTATAAAGGAAAAAGAATATTTAGAAGTATAGAAATTTCATCGAGATAAATCTTCTCAATTTGCTGTGAGCTTCTTGATCAGTTCTTGAACAATCTCTATACTTTAGATCCAACCTTACTTAGCTTTTTCAAAGCTTCTTGATTGAACAAAATAAGGTTGATCTGACTTGCAGTAGAAGTTCATCTTCAGACATTTCCCTTCTTAGATTCATAAATAGATCAGAATCATTCTTTCAGACTGTTCAGGTTCTGTCTTCTTAAGGGTCCCCCTTTCTTGTTGTTGAATTCGCTCTCTGGGTCTGTGTTGATTTTTCCTCTCTTAATTGCTTTCTTAATTGTTACCACTCATTTGGTTGTCAAGGATCAGTCCTTTATATAGAGTTTCTCAATGATTACCGGCTGATCCAGTTTGTAATAACCTTATGACAGTTCTGACAAAGGTGTCAGACTTGTTGTTTATGACAGCTATCATGTCTTTAGTTGACAGCAAAGTCTGCAATGACTTTATAACTCAGCAGGAAACACTCAGTAAATAACTTCACATGTGTCGACACAAATATACTAAGTGTCGACACAAGCCTTGATGATGTCGACACATCACTCAATGTGTCTACATAGTCATTCTTTTGCTTCTCGACACTGCTTCTGTTTGAATGTGTCGACACAAGTCCTGTGTATCGACACAACTGCTTCTGGTCTCGACATAATTGATGTTGATAGATGGCGTTGAGTGTATGTCGAGACATTGTTGAGTGTGTGTCGACACAAGTCCTGTGTGTCGACACAACTGCTTCTGGTCTTGACATAGCTGATGTTGACAAATTGCGTTGAGTGTATGTCCAGATGTCGTTGAGTGTGCGTCGACACAAGTCCTGTGTGTCGACACAAGCCTTTTAGACTTAGTATAGCTGGTGTTGAAAGATGGCGTTGAGTGTGTGTCGACACAAGTCCTGTGTGTCGACACAAACCTTCTTCAGGTGTCGACACAATTCTTGGGTGTCGACACATGCCTTTCTTCTGGTGTCGACATAACTCCTGGGTGTCGACACAGCTTTTGCTTCAGGTGTCGACAAAATTCCTGCATCAAGTGTCGACATAATTCTGGGTGTCGACACAGCTTCTTCTTTAGGTGTCGACACAATTCCTGGGTATCGACACAGGCCTTGCTTCTACTGTCGACACAACTTCTGGGTGTCGACACAATTCTTCATAAGTGTCGACACTTGTACTTAGAGAATTTTCTTGCAAACCTTATACCTGCACAATGAAACTCAAACATTCATCAAATTCAAATTGATATATATCAATGAGTAAGATGAGGCTTCTCCAAATCTGGTACATATTTTTCAGTGTACCCAAGACGTGGTCGGTGCTATGATAACATAAACATCATTTTCCATTACTCCTCGGTCCAGGTGGGACCAGAGTGGAATAAGAAAAAGGTGAATGCGTAGAAGAGGAGTGACCATAGGACCTGGGTTGGGTGTATGAAGTACCATAGGAAGACGGTACTCCATAAACAGAACCATGAGAATTATGCTCCCATCTTCAGTGGGGCACTCATCACTACTATGCATATAATCCCTGTACCATCGACAATAGATATTCGTATAATAATACATGGTGCAACAAGAATAATTCACCAACAGAAACTTTCTAAGCAGCAATTAACTACACACCACAGATAAAAGAATAGGAAAACCTGCTACAGAAAAATTAAAACTAGAAGAAGAACAAATAAAAACAAGAAACGGATTCTAAAACCTAAAGCAAAGAAGAAACATGTTATGAACAAATGGAAAAGGGCTTCTATCTCCTATCCCTCTCTCAAAAAACTCACACGACTGTGTTACCCGACAATGGCGCCAAAAACTTGATGCGATTGTGACAGCAAGTGTATCGGTCGCACAAGTAATATAAAATGGGCGAATTTCCCCAAATATCTCTCTCTCAAGGAACACGATAATGTGGAGTTAATATTAAGGAGGACTTGAGATTGAAGTCCTTAGGTCATAGTTAACTAAAGGGGTTTTGATGGTTGCGAAAAAATAAAGCAAAAGGCTAACAACTACTCCTATGCAATGTCGCTATGCATCGCTTCGCAAGGCGGGATGGAAGACTACACGGGCCGTTATGCACCGAATAGCTGGGCGGATGGACGATTAGGCAAGCATAAGAAACAATAAAACAGTAAAATGAGGTTCGTAAATACCTCTTCGCTGCGCACGCCTCTAACTATCACTAGAGCAGCAAGGACGGGTGGATGGCGGATGGAAACATAGGCGCATCACAAGCTACTAAGTGGTAAAATAAGGCAAGATTTACATAGACATAAACCTAACAAAGTTTACACTAAAAAGCACATAAACATCTAAAATGAAGTCCTTAGCACACATAAACAACTACAAAGGAAGTACAAGGCAAGAGTTCGACCGAATCTGAAGTCTTGCCGAGGCTTCGCGGAAGGAATTGCCGGGTTGTCAATCCGCATCCAAGCTCGGTACTCAACTTCGTCTGGGGTAGAGAAGGTCGCCACTACCCTCCAATGGACCCGTCTTCTTCGTGTCATGATGTCAGAAGAAGGTTATAAGCTTCCCTTCGCTTGTTGGCTATGACACAAAAGCTTTCAATAGAGCTTATGGGTTGAAGGAGATGGCCGAGAGAAAGCGCCGGCAAGAAGTAAACTTCAATAGCATAGCTGGAGCTCCTCTCTATGATGGAAGATGAATAATGGGGCGAAACAGCGGAGTTTCGCCCTAAAATCGCGGAGGAAATGGCTGGAATCGAGTTGTCCCCCAAATGGCATAAATCTGTGCTTTAAATAGAAAAAGATAAGAAAAATGGTGACGCACAGTCCCGCGCACGACCATGCGCTAAACGTGCATTATAAACTTGTCGATCTTGATCGTGGAAGAAGATGCGTTGACCCGTACATTTTACTCGCGCACGGGCGCTTCCGGCCGTGCATGAAGGAAATCGCACGGGTAAACACAGAGCGCAGAAAATAGGGTAAAATAGGGGAACCGTGCGTTTTACTCGCGCACGGGCGCGTTTGCCCGTGCGTGAAGGAAATGCACGATTTACCACAGAATGCAGGAATGCAGAGAAAAATGTGCAGACAGTGCGATTCCTCCTCGCACGGTTTGGCCTAAACCATATGGGAACAAAACGCATGGGTAGAAACAGAAGTCCCCAGAATTGCTGTGTGAAACACACGATTGCACTGAAATCGTGCGTGAAGAAATGCACACGACCGTGCGTTTTTACAAAAATTGGAAAATGAATCTGGGACAACCCGACTACCAGCACAATAATGAAACCAAATGTGGCACCAGCTCCCAACACCAAAATGGAATCAACAACTACAAAAAGAAACATGGGGAGCACCATGTGCTTACCCCCAACAAAAGAATGCGCAATTGCACACCCTTGGGCCAAAACAGTGCACGAAATTGTCAAAGACCGAACGATACAAATATAACCGAAACCCTATTGAAATGCAGTGCACGAGTGAGAAAGCAAGCCCATATGAGTTCGAAAAACACTATAAATATCGGACTCATAAGTTCAATAAATCAATTTAGTTTTAATCATGTTATGTCCATGAGGTCTGGGAATCAGCTTCTAGACATTACATCTCTTATACTTGTTTAATTCTTCTTGCACAGCCACAATCACAAATGGTTCTATGTTGACATCTTCAAACTTCTTAGGTTCAACTTGAGTTAGAAAGCATGAGTACATTGCAATATTGAGGCTTCTGCTCCTTGTTGTAACACCCTGACTAACATCGCCAATGATAAAGTTTCTAGGATGATCTCTCAGGTATCTGATTGTATCTGGCATCCTTTCTTCAGCACCTTGAATCCCAACTTCAGGGGCCTGAAGATCATCTACCATTTGTAATCCACCTTGACCTTCTTTTAGAATGACCACACCCTCATCCTCTTCTTATTCAGCAGGTGGTGTGTCATTGATGCTTAGCTTATCTATCATCAAATCTGCACCTGCAATTCTAGAGGAGCTTGGCAGCTCACTGTGAATCATATGGGTCTCATCAAATACTATATTAATAGACTAATCTACAACATGATTTTTTAAGTTATTGAGCCTATATGCTTTGTTGTTGTTGCTATAGGCAACAAAAATCCCTCATAGGATTTTGCAGCAAACTTTATCAAGTAGTACTTTTCATTGTTTAGCACAAAGCATTTGCTTCCAAAGATTCTGAAATAGGTAAGATTTGGTTTTCTACCTTCCATAATCTCATATGGAGTCTTCTCAAGGTACTTGTTGATAGTGGCCCTATTTAGGACATGACATGCACTGCTCATTGCCTCAACCCATAAATATTCTGGGAGAGAAGTGTCACTAAGTGTTGATGCGGAAAAAGGCACCACCTAGTTAATTGTTCGACACAGGGGAACGAGAAGGTTGGAGACTGTCGACTAGTCAGTTACTAGCGGCTAGGACTAGCGGTTAAGACCGAGGGGTAGAAAAAGAAAAGAGGCCGCTAGCAGTGGCAACAACAGAGTCCGCCTGCCGCGGATAAAATGCCACTCCTGTGACGGGATTTCGTTTTATAAAGGAAGAAAATGGTTACCGCGGTTATAACAGAGAGCCCGAGTGAACAGGTACCTGCTAAAGGAAGAATTCAACTCCGCTGCCACAGGCGGCAAGCTTAGGAATTTGAACTTAATCCCTTGGGAGGTACTATTCACGCCAATTTATAGGCTCGGGGACCTGCCCAAACGGGCAAGACTAAAAATTTTGGCTGCCCGCGTATAGGAGAAACCGGCAGTGGTGACCAGATACAGTGTAGCATGAAGAAAGAGCGACCGCTTATCTGCGCGCTTAGGCGGATAGACATGCAACTGAACGACAATTCCTCAACGGCTACTATGCTGAGGAGACTCTGCAGAAAGACGGCTAGGTTGATTGATAAGTTCTTATTACTGGTACTTGAGTTCATCCAAGGGAGCGGTCAAAACCGGGTTAAAATAATACCCAGACTTTTTAAATTCTGAGGAATTTTGAAAATGTAGTTAATCGCGTGACCGTGAACGTAGTAAATGTCTTAGAAGCTATTAATATCTCTAATGCTGAAGCTGCTTTCACAAAACTATTTTCGAGACGGGTCGCTTCTCCCCTACTGCAGTTAAAACTATGATGTCTGAAATGTCTGCAAGAAAGAGTATCTTGGTGAGAAAGAGCGACAAGGGCCTTACCGTATCCAAGTCACCACAGAAAGAGTCAACTAGCCGCAAAGCCGGTGAGAAGTTGCTGAAAGTGAATGCTGGCACAGTAGTCTCGCTGAAACCGCGTCGGTTAAGCGAAGGACTACTGGAGAAACTTGAGGCCAAAACATCTGAGACTGGACAATCCTCAAACACGACAACCGAGAAAGTGATCGCGCGAACCCCAGAGAAACTTGTCGAGAAGGTTGCAGACAATCCTGCTGAAGAGCTGCCCGAGAACACGACAAGTAGCAAGATTTCAGAAACTTCCCGGGCGACCACTCCTCAGCCCTTGAACACCTCGGATGTGGTTATCACAACAACCCCATCAAGCAAAGATAACGGTAAGGCAGACTCTGAGACTGAAGTCAAGCGGGAAGGTGAAGAGGTTACCGATGTCATCGACAAGGCGAAGAAGGCTGCCAAGAATAACACCGACAAGCTGAGGGAGAACATGGATGCGATGATGGCCGCAATTGCGACAAAGAAACGGAAACACAAGCTGTCTTCAACTGTTGAGGAGAGGATAGAGGCGATCCTCCGAAAAAAGAAGAAAGAAAAAAAGAAGCCTGCGACACTCATGGCAGCGACCACAAAACTCGAGGTAACTGCTCGGTCTGAAGAGGTAACCGCTCTTGAAAAGCTTGAAAGCCTCCTTGAGGGAGAGGACAGCTTAGCGGTTAACTATAATATTCCTGTTAACTGCGATTTCTTGAAGGAGATGAAAGAAATAGTTAGCCGCAAGCAACTCTCAGGGGGCGACTCCGACTTGGAGGTCTTTTCAGTGAAAACTAGAAAAGAAGTCCCCAGACCATCTGTAGGGGATGACAAGGTAAAACTACGGGAAAAGATTCTTGTCGAGAAGAAGTTGCTAGCCTCAAGAGAAGAATCCAGTGATTTTTCGGCTCTTTCGGCTGAAGAACAAGCTGAAGCTGACCTCCAGACAACCGCCAAGCTTCTAGGGATAGGTATGATCAAACCTGCTCCAAAGGTAGTAAAAATTCCTCCACCTTACAAGGAACCACTGTGGTCAAAGAGATCTATCCGCATAATTACTGGGACCAATGACATTCTCTGGTCGCGTAAAGAGCTTGAGAAGAACAGGAGGGCCGTGTGACTTCTGAGAGACATGTACCTGAAGAAGACTAATCCTTAGAGGTTGATGCGACCTGTTATTCTATCTGTTAGACTGCAACCGCGACTAGATAAGACAAGAGCTTCTACTCGGGTGCCCATTCTCTCAGTATAGCTGCTTGCACTTTCTCCAAGAAGGATGAAGGCCAATGCATTTTCTCTGAGCTATTCATCGACCTCGAGTGGCTAACGCGATGCTCTAGGTTGAGGGAGAGGCTAGAAGGAGCTTGGAGGAGCGAGTAAAGACTCTGTCCACGGATCTGGTGGCTTGCCGCGGGAGGGAAAGCACTATATTCGCTGATCTGGCCGCAAGCTGCGATCGGGAAAGAGCTTCCCGAGATCAAGTCGCATCCCAAGCCAGACCACTTCAGAGGTCTGAGGATGCTGCTGCTCACTACAAGAGAAAATATTATGAGGGAGTCGAAAGAGAGAAGATTCGGCGACCTGATTTTGCGAGTTTGGAGAAACTGCGGGAATCAGGTCACAGCTCTGCTAGAGGGGAACCTTCTGCCTCGGTGGCCGGTCAGGCAAACCTACTCGTGCGGCCTAGCGAACAGGTAGCTTTTACTGAGCTAACCGTTCCAATTAGCCGCATAGTTCAGGATACTTCCCGGATACACCGGGCCCAGAGTGTCTTGAGTCACTATTTAGTAACCACGCTGTCAGATTTACTGAACATTGGCGACCAAGTGGCACATCTCGGCAGGGGCCCCATAGAACCAAGCGGGGAGCGAGGCGAGTAGAGGGATCGTGATAAGTAAATTTTGATTTAAAGAGGATAGATTTGGTGTTATATATTCTTTTACGTATATAAGTCTATCTCTCTTTTTACTTACTTATATCATGTGGATTGAGGCAAGAGTACCTATCGCATAGGAGTATCGTATTTTGTAGAAAATATCAAGGTCGTATTTTTCCTAGGAACGGTGTTAATTATTCTAGTTTTTAGAATGGACTATTATCTTATCGAAAGTGCGGAGTGGAGTTTATATTAAAAATAGAAAAAAAAATATAAAAGACAAAAAAATATAAACACGTGGTTTTATCAAGATAAGGACTCAGAAGGCAGTCCTTGATTTCAGAATTAATTATGGGAGAATATTAATTCACTTATTAAAGAACAACTCTATTTCTTGATTACGTAACTTAATGAGAGGGTCCCTTTAATAGCATCACTGACTCGAAAGTACGATCGGGGAGGCTATGGTTTAAAATGGGTTAACGTTAAACGTAGTGTCTCTTCATCGGGTATATGATCAATTAATAGTAAACCCTAGTTAGAATAACTAGAACGTGGAGTATAAATAGTTTAAAATAATATCCAGCCCATAGCTCATCTTGACCAAATGCTAAGGGTTCTTAGCCTCTCATTAGGATAGGGGTGGTATAAAGTGCAGAAAATAATTTCTACCTATCTATCTTAATCCAGGACTTAAGCTTTCGTTTCGCCTTTCATTCGGGATAGGGTAGTAAATTCTAAACCATTGAAAAGCATTCACACTATCTTAATCCAGGTCATAGGCTTTCGCCTCGTCTTTCATTCGGGATAGTATGAAATAATAAGGTTTTGAAAAATAGTTTTGAAAGCAGTTTCACGCTATCTTAATCCAGGACATAAGCAGAGCTTTGTCTTTCATTCGGGATAGTATGAGAAAATAAAGTAAAGTAAAACAGAAAATAAAACTGTAAAGTACTCAAAATTGAAATTGAAACATTCTATTTTATAAATTCAAAAGTTATTACAACTTCCTACAAAGCTGAAAAGAAAGCTAAAAAAATTACAACTTATAGAACTTGGAATACTTGAAAGCTACTACCAGTTCTTTGTCAGAGAGCTGGGGAATCCTAACTATTCTTAAGGAATCTGCTGGTATTCGAATAATTTTATAAAGCTCTGACCCTCTATTTATAGAAAAATATAAATGCTTTTGGAAAAGCACTTTTGGAAAAGTTGCCAAATAGCTTATGGAAAAGCAGCCAAACAGCTTTTGCAAAAAGCTGAAAATCAGCTTATGGGACAGCTAGCTTTTGGACAGCTTGACATGTGGCGGATTGGATAAGGATGGAGCTGACTTAACAGCTGAGTTGGCTAGATGGATAAGGATGGCGGGTCGGGCTGGCAGCTGGCGAGTCAGATTAAATTGGCAGCTGGCGGGTCGGGCAGCGGTCTTGGTGGGTTACGGGTCCTGGCAGCTAGTGGGTCAGGCAGTGTTCTTGGCGGGTTGTAGGTCCTGACAGGTTGGGATTAAATTGGCGCAAAAAATAACCGCCTAGATTCGAACCTTCAAATTGTTGAAACTCACTAGAACTCCCACTCTGTTAGGCCAATTAGTCTTTGATGCTTAAATCCTGAAGATACTATATTTATAATATATAAAATAAAGATTTTATTATACTATAATTCTTACAATCTTATACTATTTTAAAATATAATTATATTATTTACAATATAATTAAAAAATTGAAATAATATATACATTCGTAATAAAATTTTATTTAAAAGATAATATACATAATATTACTTATATAATAATACTCAAATATTAATAATACTATACTTAACATATTATATTATAATTTATAAGTACATTGTAATTAATTTATATACATTATATTAACTCTTTTTCTTCATATTATTATTATATGTATTATTATTATTATTGTAATTATATTTAGATTATTAGATCCTATATATATATATTTTAAATAACATGACGGTTCAGCTCCGTTCAGGCCGTCCAAACCGGTCGGACCTTAAACATTACCACAAAACATAATATAATAGATTAAAGTGATGGTTAAAATTGACAAACAAACTAATTGAAGAATAAAACTAAAAACAAATCATTTATTTAAGTTTTTACATGAAGTATTACAACCTTGAATTAGAATTGATATTAAAATATAAACCAAAACATGTATAAATAATCACTCATCAAATATCCCCATACTTAATTTTTGTTATTTCAGAGCAAATGTAGAGTTGAGTATATTTACAAGTTATGAAATTTTTAATTTACTATCAATTTAATTCTTCAATATAAAACATGTATAAAAATCTGGTGAATAAAGAGTTAAATGCTATCGTATATATATCATTGATACCAGAGTTAGAATTTATAGCCATAAAAAGTTTTGGAAAACAAATAGTAAGAACATATTAAAATTAGATATAACAAGGGTAGATTGGCTTTATGATTACTACATCTTATACGAGATATGTTGGAAAATATACATCCTATTATTTATGCTCTCTCAAAATTTTAAACAAAAATAGAATATCAACTTTGGAAGGGTGGAATTTACCTATACAATAGGCTTTTGTAGAAGTGATAGATTTTTGTATTCTTTCATCTTTTTATCTAAGTTATGCGTTGTTATAACTACTAAGGAATGTAATTCCAAAGTGGCAAAAAATACAATGTATACTTGAGTTTTTATTTGAATCCAATGTATATTTAGAGGAGCACATACTCCTTTCCATATAATCCTTTCATATTTATTAGATGCTTATGTGTACGGAATGATATCTTATTCCCATTGACATAAGCTCTTTTCTTTTACTAGGAGCACATACTCCAAGATACTTGCTTGCATAAGAAAACATGTCAAGTAGAAATAAATAAATATTCAAGTGTTGGATAAAAATTTTTGAGAGCAACTATAATAGTTTCTATTTCCTATATTTTAATAAGAATGGAGTAAGGTTATTTACAGTCTAAAATTATTTGGTGAACATAATATGTTTTGCTTCTATTGTACATATATGTATTTTTATATGTTAAAGCAGGCTTGCTAAAATAATAACTCCGATTGTAATGAAATTTACAAGATAGGGTTTACAATTTTATTCCGGATATTTATATTTATCTAGTTATGAGAAGGAGTAGTAAATTTGAAAATTGAATAATTTGCATTTTATTAACTCAGATTTTTTGAATGTATATAAATAGTATGGTTTTGAAAGTTTTGACTTGTTTTGGATGAGTAATAAAATAAATAATGTTTTTATTTAAAAGGAATAATATAACATAGAAGTGATAAAAATTATAGCTAAAAGCACCACCATACTTATGTTAGGCATAGGTATGAAGTGACAAATAAAGACAAAAAAAGCATATGTACAGAATATACAAAAGCATAAAAGATGGAGATATACAAGTGAATTTATATTTTGAGGTTATGGAGTAGTGTTAGGGCTTCAGGTTCTTTTTGAAAAGGGTCCCCAGTAAAATATAGTTTTAAACGGTGCCCGTTTACTTTGAAAGTTCCTAGTTCAGGGTTAGAAATAAGAACGGTCTCATATGGACAGATTTGTTTAACAGTAAAGGGTTATATAGTAGGACAAGATCACCTGGAGAAAAAGATTTTGGAAATTTAATTTTCCGATCATGATAAAACTTAGATCGCTCTTTATAAAATTTATTATTTTCATAGGCGTTTGCATGCCATTTCTCAAGTTCATTGAGTTGAAATTTATGTTGTTCGGTGGCTCGGTTTGAATCTAAGTTGAGAAATTTTAGCGCCCAGTATGCGCGATGTTCTAATTCTACAGGTAGGTGACATGCCTTTACATATACTAAACGATAAGGTGTACAACGGATCACAGTTTTGAATGTTGTACGGTAGGCCCAAGGTGCATCATCTAATTTGAGGGACCAATCATTTCGATTGGTATCTACAGTCTTTTCTAATATGCGCTTTAGTTCTCTATTGACTACCTCCACTTGGCCGCTTGTTTGGGGGTGATAAGCGGTAGCGAGTTTATGAGTAACTCCATATTTGGCTAACACTTTAGCCATCTGGGTGTTACAAAAATGAGTACCTCGATCGCTAACTATAGCCCTAGGTGTGCCAAAACGTGAAAATAAGGATTTCAGAAATTTAACGATGACTCTCGTGTCAGTGATGGGAAAAGCTTGTGCTTCAGCCCATCGTGAAACGTAATCGACCGCTACTAAGATATAACGATTTTTAAAAGGAGGTAAAAGGACTACAAAATCTATGCCCCACATATCAAAAATTTCACATTCTATGAAAATTTTTGGGGCATTTTGTCCCGACGGGAAATGTTACCTGACCGTTGGCAGCGGTTGCAAATGCTTACAAGTTGTTGAGCGTCCTTGAATAAAGTAGGCCAAAAGAAGCCTGCTTCAAGGGCTTTACTTACAGTCCGGTTGGCTTGATAATATCCGCTGGTTGGTCCATCGTGGCAGTGCCGTAGTACTTTTAGTCCTTCCTCGCTCGAAATATATCTTCCAATTACTTGGTCGGCACAGACTTGGAATAAATACGGGTCTTCCAAAAAGTAGTTTTTCAAGTCAGAAAAGAATTTCCTCTTTTCTTGAATTATAAAAGCTTTTGGAAGGACTCGGGCTACTAAATAGTTAGCCAAGTCTGCGAATAAAGGAGTAGAAGAGTTTGTTACCTTTTCGAGGGCGAGGAGACTTTCTTCGCAGAATTTATCTTCGATGTCTGCTTCCACGAGTGTATTTGTTGGAGCATTCTCTAGTCGAGAAAGATGATCGGCTGCTAAATTCTCTGTGCCTTTCTTATCTCGGATCTCTAAATCAAATTTTTGTAATAAGAGAATCCAACGTAATAAATGGAGTTTTCTATCCGCCTTAGTAAATATTTTAAAGCAGAATGATCTGTAAAAACTATAACTTTCGATAGCATTATATAAGATCTAAACTTATCAAATGCGAATACAATCACCAGTAGTTCCTTTTTCGTGGTCATGTAATTGGTTTGTGTGGATGTGAGAGTTTTACTTGCATAATAGATAGGATGAAAATATTTGTCTACTTGCAGTCCTAAGACAGCTCCTACCGTATAATCACTCGCGTCACACATGATCTCAAAAGGAAAGGACCAGTCTAGGGCTACTAAAATAGGAGAGTTGATAAGTTTGTCCTTAATAATGTTGAATGCTACTAAGCTTTCGCTATCAAATATAAATGGGGCTTCTTTTTCTAATAAATGAGTTCGGTTTTGTTATTTTAGAGAAATTTTGAATGAATCGTCTATAGAAGCCTGCATGGCCTAAGAAACTTCGAATAGATTTTACATTTGTTGGAGGAAGTTTTTCAATTATTTCTATTTTGGCCTTATCGACCTCGATTCCCTGGGAAGAAATTTTATGACCGAGAACTAAACCTTCGCGGACCATAAAGTGGCATTTCTCCCAGTTCAACACTAAATTCGTGTCTTCACAGCGTTGAAGAACACAAGTGAGGTTATCTAAACACGTATGAAATAAGTCTCCAAATACGGAGAAATCATCCATAAACACTTCCATAACATCCTCTACTAACTTGTCAAAATAGCTAGCATACATCTTTTAAATGTGGCTGGCGCATTACAAAGTCCAAACTGCATTCGCCTATAGGCGAAAGTACCAAAGGGGCAAGTGAACGTAGTTTTCTCTTGGTCTTCAGGGGTTATAAGGATTTGTAAATACCCTGAATAACCATCGAGAAAACAATAATATGAGTGACCCGAGAGTCGCTCTAATATTTGATCTATAAACGGTAGTGGAAAGAGATCTTTACGGGTGGCATCATTTAATTTTCGATAGTCGATGCACATCCTCCAAACCGTAATAGTATGTGTTGGAATTAGTTCATTATTAGTGTTTGGTACTACCGTTATACCGCTCTTCTTAGGGATGACATGTACAGGACTAACCCATGTGCTATCTGAGATTGGATAGATAATTCCTGCATCTAATAATATCATTACTTCAGCTTTTACGACATCCTTCATATTAGGATTTAAATGTCGTTGGGGCTGGATAGATCTACTAGGGTTATCTTCAAGAAATATTTTATGCGTACAAAAAGATGGGTTGAGTCCTTGTATATCAGAAATTTGCCATGCTAATGTATGGTGATGTTGTTTTAACACTTCTATTAATTCAGACGTTTTTTTATCATTTAATTCTGCAGAAATGATAACAGGGAGTTTAGATTCAGCTTCAAGGAAAGCATATTTTAAATGTGCGGGAAGTGTTTTCAACTCAAAGTGTTGGTGGTTTTTCATACGAAGTTGGGGTTTTTAGAGTTGTAGAAGTTTAGAATATAAAAGGTTCTAAAAGGTCATCGGTAGGCATTTCTTGTGAAAGGGGTATGTCTGCCAAGTTCGATTCTTCTACAGTTATTGAATGTAAATCAGAATAGGGAAAACCGTTTTCCTCAAAAGAAGCTTCCGCAAGATAGAAGGAATCATCGTTTATTAAAGAATTTTTCAAAGAGGGATCTATATCAATAAAAACCTCGTCATCTCCTACTCGTAAGAGAAGTCACCGTTACTTACGACTATTATCACGCGAGAGGTTGCGAGAAAAGGACGACCGAGAATTATGGGAACATCGGCTTCTTCCTCTATGTCAAGTATAACAAAGTCTACCGGGAAGATAAACTCGTCTATTTTGACCAGAACATCCTCTACTATCCCTATTGGATATTTAATAGAACGATCTGCTAACTGGATGGTCATTTTAGTTGGGCTAGGGTTACCTAATCCTAGTTTCTGAAAGCGCGAGTTGGGCATTAAATTTATGCTAGCACCTAAGTCTGCTAACGTATCTTTTATTAATAGATTACCGAAGAGACACGGGATGGAAAATCGTCCCGGTTCGTTTAATTTTGGGGGTAATTTATGTAATAAAATGGATGAACATTCGACGTTAAGGAAAAATATCGAAATATCTTCGAGTTTTTTTTTATTTGAAAGTAATGTTTTTAAATATTTTGCATATTTAGGCATCTATGCAATTGCCTCGTAGAAAAGTATATTAATTTGAATTTATTTTAGCAATTTTAGAAAAATTTTATACTGTTCATCTTCTCGCTCATCTTTTAATTTAGATGGATAAGGTAAAACAACATGTAGGGAAGAAATCGCGGGGGTTGAGGAGGCAGAGACATAACAGGAGGTAAAACCATAGCTTCTTTTTCTACCCTAACAGGTGGTGGTTTTCCCCTGTCACTTCGTAGTTTGACGGCTTGTCAACTCTGTGGGTTACTGGAATTGACAATTTTTTGCGGATTTGGTTCCATATTTCCTGGCAAATTACAAGGTTGGCGTTCCGATAACAATTTTGATAGTTGTCCAATTTGTGTTTCTAAGTTTTTAATTGATCCAGTAAGGTTCTGGATATTGGACTAATTGATACTGACATATTTCATGAATATATCTTCTATCGGGGTAGGCCTAAATTGGTGCAGTTGTGGTGGTGGTGTCTGTGGTTGTCGGGGTTGTGGTGCAAATCCAATTGGATTTGCAATCGGAGGGCGTTGAGCATTTTTGGGGTTGCTCCATGAAAAATTAGGATGATTCTTATATCCTGGATTTTAAGAATTATTATTATTATTATTCGGATTATAGGAAGGTCTATATGAGTTCCCCATATAGTCGACTTCTTCATTATTATTATTCATTAAATTAGGCAGATTCCAAGATGTAGAGGCGGAGGAAGCACTCATCCCCGCCACTTGCCTAGTCAGATACTCTACTTGGAGAGCTAAGTTTGAAGAGGAGTCAAGCTAATAGAGCCCAGCTTGTTTAGAGCATGACCTCGGCACATTCCACTGGTATGCATTCATGGCCATCTCCTCAAACTGGGTTTGAGCGGCCTCGGGGGTTTTGTTATTGAGTGTGGCCCCAGCGGCAGCATCAATGGCATGTCGATTCTGAGTGTTCAGACTGTTATAGAATGTCTGTACCTAGAGCCAAGCTGGCAGCGCATGATGTGGACACCGACGTAGGTATTCCTTAAAACATTCCCAAGTCTCATAAAGAGACTCAGACTCGCCTTGCACAAAGGAATAAATATCCGCACGCAGACGTGCGGTTTTTGTAGGTGTAAAGTACTTTGTGAGGAATTTCTCGGTCATGTCAGCCCAAGTGGTGATAGATCCTCTAGGGAGAGAAGCTAGCCACTGTTTGGCTTTCGTTCATAGCGAAAAAGGAAATAAGAGAAGATGGATGGCATCATCAGTTATGCCATTTATCTTAAATGTGTCGCATATTTCTAAAAAGTTCGACAAGGGTGTGTTTGGATCTTCATTAAGCAATCCATCAAATTTAACAAAATTTTGGATCACTTTGATTATACTCGGTTTAATCTCGAAGTTATTATTCGCAATTGTTGGCCAAACGATACTAGTCCCGGTGTCATCTATATTGGGTCGTGCATAATAAGACATGGTCCTTTGGGGTCCACCTCTGGCATTTGTTGTAGCTCTGCTGCCATTTCTTGTACGTGTTCGGTGCCTATGGACTCTTCCAGATTAAATACCAGCTCTTTATTCAGAGATCGGGGGCGCCTGCGAAAGGTGCGATTGATTTCAGAATCAAATTCAAGATTTAAATCAGATGGAGTTATGCGGGTCATACAATAAAAAAGACTTTTTATAAAAATTAAACAAATATATAAAAACTAAGTAAAACAAAAATAAGTTACAACTAAAAGAAACAACTAAGTTAACAACAAATATATATAAAAATGGATTAAATCTCAAACTTCCCGAGGTATTCCCTGCGAAGGGTTCTCACCGGTACTAGACAAAAAGGTGGTATTTAAGCCAACCTTGTCCTTTTTGAGAAAATTTAGGTGGTAGGTTTTTATATTTAGATAAAACTTAACTTATGTTTTTATAAAAAAAAAGGAAAATACACACAAATACAAACACACAAAGAGACTTAAAACACGAAAAATAACTAAAAATAAGGTTTTACATAAAACAGGCTTTTTAATAAAAAGCAATTTTATTATAAACTAGTTTTATAATAAGAAGAGTTTTATATAAAATACGTTAAAATAGTATGTTAGGTTTTTGTTACAATTCGTTAGTGGTTAATAAAATTGTTAATAAAAAGTTAGGTTTTATAAAAACAATGTTTTAAATTCAGTGAATTTTATGTTTGTTTTATTTTTATAAAAACTAAGGTTTTTAAATAACAAGAAAAGAAAAGATAAAATTAATAGCATTCTTTTATTTTTAAACATTAACACATATAAACGACTCCCCTGCAACGGCGCCAAAAAGATTGATAAGAAATATTTGATTTAAAGAGGATAGATTTGGTGTTATATAATCTTTTACGTATATATGTCTATCTCTTTTTTTACTTACTTATATCCTATGGATTAAGGCAAGAGTACCTATCGCATAGGAATATAGTATTTTGTAGAAAATATCAAGGTCGTATTTTTCCTAGGATCGGTGTTAATTATTCTACTTTTTAGAATCGACTATTATCTTATCGAAAGTACGGAGTGGAGTTTATATTAAAAACAGAAAAAAAATATAAAAGACAAAAAAATATAAATACGTGGTTTTATCAAGATAAGGACTCAGAAGGTAGTCCTTGATTTCAGAATTACTTATGGGAGAATATTAATTCACCTATTAAAGAACAACTCTATTTCTTGATTACCTAACTTAACGAGAGGGTCCTTCTGGTAGCATCACTGACTCGAATGTACGTCCGGGGAGTCTTGCGTTTAAAATGGGTTAACGTTAAATGTAGTGTCTCTTCACCTGGTATATGATCAATTAACAATAAACCTTAGTTAGAATAACTAGAACGTAGAGTTGAAATAGTTGAAAATAATATCCAGCCTAGAGCTCATCTTGACCAAGTGCTTAGGATTCTTAACCTCTCATCAGGATGGGGGCAGTATAAAGTGCAGAAAATAATATCTACCTATATATCTTAATCCAGGACTTAGCCTTCGCTTCGCCTTTCATTCGGGATGGGGTTGTAAAATCTAAACTATTGAAAAGCTTTCACACTATCTTAATCCAGGTCATAGGCTTTCGCCTCGCCTTTCATTCGGGATAGTATAAAATAATAAGGTTTTCAAAAATAGTTTTGAAAGCAGTTTCACGCTATCTTAATCCAGGGCATATGTAGAGCTTCGCCTTTCATTTCGGTATAGTATGAGAAAATAAAGTAAAGTAAAACAGAAAATAAAACTGTAAAGTACTCAGAATTGAAATTGAAACATTCTATTTTATAAATTCAAAAGTTATTACAGCTTCCTACAAAGCTGAAAAGAAAGCAAAAAAAATACAACTTATAGAACTTGGAATACATGAAAGCTACTACCAGTTCTTTATCAGCGAGCTGGGGAATCCTAACAGTTCTTAAGGAATCTGCTGGTGTTCGAATAGTTTTTCAATGCTCTGGCCCTTTATTTATAGAAAAAAATAAATGCTTTTGGAAAAGTTGCCAAATAGCTTACGGAAAAGCTGCCAAATAGCTTTTACAAAAGCTAAAAATTAGCTTATGGGACAGCTTTCTATTGGACAGCTTGACATGTTGCGGCTTGGATAAGGATGGAGCTTACTTGGCAACTAAGTTTGCTGGCTGGATAAGGCTGGCGGGTCGGGCTGGCAGCTGGCGGGTCAGATTAAATTGGCAGCTGGCGGGTCGGGCAGTGGTCTTGGCGGGTTGCAGGTCCTCGCAACTCGCGGGTCGAGCAGCGGTCTTGGTGGGTTGTAGGTCCTAGCAGGTTGGGATTCAATTGGCGCAAAAAACAATGGCCTGGATTCGAACTCGAAACCTGTTGAAACTCACCAAAACTCGCACTCCACTAGGCCAATTAGTCTTTGATTCTTAGACCCTGAATATAATATATTTATAATATATAAATACAGATTTTATTATACTATAGTTCTTACAATCTTATACTATTTTAAAATATAATTATATTATTTACAATATAATTAAAAACATTTTTAAAATAATATTATACATTCGTAATAAAATTTTATTTAAAAGATAATATACATAATATTACTTATATAATAATACATAAATATTAATAATACTATACTTAACATATTATATTATAATTTATAAGTACATTGCAATTAATTTATATACATTATATTAACTCTTTTTCTTTACATTATTATTATATGTATTATTATTATTGTAATTATATATAGATTATTAGATCCTATATATATATATATATATATATATATATATATATATATATATTTTAAATACCATGACGGTTCAGCTCCGTTAAGGCCGTCCAAACCGGTCGGATCATGAACATTATCTAAAAACATAATATAGTAGATTAAAGTGATGGTTAAAATTGACAAACAAACTAATTGAAGAATACAACTAAAAACAAACCGTTTATTTGAGTGTTTACATGAAGTATTACAACCTTAAATTAGAATTGATATTAAAACATAGACCAAAACATGTATAAATAATCACTCATCAGATCGTCAATTGCAACAATATTGAGTTCGAGTGGACTGACCTTGTTTTCACTGATACATTGATATTTTTAATACCTTTTAATATTTGCAGTTTGATTTATTTGTCTGCACGATCTGTGATTCTTAAACTATTTGAAATGATATCTTGCCACCGTGGCTGTTACGGTTAAAGTACTCTATTCACAAGAAATTGATCTGCAGGTAATGGAGAGCACTTTCGCGACTTCATTTATGTAGTCGTGCGACTAGATGCTTGTTTTACATGTTCTATAAATAAGCCCTGGCTTTGAATTATACGAAAGAATATCAAGACCTTAATCTCTGTGACAAGATTCAATGGCACCCGCGCGAGCTGCTGCCTTTGCCTTCCTTGATGCTGAGCACAAGAAATCAGAAATATCGGAAACTGAATTTGACTACTTCGTCGCCGTCCACATGACTAATCTCGACGTAGTTGCGTGACTACCGTGGGAAAATGAGAGAATAAACACTTCTGGGAGGAATCTAGTCGCCATCCCGATCTATCATTTTGACTACCGTTTCAGCCTGCCGCCGCTACTCGAACTCGTCGAGATTCTAGATTTCTTTTGAATTGTTCCAGGCCAACTCTCGCTGAATACAGTTGCCTCGGTAATGAGTTTCATTATTTACCTGATGACCGAGCGGGTAAAGTTCAACATGGATCTCTTCCACCATTGTTTTGTGATCTTCTCCATCACCTCCGACAAGAAAGATAGCCGGTTCTTCAAAGGCGTGGTGTATTTTGGCTGTACAGGGATGAACACAGTAAACTTACGGAATTGTTGATGCATGAAATGCGACAAGAAATCGGGCACTATCAGCTAACGGTTCGAGTACCGGAGAAAGAAGGGGAAAAGGAGGAACTGTCGAGTAGTTGGTTACTAGCGGTCAGGGTAAGAATCAAGAGCGAGCAACAAGATGCGGCGACACCACACTTCGCCCGCCACGGCCTGAATACCACTCTTGTGGCAGACTTTCCTTTTATTAAGAAAGAATGCGGTTACACTTTGAAAGGAGAAAAAGAGAAGAAAAGAAGCCGGCCGATCAGCAGGCCGCGAGGAACTAGACTCGAGACCGCAGCTCTCAACAAGCGAGCTCCTAGACCCGAGTCTGCGTCCCTTGGGTGTACTCCCGCACCCTATTTATAGGCGTGGGTGCCTGCCCAAACGGGCAGGGCTAAAATTACCGGCTGCCCGGGGTACAGGAGAACCGGGCAGCGGTGACGGGAAGTAACCACGGAGAAGAGAAGAGGGCAGAGGAAAGGCCGTATGGCCTGGCAGGCTTCCTCTGGCGAGTTGAGAGTCCCGGTCCTGGAACTTGGCTTTGAGCTGGGCTGGAGCTGGCGGCGGCCTAACGGAGAGGTTGCGCGGCTTATCTGACAACAAGCCGACTTGCTGAGAATGGCGGCTAGAAATACCAAGCCGCCCGGACTTGAAAGCCTGGAGAATAGTCGCGGATTTCGGGTTAACATAATCCCCGCACATTTTTAAGTTTCTGAAAAACTTTGAAAATGTAGAACTAAGCCGGAGACCGCGACTGCCATTAATGCTTCTGCGTCTATAAAATGCCGAGTTCCCTACCATTCTGTTGAGATTTCTGTCAAGCCACGGGACATTATTCGCCACTTGTGGTTAGAATCCTTCAAGCCGACAGAGACTTATACAGGATGGATGTCATGTCTTCGATGCTAGTTCGCGAAAAGAAGTCATTTGGGTCGAAAAAGAGGAGCAGAAAAGTGGACAGTTCTGACCAACAGCCTGAGAAGAAAATTGAGAAGCCGATCACACCGGCGGCTTCTGATTCTGTAAAGAAACAAAAGGAAGCCGTCGGGGAATCCTCGCAGGTCGTGGCCAAAATCGAAACGGTTTCCAAATCTGCTCTCCCACAAGCCGGTACCCCCAAATCCTTCGACATTACCTACTCGCCATCGGGTGAACCCCTCTTGAAGATCGCTGGGGCGGAGGAGAAGAGTGTCGATTCTTCCAAACCGTGCAGGTTGACCACATCCGCAAACTTGATCATCGTTGATGAGGACGACTCAGAGAAGCCACTGAAGGCCGAGCGGTCTCTGACTGAGAAGAGGAAGCAGACAGAGACAATAGTCGGCCACTTGAAGCGACACAGGAAGAAGGATGAGACCCTTGAGGAAAGGATGAGGAGGAAAACGTGGAAGATGCGGGTTGACAATCGCAATGTTTTTGTGAAGGTCGGAGCGGCCAGTCTTCAGTATAAGCTGCGGGAGAAGGAAGTATCTGAGAGTCCGTCGACTCTATCCCCCAAGCCGAACAAGCCAGAGAGCACGCCGGCGATTAGCGATTCCCTGCGCGACATCTTGAAGGGTATGGAGAAGTTCCAGCAGGAGGACAAGTTATTGGAGCCTCCGCCGGTTTCTGAAGAGGCCGCCGACGTCGATGTCGAAGTTACAGGAGAGAAGCTTGGCGAACCGACTCCTGCGGTTTCAGAAGGAGTTGAAAAATTAAAACTCAGAGAGAAGATAGAGGAGGTGAAGAAATAATCACCGGGAAGTAGATGGCGACTACATTTCCTCCCCTGCAAGGTAAACACGAAGAAGTTGAGCGTATTGTGAATTCTACAAGCCGCGGTCACGGAAGAAGGGAGCGGACAAAATTTTTAATCCGCCAGCAAGCTTCTTCCTGACCACGGCACAACTGAAAAGCAAAGCTCAGGAGACCGCGCGGCTATGGAATGAAAAGCTAAAGTGAATAGACCCCGAACGGTTTAGGCGACCAACGATTAGATTTGACACTGCGGCTTTTGAAGGAGAGATAACCACAAGCTGCGGTCTCGCTCTACCAAGATCTTTAAAAGGTATCGGTTATGTGACTGAATCTAACCGCTTTCTTATTCGTTGCAGGTGTACCTGAAACCGCCATCAAGCCGGGCGATCTAACGACTTTCTTACCTCTACTGATGCCCCCGCTACCTCCAAATATCCGTGACCAAAGGACGACCGAATTCCAAGAGGAGGTCGCCGCCTTGCAGGCTAGAGTAAGGGAGAAAGCCGAGGCCCTTCGAGCCAAGGAAGAAGAGTGGCAACTTCAAGGAGAAGATCAGCGGTCTATGTTGGAGGCCGCTGAAAATAGAACAAAAGAAGTGCTGGAAGACTTGGAGCTGGATAGAGTAGTGATGCGGTCTAAGTTGGAGGCCGCCGAGAAAAGGACGCAGGAGGCACTGGCCAGTTTGGATCTGGAGAGAGCGGCGATACGGACTGCGCTGGAGGCCACTGACAAAAGGGTGCAGGAGGCACTGGCCACCTGGGAGGAGGAGAAGATAACGATGCGGACTGCGCTGGAGGCCGCTAAGCAAAGGACACAGGAGGTGCTGGCCAACCTGGAGCAGGAGAAGACAGAGAAACTGGACATGCAAGCTTTAGTGCTCATGGCTGGCCGGATTGAGAGGGAAAGGGCGGACATCGCTCGACTTGATGAGGAAAGGGACAAGTATCAGCCAGAAGAGGCCGGCAGAGGCTTGCGACCTGCTGGGACAACTACTGGACAACATCAACTACCAAACTGCCCGGCTTCCGGAGAGGCTTCGCACTCACGAGTAGTCGCGGCGGTTAGGCAGGTCACTGCTTCTGGCGACTCGGGATATCGCACTCTATCGCTGGTTCCATTTGCCCACATAGAGCGTGATTCCTCGCGAGTTCATCGGACTCTGCATTCCATCCACAACCTGGTCAGTCAAGTGTATGTTTAGCTGGTACAGGCCGGCGACCAAGTCGCGCGGGTTGGGCGAGAAGCTCCAGAGAGTGGAGAGAAATTTTGAGTTTTTAATTTGGCCTTGTAATAAGCATCAACTCGTGATGCCGGATAGTTTTATTATTGTGAACAACTATTGTATATCTGCTTGTATATTACTGCGAATTGCTTGTGGCTTTGTGCGGTTTAATAATAATTATGTTAAGTTTTGGAATTTGTCCGCGCGAACTGCCGAACTGGTTTGCGGTTTTGATATTTTCTTTTGCAGGTTAGGTCGCGCGGCTTCACAGCTAACCGCGATTTGACAACTATCACTATAGCTTCATAGGAAATCTAAAAATTGAGTTGATCCTGGAGATTTCGGCACGAAAGATTAGAATGCGAGCTAAGGCAAAGGCGATGTGGTCTGATAAAGCCCCTGCTGTCAGGACCGATGCGGCTTCTGCCTTCCATTTGGCGGACCACAAAGAAGGTCGGCTTACCCAAGCCGAACTAGATAGCTTTGTAAAGAAGTACATGAAAGACAGCCTGCTGCTCACGCGGCTTCCTCTTCCTCACGAGCAGATTAACACTTCCACAGCCAACAAAATCGCCATCCTCGTAGACCATTTTGACTGCGGCTTCCGCTTCCCCGTGTTGATGGAAGTCGTAGCGGTCTTCGACCACTATGGGGTAGTGCCAGGACAGTTGCCTCCGAATTCCATTGCGACTATCTACAGCTTCATCTCCTACTTGAGGTCGGAGAGAGTTCACTTCTCGATGAAGCTGTTCAGAGAATGCTTCTCCGCCCGGTCTATTCCAGACTTTGGAACAAAGATCTTCAGAGGGCATCTGTACTTCAGTTGCCGGGGGCTGAAGGTCGTCAACCTGGCGAACAAAGTCCCGAATTGTTAAGAGAGGCACCTGATCTTTGAGGGTCAACTCGGACTCCTGCCGGTCAATCTGCAGGTTTGCGACGAAGCCATCTTTTGCAGCAGCGGACTGGACTGCCTGGAGAAGGATATCTTCGACTTCTTCAAGGTGGAGCGGCTAGACGTCATCCACTACCTCCCGCTGCTCCCAACTTTGGAGGATGTTCATGTGGAGGACAGTAAGTATCAGCCAACCGAACTGCTCTGCTAGCCGTGCGACTTACTAACTGACTTTTTAAATTTTCCTTGCAGCTGTCATTATGGTCCCGCTGAACAAGCCACTTACTCCAGGCGGCTTAACCCTTACCCAGAGGGAAAAAGGGCCAAGAGAGTCAGGCCGGAGTGGGCTGACGAGGAAGGAGAATCAGACTCCTCCAGCGACTTCACGCTACATGGAATGGGCAGCCAGCCGCCTAGAGGACCTCCACGGCAACCCCACCATGCAGTGGAGCGTCGATGGCGAATCAGTCCAAGTCTCCACCGCCCTCCCTGACTGGGGGAGGGAAAGGATAAGCCGCCATGCCTCTGCGGCTGGCACGACTTTATATGGAAAGTGCAACCTAAAGGTGCTGAAAAAGATACCAGAAGAGGACTTCTCGCGATTTGCCGCGCAGGTCGGCACGAGAAGTTTTGTGGCTAACCACTACATGGGCTTGGCCCATAGGCGGTTAGTCGCAAGTCAAGGCGACCTAAAGCGGCAACTCGCTGGAAAGGAAGAAGAGATTGCAAGGTTAAAGGATCTGAATGCGGTAAGATATTACCTGATTCTCGCGGCTTCATTTTTCAAGCCGCCCGGACTAACCTTTCTTCTTCCTTTGTATAAAATGCACGATCCGGCAAACCCGGCCTTCCAGGACGCGATCTTTCTGCAGCTTGTCCAAGGGATCGACGGAGTGTTGAAACGTCTCCGGGATCACGGCTGCCTAGCTCCAGGATTCATCGACTTCACCTGCGCCGACTTGTATCCACCCTTGAAGAAAAGGGTGGTCGCGGTTTACCGAGCGCTCAAGGGCAAGGAAAAGGTTAATGGATAAGGCGAGGACAATACTGAAGAGGAGAAGGAGGACAGCGAAGGAAGCCGGATCCAGAGCGCTTCCTCAGAAACTGACGGTCAAGCTTTCGAGACCGCGCGGGTTGAGTCCAGCAAGTCCGAGACCAGGTACACTGGCAGTTCGCGTTCGTTTTTTTTTCTGACAGCGGCGGCTACTCGCTTCTTAGGTCGACGTCAACGGTGAACTGGACTCCAGTACTCCCGCGGCTAAGAAACTAAAGCCGGATAGCTAGGACAAATTACTTGTAATAGTTTTTACACCTTTTTTGAGAACCGGCGGTATGATTTTGTAAACCGCGCGGTCTTAACCTTTGTATTACTTGACATTGGAAATGACAATATTTTACCTTTAGCGAGAATCTATTATATTGAAATTTTACTTACTTGCTTGTTCGCGCGGCTTAAGTCTTCTTATTCGTTTTTGACTTTTGTTCCGGTTAAACTTGAATCGAATTCTAGTGGCCGAGTATATTAGTCGCCTGCGAGTTTATAACAATCTGATCACCCTTAAACATTTATAGAACCATAAGTCGGGCGGTCAGAAAAGTATTCGCCAGAAAGGTAAGGTCGTTCTATTGTTGCCAGCTATTATTCATATTCAATTCAAAGTCGTACGATTAAAATAGTTAATCGCTGATAGGCCATAGTTTAATTGGAGATTAGAAAGATATATAGCGATCAATAAGCCGCTCGGCTAAGCAGATAAATCGATAAAAAACTTTAACAATCAAGCTGATGGTGGCGGCCTGTCTGATCATTAATGTAAACCATGCTTCCAATATGAAAATTATTCAAGGGTATAAATATATTGCGGCTTCTTGAAATAGCAAGTCGTAAATCGATTATAATGAATACCATAAGCCGGCGGACTAGAATTAATTGACAGAATCAAGTCGGCCGAATTCCGGATTATATTACTAATAAACTGGCAGAGATACCATAAGCTGAATAGAACAAATCAGAATATGTAACCGCGTTGTCTGCGGTTTGTGTAATATAAACCGGCTAGGCTGTAAGACCATAATACGGCGGATAATCTCACGCTGACCTGCAAAGACAGGAGGAGCTACAAACTTATGTGTCGATGTTGGCAGGTGCGTGTAGCAGGGCTTTCCACACAAAGATCACATAAGCAGGGCTAAAGTTCAAAATCCGCGACCGATATCAAGCGGGATAAGTACACATTATCTGTGACTGTAGCCAAGCAGGATAAGTACGTATTATCTGCGACTGACGTCAAACGGGATAAGTAAGTAATATCTGCAACTGTAGTCGAACGAGACAAGTATGCAATATCTGCGACTGATGTCAAGCGGATGTTGCCACTACACAACTGCGACCGAAGTCAAGCGGGATGTGAAGGGCTTAAGAACTTAGCACGATTTTTAAATATTACCTTTGTCAAAAGTCACTTTGCATCCATACAAGTGAATGTTAGCACATAAGCAATGGATAAGATATAAGATTTAAATGATATGCGAATGCATGTATGCATTGGAGAATGTAATCAAAGGATATATGTTTGGAACTCGATCCAAACGACATATAAATGCTCTGTTATTCCAAGCTTAAGCACCTTCATTATCAAGAAAACCAAATCTTTGTCTGTACTACTGACTCTGTTAGAGAAGAATATGCAAAAGGATCACTGCACAACATAATCTTGCAATTTTCCAGTCTTCGCCAGTTCATCTATAAGTTTCCGTAAAGCCAAGCAATCTTCTAGTAGATGGCCTATATCCTTGTGATACTTATAGAAAAGCCCTTCATGCCGATATTTGATTTTAGATTTCATGCGTCGAGGCTTTTTGAACTCTGGCATTTTTTGAAGAACTTCCAAAAGAGCTTCCATAGAGATTTTAAACGTGATATACTTGTCTGAATGTTTTTCACGTTTTAGAATTTTAGGATCGACGGATACTATAGGATTGGCAGGTATAGTCTGAGGGCGAGGAAGAAACTCGTGACTTTTGAATTGTAAAATAGCCTGCGAAGAACTGAGCTGTTGATTACCAGAAATTTCCTGGGATTGTTTAACCTCCTGATTCAAAGATGAGACATAGTTTTTGTTTGCTTCTTCACCCATTAGAAATTTATTAACGATATCGATAAGATCTCCATAAGTCTCGGGATCTTTCATAGTGAGCTTGAACTTTAGAGGGCCTTCCCGAAGTCCGTTCACAAAAGCACACAGATAATAATCCTGGTGAACGTTAACAATGTCGAGAATTTCCTTTTGAAAACGATCAACGAAGTCAAGATTAGACTCCTCATCCCCTACTTAATTTGAAAGAGAGCTCCTACGTCTCTTTTCCGCTTCTTGCGAGTACCAAAATTTGACAGAAATTGCCTTCGCAAGTCTTTGAAGCTAGTGATTGATCGAGGGGGAAGACTATAAAACCATTCTCTTACAGGATCCCCAAAAGATATAATAAAAAGCTTGCATTTGATGCAGCTTGACACTTTCCTTAGTGAAATAATTGACTCAAAAGCTTGAAGATGAGAAATTGGATCATCAAGTCCAGAATATACGGGTAGGCAAGGCATTTTGAAATCATTGGCGACAACCTCCCAACGAATTCGGTTGATGAATGGAGAAGGAACATCTTCTTCTTCCCTCAAAGGAGGCTCTTGGTTTTCATAATCTAGATTGTGATGAAATGACATGTTACGTTTGGGAATTTCAAAAGGAGGGCTGAAAGTTTCTTGCACGACAGATTGCATCATATGCCCAACTTGATTGGCAGAAAATTCATTGCAATTGTCAAGCGCTTCTCTATATTGATAAGAAACACCTTGCCTCTCCGAGAGATCTGTAATAGCTGATAGAAAGCTGGAAATGCTTTGCTCCTTTGTAAAACCCATTCTGAACAAAAGAGAAACAGCTGGCCAAAATTTTGAAACCGCCGAACAACTGCGGTTTGAAATGGCGACTTGTTGCTAGGACAAGCCGAGTAGAGGCTGCCGAGAAAGCTGGCTGGCTGAAAATAATAACCAACGCTGTGCGGCTTAGTGGACTAGCCGTCGAGATATAGTTGTTGGAGCGGTCTGACTCTACCAGTCCGCTGACTTCATCGACTACTTGGAATCTGAAGGTCTCCTGTTAACTGTTGATGCACGAAATGCGACAAGAAATCGGGCACCGCCAGCTAACAGTTCGAGCATCGGGGAAAGAAGGGGAAAAGGAGGAACTGTCGAGTAGTCGGTTACAAGCGGTCAGGGTAGGAATTAAGAGCGAGCCGCAAGATGCGGAGACACCACACTTCGCCCGCCGTGGCCTGAATACCACTCTTGCGGCGGACTTTCCTTTTATTAAAAAAGAATGCGGTTACACTTTGAAAGGAGAAAAAGAGAAAAAAGAAGCCGGCCGGTCAGCAGGCCGCGAGGCAGTAGACTCGAGACCGCAGCTCTCAACAAGCGAGCTCCTAGACCCGAGTCCGCGTCCCTTGGGTGTACTCCCGCCCCATATTTATAGGCTTGGGGCCTTGCCCAAACGGGCAGGGCTAAAATTACCGACTGCCTGGGGTACAGGAGAACCGGGCAGCGGTGACGGGAAGTAACCACGGAGACGAGAAGAGGGCAGAGAAAAGGCCGTGCAGTCTGGCGGGCTTCCTCTGGCGAGTTGAGAGTCCCGGCCCTGGAACTTGGCGTTGAACTGGGCTGGAGCTGGCGGCGGCCTAACGGAGAGGCTGCCCGGCTTATCTGACAACAAGCCGACTTGCTGAGAATGGCGGCTAGAAATACCAAGCCGCCCGAACTTGAAAGCCTGAAGAATAGTCGCGGATTTCGGGTCAATAGGAATAAATTCCAGAACTGGTCCACCAGATTCCTCATGTTCGAGGGGAATCTGGGTCTTCTACCTGTCCGCCCGCAAGTTCGGCCGGCAAGGCTATTTGAGTGGTTTGATGTTAAAGGTGTCGAGAAAGAGATCGTCGAATTCCTTGCCATTCTGTGTCTTGATATTCAACATTACATTTTAATACTCCCAATCGTGGCTGACTGGCCTACAGAAGAAGTTATGTTTTTAGCGATTAGTTATTTGTTATCCGTCTTACTGTGCGGTTAAAAGCTTTTCCCTTTGCAGCCACTTTGAGAGTTCCGGCAAATAAGCCAAAAACACCAGGAGGGCCCGTTCTAACACAGAGCGAGCCGCAGAAGAAAAGGGAGGATTATCGCCGCGAGGAGAAAGATATCGCCGCAGGATATGACTCCAACGAATACTTCACACCCTGCTGAATGGGTGAAAAGCTGAAGGACTGTCGCGGCAAGCCGGTCGTGAAGTGGCACACCCGCGGGATGCACGTTCATGTCTCCACGGCTCTTCCATTGTGGAAGAGTGAGAAGACCACCAAGCATGCCTGTGCGGTTAGCTGGGCGCTGTACGACAGGGAGAAATTGGCCGATCTGCGATCGATTCCTACAAAAAAGCTTCATGCTCTAGCCGCACAAATTCATGCGAGAAGCTTTGTCACAGACCATTTCGTGGCTGAAGCCCTTGCCGAAGTAGTTACCTTAACCGAGCGGTTAGAGGAGGAAGTGGAGCAGGTCAAAGAAGAAAAAAAAATTGAAAGAAGCTAATGCAGTAAGATCTTACCTCGCGGCTGTTGATGCACGAAAAGGCACCACCTAGTTAACTGTTCGAAATTTCATGGGGGATCAGGAGAAAAAGAGGAGAGACTACCGAGTAGCCGGTTACTGGTGGTTAGAGAAAAATCCAGAGCAAGCCCCAAGGAGCGGCGACACCACACTTCGCCCGCCGCGGCCTAAATGCCTCTCTTGCGGCAGGCTTTCCTTTTATTTAAAATGAAGCGGTTACACTTAGAGAGGAAAGAAAAGATAAAAAGGGAAGCCGCCCGGATAGCAGGCCGTAAGGCACTAGGCTCGAGACCGCAGCTCTTAACAAGTGAATCCTGGATTCAAGTCAGTGTGCTTTGGGTGTGCTTCTGCCCCCTATTTATAGGCTCGGGGGCCTGCCCAAACGGGCAAGGCTAAAATTACCGGCTTCCTGGGGTATAAGAGAACCGGGTAGAGGTGACAGGAAGCAAGTAAAAAGAGAAAAGGGGGAAGAGGGAAGCCGCGTGACCTGGTGGATTTCCCCAAGCGAGCTGAGCGGCTTGACCACTAGGGCAGGCTGATCTGGACTGCCCCTGACGGCTACCTGACGATAAGGCCACACAACTATAACGAGGACTGAATGGCTTGCGGAGACTGGCGGCTAGGAAACATAAGCCGCCTGGTTTAGTAAGCCTTGCGGACCAGTCGCAGATTCTAGGGTTAACATAATCCCCGCACATTTGCAAATTATGGGAAATTTCGGGAATGTTAGAATAAGTCGGAGACTGCGACTGCCTTTAATGCTATGATGTCTATAAAAGGCACTGAACTCTGTCATTCCTTGGAAATTCTGTGATTCCACGGGTCATTACTTGCCATTTGCGATGAGAATCTTTCAAGTCGGCGTGTTTTTCTGCGAGATGGATGTCCTTTCCACGATGTTAGATCGCACACAGATGTCGGTTGAGAAGAAGAAGAAGAAAAGCCATAAACCGGAAGGTTTTGGCCGACATAAGAGCTGGATCCAAAGAAGACAGCTACTCCAGCGGCTTCCGACTCGGTAAATAGGATGACAGAGACCGTCGCTGAATCCTCGCAAGTCGCGCCCAAAGTTTAAGCGACATCGGAAACTACACTCTTACAGACCGCAACCGAGCCATCCTTTGGTATCACCTTCTCGCCTTCGAGGGAACCCCTTCTGAAAGTTGCAGTGGCAGAGGAAAAGAGCGTTGACTCTTACAAGCTGGGGGAACTGCCCAAATCGACTGAGGTGATATTGGTGGAGGATGAGTCGGAGAGGCCGCCAGAAACCGCACAATCTTCTAGTGCCAAGGACAAGCAGGCAGAGACGAAAGTCGCCTCCTTTAAACGGCGAAGGAAAATTAATGAGCCCCTCCAAGAAAGAATGAGGAGGAAGGCGCTGAAGATTCAGCCGGGAACCGGAATGTCTCCATGAAGACTGGAGCAGCTAGCCTTTAGCACAAGCCGTGGGAGAAAGAAGTACCTGAGAGCCCGTCGACCCCTTCATCCAAGCCAGACGAACACAAGAGCGCTTCAACGGCTAGCGAGACAGTGAGAGATATCCTCAAGGGTATGGAAATGCTCTAGCAGCAGGACAAGCTGTTGGAAACCCCATCGACTTCACAAGAGATTATCCCTGCTGATATTGAAGTGGTCAGGGAGAGGGCAGGAGAGCTAGTTTCCGCGATCTCTGAAGGAGACCAGAAACAAAAACTTGTGGAGAAAATTGAGGAAATGAAAAGAATACTCATCGTGAAGAAGCCGACAACCGCGATTAACCTCCTACAAGGTAAACATGGAGATGTTAAGACAACTGTAAACTTCTATAAGTCGCGGTTACGGAAGAAGGGGGCGGATATAATCTTGAATCGGCCAGCAAGCTTTTTCCCGACTGTGGCTCAACTCAAAATCAAGGTTCAAGAGACCGCGCACGGCTATGGAAGGAGCATCTTTTGCGAATGGATTCCGAACGATCTAGGCGGCCAGTGTATAAATTAGTTACTGCGGCTAGTGAAGGAGAGAAAACTCAGATTGGCATTCTCCTTCTACTAACGCTCTAGAAAAATAATTTGACATTATCTGATCGATTTTTACCGATTCTGAGCGCCATTTTCTTCATTGCAAGTAAATTAGAGGCCGACATGAGGCTGGGTTACCTAACCGCTTGCTTGCCTCCGCTACCACCACTGCTGCCAAGTATCCAAGATGACAGGCTAGCCGAGTTCTGGAAGGAAGTCGACGCCTTGCAGGTTATGGTGAGGGAGCACGGTGAGGCCCTTCAGGTTAAGGAGGAGGAACTGCGGGTTGAAAGACATGAGTAGCGGTCTGTGTTGGAGGCCACTGAGAGGATGATACTGGAGGTGCATGTCACCTTTGAGCAGGAGAGAACAGAGCGGCGGTCTGTGCTGGAGGCTACTAAGAAGAGGATTCAAGAGGTGCAGGCCTCCTTAGAGCAGGAGTGGACAGAGAAGATGGATCTACAACCTATAATGTTGATGGTCGGCCAGCTTGAGCGAGAAAGAGGAGACATTTGCCGACCTGGCGAGGGAATGGAGATGGATCCGCCATCGGAGGCCGGTAGAGACCACCGATCTGATGTGGTGACTTCTGAAAGGCTACTATTAATCCCAGAATCCGCAACATGTTCAGGACAGGTCCTCCTCCTCTTTTGGCGGACTCAGCTTTAGCAGTCCGCTCAGGTCATCGAGACCATGCAAAATCCAAGGCCCCCTTTAGCGGCGAACTCAATCCTCCCGTCCTCCCAGGTCGTCCAGCCTCAGTTGACCAGCTTCCAGATAGTCCGCCCGCTCTTCAAGCGGACTCATGTGTCAGTCCGAATAGGTCCCGGACCTTCAGCCAGGACCACACCCTACATCCAGATGGAGGCTCCAGCTCGCGAGCCCAGTCCGCCACTCTTGCGCGGACTGCTTCTCTTTTCTTTTTTGATTCCCTTCACTACTGCCCGGTTCTCCTGTACCCCAGGAAACCAGTTATTTTAACACTGCCCGTTTGGGCAGGCCCCCGAACCTATAAATAGAGGGTAGAGGTGCACCATAAACACGCTGACTCGAGCCCATGAACCCATTTTGTAGAGTACGCAGACTCAAATCTCGGACTTTGTGGTCTCGAACCTATCTTGACTACCACGATCTGCGGTCCTGATTGCTCTTTTCCTTGGTTCATTAATAAACGGTTGCTTGAAGTCTCTTTAATCTCTTTTCCCCTTCTACTGGAACTTGAGAGCACATTTCTTGCATCAACATCAATACGCGGCCTTCAGATTCAAGTTACTTGAAGTTCACGGACCAAAATGTAAGATTGCCGATCGTCTAATCACCATGCCCGCTCAGGTCGCTCAATCACATCAGACGACTTTTGGGACGTGCTTGACTGATCTCGGAGAGAGGTCGAACAGTCTCGAAGAGACCGACCAGCACCTCGACAAAATCAGTGGGGCCCTGACCGCACATACTCAGCGACTTGATCAGCCTAGAACAGCCTTCGCGGAGGAGCAAGTCCGCAAAACTCTAGTCCGCCAAGCACCAGCAGCAACACCACCGCCGGCCAACTCGCTCATCCAGCCTGCAGCTCCGCCGCGACCTCAGGCCTATGAGCTCGCTCCACTTATGTATTTTTTCCGTGAAGTGGCCATGGGAAGTCCAGCCCGCAGACTTGACTTTGCTGAGGATAACTAGGTCGTGCGGCCTCCTGCGATTTTTGCTCTAGCTCAAGCTGGAGAGTCTCCTTTTGTTGATAAGATCCGTCAGGAGCAAGCTCCTAATAACTTCAGAGAACCTCATATTCCCTCTTACACTGGAGAGACAGATCAAGTCGCTCATCTCCAAGAAATAAAGGATGTCGTAGTAATGAGGGGCCTGTCAGATGGCTTGAAGTGCATGTTCTTGGTAAACACTTTCGACGGCCAGGCCTGAGAATGGTTTCATGAACTGTACCCCCGATCTATCGCTAGTTTTGCTGAGCTTTGGCAGGAGCTCCTGCTAAGGTTTGCCACTTCCAGGAAGAGGAAGAGTGGGCCATCTACCCTCTTTAAGATCAAGAAAGCAGACAATGAGTCGGTAGCATAGTTTGTGGATCACTTCTAGAAGGATAAGCTGGGGGTCAAGAATGTGGATCCTGAGTTCTATAAGATCGCCTTAATCAACGGACTCAAGGAAGGGCCGTTGAAATTTGAAGCAACCATAAAAGATCCTGTCACATTCAAGGACCTAATAGCCTTGGCTAACACCTTCATTAAAGGGGGGAGTGCCAACCCCTCATATGTGTCTAACTTAACGACAAAGGCGGAAAGAAGGGACACCACATATTCCTCTGCAACTCATCGAGCATCCAGACCTCCTATACCAGAGTATCAGCCTTCGACACATAGGGGAAGAAATTTCCGGCACAAGCGGCCTTATCAAAATCATCAACAGTTTCATGAGCGGAAACTGTCGTTGGCCATTACCCCTGCTCCTATTGCTCCTCGGATCCTACCTGTCCTTCAAATCCAGGATAGCTCATCTTCAAATGATCAACAAATCCACAGTCGTGTGGAAGAGCTTGCCGCCATGGGCCTGATAGTAGATGAGGTTCTCTAGATCCTATAGAAAAAGGCTGAGTTCAAGAAAGTATTCCAGAAAGCATAGGGAAAGACTTAAAACTCGGATCTTTTCTGTGTATTCCACAAGGAGAAAGGGCACCCAACAGAGGATTGCAGAGCTCTTCGACAGCTTGTGGAGCGGCTACTTGCTGCAGGGAACATGAAGGGCCTTCGAATGAAAGATGCTTCAGCAAAACCCTCCACCTCTAAAGGCAAAGAGGTGGCCAAAGTTTTTTGGGTGAATGAGGATACTAAGGGGGTAGGATACTTTGGCAACATCAAAATCCGAGAAAGCATAGACGCAGACGATGTAGGCATCCTCGACGATCTCTTTTGCATCCATGGAGGAGTGGGTGCAAAGTCAAGCAGGAAGTATTCCTTGTCTAAGATCTCATGGCATGAGGTAGCCATGAATTCTACAGCTCCACCAATGGAAATTGTTACTTTTAGCCAAGAGGATCTCTCAAAGACAACCAACCCATTCAATGACACAATCGTAATCAGAGCAATTATTGAGAGCTACACAGTTCCGAAAATTTTGGTAGATACTGAAAGCTCGGTCAATCTTATTTTCAAGAGTGCTTATGAGTCCCTGAGATCTGGAAAGACATTACTCTCCATCGAAGGGCCACTGTATGGCTTCATAGGCTAAAGGAAGAAAGTTCAAGGGAGCATTATACTCTCAGTAACACTCGGGGGGGGGGGGGTGACAAAGATTATCACGTTCGCAGTAGTTGATGTGGCAAGCATCTACTGTTCCATCTTCGGAAGACCCCTCCTTAACTAATATCGGGCAGTGGTTTCCACCTATCATTTGGAATTCAAGTTTGTGGTAGGAGGAAAGCAGCACCGGGTCAGAAGCAACCCAAGGGAGGCTCGAGAGTGCTATGTCAAAACAATCAACATGATCGAGCAAGTGCCTCCTCAAACGGCTATAGTCGTTGCCATAGAAGAAAAAGCTTCCCAAGAAGAGGCCAGAGATTAGGAGGAAATCTAGGAAGGGGTTCACCTGGAGCCTGCTCAAGCAACCAGAGGAATCCTAATTGGCACAGATGAAGAAAAAAGACTTTAAATCCACTCGGAGCTCCCTGAAGAGGAAAAGGAAGAGTTAATTGCCTGCTTATTAAAGAACCTGGATGTCTTCACCTGGGCAGTGGAGGACATGCCAGGAGTGGATCCTGATGTAGCTTGCCATCACGTCAATATTTCTCGTGACTACAAAAAAGTTCAGCAAAAGAAGCGGGAGGTGGCGACGAAGGCAGCCGAGCCAATCAAGGAAGAGGTTGCAAAGCTTCTAAAGGCTAAGTTCATTCGTGAAATTCAATGCCCGGCTTGGGTATCAAATGTTGAAATGGTGAGGAAGCGAGGGGGAAAATGGTGGATGTGCGTTGACATTACCAAATTAAATAAAGCGTGCCCCAAAGATTGTTATCCGTTGCCTCGAATAGATGCTTTAATAGATTGTTCGGTTGGGTGCCTTTTATGAGTTTTTTTGATGCATTATCTGGTTATCACTAGATTAGGATGCATAAGCCTGGCATTCCCCTTGCGTCTTTTAGCACGAAAAATGGTTGTTACTGTTATCTTGTGAAGCCTTTTAGACTAAAAAACGCAGGCGCTACTTATCAACGCATGATGGATTTTCTTTTTAAAGAACAAAAAGGAAGAAATCTTGAAGTATATGTCGATGATCTTCTTATTAAAAGTAAAACCTTTGTTTCGCATTTACAAGACCTCATAGAGAAATTCATTACTCTGCGGAGGTAATGTATCTTTGGAGCAAATAAAGGGAAATTTCTCGGTCATCTTCTTACCCCAAAAGGGCTTGCCCCTAACCCAGATAAAGTTAAAGCAATCCTCAACATGCCATCACCTCGTTCCCCTAATGAAGTTCAGTAACTTGGGGGAGGGCTAGCAGGCCTTGGAAGATTTATTTCCAGAGTAGGGGATAAAAGCGCTTCATTCTTTAAAACTCTTCGCGGGGGATCCAAATTTGAATGGACCGAAGAATGCGCGTGATGAGTGATTATTTATACATGTTTTGGTCTATGTTTTAATATCAATTCTAATTCAAGGTTGTAATCACTACAAGAAAATTGATATTTAGTGATGAAAAGTTTGGTCACTAAATATTGCGGTTTGGTCACTAAAGACATTTAGCAACCAAATTGGATCCGTCACAAAGTGGTTGAAGAATGGGCGTCACAAATTGTATTTAGCAACCAAAACAATTTCGTCACTAAATGTATATTTATAGTGACAATTATTTTTTGTCACTAATTGTATTATTTCAGAGACCATTACTCTTCATCACTAAATGTGTATTTTTAGTGACAACTAATTTTGTCACTAAATGTACATTATTAGCAATAATATTTTTTCGTTAAATACAATTTGGTTGCAATGCAATAATGACTTTCGTTACAAAAATTATTTACTCATCATTAAATACAACAATAAACAAAATATTCATTTGCTAAAAATATTTAATGAAAGAAAAGAAAATATTTCTTTTAAATTTATTAATAAAAAGGAGGGAGATAGCCCAAACCCTTTAGCACAGACTAATAGAGCTTTTCACTCAATTAAACTCAATACATAAAAAAATTCCATAATAATCAAATATTACATAATTCTTTTTTTACATGTAACACAAAATAAATAAATATATTGTGATTTCTTCATTCACTCGAAGCTCTCCCTTCTTCTAGCTCCTCATATGCACCATTAATCTGTTTGAGCACAATTCATGTACAAATTAGAAATCATTTTAAAGCTCCTCATAGGCAACATTCATGTACATAAGATATTGAAATACAAGCTTGTGCTTACTGGTAAATCAAATTGCTCTCACCCTGATCTATGAAGCTACCAAATACATATGAGCACGTCCTGTAATGATATATAAAGGCTGTGTAGAAGAGAAATATAAAATTAAAGTCATTGTTGTAGCATACTATGAATAGCTCCTTACCAAGCATTTCTGGCAGTGGGAAGCTGCAACAAACATCACCAAAAAGTGGGGATAAAACCAAACAGGGAATATTGGTGCTGACATAAATTCCTTACCAAAAATTTATTAATGGGCGTGACTTTCAATCTCTACAGAATGTTATGCAAAAAGATATATTATCACCAAAAAGTGGGGATTCATAAAACTGGTTGTAATAGAAAAGTGTAGAAAAGGCAAGAGATACAGCTTCCTAAATATTCAATTAGAGAAACACTGATGTTAGGCAGATTTTAGTGCTGAAATTTTAAATTGTACGGCAGAATTAGCATTAAGCAGAATTTGCTAAATCGCATTTGGTCCTTTTAAAATCAAATTATCTCGGGGTTAATTCTGTTGGCAGTGATATTGTATTTTGTCATTTAACTAGTCTGTTGGTTATTATTATTTGCTCAATATAAATGGAAATTGGTATCTATGGCTTGTGCTAATTCATAGAGGTTGACGTATAACATTTAAAAAATGTCAAATTTAGCATCAACAGCCCAATTTTTCTACTTCTATCATCAAATTACAGATGAATATGGGAACTCAATGATGATTGCGATAACTAGTATAGCCCATCTACTATCTAATAACAATCGTTAAAAGCATCTCTTGTGTTGTCCCTCTTATTTAAAAAAAATCTTAACATTCTACAGAGATTTATGACAGCAGTTTTGTACCTCGGACAATAATTTAGCATGACATAATTGCTGTCTGGATTTGCTTGAACTGCTTGGCAGCAGTTTTAAAACACCAGAGACATTTTAAAACCAAAACTACTGTCCGGATGCATTTACAACAATTTTTTAGTCTCCGGATAGCAGTTTTGGACCTTGGACAACAATTTTTGAATACGGACCTGCTTGAACTTCTAGATAACAGTTATAGAACACCAGTCAGCGATTTTAAAAACCAAAACTACTGCCTGGATTCATCTACGACAATTTTTAGTCTCCGGACAGCAGTTTTGGACAACAGAATTATTGTCCGGAAGTATATTCAGCATTACAACAATGCTATACAAGTATACTAAAAATTTATGGGATGCCATAATGAAACAATTAAAAATAAGCAGGATGAATGAGGAGATACCATAGTTCTAGAAGAAGAAGCTTCGACGAAGAAAAAATTCGAAGGAAGAGGATTCTGACGAAGATGAAACTTCAGTGAAGAAAAATCTTTACAGGAAGAAATTTTTTCTCTTCTCCGACAATAGGGATCTTCCAACAAATCTTAATCTGATAGGACCCTCCGGCCCATGCAAAGAATCGATGGTCGAGGGGCTGTGATTCCTGTGAAGATCTGGCATCGAGAAGCTTTGTGAAGGTTGTCGCCGAGTAGCTATGCGTGAAGAGGAGCTATTTCATCTCCGAGCAATTATGTTCTAGAACTGCGATGACGAAGCACCGCGATGTGTGAAGGAAGCGGGATCAAAACGCCGACAACTCGATTAGAACTCCGACGGATGGAAGATCCGCTATAGGATTAGAACTCCGATGGTCGGAGCAATGAGAGGTGCGAGGGGGATTGGCTAAGGCCTGCGGGGAAGAGGAAAATCTAGTGCTCAGGAAATGTAGAAATGAAAACCTAAGCGGGAGAAATTAAAAAAAGTTGCGGGTTTCCAAATAACAAGCATCACAATTTTAATTATAATTTGTATTTTTTGGGACCACTATATTTCGTAATTAAATAGGTGTATTTAGTGACCAAATTTTTTTTGGTTAGTAAAAATTATTTTTTTGTGACCTAAATTTATTTTGGTCACTAAAAAAATACTTTTAACAACAAAAAAAATTTTAGTCACTAATAAATTAGAAATTATCATTTAGTGAGCAATCTATACTTTTGTCACAAAAAAGTATACTTTTAGTGACGAAAAATATTTCGTCACAAATATTTCGTCACTAAAAGTTTATTTTCTTGTAGTGAATACTTCATGTAAAAACTTAAATAAACGGTTTGTTTTTAGTTTTATTCTTCAATTAGTTTGTTTTTCAATTTAAACCATCACATTAATCTACTATATTATGTTTTGTTGTAATGTTCACGGTCCGACCGGTTTGGACGGCCATAACGGAGCTGAACCTTCATGTAATTTAAAATTTAAACCATCACATTAATCTACTATATTATGTTTTGTTGTAATGTTCACGGTCCGACCGGTTTGGACGGCGTGAACGGAGCTGAACCTTCATGTAATTTAAATATATATATATATATATATATATATATATATATATATATATATAGGATCTAATAATATATATATAATTAGAATAATAATAATAATAATAAATTTAATAATAATACATATAATAATAATAATGTAAAGAAAAAGAGTTAATATAATGTATATAAATTAATTACAATCTACTTATAAATTATAATATAATATGTTAAGTATAGTATTATTAATATTTAAGTATTAGTATATAAGTAATATTATGTATATTATCTTTTAAATAAAATTTTATTACGAATGTATAATATTATTTAAAAAATGTTTTTAATTATATTATAAATTATATAATTATATTTTAAAATAGTATAAGATTGCAAGAATTAAGTATAATAAAATCTGTATTTTATATATTATAAATATATTACATTCAGGATTTAAGCATCAAATACTAATTGGCCTAGTGGAGTCAGAGTTCTGGTGAGTTTCAATAGGTTGCGGGTTCCAATCCAGGGGGTGTTATTTTGCGCCAATTTAATCCCAACCCGCCAAGACCACTGCCCGACCCGCCAGCTGCCTGCCCTGCCGGACCCGCCAGCTGCCAATTTAATTCGACCTGCCAGCTGCCAATTTAATCCGACCCGCCAGCTGCCAGCCCGACCTGCCATCCTTATCCAAGCCGCCACATGTCAAGCTGTCCAATAGCTAGCTGTCCCATAAGCTGTTTGGCAACTTTTCCAAAAGTGCTTTTCTAAAACCATTTATTTTTTTCTATAAATAGAGGGCCAGAGCTTTGTAAAATTATTCGAACACCAGTAGATTCCTTAAAAAATGTTAGGATTCCCCAGCTCCCTGACAAAGAACTGGTAGTAGCTTTCAAGTATTCCAAGTTCTGTAAGTTGTAAATTTTTTTAGCTTTCTTTTCAGCTTTGTAGGAAGTTGTAATAACTTTTGAATTTATAAAATAGAATGTTTCAATTTCAATTCATAATACTTTATAGTTTTATTTTCTATTTTACTTTACTTTATTTTCTCATACTATCCTGAATGAAAGACGAGGCGAAAGCCTATGACCTGGATTAAGATAGTGTGAAAGTTTTTCAATAGTTTAGATTTTACTACCCTGTCCTGAATGAAAGGCGAAGCGAAACTTAAGTCCTGGATTAAGATAGATAGGTAGATATTATTTTCTGCACTTTATACCGCCCCATCCTAATGAGAGGCTAAGAACCCTTAGCACTTGGTCAAGATGAGCTCTAGGCTGGATATTATTTTCAACTATTTCAACTCTATGTTCAAGTTATTCTGACAAGGATTTACTGTTAATTGATCATATACCAGGTGAAGAGACACTACGTTTATCGTTAACCCGTTTTAAACGCAAGCCTCCCCGGTCATACTTTCGAGTCAGTGATGCTACCAAAGGGACCCTCTCGTTAAGTTAGGTAATCAAGAAATAGAGTTGTTCTTTAATAGGTGAATTAATATTCTCCCATAAGTAATTCTGAAATCAAGGACTACCTTCTGAGTCCTTATCTTGATAAAGCCACGTATTTATATTTATTTGTCTTTTAAATTTTTTTCTATTTTGAATATAAACTCCACTCCGTACTTTCGATAAGATAATAGTCCGTTCTAAAAAGTAAAATAATTAACACCGATCCTAGGAAAAAATATGACCTTGATATTTTCTACAAAATACTATACTCCTATGAGATAGGTACTCTTTCCCTAATCCACAAGATATAAGTAATTAAGAAAAAAAATAACACCAAATCTATCATCTTTAAATCAAAATTTACTTATCATGTTTTTTGGTGCCGTTGCCGGGAATTCGTTTATATGTGTTAATATTTGAAAATAAAAGAACACTATTAATTTTATTTTTTCTTTTCTTGTTATTTTAAAACCTTAGTTTTTATAAAAATAAAACAAACATAAAATTTCACTGAATTTAAAACTTTATTTTTATAAAACCTAACTTTTTATTAACAATTATATTAACCACTAACGAATTCTAACAAAAACCTCACATACTATTTTAACGTATTTTATATAAAACTCTTCTTATTATAAAACTGATTTTTATTATAAAACCTGTTTTATATAAAACCTTATTTTTAGTTATTTTCGTGTTTTAAGTCTTTTTGTGTGTTTGTATTTGTGTGTATTTTCCTTTTTTTAAAAAAACATAAGTTAAGTTTTATCTATATATAAAAACCTATCACCTAAATTCTCTCAAAAAGGACAAGGTTGGCTTAAATACCACCTTTTGTCTAGTACCGGTGAGAACCCTTCGTAGGGAATACCTCGGGAAGTTTGAGATTTAATCCGTTTTTATATATATTTGTTTTTTTTAACTTAGTTGTTTTTTTAAGTTGTAACTTATTTTTGTTTTAATTAGTTTATATATATATGTTTTATTTTTTTGTTTTTATCAAAAGTCTTTTTTAGTATATGACCCGCAGAACTCCATCTGATTTAAATCTTGAATTTGATCCTGAAATCGATCGCATCTTTCGAAGGCGCCTTCGATCTCTGAATCAAGAGCTGGTATTAAATCTGGAAGAGTCCGTAGGTACCTCACACGTACAAGAAATGGCAGCAGAGCCACAATAAACTCAAGAGGTGGTCCCCCAAAGGACCATGTCTTATTATGCACGACCCAATTTAGATGACACCGGGTCTAGTATCGTTCAGCCAACAATTGCTAATAATAACTTCGAGATTAAATCGATTATAATCCAAATGATCCAAAATTTCATTCAATTCGATGGATTGCCCGCCGAAGATCAAACACGCACTTGTACAACTTTTTAGAAATATGCGACACATTTAAGTTAAATGGCGTCACTGATGATGCCATACGTTTTCGCTTATTTCCTTTTTCGCTACGAACGAAAACCAAACAGTGGTTAGATTCTCTCCATGGAGGATCTATCACCACTTGGGCTGACATGACCGAGAAATTCCTCACAAAGTACTTTCCACCTGCAAAAACCGTACGTCTACGTGCGGATATTTCTTCCTTTATGCAAGGTGAGTCCGAGTCTCTCTATGAGACTTGGGAACGTTTTAAGGAATAACTAAGTCGGTCTCCATATCATGCGCTGCCAGCTTGGCTCCAGGTACAGACATTCTATAATAGTCTAAACACTCAGACCCAACAAGCCATTGATGTTGCCACTGGGAGCACGCTGAATAACAAAACCCCTGAGGCCGCTCAAACCCTATTTGAGGAGATGGCCATGAATGCGTACAAGTTGAACGTGCTGAGGTCACGCCCTAAACAAGCTGGGATCTATGAGCTCGACTCCTATTCAAACTTAGCTCTCCAAGTAGAGTATCTGACTAGGCAAGTGGCAGGGATGAGTGCTTCCTCTACCTCTACATCTTGGAATCCGCCTAATTCAACTAATAGTAATAATGAAGAAGTCGACTATATGGGGAACTCATATAGACCTTCCTATAATCCGAATAATAAAAATAATTCTTACAATCAAGGATATAGGAATCATCCTAATTTTTCATGGAGTAACCCTAATAATGCACAACGCCCTCCGATTGCAAATATAATTGGATTTGCACCGCAACCCCCACAACCATAGACTACCACCACCACAACTGCACCAATTTAGGCCTACCCCGATAGAAGACATATTCACGAAATATGTTAGTGTCAATGAGTCCAATATCCGGAACTTGACTGGATCAATTAAAAACTTAGAAACACAAATTGGACAACTATCAAAAATTCTATCGGAACGCCAACCTGGTAATTTTCCAGGAAATACGGAACCAAATTCGTGGGAAACTATCAATTCCAGTAACCCACCAAGTTGACAAGCAGTCAAACTATGAAGTGGCAGGGAGCTACCGCCACCCGTTAGGGTAGAAAAAGAAGCTAAGGTTAGCCTTCCTACACCACTTCCCGTTACGTCTCTGCCTTAACCCCCGCAAATTTCTTCCCCATATGTTGTTTTACCTTATCCATCTAAATTAAAAGATGAGCGAGAAGATGAACAGCATAAAATTTTTCTAAAAATGCTAAAACAAATTCAAATTAATATACCTTTCTGCGAGACAATTGCACAGATGCCTAAATACGCAAAATATTTAAAAGCATTACTTTCAAATAAAAAGAAACTCGAAGATATTTTGAGATTTTTCCTTAATGCCGAATGTTCAGCCATTTTAATACATAAATTACCCCCAAAATTAAACGATTCGGGACGATTTTCCATCCCGTGTCTCTTCGGTAATCTATTAATAAAAGATGTGTTAGCAGACTTAGGTGCTAGCATAAATTTAATGCCCTACTCGCTCTTTCATAAACTAGGATTCGGTAACCCCAGCCCAACTAAAATGAGCATCCAGTTAGCAGATCGTTCTATTAAATATCCAATAGGGATAGTAGAGGATGTTCTGGTCAAAATAGATAAGTTTATCTTCCCGATAGACTTTGTTATAATTGACATAGAGGAAGACCCCGATGTTCCCATAATTCTCGGTCGTCCTTTTCTCATAACCTCTCACGCGATAATAGACGTAAGTAATGGTAGACTTCTCTTACGAGTAGGAGATGACGAGGTTACTATCGATATAGATCCCTCTATGAAAAATTCTTTAATAAACGATGATTCCTGCTATCTTGCGGAAGTCTCTTTTGAGGAAAATGGTTTTCCCTATTCTGATTTATTTTCAATAACTGTAGAAGAATCGAACTTGGCAGACTTACCCCTTTCACAAGAAATGTCTATCGATGACCCTTTTGAACCTTTTATATCATTAACTTCTACGACTCTAAAAACCTCAACTTCCTATGAAAAACCACCAACCCTCGAGCTAAAAACACTTCCTGCACATTTAAAATACGTTTTCTTGGAAGCCGAATCTAAACTCCTTGTTATCATTTCTACCGAATTAAATGATAAGAAAACGTCTAAATTAATAGAAGTGTTAAAACAACATCGCCATGCATTTGCATGGAAAATTTATGATATACAAGGACTCAACCCATCTTTTTGTATGCATAAAATATTTCTTGAAGATAACTCTCATCGATCTATCTAGCCCCAATGACGTTTAAATCCTAATATGAAGGATGTTGTAAAAGCTGAAGTAATGAAATTATTAGATGTAGGAATTATCTATCCAATCTCAAATAGCACATGGGTTAGTCCCGTACAAGTCGTCCCTAAGAAGGGCGGAATAATGGTAGTGCCAAATGCTAATAATGAACTAATTCCAACACGTACTGTTACGGGTTGGAGGATGTGCATCAACTATTGAAAATTAAATGATGCCACCCGTAAAGATAACTTTCCACTACCGTTTATAGATCAAATATTAGAGTGACTCTCGGGTCACTCATATTATTGTTTTCTTGATGGTTATTCAGGGTATTTACAAATCACTATAGCCCCTGAAGACCAAGAGAAAACTACGTTCACTTTCCCCTTTGGTACTTTCGCCTATAGGTGAATGCCGTTTGGACTTTGTAATGCGCCAGCTACATTTCAAAGATGTATGCTAGCTATTTTCGGCAAGTTAGTAGAGTACGTTATGAAAGTGTTTATTGATGATTTCTCCGTATTTGGAGACTCATTCCATACGTGTTTAGATAACCTTGCTCGTGTTCTTCAATGCTGTGAAGACACGAATTTAATGTTGAACTGGGAGAAATGCCACTTTATGGTCCGCAAAGGTTTAGTTCTCGGTCAAAAAATTCTTTCCCGGGAATCGAGGTCGATAAGGTCAAAATAGAAATAATTGAAAAACTTCCACCTCCAACAAATGTAAAATCTATTCGAAGTTTCTTAGGCCATGCAGGTTTCTACAGACAGTTCATTCAAAATTTCTCTAAAATAATAAAACCGTTAACTCATTTATTAGAAAAAGAAGCCCCATTTATATTCGATAGCGAATGCTTAGTAGCATTCAACATTATTAAGGACAAACTTATCAACTCTCCTATTTTAGTAGCCCCAGACTGGTCTTTTCCTTTTGAGATCATGTGTGATGCGAGTGATTTTGCGGTAGGAGCTGTCTTAGGACAGCGAGTAGACAAATATTTTCATCTTATCTATTATGCAAGTAAAACTCTCACATCCACACAAACCAATTACACGACCACGAAAAAGGAACTACTGGTGATTGTATTCGCATTTGATAAGTCTAGATCTTATATAACGCAAAAGTTATAGTTTTTACGGATCATTCTGCTCTAAAATATTTACAAACTAAGGCGGAGGCAAAACCCTGTTTATTACGTTGGATTCTCTTATTACAAGAATTTTATTTAAAGATCCGAGATAAGAACGGCGCAGAGAATTTAGCAGTCGATCATCTTTCCCGACTAGAGAATGTTGTAACAGATACACTCGTGAAAGCCGACATCGAAAATAAATTCCCTGAAGAAAGTCTCCTCGCCCTAGAAAAGGTAACAAACTCTTCTACTCCTTGGTTCGCAGACTTGGCTAACTATTTAGTAGCCCGAGTCCTTCCAAAAGCTTTTACAATTCAAGAAAATAGAAAATTCCTTTCTGACTTGAAAAACAACTTTTGGAAGACACGTATTTATTCCGAGTCTGTGCCGACCAAGTAATTAGAAGAAGTATTTCGAATGAGGAAGGACTCAAAGTACTATGACACTGCCACAAAGGACCAACCGGTGGACATTATCAAGCCAACCGGACAACACGTAAAGCCCTTGAAGCAGGCTTCTTTTGGCCTACTTTATTCAAGGACGCTCAACAACTGGTAAGCATTTACAACTGCTTCCAAAAGTCAGGTAACATTTCCCGTCGGGACAAAATGCCCCAAAATTTTTACTTAGAATGTGAAATTTTTGATCTGTGGGGCATAGATTTTGTAAGCCCTTTACCTCCATTTAAAAATCATTATATCTTAGTAGCGTTCGATTACGTTTCACGATGGGCTGAAGCGCAAGCTTTCCCATCGCTAACACGCGAGTCGTCGTTAAATTTCTTAAATCCTTATTTTCACATTTTGGCACGCCTAGGGCTTTAGTTAGCGATTAAGGTACTCATTTTTGTAACACCCAGATGGCTAAAGTGTTAGCCAAATATGGAGTTACTCATAAACTCGCTACCGCTTATCACCGCCAAACAAACGGCCAAGTGGAGGAAGTCAATAGAGAACTAAAGCGCATATTAGAAAAGACTATAGATACCAATTGAAAAGATTGCTCCCTCAAATTAGATGATGCACTTTGGGCCTACCGTACATCATTCAAAACTGCGATCGGTTGTACACCTTATCGTTTAGTATATGGAAAGGCATGTCACCTACCTGTAGAATTAGAACATCGCACATACTGGGCGCTAAAATTTCTCAACTTAGATTCAATCTTAGCCGCTGAACAACGTAAATTTCAACTTAATGAACTTGAGCAATGATATGCAAACGCCTATGAAAATAAAAAATTTTATAAAGAGCGATCTAAGTTTTATCATGATAGGAAAATTAAATTTCCAAAATATTTTTTACGAGGCGATCTTGTCCTACTATATAACTCACGCCTTAAATTATTTCCAGGAAAATTAAAATCCCGATGGACCGGATCCTTTACTGTTAAACAAATCTTACCATATGGAACCGTTCTTATTTCTAACCCTGAACTAGGAACTTTCAAAGTAAACGGGCACCATTTAAAACTATATTTTACTGGGGACCCGTTTTAAAAAGAACCTGAAACCCTAACACTACTCCATAACCTCGAAATATAAATTCACTTGTATATTTCCATCTTTTATGCTTTTGTATATTTGTACATATGCTTTTTTTTCTTTATTTGTCACTTCATACCTATGCCTAACAAAAGTATGGGGGTGCTTTTAACTGCAATTTTTATCACTTCTAAGTTATATTTTTCCTTTTAAATAAAAACATTGTTTATTTTATTACTTATCAAAAACAAGTCAAAATTTTCAAAACCATACTATTTATATACATTCAAAAAATCTGAGCTGATAAAAATGCAAATTTTCAATTTTAAAATTTACTACTCCTTCTCATAACTAGATAGATATAAATATCTGGAATGAACTTGTAAACCCTACCTTGTAAATTTCATTACAATTAGAGTTATTATTTTAGCAAGCCGTCTTTATCATATCAAAAATACATATATATACAATAGAAGCAAAACATATTATGTTCACCAAACAATTTTAGACTGTAATTATCCTTATTCCATTCTTATCAAAATATAGGAAATACAAACTATTATAATTGCTCTCAAAATGTTTTATCCAACTCTTGAATATTTAATTATTTCTACTTGGCATGTTTTCTTACGCAAGTATCTAGGAGTATGTGCTCCTAGTAAAAGAAAAAAATCTTATGTCAATGGGAATAAGATTTCATTCCGTACACATAGGCATCCAATAAATATCAAAAGATTATATGGAAAGGAGTATGTGCTCCTCTAAATATACATTGGATTCAAATAAAAACTCAAGTATGCATTGTATTTTTTGCCACTTTGGAATTACATTCCTTAATAGTTATAACAACGCATAACTTAAATAAAAAGATGATAGAATACAAAAATCTATTACTTCTACAAAAGCCTATTGTATAGGTAAATTCCACCCTTCCAAAGTTGATATTCTATTTTTATTTAAAATTTTGAGGAGCATAAATAATATGATGTATATTTTCCAACATATCTAATATAAAATATAGTAATCATAAAGCCAATCTACTCTTGTTATATCCGATTTTAATATGTGCTTACTATTTGTTTTCCAAAACTTTTTATGGCTATAAATTCTAACTCTGGTATCAATGATATATATACGATAGCATTTAACTTTTTATTCACCGGATTTTTATACCTATTTTATCTCGAAGAATTAAATTGATAGTTAATAGAAAATTTCATAACTTGTAAATATACTCAACTATACATTTGCTCTAGAATAAAAAAAAATTAAGTATGAGGGTATTTGATGAGTGATTATTTATACATGTTTTGGTCTATATTTTAATATCAATTCTAATTCAAGGTTGTAATACTTCATGTAAAAATTTAAATAAACGGTTTGTTTTTAGTTTTATTCTTCAATTAGTTTGTTTATCAATTTTAACTTTCACTTTAATTTACTATATTATGTTTTGTGGTAATGTTCATGGTCCGACCGGTTTGGATGGCCTGAACGAAGTTGAACCGTCATGTTATTATATATATATATATATATAGGATCTAATAATCTATATATAATTACAATAATAATAATAATGAAAAGAAAAAGAGTTAATATAATGTATATAAATTAATTACAATGTACTTATAAATTATAATATAATATGTTAAGTATAGTATTATTAATATTTAAGTATTATTATATAAGTAATATTATGTATATTATATTTTAAATAAAATTTTATTACGAATATATAATATTATTATAAAAATGTTTTTAATTATATTGTAAATAATATAATTATATTTTTATATAGTATAAGATTGTAAGAATTATAGTATCATAAAATCTATATTTTATATATTATAAATATATTATATTCAGGATTTAAGCATCAAAGACTAATTGGCCTAGTGGAGTGGGAGTTCTAGTGAGTTTCAACAAGTTGCGGGATCGAATCCAGGCGGTGGTTTTCTCCGCCAATTTAATCCCAACCCGCCAAGACCGCTGCCCGACCCACCAGCTGCCAGGACCTGCAACCCTCCTAGACCGCTACTTGTCCCGCCAGTTGCCAGCCCTGCCCGACCCGCTAGCTGCAAATTTAATCCGACCAGCCAGCTGCTAGCCCGACCAGCCGCTAGCTGCAAATTTAATCCGACCAGCCAGCTGCTAGCTGCAAATTTAATCCGACCAAGCCGCCACGTGTCAAGTTGTCCAATAGCCAGCGGTCCCATAAGCTGTTTGGAAACTTTTCCAAAAGCATTTATTTTTTTCTATAAAAAGAGGGCCAGAGCTTTGTAAAATTATTCGAACACCAGCAGATTCCTTAAGAACTGTTAGGATTCCCCAGCTTTCTGACAAAGAACTGGTAGTAGCTTTCAAGTATTCCATGTTCTGTAAGTAATAATTTTTTTTAGCTTTCTTTTCAGCTTTGTAGGAAGTTGTAATAACTTTTGAATTTATAAAATAGAATGTTTTAATTTCAATTCTAAGTACTTTATAGTTTTATTTTCTGTTTTACTTTACTTTATTTTCTCATACTATCCCGAATGAAAGGCGAGGCGAAAGCCTATGACCCGGATTAAGATAGTGTGAAAGCTTTTCAATAGTTTAGATTTTACTACCCTATCCCGAATGAAAGGCGAAGAGAAAGCTTAAGTCCTGGAGTAAGATAGATAGGTAGATATTATTTTTTGCACTTTATACCTCCCCCATCATGATGAGAGGCTAAGAACCCTTAGCACTTGGTCAAAATGAGCTCTGGGCTGAATATTATTTTCAACTATTTCAACTCTATGTTCTAGTTATTCTAACTAGGGTTTACTGTTAATTAATCATATACCAGGTGAAGAGACACTACGTTTAACGTTAACCCATTTTAAATGCAAGCCTCCCTGGTCGTACTTTCGAGTCAGTGATGCTACCAAAGGGACTATCTCGTTAAGTTGGTAATCAAGAAATAGAGTTGTTCTTTAATAGGTGAATTAATATTCTCCCATAAGTAATTCTGAAATCAAGGACTACCTTTTGAGTCCTTATCTTTATAAAACCACGTATTTATATTTTTTGTCTTTTATATTTTTTTTTCTATTTTTAATATAAACTCCACTCCGTACTTTCGATAAGATAATAGTCCATTCTAAAAAGTAGAATAATTAACACCGATCCTAGGAAAAATACGACCTTGATATTTTCTACAAAATACATTACTCCTATGCGATAGGTACTCTTTCCTTAATCCACAGGATATAAGTAAGAAAAAAGAAAGAGACTTATATACGTAAAAGATTATATAACGCCAAATCTATCCTCTTTAAATCAAAATTTACTTATCAGTGCGGAAGCTTTTAAGCAACTTAAAAAGCAACTCACGTCCACTCCTTTACTTCAAAGTCCTCGAACTGGAGAAATATTGTTCATCTACCTAACAGTTGGCTCGGAAGCCATAAGCTCAGTCATTGTTAGAGAGGAAGGAAGAAGGCAATATCCGGTATATTATGTAAGCCATATATTAAAAAATGCTGAAACCAGGTATCTGATCCTCGAGAAGCTTGCATTAGCACTGGTAATGTTCGCCAGACTACTTCGAACATACTTCTAAGCACACTCAATCAAGATGATTACTGATCAACAATTAAAAAGTATCCTAGAAAAACCAGAGCACTCTGGGAGACTGGCCAAATGGGCAATTTAACTCAGCGAGTTTGATATTTCATATGTACCCCGAATGGCTATCAAAGCACATGTATTGGCAGATTTCTTGATAGACACAAATCAGTCCAATACTAAACAAGCTGATCAATCCCCGCTAGCATGGACAATCTACATAGATGGTGCTTCAGGCAAAAACTCATTGGGAGCAGGAGTAGTACTCATTAACACCAACGGGGTCAAGTTAAAACGGGCCATAAAGTTCTCTTTCCCAACCACTATTAACCGGGCAGAGTATGAAACACTCGTAGCAGGCCTGCGGTTTGCAAAGGAGTTAGGAATAGACTATGCGCATATTAAAACCCACTCTCTAGTAATGGCGTCATAAGTATTAGGATATTTTGAAACCAAAGAGCCCACCTTAAATAAATATTTAATGCTGGTGAAGGTAGAGATTGGGAGGTTTAAAAGCTTCACTATTGAGAATGTCTCAAGAGTGCACAATACTGAGGTGGGCGAGCTAGCAAAGTTTGGTCTCTCCTCAGGAGAGACAACTTCAGAACTATTTTACTCTGCTACAGAAGAAGGGGAGTAGATGCAGATAGAACAACGATCCTCTTGGATGAACCCATTCAAATCATATCTCTCAACAGGAGAATTGCCTCAGTCTTCGAAAGATAAGAGATGATTCAGAATGAACTCAACAAATTACAAACTTATCTCCAGAATTCTCTATAGAAAAACTTTCCTCTCCCCAATGGCAAGGTGTGTATCTTAGGAGGAGGTTCCAATGGTGCTCTGAGAAGTTCACTCTAGAGAATGTGGCAGCCATTCAGGAGCAAGAACTTTGGAGAGAAGAATATTACGGCAAGGTTATTTCTGGCCCACGATGAGAAAAGATTTTGAATCCTATGCAAAGAAGTGTGCCCAATGCCAAAATTTTGCCCCTCTTCAACTTCGATCATCACAACGACTTGTGTCAATCACCACACCCTGGCCTTTTGCAGTTTGGGGAATGGACCTCCTCGGGCCATTTCCCATCACGAGTGGGCAGCGTCGTTTTATCTTGGTTATGATTGATTACTTCAATAAATGAATTGAAGCCAAGGCGCTAACAAAGACAATAACCTAGGTGATAAAAAACTTTGTTTGGGAGGAGATAATTTGCAGGCATGGGATCCCGATGGCAATAATTACGGATAATGAGTCGTAGTTCAATAATGAAGAGATGAAGAACTTTTGCAAATAAGTCGGCATAGAACTGCAATTCTCGTCATTTCATCATCCCAGAAGCAATGGCCAAGTATAAGCTGCGAATAAACAGATACACAATTTGTTAAAAAAGGTGCAAAATCTGAGAGGTAACTAGGTAGATGAGCTTCCTTCAATTCTATGGACCCTCAGAACTACCCCTTCCTCAGCTACCGGAGAAACCCCTTTCAACCGTGCTCATGGCTTGGAGGCTCTCATCCTGGTGGAATTTGAGGTTCCGACTCCTAGGGTATTGCTGGCCAGGCAGAGCTGGGAAGACTGGCTTGAGATTAACAACGAGAATATGAGACATAGCTTGGATCAAATTGAAGAAATGCGGGACGAATCCATCATCAGGCAAGAGGAAGTCAAGCGAAGAGTGACCAGATATTTTGACAAGAATATCAGGGTCAAGCATTTTTCGGTGGGAGATCTCATTCTTAAAAAAGTAGATGCAGCTGCAAGAACTGGTTCAGTGGGTAAGCTGAACCTGAACTGGAATGGACCATTCATCATTAAGAAGGCATACCTCATATTTGGAATGGTGATGATTTAAAACGGTTTAATGCTTGAACAAACACTTGTCATTTGTGTTCATTTCAATTATTATGTCAATGAGAATTTCTTGCTAATACTTTTTCTTGCATAACACAATAACTTCCCCATATCAACAATTCAAAGTAAAAGATCACTGAATCAAGAGACATCGCCAAGTTCGGCTTGGACCCCCAAAGAATTGTTTTCATTAGCGTAACACCACGATGACCACGTATTGCGGGGAGATTTCGCACCATAAAGTGGGAGCTTGCAGTTTATCGCGTGGTGGGCTACTTGATTTTGGATCCCAGCTGGTACCTGACTCCACCTCTACATTTTTTGAGGGACAGGGTGATTGTTAGCTCTACCATGCTTTGTAAGGGGTAGCGTACACCTTGATGATATCTTTGAGGAAAGCAATGCCGTCCAACACCTGCCCATATATCATTCAAGTTCGTACTCTCGAACACTCTTTGATGCTCTCAAGCGATGCCTAAAGGGAACCCATGGCCCAATTGATCCTTTGAGGAAAGCAATACATCCCATATGCACCTTCCCAATTGATCAAATCGGTCTGAATCCCAAGCAAGAGAGCAGTATGTTCTTTTTCTCTAAATTAAGTTGAAGTTTACGACTTCTGTGACCTCGTGAGGAAAGATGGGCCTTCCACACCTGCCCACTTGTCACTTTAGCTTGCAATTTATCCTGTGGTCAGAATGATTCTTCTTCAAGGACACAACAACCGGCAGTCAAGAGCATGCAGATCCAATTGCAAAATTAGTTCAAAGTTTACCACTTCTGTGACCTCACAAGGAAAGCAATGCGTGCCTTGCAGGCACCTGCCCTTATTTTCACCAAAGCTTACCATTTCTTTAAAATGCAGACATTTTTCTAGCATCCGCTCAGTCCGCTCAATCCGTCAGCTTTGGGTCAACGTTGCAACTAACCTTGCGTGGAAAGCAATGTTATGTGCACCTGCCCTCTCGGTTAAGTTGTGGATCATTTCTCTTTGCGGACTGTATCTTGGTACCCGCACAGACCGACCTTTTTTGCAGTGGGTTCTTACAGCTTTTGAGACCCTGTGAGGAAAGCAATGCTATATTCACCTGCCCACTTGGTCATCTAAGCCGTGGATCATTTCTATTCAGTCGGATTCAATAGTGGTATCCGCCGTTGTCCGCAAGGCTTGATGTTTCAGGCCAAGTTATAATTCTCAGCTTCTATGATTCCCTCAGTTCGCAACTATGATCGTTGATCTTTCTTAGCTCACAAAAGTTCTCAGTTGATGAATTTATTTGCGGACTGGAATTGGTATTCGTCCAAGTCCTCCGATTATCCATATCTTTTTGACAAGTTATATGAACTTGGTGAGCTACAAATCAAGTTCTGCAGCCTGGAATATTATCGACCTTGGTTATCTTCAAGCTATACTTATCCTAAGCGTGCAACCTAAAGTCTAAGTGGCGCGGACTTGTTTTCATTAATCTATGACGGCTATTGTTGATCATATTCATACCCGGAAGCAAGTCTCATTAAAGCATTAAAGAAGCAAGAAGTGAACAATAAAAGTTGCTGAATACACGAACTGAGCTAAATATCCTTTATATTCAATCATTCAAAAAATATTTTACATCTTTTTTATTTTTGGTGATCTCAATTAGAGTCTGCCTCTTTATAAAAAGCAAAAAAAAAAATACATCTCTTTCATTCTGTGGTTGTCCTTTGCCTTTTTTCCGCAGGCGCGTCCGAGCTAGAAGATCCATCAATAATGACTTCGGGAGAATAACCTCCTGAATCGCTGCTACCCCCATCAGAACTTTTGCTATCCGCGGACTCCGTCCGCGGACTGCCCCCATCAGAACTTGAAGAAGAGGCGGACTGCATGGACTGGCGCCCCTGCTGCTAGTCTGAAGAAGCATCGTCAGAGACTTTGTCTTCAACTAGCCCCTTATCTACTTCTTTGCCTTCCTCATCAACAACTGCTTTTCCCTTCGCAACCCGCTCCAGGTCGGTAACCTTTTCCTTTAACTCAGGGAAGAGATGTAGAAAAGGGACATTATCTACCCCGTCCTTTGTGAAGATGTTATCAATGAAGCGCTCGATAGGGACCTCTACAATCACCTTCACAAAAGGAAACATAGCGTTTTGGAAGCTATCATTAGTGATATCATACACGGTCTACAAAAATCAGAAATGAGTCAGTCCGCGGTAGATAAGTAACAGAGATCACCGCAAATACCGAGACTTACCGCTTCATTCACTTTGTGCCGATTAATTCTCTTCCCTAGCCTTTTGTTCCTGTCATTCAACAACTTGTTTTCTCGAAGGAGTTGCTCATTTTCTTTAAACAGCTCGCGCGTCAAGCGACTCATGAAGTGGTTGGTCATGGTGTTGTTCGCACTTGCTTGAGCGGCGAGCAAGGGGATATCCGCATGCGGCACGCTCTTCAGGTCGCGCAGATTGCACTTCCCATAAAGTGCGAAAATCACCACATAGGCATGGCGAGAGATCCGCGGACTCTTCTAGGAGGGAAGAGCGGTGGATAGGCGGACGAGCTTGTTCTTTCCGTGCCAGTGGATCATCGGGTTTCCCCTTATATCCTTCTCGTTCATTCCGAAGCCTTGCATGTCGAAGCTATCGGAGGAAGAGTAGTCAGCGGCGGGATCCCGTTCCTCCTTCATTCTCCTTGCTATTTCTTTCTTTCTTTCTCCTTAGGTAGGAGTCAGCCCACCCGGTGTCTAGGGAGGATTTGCCGGCACCGCCAAGGTTGCTGCAAGAAAAGAAACTAAATCAGTACACTGCAGGTCGCGGCAGATACGTTTCAGGTCGTGGCGGATACAAAGATAGGTTGCATGACTTACTCTTTTGGCGGGTTATGGTGTCCAAGCTGGGGACGTGCGGGATGTAGTGGTCAATGTAGAGCCTTGCCCCTGCCAAGAACTCGACGATGGCGGTCTTCACCTCACCTAACTTCACAATTTTGAAGACAGAGTCCGCGTGTACTTGCGGGTAGGTATGAGCGAACCCCAGGTCGCCCTCGAAGATGAGGTACTCGAAGTCCAGTTATGGATCTTGTTTGGTAAACCCATAACTTTCATCCCTCAACAGTAGAAGTATATGACACCTTTATACTGGCAGCCTCCGGAGGGAGTTACCGAGCAGACGAAAAAAATTCTAAATATATTCAAAGAAAATGCAATCATTTCAGATAGCAGGTTTTAAAAAAAGCTGTAAATCACAGGTAAAGTGTTTGGCGCGAGCTGCCCTGACACTATGCCGTAATGCTCAAAGATCTCAGCATCCTCCCACAACAAGGGGAACCTGAATCCGCAGTCGAAGTGGTCGATAGGCACTGCAATCTGTGTTGCAGTAGAGAAATTGATCCTCTCTTGATCTTCGGGCAGGCAAGCGAGCACTGACGAGTCCACCATATGCTTCTCGACGAAGGCATCCAGGTCGGCCTCTGTCAGCTTACATTTCTTGTAATCGGCGGAGTGGAAATAAATCGCTGCATCAGTGCGTGCGGACACCATTTTCACAGACCGCAAGGACTTCTGCTTCGATCTTATTTCCTATACAGAAAGAAGACTAGGGCTCTATTTATAGAAAAACTAGTCTGACAGCTTTTCCAGCCAGTCCGCAAATATTGATCGCTCAGTTCGCTCGGACCAGTCAAGATTGTGTACTCAACCGCAGTCTGCCCAACTCGCTTTATTTAAGATTCCTGCAACTTTAAAGCAAATTTACATGTCCGGAGTGTGGACTCAATGGCAGTCCGCCCAGCTCACTTTATTGAGCTTTCAAAACAATTTACAAGTCAAATATGCGGATGCAAAGTTAGTCCGCATAGCTTGCATTCAACATCAACCTGCAGAAAGATTTTCATCACGCAGATCACAGCATTGTTCAAATCTCAGAGCAATATCATACAGAACGAATAAAGTTCACACCACAGTACAAAAAAAAACAAATAAGCAATGTCCCAGAGCACATCAAATTATATAACATACAAACAAATCAAATTATTTGTTCATTCGCGTGCGGACTCAGCGGCCTCTACGGTCAGATTGGGCAGTTCTCTCCTGCCTATCTTTCCCGAGATGGGCCTCCATGTCGCTTCCACGCAGTATCTCTCCGTATAATTGCTGGACGAGATGGTGCATAATGTTGAAAGTATGGTGCATGTATGCGGCCTCCTTATCAATTTGACTAACCAGAACCACAAGCTCGCCTGCCGGCCTTGGCCCCTCATCCGCCACGAGCTACCCACTTGCTGCTAGAGCTGGAGCCTCTGTCAAAGCAAGCCGATCCGATAGTTGCAACCTTTCCATGGCGACCTCAGCATCTTGCTTTTTCTTCCCTTCCTACACCAGAGCCAAGTACCTTCCTCTGTAGTGGCGGGCATCATCACCTAAACGCCGCTTCTCCTTCTTCAATTCCTCTAGCTCGACTGAGATGTTGGCGACCTGATTCTCCAGAGCTCTTTCTCGCTCCATCCGCCTCTTTAGCTCTGCTTTAACTTCATTTAGCTTTTCTTCATATTTCTTTTCTAACAATGCCATGTTGTCCAGGCCGGACTGCTCGCCTTGTGTGGACTCACCAAAAGAGATCGCCGCAGTCCGCACCGGTGCATTTACTTCGAGAGATGGCACAAACTCACCATCCTCAACAGAGTCGGGTGGCGATTTCTAACCTGCAACAAACGAAACAAAGTTTGCATTAGTGCCCAGGTCGCGGCGGACTCAAAAGGTAAAAGTTAAATCACTTTTTGTAATTATTGCAGCGATCTGGCGACTATAAAAGATAGACCGCCTCACGCGCTCTGGATCAAAAGGACCCAAGCGCTTCCTCCATTCTCTATAAACCCTTGCTCTTGTCCGAGCCATCGAGCTGTTCGACACAACTATGTCATCGGTCTCCGTAATAATCTTGATCGGCCGTGATTTCCGTGGAGGAGATTTATAAAGCCACCGACTCTGAAAATGCCTAGGCACCGGTTGCATTATACCTGACCCCATCAATTCAGCTACAGTCCACAGATCCTCAGCTTGCTTGTCCACATCTAGCTTTTCAGAGATTGCCTCAACCTTTGCCTTCATAATGGCGAGCTGCTCCTTCGTCACTTTCTCTCTTCCTTCATCCGCAGTCACAGAGGGGGAATCCGTAGTTTTTTCTCCCGTTATCTCAACATCGTACTGCAACACCTCAAGCAGAGATTGACTCATATCAGCGAGCTGCTCATTATCGATGGTGTTGAGTATTTCAACGATAGACAAACTGACCGTCGACAGGGAGTCGTTTCCCAGGATCGGGGCGTCTAGAGCACCAAGGCTGGCATTTGGAACTTCCTTTTCCCGCGGCCTGTATTGCATGCTTGCCGCACCAGTCTGCACAGAGACATTTTCTTATCCACTTGCTCAGTGACGGTGGACTTATCCCTTTTTCTCTTCTTCTTCCCATAAGCCTTTTTCTCCAAGACAGTCACGACTTGCTATGAGTCTAGCAGACTCTCGCGGACTATGTTCGGATCGATGACAACCAGAGCTAAGGAGGACACTGGTTCTTCAACTGGTTCTTCAACTGGTTCTTCAGCTGGTTCTTCAGGTTGTTCTCTAGCTTGTTCTTCGGCTTGCACGTCAGCTTGCACCTCGATTTGTTCTTCAGCAGGCCGCTTCTACGGTTCAGCATTCACCACCGGCTGCCGAACTTCTGGTGACGAAACTTCTTTGTCCAAGCCTATCAGCAACATGTATGTTCCTGAGGTAGAAGGAAGTATTTCCATAGCCCCTGATTTTGCAGGGTTCTGGTCAGTAATCAGCGTCTGATTTGAGATCCTATCTACACTCTTCGATAACACATTTTGAGCAGAAGAGACATCCTTGGACTTATCGTGTTCAAAATATTTGGAACTGCAGACTGAGTCAGTCCTCTCCTGTCCCTTTTGTGAACTTTCCCCTGTGTGGCAGACAGGTGTCCCGCTCTGGTGAACAACCTTCTTGGTCCTTGTGTTCGCCTTGGGTTTCTCTGTCCTTGAAGCAAAGTTGCCAAAGAATGATCGAATTCTTGCCATGCTGGATTAAAGAGTGCAGACCGCAAGAGGTGAAAACCGACTCGTGGGGCAGACAATTTTGTTAGAGAACAGAGTTTCCGACGGTATTTATAGCGTTGGCAGCCTTTATGACAGTTGCGGGGATTATGTTAACCCCATAATCCACAATATGTTCATGTCCCCCTCCTTTTTTGGCAGACTAAGATTTAGCAGTCCGCTCAGGTCATCAAGACCATGCAAAATCCAAGGCCACCTTTAGCGGCTGACTCAATCCTCCAGTCTGCCCAGGTCATCCAGCCTCAATTGACCAACTTCCAGATCGTCCACCCGATCTTCAAGCGCACTCAAGTGTCAGTCTGCACTGGTTGTGGACCTTCAGCTAGGATCGCGCCCTACAGTCAGATGGATGCTCCAGCTCGCGAGCCCAGTCTGCCCCTCTTGCTTGTCTTTTCTTTTTTGATTCTCGTCACCACTGCCCGATTTTCCTGTACCCCGGGCAGCCGGTTATTTTAACACTTCCCGTTTGGGCAGGCCCCTGAACCTATAAATAGGGGAAGACGTGCACCCAAGGCACGCTGACTCGAGCCCAGGAGCCCATTTTGTAGAGGCCGCGGACTCGAATGTCTGACTTTGTGGTCTCCAACCTGTCTTTATACCTCGATCAGCGGTCCTGATTGCTCTTTTCCTTGGTTCATTAATAAACGGTTGCTTGCAGTCTCCTTAATCTCTTTTTCCCTTCTCCGAAACATAAGAGCGCATTTCTTGCATCAACAGCTGCAACCTCCAAGCCGCCTGACTTATGGGGAGACTTCAAGTCCACCTAGGATTGCGATGGTTGGACAGGTCGCGGCATGTGGCGATCTGGAGTGTCGCGCTCTACAGATGGTTCCATTTCTCCACGTAGAACGCGATACCTCATGTGTTCACCGACCCCTGCATTAAATCCACAACCTCGTCAGTCAGGTTTATGTCCAGCTAGTAGAGACCGACGACCAAGTCACGCGAATTGGGGGAGAAGTTCCTAAGAATGGCAAGCAAGGTTGAGCGATTTGATTTGGCTATGTAATGTAATATAATTGTACTTGCTAATGTTGGATAATATTGTTGTTGTAAACAACCGTTATGTATTTGTTTTATGCTTCTGCGAATTGCTTGCAGCTTTGTGCGGCATATAATTTATGGCCTCTATATATTTGTTTTGTCTTGAAATTTCCCAAGTATAGGAACTTAGCCGCGCGATCTGGCGAACAGAACACCGGCTTGACAGTATGATTCTTAGTTGTGTACTTTGAAGGAACAAGCTGCACGACTTGTAAACTAGCCGCGATTTGACATGGGTCGCATCATCTCATAGGAATTTTATAAATAGAGATGGTCCTAGAAACTTCGGTACAAAAATTCAAGATACCAGCTAAGGTTAAGCTGACGCGGTCTGACAGGGCGGCTGTTGTTAGGACCGATGCGGCCTCCGCCTTTCACTCCGCTAATCATAAAGAGTGTCGGCTTACCCAAGCCGAGCTGGACAACTTTGTTGAGAAGTATAAGCAGGGTAGCCCGCTACTCGTGGGGCTTCCAATGCCGAATAAAAGAATTAACTCATCGAATTGCCAACCAAATTGCCATCCCCAAAGATCACTTTGATTGCGGCTTCCGCTTCCCTGTATTAATGGAATCAGTAGCGATCTTCGATCATTACGGAGTTGTGCTCGGACAACTCCCTCCCAATTTGATAGCAGCCATCTATAGTTTCAAATCATATCTGTGGTCTGAAAGAGTCCGCTTCACCATGAATCTTTTCAGGATGTGCTTTTCAGTCCGGTCTATTCCGGATTCAGGAACCAAGATCTTCCGCGGTCACCTGTACTTCGGTTGTTGGGGGCTAAAAGTGGTGAATCTGGTAAATAATATCTCGAGCTGGTCGAAGCAATGCCTGATCTTTGAGAGACAGCTCGGCCGACTGCAGGTCAATCCGCAAATTCGCGGCGATGCCGCCTTTGACAATTGCGAGCTGGAGGGCCCTGAGAAGGATATTTACAAGTTCTTCAAAGAAGAGTGGCTTGAAGTGAACCACTACATCCCACTTCTTCCATCCCTGAAAGGCATCCAGGTGGAAGATAGTAAGTACCAAACCACACTGACTTTCTCATGCTAGCCACATGGCCTATAACTAACTCCTTGCACTTTTTTTACAACTGCTCTGGCCATCCCGCTTAACAAACTGCGGACTCCTGGCGGCTTGAACCTTACTCATAGGGAAAAGCGGGCCAAACAAGTCAGGCTAGCGCGGGTTGATGGGGAGGAAGAGTCAACCTCCTTAAGCGAGTTCGACCTCCATAGAATGGGCAGCGGCTTGAAGGACGTGCATGGCAACCCGACAATGCTGTGGAGTCCAGAAGGTGACTGCGTCCAGGTTTCAACTGCCCTCCCTTTATACGAAAGGAGCAGTGTTAGCCTCCATGCCAGTGTAGCGGGCGCGGCTTTATATGGAAAGCGTAATATGAAGGCATTAAAGAGAGTTCCATAAGAAGACCTATCGCGGCTAGCCGCACAGGTCAGCGCGAGAAGCTTCGTCACTAGCCATTTTATGGGCTTGGCCTATAATCGGTTAGTAAAAGATAGAAGCGACCTCGAGCGGTAGCTGGAGGAAAAATAAGAAAAAAATAAAGCGGCTAAAGGAGAAAAAATCGGTAAGTTGTCACATGGTGTTCTTTCGATTACAATTCTAAAGCCGCTCTATCTAACCTTTTACTTCTCTTGCAGAAGATGTATGATCTGGCGAATCCAGCTTTCCAAGACGTCGTCTACCCGCAGATTGTCAAGGCAATTAATGGAGCGCTTAACTGCCTCCGCGATCTTGGCGGCTTAGCATCGGGAATTGACGGCTTATCCTTCCTTGACCTTTACCCTACCATGAAAAAGGAAGTGGACGCTATTGATCGCACGGCCAAAGGCATGGGTAAGGTTGGGGAAGAGGAAGAAGAAGATGATTGCAACGAAGGTGAGGAGGATGTGGACAGCTAGGAAAGCCGAAGCAAAGGAGCCACTTCAGATTCAAGAGGCCAAGCTTCAAAGACCGTGTGGTCTAAGTCCATAGAAACTAAGACCGCGAAGACTGGTGGATCAGGTGGCACTTCATCGAGCAGTAGTGGCGACTCGCTCTCTGATGTTAATGTTGATGACTCTAGTATTCCTGCTGCGAAGAATCTCAAGTGGGCCAATTTGAAAATTCTGAATTCTAACTTGTATTTTTGCATTTTCTTTTTTGGTAATCCGGCGGTTTGTTTTGTAATCCACGTGATTGCACTTTTGAAACAGTTTTTGAAAAGGAAATGAAAACATTTTACCTTTGATGCGTAGCCTGATAATTCTATTATCATTTTTCTTATATTAATTCCAACAGTCTCATCATTGCTTCTGATTTAACAGATAATTATTATGTAAATCGATCTGAGGTCATACTAAAGATCGGAAATTCTGAGTTCTGCAAATTCAACCAAGTTATTAGCAAGGAAGAGTAGAATTCCTTTAAAATAGATAGTTAGTCACAAACCAGACAGTTAGAAGATTTAACCGCTAATTAGCCAGATGAACTATATATTGGATAATACTCATTTGAAAACCGACAGGAAGACCGCACTTCTATTGTGAGGTAATAGGTTGGGATAAGCCGTGACATACTTGAAAAAATATATAATGAACATTAAGCCGCGCGGCTAAGTGATTTAGCTGCTGAAAAGCCTTTACGATGATAGACAACTGAAGGTTGCAGTTTGGCCGATCATCGATGTAGACCGTGCTTCTAGTATGAGAGTTATACTTAAGGGTATAGATAAACAACTTGCAGCTTCTGATATAAGCATTCAAGCCAGTGACCAAAGATACTTCTGCATGCCTAACCGGCAAATAGACCGTCTGGTAATAGAGGCAAAGCTCATACTAACTTTGAAGCAGCAAGTCACGGGTTGATTAGAATGAATACCATAAGCAGGCGGACTCAAGCCTAGAATTGATTGACAAAGTTAAGTTGGTCGGATTCCCGAATATATTAATAATAAACCGGCAGACAGGCCTCTATAAGCTGAATAGGATAAACCGGAATGCATAACCGCGCAGTCTGTCAACTGAATAGAATAAATTGGCTAGAGCAGGCCGTTACATAAAACCGTAAGATGGCGGATAAGCTCATGCTAACCTGCAAAGAACAGGAGGAGCTATAGAATAAATTGTCCATTTGGGCAGGTGCGCGAGGCATTACTTTCCACACAAAGATCACATAAATAGGGCTAACGTTCAATATCCGCGACTGATGTCGAGCGGGATAAGTAAGTAATATCTACGACTAATATCGAGCGAGATAAGTAGTAATATCTGCGACTGATGTCAAGAAGGATAAGTACGTAATATCTGCGACTGATGTCAAGCGGGATAAGTACGTAATATCTGCGACTGATGTCAAGCGGGATTGACAATACACATCTGCGACTGATGTCGAGCGGGATGTGGAGGGCTTAAGAACTTAGCACGATATTCAAATATTACCTTCATTAAAGGCATTTTAAATACATACGTGTGCATGTTAACATTAAAAGCAATGCTAAGAGATAAGATTCAAATGTCAAGTGAATGCTTGTTTGTATTAAAGGATGTAGAAAAAGGATATATACATGGAACTTGATCGAACCTCATTACTGCTAATTGTCGGGGTCTGCATATCAATGGGTGTTGATGAGAACTGCCTTGTCACTCCATTATTCCAATCTTAAACACCCTTATTATTGAGAAAACCAAGTCTTTGCTTGCACTATTGACTATGATAGAGAAGAATGCACTGGAGGGTCACTGAATGACATAATCCTGCAATTTCCCAGCCTTTGAAAATTGTATGCAAGCTTCTGAAGTGCTATGCAATCTTCCGCTAAATGACCTATATATTTATGATATTTGAAGAAAAGTTCTTCATGCCGATATTTAATCTTAGATTTCATGCGTCGAGGCTTTTGGAATTCTTGCATTCTTTGAAGAACTGCCAGGAGATCTTCCATAGGGATTTTAAACTTGACATACCTATCTGAACATTTTTCATTCTTTAGAATTTTAAGATCGAAAGATACGATAGGATGTGCTTCTGCAAACCCAGATGTCTCATTCTACTGAGGAGGCTCTGCAGGCCTATTCTGAGGGAGAGGAGGAGACTGGTAACTTCTTAATTGTGACATATTTTGTGAGGAACAAAGCTATTGATCACAAGAATTCTCCTGGGGCTGCTTAGCCCTCTGATTCAAAAATGAGATGTAGTCTTTGTTCGCTTCTTCACCTATTATGAACTTATTAACAATTTCAATAAGATCTCCATAAGTCTAGGGGTCCTTTATAGTGAGCTCAAAATTTAGGGGACCTTCTTGAATTCCGTTTACGAAAGCACATAGTTAATAACCTTGATGAACTCTAACAATATCCAAAATTTCCATTTGTAATCGGTCGATGAAGTCAGGATTAGACTTGTCATCCCCTTGCTTGATTCAGAAGAGAGCACCTGCGTCTCTTTTCCATTTCCTGTAGGTAGTAAAACTTGAAAGGAATTGCCTTCAAAGATCTTTAAAGCTGGTGATTTACCGAGATGATATATTATAACACCATTCTCTAGCAAGGTTGCCAAAAGATATAATAAGAAGTTTACATTTGATTCTGTCTGACACATTGCTTATTGAAATAGCTGATTCAAAGGCTTGTAGATGAGAAACTGGATCATCAAATCCAGAGTATTCTGGAAGATGAGGCACTCTGAAATCGTCAGCGACAGTATCCCAACGAATTCGATTAATGAACGGAGAAGGGACTTCTTCTTCTTTAAAAGGGGGCTCTTGATTTTCATGATCTTGACTATGATAAGAGGTCATATTTGGTTTGTGAATTTCATAAGGAGGGTTGAAGGTATATTTTTGCAGCGGATTGCGACACATACTCAACACAATTGGCAAATAACTCATTACTACTATCGAGCGCCCCAACACAAGGATGAGAGCCACCTTGACTCTCCGAGAGATCCGTAATAGCTGATAGGAAATTAGTTTCACCTCATTCCTTCGCAAGATCCATTTTGAGTAGGAGAAAACAGCCAAACAGTACTTAGAAACCGCTGAACAGTTGTGACTTGAATGGGCAGATAGATGGTAGGACAAGTTGGTGAGGAGACCGGAGGGAAGGCTGGCGGGTAGAGTGGCAGGCTGGTGCCGGACTGAAAGCGATAACTGGCGTTGTCGCGGCTTGCTTGACTAACCACCGAGTTCTAGCGGATGGAGAGGTCTGACACTATAAGTCCGCTGATTTCATCGACTATTCGATATCTGAAGGTCGCGTATTAACTGCTGATGCATGAAAAGTAACCACCTAGTTAACTGTTCGAAATATCACGGGGGATGAGGATAAAAAGAGGGGAGACTGTCAGTAGTCGGCTACTAGTGGTTAGAGAAAAACGCCGCAAGGAGCGGCGATGCAACACTTCGCCCGCCGCAGTCTAAATGCCTCTCTTGGGGCGAGCTTTCCTTTTATTTAAAATGAAGCGGTTACACTTAGAGAGGAAAGAAAAGAGGAAAAGGGAAGCCGACCGGACAGCATGCCGCAAGGCACTAGGCTCGAGACCGCAGCTCTTAACAAGTGTGCTCCTCGATTCGAGTCAGCGTGATTTTGGTGTGTTTCCGCCCCCTTTTTATAGCCTCGGGGGCCATCCCAAACGGGCAGGGCAAAAATTACCGGCTGCCCGGGGTACAAGAGAACTGGGTAGAGGTGAAGAAAAGAAAGTAGTAAAGAGAAAAGAGGGAAGAGGGAAGCCGCACGGCTTGGCAGATTTCCCCTGGCGAGCTGAGCGGCTTGAACTCTGGGACGGACTGATTTGGACTGCCCTTGGAGGCGACCTGACAATGAGGCTGCACAGATTTAACGAGGACTGAACGGATCGCGGAGAATAGAGGCTAGGAAGCACAAGCCACCCAGTTTGGTAAGCCTTGCGGACCAGTCGTGGATTCTGGGGTTAACAATGGCTTTCCCAGTTATCTCAACATTAGTCGAAAATTTACCTTAAACATCTTTTGCAGAAAGCCTACGACCCAGAGATCCCAGCCTTCCTAAATGAAATTGCCATACACTTGCGGGAAGGCGGGGAAGATATGTTATATCATGAGGGAGCAGCAAGCATTTAAACCCGATCATGAAAAAGTTTCTTTTTACGACCTATTCCACGGGTTCCAGGAAGTTGAAGCCGCGTGAGAAGAAGCGGCAAGAGTTGCTGTTAAAGAGATCCTCATAAACGATGAAGATACAATCGATCAAGAAGCTGTACCCGTAGAGACCGCTGCTAACAAAAGTTGAAGCCAAACTAGCAGCTTGAGCGGGGAGGAATCTCTGAGTTCGAGGCCAACCAAAACTAGTAGCTCTCCAAGTTTTTCTAGTGAGGCGGACTCTGAGCCAGAGTGGAAGAAAGTGAAAACTAATGTATAATTATCTTTTTTTTAGTTTAAGTTTTTTGATCCCGCGGTAAGAATTTTGTAAGCCGTGCAAATATGGATCTTGTATTTTTTGATAAAGGAAATTATATTACACTTCTGTTTGATTTCCGCTGACCAATGAACCCTTATTATCCGATCGATATTGCACTTCTTTTCACGCGAGTATGACACTTTTGCAGATAGATCTTGATAACCAGTTAAACGAAATGTAGGCGAATAAAATAATCAAATTCGAACGGATAGTATTGTTGAGTCGCAGACACATTCTGACGCAAATAGAAAAATCTAGCCGATCAGTCCGTTGACAAATGCAAACTTGCATAATCAACATCGAAGTTTATCCTCTACAGCGCTTACCGCATTTTCCAGCTTTGCGGGATTGAGGGTGAATCCAGAAAGAAAGCCAATATTGATGCGATTTGAATACTCTATTTCTGAAATGTTGATACGGCAAGTTAGAAACAAGCCAGAACTGAGCGATTAGATGTATCTTGTCGGGAGGCTAAGCACTTTTTAACAGTAATATTGAGTTTGGCCAGCTGGAGCGAACAAACTCTGTTATTTAACCGAATAAGAAAGAAGAGCAGTTTTAACAGCCATATCAATCCTCTTATCACGCGAGTAGAGATGATATCTGTAATATGTAAAAGGAGCTAAATAGACAAGTGATAACCACACATAGCCTTCTCGAGCGGTTAACAACGATATCCGCAATATTAATTCTGCGATCAGCTAGAGAAAACCAGTTTCCTTGACCTCTTAACCCCGTGGTTAATCGATAAGAATATTGAGCAACATTTAATAAATTCTACAAATGCATTATTAACCGCCTGCTTTAATGGGATAATCATCCAGATGGCTGATCATCCAGGTGGGCAGGTGCGCGGTGCATTGCTTTCCCTACGAAGGTCACATAAGCTATAAACATAAATAAAGAGAGGAGAAATAACTCTACTAGAAGAGAAAAAAGCTTTTTCTTATTACTCATCCGCGAATGATTCGAGTGAGGTTAACACTTGACTTCCGCGACTGATGTCGAGCAGGGCTAATACTTAATATCTATGACTGATGTCAACGGGATTGCCACTACACATCTTCGACTGATGTCGAGCGGGATCTCGAGGGCCTAAAATAATTTCATTTCGTCATAGGCATATATCCACATGTGTATGTTAATGTGAAATGTAAAGTTAAGAAACAGACTTTGAAGGGCATATGAATGTTTATTTGCAGTGAAGGGCATAGCAAAAGGATATGGACTTGAAGCTTGATTGAACCCAATTCCTGAAAACTGCCGAGAGGTCTTTATGAAGATATATGTTGGTGAGAACTAATTTGCTGCCATATCTGTTATAAGTAATATTGACAAAGAAAGGGGGGAAAATGCAGGAAACTCCGATCAAATGGGAGATACATGAAATATGTAAAAGGCAAACAAGATACAACTCCAATTTCAAGTCATTATTGGAAAAAAAATCTTCATTTCCACCATCGGCTTTGTCAATGGGAAATGCGCTGGAGGATCATGGGACAACATAATCTTGTAGTTTTCCTGCCTTTGCAAATTAATCCTCTAGTTTCTGAAGAGATCGGCAATTTTCCGTGACATGACCAATATCCTTATGATATTTGCAGAAAAGCTCTTCATGTTGATATTCAATCTTAGATTTCATATGCCGAGGCTTTTTAAACTCTGGAATTCTTATAAGAATTGGCAGAAGATCTTCCATAGGAATTTTGAACTTGACATAACTGTCTGAATACTTTTCATACTTGAGTGTTTTAGGATCGAAGGGCAAGATAAGGCACGCTTCTATAAACTCTGATGCTTTATCCTGCTGCGGAGGCTCTGCAGGCTTATTTTGAGGGAGAGGAGAAGACTAATGACTTCTGAGTTGTGAATCATTTTGTGAAGAACTAGGATGTTGATGACAAGAATTATTTCGACGTTGCTTATCCATTCTTTGGCTCATAAATGTTGTGTAGTTGGCATTTGCTTCTTCACCTATTATTAATTGATTTGCTATCTTTATAAGATCTCCATAAATCTTTGGCTCTTTTTTGCTGACTTTAAATTTGAGAGGACCCTCTTGAAGCCCATTTATCTAGGTATATTTGTAAAAGTACGAATGAACGTCAACGACATCAAGCATTTCCTTTTGAAACTGATCAATGAAATATTCAGTCGACTCATTATCTCCCTGCTTTTCCTGGAAAAGAGCTACTGGGTTTCTCTTCCGCTTCCTAAAAGTATCAAACCTTAAGTTGAATTATCTTCGAAGATCCCCAAAGCAAGTGACCGACCGAGGTGGCAAATCATAGAACCATTCTCTAGCAAGATCGCCTAAGGATATTAGAAAGAGTTTACACTTGATCCCATCTGACACTGTTCTTAATGAGACATTTGCTTCAAATGCTTGTAGATGAGAGACTGGATCACTAATACTAGAATAGTATGGCAAACGAGGCTCTCATAAATCATCAGCGACAGTATCCCAACGAATTTGGTCAATGAATGGAGAAGAAACTTCCTCTTCTTTGTAGAGAGGCGTTTGCTCTACATAAGCTAGATTAGGATAAGCGGTCATGTTTGCTCTATGGTGTTCACGAGGAGGGTTGAAGATCTCTTCCGCTCCAGGTTGCGATACATGTTCAAACTCTTGGGAAGAAAATTTATTGTTACTGTCACTTTCTACATCATTAGGATGAGAACTACCTTTCCTCTTTAAGAGAACCCTGACGGATGACAAGAAATCATAGTAATCCTTTGGGAGATCCATTGCGAATAGGAGGAGATCAAAACCAAATTGTATTTTGAAACTGCTTAACATATGTGGCTTGAACAAGCGAATAGATGCTACGAAAAGCGGGGGGAAGACCGACGAGAAAGCTGGCGGGTAGAACAATAGATTCTCCAATGCTAGTGTCGGGCTGAAAACGATAACCAGCGCTGTCGCGATTTGCTGGAATAGCCGCCGAGTTCAAGCGGCTAGAGCGGGCTGACAATATTAATCTGCTGATTTCCTCTACTACTCGAGATTTGAAGGTTGCGTGTTAACTGTTGATGCGAAAAAAGCCACCACCTAGTTAACTGTTCGATCACAGGGGAAAGAGAAGTGTGGAGAATGTCGACTAGTCGGTTACAAGCGGCTAGGACTAGCGGTTAAGACCGAGAGGTAGAAAAATAAAAAAGGTAGCTGACAGCGGGAATAGCAGAGTTCGTCTGCTGCTGCTAAAATGCCACTCCTACGATGGGCTTTCCTTTTATAAAGGGAGAAAACGGTTACAGCAGTTACAACAGAGAGCCCGAGCGAACAAGTACCTGCTAAAGGAAGAATTCGAGTCCGCTGCCATAGACAACAAGCTTAGGGATTCGAACTTAATCCCTTGGGAGGTACTGTTCCTTCCTATTTATAGGCTCGGGGGTCTACCCAAATAGGCATGGCTAAAAATACTGGCTACCCGCATATAGGAGAAACAGTAAGCGGTGACCAGATACAGTGGAAAAATAAGAAAGAGCAACCACCTATCCGCGAGCTTAGGCGGATAGACCCGCAACTGACCGGCAATTCCTCAGCAGCTACTATGCCAGGGAGACTCGGCGGGAATACGGTTAGATAAGTTCTTGCCGCTGGTACTTGAGTTCATCTAAGGGAGCTGTCAAAATCGGGTTAACACTAAGCAAAGTCGTCCTCGTCTCTTTGAGAGTCCTATTTTTCCTCTCAAAAATCCCATGTTATCAGAGTGTTCTTGGAGAATAAAACTCCTGAAAAATACATTGCTCTTTGCAGAACTTTATCATTCTTTCATACTGAAACTCTGTGTCATGGTCACTTCTGATTTTGACCATAGTACAATTCTTTTCATTCTGAATTTGCTTGTCAAAGGTCACAAATCTATCAAGGGTTTTAGACTTTTTCTTAAGAAAGAACACCCATGCAAATTTGAAAAAGTCATCAACTATAACAAGAGTGTAGACTTTCCTACCTATACTATGAACTAGCATTGGACCAAATAAGTCCATATGCAGGAGGTATAGACACCTCTTAGAATCTTTGGACCCAATGCTCTTAAAGTAGGCCTTTGTCTATTTGCCCTCTTGCCATGAAAAGCAAATGCCCTCTTCTGTTCATTTCAGATTGGGTGTATTTCTAATCAACTCTTCACAGAAGAGCTTGCTGATAGCCTTATAATTTAAGTGAGCAAGTCTCTTGTATCATTGCACACAATAAGAGTCTTTCTCATTTGCAATAATTCACATTAGAGAGTCTGAATTTATGCATAGAAAATTTTAAATAATAAAAATTTCCACTTATATTGCCTATCAGAATGACCACTTGGTCACTTGACCTTTTGATCAAGCACTTATCCTTATGGAAGAAAATAATATAGCCATTATCACAGAGTTAGCTTATGCTGATCAGATTGTGTTGCAATCCATCCACATAAACCACTTTTGTGATGGAGACTATGCCATTGGTGATCATAACATATCCTTTAGTAACTCCTTTATTTGAACCACCAAATATGACTTTGGGTCCATTCCTCACTGGAGTGTAGGCTTTCAAATGGCTCCTTGTTCCAGTCATGTATTTGGAACATCCACTACCAAGTACCATATTGGCATTTCATGGATACTTGGACTACCATGCAATCATAGATTTATCTTACCTTAGGTTCCCAAAAGGATTTGGGTCCTTTGTTCTTATTATAATAAAACTGAACACTACTTCCTGCAGCAGCCTTGACAAGAAGTCTCAACTTTGCACTTAGCACACTTGGGTTGTGCCAATAGTTTATGGCAAAGTTTCCCACCTTGCTACAATACCAACACTCATGAATATTATATCTCCTCTTCTAAATAGCCATAGATGTGTGTAAATCATAATCCTTTTTCTGTTCAGAAGGGGAGTATAATATCCCTCTTCTTGTTTCTTTCAGCAATAATCTGGCTGAAAGTTACCCTGCAAGTAGGTACACTTGGTTTATTCTGATTGATAACAACAGATGTCTGCTTTCAAGCTGATAGGGTGTGGATGGTATAAGACCCCTCAGCCAGAAATAAGACACGGTTGCGGGGAGTCTTATGCCTAGAATATCTGCCTTGCAGAAGCATCATCACACAGGATAACCTATACAACAAGATGCCTATCCTGCCCGTCAAACCAATATCATCCATGTCAACCCAACATAAAGAATATAAGACAGAAGTCAAAATCCACACAAGCATATAAGTCCAAACAAGTACAACAATAATAAGAAGCTACAACACTTCTTTAATATAAGAATACATCAAAATTGCTCAAAGGGAAACAGTCATGAGTCTCTCAAAAACTCACATCCGTAACTAATTGCAGCAAAGGTAACGTCGTATCAGGCCCTGTCACCCTGGCCTGGCTGCCCTCATGTATAATCTACTGTTGTTATTCTATCTGTGAGGTTTGCTCCTAAAATGGAAGATGTAGAAACTGTTAGTCAAAAATACAAAGTGGCTATAACATCAGCTCCCCCGGCGCCTCTTACGCACCGGTCGGAGAAAAAAAGGGGCCATATATATAAGCAGTAATAACAAGCAGGTGGAGAATCTATATATCATGAGTAGTAATAGCAGTAATGTATAACATTATTATCCACATTCAATTCTAGTAGTTCTACTCAATCACAACAATCCATTAAACATATAAATCTACAACAGGAAAATAACTTAACTTATAAAAATTCCCATGCAGATTTATAACTTAAGGATCGGCTTAACAGTAAAGTAACTTATCATATAAGAGTGCACATAAAAACTTATATAATAAGGACCTATGTAATGTAATGCAATGCAATGTTATGAATGCAAATGATGACTCACCAATGCTCACACATGCACACTACTATGTCGACACAGACTTGTAGTTTCTACTTTTCGAGCAGGTAGCTAACCTCTCAGTCGTCATTTGTCGTGGCCAGACAGTGATAGTGAAACTGACTTTCCACTACTAGGTGGGCATCCACACTACCAATCCTAGGCCTTCATACGCCTCAATGCTAAGAACACAACAGTGGAGCTCCCTGCATAATACAACTCAGAAGGGGACTCAGTTAGATGTGCACCAAGGGCGCATCCCAACTAGCCTGTCATCATGGCACGGAAGGTGCCCTTGGAAAAAGCACTGAGGACCAAGGCTCCAACCGAGTCCCTTTTCATTATTACCAATCCGGTGCTCAATTGTACCCAAGGGCTCCACACTGAGTCCCTTATCATCATTACCAATCCAGTGTTGTCAAATACTCACGCACTTACACCCTTTCTCATTTCCATGCTCCCAAGCACTCAAGGGTTCCACATCCACACTGGTGGCAAGCCACATTGAACAACATACCAATCCCACACTGTTACTCATAGGGAGAAAAAATATAAGCAGTGGACTATACAAATTATCCCATCCAACACTTGAGATCATGATTCAACATTTTACATTGCCATGAGATTTACCTCATTTAATTCCTTCTTTATAATCAAGCATTCACAAACAATTATGCTTTCATATATTTATCACAACAATATATTAACTCTCCACGTATCCATCAAGCATGATATCGTAAGTATAAATTACACTTTTAATTATCGGACACCACACCTCTTTCAAAATTTTTATCATTCATCAGATTACAATTGCGCGCATCCATACCGGATATCACAAGTAGCCATTTGTACAACCAAATATTATCAAGCCATTTGTTCACTAATTTCCCCCAAAAATTTGTTTATTAAATTCCTCAAAACCATTTGTTTATTTAGGCTACATATAACTAGGCTCATCCAAACCTCAACATCATCTTGCTATGTTTCTCCTACCTAGTCTAAACCCGGTTATACACTAACTTGAAAGCATCCTGCACATAAGTTGTTACCATGAAGCAACTTCGACTGGACATTCCCAGAGATACAAAGCTCCTATGAAAATAGGTAACCATCTATTGAAAAGGTATTTTTGATGACAACTTTCTTGTTCAGCTCAAGACCTAGATCCGGCTGTATCACACCCGAAAATGGCCTCAAAGTCCAATGTGTGCAGAAAACTAATTTTTGCATGCATCTTAAAGAAAAACGATCTACATCGGTTCGTCTTCTTCCATTAGACATTTGTTAAGAACCACATACAACACTTCCTCCTCCCTTATTCACCCTCAAAAGACCATCCTTCTTCACGAAACCAAGTGCGCCATCTTCACAACGAAGAGGAGAGGTTGAAGACAACTAATCACTAGGACGAGGCACTAGCACAGTCTATTTCTAGGAGATCTTCATCACGTACCAGTGAAACTTCTTTGAGTAAACATCTCTCCTATATCATAACTAAAGATCTAGCACCATGGGAGGGTGTAGAAAGCTCACTTCGTTTCCAGCCATGGATCTCGTCACTCTCCTTGGCGGCATCGTTCTTCCCCATTTTTATCGTTCTTCTCAAAAGGAAGTTCGGCCTCCCAAAAATCTTACTCCGGCAACTTCTTCATTTCCGGCGGGCTCAGCAAATATCGGCTCGGCAAAGAAGAGTGAAGGGATAGCTAAGGTTTCCTGTTTCTTCCTTTTTATAAGAAAGATTGGGTTTGAATCATGCTTTGTCTCGTGTCACCCTAACATTGGACCGCCCATCATTACTTTAAATAGTTCTGGTTTAAGATGACTGGGTCCAAATGAGCCATGTCGCTTATCCCGAAAACTTGGTTCAGCCCATAAGTATAAATCAACAACACGGCCTGCCGAAAATATGTAATGTCAAATTCTTCGCTTGCGTTGAGTGTCACTCCATGCTTTGTCGAATGGTGTCGAGATCACTCGATGTTTTTCAACGAATTTTGCTGGCCGAGATCATTCCATGTCCAAGCGTCGTATGCGTCGATATTACTCGACGCTTTGTCAAATGGCGTCGAGATCACTCAACGCCTTTCGACAAATCCTTTTGACAAAAATATTCTAAGTCCAAGCACTGTATGCGTCGAGATCACTCGACGCTTCATCGAGTTGCGTTGAGATTACTCAACACCTTTTGACGAATCCTTCTAGCCAAAATATTCTAAGTCCAAGCGATGTATGCGTCATGATCACTCGACGCTTTGTCGAATGGCATCGAGATCACTCAACACTTTTTGACGAATCCAATACTATTTTCCAAGTCTTCTTAAGCGTCGAGTATCACTCGACGCTTCGTTGAATGGCATCGAGTTCAATCGACGCTTACTGAATCCAGTAGTATTATAAGTCAAATTCACCCTATTTGTTGAGTATCACTCGACGCCTATTACAAGTGCACCCCGAGCCTGAGTCACTGACTAAAAATGTGTGCGAGGGTCTAGCACAAATTGGGACATTACAAATCCTATAAACAAAATAAAATATTTCATCCCTGAAATCAGGCTAAGGATATGGGGAAAGTAAATAATGAAGAATACAAAGTATGCTTTTAAGTGTACCTTGGGAAAGCAACTCTGGGTAGTGCTTCAACATAAAGTCCACTGCTCCCAAGTATATTTCTCTTTCCCATGATTAGACCACAAAACCTGCACCAATGGAACACTCTTTCAACGCAAGTTCCTTGTCTCGGTTTCCACTATCTGCACCGGCTCAAGTTGAACAGAGCTATCAGTTGCTACTGTTCTATTTGTAGTGGTGAAAAGCAGCTCGAGCCGTAGGAGTGCTTTCCGAAGTGATTACACATGGAAGAGGTTGTGCAAATTTTCCAGCTATGGTGGTTGCTCCAGCCGATAGGCCAGAGGGCCAATCCTTTCTAATATAGCATAAGGCCCTACATATCCTTGGTTGAGCTTCCTCCTATCACGCACTCATGACACTCCATGCATTGTACGGATCTTCAAGAACATGTTGTCACCCACTTAAAACTCCACCATCCTATGTTTCATGTTATAATACTTTTTCTGCCGACTATGAGCCTCAAGCATACGATCTTGTATCAATCTAACCATAGCATCGGTGTCATCTATATACTCAATTCCAAAAATCTTCGGGTCTTCATCATGCACCCATGATAAAGGTGTTTTACACCTCCTTCCATAAAACGCTTCGTGGGGTGCCATCCCGATGCTAGCTTGATGACTATTGTTGTATTAAAATTCCACCAGTGGTAAGAGCCTTTCCCACAGCTCCACTCTATCTAATGCACGCAAACTAAATAGATCTTTCATTATTCTGATTGTCCTCTCAAACTGACTGTCCGTCTAAGGATGAAAGATCGTGGTAAAGGTAAGGCGAGAACCCAAATATGCTTGAACTACCTTCCATTCCTTTGAGATAAAGTGACCATCACAGTTAAAGACTATCATCTTAGGCACTCCATGGTATCATACAAACTATTCCACAAAGAGACGTACCAATACATCAACATGTGTCTCCTTCCTCATTGGGATAAACCTGGCGATATTGGTCAAGCAGTCCACAATCACCCAAACTGAGTCATTCCCTGATCGTGATTGCGGAAGACCAAGAACAAAATCCATGGAGATATCTTCAGATTTCCACTCCGTAATGGGCAATGATTGTAATAATCCTCCAAGGCTCTTTCACTCCACCTTCACGTTCTGGAAAGCCTCAGAGTGTGTAACATAATACTTAACAACACTCTTCATTCCTGGCCAGAACATGGTATTTGTAAGTCACTATACATCTTGGAAATCTCAGGATGCACCGAATACTTGGAGCAATGTGCCTCTCTCAAGAAATCTTCCCAGATTTCACCGCCTGCGGGAATGTAAAGTCTTCCACGGAAATGAAAGAGGTAATCCTTTATAGTATACTCTTTAGTAGATCCATCCTCAATTGTATTAATTACAAGAGCCAGAGCAGCATCCTTCCCTTGCTCTGCCCGAATATGATCTTGAATATCACAAAGTATACTTATGGCACATAGATATTCAGTATACATCTCGGGATGGTCCTTACACACCAACGTGATCTCCATCGCACTCGAGTAAATTCCATACTCATCATCCGAGACTCGAGGCTCGACTCAGGTAATTTTTTGCTCAAGGCATCTGCAACAGAGTTTACTTTTCGGGGGTGGTAGTTCAATATAAATTCATAATCACACAAAAATTCTAACCACCGCCGCTGCCTCGAATTCAACTCCGTCTGAGTATAAACATACTTCAAATTCTTATGGTCCGAAAATATCTCGCAGTGGATGCCATATAAATATTACCTCCAAACATTCATGGCGAACACCACTGGCCTAAACTCCAAATCATTTACAGGGTAATTTATCTCATGCTTCTTCAACTGTCTTGAAGCGTATGCAATCACAGGCCCATGCTGCATCAATACTGCTCCCATCCCTGGATATGAGGCATTAGTGTAAACTTGAAATCCTTCCTGGACTGATGTAAGAGCTAGGATTGGTGGGGTGGTAAGTCGATCCATCAGCTCTTGGAACGCAGCTTCATACTAGGGTGTCAACTCATATGACACACCTTTCTTTGTTAGGGCAGTGAGAGGAAGGGCGATCTTTGAAAATCCTTTCACAAACTAACGGTAATAACCAGTATGTCTAAGAAAGCTTCGTACATAGGCCGCTGACTTATGAGGCGACCATTCCTTCACAGCATACACCTTGGTCGGGTCTACTACTAATCCAACACCACTAATCAAACGGCCCAAGAATGCAACTTCTCAGAGCCAAAATTCGCACTTGCTGAACCTAGCAAACAGGGAATGCTCGTTTAGTTTTCTCAAGATTAGCGCCAAGTGCTCAGCATACTCCTCTTTAGTTTTTGAGTAGACAAGAATGTCATCGATGAATATGATGACAAAGGCATCCAAATATGGTTCAAACATCGTGAACATGGAAGGGGAATTCGTGAGCCTGAATGGCATCAGCGTGAACTCGTATAAACCGTATCTCGAACTGAATGCTGTTTTTTGAATGTCTTCCTCTTGAATCCTCAAATGATAGTGCCCCAAGTGCAAATCAAATTTGGAAAACCAATGCGCTACTACAAACTATTCAAAAAACTTGTTAATCCGAGGTAACAGATAGGTGTTCTGCACCATCAGCCGGTTGAGTTATTGGTAGTTTATACACAACCATAGTGATCCATCTTTCTTTTTAACAAACAAAATAGGGGCTCCCAGGGGTGATGAACTGGGATGAACAAACCCTGATTCTACTAGCTCCTATAACTATACTCTAAAATCAGCTAGTTCCTTTGGAGCCATTCGGTGTGGGGTCCGAGAGATGGGCTTGGCACCTGGTACAAGTTTAATTTGAAATTCCACTTTTCTATGCTGGGGAAAGCCCGATAGCTTCTCGGAAAAAACTTCGGGGAAATCCTACACAACCCGCACATCTTCCAGGCTTGTAGTCTTCTCTTTTAGCTCGAAAACATATCATATATACCTCATCCCCTTTCATATGAGCCTTAAGGGCCTGAATGGAAGACAACAACGTACGAGGTGTAAATTTGATACCTTGGAAGTTAATCTCTAAGTCTATGCCTTAGGGTGATTTGCTTGTCCGTGCAAATCAATCATGTCGGGGCTTTCATAGGACTAAGCAATCAATCCTGGAGTGGTGTCAGTCCAACCATGTCATGAGCAGAATAAGATCAAATTTTGTCATTCTCAACACCGTCGTAGGGGTTTCAAAAATCTTTCCTCCAATATATACTTCCAAGTCACACTTGGCAAACGACGTTATCTTGGAGCCGTCAATGAGGCGTATTCTTCGAGTGACACTGGTGAAATATTGCACACCATCTAAGTCTTTTACGAAGTCTTCCGAGAAAAACGAATGCATGGCACCTGTATCAAATATGGTGTGGGCTGGTTTCCTACTAACGGTCATGGTGCATAAGTATCAATTATAAAGACTCAAGCTAGAGTCCTAGCGCATCTTCGGCAAATTAAGGACAAATGCTTATAATGTATTAATTAATTCTCGACATACCTGCAATGACATCTTGAGGATTCCGCTCCTGAATCATGTCCAAAGCAAACATCTGCTCTCTAGCGGGTCTAGGATTTCTTCCTCGTGGTCCTCTTCCTCGACCATAACCTTGTCATCATCCTTGCGGAGCTACCGGTGAAAAAATAGGGGGAGCATCTCCACCTAGTTGCGTACAGTGACGTCAGATACTGCCTGACCGATTACACTGGAAGAAAACTCGCTCGTACTACTCTCTTGGCTGTTGATACATTTGTTGAGGCATAGGCTGCGGGGCCGAGCATTCCATCCTAAAATTTTTGTGGAAATGGCCACTACCTCTTTGGTATCCTCTTCCACCTCTATTATTTTGTCTCTTCCTATAGTTGGGGTCTGCTTCTATCACGCCCTTGGCGGGTCTCTTACCTTTTCCCAAGTGATCTGCCTCCAACCTTTTCTCCATATCGATTATCTTCGCCAAGCTCGCATCCACTATAAACAAAGGGGCTTTCTTTTGGGGATCTCGTAAGCCTTTTTAAAACCATTTTGCGTACCTGCGGACATCTAACTCATAGGACTAAGCAAATCTTTCATGGTGTTGAAACTCCCTTTTATATTATATCATGGACTTGGATCCTTGCTTAAATTACAGAAACCTGTCTTTGAGCTCGTCTCGAGTAGTAGAGGGAATTAAATGCTCCAAGAAGGCTTCCGAGAATTCACTCCAACTAATCTTAGTGTACAATCAATCTTGGAAAGTGGAACCCATGAGGGACTTCCACCACCTTTTGGCGTGTGACTCCAGGACTAACATAGTTAAGGTCACAGCCATACTGGCTGGACATCTGATTTCGGCCAATAGCTCTTGCACAGTATCAAGCCATTCTTCGGTGCAAAAGGCTGACTCTGTCCCATGGTAAACTAGCAAGGAGTGGGCTCAGAAGGTACTCACCCAGTTTGAACTCGGGGCTTATTACTACATCGGGGCCTACTGGGATCTAAACGCGTCTAATATTGGGGTCAGAGTTTTACCCAGTTCTGACTGTTGAAATTGAGTAGGGACGAAAGGGGCGGGAGTGCTCGCTACTGGCTCTACACATTCCAGGATCTAAACGTAAACGTACAAACATTGAGGTAGCATCAACACATGGGCTAACTTGTACCACAAGACGCCTATCCTTTCGGCCAAACCAATATCATCCATGCCTACGCAACATAAAGAATATAAGACAGAAGTAAAAATCCACACAAGTATATAATTCCAAACAAGTACAACAATAATAAGAAGCTACAACACCTCATTAATATTAGAGTACACCAAAATTGCCCAAAGGGATACAATCATGAGTCTCTCAAAAACTCACATCCGTAACTGATGGCAACAAAGGTAATGTCGTATCAGGCCCTGCCACCCTTGCCTGGCTTCCCTCCTATATGACCTACTGCTGCTACTCTATCTAAAGGGTTTCCTCCTAAAATGGAAGACATAGCAACCATTAGTCATGAAGACTAAGTGGCTATCACATCCTCTCCCCCGACGGCTTTTAGGCATCGGGTGGAGAAAAGAAGAGGGTACAATATATATAAGCAGTAATAACAAACAGGTGGAGAATCTATATATCATAAGAAGTAATAGCAGCAATGTATAACATTATTATCCATATTCTATTATAGCAGTTCTACTCAATAGTAGCAATCCATTAAGCATATAAATATCCAATAGGAAAATAACTGAACTTATAAAAAAGCCCATAAAAATTTATAAGTTAAGGATCGGCTTATTAGGAAAGTAACTTATCATATAAGAGTGCCCATACAAACTTATATGATAAGTTCATGTGTAATGTAATGCAATGCAATGTTATGAATGCAAATGATGACTCACCCATGCTCACAAATGCACACTGATATGTTGGCACGAACTTTTAGTTCCCACTTTTCGAGCAGGTAGCTAACCTCTCAAACGTCATCCGTTGGGGCCAGACGATGACAGTGAAACGGACGTTCCACAACTAGGAGGGAATCCACACAACTAAGCCTAGGCCTCTGTACGCCTCAATGTCAATAACACAATAGCGAAGCTCCCAACGTACTATGGCTCAGAAGGGGTCTCGGGTAAATGTGCACCAAGAGCCCAGCCTAGCTGCCCTATCATCGTGGCACTTAAGGTGCCCCAGGAAAAAGCGTCAAGACCAAGGCCAACGGTCCACATGGCACGGATGGTGCCCTGGGAAAAAGCACCGAGGACCAAGGCCAGCCGTCCAAAGTACATTGGTCAACTCCCATCGGTGTGACGACTAGAGAGCCCCATAGACATGTCACACTATACTTAACCCAGGATTATGATACTGCGTGTCAACTCACACTGGATGCAATTTCACATGGCCTTGCCATCAACCATCAAAGGTCTCCAACCGAGTCCCTTTTCATCATTACCAATCCAGTGCTCAACAACACTAAAGGGCTCCACACTGAGTCCCTTATCATCATTACCAATACAATGCAGTCAAACACTCACGTACTTATACCCTTTCACATTTCCGTGCTCCCAGGCACTCAAAGGTTCAACATCCAAACAGGTGGCAAGCCACCTTGAAGAATATACCAATCCCACACTACTACCCATAGGGAAACACACTATAAGCAGTGGACTATAAAAATTATCCCATCCAACACCTGAGATCACGATTCAACATTTTTCATGTCCATGAGATTTACCTCATCTGATTCCTTCCTTAATCAAGCATTCAAAAACAATTAAGCATTCATATATTTATCACAAAAATATATTAACTCTCCACGTATCCATAAAGTATGATATCGTAATGCATAGATTACACATTCAATTATCGGGCATCACACCCTCTTTTAAAACTTCTATCATTCATCGGATTACAGTTGCACGCATCCTTACTGGATTTCACAAGTAGCCATTTGTACAACCAAATCTTATCAAGCAATTTTTGTTCAATAATTTCCCCAAACAATTTATTTATTAAATTCCTCCAAATCATTTGTTTATCTCGGCTACATATAAATATGCTCATCCAAACCTAAAATCATCTTGCTAAGTTTTTCCTACCTAGTCCAAACCCGTTTATACACTAATCGGAAAGCATCCTGCACATAAATTATTACGATGCTGCAACTACGACTAGACATTACTAAAGCTACAAAGCTCCTATGAAAAACATGTAACCATCCGTTGGAAAGGTCTTTATGAAGACTACAACTTGTGTTCAGCCCAAGACCTAAATCCTGTCGTATCACATTCAAAAATTGCCTCGAAGTCCGTTGTGCGCAGAAAACAGATTTTTACACGCATCTTAAAGCAAAATGAACGACATCGGTTTGTCTTTTTCCGTTAGCCATTTGTTCAAAACCACATACAACACTTCCTCCTCCCTTATTCAACATCAAAAGACCATCCTTCTTCACGACACCGAGTCAATCATCTTCACAACGAAGAGAGGAGAGGTTGAAGACAAGTAATCACTAGGACGAGGTCCTTGCATGGTCTTTTTTAGGATATCTTCATCACGCACCAGTCAAAATCTTTTGAGTTGACATGTAACACCTCCCCTATAATGACCATATAATATGGGTCCGGCCAGGGCCCCACAACATATAGACGCCACAGCTTAAGCATCAAAAGATGATATAAAACTACACAACACAAAATTCAGAATAAAACAACGAAAACATACAAACAAAACTAGAAGTTATCCACCAAAACAGGAGTATCAAAATTGCCTTAAGGCCTTACACAACATGAGTCCAAAACTGAATAATAATCCTATCAATGTGAAAAAGCACTCCTAGGCTACCTCGGCATACAAGATGGATTACATCTCAAGGATCATATCTTAGCATCAAAACATAAGCAGATAAAGGTTCACTTCATGAGGCTTATGCCATTTTGTTCAGCGAGCTTACTTCTGCTTGCGATCCTTGCCCTGTAAAAAATTTGTGGTAACATGGGTTAGCAAAGGCTGCCCTCAACTGTATAACCAACACATCTTATCCCGCCCGTCCTTAGCGGACCCCGGGATACACCATCACCCTATAGGTCAGTACTTCGTATGCAATATACCATAACATGTAAAGCTATAAAACTAGTTTGGATGTATCATTCAATAAATATGTTTCTAATTTGAGCATAAAGAAAAGGGGGCCTACAATGTAGCATGTATGTAATCCTGGGTTTCACCTAAGGCACCCTAAAGCGTATGAATCTAACACATCATCACGCATTATCAATCGGGTACTTCCAATTTCCCCTTCGGTGTTCAAGCCGCAAACACATAGGTACTTCCATTTTCCCCAAACGGCATACAAGCCTCCACACGGAACTCTTGCCAATGCTCCACCCGTTCGTGGGTCTCAAAACCCTGGCTTTCCTCCAAACTTTGACTTCTCACATCAGGATTCCATCTCAAACAAACAAACATATACTATGAACCCTCGCAGGACCCCACCCACTCATGAGCTTCATTGCCCAGGCTTGCCCAATGCTAGGCATTCTCGTCCGTTTCACAGAAGGGGACTTGTCTTGCCGGGACACTCTCCATACATGACTTGCACGTCACGGGCTAGCCAGCCGACCACGAAGACAAGTCTAGCCTTCGCACAACACAACACATAGCTTTGTCACCCTAATCCACCTTTCATACTATAACATTCCCATGCTCCAAGAAAACCATCTACCGTCATCACGGAGCTAACCTTATCTGGTACCGACTACACGTACTCATGTGAAATAAGGGAGAAATACATCACAAATAACATCTTTCCGCAACGGATTTATAGCAAAATCCTTGAGGCTCGCGATGCAACATCACCGAGTCGGACTAACGGTCGCGACTACGGCTTCACCCACTATACCTTATCCACTAGCAGAGCACATTTCTAATGCAATATCATATCGGGGACGGACACAATCGACCCAGTGGCTCCTCTTGGGCCGTGGAAACCCGAATCCCTCTCACTTGAGAGATCCGGTGCCTAAAATGCTTGAAAGGAAGCAAGAAAAAATAGTAGATGCCATGCACGGATCCTAAAATAGAGAGGAGAAGTGTCATTACCTTACGACCCCTCTTCCTAGCCATGGAATCTTTGCCTTGCACAGATGAAAATGAGCGCCTCAACATCCTCTCCACGGATCTAGCCTCAGAACGACGATCAGAGCTTTGGAGCTCCGTCAATGGTAGAGAAAGCTTCCTTCCTCCTCCTCCGCTCTCCAACTCTCAAACCATAAGTCAACTCCAAGAATGAGAAGAAAAATTAGGGAGAAAACTGCTCAGCCCTACATAAGCCCCTTTTGGCAAAGGATCCTGGGACCTAGGATCAGTTTTGATGTGAAATCAAATGGCAAAGAAGCCAACAGATGGAACTCCACAAAAAATCCTTCGACTTGCGTCGAACGGCATCACAGCTCAGCCAACAAAAATTCATCGAACGGACAGAGATCAATGAACGACCTGCATATTCGTTGAACGACCTTCAACGTTCGTCGAATGGCCTTCGACGTTCGTCGAACGGCTCCACAATGCTGCCAGACACGCGTCGAACAGGTAGCTCGACGAACAGCCTTTGAAATTCGTCAAACGACCTCGAGTTCGACGAACGGTACCCCTAGATATTGAACATTTGGGAAAACTGGGGTGGTACAACTCCTCCCCCCTTAAAGAATTTTGTCCGCGAAATTATTCTTCACACAGAAAGACATCAATAAAATAGTTGTAACATATTCAAACATTGTTTCAGCAAGAAAATAGTTGCAACACGTTCTGGAAAATCCTCCTGCATTGCTTACTCACGCACCTAAGAGAACTTATCCTGCCTGCAGTTGTCCCAACGCACCTTAACGAGCTAAACCTCTTTGTTCCGCAGCTACCGAACTTCTGAATCCTCTAAGCAAACTGGTAAGACCTTCATCCTTAAGTCCTCTTCTACCGAAACCATTGCCGACTTGACCACAACACTAGCCTCCATCAAGGCTTTCCTCAGAACGGAGATATGGAAGGCATCATGTAATTCACTCAGCTCTGTGGACAATGCCAACCAGTAAGCTGATTCTCCAGTATGCTCTATAATCTCGAATGGTCCCAAAAACCTCGGACTCAGCCTCTTGAGTCGGCGAATCTGTGAAACGCCCTTGAACGGCTTAATCTTGAGATAAACCCAATCGCTTATCGTAAACTCCACATTCCTATGAAGAGCATTAAAATTCTTTGCTTGCCGGTCTTGAGCAACCTATATGCGCTCATGAATGGTTCACACAAACTCGCATGCATCAGCCACCACTTCTTTTCCCAAAATCTTGTTGTCTCCTGCCTTTGCCCAAGACATTGGCGTTCGACACCGCCTTCCATACAAAGCTTCATATGACGCCATCTTTATAATTGCCTGGTAACTATTGTTATAGGCGAACTCTACCATGAAGAGGTGATCTTCTCACTTCTTCCAAAAATTGAGGGTACACATTCTCAACATATCATCCATTGTACGATTCGTTCTTTCTGTTTGTCCATCGGTTTGTGGATAGAACACCGTACTGAACTTAAGCTTCATTCCCAGACTCTTCTGAACCAACCTCCAGTCTTTGGATGTGAAACGTCCATCGTGATCACTAATAATACTCTTAGGAATCCCATGTAGTTGCACAATGTTGCGAACATACAACTTTACCAGCTTCTCCACGCTGGCCTCTTTCTGATTTGAGATGAAATGAGCCACTTTGGTCAAGCGATCCACGATCACCCAAATCGCGTCATTACCCTGCTGCGATCGAGGTAAGCCATGCAAAAAATCCATGGAGATATCATCAAATTACCATTCAGGAATCGTAAGAGCCTTCAGGAACCCGCCCGGCTTCTGACACTCATCCTTTACTAAGGTGTAGGTTTGGCACCGACTCAAGTATAAAGCTACGTCCCGCTCAAGAACAGGCCACCAAAAGGATTTCTTCATGTCCAAGTACATCTTTGTACTGCCCGGGTTAATTAAGTACTTCGTAAAATTAGCCTCAAACATCAACTCCACGTGGAGCTTGTCGTACTGCGATACACGTATCCTTCTGTCCTTCCTCAGGATCCCATCAATCATCTCCCAGGCCTTACCTTCACCTTTTTGAGCTTCCACCACGAATGGTTGGAAGTCTACATCCAAATTAGTCGCTTCCCAAACAAGATCGGTTAAGTCATTTTGCAATTCAATCCAGTTCAACTGAGTCATACTAGACTTGCCTCTGGCTATACACTCAATGCCAAGTCACTCCCAGTCCCGCACCAACTGCTTATCATGAGCTTCGATCCAAACCCCTTATCCAGAGTATTTTATACTCAAGGCATCTGCTATAACTTTGGCTTTTCCTAGCGTATACTGAATCACCACTTCGTAGTCTCCAAGGATCTCAACCCATCTGCGCTGCTGCATATTTAAGTCCTTCTGATCTAGTAGATACTTAAGACTTTTATGGTCTGTGAAGATCTCCACCTTCACACCATACATATAGTGCCGCCACAACTTCAACGCAAAAATTGCCGCCGCCAATTCCAAGTCATGGACGGGGTAATTACTCTCGTGAGGCTTCAACTGCCTGAACCCAAAGGCTATCACACTCCTATGTTGCACCAACACGCAACCCAAATCGCATCCTGATGCGTCACTGAAAATCTAAAATCCTTCAGTCCATGTAGGCAGAGTTAGGATTGGAGCTATCGTTAGCCTTTCCTTCAGGGTATAAAATGCCACATTGCACTCCTGAGTCCATATAAACTTCTGGTCCTTACGAGTTAGAGAAGTGAGAGGTAGAGCTATCAGCGAAATGTTTTCCACAAACCTTCTATAGTACCTGGCTAGTCCAAGGAAACTTCGGACTTCCGCCACAGTTCTCAAAATTAGCCAATTCCTGATGGCTTCAACTTTTGCCGGATCTACCGCCACCCCATCACCACTAATCACATGGCACAAAAATTCAACCTTCTCTATCAAGAACTCGCACTTCGAAAACTTTGCATAAAGTTGGTTCTCTCTAAACACCTGCAAGACTACTCTCAAGTGAGTCTCATAATCCACCTCCGATTTGGAGTAAACCAGAATGTCGTCAATAAAGACAACTACAAAAGAGTCCAAGTATTCCTAAAATACTCGATTTATAAAATCCCTGAAAACTGATGGTGCGTTTGTCAACCTAAACAACATCACCGAGAACTCAAAATGACCATTACTCGTACCAAAAGCTATCTTGGGTATGTCCTCATCTCAAATCCACAACTGATTGTACCCTAACTTCAAGTCCAACTTAGAATACACCATTGACCCCACCAACTAGTCGAACAGGTCATCTATCCGAGGAATCAGATATGTATTCTTGATAGTCAGTTTATTCAACTCTCGGTAGTCTATGCACAACCGCATACTACCATCTTTCTTCTTCACAAACAGTACTGGCGCGCTCCATGGTGAAGATTTTGGTCAGATATACCCCTACTCTAATAGTTCCTACAACTGTACTTTATGTTTGGCAAACTCCTTTGGTGTCATCCTGAAAGGAGGATGTGACACCAGCCTAGCCTCTAGCACTAACTCAATCGAGAAATCAATCTCTCGTCGAGTAGGTGCTCCAGGAAGCTCATCAGGAAACACATCCTCGAACACTACCACTACCAACACTTCCCCAAGTGATAACCTAGAAAGACAAACCTCCAACAATGCTACAAGAGGTACTCATCCCTGGTTAACTGCCCGCACCAACTACATGGCCGAAATTAGGGAGCATGCCACTCCACTAAAGCCCTCAAACTTAACTTCTGCCTACCCTTCGCTTCTTAGGGTCACCACCTTAGATAGGTAGTCAATACTGACACGCTGCTCTGCAAGCCAGTCCATTCCCAATATCACATCAAACTCAACCAACGGTAGACGGCTGCTATCAAAATGAAGTCAACTCCTTATAGACTCCAACAAATGCGCCCCTTCGCCCTGGTATTCATGAATGACCCATTGGGCATGCGCACCTTCAGCTCTGCGTCCGTCGAGAATGGCTCAACTCCAATTCTCTGGATAAAGCTTTCCCCACGAAAGAAGTGTGATGCTCCCGTATAAAATAATACCCTAGAGAGGTATCCGAAAACTAGCACAAAGCCTAAACCATAGGCGACATGCATAAATGGTCTTGAATGTCTAAAGTAAAAGATTAACTTAACCTTCATAAAGGTGTTCAGTTGTCTACCTAAATCACCTAGAGGGGGGGTGAATAGGTGAGTTGTGCGTCTATTTGCGAAATAAAATTTAGCGATCTCGCACATAAACAAACCAAGCAATCAGAGACGACAAAAAGATTTATAGTGGTTCCCCAACCATGGGTACGTCCACTTTCCCCCACCGATTTAGTAAACTACTAGACTCGGCTACTCCACTATCTCGGATTGAAAATTAATCCTATGTCTCGGAACCAAGTTTCTACAATCTTGATCCAAATGGATCTACACTCGGAAGGTAAAACTTCCTACAACTCGGAGAAAACTCTCCTACAAGAATTGATAATATAGAAAATGAAAATACAAACAATAGATCTTCAAATCTTGTAATGATCTAGCAGAATCTTCTTCCTTGAAAGTTGTGGCTTTATCAGGTTAGGTTGAAGAAGAACTCACGGCCTGAAATAGATCTGAAGATTTCCTTTTGACTTTACCCGATCGGAACGTTGATGGAGAAAGAGAAGCAATCATTATCAGGAAATCAACCTTTATCTGAATCCCTTTGAACCAGAAACCCTAACTTCTGCACGATGAAGATCGGTGGCGGTGGGTCTCGTTTTTCGAAAAAGAGAGAGAGAGAATTCAGAGAACTTTAGAAAAGAAAATGACAGTATGTAGATCCTTCTTTCTTGGTATTAGGGTTAGTCGATTGACATGACTTTATATAGGATCTCTCTAACGGTCATAATTAGTATTAATGACGTACACATGGACCAATCATATCAAGTGATTTGAAAATCCCGTCATTCTGGACATAACAGAAATTTTGCAGAAAATGACTTACGTTTCTCGAGAGGAATGATATTTCTCAAGAAGTAATATATGTTACTCGAGAAGAAGAATTAATTACTCGAGAAGAAGAAATGAGATTACTCGACAAAATAGTTTCTGAAATTACTCAAGAATAAGGATTGTTTCTCGAGAACTAAAGCTCTTCTCGAGAAGTAGAGTGGGCTTCTCGAGAACAAAGACTTAGAGAAATATTTCTGGATTTGAAAGAGGATTACTCAAGAAAGAGAATTGATTTCTTGAGAGAAAGAAAGTTTCTCGAGAACTAAGAATAGCATTTCTCGTGAACTAAGGGTTGTTCTCGAGAACTACACTTCGAAAATTTTTTGAGTTAACAAATCAGTACTCGAGGAGTAGAGAAGGAGTCTACTCGAGAACTAAACTTAGTTTCTCAAGAACTAAGTTAGTACTACTCGAAAACTAAGGATAATACTCGAATAATGTTACTGATTACTCGAGAACTCTCATATTTACTACTCGAGAACTAAACTTCTATTACTCGAGAACTAAAGGACTACTCGAGTAATGGACTTAGAGAATTTTTGTTTTTAAGAAAATTTTACTTTTAACTATGCTCATCACAAACATCTCATCCTTATATCTAAGTACTTGTAAATGAAGTGTATCCCAATAGAGAGGCTACACATGAGTCAACACCTTGGATCACACAATGAGGGATTACATTGTATGGTCCTGTATTTATGACCCACTATAGACTGACATTGGTCTACACTTAGCAATAAAGTCCTGCAAACACATAACAAAAACAGAGGATCAAAAACAACTTAATTCATCTTAGTTCAAGGGTGACTTCATGCAAATCTGGGTTATTGTGGATGCAATACCCAACAATCTCCCTTTATTTGTAGAAGTCAGAACCCTCTACACTAAGGTGAATTATATCACAATAAAAAGAACTGGAGATGAAAAATTAAGAACATAATGAAATGCATGAGATAAAGATAGACACATAATTATCAAAACTAAAGTTTATGCAATCAGAATAGTTTAAAATTTCATGTCTACATTCATTCAATCCATATTCTCAACATCCAAAAATACAGTCCTACCCCTGATGTTGTTGATGATATAGCTTTTTAGCCTTCTCCTGTTGCCTCCTCAAATTGTTGTATGGCTTTGGGTAGTACTTTGGTGGTCTTGGGGGTGCCTTGGGATTATTTCTTCCATACTCTCTGTCATAGATCCTTCTCTTCATGAGAGACTTTTCATACATTTCCCATTCAGCAAAACTATAATATAGATCTCTGCTTTCATTATAGTCCATTACCAGCTTCAAGGTATCTAGAATCAAAGTCCTTGAAGTGGGGCTCCAGATTTCAGCATACTCTTGAACTTTCCTCTTCTCTGTCTCTGGATTTGGAACTGATTTAGAGGTAGAGGGATCTTCACCATATTTTCTTCTCTTAGGAATTTGAACTTCAGGTAAGTCCTAGGGAATAATATTATCCCATACTTGAGTGTAAGATTCTGGAGGAATAGTCTCATCAAAAGGTCTAGGAGAGAATGTAGGCATAGGAGCAGGAGCAGGCATCTGAGCAGACTGACTTTTAGCAAGTGGATTGAGGTGATGAGGAATAATACTTGGATCTTCCTGAAAGTCTGGAAATATATGGTTGTGCATCCAGACTATTGTATCATATGTATAAAACTTCACAAACTGGATTTGAGCAAGAACATCCTTGTTAATTTCTGTTAAATTTTCAGTCCAAAGAGCATTAGCACTTTTAGTGAAATCTCTTACAAGTTTGGCTACATGTTCTTTTACTAGAGTCTCCCCCTTTCTGATTTCTACATATAGAGAGCTTATGGTGTCATCTTTGAAAGTGCCAACTTCCTCACCTACTTTCATAACATTCCCTTGTGCTTTCTTCTCAAGGAAAATCTGATTGCTTGCCAGAGTTATGCATTGATTCATTACTTAACTAACACTTGCAATAATGTGGTCTAAGGCTTTTCCACCAATCTGAAAGAGATGTTTTAGTTGACCTGTGTTATGTTGAATTTCTGCAAATCCTTTGCTCATTTCTTTTTCATGAGCAGTAACTTGATTTTGCACTGATTTAAAGGAATCATCAAAGTGCTTTCTTTGGTCAGCCAACATCTGTTTAATTTTACTTTAAATCTCAGAAGAACTGGTAGAAGCAAAAGAAGTTTCAGTAGTAGTAGCAGTGGCAGTAGGAGAAACAAAAGCTGGAGAAGGAGGAGCTGCACAAGGAACAACATCTTCAATAACTACAGAGCTTTGATCTCTCTTGGTGTGAGCAAGAACAATTTCTTCTTCTTCATTAGTGAAGACAGGAAGAGAGAAATTTAAATTCCTCAAGGCTAGTTCAACTTGTTCTGGAGAACCTTTGTCATTATCAGAGAGGAGGATAGTGTCTTGCTTGTCTTGTACAGCAGGTTCAGAGTCAGCAGGTGGTGACTTTGGAGACTGTACTGGTGAAGCAGCAGTGGCTGGAGATGGAGTCTGTATAGGAGTGGATTGCTTTGCAGGAGTTGAAGAGGTATAAGGAGTAGATGATGGAGCTTTATCTGGAGTTTGTACCAGAGGTGGCTCCTTTTCAGTAAGTTCCTCTATCATTTTATCAATATCTTCTACTGTTGATAAGAGAGTATCCTGAACTTGTTCATTTGTATGTAATTCTGTAGAAATATCTGGCTGAGGAGATCTGACTGGAGAGGAGGGAGGAATTCTTACATCAGGAGCAGAGGGGACAAGCTCCCCCTCAATTGCTACACCAGTAGTGTCAGCAATTTCAAGATGAGAGGGAGATGGGGTCCTGTCCTCTAAGGCAGGGGCTTCTGAAACCTTAGCAGCCTGTGATGGATTCTTTAATCTGACTTCCCATCTTTTAATGGAAGCAATATAAATTTTCTTCATATAGTTGATGGGAGTACCTTTTGAGGTATCAAAAACTTGAGGATTTTTCTCATGAAGCATTAGAGATATAATCCTTGCAAAGTTTGGCGCCTTAATGCTCTCCCTTATCTTATCAATGATCATCATTCAAAACTGAAACCTCTTCCTACAGACTATGGATGTGAGAACTGTAAATAAATAATAAGAAATAAATCTTATTGAACCTGTCTTGCACCAGAGTATCTTTCCAATAATATCGACCAGCATCTTGCTCTCTGTAGTTAGGTCTGGCCTTCTCACAGAAGCAACTTCAGTAGAGATTCCACAAAAACTGCATGCCCTTGCATTATCTTCTGTAGTTATGTCTTCCTCTTCATCTACAACTGGCATCCTTAGCAGTTGAGAGACAATGGTCTTGTTAACCTTAATCTTGATACCTCTAACCTTAGACTTAAGAACTTTCCCATTTCTCTTTACTTTAAGATTCTTGAAAAATTCTTCAACTTCAGGAAATAGAATTCTGCAGGGTTCTTGAAGAACAAATGACAAACTTGCACTGTCGAGAAGCAACAGTACGTTCTTGAAATCATCCGACAGTTCTGCTATTCCGTTGATGACTAATTCGCTTCCAACACCAATTTTTGATTGCGGCGCCATGGATTTCTCAGAAATAGGGTGAGCGGAAAAGGAAAGATGACGACGGTTTTGGTTCAGCGGCGGAAGACGAAGCGATTTTTCGAGAAAATGGATTTGAATGCTTGTAGATTTATGAAATCTAATATTTTCTATTTATATAAGTCTAGTAATGATTATTAGGTCTAAATTAAGCCTTAGATTAGGGCAGAAATCAAGCTTAGAGCGAAACAGAAGGATTTGAAAATTTTCGAAAACTGAAGAGTCATTTCTCGAGTGGAGACTTAGTTCTCGAGAAATGAATGACTGCTTCTCGAGAAGTAGAACTTATTTCTCGAGTGATAAGTTTACTTCTCGAGAACAAAGCTATTACTCGAGTGATATACTTCTGTTTCCCGAGAGGTAGGAAAGTACTCGAGTAATGATAGTTCACTTCTCGAGAAATCATTCTGTTTCCCGAGAAACCAAGTCCACTTAGAGAAATTTTCTAACCTTTTTGGCTTGTCCTTTAATTTTGAGCCTGGAGATGATTCCACCTTGTCTATTCTTCCTTGTTGAGCATGCCAAGTTCAGTTTTGAAGAAGTTGAACTTTGCCTCGTCCAGCGGCTTGGTGAAAATATCTACAACTTGCCTATGTGTAGGAACATATTACAAATCCACATCCCCTTGCTCCACATGCTCCCGGATAAAGTGATATCTTAGCTCGATGTGCTTTTTCCGGCTGTGTGAGACTGGGTTGTTGGCAATTGCTATTGCACTGGAGGAGTCACAAAACATTGGAATGTTTTTGACCTTCATGTTGTAGTATTCTAGCTGATTCTTCAGCCAAAGCAACTGTGCACAACAACTGCCTATAGAAATGTATTCTGACTCGACCGTTAAGATTGCAACACAGTTTTGCTTTTTGCTACTCTAGGAGATAAGTCTTCTTCCAAGGAATTGACATGTCTCGGAAGTGCTTTTCCTGTCATCCTTACTACCTGCAAAATCAACATTTGAAAAACCAATTAGCTCGCTGTCATAACTTCTTGGGTACCATAAGCCAAGATTTGGTGTACCTTTAAGGTATCTAAAAATTCGCTTTGCAGCAGCGTAGTGAGATTCCTTACAGTTTACTTGAAATCTAGCACAGACACATGTCGAGAACATTATATCTGGTCTACTAGCAGTAAGGCAGAGCAAAGATCCAACTATGCTTCTGTACTTGGTTTCATCAAAAGGTTTCCCTTTCTCAACCTTGTCCAGAGCCATGGTTGAACCCATTGGAGTCCTCATAGAGTTTGCATTCTCCATTCCGAATTTCTTAATTAGCTCTTTGGTGAACTTGGTCTAGGAGATGAAATTTCTATCTTCAGATTATTTCACCTGAAGCCCTAAGAAATACATCAGCTCTCCCATGCTGCTCATTTCAATCTTCCCTTGCATAAGTTTTGAGAACTTTTTGCAAAGATTGTCGTCAGTAGAGCCAAATATAATATCGTCGACATAGATTTGTACTAGCAAAATCTTGCCTTTTATTTCCCTAAGAAATAATGTCTTATCTATCTTTCTCCTTGTGAACAATTATCTATCTTTCTCCTTGTGAACTTGTTCACAAGGAGAAAACTAGATAGCATTTCATCCCAAGCTCGAGGAGCTTGTTTCAAACCGCATATCGCTTTAGATAATAAATAAACATAGTCAGGAAAGTTTAAATCAACAAAACCTGGGGGTTGTTCTACCCACACTTCTTCCTTTATGTCACCATTAAGGAAGGCGGACTTCACATCCATTTGATAGATAGTGAAGCCTTTTAGTGCAGCATAAGCTAAGAACAACCTGATTGCCTCCAACCTAGCCACTGGAGAATATGTCTGGTCAAAGTCGATTCCTTCTTCTTGACGATATCCTTTTGCAATGAGTCTGGCTTTGTTCTTTACGATTGTTACATCTTCGTCCATCTTGTTCCTTTAGACCTATTTTGTCCCGATGACATTCTTACCTTTGGGCCTGGGAACAAGTTTCCAGACTTTGGAGTGCGTGAACTGGTTCAGTTCTTCTTCCATTTCCATGATCCATGATGCGTTCGAGTTTGCCTCCTCGAACTTCTTTGGTTCAACCTGTGAGAGAAAACTTAAATATAAATTTTCATTAGTTGTACCTCTACGAGTTCTGACACCTTCCCGGGGATCTCCTATGATTTGGTCCATTGGGTGATCCTTCAAATGTCTGAGCTCTAGATTCCCTGCATCAGGAACTTCAACCACTGGAGTGACTTCATCAACTTAGACTACTTCTTCTTCTTGATCATCTACTTCTCCAATAGGGGTTGGAGCGGTGATCTTGATGAATTTTTCACCTTGGACTTTATTTGGTTGATCCAAGCTAACTTTTTTCAACTTTGTACCTGCATCTTCAATAAGCACACTAGAAGAGTTGCTTTGCAGCAAACTCGTCTCATCAAATACAACATGTATGGATTCCTCTATAACCAGAGTTTTTCTATTAAATATCATATATGCCTTACTATGGCTACTATAACCTACAAAAATACCTTCAAAACTCTTATCACTAAACTTAGTGGTGTGATACTTACCATTGTTAAGCACGAAGCATTTACAACCAAAGATTCTAAAGAATGTGACTGTTGGTTTCCTGCCCTTTAGAAGTTTGTAAGGTGTATTATCATGATTCTTATTTATGAGTGCCCGATTCTGCACGTGGCATGCAGTGTTGACGGCTTCAGCCAGAAGTACTCCAGTAGTAAAGCATCACTCAACATAGTCCTGCAGGCCTCTATGAGTGTTCTGTTCCTTCTCTCAGCTACTTCATTCTACTATTGAGTACGAGGAGAGAAAAACTCATGAAAGATACCTAGACATTCACAAAATTCTCTAATGACCCCAGACTTGAATTCAGTTCCACTCCACTTCTGATCTTGATAACAGAACAATTGTGTTCATTCTGTATCTGCCTAACAAAATTTGTAGAGACATCAAAAGTATCTGACTTATGTTTCAGAAAGAATACCCACGCAAATCGCGAGTAGTCATCAACAATAACCAATGTATATTCCTTACCTCCCAAACATCCAATTTGAAGTGGACCGAACAAGTCCATATGAAGTAGATGTAGGCATCTATTTGAATCTTTGTCAAAAAGGCTTTTAAAGGTAGCTCTTATTTGCTTACCTTTCACACAAGCATGACAAGGTCTATCTTTGACGTGCTTGACCTTTGGGGCATCACGTACCAAGTTCAGTGAAAATAATTTGTTAATAGTTTTAAAATTAATATGTATTAATCTCTTATGCCATTGGTCAACGAGAGACGCACTATCTTTTGCTAAATGGCACATTGGTGTAAGAGAATCTATACAGATGAAATTTAAACAAAATATATTCCTGCTTCAAGTGCCGGATAGAATCATTTCCATATTGTCAACAGACTTTATCATGCACTTGTCAGCATGGAATTCAACTAAGTATCTTTTGTCGCATAGCTGGCTTATGCTTATGAGATTGTGTTCCAATCCCTCGACAAAATCTACATCCAAAAAGGATACACTACCGTTAGTGATCATACTGTAGCCTTTAGTTATTCCTCGGTCTAAATCTCCAAAGATGACCTTTGGTCCGTTCAACACTTGAGAATAGTTTTGAAGTAGGCTTCTTGTCCCGGTCATGTGTCGTGAGCATCCACTGTCCAAATACCAGATTTGAGTTTTGGTGGCCTTTGGACAAACCTGCAATCATAATCAGTTTGCCTTAGGAACCCAAACATGTTTGGGTCCTTGGTCTAGTGTTAGAACACTCCCCCTACGAGGATTTGCATTATGAGTGGTCATTCTCATGTTGCCAACCTGAGGAGTTGCAACATTTCTCGGATTAAACCAACAATCGATGGCAAAATGACCAATTCTGCCACAGCACTAACAGTCGAACCTGTTGTATCTTTGTCTTAAGTTCTCTTGCTTGACCTTCTGAGGTAGTGGTCTAGCAGAGATAGCATTCTTTGAGGAAGAGGCTTCATGATGATGGAAATCACATGATTTCTTTTCCTTCACAGGCTTTTCCATAATAGGTTTTACTTTTGGTTCTTTCTTGAAGTTATGACCATGATCATAAGGTCCATAACCCTGAAGAATGACTTCTTCATAAGGTGCCTTAAAGAAACTTTCACCAAAGTTTCTGGGGCGAGTCCATCCTTGGTAACGAGTCTTTAGCTCTACATAAGTAGGCCTTGTCAAGTGGCCATAGGATGAGTCAAGATCAAACTCATTTGTTGGAAATATGACTTTCTTGAAGACAGTTTGATCGTGTGGGGCCTTCCCCTTTTCTTTGGCCGAGACCTTCTTGGCGGCCTTATTCTTTCTCTGAGCCTTATTCCTCATAGAAGATTTACTAGGAGCTTCTACATGGCCTAGCCCAGCACCCTTATCCTTAGCTGAGAATTCAGCAACAAGAGGAAGGACAGTCTTAGTCTTTGAGAAGCATTCTACAAGTTTCTTTTCAGCAGCGAGTTGTTCTTCCAAATCCTTGATGATTTTCTCTTTTAAGTTAAGGTGCTCTAGAGCCTTATTATATTCTTCAATAGTATTATTGAAGTTCTCCTTGAGTGAGTCAGTCTTAGCGACTTCCTCTCTCAAGGTGCTCTCATTAGCTTTTAGAGACTTTATCACTATAGCTTGAGTTTTCACGACTCGTCGACATTTATCGTAAGAATTAATTAACTCCTTATACTAGGCCATGAGTTCAGACTCATCATCAGAAGAGCTGTCCTCATTATCATGCTCAAAAACTTCAGATTCAGAAAGAGGAGTGTGAGATTTTACCTCCCTAGTGCACTGGGGCTCTTCTTCTTTGTCTGTTTGAGCCATAATCCCAAAGTAGTCTTCTTCTTCTTCACTCGACTCAGATGAGTCAGAGTCACAGAGGGTTTTGCACTTCTTGGCTATCAGACTCTTTTCTATCCTCTTCTTGTTGTATGAGGACTTCTTTTCTTCTCTCTTACCACCCTCCTTTTTTGTGGGGGCAATCAACAATGACGTGACCTGGCTTGTTACAACAATAACAAACTATGTCACTCGAAATATGTTTATTATATTTAGAATTATACCTGTCATGGCTACTTGAGCCTTTCTTTCGTCGATCACCATCATGTCGTGATATTTTGTATTAGGCATCCTTGCCTCTCCTTTGCTTCTTCTTGTTCAAGAATTTCTTGAACTATTTTGAGAGCAGAGAGAACTCTCCTTCAGATAGCTCTGAGCCTGAAGTGCTTGGCTCAGATGATTCCACTTCACTTTCTTCTGGAGCAGGTGCAAGTGAGGCGACCTTGCCCTTTCTTGAACTGTCTGCCTTTAATGCAACAGACTTTTTTTTTTAAAAGAAACAACTTTTCTCTTCTTCAGCCTTTCTAGAATTGATTTGCACTCATAGAACATTAACTTGCTAAATAGATTCTAAGGATCTGTTTCAGCTAACTTGCCAAATTCCCTAATGGCACAAACTTTGTTGTCCCATTCTTTTGTGAGTTACCTCAGAAACTTGTCATTTAGCTCCCCATTAGTGAAGACCCGGCCATACACTCTTAGGCCGTTGACTATCTTGAAGAAATTTTCAAAAGTATCTGCAATTGTGTCTATTGGCCCTTGCCGGAAGGCTTCGTACTTCTAATTTAGGAGGGACCTTCTATCATCCCTTACTTCTTATGTTCCTTCCATTAAGGTGACAAGAGACTTCCACATCTCCTTAGCAGATTGACAATTAATCAGGTTCTGCAGCATAGAGTCATCGACTGTACTTGCTATTATATTTTTAACTTTCTTATCCAGTGAGACAAGTGTAATCTTGTCTTTATCTAGATCCATCAACTTCTTTGGGACTTTCTTTGTTGGATCTAATGCAGAGACGGTCATAGGGACGTAAGGACCTTCTTAAACAATCATGAAGATCCTGGGATCCACAGCTTCCATGAAAAACTTAATCCCTTCTTTCAACATGGGAAAGTTCTTCTTTGTGCACAGAGGAAGCTTGACAAAATCTTTAGCCTTGTCCATTGCTTGGAAGATTCTCAAGAGACAACTGAGGAGGGAACTGATCAAGGTGTTAACCTTTTAATGACCAACCTCCCTCTAATACCAATTAAAAGTGTTCAGTTGTCTAACTAAATCACCTAGAGGGGGGTGAATAGGTGAGTTGTGCGTCTATTTGCGGAATAAATATTTAGCGATCTTGCACATAAACCAACCTAGCAATCACAGACAACAAAAAGATTTATAGTGGTTCCCCAACCTTGGGTACGTCCACTTTCCCTCACCGATCTAGTAAACCACTAGACTCAGCTACTCTAGTATCTCGGATTGAAAATCAATCCTATGTCTCGGAACCAAGTTCCTACAATCTCGATCCAAATGGATCTACACATGGAAGGTAAAACTTCCTACAACTCAGAGAAAACTCTCTTACAAGAATTGATAATACAGAAAATGAAAATACAAACAATAGATCTTAAAATCCTGTAATGATCTGGCTGAATCTTCTTCCTTGAAAGTTGCGGCTTTATCAGGTTAGGTTGAAGAAGAACTCACGGCCTGAAATAGATCAGAAGATTTCCTTTTGACTTTACCCGATCGGAACGTTGATGGAGAAAGAGAAGCAATCACGATCAGAAAATCAACCTTTGTTTAAATCCCTTTGAACCAAAAACCCTAACTTCTGCACGATGAAGATCGGCGGCAGCGGGTCTCGTTTTTAGAAAAAGAGAGAGAGAGAATTCAGAGAAGTTTAGAAAAGAAAATGACAGCGTGTAGATCCTTCTTTCTTGGTATTAGGGTTAGTCGATTGACATGACTTTATATAGGATCTCTCTAACGGTCACAATTAGTCTTAATGACGTACAAGTGGAATCACATCAAGTGATTTGAAAATCCTGTCATTCTGGACTTAACAGAAATTCTACAGAAAATTACTTACGTTTCTCGAGAAGAATGATATTTTTCGAGAAGTAATATCTGTAACTCGAGAAGAAGAATTAATTACTCGAGAAGAAGAAATGAGATTACTCGAAAAAATAGTTTCTGAAATTACTCGAGAATATGGATTATATTCCATATGTAGGAATCATGAGCTTTATCTTTAGAAATATAAAAAAAGAAGTACATGGAGCACTTGGCTGCACTGAGAACACGGATTCTATGTAGAGAGCATGAACTTTATTTACGTGCCCAAGGTCCTCCACTAGCTCTTTAAACTCGACAAACAAGCAGAACACATCTGACTTCCCCTTCAAGAACCAAGTGTACCTCGTGTAGTCATCAATCAATACTTAAAGTTAGGGTTAGATCTGATATACTCTAGAGGGAGGGTGGGTGAATAGAGTATATCTGTATGTTATTTTAAAATTTTCTTCTTTAATAATATACTATCTTTACCTTTAACAACTATATCTAACTATCACAGATTAAAGTAAATCAAAGATCACAGAATATCTAACTAACACAGCCACAACAAGAATAGAAGAGAAAGAGCAACCAGACGACACAAGAAATTTATAGTGGTTCCCCAAACTGGGTACATCGACTCTTCTACCACCCTTGGTAGGAATCCACTACAGGTTTTGATCAGGTGACTACCACCAATGAGCTTTTGATCATGTGCTCAAAAAACCAACCCAAGTCTTTTGGAAGGAGACTTGCAACCAGAATAATTTTGAAGGGAATTAAAACCCTATACAGAGGTGGGAAGGCGAGAGTGATGTAAGTCTTCTTTTCTCAAGTCAAAATGAGAAGACTGTTTGGATTCTTATTTGTTGTCAAAGCTCCTCCTGAGATCTTGAATGGTTCAGGAGTAGAAGCTTTGTTCAAGGGTGTAGGCCTTCAACTTTGATGATTGCTCGACAGCAGGCTTCTATATTGATAAGTATGTTTGTCTCTTGGAAAGCCTTGGAGTAGACAAAGGACAGATGAAGAAGATCAAGATTTTCTGTCTCTGTGTATTGTTGATGTCGTGTCTTCTTCTTTTTCAGCAGAAAATTGGGACTCATTAGTTTGTCGACCACCATTTTTAATTTTCAAATTACTCTTGTAATCAATGCTGATGACGTTGAGAATTACACGACATTGATTACTTTCCCCAACTGTTTCATTGAAAAAATGGCAGGCAATAATCCAGATGAAGACCATAATTAATGCTCTGTCTAACGGTAATATTCAGAGAATGTTAGAGCATTAATTACACAGGAATTACTGCAATATAATAGGAACAGAAGGAAGGAAATAACTTAGTCTGGAATCGTTGACCAGAAGAAAGAATTCATCGAGCTGAGTCCATAGTTCGTCGAGCTAAGTATTGCTGTTCGTCGAGCTGAGTTACAAGATCGTCAAACTCTGAATAGCTGACTGCTGCTTGACGAAATCTTCTTGTTCTGTGCTCTAAGTTCGTTGACCTGAGAACAGCTTTGGCTTTGAGTGAATTATGTCGCTAAGTCCATTTTGGCGCTGAGTGATCTTTGGCGTTGAGAGATGAAGTATTAGTCGACCTGAGAATAGAGATCGTCGAACTCTATTAAGAGAAGTTTAACTCTGAGTTAGTCGAGCTGAGTACGACTATCGTCGACCTGTGATCTACCAACGTAGATCTCTTTCTCTAAATCTTGATTTCTCTAAGTCTTGAGTCTCTGGCAGTGATGGAGGCTGGTCCTTTGTACTGTTGACTCTTAGGACATGGCCTAGACTTAATAAACACATTCAATTTGACCCTTCTATACAACATGGGTCACAACCTAAGAAGACAACCTAGCCCAAATCACCTAGGGGTTCCAACAATCTCCCCCTATTTGGGTGAGGTTACTTCAAATAAACAAAAAAAGATCACAAAACAAAATGAAGTAAACATAGCATGAAAACTTAGATAACTGATAGAATAAATAAGCTATCAGTACCTTTATAAAGCTATGTACCCAGATTGTTTACAAAAAACACAGAAAATAAACAGTTTAAATGTTCTTATGAAGGTTAGAAGACTTAGCAAATATGATTTTCCTGCTTGGGTCTTGAGCTTGTCTCATAGTCATGGTCATGTCAGCATCTCCAAGAGTCTTTTGAGTGGTGGTTCTTGGAACAATAACTTCAAGATGTATACTGTTTACCCGGAAGACCGCTATCCTTGTTCTCCCTGGGTCAAAGGGCCGTTTCTTAACCGCGTAATCACGCGGTCGTAGCAGTCTGCAAGCCGTTCTTTCCGTCCGAAAGCCGTCGGTCTTTTTAATCAAGACCGTGTAACCGTGCGGTTAAGAGCTTGCACTTTCTTCTCCGGCTGTGCATCCCATCACCGCTGCCCGCTCTCCTGTACCCCGGGCAGCTAGTGATTCTAGCGTCTGCCCGCTCGGGCAGGCCCCGAGCCTATAAATAGGATTGAACAATACTCTCTAGACATCGCGAATCGAATCCTCAAGCTCGCCGTCTGTGGCAGCGGTCTCGATCCCTTTGCCGAGCGGGTTACTGTCCAATCAGGTTTCTTTGGTAACCGATGTAACCGCTTCATTTATGGCAATCGTAAAGACCGTCGCATGAGTGGTTTTAGCCGCGATGAGTGAACTCTGTTGTTGCCGCTTCCAGTGGCCCCCCTTCTCTTTTGTCTCCTTTTCATCTACCTGCTAGTAACCGACAACTCGCAGTCCATTCTTTATCATTTTCTCTCTTGCAGGTTCTCCAGCGACAAAAAGACAGTCTCGGCACGAACATTGAACACGCGGCCTTCAGATTCGAGTTGTCAGTGAATCCCAGCTGTCTCGATATGATGGACAAGCGATCCCCTCTACACTCTCATTCTCGTCATTCTCACCGCGCGGGTTCCTCAGAGGAATCCCTTTGGAGGGCGCTCAAACAATCTCGCCGGGAAATGGAGCAAGATAGGTGGGAAACCGGCGAACGCCTTGATGCGATCGGCCAAACTCTAGTTGCTCTTAACCAGCAGTTGACGATGCCTCCAACCACAGAACCCGTAGAACCCGTGATCTTTCAAACCCCCGCGGCCTTTCAGCCCGCTTCCTAGCAATGTCAGACCGCCACGCAACCGCAGCCCCGGGAAGACGAGCGAGGTCCCTTCATGGGTTATTTCCAGGATACCGCTCCAGCAGGTCCGGCTAGGCGGCTAGGATTCGAAGAAGACCGCCAGCCCGGTTTACCCATTAATTTCCCAGATTTTAACCGCGCCTCACCTTCAACCCCAGCCGAGATGGAGGACCCGTCTCCATTTGTCGCGCGAATAAGGCGGGAGCCCGCACCGAACAATTTGAGAGAACCTCATCTACCTTCTTATACCGGCGCGTCGGACCCGGTTACACACTTACAAGCATTCAAAGATGTTGTGGCTCTTAGATGCCTAACGGACGCACTGAAGTGTAAGTTGCTGGTGATGACTTTTGACGGGCAAGCTCGAGAGTGGTTTCACGAGCTTCGTCCTCGCTCGGTTAGTTCTTTCGCTGGGCTCTGCCAAGAGCTCTTGTTAAGGTTCTCAACTTCCAAAAAAAGAAAAAGTGGTCCTGCGGCTCTTTTAAAAATTATACAAAGGGAGGGCGAAAGCGTGGCACGGTTTGTAGATCATTTTCAAAGGGAGATTCTGGAAATAGAGAATGTAAATCCAGACTATTACAAGGTCGCCCTGATCAATGGCCTCCAGGAAGGCCCGTTAAAATTCAAAGCCACGACAAAGGCTCCGGCAACTTATCAAGCCCTAATCGCTCTCGCAAACAAATTCATTGAAGGGAAAAGTGCTAACCCAACCTATATTTCAACTCTAACCTCTATGGCAGGTGGCGGCGGCTCAGGGAATTCCTCCACGACGCGCCACGTTCCAAAACCTTCCCGCCATGATCATCAATCCTTACCTCAAAGGGGTAGAAATTTTCGACATAAGAGGCCATTCCTCAATCATCAGCAGTTCCGAGAGCGAATGTTGCCCTTAAACACTGCTCCTGTTCCGGTGGTCCCACAAGTCCTTCCTATTAGTCAGCACGATGAGCCTCACATTATGACATGGCCTGGGAAGAAATCGCTGAGGTCCTACAGAGAAAAGATTTCAAAAAGGCCAAACCCCGGGGAGAAGTAAGACCCCCAAACTCAAAGAACTTCTGCAAATTTCACAAGGAGGAGGGACATCCTGCAAAGCACTGTCGGGCCCTACGCATTTTAGTAAGAAGACTAGTTTCAGAAGGAATGATGTCGGACCTCTTCTGTAAAGAGACCCCCGTCATTTCAAACACCTCAAAAGGCAATGAAGTGGCTGAGGTATTCCAGGAATGTGAGGACATCGCTGACATTGGCGGCCTAGGTAATGTACATTATCCGAATGATTGTGTGGATGTTCATGACGAAGGAACCCTTGGGCGGCTCTTCTGCATGCACGAAGAGGGAGGCCTCGAATCAAGCTGAAAGTCTTCCGTTTCCAGGTTATGTAAGTAGGAGGTGGCTATGACGTCTTCTTCAGCACCGACTAGGGAGCTCATTACTTTTGGTCTAGATGATTTCTCCTCCGTCGCCAACCCATTCAACGATACGGTTGTTATCCAGGCAGTCATCGAAAATTTCACAGTAGATAAGATTCTGATAGATACAGGAAGCTCGGTGAATCTCTTGTTCAAAAAGACGTTCGAGGCCCTAAAGACCGGGAAGTCATTATCTTCTACCGAGGGGACACTCTACGGCTTCTCCGGAGAAAGGAAGGAAGCAAAAGGAAATGTTTCGCTGTTAATGACCCTGGGGGGAATCACCAAGATGATCCGGTTCATGGTGGTCGACGCGGCAAGTAGCTATCACGCGATTTTCGGGAGGCCTCTATTAAATGAGTATCGAGCGATTGTGTCGACTTACCATCTGGCAATCAAATTTTCTGCTCAAGGGAAGCAGTATCGGATTAGAAGTAACCATCGGGTGGCCCGGGAATGTTATGTGAAACGGTTAACATGATTGAACAGGTAACCCCTCCGGTAGTGACAACAATCGAGCTTGGAGAATCGAAGGAGAACGCGAAGGAAGGACTCCATTTGGAGGTTGCTCAACCTATCGAGAAGGTGCCCATCGCTGAGGGAGAAGAGAAAAAGCTCTCCATTAATGCAGAACTATCAGAAGAGGAGAAAACCCAACTAATCTCTTGTCTCCTGAAGAACCTTTACATCTTCGCATGGTCCCCTGAAGATATGCCCGGGGTGGATCCGGATTTAGCATGCGATCATCTCAATGTCGACCCGAAGTATAATCCTGTACAACAGAAGAAGAGGGACATCGCAACAAAGTTGGCCAGCCCAATCCGGGAGGAAGTCAGCAAGCTGGTGAAAGCCAAATTTGTTCAAGAGATACAATATCCCGCTTGGATATCAAATGTTGTAATGGTACCTAAACCAGGAGGAAAATGGAGGATGTGTGTAGATTTCACAAAACTTAATAAAGCGTGCCTCAAAGATTTCTACCCCCTGCCTCGAATAGATGCTTTAGTAGATTCAGCGGTTGGTTATTCTGTCATGAGCTTTTTAGACGCGTTCTCTGGCTATCAACAGATTAAAATGCATAAACCTGACATACCACACACGTCCTTTATCACGAATGAAGGGTGTTTTTGTTATCTAGTGATGCCTTTCAGTCTTAAGAATGCAGGAGCTACTTATCAGCGCATGATGGATTCAGTTTTCAAAGATCAAAAGGGAAGAAATTTAGAAGTCTATGTGGACGATCTCCTCATAAAAAGCAAATCCTTTTCTGCGCATTTGGAGGACCTCACAGAAACCTTCACTACCCTACGGAAGTTTAGGATGAGGTTAAACCCGTTGAAATGTGTTTTCGGTGCTGGCCAAGGGAAGTTCCTTGGTCATCTCCTTACTCCCAAAGGATTGGCTCCCAATCCTGATAAGGTAAAAGCCATCCTGGGTATGACACCACCTCGCTCCCCAAAAGAGGTCCAGCAACTAGGAGGAAGGCTAGCAGGACTTAGCCGCTTCATCTCCAGGGTAGGAGATAAGAGCGCTCCCTTCTTTAAAACTCTTCGGGGGGCCTCAAAGTTTCAATGGACTGATGAATGTGACAAGTCTTTCAAACAACTCAAAAAACAATTAACCACGACCCCATTGCTGCAAAGTCCTCGCCCAGGAGAACCATTATACATTTATCTGGGAGTGGGACCCGAAGCGGTTAGTCCTGTCCTTGTCAGGGAAGAAAAGAAAAGACAATTCCCAGTATATTATGTTAGCCATATCCTAAAAAGCACTGAATTAAAATACCCCATCCTCGAAAAGCTGGCTTTGGCCTTGGTCATCTCCGTGCGTCGACTCCGACCATATTTCCAGGCACACTCAATCCAAGTTGTGGTAGATCATCCCCTGAAAGGGATATTAGAAAGGCCAAAACATTCGGCAAGACTCGCTAAATGGGCAATCGAGCTAAGTGAGTTCGAAATCACATACGTACCGCGAACAGTAATAAAAGCTCAGGTTTTGGCAGATTTCATGGTAGAAACCACGGAGAAAAATTTTGCCCAAAAAGAAAGTCTTCCATCTGCTTGGACTATTTATGTCGATGGAGCTTCGGGGAAGAATTCGTCGGGAGCAGGGATAGTCCTCATCATTCAAAACGGAGTAAAAATAAAGCATGCGGTGAAATTCTTTTTCCCGGTTACCAACAATCAAGCAGAATATGAAGCACTTCTAGCAGGGTTGAGATTTGCAAAAGAACTCGGCATCGACCACGCTCACGTTAAGACAGATTCCTTAGTAATGGCGTCACAAGTACTCGGAAACTTCGAAACCCGAGAACCAATTCTCAAACAATATCTTGTGCTGGTAAAAGCGGAAATCGGAAGATTCAAGAGCTTTACGATTGAACACATCCCTAGAATTGGGAATGAGGAAGCCGATACCTTGTCAAAATTCGGCGATACTATGGGGGAAGTAGCGTCCGAGCGTTTTCAACCATCAGTCGAAGAAGGAGAGGCAATGCAAGTCGACCAGCATGACTCTTGGGTAGACTCATTCATTCTATACTTATCAAAAGGCGAGTATCACCCTACCATTAAAGATTGAAGAAGATTCAAAGTTAAAGCAGCACATTACAACCTGATCTCCGGGATACTTTACAGAAAAACTTTCATCTCACCCATGGCAAGATGCGTCACGGAAAAGGAAGTCCCCATCATTCTTCAAGATATTCATTCAGGAGAATATGGTAGCCATTTTGGAGCCAGAACCCTAGAACAACGAATCCTACGTCAGGGGTATTTTTGGCCAACGATGAGAAAAGACGCAGAGATGTATGCCAAGAAATGTGTTCAATGCCAGAAATTTGCTCCACTTCAACTCCAGCCCGCTCGACAACTTTGCTCGATCACGGCACCATGGCCGTTCGCAATTTGGGGAATGGACCTCATCGGGCAAATTCCATTGGCGAGTAGTCAACGACACTTCATCTTGGTTATGATTGACTACTTCACTAAGTGGATTGAGGCCAAAGCGCTAGCAAGGACCACAACTCAAATAGTAAAAAACATTCTTTGGGGTGATATAATTTGTAGGCACGGAGTCCCTATGGCGATAATCACTGATAATGGACCTCAGTTCAATAACAAGGAAATGACTGATTTTTGCAGGAAGGCAGGAACCGACCTCCGATTTTATTCAGTACATCATCCTAGGAGCAATGGCCAAGTAGAAGCGGTCAATAAGCGAATTCTGAACTTACTTAAGAAAAGGGTTCAAAGTCTGAAGAATAGTTGGGCTGATCAACTCCCCTCAGTATTATGGGCCCTAAGAACTACACCTTCCAGCTCCACGGGAGAGACTCCATTCAAGCTCTCACATGGATCAGAGGCCCTCATCCCGATAGAGTTTGAAGTATCAACACCCAGGGTCTTGCTGGCTAGGCAAAACTGGGAAGATTGGCTGGAAATAAATGATGAAAAGATGAGATATTGCCTAGATCACATCGAGGAACTCCGAGATGAGGCTACTATCAGACAGGAAGAAGTAAAAAGGCGAACAACGCGATATTTTGACCAAAAAATAAGGATTAAGCAATTTTAGGTGGGAGACTTGGTTCTAAAAAAGGTGGACGCAGCAGCAAGAAATGGCTCGATCGGAAAATTGAATCCCAACTGGACCGGACATTTTATCATAAAGGAAGTCTTGAAAAGAGGAGCTTACAAACTGCAAACATATGAAGGGGAGGATATCACCCATACTTGGAGCGGGGATGATCTGAAATGATTTTACTCTTAAAAACAGATCACAGGGTATTCATTCTACGGACTCAAGTTAAGAAATAACAAATTCGAGGTAACACCGCTGAGTTTAGCTTGATCCCCCGCGAGAATCGTTGTCATTAGCATAACTCCACCAAGACCACGTGTAGCGGGGAGTTTTCGCACCGTGTAGTGGGAGCTTGCAGATTCTCGTGCAGAGGGCTTCTAGACATCGGATCCCAGCTTGCATCTAACACACCACCTCTGCGTATCAGGAGGGTCAAGGTGGGTGCTTAGCTCTACCATGCGTCATAAGGGATATTATCACGGTTTCATTGATCCTCCTTGAGATGAGATGGTGCGAGTCTCAGCACCCGCCAACCTCATCCTTGATGATCAATCTAGGCCGTGGTAATCGGGCACACCTCCCTTCCTTTCTAAATTCAGGTTTATTTGCATAATTGCGCGACAATATAAGACTAAGTTGATCGCAGGGGCAAGATTTCAGGAATTTCTGTTCGCTCTCGGACCAGCGATAAGGAGGTCAACGATAGCGGACCAGTGCATGACCTAGGAAATTCTCAGAGAATGATCGTGTAGATAATGATGTTGCTAACCGCAGATTTGATATGGGAGTTCTTGTGTTGTTTTTCTTATACAGATAATGATCGTGCGGATAATGATGTTGCTAGCCGCAGATTTGATATGGGAATTTCATGTTGTTTTACTTATACAAATAGTGATCGTGCGGATAATGGTGTCGATAGCCGCAGATTTAATTATTATCGAACGAATATAAAAGTACGAGTCGCAAACCCATCACACAAGGTTTGAGGTAGAATCAAGATGCGAAATACTTTTCAATCCGTCAATTAACCGAGAAAGTAAAAATCATTCAACCACACGACATCACATAGCATGAGAAATCAGGACTATCATTTATAAAAAGGCCATTACATTTATACCGTGCGGTTTACAAAAAGAGAGTCTGCGCGGTCTGAAAAGAGAAAATATGCATATTCTATTTATATCTTGGCTTTTTTCTTTTGACGATCCCGTTCCGAACCGGATGAACTGGAAGCACTCAGAGACTCGCTCGATCCGGAAGATTCTGACGAATCGAATTCTCCGCGATCCCCGGAATCCTCCTCAGTAACTTCTTCAGCATCGCTCTCTTCATCATTACGAGCATTGGCTTCAGCCTCAGGAGCGGGAGGAGATTCAGCTATCTTAGCCGTACGGACCGCGTTATCTCGTTTGGCCTCCATCTTTTTAAAATCAGGAAAGAGGTCGTCGAAGGTAAGTTTTGCTCCTCCGGTATCAAAGAACCTCTCTCCTTAAGAATGTAAAGAATATCCTCCCCTCCTTCTCGCAAATGGGAGATGATTTCGTGCAAAAAAGTCGGGTTCTCCCGGTCATACATTCGCTGTAAGAGTAAAGATAATGTAAGTTTTTTAGAATTTGAGACCGAGCGGATAAAAGAAAGTAAGGTTCTGGTTACCTCAACTCTCTCTCTCAACTTTTTGTTATCCATTTTCAGAGCTTAATTTTCTTCTTCAAGCTCATCCACTCTTTCCTCTAGCCGCTCGGCTACTCCAGTAACCTCAGCCAGAGCCTCACCCATGAAATGATCGAGGGTGAAGCTTCTCGCTCGAGCTTGTGCGGCTAAAGTGGGCAGTCGTACGGTTGGAACTGATTTCATCTCGGCCATATTTTTCTTCCCATATAGGGCAAAGCCAGCCGCCCGGGCGTGACGAGTAAGTTTGGAGCTCGACCAAGGCGGAAGAGAAGTGGAAACCGAAATATGTTCCCCACTCCGATGAAATCGCACGGCCTGCTTACCGCGCAGATCCGTCAGGAGCTTCTCGATCCAATCCGAAATGAAAAGAATGGCCGGTCTTTCACGTGCAGCTGGCTCATAAGCCTCGGTACGGTCGGCCTGTCTCTGCTTGCGCAGCTCGCCTTGGGTCAGCACCGGACCTTCTGGAGAGATCGGCTTGCCCGCCGAAACCTCCAGCTGAACTGTAGAGGAAGGGTTAACAATACCGCACGAATACAAGACTTCTTAAAACAGTAGAATGCTTACAGTCGGACGTATCGTAGTCGGTCGCGATTACTCGCAGTGGCAAGTAGTATGTGACATTCAACCGCTCATTCTTATAGAAATTTGGCAATTTCTAACTCCTTCCCCCCGAGCTCTATTCTTCTTAAAATACTAGCCGCACGGGCTTGAGGACTTAAGGGAAGAACTCCTAGATTGCCCGTAAAGACCAGATATCTGGTCGACCAGTCCGTAACCTTGTTAGGGAGGTTTACTACCTTCAAACCCTTGCAGCCGAAGTATATTATGCTGTGGAAAAGTTTGTTCTCCTTTTTACCCGCTCGGATCGATCGGGCCACGAAGCAGTTTCGGAAGAGATTCACAGTGAACTTTACCCGCTCCGAACGCAGATAGATTAAAAAGCTCATTATGGCACCTATTGTATTCGGGGGAAGCTGACTGAGGACGACCCCATAGAAGTCCATAATCTCTACCAGCTCAATGAATGGCGGAAAAGAAAAGCCATGTTCAAAATGATCGATGGGTATGACAGTAAAGTTATTTCCAACTGTGTTTAACCGCTCCGCCATTGAAGGTAACCGCACGACTACTGATTCATCATGCATGTGTCGTTGCACAAATTGCAAGAGCTCGCTTTCGGTCAAGGAAGAATTCCTGAATTCTGACCGAAGAAATATAGCTGAAGCACTAGATCGCTCGGACACCATTTTTCTATCCGATGGAAGTTTTGAACTCTACTTTTATTATAAGGGGAGAATCTTCTATGCTATTTATAGAGAATTATAATCGGAAGAGTATAAATAATGTTAAAATCGCGCGGGTACGTAGGAACGGGAAACCGAACGATTAAAAAAAAAAAACACAATAGTATGGGAAATTTAAGATTCATACAGCGATTCACGAATGTATTTAACCGCACAGTAATAGCAAGTTCGAATAAATGTACAAGACTAATTTCCCTTTGCATTCTCTCCCCGTTTTCTCTCTTTGCTCATTGGTTCGCCGCGGTCTGGCAGGTTCCCACCAATATGAGCCACCAAGTCACCCGCATGCAGGATCGTAGAGATCGCAGCAGATAGATGGTGAAGCACAGTGTGATGGTGCCGATGAATTCTCGCAGCATCGCGGCCCACACGGCCAAGATACACCCCCGTCTCAGTGGAGGCCGCTTGGCCGTCAGGTCGCGCAGTTGAGGATGCTTGATTCATCGATAAGGTCTCATCCCGAACCATACCGTCATCCCTCTTGTTCCCAGACCGGCATCGCATCTCATTCTCCGCTTGATGGCATCGATCTCGATAATGGGTGACATCATCTAGTAGTCGTCTTTGCCGCTGATCTCGATCCCTCAGCTCCTTCTCATGCGATGCGGCTTGCGCGATCAGCTGTGCTTTCCCGCATCTTGTCTCTTCTCGGGCAACTCTGGCCTCTTCTAAAGCCGTAACAGCTTCTTTTCGGATCAAATTCACCTCTCCAGCCAAATTCTCCACCGACAGTCTCAGCGCATCTTTTTCTTCCTCCGCGGATTGAAGTTTTTCCTTTAACCGTGCGATCTTGCGGATAGTTTCATCGGGAATGATCGCTGAGCCCGCACCTTTTTCCGCTGAAACAACAATACAACAAGCTGTTAAAATAAAGATCATCGGCAGATAAGACAGTTTAAAGGGGTGATACTTTGAGGTTGTAGAATGAATTCAAGTCTTTCCCTTGTTGCCGATAAATCGCGGTCGGATAATATCGGTCGGCGCGCATTCTCCGGATCGATCTCTCTTATCTGGGCCTTCCAAAGGCGCGCGGACCTAGTTCTTCCCGCCTCGTATATCTCTTTGGTCATCGGGATGTCCCTACCTTCAGAGATCAGGCAGACTGGGCATTTTCTCCGCAGTACTGTCTTTACGAGATATTCTCTACCCGAAGCGGACAAAAGTTTACCTGGCCGAGGGGTCTCAGTCTCGCCTACCCGCTCGGGCATGTCCAAGTTGGTCTTATCATCAGTAGCAAGGCTAGTAGCTAGGAGAGCTTCTTCAACGGCAGGCTCTTTATGAGGCTCGGCGAGAGATCTGGTTGCAAGACTCGCACCATTCGTTGCGATCATACCGTGAAGAATTCCCTCCATCCCCTGCAAATAACCGGCGTTAACAGGGAGATCAAGTTCCAGAGAATCTTCATCCATGATAAGAAATCTCTCTAGCATGGCCATCGCGGTTACCTCTGACGGCTGTTCGATCTCTTTTTACGAATCCACAGATATCTCGCCCTCCTCAGAAAGAGTAGTTAGCGGGGCCGTGACGACTTTGAGAACGGAGAATTTCCTGTTCTCTTTTCCATTCTGACGAAGTTTCTTTTCTACCCGATCCTCGATGGTCGGGCCGGATCGGCGCTTTCTTCTCTCCGGGGTAGACCCGCTTATCCCCAACTTGATTTTTAGCTTGTCCGCCGCGGTCAAAGCGGCCTTCATAGCTTTCTCCCGAGTATCAGCAAGGGTGTCAGCTGAGGGAAGTAATTCGCCGTCATGGTTGTGTGGAGTGATGCTTGTGATGTCAACATCAGGGGTAATGGCGGTCTCAGGGGTGGCGGGTAGGTCAATTTTTACCGAAGCTATACCGCTGACCTCGCTCGGTTTTTTGGCTAAGACGATTAAAGATGTAGAAGCTACGTCAGTTTTTTCGGTCAACATATCGGGCGAACTAGCAACCTTGATCTCATTTTCCCGAGCAAGTGGCCTCACATTCGAACCAGATTTCATGTACATATCTCCCAACAGACTTTTCATCAGCATAGCGAGCAGCAAAGTGTTAACCGCAGTTCAAGTAATCTCCCAGGGAATATCTGAAACTCTCTTTCCTGCGTTATTTATAGCGCTGGAGCGCATTAAAGGCTATATCGGTCTGGCGGTTACAGCTCACATTTCCAAAATTCTCCAGCATTCGGAAATGTGCGGGGATAATGTTTACCCGGAAGACCGCTATCCTTGTTCTCCCTGGGTCAAAGGGCCGTTTCTTAACCGCGTAACCGCGTGGTCGTAGCAGTCTGCAAGCCGTTCTTTCCGTCCGAAAGCCGTCGGTCTTTTTAATCAAGACCGTATAACCGTGCGGTTAAGAGCTTGCACTTTCTTCTCCGGCTGTGCATCCCGTCACCGCTGCCCGCTCTCCTGTACCCCGGGCAGCCGGTGATTCTAGCGTCTGCCCTCTCGGGCAGGCCCCGAGCCTATAAATAGGATTGAACAGTACTCTCTAGGCATCGCGAATCGAATCCTCAAGCTCGCCGTCTGTGGCAGCGGTCTCGATCCCATTACCGAGCGGGTTACTGTCCGATCGGGTTTCTTTGGTAACCGCTTCATTTATGGCAATCGTAAAGCCCGTCGCATTAGTGGTTTTAGCCGCGACGGGCGAACTCTGTTGTCGCCGCTTCCAGCGGCCCCCCTTCTCTTTTGTCTCCTTTTCATCTACCCGCTAGTAACCGACAACTCGCAGTCCATTCTTTATCATTTTCTCTCTTACAGGTTCTCCAGCGACCAAAAGACAGTCTCAGCATGAACATAGACTCATATATTCCTCAGCATTGAACAGCTTCCCTACATGGTATCTTTCAAACACTTTCTTTCTGTAGTTTGACATTGTAGAGAATTGAGATGGATCTTGGCCTTTTTCTCTGGCTTGCCTGATTTGAGAAAGAGCCACAGATTCCTTGAATCTAGCCATTCTTGTAGTTGGACTAGCTTCAGGATCATAAGCTAGAGTTGGAAGTTCTTTAGGGCTATTATCTTTGCCAGGAGATGGAGGAGGGGAAAATGTTGGCTTAGAAATAAACTGTTGAGCTGACTGATGTCTGGAATAAGACTAATGTCCCTGTTTGTGCTGACTGTCTCCATAAGAATGAGAGGGTCTTCCCTGTCTCTGACAAGTTTTTGTGAGAGTTGGTTTAGTGAATCCTTCTGAGCTCTGAGATAAGGTTCCTGAGGCACCTGCAATTGGAGGAGGAGGAGGATCTCTTCTTAACCTTTGTGGAGAAAGAGAATACCTCTTACTTTTCTTCCTTGCTTTCTATTCATTTTTAGATAGTCACATCCATGCTGGTATACCCTTGTATGGAGTTATGTTTTGTAGGATATAATATGGTGTATCATTGATATTTCCAGGTTTGGGAGCAGGAGGAGGTGGAGCTTTCCTTTTCTTTGAGGCTTGTTTTTTCTTTCCCTTTGGATCTTCATCAGGGTTAGCATCATCATCATCAGACTGTTGTTAAGGGTTGTCATACAATGCATCTATCTCTTTTAAAAGCTCTGCAGAAATGGAAGATTCTTTATGCTGTAAAGGAGCTGGAGGAGGAGACTCAACTGGTGCTGGAGGACTTCTTAAGATAGAGCTCACAGCAGCTGTCCTGTTTTCTTCTTCAATATCAGCCATGATCAGATCATCTAAATCAGGTATTGGAGTATTATCCATGACAAAAATGGGGGCAGAAAATGATTCTGGAGGAGGGAAGGCTCTGACTGAGTCAGCCTTAGTTGTCATTGCTGGAGTCTTAGGGGTCTGAGCAAGACTGTCTTGAAGTTGCTTAGCAGCTTCAGAACTTATTGGTATTGAATAAGGAACAATAGCCATTGATGGCTTGGTAATTTCTGTTGGAGGGAGGCTTAAATAAGCTGTACCAAAAATCTTTAACAGTCTATCCAAGTCTATGGTGGGATGAATGACAACATCACCCACAGAATTTATTTCAGTTATTACTGACTCATCAATGTCCATATCAGTTTCAATAAAATGAATGAAATCAATCAAATCTGAATCTATACAGTCTGCTACTGCTTCTGCTTCTGCTTGAACTGCTTCTGCTTGAACTACTTCTGCTTTTGCTTGAACTGCTGTAGCTTCTTCATTGAATATCTCCCCCTGTCTGGTTTCAGTATGTACTGAAGCCAGGCCCCCAGATGATGAGAGGGTAGAGGCGAGGGTAGAGATTTGAGCAGAAAGAGATGAGATGGAGATAGACAGAGGGGAAATAGCCTCTGCAATGATGGTTTGGAGGATAGGCTTGAGGAGCTCAAGAAGTGGTTGGATGATAGAGGGATTCAAAGATGTGGCGTCAGATGTTTGGGCAGGAGGTGGTTGAGAAGGGATAGAGGTAGTGAAGATAGTTGCTGGAGGAGATGGTTGGTTGGAAGTGTCTGCAAGGGGGTCCTGTTGAGGAGATTGGTGAGGAGAAGGAGTGTTCAGAGAAAATGAAAGTAAATTGAAAGATGGGATTTAATTGAGAGTGGAGAGGGGGATATCAGCAAGATGAGATGGAAAAGGAGATTGGGGAGGAGTTGGGATGGATGTCTCAGCCCTAAGAGAGGGAGAATTTGATGGAATATGTGTAGGGGAAGAAGGAATTGAAGATGCTGGAGGTGTAGGGGTATGTATTAGAATAGAAATGGAGGCTGGGGTTTGTTGAACTTGAGGCTGAGATGGAGCTTGAGAATCAGGAGGAGGTGGAGGGGTGGATGGAATCTCTGCTGAGAGGTGAGGAGTGGCTGATGTAGCCCTTGTACATTCAGAAGATTTAGAGGAAGAGGACTTGCCCTTAGATGGCTTTATGATAGTCCTCTCCCATCTGCCAAAGAGAGCACATATAAGTCTCTTTGAGGCATTAATGGATATGGTCGGGCAGACCAGGGATCCGACAGCCTTTTCTTTGAGGAAGATCCCTAGGATCCTTCCAAAACAAACATCCTTTTTTTTGTTCTTCTTTTTGATAAGATCAAACAAAACTTGAGCCCAGTTAATGGCTTTCTTGTTTACTATTGCACACATAACCAGGAATTGATGCCTTGTAATGTAATCATGTGCAGAGTGCTTTCCTAGCAGCACTTTCCCTACAATATCTGCAAGGAACTTATATTCAGCAGATAAATGCTTTTTAAGCAGTTTCTGTGGGGTTTCTCCTGAATAACCCATGAGGCTCAGCATCATATCAAACTCTTCCGTTTCAATTTCTAATTCCTACTCACCATTATGCAATCCAAATATTTAGGTTAAAACTGTGGGAGTGAGGGAGATGGAATTACCAGTGATAGTCCGTGTCATCACGTTCTCCTCCGTGGTAGATGTATAGACCCATTCCCTGATCTCTGTTCCACAGATTTTGATGCGTGTTGATAGCAGAGTCTTGAGATGTTGGTCTTCTAGAGTTTGCAGAATGTTCACGAATACAGGATCAGAGTATTGGAAGGATTCGAAATCCAGATCATATCCTGTATCAAACTTCATCGCTACAAGAGAGCCTGCGGGGATCGCCATGAGAATACCTGCAAGAAAAGTAGAAGATTAAGTGCAAGAGAACTGAAAGCGCGGGACGGAGGTCGAAGAAAACCTAAATATAGTGTTTTCCTGAATATGAATCAACAGACTTCGTTCAACGAAAAGTGAATAAATCTTCGATCTGAGGTCGACGAAATAATTTGGACTTAAATGATTCGTTGATCTCAGTCTGAAGGGTTGAAGACATTTCATCGATCTTCGTTCGACAAAAGTTTTCTGAAGTAGGTTCGTCGATCTCAGTTCGCCGAAACTAACTTCACACAGAGAGTTCGTCGATCTCCGTTCGAAGAATATCTCACAAACTTCCCCCAGTTCGTCGATCTCCGTTCGACGAACTTTGAAAACTTTGTCGAGTGAAGACATAAATTAAACTAATTCTTCTTCATTTATCATTCCAAGCTGATTTATGAATATCAAATGATTTCTTTCATCCAGAAGTTTGGTGAAGATATCAGCTCTTTGTAAATCAGTGTAGATATATACAAGATTAATTTTATTTTTGTCTACACACTCTCTAATGAAATGATGCTTAATGTCTATATGCTTAGTTCTGTTGTGATGAACATGATTTTGTGCTATGGCTATAGCACTTGTGTTATCACATAGTAATGTTGAATTATTTAAGTTGAAACCATAGTCCAGTGGTTGGTTTTGAATCCACAGCATTTGGAAACAGCAACTGCCAGTTGCAATATATTCTGCTTCAGCAGTTGATGTAGACACAGATGACTGCTTCTTGGAAAACCAAGACACTAATCTCATACTAAGGAACTTACAAGTTCCTGAGGTACTTTTCTGTCCACTCTACATCCAGCAAAGTCAGCATCTGAGTATCTAGTTAACTCAAACTCTGACTAAGTAGGATACCAGAGACCTAGACTAGGACAACCCTTTATATCTCAAAATTCTTTTTAGAAAAACTAGATGAGATTCTTTAGGGTTCACTTGGAACCTAGCACAAAGGCATGTAGCAAACATAATATCAGGTCTGCTTGCTGTAAGGTATAGTAGGGACCCAACATTGCCCCTATATAATTTCTGATCCACAGGTTTCCCATGTGCATCAGAGTCTATTACAACATTAGTAGGCATGGGTATTTTCTTTGCTGAGGCATCAGCCATCCCAAACTTCTTTATAAGCTCTTTGGCATATTTAGCCTGGGAAATGAAGATGTCATCAGGGAGCTGCTTCACTTAGAGACCAAGGAAGTAGGAAAGCTCACCCATGCTACTCATCTCAAATTTTGAATGCATTAGATCAGAAAATCTCTTGCATAATTTGGGATCAGTAGAGCCAAATATTATATCATCTACATATATTTGAACTAACAGTATTTTATCATTATGCAATTTGGTAAACAAAGTCCTATCAACTATGCCTCTTGAAAAACCATGCTCTAATAGAAAGCTGGCTAAGGTCTCATACCAAGCTCTTGGAGTTTGCTTTAAACCATAGAGAGCCTTGTGCAACTTAAACACAAAAGAAGGATGAGTTGGAGAAATAAAACCTGGAGGCTGTTCAACATAAACCTCTTCTTTAAGTTCCCCATTCAAGAAGGCACTCTTGACATCCATTTGATATACTTTGAACTTTTTGAATGAAGCATAGGCCAGAAATATCCTTATTGCTTCAAGCCTGGCAACTGGAGCAAAGGTTTGATCATAGTCAATCCCTTCCTCTTGTCTATACCCTTGAGCAACAAGCCTAGCCTTGTTCCTCACAATCACACCTTGGGCATAAAGCTTATTTCTGAATACCCATTTGGTTCCAATGACTGGCTAGTCTTTTGGTCTTTGAACCAAATCCCAAACCCTGCATCTCTCAAACTGATTGAGCTCTTCTTGCATTGCAATGATCTAGTGGGGATCTTGCTCTACATCAGATATGGATTGAGGCTCAATTTGAGAGAGGAAACAGACATGCATCATGTCATGGTTAAGTTGATGCCTTGTCTGTACACCTACTGTTATGTCTCCAATCACTTGGGATCTGAGATGATCCCTCAGTGTGACAAGATCAGTAGGTGGAGTTGGTTCAGCAACAACATTTGGCAAGGATTCCTCTTGTGGAATTACTTCTGTTGTTGTGGGGGGTTTAACTGCATCCAGAATTTCTTCATCACTTTCTTCATTGGCTTGTTGAGAAGACTGGGATGTAAATTTTAATTCATCCAATTTCTCACACAAGTTGTTTACCTGCAAGGGGTTTCTGGTAAAAATTTCTTTCTCCTTGTAAAACATATTAGCCTCATCAAATATAACATGCATGGATTCTTCTATTTTCAATGTGGATTTATTAAAAACCCTATAAGCTTTGCTGACTTGGGAATATCCTAGAAAAATTCACACTGCAGCCTTTGCTTCAAACTTTCTAATATTCTTTTTGTCATTAATATGAATATAGCATACACAACCAAAAACTTTAAAATAGTTAATTATTGGTTTCTTCCCTTTGAGCAATTCATAGGGGGTCTTATGTTTTAGTTTGTGTATAGAGCTTTTGTTCAGGATATAGTTTGTTGTGCTCACTGCCTCTGCCCAATAGGATAGGGGAATGTAAGCATCTGCAAGTAATGTGCCTGCAACTTCAATGAGTGTTCTATTTTTCCTTTCAGCTACCCCATTTTGTTGAGAAGTTCTAGGAGTTGAGAAGAAGTGTCTTGTACCTTCTTTCCTACAGAACTCTAGCATAAGAAGAGACTCAAACTCAGTGTCATGATTACTTCTGATCAATATAACTTGAGTAGAATACTCAATCTATATGTTCTTGAGAAAATCTGTAAGAACTTGAAAAGTATCTGACTTTGCTCTCAAAAAGAAAACCCATGTGAATCTGGAGAAGTCATCTACAACCACTAAGGTATTAGACTTCCCTCCTAGGCTTTGTACAGCAACAGGGCCAAAACGGTCCATTTATAGTAAGTACAAAATCCTAGGTGAATCACTCTTATTAATGGATTTAAAACTAGATTTAGTTTGCTTGCCTAGTTGACAAGCCCTGCAGAGGCCTTCCTTCTTGTAAGGGCCAGAAGGTAAACCTCGCATAAGGTTATCCTTAGATAGCCTAGCAATGTTTTCAGACTTACATGTCCTAATCACTTATACCATAAGTCATTTTGACTACTAACTAAGTTAAGCAGACATATATCTGATGTAATAGACTGTAAATTAACTAAATATATGTTTCTTTGTCTACTGCCAATTAAAACTGGTTTGTTTTCTCTTGAGGTAATAGTACAGGATTCAAAGTTGAATGATACCTGATAACTTTCATCACAGAGTTGGCTTATGGAGACGAGATTGTGCTTCAGTCCACTCACATATGCAACTTTCTTGAAAGTTACAGCTCCAATCCTTATTTTGCCATAGCCCTCTGTTTGGCCAGAATTTGAATCACCAAAGATGACATTTGGTCCTATCTTGGACTTAGAGTCAATTAAGTTGTCCTTGCTGCCTGTCATGTGCTTGGAGCAGCCACTATCCAGATACCAGTGTTCATTATATGCTGGATAGGTCTTCATCTGCAAGTATAACACTTAGTTGTTCTTGACCCAGGTGACCTTGGGTCCTTGTTGATTTACATAGGAATAACTGGAAATATATGAGCATTCAGGTTGATCTTTATAGCCTTTGGGATGATATCTTCTGGATGGTATTATCCATGTGCTAAAGGGATTAAAGTTGCTCTTAGAATTTGGATTTCTGTTGTTAAAATTTTGGATCGACGATTTCTGGTTGGATCGTCGAACTGAGCTCGATGATGTTGGATGAGATCGTCGATCTCTACTTGAAGAACGAGAGTATTCATTCTTGGAGTACCAAAATCGTCGATCTTTGTTCGACGAACCATACTGATGTCGTCGATCATAGATCGAAGAATGATTATTACTCAAGTTTGCATTCAGAGATTGTCCTTCTGAGTTCGACGATTTGTCCATATATCGTCGATCTGCGTTCGACGTTAATTGCTGAACATTGTCATTTTTGTTTTTCTAGTTATTGAGGTTATTTTTAATTTCAATCTGTTCAAGAACTTTATTAACCCTATTGACCTGTTCAGTATTTTTCTTTCCTTTGTCGGATATGAACTTTACTGGTTTGGAAAGATTGTTTTTCTGAATTATAGGTGGATTACTAGGGGAGGGACCTAATCCTAGTTTACTATTGTTGATCCTAACATTTACAGTACTAGTGATATCTAATAATTGTAGACTTCTCCCATTTAAGGATTCTTCTAATATCTTGGCCTTGCTAAGTTCATATTTCAAAAAGGATATTTGTTGATTAGTAGAGATAAGTTCATTGGTTAGGTTAGCATTCTCTGCAGTAGTTTTATCTAGGTCATTTAATTTTTCTCTGAGGAGTTTGATTTCCTTCTCAGAGCTAATTAAGTATAAGCACAAATTTTTATATTCAAGTTTAAATTCCTCTGATTCAAAATCATAAGAAGCTATTACCTGATCCTCAGCTGATAAGAGCTCTTCATCTTCAGACTCATCAGCATCTGATCTGCTACTTCCTGCCTCAATAGCCATGAGGCAAACTTCTTTGGCCTTCTGCTCTTCTTCATCCTCACTGGAACTAGAGGAGGTTGACTCTTCTTCAGTGTCACTCCATGACTCAGCAACAAAGCCCTTGTCCTTCCTCTTGTGCTTGCTTGAGGAAGGCTTGTTGCAGTGACCCTTCCTTGAGTCGCCCTCCTTTCTTCTATCCTTCTTCTGAACTTCTGGGCACTTAGAGATGAAATGCCTAGGTTTCCTGCAGCCAAAACACACTACTTGTTTAGATGGTGTTTTGTCATACCTTGGCTTGTCTTCATACTTAGATGGTTTCCTTCTGAAATCTTTTCTAGCCATCTTAAAGAATCTCTTGGCAAAGAGACTCATCAATTCTTCATTCACAGGAATGACTTCAGAGTCTCCTACAGCTTTGAAAGCTATATTGTGCTCTTTCCTAGTTAGTGTAGGAGTCTTGACTTCAGCTACTGCTTCCCTTGATTTTATCAGCTGCTCATAGGACTTTAGCTTTCCTAGTAGAGCTTTAGTTGAGATCTCTATTATGCTTCTGGCTTCTCTGATGGGCCAGATTCTTGAGTCCCATGTGCTGGGGAAGCACATGAGGATCTTGTCATTCACTTCAGTCAAAGTGATTTACTTATCTAGAGTCCTTAGCTCACTGTTAATGGAGCTGAGTCTATTGTACATCACTTCCACTATTTCAGCTTCATCCTTTTTGAAGTTTTCATATTGAGTTATGAGGTTGGATCTTCTATCCTTCCTCTCATCTGCTGATCCAGCCACCATCTGGTTTAGGGAGTCCCAAATAGCCTTGGTTGATGTGCACTCAGCAACCTTTTGAAATATCTCATCTGACAATGTTTGAGGCAATATGTTCATGGCTTTGGCATTAGCTATCTTTGCCTTTCTCTGCACATCTGTCCTTCCAGGGGGTGGAACTGCACTCATGTCTGTTGAAGTTGATGAGGTTGAAGCCACTAGAGCTGGTGGTCCTGTTAAGATGGAATTAAATATATCCTCATTAATAGAATTCATGTAGAGTCTGATTTTTGCCTTCCAGAGTGTGAACTTGGACAAGTTACACACTGGAGGTCTGGTGCTTGCATTTTCTTTATTCTGTGCCATGCTGTATAGATCTAGAAGATGTAAGAGAACAGATCAAACTTAGGATCTTTGGTTCAAGGGTTAGCTTGTACAACCAAAAGAAACTCCTCTAATACCAATTAAAAGTTAGGGTTAGATCTGATATACTCTGGAGGGGGGGGGGGCGGGGGTGAATAGAGTATATCTGTGTGTTATTTTAAAATTTTCTTATTTAACAATATACTATCTTTACCTTTAACCACTATATCTAACTATCACAGATTAAAGTAAATCAAAGATCACAGAATATCTAACTAACACAGCCATAGCAAGAACAAAAGAGAAAGAGCAACCAGACGACACAAGAAATTTATTGTGGTTCCCCAAACTGGGTACATCCACTCTTCAACCACCCTTAGTAGGAATTCACTACAGGTTTTGATCAGGTGACTGTCACCAATGAGCTTTTGATCAGGTGCTCAAAAAACCGATCCAAGTCTTTTAGAAGGAGACTTGCAACCAGAATAATTTTGAAGGGAATTAAAACCATGTACAGAGGTGGGAATGAGAGAGTGATGTAATTCTTCTTTTCTCAAGTCAAAATGGGATTCTTATTTGTTGTCAAAGCTCCCCCAGAGATCTTGAATGGTTCAGGAGTGGAAGCTTTATTCAAGGGTGTAGGCCTTCAGCTTTGATGATTGCTCGACAGCAGGCTTCTAGACTTATAAGTATGTTTGTCTCTTAGAAAGCCTTGGAGCAGACTGAGGACAGATGAAGAAGATCAAGATTTTCTGTCTCTGTGTATTGTTGATGTCGTGTGTCTTCTTCTTTTTCAGTAGAAAATCGGGACTCATTAGTTTGTCGACCACCATTTTTAATTTTCAAATTACTCCTGTAATCAATGTTGATGACGTTGAGAATTAAACGACATTGATTACTTTCCCCAACTTTTTCATTGAAAAAATGGCAGACAATAATCCTGATGAAAATCATAATTAATGCTCTGTCTAACGGTAATATTCAGAGAATATTAGAGCATTAATTACACAAGAATTACTGCAATATAATAGGAACAGAAGGAAGGAAATAACTTAGTCTTGAATCGTCGACCAGAAGACATAATTCGTCGAGCTGAGTCCATAGTTCGTCGATCTAAGTATTACTGTTCGTCGAGCTGAGTTACAAGATCGTCGAACTATGAATAGCTGACTGCTGCTTGACGAAATCTTCTTGTTCTGTGCTCTAAGTTCGTTGACCTGAGAACAGCTTTGTCTTTGAGTGAATTATGTCGCTGAGTCCATTTTGACACTGAGTGATCTTTGGCATTGAGAGATGAAGTATTAGTCGACCTGAGAATAGAGTTCGCTGAACTCTGTTAAGAGAAGTTTATCTCTGAGTTAGTCGAGCTGAGTACGACTATCGTCGACCTGAGATCGACGAACGTAGATCTCTTTCTCTAAATCTTGATTTCTCTAAGTTTTGAGTCTCTGGTAGTGATGGAGGCTGGTTCTTTGTACTGTTGACTCTAATGACATGACCTAGACTTAATAAACACATAAAATTTGACCCTTCTAAAAAACATGGGTCACAACCTAAGAAGACAACCTAGCCCAAATCACCTAGGGGTTCCAACAAATACCGACATATACATGTTACCTCCAAGAATGGTGGTGATGGTCGATCCCAACAGCTCACCATAGATGCACTCCAATGGTTATGTACACCTGGTCTGTGACTTATCAAACGTGAAGCATTGAGCCTCACCGTATTGACATCCCACACAAACATGATCGTTGTTGAAGGATCACAACATAGAAAAGCCTTTCACAAGACTCCTTACCTGCATCGCTTTCAACTTGTCCATCCCGACATATCCCAATCTTTCATGCCAGATAGCTGCACTATCATTGTCCCTCATCCGATCAACATAGGAACTTGTTGATAATCCAACAAAATTCATATCCTTACTCCCTACATGAGCAACATTCACCGACAGAAGTTTAACCTTACATCCCTTCTTAAAGTGTCAAGGCTAGTTGCATTTATAGCACCTTGGCCCTTACTTCCTCTTCCAATCATTCTTATGAGATACACACCTCTCTTGTTGATATGAAGTAGAAGGACCATCACCAGCAAATGACTTTTTATTCTTGTCCCATCTCCTTTTCTTCCCTGAGAAGAGTGCCTCACCATCTCCTCTAGAGATGGTGACTCCAGTCATCTGACTTCCTAAGCTATTCTACGAAGCCAACAAGTTCTCCAACTCCAGCAAAGATGGCTGAGTGACCCAGCTTTGAACTGAAGTAACAAAGGCCACATATTCTTTCCGCAAACTGGGGATTATGTGCCTCTTCAGCTACGATTTTAAAATAAGCTCATCAGGGTCCAATGCTGAAATCTCAGCCCACAAATTCTTCATCTTCAGGAAGAACGTTGAGATGGACAAATCACCTTTAGTGGCTTTCACCAACTCATTCTATAGGAACTGTAGCCGATCTATATTTTTCCTATTGAACAACCCATCAAGGGATGTCCAAATCTCAGCAGTTGACCAACATCCGATCATGTCGTCAAAGAGTTATGATGAGATAGCCCACTTGAGAGTAAACTCCGCTTTTGCATTTGTCTTCCTCCAAGCTCTCACCACTACAATATTGCTAGTAGAAGCAACCCCTTGCATGTCATCTCCGCATACGACCTCCCAAAGAACCTCGCCTAAAATATAGCTTTCCATACATGAATTCCACTTCTTGAAGTTAATCGATTTAAGGATCTCAATTCAGAGACCTCTTGCCATTCCACATTCTATTGCACTAACCCTAGTTCACTTAGAATTCCAGAACATATAAAGCAAACTGTCAGTTGATCGCTGCTCAAGCCTCTATTCCCTCTAATATCATGTAAAAATTTGTGAATCGCGGAAAATGGGAAACCAGGCGCAGGAACAATCAACCAATCCAAATCCAAATAAACCAGATGCAAACAGAAGAGCAAGAATCTCGTACTAAAAAAAATCTTTATAAAGCGAGGCATATATGATGAGACATGATTCACCTATGTACCCGATGGAAGCAAAAAAAAAGAAACAAACAACCCACAATGACTCAAAGGAGTAACCGCCAACTCTGTCGAGATGCTCTACGGAGTCCGTTACTACTGCTTAGTTGCTAAACTGAAACCTAGCTTCGCCGACAACCCCTTATTCCAATGCCAAAGAACTTTGTCCACTATCCCACAAGCCACCTAACTGTGAGGTCGCTAGCCACCAGATCTCCACGAACTGTTGCTACCGAACTGAGCAAGACGGCAGAAGCAGACAGCTTATTGAACTAGGAAACAAGTTGCCAAAGAAGAAGACCGCCTGGTCGTTAGCTGCGATCTGCTGCGAACCGTTGGTTGCTAACTATATAGTCTGCAATGTCCCTAGCCGAAGTTAGAACCAAGTTCATGGCTTTCCAGCGCTATCTGCACAACACGCATTACACAAACCGGTCAACTATCCACACCGCACGAATATAAAATCTTGTCTGCAGCAACTACCTTAGCTCACCTACTGTTCATTAATTTTTATTGTTGATGCAATGGGGGGTCCTATTTATAGGAGCAGAGAGGACTGTGATCACCGCCCTAGCCGATATGATAAACTTACTATCTTGTGGTGAGCACTGAGATGAACTGCCAAACAATTGACACAAGGATAGTCCACCTTATTTCCGAGACTAGGCCCGGTCGTCATACAAGAGGACACTACGGATATCGCCCCAGTCTGCACACCACTGCGGACACTGTCTCAGTCTGCACACCCCGAGCTCGTAACCAGAGCACAAAGCTGACTGTTGCTGAGCCCTGTAGACAAAGAACTAGTCTACGCAACCCAGGCGATCTCCCAGACTGAACAATCCTTGACTTGGTGCAGATCTAGATCAAGTATACACCACCGAAAATCCCTGGTATGAACACAGCAGCAGCAGATATAAGGGCCAGTCCTCACAAACTGGCAAACTCTAGCACCAGTCTGGAATAACCGACGAACTCCACGGTTTCCACCAACTGTGCCACAAAAGGGAGACTAAGGCACACACCATGTCAATTTCCCGAGCTCTAGTCCAGTTCGCAACCAAGACTAAGCGAACTCCATATGAGTCCGCAACACGCCGGTCTTGGCGAGCTCCGCAGATAAACATGTTATCCGCCCGGTTACCATCTGGGAACAAACATCCTTCTGAACACAAGGTGACATTGCTAGCCACCAGTCCTGTTTGCACAGGCCCGGTGAACAGGTCGCCACTTTCAGTTCATAATTTTCAACAGGAACATCCATTGTCCAAGTACCAAATAGGCATTTGATGGGTACTTAGGCTAACCTGCAATCACATATTTAGTTTACCTTAGGTACCCAAAAGGATTTGGGTCATTGGTTATTGTTAGCATAGAATTGAATATTTCTCCCTATAGCAGCCCGGATAGGAAGACTCACATTTGCCCTTGGAACATTAGGGTTGTGCCAACAAACTATGGCAAAGTGTCCCACAACACCATCCCTCTTGAATATTATATCTCCTCCTCTGAACAGCCTTAGATATGCGTGATTCATAGAAATTTTTCTATTCAGAGGAAAGTGTCATAGCCCTCTTCCTATTTCTTTCAGCTAGAATCTGGCTAAAAGTAAGCCTGCCAGTAGGTTCACTTGGTTTATTCTAAGTGACAACAACAGATCTTTGCTTTCTAGTTGACAGGGTGTTGATGGCCTCAGAAATAGCCAAGAGAGGATTACTTACAGTCATCCTCATAGCCTTATTCTTTGATGAAAGACCTTGGGTGCTGGCTACTGCCTTACTCTTAAGAGTGTGTGCTGGAGCAACAAACATAAATGGTCTATGGTGGGCCATTTAGATATATTCATGGGGAGCATTCAGTGTACTCATCCCCATTCCTTTTCTTCTTCCATTGTAAATTCCATTAATGCTCTTACAAGAAGAATTTCCATTCTTCTAGTGACCATACATGCTGTCATGATCATACCTTTTAGAAGGGGGAACTACCTTTTGAAAGGTGGTTTGAGGACTTGCTAGAGCCTTTCCTTTCCCTAAGGAATTGACAGCTCTAGCATTCCACCTGAAACCCAATCCCCTCTTATTATTTTGAGAGGTGAATGAGTCAATAAGTGGCAACACTGTCTTTGGATTGGAAAACTCGGCCACTAGCATCCTCTCTTTGAGAACCTTATCTTCAAGATCCCTAATGATATTGTACTTCTGGCTTATGTTGTTAATTTTTATTATAATCATGGACTTCAGCTGACTAATTTCTCTACTCATCTAATCTAGCTGTAAAGATTACTCAGATGGCATTAATTTAGTCAACTATAAAGAGACAATCTCTTCAGCATGCCTTTTGACTAGCTTTTTCCTCTTTTTCATAGCCTCCGGGATAACACCATATTTTCCAATACATTGACTGAAATCCTCATCAAATTTTGATCCATACTTCTTACAGGATGAAGTGGATGTTTTAGAGTCTGTACTAGTCTCATAAATAGAAGGAGAATTGGGAAGACTGTGTACCTCATCAGGATCAGATTTGTACTGAGTTTCTTCAGTCATAGCCATGAGGTTGATCTCCTCCTCATCTTTAAGGTCTATGTCAACTAAAGATAATGGTGCCCTTATGCCCAGTATGGCAGTAGGAAGATCAGTCTCCTCTTCTATAGATATAAGACAAATATTGGCCTCTTCATCATCTGATTTTTAAGACTCAAAATCACTTTTTGATAAGCAAGGCTTCTTCTTAGCAAGAAGCTCATGTCTACCTTCTTGTCCTTATGATGCTTTTTTATCATCAGATTTTCTAATTTCTTTCCTCTTGATAGGATAGTCTGCAATTACATGTCCTCACCTGTTATATCAGCAACAAACCAAATTAGTATTAAAGTATTTATTCTATTTAGAATCATACCTGTCCCCAGAGGGGTCTTTTTTGGACTTCTTTGGGTTGACATGTGGCTTACTGGAGCTAGAGCTAGATGAGCCCTTGTTCTTCCACTTTCTCTTCCTGCTCAACATCTTCTTAAACTACTCATCCCCTAAAGTGCTGGGTCCTGAGCTTTCTGACTTAGCATCCCTTTTTGGAGGAGAAGGAATCTTCTACCAGCCTCATCTTGAGGCTTCAGCTTTGAAGTCTATTGTATTCTCTCTGTTGAGAAAGTTGACAGCTTCTTCCTCAGCTTTCTTAGAATTCAAATAAGAATCATGTGACATCACCTTGCCAAACAAGTTTTATGGCAATGTGTTGGCCAAGTTGCCAACTTCCTTGATGGCACATATCTTAATATCAGATTCTTTAATGAGAGATCTCTTAAACTTGTCATTCAGCTCATAGTGTGTGAACTGTTTGCCATAGTTGATCAAACTTTTCACAATCTTGAAGAATTTCTCAAAGCATTCAGCTATAGAATCCTTATTTCCTAGCTTGAAGGCCTCATACTGCTGATTTAGGAGAGATTTTCTATCATCTCTCACTTCCTCTGTTCCCTCCATGTAGACTATTACTGAGTCCCATATCTCCTTGAATATTTTGCATTGGTCCAAATTCTAAAATGATGAATCATCTATGGCACTAACAATTATGTTGTATGCCCTTTAATCCATGGTGGCCAGAACTACTTCTTCTTTAGTCATCTCAGAATTTCTCTTCGGTATCTGGATGTTGGCATCAATAGCAGAGACATTCATGGGAATGTATGGCCCCACTTGAACTATAAGGTATATCATATGGTCTGCTTCCCTGAGTAGCCTCACCCTTTCTTTCCAGAGCCCAAAATTTTACTTCCCATAGAAAGGAAGTTTCATAGTACCTAACTCCTTATAGTTCTCACCAGAAGCCATGAAGATATGTGTTTACTACCCTTGGAGATATAGTTCATACTATTAAGTCCTTTTTGAACAACCTCTCTCTGATACCACTTCAAAGTCTTTTTTAAGGGTAGTTAAATACCTAGAGCGGGGGTGGGGGTGAATAGGTTTGTTTTAAATCTTTTTTTAATTTTTGATTAGAGCTAGATGTGTGTTGAAGTTAGATATTAGCTTTCAAGATTACAGCAAACACACAAGTTTTATAGTGGTTCCCCTATCTAGGGTACATCCACTTTCCCCCTTCACCTATCTAGTAATGTGCTAGATTTGGCTAACTCCTCCATTATACATAGCTCCTTGAGCTTATATCTCTGATCCCTCTTGATTTTACTAATCAGAGTGAAGACTGCTCCTACAGCTCAAACTTTTTATAGTCATACCTCAGATCCACTCGAGGACCCTACAGCTCAGAGTTAACCAACTCCTATCACTCAAAGATCTAGATGATCTCCTATCTTAGATCTACTCAAGAACCTACCTCAGATCAACCCTAGATCAAACAGCTTAGAGTAAACCCACTCCTAAAACTCAGCCTTTATAAATTAGGCAAACAACTCAGATCTCTAAAGAGATCCTACTTATTTGAATAAGAATTTTTATGAAATGACTCTAGAGAAAAAGATCCCTGAGTCCTCTTCCTTGAATGTGTTGTAAACAGTCCTTCACAACAATAAGAAAATAAATCTTAAGTGTTAAATCAGCTTATGCTGCGTAGAACTTTTATAGAGCTCTGCATCTTCTTCACTCTTGAGAATGTTTGTTGTTCTGTGTTGCAGGCTTGAAGAAGAATAGAAAATGGTTTGAGTTCTGCTGCCGACTTTTCCAAGGTTTTTGAGGGATAGCAAAAGTTCTTGCAAAAAAGTTATTATAAAGGATGATCTCCTTCGGTATATAAACCCCCTTAGTTGCAATAGCTCTATCTCCTTTTCTGGAAAGAGGCATGGTCAGCTTTAATGGTAGATTCATTTCGGGATATCTCTGCCGAAACAGTACGATGGGCTCTGTATTTTAGCTTGAGAATTGCGTCAATTTGAATTTAAGGATGACGTCAGCAGTCATGTCTCAATATTAGTGGACTTAGAAAAATTCTTCCACATTATTTGCACAGGCGTTGAGTGATGCCTTGTGACTCACTAACTTGAAGCGTTGAGTGTTGCCTTGTATCTCAATGCATTTGTTCTTTAACTGTAATCTTCAGAAGCATTGAGTGATAAGCGTTCACTCAACGCAAAAACACTTATCTCAATTCAGACAATCTTTAGAGGCATTGAGTGAGACTTCTTCACTCAATGCTTTTGTACTTTGACAGCTTATCTGAGAAGCGTTGAGTGAGCATCCATTACTCAATGCATTTTAACTTAGTAGTATTTTCTTGACAGAAAACATTGAGTGAATGTCCTTCACTCAACGCATTTGAACTTGGCAGCAAAATTAATTAATGCGTTGAGTGAACGTTCATCTCTTAACACTTCTAGATTTAGATAGATTTTTAGATGAAGGGGTGTTGAGTGAACGTCCTTCACTCAATGCTTCTATACTTGGTAGCATTTCTGAAGGGAAGTTGAGTGAATGTCCATCACTCAATGCATTTGAGCTTGGATAGATTTTCCTACAAGGGCGTAGAGTGAATTTCCATCACTCAAAACTTTTTCACTTGGACGGATTTCACTGCATCTTCACTGAGGCTTTGAATGATTGATTATTTGTTGACGCTTTTTGGGATCAGGGGGTGAGTGAATTGTACTCACTCAACACTTTTATACTTAGTCAAAATCTTGCCTCTCCTTAGTATTTTGACTTTTGTACAATCAATCCTCTGACATATTAAGCCTGTCTAATCACTAAAAAAAGATATCATGCATGTATGAACTTAGGAAAATATCAAATACATGCATGTGTATATTATTGACATGCTGGACTTCTTCAAATCTGGGGCATTGTGATCAATGGACCTAACACCGGAGTTCTTCGATCACGAGCTGGATGAAGAAATAGTGCTTTTCCTTCAACGGAGATGAAAGTTCGTCCTCCTACAAATGGCGGTCGAACCCTAGAATGAAAAATTCTCCTTCATGTCATGTCTAGGAAAATAAACGCGTGCTTTTATACATCTTGAAAAATATGCTACCGCCGGTAGTAGGGCTAGAGCCCGATGGTAGGTCAATTCGCGCGGTGATGACAATTGTTCAGCAGATTTGAAAAAATATCAAAATAATATATTTTCTGCTTTTATGGTACCGCAGCACAGTAAGATGCTAGCGCCCAGCGGTAACCTTTTTCTCAGCGATTCGTCAAATTTCCTTAGCGGTTTTCTCCTCTCTGCATTTAAATCGTCATTAAATCGAGCTAGTGCGGGCAATAAAACTAGCGACATGCAGTAGGTACTCGATAGCCTGTGCAGAAATAATTCCATGCTAGCACGAGCGGTTGGTCTAGCGCACAGTAGTAGGTTACAGAAGTTGATGTTCTTGGTCTTTTTGTACCTGGAAACTTGCACACTATACCCAAGACAATTATGATAAAATACAACTCGTGATTTTTATATTGTTAAACAAAAGAGATGCGGACCGTAGATTCAAACAACACAACCCTTTCGCAAGAAATTATAAAATTTTAAGTTATATAATTTTATTGTATTTTTTATTAGGATAAAAAGGAAAAAAAATAATATTGAGAAATAAAGGGAAATAAGAAGATTTTTTTTGAATTTTTTGTAATTTATTCAGAACTAAGAAAAGAAAGAAACATTTTTTATAAATTTTTTGGTGTTTTTAATAAAAACACAAATAAGAGATCCCACCATCATACTTGAAAATAAACAATGTCCCCAATGTTTATAAGCCAAGTAGGAGGTGAAAAAGAAAAACAAATAAAAAGAAAATTGCATAAAAGAAAATTATAGAAAAAGATAACTAAGGGGTGTCTCCCAAAAGTTCTTTTCTTTTTCTCATCCTTAAACGTATTGTTAGTTAAATAGAAAATAAAAATTAAAGTGTACCTGCAACTCCTTTAATTCATGCTTTGGAGATCAGTCGCCAGAGTACTCGTCCGCTTGATTTTTGATTCATCTTTTGGCGGTCGACTTGAAAATGTAAATCCAAATCACCTATACATACCCGAGGTGATTTGAATTTTTGTACATGTGCGACAAATGGATCATTGACGAAGTTTGATCGCAACAACTCATTTTTTACATGAAAATCATTAGTACGAGAAAAATCAAAAATAAACGTGTTAGGAAAATTTTTGCAAGGAGAGGGTTCTTGTGAAACTATATGAATAAACTTCGTTTGTTCATTTTCTAAAAATAAATTCTCATTCGAAAATTCTAGTGAAAACTAAACGAAATAAAATTTTCGGACGCAAATTTTTCATGGACTTTATTTTCAACCAAAATAGGAGGACTTTGTGAAAATTCATGACACAAATTAAATGATTCTGGCATAGTAGGAGAAGAAACTTGTTTTTCCTCTACTTCATCCGGTGTGCCAATAACCTTCATATATTCTTGGTACAATAAATTTTTTCACACTTCATTATAAGATTATGGGATTACACGAAAAATGATGTTCCACCATAGCTATATTATCAGAAGTTGGAGAAATATTACTAGAATAAGAAATAATCACATCAAAATTTTGGGGAGGAGAATGAAATTGAAATTGCCAAAATTCCCCAAAATTAGAGGAAGAAGCTTGCGGTGCAAAATAAAAAGAACAAAAATTCAGATATTAAAAATTATCCTCTTTGCTTGAGAATCTTTCCGTGTGATCTAGCCACCAATAATAATCAACAACCAAGTTAGAAGAAAAATTATTAAAATCAGAAAAATTATTCTCATTTAAGCTCGAAAAATTATTTTCATGAAATTTGGAAATATTATTTCCATCAAAATCCGAAAAGTTATTTCCATGAAAATTAGAAAAATTATTTCCATCAAATTTAGAGTAATTATTTTCATTAAGAGATGAAAAATTATGATAATAATTATAATTATTATTTGCATATGATTGAGAAAAAATATGTCTATAATTTAAATTTGGAGAATTAGATTTTATAGAATAAGAATAAAATTAACATTAATTTCTTTGATGATGCGCAACACAATATTGACAAATAATTTTGCGCTTCTATGCGGTTTCCGTAAGATTAACTTTATTTTGAAGCTCGGTAACTTTAGCGACCAATTGAGATAACATTTTTTAGAAAGAAAATAAAACAACCATCTCTTAATAGAAATGAATAAAAAAAATTAAAAAGGGAAAATAGGTGGAGAAAAGAATGATAAAATTAATAGCACCATGCTTTCAAAATATCGACAAAAAGGATTCCCGACAGTAGCGCCAAAAACTTGATTTGTGCATATGTATCTACAGCTGTGGTTAATAACGCTTTGGAAACGCAAGTGCACGTATTATTACAGGGTATAGAATCAAGTATCATATTTTTTCCGAGTTTGTCGAGTGCTTGTACTCACAAGGAAGAGCTATTATTTTATCTAAACCAAAGGATGGTTGATTTGCAAAAAATAAAAAAAGTGTGATTAAACTATTGAGAGAAATTCGATGAGGTAAAGGCTAGCACTTGATTTAGATTTCCTTTGGATAAAATAAATTTTGATAAAAGAATAAAGTGCAAGTTTATAAATAATTTGTCTTTGGCCATGGAGGCTCCCAAATTTTGTTTACGCCTCTCTTGAGAATGTGCTAACGTCTAACCTTAGGCAGAATGAATAAGAATTCTTGGCCAGTTTAACCCTCTAAGCTTTCTTTAGGTGATGAACACCACTATTGGTTTTGACCCCAATCCAAAAAAATTGGGTTGTCCTCTTTTGAGGATTACATAATAGCTCCTTTTATCTTTGAGTGATCTTCTTGCATCCATAACCTCTCAATAAAATCTAGGATACAAATCTAGGACCGAAAACTACCTTATTGATATGTTTAAATGATCATCTCATATCCACAACCTCTCAGTAAAATCTAGAATACTGGTCTTGAATCGAACTCGCAACACTAGAATTTGAACAAATAATAATCAAAGACAACTCGAAGAAAATTAGAATAGAAAGCTTGCTAGATCATTAAAAGGAAAACAAAAGTTCATTTAATTCAAAAGTTCATCATGATCAAGTGCAAATCGAAATTTAACTACTCATCATAATGAAAAAATTACATAAAGTGGTAGAAAGAGACATTATTTCTAAATATAAGAAAACCTTAATTACCAAAATATAAAGTTAGACTATGGAATGGAAATTAATTAATTTAAACTTTGAACTTGAAAGAGGAAATAAGGAAAAACAATATCAAATTACAGAATTTCTCCACCAAAAGCCCCCTTCTCAGCTCAAGAACATTCAAGCTTTTTATAGAAATTTTTGGGTGGGAGTCACGCCCCTAGGTCATCCTAGTGACCTAGGGAATGTCTGGAACGGAACTGCCACCATAAAAACCCGGGAAACATTGGGGCAAAAACTGCCAAAATCGTCATAATTTTTGGTGACACCCCAAGGGTCAGGCCCGTGTCATGGGCGTGACTTGACTGGGTCAGCAAATGGCAAAAAATGACACGATCTTGTAATATTTTTGCAGTTTTCGGATCTGTCAAGCCATGGTCACGCCCATATAATGATAATGACAATAATAATAATAATAATAATAATCAATTCCTACTTAGGATCGTAGGACACTTAATTAAATAAAAAAAAAAAGGGGAACCATCCTATTTATATATATATTAATAGTAATAATACTAATAATAATAGTAATAATAATGTTTTAATGTGTTGTCGTTACAGAGGGCCAAACGCATGTCGAATCTAAAAAATTCGCACCCAGGGTAAATACTGTTGCCACAAACTCAACTGCGAAGTCAGAATCAAAATCCGATAAACCGAACTCAAGATATAAATTTCCAAAGTCTACGGAGAACATAATTTCTATAAAACTTAAAAAAATGCGCTGATGCTCCAATAACGCTCGGATCGTAACAAAATTTGACGAGCAAGTCAGAAATTAACTAATCTAATTTTCGAACGTAAAATCTTCCACTTTCGATGAAAAACCCAAAATTTGGTCCACGAACCCTAACGGGCGCGAAAACGCACTGAAGGCGACGAGTCAACTCACGAAAACGTAGTGCCCTTATGTCATACTGACGTCACCACAATAATCAAATAATTATCGGAAAAATCTGGGGCGTTACATCCGCGACCTGTACGGGCTGATGCTGGAGTCTGCCTGGAAATGAAACTGGGTGAACCAGAGGCTGATCTCCATAAACTTGATGACTTGGGTAGACTGGATAATTGAGTCTGCCACTGAAGAATGATTACCGGGATATCATTCGAAATGAGATGCATATTTTTGGTTTAACACATAAGTTCTCCTTAGTTACTCGCATTATATTTTAAATTTACCTCCTTTTGAATTCTCTTTTGCTGAGATTAGATGGTGTTCACGAGTTTACCTAAGGCACTCGCTTTATATGTTTATTTACATGTTTTTCACTTCTCTTTTATAGATATTAGCAGGTGATTGCGAGTTCTCCATAGGTACACGAGTTTTATGTTTATTTACCTGCTTTTAACTTATCTTTTGTAGAGATTAGCAGGTGTTGGCGAGTTCTCTTCAGGTACATGCATTATATTTTAAATTTACCTACTTTTGACTTCTCTTTTGCATAGATTAGTAGATGTTTACGAGTACATCTCAGGTACTCGCATTATAAGTTTATTTACCTTTTTTTTTACCTCTCTTTTGCTTATATAAGCAGGTATTCACGAGTTCTCTTCAGGTACTCATGTTATATTTTAAATTAACATGCTTTTGACTTATATTTTGCCGAGATTAGAACGTGTTCGTGAGTTCTCCTCAGGTACTCATGTTATACATTTATTTACCTGCTTTTGACCTCTCTTTTATAGATATTAGCAGGTGTTCGCGAGTTCTCTTTAGGTACTCGCATTATATTTTAAATTTACCTGCTCTTCTTTTTTCCTTTGCAGAGATTAGCAGATGTTCGCGAGTTCACCTCAATTACTCGCATTATATGTTTATTTACCTGCTTTTGACTTTTCTTTTGCAATGATTAGTTGGTGTTCGCGAGTTCTATTCAGGTACTCGTATTATATTTTAAATTTACATCCTTTTGAATTTTTTTTTGCATTGATTAGCAAATATTCACGAGTTCACCTCAGGTACTCGCATTATATATTTATTTACCTGCTTTTGTCTTCACTTTTGCAGGGATTAACGGGTTTTCGTGAGTTCACCTCAAGTACTTATGTTATATGTTTGTTTACCTTCTTTTGGCTTATATTTTATAGAGATTAGAAGGTGTTCGTGAGTTCTCTTTAGCTACTCGCTTTATATTTTAAATTAACCTGCTTTTGAATCTCTTTTGTAGTTATTTTAAGATGTTTGCGAATTCATCTCAGGTACTCACGTTATTTGTTTATTTACCTATTTGGGAATTTACTTTTGTAGAGATTAGCTAGTGTTCGTAAGTTCTCTTCAGGTACTCGCATTATATTTTAAATTTACCTACTTTTGACTTGTCTTTTGTAGCGATTAGCAGGTGTTCACAAGTTTTTTTTAGGTACTCACATTATATTTTAAATTTACCTTCTTTTGACTTATCTTTTGCAGAGATTAGCAGGTGTTCGCGAGTTCTCCTTAGGTACTCGTGTTATATCTTTACTTAACCGCTTTTGACTTCTTTTTGCGGAGATTAGCAAGTGTTCGCGAGTTCTTTTCAAGTACTTGCGTTAAATTTCAAATTTACTTGCTTTTGAATTCTTTTTTATAGAGATTAGATGATGTTCGCAAGTTCACCTCAAATACTCGAGTTATTTGTTAATTTACATGCTTTTGACTTTTCTTTTGCAGAGATTAGTCAGTGTTCGCGAGTTCTCCTAAGTTACTCACGTAATATTTTAAATTCACCTCATTTTGACTTCTCTTTTGTAGAGATTACCAAATTTTCATGAGTTAACCTTAGGTACTCCCATTATAAATTTATTTACCATCTTTTGTCTTCACCTTTGTAGAGATTACCTGATGTTCACGAGTTCTCCTCAGGTACTCAATTTATATATTTATTTACCTGCTTTTGAATTATTTTTTCCAGAGATTAGCAGGTATTTGTGAGTTCTCTTTATTTACTCGCGTTATATTTTATATTTACCTCCTTTTGATATCTCTTTTGTAGAGACTAGCAGGTGTTTGCGAGTTCTCCATAGGTACTCGCTTTATATGTTTATTTATGTGCTTTTAACTTCTCTTTTATAGAGATTAGCAGGTGTTGGTGAGTTCTCTACATGTACACCCATTATATTAGAACACCCTATTACTAATTTGGGTCAGGATCACTATGTCAATAGGATTGTTGCTTTGACCTTTTTGTATAGAGAAAAGGTCAACTAGTTAGGTCCAAGGCTTAGGACTTAGGGTTGAAGATTTCCCCAAGACCTCCTAGTTCAGATGAAGAAGCCAAGAAGAAGAAATCAAGTTGTCGTCGAGCTCAGATCGATGAAGCGTCGAACTCAGTTCGACTTTCTCCAAGTTCAGGCTGACAAAGCGTCGACCTCAGTTTGACGATCTCTGAGCTCAAGTCGACGAGGCGTCGAATCCAGTTCGATGATCTCTGAGCTCAGATCGACGATCTTTGTCCAAGTCAAATTCCAATATCTCTGAGCTCAGTTCGACGATAGTTGAGCTCAGATCGACGATTTTATTTTCAGATCGACGATTTCCGGGATTTTGTCAGCTTGTTAAGGATTTCAAATCAGAGCATTTAATGAAAAAGATTTCTAGCCGTTATAATAAATCTGGAGCAAGTTTCAAGGAAACAAAGAAGGAATATACTTAGATTATTTCCTCCAGAGACAGTTGATAATTAAGGAAATCATTTATGACTTTGCTAACGGCTATTATCAAGATTTTGACGACTGGAGTTCTTATCATCATCATTCAGAGAGAACAAATATACAACAGTATACTCAGAACATACACAGAGACACATATAGAAAGAAAAAGGAGATCAACAATACAAAAAACTCAACAAGTTTTCTTTCTGACTGCTACTGATCAAAAGTTTTCTCAAGTCTTCATCTTACATACTCCAGAAAATAAACATTTCAGTTCTTGCTGAAATCATCTAGTGCTGGAGCAATCAAATGCTTTGAAGACCTATCACCCTTGCAAAGCTTCCAGTTCCTGAATTCTTGCTACATCTCAGGGGTAGTTTTGACAATATCTCATCCACTAGTGCTTCTCTCAGATCATTGGCAGAGAAGACAACATCTTTTTCTTTTCCTTTCTTGTAAAAGGGTTTTTAAACTCCCTTCAAAAGATTTGATTTGTTTCCTGAGACCTGATCAAAACTCAGTTGTGGCAAGACACCTGATTAAAAAAACTGGTTTGGTTTTTGAGCACCTGATCAAAAGCTCATTAGTTCCCAGGACACCTGATCAACTCATCCTGTAGTGGATTCCTACCAAGGGTGGTAGAAGAGTGGATTTACCAAGGTTTTGGGGAACCACTATAGTTCCTTGTGTCTTCTGGATTGCTTGTTCTTTCTTGTGTTGTGTGCTACGAATTAATCCTTTTGTAGTTGTTTTATTTCAGTTTCTGCTAAGCACTTTACACTTATTAAATCAAGTCTTCCACTGCTAGAATAATTTTTTGAATTAGCAAAATTATTTTAAATCCCTCTATTCACCCCCCCCCCTCTAGAGTGTAGGATTGGTCTTACCCTCACTTTCACATTATATTTTAAATTTACCTGCTTTTGACTTCTCTTTTGAATGATTAGCGGATGTTCGCGAGTTCACCTCAGTTACTCATATTATATATTTATTTACCTATTTTTGACTTCACTTTTGTATATATTAGCAGGTGTTCGTGAGTTCTCTTCAGGTACTCGCATTATATTTTAAATTTACCTGCATTTGATTAATCTTTGGCAGGGATTAGCAGGTGTTCGCGATTTCTTCTCAGGTACTCATGTTATATGTTTATTTACCTGCTTTTGATTTATCTTTTGTAGATATTAGTAGGCGTTCACAAGTTCTCTTAAAATACTCGCGTTATATTTTAAATTTACCTGCTTTTGACTTTGGTTATGAAGAGTTTATCAAATGTTCGTGAGTTCACCTTCGTTACTCGCGATGTATGTTTATTTTCCTACTTTTGACTTTTCTTTTGCAGAGATTAGATGGTGTTTGCGAGTTATCTTCAGGTACTCGCATTTTGTTTTAAAGTTACCTATTTTATCTTCTCTTTTGTAAAGATTAGCAAATATTCGCGAGTTCACCTTAGGTACTCACCTTATATGTTTATTTACCTGCTTTTGACTTCACTTTTGTATGAATTAGCAGGTGTTCATGAGTTCTTCTCAGGTACTCGTGTTATATGTTTATTTACCTTCTTTTGACTTCTCTTTTGCAGAGATTAGCAGGTGTTCGTGAGTTCTCTTTAGGTACTCACATTATATTTTAAATTTTCCTGCTTTTGAGTTCTCTTTAGTAGTAATTAGTAGATGTTCGTGAGTTCACCTCAGGTACCCATGTTATATGTATATTTTTCTATTTTTGAATTCTCTTTTGTAGAGATTAGCTGATGTTCGCGAGTTCTCTTCAGGTACTCACGTTATATTTTAAATTTACCTCCTTTTGACTTTATAGAGATTAGCAAATATTCGTGAGTTCACCTCAGGTACTCGCATGTGTTCGTGAGTTCTCCTCAAGTACTTGCGTTATATGTTTATTTACCTGCTTTTGACTTCTCTTTTGAAGAGATTAGCAAGTATTCACGAGTTCTCTTTAGGTACTCGTATTATATTTAAAATTTGGCTTCTTTTGTCTTCTCTTTTGTAGAGTTTATCTTATGTTTGCGAGTCATCTTCAGGTACTCGCATTATGTGTTTATTTACCTGTTTTGACTTTTCTTTTCCAGAGATAAGCTAATGTTCAAGAGTTCTTTTTAGGTACTCGCATTTTATTTTAAATTTAACACCTTTTACCTTCTCTTTTGCAGAGATTAGCAAATATTACCAGGTTCACCTCAGGTACTCGTATTATATCTTCATGTACTCACTTTTGTAGAGATTTGTAGGTCTTCGCAAGTTCACTTCAGGTACTCGCGATATATTTTAAATTGACATGATTTTGACTTCTCTTCAACAAAGATTAGATTAGAAAATGTTCGCGAGTTCACTTCAGGTACTCGCGTTATATTTTTATTTACCTACTTTTGACTTCGCCTTTACTGAGACTAGTAGGTGTTCATGAGTTCTCTGTAGATATTCACGTTATATTTTAAATTTACCTGCTTTTGACTTGTCTTTTGCATAAATTAGCAGATGTTCGCAAGTTCTCTTCACGAACTCGCATTATATTTTAAATATACCTATTTTTTACTTCTCTTTTGCAATGATTAGCAGGTGTTCAAGGGTTATCCTCATGTACTCGTTTAATATGTTTATTTACCAACTTTTGACTTCTCTTTTGAAGAGATTAGTAGTTGTTCGTGAGTTCTCTTCAGGTACTCGCGTTATATTTTAAATTTACCTACTTTTGACTAATCTTTTGTAGAGATTAGCAGGTTTTCGCGAGTTCTCCTTAGTTAATCGTGTTATAATTTAAATTTACCTACTTTTGACTTCTCTTTTATAGAGATTAGCAGGTGTTTGTGAGTTCACCTAAGGTACTCGTGTTATAAGTTTATTTGCCGCTATTTGACTTCTCTTTTGTAGTGATTAGCAGGTGTTTGCGAGTTCTCTATAGGTACTGATACTATTCATTTATTTACATGCTTTTGACTTCTCTTTTGTATAGATGAGCAGGTGTTGGTGAGTTTATCCTAATTACTCGTGTTATATGGTTATTTACCAGTTTTTTACTTCTCTATTGTAGAGATGAGCCGATGTTCACGAGTTCTCTTCAGGTACTCTTATTATATTTTAAATTTACAAGCTTTCGATTTTTCTTTGACAGAGATTTGCAAGTGTTCGCGAGTTCTCTTCCGTTACACGTGTTATATTTTAAATTTACAGGCTTTTGATTTCACTTTTGCTGAGATTAGCAGATGTTCATGGGTTCACCTCAGGTACTCGTGTTATATGTTTATTTGCCTACATTTGACTTCTCTTTTCTTGAGATTAGTAGGTGTTCGCGAGTTCACTTCAGATACTCGCGTTATATTTTAAATTTACTTACTTTTGACTTCTCTTTTGGAAGAAATTAGAAGATGTTCACGAGTTAACCACAAGTAATCGTGTTATATAGTTATTACATACTTTTTACATCTATTTTGCAGAGATTAGTAAGTGTGTGCTAGTTCTCCTCAGGTACTCTTGGAATATGTTTATTTACTTGCTTTTGACTTCTCTTTTGCAGAGATTAACAGTTGTTCGTGAGTTCTCTTTAGGTACTCGCGTTATATTTTAAATTTACCTTCTTTTGACTTCTATTTTGTATAGATTAGTAGATGTTTGTGAGTTCTCTTCAGGTACTCGCATTATATTTTAAATATCCCCATTTTTGACTTCCCTCTTGCATATATTAGCAGATGTTTGCGAGTTCACATCAGGTACTCGCATTATATGTTTATTTTCATATTTTTGACTTCTCTTTTGTCGAGATTAGCAGGTGTTCGCGAGTTCTCTTCAGGTACTGGCGTTATATTTTAAATTTACCTACTTTTCACTTCTCTTTTGCATAGATTAGTAGATGTTCTTGAGTTACCTCAAGTGCTCGCATTATATGTTTATTTACCTAATTTTGATTAATCTTTTGTTAAGATTAGCTGTTGTTCGCGAGTTTTCTTCAGGTACTCACTTTAAATTTTAAATTAACCTGCTTTTGATTTTTCTTTTCACCTCATGTACTCACCTTATATGTTTATTTACCTGCTTTTGACTTGTCTTTTACAGAGATTATTAGTTTATTTAGCAGTTTTTGACTTCTCTTTTGCAAAGATTAGCAGATGTTCACGTGTTCTCCTTAGTTACTTGCGTTATATTTTAAATTTATTTGCTTTTGACTTTTATTTTACAGAGATTAGCAGATGTTCGCGATTTCTCCTCAGGCACTCGCATTATATGTTTATTTACCAGCTTTTGACTTATTATTTTTCAAATATTAGCATGTGGTCGTGAGTTCTCTTCAAGTACTTGCATTATATTTTAAATTTACCAGTTTTTGACTTCTCTTTTGTAGAGATTAGAAGATGTTCATGAGTTCGCCTTTAGTACTCACATTATATGTTTATTTACATGCTTTTGACTTTTCTTTTGAAGAGATTAGCGAGTGTTCGTGAGTTCTCTTCAGGTACTCGCATTATATTTTAAATTTACCTCCATTTGACTTCTGTTTTGCAGAGATTATCAAATATTTGTGTGTTCACCTCAGGTACACACACTGTATGTTTATTTTCCTGTTTTTGACTTCACTTTGATATAGATTAGGAGGTGTTCATGAGTTATCCTTAGGTACTCATATTGTATGTTTATTTATCTGCTTTTGACATCAATTTTGCAGAGATTAGTAGGTGTTCGTGTGTTCTCCTCAGGAACTCGCATTATATAATTATTTACATGCTTTTGACTTCTCATTTGTAGGGATTAACAGATGTTCATTAGTTCTACTTAGGTACTGGCGTTATATGTTTATTTAACTGCTTTTGACTTCTCTTTTGCAGAGATTACCAGGTGTTTGTGAGTTCTATTCAGGTACTTATATTATATATTAAATTTACCTGCTTTTGACATCTCTTTTGAAGTCATTAGCAGATATTCGTGAGTTCATCTCAGGTACTCACGCTATATATTTATTCACCTATTTTTGAATTTTCTTTTGCAGAGATTAGCTGGTATTCATGAGTTCTCTTAAGGTACTCACATTATATTTTAAATTTAACTGTTTTTGACTTCTCTTTTGTAGAGATTAGTTGGTGTTTATGAGTTCGCTTTAGGTAATTGCATTATATTTTAAATTTATATGCCTTTGACTTATCTTTTGAAGAGAATAACAGGTTTTTGGGAGTTCTCCTCAGGTACTCATGTTATATATTTATTTAACTTCTTTTGACTTCTTATTTGCAGAGATTAGCAGGTGTTTGCGAGTTCTCTTCAGGTACTCGCATTATATTTAAAATTTACCTATTTTGACTTCTCTTTTGTAGAGATTAGCGGATGTTCGTGAGTTCACCTAAAGTAATCGTGTTATAAGTTTATTTATATGCTTTTGACTTTTCTTTTGTATAGATTAGCTAGTGTTCATGAGTTCTTCTCAGGTGCTCGCGTACTATTTTAAATTTATCTCATTTTGACTTCTATTTTGTAGAGATTAGCAAATATTCGCAAGTTCAACTCAGGTACTCATTTGTTTATTTACCTGCTTTTGTCTTCACTTTTGCTGAGATTAGCAGGTGTTCACGAGTTTTCCTCAGGTACTCGTGATATATGTTTATTTAACTTCTTTTGATTTATTATTTGAAGAGATTAATAAGGGTTCGCGAGTTCTCCTTAGTTACTCGCATTATACTTTAAATTTACCTCTTTTTGACTTTTCTTTTGCAGAGATTAGCAGGTGTTCGTGAGTTCATCTAAGGTAATCGCTTTATATGTTTATTTACCTACGTTTGACTTTTCTTTTGAAGAGATTAGCAGGTGTTTGTGAGTTCTCCATAGGTACTCGTGTTATATGTTTATTTATCGTCTTTTAACTTCTCTTCTGTAGGGATTAGTAGGTGTTGGCGTGTTCATTTCAGGTACTCGCGTTATATTTTAAATTTACCTGCTTTACACTTCTCTTTTGCATAGATTAGCAGATGTTTGCGAGTTCACCTCAGGTACGTGGATTATATGTTTATTTCCTGCTTTTCACTTCTTTTTTGTAGATATTAGCAGGTGTTCGGGCGTTCTGTTTAGATACTCGCATTATATTTTAAATTTACCTCTTTTTGACTTATCTTTTGCAGAGATTAGCAGGTGTTCGGGAGTTCTCTTTGGGTACTCATATTGTATGTTTATTTACCTTCTTTTGACTTCTCTTTTGCAAATATTAGCAGATGTTCGCTTGTTTTCTTCAGATACTTGCATTATATTTTAAATTTTCTTGCTTTTGACATTTCTTATGCAGAGATTAGCAGATATTCAAGAGTTCACCTCAGTTACTCATATTATTTGTTTATTTACCTTCTTTTGACTTTTCTTTTGTAGAGATTAGCTGTTGTACCCATGTCCTCCTCAGGTACTCACATTATATATTAAATTTAGAGCCTTTTGACTTCTCTTTTATAGAGATTAGCAAATATTTGCGAGCTCACCATAGGTACTCGCATTATATGTTTATTTACCTGCTTTTCACATCATTTTTACAGGGATTAGCTGATGTTCGTGAGTTTTCCTCATGTACTCGTGTTATATATTTATTTACCTGCTTTTAACTTCTCTTTTGCAGAGATTAGCAGGTGTTCGTGAGTTCTCTTTAGGTACTCCCGTTATTTTTTAAATTTACCGTCTTTTGACTTCACTTTTGTAGTGATTAGCAGATGTTCGCGAGTTCACCTCTGATACTCACGTTATATGTTTATTTATCTATTTTTTAATTCTCTTTTGTAGAGATTAGCTGGTGTTCATGAGTTCTCTTCAGGTTCTCACGTTATATTTTTAATTTTCCTACTTTTGACTTCTCTTTTGCAGATATTAGCAAATATTCTCTAGTTCAACTCTAGTACTCGTGTTATATATTTATTTACCTGCTTTTGACTTCACTTTTATAGAGATTAGCAAGTGTTCGAGAGTTCTACTCAGGTACTCGCGTTATATGTTTATTTAACTACTTTTGACTTCTCTTTTGTAGAGAATAGCAGGTATTCGCGAGTTCTTTTTAGGTACTTGTATTATATTTCAAATTAACTTGCTTTAAACTTTTCTTTTACAGAGATTAGCAAATGTCTGCAAGTTCTCTTCAGGTACTTGCATTATGTGTTTATTAACCTGCTTTTGACTTTTCTTTTGCAGAGCTTAGCTGGTGTTCAAGAGTTCTCTTCAGGCACTCGCATTATATTTTAAAATTTTCCACTCTTTGACTTATCTTTTGCAGAGATTAGCAAATATTCGTTGGTTCACCTCAAGTTCTCGCGTTTTATGTTTATTTACCTTTTTTGACTTCACTTTTGCTGAGATTAGCAAGTTTTCGCGAGTTCTCCTCAGGTACTCGCATTATATGTTTATTAATCTTTTTTGACTTCTCTTTTATAGAGATAGTAGGTTTTTGGGAGTTATCTTAAGGTATTCACGATATATTTTAAATGTACCAGCTTTTGACTTATCTTTTGCAGATCTTAGCATATATTTGTGAGTTCACCTGAGGTACTCGTGTTATATGTTTATTTATCTGCTTTTTACTTTTCTTTTGCAGAGATGAGTTGGTGTTCACTAGTTCTCTTCAAGTACTCGCATTATATTTTAAACTTACCTCCTTTTTACTTCTCTTTTGTAGAGATTATCAGATGTTTGCGTGGTCATCTCAGTTGTTCATGAGTTCTCTTCAGGTACTCGCATTTTATTTTAAATTTACCTGCTTTTGACTTCTCTTTTATAGAGTTTAGTAGGTGTTCATGAGTTCTCTTTAGGTACTTTATATTTTATGTTTACCTGCTTTTGACTTATTTTTTACAGAGTTTAACATGTGTTTGCGAGTTCTCCTCAGGTACTCATGTTATATATTTATTTACCTGCTTTTGACTTATCTTTTGAAGATATTAGCTGGTGTTCGTGAGTTTTTTCAGGTACTCGCATTATATTGTAAATTTACCAGCTTTTGACTTCTCCTTTGTAGAGATTAGAAGATGTTCGCGAGTTCACCATAGTTACATGCATTAGATATTTATTTGCCTTCTTTTGACTTTAATTTTGTAGAGATTAGTTTGTGTTCATGAGTTCCCTTCTTGTACTCCCGTTATATTTTAAATTTACCTTCTTTTGACTTCATGTTTGTAGAGATTTGCAAATATTCACGAGTTCACCTCAGTTGCTCGCATTACATTCTTATTTATCAACTATTGACTTAACTTTTCAAGAGATTAGCAGGTGTTCACGAGGTCTCTTCATATACTCGTGTAATAATTTAAATTTACCTACTTTTGACTTCTCTTTAGCATAGATTAGCATATATTCTTAAGTTCATTTCAGTTACTCGTGTTATATGTTTATTTACCTACTTTTGACTTTTCTTTTGCACATATCTGCAGTTCATGAGTTCACTTCAGGTACTCGCATTATATTTAAAATTTACCACATCTTGACTTCTCCTTTGTAGAGATTAGTAAATATTTGTGAGTTCACATCAGGTACTCACATTATATGTTATTTACCTTCCGTTGACTTCACTTTTGCAGAGATTAACGGGTGTTCATGAGTTATTCTTAGGTACTCACGTTATATATTTATTTATTTGCTTTTGACTTCTATTTTGCAGATATTAGAAAGTGTTTGCGAGTTCTCTCCAGGTACTCGCATTATATTATAAATTTACGTACTTTTGACGTCTCTTTTGTAGAGAATAGCAGGTGTTCATGAGTTTTCTTCAATTACTCATATTATATGTTTATTTATCTGCTTTTGACTTCTCTTTTGTAGAGATTAGCAAGTATTCATAAGTTCACCTCAGGTACTCATGTTATATGTTTTTTTACCTGCTTTTGACATCTCTTTTTTAGAGATTCGTAGGTGTTTGCGAGTTCACCTCAAGTACTCGTGTAATATGTTATTTTACGTGCTTTTGACTTCAATTTTGCAAACATTTGTAGGTGTTTGCGAGTTCACCGTAGGTACTCTTATTATATGATTATTTACCTGCTTTTTACTTCTCTTTTGTATAGATGAGCAGGAGTTCGCGAGTTCTCTTCAGGTACTCTCGTTATATTTTAAATTTACTTGCTTTTGATATATCTTTTGTAGAGATTAGCAAGTGTTCGCGAGTTCTCTTCCAGTACTCGCGTTATATTTAAATTTACCTACTTTTGATTTCCCTTTTGCAGAGATTAGTAGATTTTCGCGAGTTCACCTCAGGCACTCGCATTATATGTTTATTTACCTTCTTTTGACTTCTCTTTTACAGAGAGTAGCAGGTGTTCGCGAGTTGCCTTCAGGTATTCGCGTTATATTTTAAATTTACCTATTTTTAAATTCTCTTTTGAAGAAATTAGTAGGTGTTCACGAGTTCCCTTCAGGTACTCGCATTATATTTTAAATTTTCCTACTTTTGACTTCTCTTTTGCAGATATTAGAAGATGTTTGCGAGTTCATCTCAGGCACTCACGTTATACATTAATTTACCCGCTTTTGTGTTCTCTTTTACAGAGATTAGCACGTGTTCGCGAGTTCTTCTTAGGTACTCATTTTATATGGTTATTTACTTACTTTTGACTTCTCTTTTGCAGAGATTAGCATGTGTTCGCGAGTTCCCTTCATGTACTCATGTTATATTTTAAATTTGCCTGCTTTTTACTTCTCTTTTGTAGAGATTAGTAGATGTTCACGAGTTTTTTTTAGGTACTCGTGCTTTTTTAAACTTCCCTATTTTGACTTCTCTTTTAAATAGATTAGCAAATGTTCGCGAGTTCACCTCAGGTACTCGCAGTTTATGTTTTTTTACGTTTTTTTTTCTTCTATTCTTAGAGATTAGCAGGTGTTTGCTAGTCCTCTATAAGTATTCATGTTATATTTTTAATTTACCTACTTTTGACTTCTCTTTTGCAGAGATTAGAAGATGTTTGTGAATTCCCTCAAGTACTCGCATTATATATATATTTACCTGTTTTTGACTTCTTTTTTGTAAAGATTAGCAGTTGTTTGCGAGTTCTGTCCAGGTACTCACATTATATTTTATATTTACCTGCTTTTGACTTATCTTTTGCAGAGATTAGTAGATGTTTGTGAGTTCTCCTCAGGTACTCACGTTATATATTTATTTACCTGCTCTTGACTAATCTTTTATAGAGATTAGCAGGTATTCGTGAGTTCTCTTTAGGGACTCGCATTAAATTTAAAATTTACCTGCTTTTGATTTCTCTTTTGTAGAGATTAGCATATGTTTGCGAGTTCTCCTCAGGTACTCGTCTTATATGTTTATTTACCAACTTTTGACTTTTCTTTTGCAGAGATTATGTCTATTTAGCTTATTTTGACTTTTCTTTTGCAAAGATTAGCAGATGTTTTTCAGTTCTCCTTAGTTACTCCGGTTATATTTTAAATTTACCTATTTTTGACTTTTCTTTTATAGAGATTAGCAGATGTTCACGAGTTCTCCTCAGGTACTCGGGTTATATGTTTATTTACTAGCTTTTGACTTCTCTTTCGCAGAGATTATCATGTGTTCTCGAGTTCTCTTTAGGTACTCACATTATATTTTAAATTTAGCTGCATTTGACTTCTCTCTTGCAGAGATTTGCAGATGTTCATGAGTTCGCCTCAAGTAGTAACATTATAGTTTATTTACATGCGTATGACTTTTCTTTTGAAGAGATTAGCTGGTGTTCGCGAGTTATTTTTAGGTACTTGCATTATATTTTAAATTTACCTCCTTTTGACATCTCTTTTGAAGAGATTAGCAAATATTCGCGAGTTCAACCCAGGTACTCATGTTATATGTTTATTTACATGCTTTTGACTTCACTTTTGTAGAGAATAAAAGGTGTTCACGAGTTTTCCTCGGGTACTCGCATTATATGTTTATTTATCTACTTTTGAATTTACTTTTGCAGAGATTAGTAAGTGCTCACGAGTTCTCCTTAGGTACTCGCAATATATGTTTATTTACCTACTTTTGAATTCTCTTTTGTAGAGATTTGTATGTGTTTGCGAGTTCTTTTTCAGGTGCTTGCATTATTTTTAAATTTACCTTCTTTGGAATTCTCTTTTGCAAAGATTAACAGGTGTTTGAGAGTTTACCTCAGGTACTTGTGTTATATGTTTATTAACCTTCTTTTGACTTCTCTTTTGGAGAGATTAGCAGGTGTTTGCGAGTTCACCTAAGGTACTCGCATTATATATTAATTTACAAGCTTTTAACTTCTATTTTGCCAAGATCAACTGCAGTTTGCAAGTTCACCATAGGTACACAAGTTATATGTTTATTAACCTGCTTTTGACTTCTCTTTTGTTAATATAAGCAGGTGTTGGAGAGTTCTGTTTTAGTACTCACGTTATATTTAAAATTTACCTGCTTTTAACTTCTCTTTTGCATAGATTATCAGATGTTCGCGAGTTCCCCTTAGGTACTCGCATTATATGTTTATTTACCTGATTTTGACTTCTGTTGTTGAGAGATTAGCAGGTTTTCGCGAGTTCTCTTTATGTATTCACGCTATATTTTAAATTTACCTACTTTTGACTTATCTTTTGCAGAGATTAGTAGGTGTTCCCTAATTCTCATCAGTTAATGGTGTTATATGTTTATTTACCTTCTTTTGACATCTCTTTTGTAGAGATAGCAGGTGTTTGATCGTTCTCTTCAGGTACTCGCATTATATTTTAAATTTACCTGCTTTTGACCTCTCTTTTATAGAGATTAACAGATGTTCGCGAGTTCACCTCAGGTACTCTGGTTATATGTTTATTTACCTGCTTTTGACTTTTCTTTTGCTAAGATGAGCTAGTGCTCATGTGTTCTCTTCAGGTACTCGTATTATATTTTAAATTTACCTCCTTTTGACTTCTCTTTGTGTAATATCAGCTGCAGTTGTTCACGACTAGAGGAATTTCTTAGCATGAATGTGAGAAGAATCAAAGGCCTTAGGAGTTCCATAAGCCGACTTATCCTCTCATTAGTTTATGAAGTGTGGGACTTCTAGTGACTAGTTTTCAGTGGCGAATGTTAAATCTAGATAGTTTGGAGTGAGCGTGTTTATACGCTTTGAAAGAGGGTTTGCATATCGATTCTCTCAATCTTGATAGGGGGATGAGGTAATCTAGTTTACCTCAAAGTCATGAGCGCTATATGCCTTAGGGGGCGAATGATCACCGAATTCCTATATTTTGGGGATGGAGATTTGGAATCCGAGCTGGGTGTCCAGACACCAGGAAATCGACATCAGTAAAAAAAACTTGCTTGTCATCGACGCCTTTTCGTGCTTGGTGAGAAGGTGATGTAGTTGTCCTGTGGAACCTCAGATTAGATGAGTGGGATTAAGTGATTGGTCGTCGAGGAGTAAAGCAGCTCAAACAACGTGAGAGGAATTAGGCGTGTAGCCTGATACTTTGAAGTCCAGACGCTCGCCTTAATTTCATTAGTATAGTAAGGAGAGGTTTGACGATAGGGAGAGCCCAATCTTTTTTATGGCGCCTGAAGCCAATAATCTAGATTTCTATACAATGCAAACCTCACTGGTGAATGTGACTGGATGAGGTAATCTAGATTTCTATATAGTTTGACTCTTCGTTTCAATTCCTATACAGTATATAGGAATTATGTGATCATTCGCCCCCTGAGGCGGCTGAAGCCGATAATCTAGATTTCTATATAGTTTGATTCTTCGTTTCGATTCATTGGTTCTAGTGATTCTGGTTGGTCATATATGATTGACTTTCTTTCTATCACTAATAGATTCTTTGACCCAGGGTCGAGCATACACTAAATGAATTTGGTTGGACGAGGTTGCATTATCCCCATTTTGAAATTGATGTTGAACTAGAAATCCGATTCTCGACAACTTTTTATCTAACTTTAGTCTTTGGCTAAAGTGCAGAGTTATGCTATCGCACCTCTTGCTTGCTTGGCTGATATTTGCAAGCTCGTGTCTGAGCCGCCCATGTTGTTCCACTTAGCTTTGAAAGATATCCAATCAGAATGGAGGCGATAGAGGGTCTTTTTCATTGGGGATAATGTGCCTTTTTCGTTGGGGATTTCCTGGAATAAATCATCGCATCTTTCTCTTTCTTCGTTTCTTTCTGAAAGATATCCAATCAGAATGGATGAGAGAGAGGGTCTTTTTCCTCGTCATGTGCTTTTATGGAAAACAGGGGACAGGGAGCCATTCCCTTTTGATGAGAATTTGACTACATGAGAAATTGGGAGAGAACTCACTGCCTTCATGTGCTTATTATCGGACCCCCTACTAGGGAACAAATCCCTGGTCAATGGCGGAGAATGAAACTGATTCCACTTGTGCAAGAAGATGATTCATAGTATGCTGACCACAGACTGACTATAGCTTGCTCACCACTCTATGGGGAACTTGAACAGAATAATCTATCATCATCTTCTCATTAGAACGATGGGTTGGAAGATGAAATATGTAGAAAGACAAATGGAGCTCGACGGAGTGTTAATCCGCTAAGGATGCTAAAGCCTCTAAAGAGGGAAAAGAAGAGATATGAATATTAGGGAAGTTCTTATCTGATCAGATGTTAGCACTCAGCTCAACGAGAAGCTTGTTATAGATAGCCTCCCGTTTGGCTCTTTGACGTGAATAAGCTCTTTCTTGTCAAGGTTGAAGACCTTCTGAGTGATGAGCATTAGGCCTCTCTCTTGTTGCGATAGTAAAGCAAACCCTATTTCACTGATAGGCGAGGCGAAGAGGATACGAAGTAGCTCGAGCGAAGTGAAGAGGGAAGAAGAGAAAAAGCGAAGAGGGAAGAAGATAGGAAGCCGAAATTAGTACTTCATGACTACTCCCTACTTCAGTCGCAAGCCTTTGGCACTTCATTAGGGCGTTGATAGTGACTTCTGTAGGGCGATCTTACTATATTTAAATAGTCATTTCACAAACCGCCTTAGATATTCTATAGTGGCCCTTCCACTTTGGTGTAGTTGACCTTTACCATACCTATTGACTCGAGGTTCATAGGCCTTTCCGTAATGGGATGTAGGCTTTGTTTGTTTTTCACCATCCGTTGTTCTAGTGATTATTTAGTAACCGGCTGTTCACCGGCGGGCGTATTAGTGAAATACGAAGCCAATATGCCAGGCGAGAGAGATAGCGAAGGCAAGAGTTTCTTTTCTGAGAAAATCAAGAAGTTTCTTTTCTCAAAAAAGAAATCGCTAGCTTGCTATTCTCAGAAAAGCAAGGTATCAAAATATGATCGCTACGCGACCCTAACTCAATATGCGAGCTTATCTAAGAAAGAAGGAGGTGAGCTTCTTTAAAGAGGAGGACACTTTCCTTTCTCGTATATAGAATATCTCATATGTTTTGAATCAAAAAACCGTTCTTCAATAATTCGTTCATCCCATTTTCCAAATTGGAACATGTTATTAAGGAACAAAACTCTAATTTTTCTCAAAATTAAAGTTTTGAGAAACAAACATGTTTGCCTTGGGAGTTTATAAACAAATAAAGATCTTTAGTATCATATTCTATATTGAGATATACCATGAGACAACCAAGTTGATTCGAGATCTCGCTATCAACTTCTTGGCCTAAAAAAGTAATCCTATATGAAGAACTATTTCTTTTGAATGATTCCCATAGTAGCGGCGAGCGAAATGGGAGCAGCCTAAACTGTGAAAATGGGGTTGTGGGAGAGCAATACAAGCGTCGTGCTACTAGGCGAAACGGTGGAGTGCTGCACCCTAGATGGCGAGAGTCTAGTAGTGGAATGCATCACTAGCTTACGCTTTGACCCGAGTAGCATCGGGCACGTGGAATCCCGTGTGAATCAGCAAGGAGCACCTTGTAAGGCTAAATAATCCTGGGTGACCGATAGCGAAATTTCCCTTTTATAGCCTTTTTATGTTGTAAGGTTGAAACAAAGAATTTTTTTGACTTTCTTTATGTTTTCGAACGTTTTCATTAAAACCTTCTCGTAAAAGTATTTTCACAATGTTTTTTGTGATATTAGTAGATACTATTTGAACTCTTCCCTTTTGATTCATGTCAGCATTTCTTCTAGAAGTTATTATATCGACAACAATGTCCCTACCCATCACGAACTATAGTTATTAGTGCCTCCTCATTTTGATATAATTAACATGCTTCTTTTTTGTTTTATTGACTTTTTTTAATTCTTAAATTATAAAAAATTTTAAAGCATATGCATGAGACACAATCCATTCATCGTATCTATTTTAGATATTTGAATATTCTATACATAGAAAAAGAATATATCCCTTTTTCATCTATCTACTAGTATTATTAAGTTGAGAAGAAGTTGTCAATAATAAATTACCTAGAGAAATAGGTAAAAGAAATTTCCATCCAAGATTTAATAACTGATCCATTCTAATCCTAGGTAAAGTCCATCTTGTTGTCATAGGAATGAATAGAAACAAATTAGCTTTAGCTAATGTAATAAAGATACCAATTACTATTACAAAGACTCTAAAAATTTTATTTATTCCAAAAAGTTCAGTAATAGATATGTATGGAATGGAAAAATTCCACCCACCTAAGTGAATAATTGTTACAAATAATGAAGAAACTAATAGATTTTGGTAAGAAGCAAGATAAAAGAACCCATATTTTATACCTGAATATTTGGTTTAATAACCTGCTTCTGGTAAATCAAAGGGTAATCTTTCACATTCTGTTAGAGAAGACATTAGAAAAACTAGAAACCCTTGGGGCTGACGGCACAGATTCTATCCCCCAAAACCATATTTGGACTGTGCTTCAATTATATCAACTGTACTTAAACTATTAGATAATTATAGTCGATGATAACATCACTTCTCCAATCGCTATTCCAAAACCGTACATGAAACCAAATCTTCATATGGCTCCTCTATGGCATAAATAAATGTAAGGTAAGGACTAATTACTTTCCTTGGACTCTATAATAGAATTTAAAAGAATGTAAAGATAATTTGGAGGGTTGGAGAATCCTCAATTTGACGAATAAAATTTTGTCTGCTAGAATAAGAAAAAGAACTTCCGAATTGATCTCATCCTTTATAATGATATAATGAGAATTTCTAAAATTTCTCTTTGTTCAACAATAACTTAATCCTTCAACTAAATGCTCGTCATAAATAGAAAGAATTGGGCATTAGTTAATGATTCATTATTATGAACTTTTTATTCTATATTGTATTGCATTCTATTTGTCTTTTTTCTGTTCTTCTTTCTGAAAACTCAAAAGTAAAAGCAAAGAAAATAAAGGATTAATTCGTTCTTGATAGTTATTTCTTTAATCAGCGAGTAGTAGCATACTCAGGATCAGAATCGTGGGGGAAGTACTGCTTGATTATTTCTACCAACTTCAAGCCCTTATTATGATTCATTTTATGCAAAAATTCACTTCTTTTATTACCTTACATTATTTACATTACTTATCTTTTGCGTACTTTGGTGTTCCTAACTACCCACTTCTTTTTGATTGATCCCTAGCTAGTATTGTATAAAATACTTTACTGTTGACCTTTTGAACCCGCTTTAAGATATGATGATTAATCAAATACTTTTAATCTTGGGATAAACAACTTATGTTTACTTTAATTTCCTTCTTATACTCTAGGGAATAAGATTTTTTTACTACAAATTGAGTAGCAGTTTTGTTTCACTCATATAACTATCTGGGTTAACGCATCGAACTAAAATGTTGAGTAAAAAAATATTATATTATTTCATTTACATTATTTACATATTGAATTAGATTTCTATTTTATTTAAATTTAAATTCATTTTTTATCTCTTTTCTAGAAAAGAGATAAAAATAGTTCATGTTCCAACGAATCACACGTAGAGATATTGCTAGTACACATAGAGTTAATGGTGTTTCTTAACTAATTGATTGAGCTGCAGCTCGTAGACCGCTTGAAAAGGAATACTTATTATTTGATCTATATCCTGACATAAGAAGACCTATGGGTACAATGCTTTAAATGGCAATCCATAAAAAAACACCTATACCCTAAACTTATGGGTCTAGGTTTACTCGCATTATATTTTAAATTTAACTGCTTTGGTCTTATCGTTTGTAGAGACATGTGTTTGCGAGTTCTCCTCAGGTACTCGTGTTACAAGTTTTTTACCTGCTTTTGAATTCTCTTTGTAGAGATAAGTAGGTGTTCGCGAAATAACCTCTGGTACTCGGGTTATATTTTAAATTTACAAGATTTTGACTTCTCCTTTGCAGAGATTAGCAGATGTTTGCGAGTTCACCATAGTTACATGTGTCACAACTCGCATTTTCTCCGTATTCAAAAATACGTCAGATTAGAGAAAAATACGCGTCGTGATACCACGCCGTGAAGGGAACAACTGCAGACGCTCAGGCAACTCGTCCTCACATTTACATCATGTAAAAGATTTTTTAAATTTAGTTAAAAACAATACATATATGTTATTTAAGTTACTGACCGTATCCCTCGGTCGGGTGGATCACTAGTCCAAAGGTGAGAAAAATATAAGTTTTACGTGGCAAAAAATACTAAGTTGATTCATTTGTTATCCTATATGAGAATGAAGGTCTAGCATATTATAATGATGATATGGCTTCTACATTTAATATATATATATATATAGACTTTTATAGCGCTTAAAAGTAGTAGATTTAGTAGTTAAAAATCATGTCATGCCGATACTCCAGAATGCAGTTTTGTATACTTTAAAATAACTAAATGCATCCTAACATAAATCCTTCCTAGAGAGCAAGTATAAACAGGTAAAAAGTAACAGTAGTAAAAGCAGCAAGTAGTCTATCACAGAAAAAGTTCAAGACTATGGGCGTCAAAAACTGACACGAACCCATAGTAAAATCTGACAAGTCTAAACAAAGTCAACTACCTCAAGGCTCTGAGGTGGAAACAAACGGCCACAGCAACCCGCGACACCAGAAGTACAACACGATCAGCTAAACCTGCTACTGCTCTGATCCTGAGACATTGAAAAGGAGAATACCTCAGAAGCAAGTTACAAATGGCCCAAAGAATAAAGACAGACCAAACAAACTTAAAAGTGAAGGAAATTTGTAAAATGACTGCAACAAAAGGGTCAACAGTAGAGTAAAAATAAGCAACAGTAAATCTAACCGAGCAAGAATGGCTAATCACATCATCAGGACAGAACAAAGCACCCACATCAGAAGTTCAAACTTTCATCTTTCTTTAATATTCATGTTATTTATCAATAAAAATGAGACTGATTAGCTCAATAATAAAAAGAACTGTGCCGAAAAAAAAGGTCCACAACGCTCACAAATCAAGCCACAGGCACCATGCCGAGGGAGAAACCCCAACGCGCACAGACCAAGCTAAGGTAATGTGCCGAGGATGAAAGTCCACAACGCGCACAGACTGAAGCATAAGTCACTATGCCGAGGGAGAAACCCCAACGCACACAGTCTATCTGTGTTTCTTTTGTTACATAATTATACAAGCAGAGTTCCTTTTTATTCATCACGGACTAACAGTTAACAACAATATGGACTGCATAAGGACATTTCAAGGTCAAGCAAGTGAAGTTTAATCAAAAATAAAGGAATGCACAAGGTGTCACAATGATCAAGATGACTCGATGGTTGAAATGGCACAGCAACCGATTCGTTTACCAATTCTACGGACTAAAATTTTTGGAGTATGGTTTTAGGGAAAACAAGTCGCAATTCAAGGAAAAGAGAAAATAGTTAGAATTCAAGCACAAGTTTCTAAGTAATTGAAACGTGACAAACTCAAACGAATGTGGAAAAAATTTAGAATAAAGGAGCAAAAGGGAGAGCAAGAACATCACTTGCCTTGGTTTTACCGGAGAATATCACCAAATCACAGCTCGACGTAGATCGGGACCAAGGAAGATGAGAGAAATTGAAATCTAATAAGAATGGCCAAAAATAGGAGTTAGGGTCCAAAACCCTAGCGAGAAAAATCAAGGGATGGGGAAGATTTTACCACGATGACGAAGCCCTTGCCGAGAGCTTTCCAAATCTTTACTCGGTTGAATATTTGGAGCACCGGAGCACCGTCGGCGGCCACCGGAAGGTTCACGGAAAAAAAATTCTCTCTCTCGCTCACGCCTCTGGTTCGGGAGATTTGGAGAAGATGAAGTTTTCTTTATTTTTCTAAGTACCTTAAGTATAAGAATACATACATATATATATATATATATATATATATATATATATATATCTATATATATATATATCTATATATATATATATATATATATAAGTATTATAAATTTCTTTGTCTTAATCAAAAAAAATACATATTAATTAGAAGCGGGTACGGGAAAATAAAAAATAGAGGTCTAGAATGGCCTCAAATCAAAAAGTTCCCAACATGAAAGTTGTAGATCTCGTTGATAAGAACAAATTTCACGTTAACCATTTTTCCGTACGACACCGTTTTGTCCCTCAAAACGGCACCCGAACGCAGACAGGGACGAAATTCTCGAGACGAGTAAACGAGTACTCGAGAGGAAGGATAATTCACTCGAGACAAATCAGGACTTTCTATCGAGAAGAACAGTAAATTCACTAGAGACAAATCAGGACTCTCTCTCATGAAGAATAGTAAATTCACTCAAGTATTAAGAACTGGCCACTCGAGAGAGGAACACCAGGGCACTCGAGAACAAGGGGATTTACTCGAGAATCCCTGCTGCAAACTACTCGAGACAACCCCAATTCACTCGAGAATCAATAAATAAAGAATAATGTTATGAACAGTGTTTTTTACAAATATACCAGAAATCAAACTATAGAGATGAATATTACTATTCATTTTTGAATAGTACTTTAATATTAAAATAATCATACATTTATATTTTGAGCAAGGAAGTACGAGTTCAAAACGAAGGCCCAAACGCACGCCAAATTGAACGAAACTCACATCATAGGCAAACACAGACGCTACGAACACAACGGCCAAGTCAAAACCAAAATCTGACGAGCCGTTCTTGAGATATTAATTTTCCAAGTCTACGACGAATATAAATTCTACAAAACTTCGGAAATTCGCCCAGGCTCGAATATCGCTCGGATTTCGACGAAATTTGACGAACATGTCAAAAATTATTCAATTTAATTTCCAATGTGAAATTTTCCATTTTTGACAAGAATTCACGAATTTAGCCGACTCGATCGATTGGACGCGAAAACGCACTAACGGCGTCGTGTCGTCAACTCCACGTTAACGAAACGCCCTTACATCATTATGATGTCAACAAGAGGATTAAATAATTGCCGGAAAATCAGGGGCGTTACAGTCACCCCTCCAAAAAGGAAGTTTCATCCCGAAACTTGGAACACAAAACAAAACAAGAGGGCAGAGGAAGAGACACGACAGGAGAATTCTTTAAACAAGAATACTAACTGGGGAAGACTAGGAGAACAGCTGAGGATGAGATTCTCTCATTGCGGATTCCAATTCCCAAGTTGCACCTCTAGCATCCTGATTTCGCCAGAGAACCTTAACCATCGGAATTGTTTTCTTTCTTAGCACACGATCTTGCGTCTCCAGAATACGGACAGGCTCTTCGACATACAAGAGATTAGGCTACAACTGGGGCATTGAGTCAAGGACATGCCAATCACTATGAACACACTTTTACAACTTGCTCATGTGAAACACATCGTGAACGCCAGGGTAATAATCGGGCAATTCCAGTCTATAGGCAGAAACTCTGATGCGCTCTAGAATCCGAAAAGGTCCCACATATCTGGGATCCAACTTATGGTTCCTTCAAAATCTCTTTACACCTAGCATTGTTGTGACCTTTAGAAATACCATATCCCCAACTGCAAATTCTAGATCAACTCTGCGTTGATTTGTATACCTCTTATATCGCTCCTGAGCCAACCTTAGCTTTTCACGAATATGCGTCACTGAAATGCTCATATCCTCCACCGCTTCCGGGCCGAGCAAAGGCTTCTCACAAAATTCTGCCCAAAATAGGGGAGTTCGATAACGCCTTCCATATAAAGCTTCAAAGGTTGCCATCTACAAATTCTCCTGATAACTATTATTGTACGCAAACTCCATCAATCTGAGGCGTTTATCCCATGCTCCACCATGGTACAGAATATAACATCTAATCATATCCTCCAAGATCTGATTCACTCTCTCTGTCTGACCATTTGTCTGAGGAGGTACCTAAGGTCAGTGCCTAGGACTCCTTGCAAGCTTTGCCAGAAACGAGATATGAACCAGGATTCTCGGTCTGACACAATACTCGTAGGTACACCATGTAGTCTGATAACTTAGTCTAGATAAAGCTCAACTATCTTTTCCTTGGAATAATCAATTTTTAAAGGCGCAAAGTGGGCACACTTGGTTAGTCTGTCCACGATAACCCACACTACATCATGCTCTCGGGGAGATCTCGGCAAACCAGTTATGAAATCCATGGATAATCTCTCCCATTTCCAACTTGGTATGTCTAAAGGAGTTAACTTACCACCCGACCTTTTATGATCAGCTTTGACATGATGGCTGGTATAACATTAAGATACAAACCTTACAATGTCGTTCTTCATACTTGACCACCAAACAATCTTCTTCAAATCTCTATACATTTTCGGGGAACCAGGATGATAAGCAATACTGGAACCATGCGCTTCACTGCATATTCTTGCTCAAATGTCCCCAACAGCGGGAATATAGTATCTGTCGCGGTACCTTAGGGTACCCACGTCGTCAATTGAAAAATCAGGAAATTCCCCTTTCTCAGTCCTACTACGGAGGTGCTGCAAATAAGGATCATCTTTCTGATGTAGCCTAGTGAGAGTAATCCACGAAGGCTCTCCCACCTCCAAGCCACTCGAAGCACTATTCCTTACGATTATGTCCATGAGCAAAAACTCTTCAACAAGGGATTGCACCGAGAGGTTAAAGATATGTGCGGGCTTCTGGCTCAACGCATACGCTACTACATTAGCCTTGTCGGGATGATAAAGAATATCCACTTCGTAGTCCGCAACATACTCTAGCCATCTACGCTGGCGCAAATTCCACTCCTTCTGAGTGAAGACATATTTCAAACTTTTGTGGTCTGAATAAATTTTGCATGACACTCCATACAGTAGATGTCTCAACAACTTCAAGGCATAAATGACGGCAGCAAATTCCTGGTCGTGCGTAGGGTAATTCATTTCATGCACCATCAATTGTATTGATCCAAACGCAATCACTTTGCCATCCTGCATCAACACCCAACCGAGTCCAACTCGCGAGGCATCCACATAAACAGCATACTCTACTCCTTCCACCGGCAATGCCAACACTGGAGCAGAACACAATCTCCTCTTGAGGTCTTGAAAAGCTTCCTCACAGGCATCATTCCAAACAAAAAGTTGCGCTCTTTTGCGTAAGCCTGGTCAACGGTGCAGAGAGCACAAAGAATCCTTCCACAAATCTTTTGTAGTAACCTGCCAACCCTAAGAAGATCCTTATCTCCTTAGGCGATATAGGTCTCTTCTAATCCAAGACTGCGGTTATCTTCGCGGGATCAACTGAGATACCATCCTTAATTACAATGTACCCTAGGAATGACACCTGAGACAACAAGAACTCTCACTTGCTAAGTTTCGCATACAGCTTGTGCTCCCTCAGAGTAGACAAGACCAAGCACAAGTGCAATACATGCTCATCTACTTTTCTGGAATATCCCAGGACATCGTCAATAAATACCACCACAAACTTATCCAGAAAATCCTTGAACACCCTATTCATCATGTCCATAAAGGCTGAAAGTGTGTTCATTAATCCAAATGACATTACCAGAAATTCAAAGTGACCATAGCGAGAACGAAAAGCAGTTCGCGGAATGTCTGACTCCCGGATTCCTAACTGATGGTAACCTGAATGGAGGTCAATCTTCGAGAACACGGAGTTACCTCGCAACTGATCGAACAAGTCATCAATCCTAGGTAGCAGATATCTGTTCTTAATGGTCACCTTGTTTAGCTCTCGATAGTCGATGTATAGCATCATCGTTCCATCCATTTTCTTCACGAAGAGAACTGGTGCACCTCAGGGGGAAGAACTGGGTCTAATAAAACGGCACTGCAATAACTCATCCAGTTGAGTACGTAGCTCCTCTAACTCATGCGGCGCCATGCGGTATGGTGCCTTTGTAATAGGGCGAGTGCCTGGCTCGAGGTCTTACTCCACCTCTCTCTAGAGGAAGTCCAGGAAGACCAATAGGAAATACATCCGAAAACTCACGCACCACAAAAATGTCCTCAACCCGAGGCTCAACCGGTGCAGATCCCAGAATAGAAACAGAGACAAGAAAAGAATCACAACCAGACTCTAGAAATTTGCGAGCACGTACCGCAGAAATGATCGGAGATTCCTTACGAGGCAAACCATACATACTCATGGGCAGGCCATTGTCACCTTTAAAATCCAAGCGCTTGTGCTTGCATAGAATGACGGCATTATAGCTAGACAGCCAGTCCATGCCCAAAATCACGTCAAAGTTTACCAAATCTAGCACCTTCAGATCCGCAAAGGCTAGAAAACTGCCTAGGAAGATGGGGCATTTTTGGATACCCTGACTTGACCTCACCAACTCTACCCAAGGAAATTTGACGCTTATGGAGGTGTCTAACTGGTTGAGAGCCCAGCGATGTCAGTCTACAAAACTCCTTGCCACAAAGGAGTGAGTAGCACCGGAATCGAACAAAACGCGCGCCCACTTATTCTTCACCTTAAATTCACTTAAACACATAACACGCGCAACTAAAACACGAAAACTATAAATCTACTAAAAGAGATTACTAGCTGAGTCAGAGACTAACCTGAGATTACTTGAGTCGAAGATTGGGCTTCCTCCTTGGTCAGCACATTCAACTTTTCTTTTCCCTTGTCCACAAATGGTGGGGGCGGCGGTAGAGTCTGCAATGGAACTGCATGCAGCGCAGGCTGGCTCTGCGGGCAACTAGCCTTCATGTGCCCTCTCTGGCCGCAAAGAAAACATGCTACAGCCTTCTTGCGACAATGGGCCACATCATGCCCACTCATATGGCAATAAGAACATACAGGACCTCCCTTTGAAGCATCCTGGATCGCGTGTACCTGAGAAAGCTTCTGTGCATCCAGTCTCTTAAAACACTTTTCAAAAGCGTGTCCTATCTTACCACAGAAGCTACATGATTCCCTTCTATCCTTCTTCGCTTCAGGGAAAGATGCCCTAGCACTTCCTCCATCGTCAAATTTCCTCTTGTCCTTCTTTGCATGCAATCCCTGATTCTTCGCATTTTCTATCGCCTCAACCTTTAAGGCAGCTTCGACTACTTCTACAAAGGTCTCAAACTTGTACGCGCTAGCCAATTGCTGGATGTCATACCTCAAACCACCCAGGAAACGCTTTACTCTGCCTTCTTCGGATGCTACCAGATCTGGTGCGAAACGATTGAGCTTAATAAACTCGACATCATACTCACTAACAGTGAGTTGCCTCTGCTTCAGGTGTAAAAAGTGGTTCATTAGACGGTCTCGCTCGACTGATAGTAAAAACTTCTTCACTAACATACTCTTGAATGATTCCCACGAGCACCCATCAAAAAGGTTCTCTTTTTCTCCGATCCACCAACTCTTCGCAAAACCCTTGAGCTGATACGCCGCAATCATCACCTTCTTATCGGAGGAAACGATAGAGTAAGAAAACATTTCTTCCATGGCAATGATCCAGTCATCCAAGGCCATGAAGTCTACTCTACCATCATATGAAGGAGGTCCTAGTCACTGGAAGTGAGAAATGAAATTCATCTCAGGCGGCAGTGCCACTGGGGGAACTAGAGCAGTAGGGGGAGTAGGAACAGTTTGGCCCACAGCAGGGTCCTGCGCTCTAGTCTGCTGCCCGGCGATGACAGCCAACAACGATTGAATCTAAGATTGCATGTCCACCATCTGCCTTGTCAGGGCCTCATTACTTTGCCGCAGTCCTTCGATCACCGCTTCACTCTGGGCACTAGAAGACTCGCCCTCTAACTGGGGATTCGACCTCGTCGTAACGTGTTTAGGCGGAATTCTACAGAATAAATGGATATATAGTCAACCCTTGCCTAAGGCATCACAAACTGGGAAGATATTCCCTTCGCAAACTTTTTCGGGTTCATATTTTACCGACACGAACAAATGACTTATCAAGGACCTAGCTTACGACACCGAAGCTAGAAAACTTGAATACCCTTACTAAGATAAGATCAGGAACGAACAAACTCAGATCAAATCGGAAAAAATAGATACTTGCTCTTGCTGTTACCTTGCTCTGAGAAATCATAAAATGATGCTATGCTTCTAACTTGTGCCTATAATATGAATGCATGAATATTTAAATTTCATTTCAAATCATGGGTGTACAGATGTCATCATGCAGATCTTTAACTTGACACGTGTGCTCATGCGATGATATGTTATGTATGCAGTGCTATGCATTCTAAAAAGGCCTTAGTGCATGTTATGAGCGGCGTACACATACAATGTTATGCATCCTATACTACATAATATTGTATGTAATGAAGAAAAGTAAACATGCTAATGGGCATCTATGTGATAGTGGTTTGCAACCCATACTACATAACAGTCACATGTTGCCACCTATGGTGGATCCATATACAAGCACATATTATGCATCTCATACTACATAATATGCCCTGTATACTTCTTATCTTGTTATGAGTGTAGTGTTCGTGCTTCTATCAAGATATACAGATGACATATCGGTGTGTGTATGCAATGAAATGATAAGATTAGAGTTTTGCATAAGGGAAAGTTGTCTGATTGGCTCGCCAACCCAACCAACCCTCTTTCAAAACCTCCCTCTGATACCAACTGTCACAACCCGCATTTTCTCCGTATTCAAAAATACGTTAGAGTAGAGAAAAATACGCGTCGTGATTCCATGTCGTACAGGGGACAACTGCAGACGCTCAAGCTACTCATCCTAACATTTACTTCATGTAAAAGATTATTGAAATTTAGTTAAAAACAATACATATATGTTATTTAAATTAATGACTGTGTCCCTCGGTCGAGTGATCACTAGTCCAAAGGTGAGAAAAATATAAGTTTTATGCGGCGAAAAATACTGAGTTGATTCATTTGTTATCCTATATGAGAATGAAGGTCTAGCATATTATAATGATGATATGGCTTCTACATTTAATATATATATATAAAAAGACTTTTATAGCGCTTTTAAATAGTAGATATAGCAGTTAAAAATCATGTCATGCCGATACTCCATAATGCAGTTTTGTATACTTTAAAATAACTAAATGCATCCTAACATAAATCCTTCCCAGAGAATAAGTATAAGCAAAAAAAATAACAGCAGCAAAAGCAGTAAGTAGTCTATCATAGAAAAAGTTCAAGATTATGGGTGTCAACAACTGACACGAACCCATAGTAAAATCTGATAAGTCTAAACAAAGTCAACTACCTCAAGGCTCTGAGGTGGAAACAAACAGTCGCAGCAACCCACAGCACCAGAAGTACAACACGATCAGCTAAACCTGCTACTGCTCTGATCCTAAGGCATTCAAAAGGAGAACATCTCAGAAGCAAGTTACAAATGGTGCAAAGAATAAAGACAGACCAAACAAACCTCAAAGTGAAGGAAATTTGTAAAACGACTGCAACAAAAGGGTCAGCAGTAGAGTAAAAGTAAGCAACAGTAAATCTAGCCGAGCAAGAATGGCTAATCACATCATCAGGAGAGAACAAAGCAACCACCTCAGAAGTTCAAACTTTTATCTTTCATTAATATTCATGTTATTTATCAATAAAAATGAGACTGATCAGCTCAATAATAAAAAGTACTGTTCCGGAGAAAAATAGTCCACAACACGCACAAACCAAGCCACAGGCACCATACCGAGGGAGAAACCCCAGCGCGCACAGACCAAGCTAAGGTAATGTGCCGGGGATGAAAGTCCACGACGCGAACAGACTCAAGCATAAGGCACTATGCCGAGGGAGAAACCCCAACGTGCACAATCCATCATTGTTTCTTCAGTTACATAATTATACAAGCAGAGTTCCTTTTTATTCATCACGGACTCACGGTCAACAATAATATGGACTGCATAAGGACATTTCAAGGTCAAGCAAGTGAAGTTTAATCAAAAATAAAGGAACATACAAGGTGTAATATTCCGATTCGCGCTAGGCCCCTTGTGCGCGCTTTTTAGTCAGGAGAGCTTATTTAGGCTCAGAGAGTGCAGGCGATCAGCCGCGCACTCATGGGGAAAAAGGAAATAAGTTGCAATCTTGTGTTGAGCTTTACACGGGTAGGGACACGGGCGTGTCCCTACCCGTGTTAAGTGGCATTGAGTGACTATGGTGCTGAGTGATTCTGAAATGGAGTTTAGTGGTGTGTCCCGAGAAGGAAACTTGTAGGGACACGGGCCTGTCCCTACCCGTGTTCAGTGGCGTTGAGTGACTATGGTGCTGAGTGTTTCTGAAATGGCGTTGAGTGGTGTGTTCCGAGAAGGACACGGGTAGGGACATGGGCGTGTCCCTACCCGTATTCAGTGGCGTTGAGTGACCATGGCTTTGAGTGAAATGGCTTTGAGTGTTCTGTGTTGAGCAGGACACGGGTAGAGACACGGGCGTGTCCCTACCCATGTTCCATGGAGTTGAGTGTCATGGCTTTGAGTGTCATGGCTTTGAGTCTGTCTAGAGAAGGACACAGGTAGAGACACGGGCATGTCCCTACCCGTGTGCTCCAAGGCAAGCAAGATGAGAAGTGTCCCGACTAGGACAAGGGTATTGACACGGCCATAACCACGGCCATGTCACCTGGACATGGGTACCAACATGGGCGTGTCACTACCTGTGTATGAGCATGAAACGCCAGTCAAACCGCTGATGACGTTTCGCCAGGACTGAACACGGGTAAGGACACGGTCGTGTCCCTACCCATGTCACTTCTGTATAAAAAGGAAAAGTGAAACCATAGCCATTTCATTCTCTTCCAAACCCCATTTTCTGGAGGAGGGAAGAACTGCTGGAGCCAACCAAACTCCTTGAGGAAACGCCACCGCCGTCAAGGGAAAAACGATGCCAACAAGAAGGATGACAAGATCCATGGCCAAAAATGGTGGTACCGCTGGAAATGAGGTGAGCTTCCTCCCCTCTCCCTTGGTGTTAGATCCTTAGATATTCTTAGGCGAGACATCGACACAAATGAGTCTTGATGTGTGAGGAGAAGGTTTTTAGGAAGGCCTATCTAGAACTTTTGTTCTAATGACTAGTCATCTTCAATCTCCCCTTCTTCAAAGTGATGATGGGGGTGGATTCGTGAAGAGGAATGACCTTAAGAGGGAGAATAAGGGTGGAGGAACTTTGGTTTTGATTTGGGGTGATTGGCTTGAGGAGGAAGATGAACCGATGTCATTCATTCCGCTTCAAGATGCGTGCATAATCAGTGTTCTGCACGCAGCGACCTTCTTAGCTGTTTTCAAGTAAGAAATGGTCCGATCTTGGCTTTCGACTAAACACGAAAGTTGTAGCCCTTTTAATTACATTTCAAATGAGTGGTCACACGCCTTCGGGTGAAGCCTATAGCCACAAGAATGTCTGATCGAAGTAAGGGTTGTAGACTAAGCGCACAGAAATTGTATTCTGTACGATGTACGCTTTGGAGCCAATTTCATGTGGGTTATAGTCTGATCTGGGTTGCAGGCTGAACATGAAAGTTGTAGCCAATAGAAAGAACTTTCCATCGAGAGGTTACATGAACTCACTGATTCCTTATAGCTACGGGAATCCTCGGTTGAAGTTGCTGTCCAGATTTATTCTGCACCTAAACATTTGGGTAGTGTATAACATGGATTTAGATTCGATGGATCTAATGTTGCAATCTAACTCGAGGTTCGGGTGAACTCTTTTATGGTAATCATCGTAGGGATATCAAGGTTGAAGTTTATTGATTTGAATTCATATAACAAGTTTTGAAGCAAGCTTAATTGAACGAAAGGGCTTCATATAAATTGGTAGACTATCATCTGTGCGCATTGTTTTATATTATGTTGAAATCATTCGGAAGGACATGTAGATGAACAAAGTATGGCCATGATGTATGTTGAATTGATAGAATGAAATTTAGTAGTCCAATGCTTAGAGTGTCATCTCCCTATGGGTAGCATTATGGAAGTTAGTAAGTACGGTGTTGGCCGTCACTAGTCGGGATGGTGTTGAGATGAGTAAAGTGGATGGTTGGGCTTGGTCCTCGTGCTTTCTCCGAGGCTCCTTCCATGCCACAATGTGGAGGTATTACATGCGGTGTGAGTCGAAATGCGGTGTCGTAATCCTGGGTTAAGGATAGTATGGTAGGTCTACGGGCTCGCCAATCATCACACCGATGGGAGTTGACAGATAGAATTTGGGTGGTTGGGCTTGGTCCTCGGTGTTCATGTTCCGGGGCACCTTCCGTGCCAAGTGAACGGTTGGGCTTGATCCTCGTGCTCATTTCCGAGGCTCCTTCCGTGTCACACCATAGGCCAGTTCGGGGCTTGGATCTTGGTGCACATCTACCCAAGATACCTGCTAGGCCGTTGTACGCTAGTGAGCTCCGCTGTTGTGTTCTTAGCGTTGAGGCGTACGGAGGCCTAAGTGAAGTAGTGTGGATACCCACTTAGTAGTAGAAGTGTCTGTTCTACTGTCACCGTTTGGCCAAGATGGATGACGCCTGAGAGGTTAGCTAACTGCTCGAAAAGTGGGAACTACAAGTCTGTGATGACATAGCTTTTGCATGTGCGTGATCATGGGTGAGTCTTTGCATTGCATACATGTCATTACAATTCATTGCATATACAAGATCCTCATCGTATAAGTTTGTATGGGCACTCCTATACGATGAGTCACTTACTGCAGAACGATCCTCAACTTATATGTTTGTATGGGCATTCATATAAGTTGAGTTACCTATGTTATAATATTACTCATATGCTATTGTAGATGGTATAACTGCTAGAATAAGGTGCTGCTTACTTATTACCACTTGTTTATACATTGCTTTGTATAATATGATACTTTACCTATACCCCTTGCTTGTACTTATACATCATTTATATATTGTATCCTATCCCTTTCTCCGCCCGGTGTTGAGGAGTTGCCGAGGGAGCGGATGTGAAGCCACTTAGTCTTTATGACTAATGGTTGCTACGTCTTCCTTTTTAGGAGGAGACACAGCAGGTGGAGCAGCAGCAGATTACGCAGCCGGACAGCCAGGCCAGGATGACGGGGCCTGAAGTTATGGTGTCGTCGCTACCGTCTTTTACAGATGTGAGTGTGTGAGAGTTTTATTGTAGCCCTTTGAGGCAACTTTATAGCAGTACATTGATTTTGTAGAAGCATGTTTAGCTTTCTTGTTACTGTACTTTTGGACTTAAAACTTGTGTGGATTTGAATTCTTCATATTATGATGGTTGGGTTGGCATATGTATATTGATATTGGTTGTAGCCGGCAGAATGGGCGTCTTATGGTACAGGCTATACGAAGTGTTAGTGCTACCCCAAGGTAGCTGTTCTGGGCATAAGACCCCTCTGGTGCCGTGTTTTGTGTTCCGGGAGGGGGGTCTTACAAATGGTATCAGTTTCCACGTTCCTCAACTAAAGAAGTCATTCAATAATGGAGCCACTCCCATTCGAATAGTCAGTTTGAGGACAAACTGACTTAGCGGAAGCAATGGTGTGCCCATATGTAATTCACACTAAGTTTGTCCAACTCTGACCTTAAGATTAGCCATCCTGACCGTAAGTTTGCATTCTACGTATAGATTCCAGTGCATGTTGAGCCATTGGGGGCACTCCTTCACCTTCCATACCTACTCAGTTCCAACAGTCCGAGTTGGGGTAGACGCTCACCGCCATCTTGAATGCTTTTAGGGCACAACAGCCACCGATGCTACAATAGGCCCCGGGCTCTAACTGGCTGAGCACCTTCCGGGCTCTCTCCCCTCCCACTTACCTTGGGACGGAGTCAGCCGTGCACACGGAGGAATGGCTTGACACAGTACAGGAGTTATTGGCTTGAATCCGTTGTCCAGCCAACATGGCTATGTCACTGGCGGTGTCCACCTTGGAGCTACATGCTAAGAGGTTGTGGAAGTCACTCATGGGCTCCACCTTCCAAGGCCGAGTCTATACAGAGATAAGTTGGAGAGAATTCTCGGATGTTGTCTTGGAGCACTTCATTCCTTCATCCGCTCGTGATGAACTTGAGGAGAGGTTTCTTCTACTGAAATAAAGATCGAAGACGGTTACAGAATACCAGCGAGAGTTCCAACATCTCACAAGGTTCTCGGACTCATACGAGTTAGATTATAGAGGTTACGCCAAGCATTTCTATAAAGGGCTGGGAGATCCCCTAAGGCAGGCCCTTTTATTTATTGCGGATTGTAACTTGGCGGAGATTATCGATATGGCAAAAATATTGGAGGCGGACCACTTGAGTAGTGGTAAGAGACCTGCAGAGGGCGTTATGGAAGCTGGCCCGAGCAATAGAAGGAGACAGGACTTTAGTGGATGAAGAGGATATCAAAGAGGTGGAGGGCGTGTCCACCAAAACTATAGGGTGGAGCATCCGGTTCCGCAACCGCCCGCGTTGCCTCCACCGCCACAGCCTCAGCAAATTCAGCAACTCGAGAGGCGTCGTGGGCTGGTTTGTTTTGAATGCAACCAACCGGGTCACATTCGACGCTTTTGCCAACAATTGTTTGGGAACGCCCCTCCCGCTCTCCCTCCGGCGGCCCCTCGAGGGCGGGGTTACATGCGTGGTCGAGGACAAGGACCGCAAGGAGGAAACCCCGGCCCTGCCCGGGATCAAGTGTACGCGCTAGACATGGCGCAAGAACGGAATCCCCAGAATGTTATTGCAGGTACATACAGTAAGCTTCCATGTTTTCTCTGTTAAACTTAAGTTGCTTACGACATACTAACTATCTAGCAATACATTTTGGTTATTGGTGATCAGACACCGTGACAATTGGCGGAAAGACGGCCTATGCGCTGTTCGATATCGGTGCCACACACTCCTTTGTGTCTGAGGATTTCATTAAGGACATGGGGGGTGCAATATTTTACTGGAATAGCCCGACGTGCGCCTTCTAGATGGCTCGGATATGGTTGCAACCGCTAAGTGTGTGCTTGAGGTACTTATTGAGGGAAAGGCTTTCGTTACGCCTGCCACTGTCTTGAAAATTCCGGAATTTGACATGATTCTGGGCATGATGTGGTTGGACTAGAACTTTGCAAGGATCGACTGCGCGGAGAAGCGAATCTATTTGAGACATGGAGACTCCGACGTCATCTTCCAAGGTACTAACTTCGCACCTCGTCTGACATTATCATCCGTTCAGGTTATAAAAGACCACATGAAGGGGGATGAAGTTTTCATGATCTGGTTCAAGTTGAAGGAAGTAGCATTGGACGTAAAAGACGTACGGGTGGTGCGGGACTTCCCCGAGGTATTTCCTGAGAAACTGCCAGGATTACCCCCGCATAGAGAGGTTGACTTCCAAATTAATCTAGTATCGGGTGCCAAGCCTGATCCAAGGCCCCTTACCGAATGGCCCCGAAAGAACTCGTAGAGTTTAGAGTTCAACTACAAGAACTGGTGGAATCAGGGTTTGTTCTCCCCAGTTCGTCACCCTGGGGAGCCCCTATATTGTTCGTGAAGAAGATGGACGGAACCCTGCGTTTGTGCATAGATTATCGAGAAGTCAATCGGTTGACGGTGCAGAACACTTACCCGCTACCTCGGATCGACGAGTTGTTAGATCAACTAGTGGGAGAGCATTGGTTTTTTAAGCTGGACATGCGCTCAGGGTATTACCAGTTGAGAATACAAGAAGGGGAAATCCAGAAAACAACCTTTAGATCAAGATATGGGTTGTACGAGTTCACCGTAATGCCGTTTGGGCTCACAAATGCCCCTTCGGCTTTCATGAGCCTGATGAACAAGGTATTTGAGCCCCATTTGGACATCTTCGTAATTGTTTTCATCGACGATATCCTAGTCTACTCAAGGACGGAGGAGGAGCATGACGAGCACTTGACCTTGGTGTTGAAGAAATTGAAGGAGCACGCCTTGTACGCCAAATTAAGCAAATGTGAATTCTGGCTTAATGAGGTTTCCTTCTTGGGTCATGTGATCAGTGGGGCTGGGCTAGCTATGGATCTGGCCAAGGTGCGCGCCGTAAAGGAGTGGTCTCCTTTGAAGTCAGCGGCCGACGTGCGGAGTTTTCTTGTACTTGTCGAGTACTACCGCATGTTCGTAAAAGGATTCTCCAAGATTTCCCTCCCACTTACTTCTTTCACGAAGAAAGGAGTGCTATTTGAGTGGGCACCCCAATGTGAAGTGGCATTCCAAGAGTTGAAGGATAGACTTACCTTCGCCCCCCATCCTTCCTTCTTGGAAGGAAGGATTTCAAGTTTACACAGACGTGTCATATCAAGGGTTGGGAGTGGTATTGATGCAGCATAGGCACGTGATTGCTTATGCTTCAAGACAATTGAAGAAGCACGAAATCAATTACCCGGTTAATGATTTGGAGATGGGAGCAGTGGTGTTCGCCTTGAAGGTTTGGAGACATTATTTATACGGCGTCCACTGCGAGATCTTTTCAGACCACAAAAACTTGAAGTACGTTCATACTCAGAAGGAGTTGAACTTAAGACAACGGCGGTGGTTAGAATTTCTATGCGACTATGAGTTCACCTGGAACTACCACCCCGGAAAAGCGAACTCAGTAGCTGATGCGTTGTGTAGAAAAATACCAGGCTCGAGCCCAGAATCTCAGTTGATAAGTATGGAGTTGGCTCAGATGATTGAGGAGATGGATATTACTTTGATAATTAAGGCTCCTTCGGCAGAATATACAGAGTACTTGGCCAGCATGAGCATAGTTTGTGATATCCGGGACCGGATCCGGGTAGAGCAAGGAGTGGATGCGGCTCTGGCTCCGGCAATCAAGTCAATCGAAGACGGGACTACCGACGAATACACACTAAAAGACGGCATCGTTTATTTTCGCGGCCTGCTCTACATCCCCAAGGGCGGTAAAATCCAGGAGGATATCTTGAGAGAGTCACATTGCTCTCAGTATTCAGTGCACCCGGGAATTGCAAAAATGTACGCCGGCTTACGGAAGACCATGTGTTGGCCGAGAATGAAGAAGGATGTCTGATATTTTGTTACGCATTGTTAAGCCTGTCAAAGGGTGAAGGCGGAGTGCAGGAGTCCCGGCGGCTTGTTACAGTCATTGCCCATCCCTGAGTGGAAGTTCAAGGATATTTCCATGGACTTCGTACATGGGCTACCTCGCTCACGCTCAGGGAATGATTCAGTGTGGGTGATCGTTGATTGACTGACAAAAGTAGCCCGGTTTATCCCTATAAAGAAGGAGGCTCACGTGGATGTCTTGGTACGCCTCTTTTAGGAGTAGTTTGCACGGTATCATGGTGTGTCTAAGACGATAGTTTTTGACCGTGATGGTCGCTTTACCTCTAAGGAGTGGAAGGCGGTACAGGCGTATTTGGGCTCGCGCCTTACCTTCAGCACCGCATTTCATCCTCAGATAGATGGGCAGTCTTAGCGGACCATCCGGACACTAAAGGATCTGTTGAGATTATGTGTGTTGGATAGGGGAGAGCCGTGGGAAAGGCTCTTACCCCTGGTGGAATTCTCCTACAACAACAGCCATCAGGCAAGCATTGGCATGGCGCCCCATGAAGCCCTTTTTGGAAGAAGGTGTAGAACCCCCTTGTCTTGGGTGCATGATGAAGACCCAAAGACTTTGGGAGTTGAGTATATAGATGATACTGATGCGGTGGTTTGGCTGATACGGGATCGCATGTTAGAGGCTCAAAGTCGGCAGGCGAAGTATTATAATGCAAGGCACCGTCTGGTTGAGTTTCAAGTGGGTGATAAAGTATTTATGAAAATCCGGTCGATGCATGGAGTGTCACGGGTGCGTGGTGTGAAGAAGCTCAACCCGAGATATGTGGGTCCTTATACTATACTAGAAAGGGTTGGCCTGTTAGCCTATCGGTTGGAGCTACCGCCCGAGGTAGAGAATCTCCACGACGTGTTCCATGTGTCGTCGCTACGGAAGGCGCTGTTACGGCCCGATCAATACATCCCCACAACTGATGGTGTTGTGGCGTCTGAAAGGTCTGTGCAAGTGGAGTCGGTGCGGATCGTAGACAACGAGATAATAACCTTGCGCCGCAAAAGTGTTCCCTTGGTAAAGGTGCTATGGCCTAATCATGGGAGGAGGAGTTTATATGGGAGCCAATGGATTTGATGCAAAGACGCTACCCAGAATTGTTTTGCTCCAGGTAATTTTATTGAAAAGCATATTTTGTTTTCTGTATGCTTCACTCCCCATAGCCTTAGCCTGCTTTCGGGGACAAAATCTTTTATTTTGTTTATAGGATTTGTAACGTTCCGATTTGTGATAGGCCCCTTGTGCGTGCTTTTGAGTCAGGAGAGCTGATTTAGGCACAAAGAGTGCAGGCGATCAGGCACGCACTCGTGGGGAAAAAGGAAATAAGTTGAAAACTTGTGTTTAGCTTGACACGGGTAGGGACACGGTCGTGTCCCTACCCGTGTTTAATGGTGTTGAGTGACTATGGTGCTGAGTGATTCTGAAATGGCATTGAGTGGTGTGTCCCGAGAAGGACACGGGTAGGGACACGGGCGTGTCCCTACTCGTGTTCAATGGCGTTGAGTGACTATGGTGCTGAGTGATTCTGAAATGACATTTAGTGGTGTGTCCCGAGATGGACACGGGTAGGGACACTACCGTGTCCCTACCCGTGTTCAGTGGTGTTGAGTGACCTTGGCTTTGAGTGAAATGGCTTTGAGTATTTTGTCTCGAGCAGGATATGGGTAGAGACACGGGCGTGTCCCTACCCGTGTTCCATGGCATTGAGTGTCATGGCTTTGAATGTCATTGTTTTGAGTCTATCCAGAGAAGAACATGGGTAGAGACACGGGCGTGTCCCTACCAGTGTGCTACAAGGAAAGCAAGACGAGAAGTGTCTCGACCAGGATACGGGTATTGACACGGCCATAACCACTGCCGTGTCACCTAGAAACGTGTACTGACATGGGCGTGTCAGTACCCGTGTATGAGCATGAAACGCCAGTCAAACCGCTCATGACATTTTGCCAGGACTGAACACGGGTAAGGACACGGCCGTGTCCCTACCCGTGTCACTTCTGTATAAAAAAGGAAAAGTGAAACCCTTGCCTATCTAAAACTTTTGTTCTAATGACTAGTCATCTGCAACCTCCCCTTCTTCAAAGTGATGATGGGGGTGGATTCGTGAAGAGGAATGGCCTTTAGAGAGAGAATAAGGGTGGAGGAACTTCTGGTTGCGATTTGGGGTGATCAGCTTGAGGAGTAAGATGAACCGATGCCGTTCATTCCGCTTCAAGATGCGTGCAGAATCTATGTTCTGCAAGCAGCGACCTTCTTGGCTATTTTCAAGCAAGAAATGGTCCGATCTTGCCTTTCGACTAAACACAAAAGTTGTAGCACTTGAAATTACCTTTCCAACGAGTGGTCACACGCCTTCGGGTGAAGTCTATAGCCACAGAAATGTCTGATCGAAGTAAGGGTTGTAGACTAAGCGCACAAAAATTGTATTCTGTACGCTGTAGGCTTTGGAGCCAATTTCATGTGGGTTATAGTCTGATCTGGGTTGCAGGCGGAACATGAAAGTTGTAGCCAATGGAAAGACCTTTCCATCGAGGGGTTACACGAACTCACCGGATCCCTATAGCAACGGGAACCCTCGGTTGAAGTTGCTGTCCAGATTTATTCTGCACCTAAATTTCTTGGTAGTGTATAACATGGAATTAGATTCGGTGGAATTAATGCTGCAATCTAACTATAGGTTCGGGTGAACTCTTTTGTAGTAATCATCGTAGAGATATGAAAGTTGAAGTTTATTAATTTGAATTCATATAAAGAGTTGTGAAGCAAGCTTAATTGAACGAAAGAGCTTGATATAAATTGGTAGACTATCATTTGTGCGCATAGTTTTATATTATGTTGAAATCATTCGAAAGGTCATGTATATGAATAAACTATGGTCATGATGTATGTTGAATTGATAGAATGAAATTTAGTAGTCCAATGTTTAGAGTGTCGTCTCCCTACGGGTAGCATTGTGGAAGTTAGTAAGTGCGGTGTTGGCCGTCACTAGTCGGGATGGTGTTGAGATGAGTAAAGTGGATGGTTGGGCTTGGTCCTCGTGCTTTCTCCGAGGCTCCTTCCATTCCACAATGTGGATGTATTGCATGCGGTGTGAGTCGACATGCGGTGTCGTAATCCTGGATTAAGGATAGTGTGGCAGGTTTACGGGCTCGCCAATCGTCACACCGATGGGAGTTGACAGATAGACTTTGGGAAGTTGGGCATGGTCCTCTGTGTTTATGTCCCGGGGCTCCTTCCGTGCCAAGTGAAAGGTTGGGCTTGATCCTCGTGCTCATTTCTGAGGCTCCTTCTGTGTCACACCATAGTCAAGTTCGGGGCTGTGATCTTGGTGCACATCTACACGAGATACCCGCTGGGGCGTAGTACGCTGGTGAGCTCCGCTGTTGTGTTCTTTGTCTTGAGGCGTACGGAAGGCCTAAGTGAAGTAGTATGGATACCCACTTAGTAGTAGAAGTGCCCGTTCTACTGTCTCCGTCTGGTCACGACGGATGACGCCTGAGAGGTTAGCTACCTGCTCGAAAAGTAGGAACTACAAGTTTGTGTCAACATAGCAATTGCATGTGCGTGATCATGGGTGAGTCATTGCATTGCATACATGTCATTACAATTCATTGCATATATGTCATTACAATTCATTGCATATACAATATCATCATCGTATAAGTTTGTGTGAGCACTCCTATACGATGAGTCACTTACTGCAGAACGATCAACAACTTATATGTTTGTATGGGCATTCATATAAGTTGAGTTACCTTATGTTATAATATTACTCATATTCTATTGTAGATGGTAGAACTGTTAGAATAAGGTGCTACTTACTTATTACTGTTATTTATACACTGTTTTGTACAATATGATACTTTACCTATACCCCTTGCTTGTACTTATATATCATTTATATATTGTATCTTATCCCTTTCTCCGCCCGGTGCCGAGGAGTCACCGGGGGAGCGGATGTGAAGCCACTTAGTTTTTATGACTAACGGTTGCTACGTCTTCCTTTTTTGGAGTAGACCCCGTAGGTGGAGCAGCAGCAGATTACGCAGCCGGACAAGCAGGCTAGGACGACGGAGCCTGAAGGGACTGTGTCGTCGCTACCGTTTGTTACAGATGTGAGTGTATGAGAGTTTTGTTGTAGCCCTTTGGGGCAACTTTATAGTTGTACTCTGATTTTGTAAAAGCATGTTTAGCTTCTCTGTTACTGTACTTTTGGACTTATAGCTTGTGTGCATTTGACTTCTTCATATTATGATGGTTGGATTGGCATATATATATTGATATTGGTTGTAGCCGACAGAATGGGCATCTTGTGGAATAGGCTTGCCCGAGTGTTAGTGCTACCCCAAGGCGGCTGTTCTGGGCATAAGACCCCTCTCATGCCGTGTTTTGTGTTCCGGGAGAGGGGTCTTACACAAGGTGTCACAATGATCAAGATGTCTCGATGGTTAAAATGGCACGACAACTGATTTGTTTACAAATTCTACAAACTAAAATTTTGGGGGTATGGTTATCTCTCTCTCTCTCTCTCTCTCTCTCTCTCTCTCTCTTTATATATATATATATAAGCATTATAAATTTCTTTGTCAAAATTAAAAAAAAAAGCGTATTAATTAGAAGCGAGTACGGGAATACCGAAAATAGAGATCTAGGATGATCTCAAATCGAAAAGTTCCCAACATGAAAGTTGTAGATCTTATCAAGACGAACAAATTTAATGTTAACCATTTTTCCATACGGAACCGTTTCGACCCTCAAAACGGCGCCCGAACGCAGACAGGGACAAAATTCTCGAGTTGAATAAACGAGTACTCGAGAGGAAGGATAATTCACTCGAGACAAATCTGGACTCTCTCTTGAGAAGAACAGTAAATTCACTCGAGACAAATAAGGACTCTCTCTCAAGAAGAACAGTAAATTCACTCGAGACAAATCAGGACTCTCTCTCAAGAAGAACAGTATATTCACTCGAGTATTAAGAACTGGCCACTCGAGAGAGGAACACCAGGGCACTCGAGAACAAGGAGATTTACTCGAGAATCCCTGCTGCAAACTGCTCGAGACAACCCCAATTCACTCGAGAACCAACAAATAAAGAATAGTGTTATGAACAGTGTTTTTTACAAATATACCAGAAATCAAACTATAGAGATGAATAGTACTTTTCATTTTTGAATAGTACTTTAATATTAAAATAATCATATGTTTATATTTCGAGCAAGGAAGTACGAGTTCAAAACGGAGGAACAAACGCGAGCCAAATTGAACGAAACTCAAATTGTAGGGGAACACAGATGCTACGAACGCAACGGCGAAGTCAAAACCAAAATCCGACGAGCCGTTCTTGAGATATAAATTTTCAAAGACTACGGCGAACATAAATTCTACAAAATTTCGGAAATTCGCCGAGGCTCGAATATCGCTCGGATCGCGACGAAATTTGACGAGCATGTCAAAAATTAATCAATTTAATTTTCCAATATGAAGTTTTCCATTTTCGACAAGGATTCAAAAATTTGGCTGACTCGATCGATTAGACACGAAAACGCACTAACGGCGTCGAGCCGTCAACTCCATGTTAACGTAACGCACCATACGTCATTATGACATCAATAAGAGGATTAAATAATTGCCGGAAAATCATGGGCATTACAACATGTGTTATATGTTTATTTAACTGCTTTTAACTTTTCTTTTTTACAGCTTAGTTGGTGTTTGTGAGTTCTCTTTATGTACTAGCATTATATTTTAAATTTTTTGTCTTTTGACTTCTCATTTACGTAGATTTGCAAATATTCGCGTGTTCCCCTCAATTACTCCCATTATATGCTTATTTACCTGCTTTTGACTTCACTTTTGTAAAGATTAGCAGGTGTTTGCGAGTTTTCTTTAGGTACTTGCATTATATTATAAATTTACCTACCTTTTACTTCTCTTTTGCAGAGATTAGCATATGTTCATAAGTTCACTTCGGGTACTCGTGTTATATGTTAATTTACCTTATTTTGACTTTTATTTTGCAAAGATTAGCTGGTGTTCACGAGTTCTCATTAGGTAATCGCATTATATTTTAAATTTACCTCATTTTGACTTCTCTTTTTGAGAGATTAGCAAATATTCACAACTTCACCTGAGGTACTCACCTTATATGTTTATTTAGCTACTATTGAGTTCACTTTTGTAGAGATTAGCGGGTGCTCAGGAGTTGTACTCAGGTAATCAGATTATATTTTTATTTATTATTTTGACTTCTCTTTCGCAGAAATTAGCAAATATTCATGAGTTCTCTTCAGGCACACGCATTATATTATAAATTTACTTGTTTATTACTTCTCTTTTGTTGAGAATAGTAGGTGTTCGCGAGTTCTCTTCCGATACTCGTATTTTATGTTTATTTATCTGCTTTTGAATTCTCTTCTGCAAAGATTAGAAGGTGTTCATGAGTTCATCTAGGGTACTCATGTTATATGTTTATTTACCAGCCTTCCACTTCTCTTTTTTAAAGATTAGCAGGTGTGTGCGAGTTCACGTCAAGTACTAGCGTTATATGTTAATTTACTTACTATTGACTTCTATTTTGCCAAGATTAGTAGGTATTTGCGAGTTCACCATAGGTACTCCTGTTATATGGTTATTTACCAGCTTTTAACTTCTCTTTTGTAGAGATGAGCAGGTGTTCGCTAGTTCTCTTCAGGTACCCTCGTTATATTTTAAATTTACCTGCTTTAGATTTATCTTTTTTAGAGATTAACAAGTGTTTGCGAGTTCTCTTCCGGTACATGCATTAAATTTTAAATTTACCTTCTTTTGATTTCTCTTTTGCAGAGATTAGCAGATGTTCGCGGGTTCACCTCAGGTACACACATTATATGTTTTTTTACCTGCTTTTGACTTCTCTTTTGCAGAGATTAGTAGGTGTTCGCAAGTTCCCTTAAGATACTCGCGTTATATTTTAAATTTACCGGCTTTTGACTTCTCTTTTACAGAGATTAGAAGGTGTTTGCGAGTTCCCTTCTGGTACTCGCATAACATTTTAAATTTACTTGCTTTTGACTTCTCTTTAGCAGAGATTAGAAGATGTTTGAGAGTTCATCTCAAGTACTCGTGTTATATATTTATTTACCCGTTTTTGACTCCTCTTTTGCAGAGATTAGCAAGTGCTCGCGAGTTTTCCTTAGGTACTCGTGTTATATGTTTATTTACTTGTTTTTGACTTCTCTTTTACAGAGATTAGCAGGTGTTTGCGACTTCTCTTCAGGTACTCGCGTTATATTTTAATATTTGCCTGCATTTGAAATCTCTTATGTAAAGATTAGCAGAGGTTCGCAAGTTCTCTTTAGGTACTCGCGTTAAATTTTAAATTTCCCTACTTTTGTCTTCTCTTTTATATATATTAGAAGTTGTTCGCGAGTTCACCTCAGGTACTTGCATTATATGTTTATTTACCAGTTTTTACTTTTTTGTAGAGATTAGTAGGTGTTCGCGAGTTCCCTTCAGGTAATCGCATTATATTTTAAATTTACCTGCTTTTGACTTCTCTTTTGCATAGATTAGTAGATGTTTGCGAGTTCCCTCAAGTACTCACATTATATGTTTATTTAAATGCTTTTGGCTTCTCTTTTGTAAAGATTAGTTGGTGTTCACGAGTTCTCTTCAGGTACTAGCATTATATTTTAAATTCATTTGCTTTTGACTTATCTTTTGTAGATTTTAGCAGATGTTCGTGAGTTCTCCTCAGGTCCTCACGTTATATGTTTATTTATCAGCTTTTGACTTCTCTTTTGCATAGATTAGCATGTGTTTGTGAGTTCTCTTCAGTTACTCACATTAAATTTTAAATTAACCTCCTTTTGATTTCTCTTTTACAGATACTTCATATGCTCACGAGGTCAACTCAGGTACTCGCCTTGTATGTTTATTTACCTTTTTTTGACTTTTTTTTGCAGAGATTATATGTCTATTTAGCTGTTTTTGACTTTTCTTTTGCAAAGATTAGCAGATGTTCACGAGTTCTCCTAAGTTACTCGTGTTATATTTTAAATTTACCTGCTTTTGACATTTGTTTTGCAGAGATTGCCAGATGTTCGCAAGTTCTCCTTAGTTACTCGAGTTATATGTTTATTTACCAGCTTTTGGCTTCTCTTTTGCAGAAATTAGTATGTGTTCGCGATTTCTCTTCAGGTACTTACGTTATAGTTTAAATTCACCTACTTTTGACTTCTCTCTTATAGATTTTTACAAATGTTTATGAGTTCTCCTCAGGTAGTCGCATTATATGCTTATTTACAATCGTTTGACTTTTTTTTTGAAGAGATTAGGTTGTGTTCACAAGTTCTCTTCAGGTACTCGCATTATATTTTAAATTTATGTCCTTTTGAATTTGCATTTGCAGAGATTATCAAATATTCATGAGTTCACCTCGAGTACTCACGTTATATGTTTATTCACCTTCTTTTGAATTTTGGAGAAATTAGGAGGTGTTCATGAGTTCTCCTCGGGTACTTGTGATATATGTTTATTTATCTGCTTTTGACTTCACTTTTGTAGATATTAGTAGGTGGTCGCGAGTTCTCCTAAGGCACTCATATTATATATTTATTTACCTGCTTTTGAATTCTCTTTTGCAGAGATTTGCAGGTGTTTGCGAGTTCTTTTCAAGTACACGCATTGTATTTTCAATTTACCGACTTTAGACTTCTCTTTTGTAATGATTAACAGGGGTTCAGAGTTCACCTAAAGTACCCGCGTTATATATTTATTTAGCTGCTTTTGACTTCACTTTTGTAGAGATTAGCAGTTGTTTGCGAGTTCACCTCTGGTACTTATATTATATGTATATTTACCTACTTTAAACTTCTATTTTGCAAAGATCAGCAGATGTTTACGAGTTCACCATAGGTACTCGTGTTATAAGTTTATTTACCTGCTTTTGACTTCTCTTTTGTAGAGATGAGCATGTTAACCCAGAAATCGGCGATCCCTCCCAAGGTGCGGACTTCCAAACAAAGTGGCGGACTCGATTCCTATCCTCCCAGACCGCTCAGTAGCGACATGCTATAAAGATGGCTGGCTTAGTCTCCTATCCTCCAGTAGTAGGCGGACTCGGTCTTCCCTCCAGCTCTCCGACCTGCACTACCTCCAACGGACTCATCATCAGTCCGACAGGTCACAAATTGGCGACCAACCCTCCTGTTCCCAAGCAGTGGCGACTTGCCTCCAGGTCGCCAGTCAGCAGCGGCGACCTGCCTCCAAGTCGCCAATCAGTAGTGTGCGGTCTGGACTATTCAATTCGTCAGGTCGCTAATCCTCGTCCCCAAGCTAAGGATACCACCAGCGGGCAGCCTGCTCGACTCATCCGTCGCGAGTTAGGCGAGCTTGATGAGCAGTCCGCAAGAAGATCCCCAGCTCGGCAGCTAATCGTTTATCAACTCCGCAGCGGGATGGGCGGACTCTTTCAGCAGTCCGCCAGCTAGTTCTCCAGGTTCCCAGCAACATAAGCGGACTCGTAGAGCAGTCCGCCACTAAGCTTTCAGCGCCCGCTTCCCAGCAGCAGGTAGTTTCCTCCTCAGCTCGCACAGCCCAGCGCAAGCTCGCTCAGCAGCAAGACCATTTCCGGCAGCAAGACCCAGACCGCACGACCTAGTGCGGACTCCGCGGACTCATCCTTCGTAATCGCGCAACTCACCGTCTCACCGGTGGTGACGTTACCGAGACCGTTACCTCCTCGGGCCTATAAATAGGCCCCCATACCTCTCATTCTGGGACACAGCAGAGGCGTCAAGGTCCCGACATCGGTTCCTGCGGGCTCGGTTTCCCAGTCAACGCGACCTGCTCCCCTTCATTCTGTTTGCTCAAGCAGTCTGCCCGGCTTAGTCCAGCGAGCTGCCTGAGTAGCTGACCGCGCGGTCTGCCGACCTCCCCTAAACAGTTCCCGCGGCCACTGGCAATCTCCTCTCCTTAGCCGCCAGCTTCCCCCTTGTACCCTTTATACTGCTTTCTCGTGTGAAGGTGCTACCTCAAGCTGTAATACTAAGTTGTAATCAAAAGCAAAGCCCATCGCAAGAGTGGCATTCAAGCCGAGGCGGGCAAAGTCTGTTGTTGCCGCTGCTAGCGGCCCCCTCTCTTCCGTTTTCTCTCTATCTTCATTCGCGACTCAGAGTAACCGGCTGCCCGGCAGTCTCTCCTTTCCTCTCCTTCACCTAGCTTGTGAGACCGAACACCCGTTAACTGGAAGGTGTCGCATTTTGCGCATCAACAGAGCAGGTGTTGGTGAGTTCTGTATAGGTACTCTCTTTATATTTTAAATTTACCTGCTTTTGACTTCTTTTTTGCATAGATTAGCCCATGTTCGTGAGTTACCCTAAGGTACTCGTATTATATGTTTATTTACCTACTTTTGACTTCTATTGTTGAGAGATTAGTAGGTTTTTGCGAGTTCTCTTCTGCTACTCGTGTTATATTTTAAATTTAACAACTTTTGACTTATCTTTTGCAGAGATTAGCAGGTGTTCCAAAATTCTCATCAGGTACTGGTGTTATATGTTTATTTACTTTCTTTTGATATCTCTTTTGCAGAGATAGCAGGTGTTCGCTAATTCTCTTCAGGTACTGTAGTTATATTTTAAATTTACCTGCTTTTGACCTCTCTTTTGAAGAGATTAGCAGATGTTTGCGAGTTCACCTCAGGTACTTGCGTTATATGTTTATTTACCTGCTTTTGACATTTCTTTTGTATAGATGAGCTGGTGTTCACGAGTTCTCTTCATGTACTCGCGTTATATTTTAAATTTACCTCCTTTTGTAGAGATTAGCTGATGTTCGCGGGTTAACCTCAACTGTTCACGAGTTCTCTTCAGGTACTCGGGTTATATTTTAAATTTACCTGCTTTTGACTTCCTTTTATAGAGATTAGCAGGAGTTCGCGAGTTCTCTTAAGGTATTCACATTATATTATAAATTTACATACTTTTGACTTATCTTTTGTAGAGAATAATATGTGTTTGCGAGTTCACCTCAGGAACTTTTGTTATATGTTTATTTACCTGCATTTGACCTCTCTTTCTCAAAGATTAGCAGGTGTTCGCGAGTTCACTTCAGGTACTCATGTTATATTTTAAATTTACCTGCTTTCTGCTTCTTCTTTGTAGTGATTAGCAGATGTTTGCGACTTCACCACAGTTACATGCATTATATGTTTATTTACCAACTTTTGACTTTCTTTTGTATATATTTGTTGGTGTTCGTGAGTTCTCTTCAGGTACTCGTGTTATATTTTAAATTTACCTTCTTTTTACTTCTCTTTCACAGTGATTTGTAAATATTCGCGAATTCACTTCAGTTACTCACAATACTTTCTTATTTATCTGCTTTTGAATTCACTTTTGTAGAGATTAGCAGGTTTTCACGAGTTCTCTTCAAGTACTTATGTTATATTTTAAATTTACCTGATTTTGACTTCACTTTTGTAGAGACTAGCATATGTTCTTGAGTTCACCTCAGGTACTCGTGTTATTTGTTTATTTACCTGCTTTTTACTTTTCTTTTGCATAAATTAGCTAGTGTTCGCGAGTTCTCTTCATGTACTCGCATTATATTTTAAATTTACCTCATTTTGACATCTACTTTGTAGATATTAGCAAATATTCGTGAGTTCACCTCCGGTACTAGCATTATATGTTTATTTACCTGTTGTTGACTTCACTTTTGCAGAGATTTACAGGTGTTCACTAGTTTTACTTAAGTACTCGTGTTATATTTTTTTTATCTTATTTTGACTTCTCTTTTGCAGATATTAGTTGGTGTATGCGAGTTCTTTTCAGGTACTAGCATTATATTATAAATTTACCTACTTTTGACTTCTCTTTTGTAGAGAATAGCAGGTGTTCGGGATTTCTGTTCATATTATATGTTTATTTATCTTCTTTTGACTTCTCTTTTGCATAGATTAGCTGGAGTTCATGAGTTCACCTCAGGTACTTGTGTTATATGTTTATTTACTAGCTTTTTTTTAACCCAGAATTCGCGACTAGTTCGCATGGGCTTTTCAAGTCGGGCGGCCAGGTTCCCTAGCCGTGATTCTCAATGAGCCGGTCAATCCTCATCGAAGCAGTGTGGCCTCTTTGCTAGGTCGCCGCCAGAGGGGGTTCAGATCAGCCCGTCAAGAGGCCGAGCCTCCTAGCTCGCTAGAGGAAGCCCGCAAGGCCGCGTGGCCTTCCCTAAGACCTCTTCTCTTTTTTGCTTGCTTCCCGTCACCTCTGCCCGGTTCTCCTGTACCCCAGGCATTCGGTAATTTTAGACCTGCCGATTTGGGCTGGCCCCCATGCCTATAAATAGTGAGTGGAAGCACACCCAAAGCACACAGACTCGAGTCTAGGAGCTCGCTTGTTAAGAGCTGCGGTCTCGAGCCTAGTGCCTTGCGGCCTGCTGTCCGACCGACTTCTCTTTTTCTCCATTCATTCCTCTCTAAGTGTAACTGCTTCATTTTTTAATAAAAGGAAAGCCACTGCAGGAGAGGCATTCAGGTTGCGATGGGCGAAGTGTGGTATCACCGCTTCTTGTGGCTTACTCTAGTTTCTGCTCTAACCGCTAGTAACCGACTACTCGGTAGTCCCTCCTCTTTTTCTCCTCTTCCCCCGTGAGATTTTGAACAGTTAACCAGAGGGCGCATTTCTTGCATCAATAGTTAACATGCGACCTTCAGATATCGAGTAGTTGATGAAATCAGCGGAATAGTAGCATCAGACCGCTCCAATCACTAGAACTCGGCGGCTAGTCAACTATGCAACACACCGCCGGTTATCGCTTTCAGTCCGGCACCATCCTACCACTCTACCCGCCAACTTTTCCACCAGTCTCCTAACCGGCTTTTCCTACCATCAATCCGCCCGTTCAAGCCGCGGCTGTTGAGCAGTTTCTAAGTTCTGTTCGGCTATTATCTTCTATTCAAAATGGGTTTTGTAAAGTAACAAGATGACTCTAACCTCCTTTTTGTTATTACAGATCTCTTGGAGAGACAAGGTAGCTCTCATCTTAGTGATAGAGCACTTGACAGTAATGATGAATTTTTTGCCAATCATGTTGAGCATGTGTCGCTAATCGCTCCAAAAGAGGCCTTCAACCCTCTCTTTGAAATTCACAAACCAAACACAGCCTCTTATGGTATTCAAGATCATGAAAGCCAAGTGTTCCCTTTTAAAGAAGAAGAAGACGACCCTTCTCCATTCATCAACCGAATTCGTTAGGAGGTTGTCACTGATGATTTCAGAGTACCTCGTCTACCCGAATATTCTGGATTTGATGACCCAGTTTCTCATTTGCAAGCTTTCGAATCAGCTGTTTCACTAAGGAAAGTATTAGACAGAATCAAATGCAAACTTATCATTATATCCTTTGGCGATCTTGCTAGAGAATGGTTCTATAGTCTACCCTCTTGATCAATCACCAGCTTTAAAGATCTTAGAAGACAATTCCTTTCAAGGTTTACTATCTACAGGAAGCAGAAAAGAGACATAGGAGCTCTCTTCCGAATCAAGCAGGGGAATGACGAGTCTAATCCTGACTTTGTTGATCGTTTTCAAATCAAAATTTTCTATATTGTTAATGTTCATCAAGATTATTACCTATATGCTTTCGTGAATGGACTTCGAGAAGGTCCTCTAAAGTTTGAGCTCGCTATAAAGGACCCCCAAACTTACAGATATCTTATTGTGATTGTTAATAAGTTTTTAATGTGTGAAGAAGCGAATAAAGACTATATCTTGCTTTTTAATCAGAAGGCTAAGCATCCCTAGGAGAATTCTTGTGATCAACAGCTCAGTTCTTCACAAAATATTCCACAATTTAGAAGTTACGAGTCTCCTCTTCACCTTCAGAGTATGCCTGCAGAACCTCTTCAGCTGAATGAGATATCTGTCTTTGCAGAGGCACATCCTATCGTATCCTTCGATCCAACGTGAAAAATGTACGGATAGGTATGTCAAGATTAAAATCTCTATGGAAGATATGTTGGAAGTTCTTCAAAGAATGCCAGAGTTCAAAAAGCCTCGACGCATGAAATCTAAGATTAAATACTGGCATGAAGAACTTTTCTACAAATTTCACAAAGATATAGGCAATCTAATGGAAGATTGTATGACTCTTCGGAAACATGCTGATCAATTTGCAAAGGCTGGGAAATTGCAAGATTATGTCATGCAGTGATCTTCTAGCACATTCTTCTCTTATGAAGTCAATAGTACAAGCATGGTTTTTGTTTTCTTCAAAATAATGGTATTTGAGGTTGGAATAATGGAGCATTTTACATGCCATCTGATCAAGTCCCAAGTATATATCCTTTTACTATATACTTCAGTACAAACAATCATTCATATTTCATTTTAATATTATATCTTAGCTTCATTTTTGATGCTAACATTCATTCTTCTGGATGCAAAATGCCTTTTGACAAAGGTGATATTTGAATATCGTCCTAAGTTCTTAAGCCCTCCACATCCCGCTTGACACTAGTCGCAGATGTGTAGTGGCAATTCCGCTTGACATCAGTCGCAGATATTACATACATATGCCGCTCGACTACAGTCGCAGATATACGTACTTATCCCGCTTGACATCAGTCGTAGATATTGCGTACTTATCTCGCTCGACTACAGCCGCAGATATTATGTACATATCACGCTCAACATTGGTCGCAAATATTGATCTTTACCCTGCTTATGTGGTCTTTTTGTGGAAAGCAATGCCTCATGCACCTGCCCACATCGGCACATAATTTTCTACCTCCTCCTGTTTTTGCAGGTTAGCTTGAGCTCATGCATCCCTGCTTATGTGGTCTTTGTGTGGAAAGCAATGCCTCATGCACCTGCCCATATTGACACATAAGTCTGTAGCTCCTCCTGTTCTTTGTAGGTTAGTGTGAGCTTATCCTCCATCGTGCGTTTTATTTGACGGCTTGATCTAGCCAATTCACTCTATTAAGTTAACATGTCGCGCGGTTATGTATTATGGTTTGTTCTTTTTGGCTTATGGAGGCCTATCTGCCAGTTTATTATTAATATACTTGAGAATCTGGCCGACTTTGATTCTGTCAATTAATTATAGGCCTGAGTCCGCCGGCTTATGGTATTCATTTTAATCGACCTGCGACTTATCGCTTCAAAGTTTGCATGAACTTTACCTCTATTACCAGACAGTCTATTTGCCGGTTAGGCACGCAGAATATCTCTGGTCACCAGTTTGAATACTTATATAAGAAGCTGCAGGTTGTTTATCTCTATCCTTGAGAATAAATCTCATATTGGAAATGCGGTCTGCGTCAACATTTGGCCAAGCCGAAAATAACAGTTGTCTTTGAAGCTCCTTAGCGGCTAAAGCGGTTAGCCACGCGGCTTAATATTCAGTGTATATGCTCAAGCATACCACAGTTCACCTGGCTTATTAGTGGTTAAATCTGCCAATCCGTTCGGTTTGTGGCTTACTAGATGACTTAAAGGAATTCTTCTCTTCCTTGTTAACAAATCAGATTTGTTTGCATAATGGTTATATTATCTATTAAATCAGGAGGAGACCGTTCAGACTAATAATACAAGTAAGAAAAAATGACAAAAATAGAAAAGTGACATCAAAGGTAAAGTGTACTTTCATTTCCTTTTCAAAAGAAGATTACAAAAATCAAACCACGCGGTTAACATAAACAAACTGCCAGTTTCCAAATGATTCAAAAAAATACATGTTAGAATTCAAAATTTGCTAATCGCCCGACTTGAGCTTCTTAGCCGCAAGGGTACTTGAGTCACTACCACCGTCAACATCAACTTGAGATTGCGAGTAACCACTGCTACTGGCTGAAGAATCGCTCGAGCCATCATAACTCGCAGGATCAGTCCGCGCGGTCTCCGAAGCTTGATCGCCTCTCTCGGAGGTGGCGCTTTCACTTCGGCTTTTTGAGCTGTCAGATACCTCGTCGTCTTCCTCCTGGTCCTCAACCTCACCTTCCCCAACCTTATCCTTACCCTTGACCGCGCGGTATACAACGATCACCTTTTCTTTCAAGGAAGGGAATAGGTCGAGGCACATGAAGTCGGTAAATCCTTCCGCGAAGCCACAGAGATTTTGGAGGCAGTTAAGCGCTCCATCAATCCCTTGGACAACTTGTGGGAAGATGTTGTCCTTGAAGACCGGGTTTGCCGGATCATACATTCCCTTCAAGAGAAGTAAAAGATTAGACCGAGCAGTTTCATTATATTAGCCGCAAGAACATCTGGTGATAACTTACTGATTGCTCCTCCTTTAGTCGATTTTTTTCTTCTTCTTTTTCCATGAGTTGCCGCTCCAAGTTGCTTTTATCTTTTACTAACTTCTTGTAGGCCAGGCCAATGTAATGGCTGGTTACGAAGCTTCTCGCCCCGACCTGCGCGTCTAACCACGGCAAGTCTCTTTCGGGCACCCTGCGCAATGCTTTCAGGTTGCACTTTCCATACAACATCATGCCTTCTACGTTGGCATGGAGGCTAACTTTATCCCTCCCCAAGTAAGGGAGGGCGGTGGAAACTTTGACGGAGTCTCCGTCCGGACTCCACTGCATGTTTGGGTTGCAAAGGAGGTGCTTCAAGCCGTTGCCCATTCATGCAGCGTAAACTCGTCGGAGGAGGCCGATTCCACTTCCCCCTCAGTCCACTCCGGCCTGACTCGCCTGGCCCGTTTCTCCCTTTGAGTAAGGGTTAAACCTCTTGGAGTCATCTGTTTGTTCAGCGGGACCGCCAAATCAATTGCGCGGCCAAAGCAAAAAATCAGTTCACAAGCCGTGCGGCTAACGAAATAGTTCGATTTGGTTAATACTTACTGTCTTTCGCTTGAATGCCCTCCAAGGATGGGAGCAGCAGGATGTAGTGATTGACATCAAGTCGCTCACCCTTGAAGAAGTCGTATATCTCCTTCTCCATGTCGTCCAGCCAGCTGCTGCCGAAGGCGGCTTCAACGCGGACTTGCGGGTTGCCCGGCAGAAGTCCTTGATTTCCTTTGAAGATCAGATATCTCTCTGACCAGCTCGGGATCTTATTCTCCAAGTTGATGACCTTCAACCCCCTATAGCCAAAGTACAGATGCCCTCAAAAAATTTTCGTCCTGGTGTCTGGAATAGACTGGACGGAGAAGTATTCCCGAAACAACTTCATAGAGAATTAAGCAGACTCTTTACGACCTCAGATAAGAGATGAAGCTGAATATGATGGCGATGGAATTTGGCGGCAACTGTCTGGGAATGACCCCATAGTGATCAAAGATTGCTACGACTTCCATCAAGACAGGGAAGCGGAAGCCGCAGTCGAAGTGGTCTATCGGGATAGTGATTTGGTGGCAGCAGAGGTGTTAATTCGCTCATGGGGGAGAGGAAGCCGCATGAGTAGCGGGCTTCCCTGCATATACTTCTCCACAAAGCTGTCTAGTCCGTCTTGGGTAAGCCGGCATTCTTTGTGGTCCGCAGAGTGGAAGGTGGAAGCCGCGTCAGTCCTGACAGCAGGCGCTTTAACAGACCGCATCGCCTTTGCCTTATCCCACATCTTGATTTTTCATGCAGAAATCTCTGAGATCATCTCTATTTATGGAATTTCTATGCAGCTACAGTGATCGACATGAAATCGCGGTTAGATGTCAAGTCGTGCGGTCTTCAAAAGTATAAAGACTAACCATACATCCAAAACGCAGTCCAGTTCGGCAGTTCGGGCGGCTAAGTTCCTACATTTATAAAATTTCCAAAGAAGAAAAATACGTCGACTATGATTATTAAGCAGCATAAAGCCGCAGGAGATTCGCAGTAACATGAAACAAATATACAACAGTTGTTTACAACAATCAAGTTTTCCGACATCAACAGTTTATAATTATTACAGAACCAAATTAAAACAAGCAAGCTTGTTTGTCACCGCTCTCTGGAGCTTCTCTGCCAACCCGGGCGACTTTGTCGCCGGCCTGTACTTGCTGGACATAAACCTGATTGATGAGATTGGGGGTTGAATACAGAGTCCAGTGAACTCGCGAGGTAACGCGCTACACGCGGGCGAATGGAACCATCGGTAGAGCGTGACCCTCCGGTCTCCAGCTGCAACGACCTGCCCAAACGTCGCGACCCCTGGCAGACTTGAAGTCTCCCCAGAAGCCGGGCGGCTTGGTGGTTGCTGTTGTTCAGCAGTCTTTCCAGCAGGTCACAGGCCTCTGCCGGCCTCTGCTGGCGGATCCTTGTCCATCCCCCGTCAAGTTCGAAAGTGTCCGCTCTTTCTCTCTCAATCCGCCCGGTAATCAACCCAATAGCTTGCAGATCCAACTTGTCCGGCTTCTCCTACTCCAAGGTGGCCAGCACCTCCTGTATCCTCCTCTGAGCGGTCTCCGTCGTAGACCTCCGTTCTTCCTTCTCCTACTCCAAGGTGGCCAGCACCTCCTGTATCCTCCTCTCAGCGGCCTCCGTCGAAGAACGTCGTTCTGCTCTCTCTTACTCCAAGGTGGCCAGCACCTCAAGTATTCTCTTCTCAGCGGCCTCCGTTGTAGACCGTCTTTCTGCTCTCTCTTTTCCAAAGTAGCCAGCACCTCTTGTGTCTTCTTCTCAGTGGCTTCCAGCGCAGACCGCAACTCTTCTCTGTCAAGCCGCCACTCTTCCTCCTTAACCCGAAGGGCCTCGCCATGCTCACTCACCCTGAACTGCAAGGCGACGACTTCCTTCCGGAATTCGGCCGACCTTTAGTCATGGATATTTAGCAGCAGCGATGGCAGCGTAGGCAAGAAGGTCGTCAAGTTGTCTGGCTTCATCGCGAATTCGGTTACTCTTGTAGCGGATAAACAAGCAGTCAGGTTCAGTCGCATAATTACAACCTCTTAATGGATCTCGGTAGGATGAGACCACAACTCTTGGTTATCTCTCCTTCAATAGCCGTAATGTCAAATCTAAACACTGGCTGCCTGAATCATTCGAAATCTATATGCTTTAACTATTCTTTCCATAGACGCGCGGTCTCTTGAGCTTTGCTTTTCAGTTGAGTCGTGATCAGGAAGAAGCTCGCTGGTGGATTAAAAATTGTGTCCGCTCCCTTCTTCCGTGACCGCGACTTGTAGAATTTTATAATATGCTTAATTCTCCATGTTTACCTTGCAGGAGAGGAAATATGGTCCCCACCTGCTTCCCAGCAATTAGTTTCTTCATCTCCTCCATCTTTTCCCTAAGTTTCTATTTTTTGGCTCCTTCAGAAACCGCAGCAGGAAGCTCGCCAGGCTTCCCACCAGTAACTTCAACATCAAGGAGACCGGACTCTTGTGAGGCCGACGGGGTCTTCAACAACCCCTCCTGCTGCTGTAGCATCTCCATATTCTTGAGGTTGTCGTTCATGGTCTCGTTGGCCGCAGGCGTGTCCTCTGGCCTATTCAGCTTGGAGGATTGAGTCAGCGGACTGTCGGATACATCCTTCTCCCGCGGCCTATACTGGATACTAGCCGCTCCGATCTTTACAGAAACATTGTTGTTTCCAACCCGCATCTTCTGCGCCTTCCTCCTCATTCTTTCATCAAGGGTCTCATCCTTTTTCCTATGACATTTCAAGTGGCCGACTATCATCTCTGACTGCTTGCTCTTCTCAGATGGAGACTGTTCGGCCTCCCGCGGCTTCTTCTGGTCGTTTTCATCATCGACGATCACGTCGACTATTTTGGACAACTCGCGCGGTTTGGAATAGTCGACACTCTTCTCCTCTGTCTAAGAAATCTTTAAGAGAGGTTCACCCAATGGCGAGTAGGTGATCTCGAAGGATTTGGAGGTGCTGGTTTGTGGGGAGCAGGCTTGAAAGCTGCTTTAACTTTGGTCGCGGCCTGCGAGGATTCAGCGACGACTTCCGTCAGTTTCTTTCAAGAATCAGAAGTCGTTGATGTGATCAGCTTCTCAGGTTTCCCCCCAGGCTGTCGGTCAGAACTTTTCAGTTTCCAGCTCTTCCTCTTTTTCTTCTCAGCCGACTTCTCCTCGCGGGCTAGCATTGAGGACATGACGTCCATCTTGCGAAAAGCCCTGTCGGCTTGAAATATTCTGACCGCTAGAGGCGAATACTGACCCATGGCTTCACAGTATTTCTGAGAAATGACAGAGTTCAGTGCCTTTTATAGACATCACGACATTAATGGTAGTCGCGGTCTCCGGCTTAGTCTAACATTTCCGAAATTTCCTTAAATTTGGAAATGTGCGGGGATTATGTTAACCCAGAATCCGCGACTAGTTCGCTTGGGCTTTTCAAGCCGGGCGGCCTAATTCCTTAGCCTCCATCTCAACGAGCCGATCAATCCTTATTGAAGCCATGTGGCCTCTTTGCTAGGTCGCCTCCAGAGGGGGTTCAGATCAGCCCGTCTAGAGGCTGAGCCTCTCAGCTCCCTAGAGGAAGCCCTCCAGGTCGCGTGGCCTTCCCTCAACCCTCTTCTATTTTTGCTAACTTCCCGTCACCTCTGCTCGGTTCTCTAGTACCCCGGGCAGCCGGTAATTTTAGCCCTACCCATTTGGGCAGGCACCCAAGCCTATAAATAGGGGGTTGAAGTACACCCAAAGAACGCGGACTCGAGTCTAGGAGCTCGCTTGTTAAGAGTTGCGGTCTCGAGCATAGTGCCTTGCGGCCTGCTATCCGGCCAACTTCTCTTTTTCTCCTTTCTTTCCTCTCTAAGTATAACCGCTTAATGTTTTAATAAAAGGAAAGCTCGCCGCAGAAGATACATTCAGGCTGCGGCGGGCGTAGTGTGGTGTCGCCGCTTCTTGCGGCTTACTCTTGTTTTTGCTATAACTGCTAGTAACCGTCTACTCGACAGTCCCTCGTCTTTTTCTCCTCATCCCCCATGAGATTTCAAATAGTTAACTAGAGGGCGCATTTCTTGTATCAACACTTTTGAATTCTCTTTTGCATAAAATACAGGTTTCTGTGAGTTCACCTAGAGTACTCGTATTATATGTTAATTTACCTGCTTTTGACTTCTATTTTGCAAATATTAGCAGGTATTTGCGTGTTCCCTACAGGTACTCGCATTATATGGTTATTTTCCTGCTTTTGACTTCTTTTTTGTATAGATGAGCAGGTGTTCGCGAGTTTTCTTCAAGTACTCTCGTTATATTTTAAACTTTCCCTCCTTTTGACTTATCATTTGTAGAGATTAGCAGGTGTTCGCAAGTTCTCCTCAAATGTTCACGTTATATGTTTATTTACCCGCTTTATACTTCTCTTTTCCAGAGAGTAGCAGATGCTCGCGAATTCACCTCAAGTACTTGTGTTATATGTTTATTTACTTGCTTTTGACTTTCTTTTGCAAATATTTGCAGGTGTTCGCGAGTTATCTTATGGTACTCGTATTATATTTTAAATTTACCTACTTTGATTTCTCTTTTGCAAAGATTAGCAGATATTCGCGAGCTCAACACAAGTACTCGTGTTATATGTTTATTTACCTTCTTTTGACTTTCTTTTGCTGAGATTAGCCGATGCTCGATAGTTCTCTTTAGATACTCGCATAATATTTTAAATTTTCCTGCTTTTGGCATCTCTTTTAAATAGATTAGCAGATGTTCGCGAGTTCATGTCAGGTACTCGCATTATATTTTTATCTAACTTCATTTGACTTCTCTTTTGTAGAGATTAGCAGGTGTTCACGAGTTCTCTTCGGATACTCGAGTTATATTTTAAATTTACTTGCTTTTGCCATCTCTTTTGCCTAGATTTGTAGATGTTTGCGAGTTTCCCTTAGTTACTCGAATTATATATTTATTTACCTGCTTTTGACCTCACTTCTGTAGAAATTAACAGGTGTTCGTGAGTTCTTTTAAGGTACACACATTATATTTTATATTTACCTGCTTTTGAATTATCTTTTGCAGAGATTAGCATGTATTCACGAGTTCTTCTCAGGTACTCGTGTTGTATGTGTATTTACCTGCTTTTGACTACTATTTTGCTGAGATTAGTAGGTATTCGTGAGTTCACTTCAAGTACTCGCGTTATATTTTAAAATTATCTGCTTTTGACTTCTCTTTTGCATAGATTAGCAGATATTTATGAGTTCACCTCAGGAACTCACGTTATATGATCATTTACCAGCATTTGACTTCACCTTTTTCAGAGATTATAAGGTGTTCGTGATTTCACCTCAGGTACTCGTATTATATGTTTATTTACCTAATTTTGACTTCTTTTTTGCTGATATTAGCAAATATTCGCGAGTCCACCTCAAGTACTCACGTTATATGTTTATTTACCTACTTTTGACTTGACTTTTGCATAAATTAGCAGGTATTCGCAAGTTCTCCTTAGGTACTCGCATTATATGTTTATTTACCTGTTGTTGAATTCTCTTTTGCAGAGATTTTCAAGTGTTCACAGGTTATTTTGTAGAGATTAGCTGGTGTTCGCTAGTACTTCTAAGTTACTCTCTTTATATGTTTACTTACCTGGTTTTGAATTCTCTTTTGTAGAGATAAGCAGGTGATGACAAGTTCTCCATAGGTACTTGCGTTATATGTTTATTTACCTACTTTTGGCTTCTCCTTTGTAGAGATGAGCAAGTGTTGGAAAGTTCTCTTGAGGTACTCGCATTATATTTTAAATTAACCTGCTTTTGACTTATCTTTTTTAGATATTTGTAGGTGTTTGCGAGTTTACCTCAGGTACTCACATTATAGGTTTATTTTCTTGCTTTTGCCTTTTCTTTTGCAGAGATTAGTTGGTGTTCGCAAGTTCTCTTCTGGTACTCGCATTATATTTTTAATTAACCTCTGTTTGACTTCTCTTTTGGAAAGATTATCAAATATTCGCGAGTTCACCTCAAGTACTCGTGTTATATGTTTATTTACCTACTTTTGACTAGACTTTTGCAGAGATTATCAGTTGTTCGTGACTTCTCCACGAGTACAGCTCTCAGGTACATCCCAATCTGCCAAGAAGTTGGCGACCTGCCTCCAGGTTGCTCAAAAGATGACGACCTACCTCCAGGTATCCTAGATGATGACGACCTGCCTCTAGGTCGCCCAGAGGATGACGACCTACCTCCAGGTCACCCAGACGATGAAGACCTGCTTCAATATCGCCCAGAGGATGATGACCTTCCTCCAGGTCGCCTAGAGGATGATAACCTGCCTCTAGGTCTCCCAGAGGATGACAACCTTCCTCCAGGTCGCCTAGAGGATGATGACCTGCCTCCAGGTAGCCCAAAAGATGACGACCTACCCCCAAATCGCCCAAAATATGATGACCTGCCTGCAGATTGCCCAGAGGATGACAACCTACCTACAGATCGCCTAGAGGATGACGAACTGCATCCAGGTTGCCCAGAAGATGACTACCTGCCTCCAGGTTTCCCAGAGGATGACGACCTGCCTCCAGGTCACCCAGAGTATGATGACCTACCTCCAAGTCCCCCAAAATATGACGACATGCCTCCAGGTTGCTCGGAGGATGATGACCTGCCTCAGGTCTCCCAGACCCTCAGGGTGACATCATCAAGTCCTGCTTCTAGAAGATCCTCCTTGAGCTTATAAATAGGCCCCCATACCTCTCATTTAGGGGGAACAGTGGAGTAGGACAGTCAAGGCATCAATTACTGCGGAGTCCAAATCTCAGTCCATATGACATCTCCTGTTCTCTTTTCGTCCTGACAACACAGTCTGCTAGGCTTGCTCAAGCGAGCTGCGGGATCAGCTAACCGCGCTGTCTGCCGACCTCTTCGATCAAACCGTGTGGCATCTAACATCCATCTTTCCATAGCCGCCAGCTTCCCCCTTTGTACCCTTTATTTGCTTTCTATCTAAAGTTACAATCTCAAGATGTAGGACTGAATTATAATCAAAGAAAAACTCATCGCAAGAGTGGCATTCAGGCCACGGTGGGCGAAGTCTTATATTGCCACTGCAAGCGACCCTTTCTTCTTTTTTTATCTATCTTCATGCACGACTCAGAGTAACCAGCTGCTCGGCAGTCTCTCTTCCCTTCTCATCATCCCCCCGTAAGATTCAAACACCCATTTACTAGGTGGTGCCATTTTCACGCATCAACAATTATAATTCAGACTTCACCCGCCGCAGCCTGAATGCCTCTCTTGCGACGGGCTTATCTTTGATTATAATTCAGTCCTACAGCTTGAGATTTTACCTTTAGATAGAAAGAAAATAAAGGGTACAAAGGGGGAAGATGGTGGCTAAGGAAAGATTGATGCCAGAGGCCACGCGGTTTGACCCAAGAAGTCGGCAGACCGCGCGGTTAGGTGATCCCGCAGCTCGCTTGAGAAAGCCGAGCGGACTGTGTGGTCAGGACGAGAAGAGAACAGGAGAGGTCGCGCAGACTGAGATTTTGAGTCCTCAGGAATTGATGCCTTGACAGTCCCACTCCACAGTGCCCACTAATTTAGAGGTATGGGGGCCTATTTATAAGCTCAGGGAGGATCTTCTAGAGGCAGGACTTGATGACATCACACAGATGGTCTGGGAGACCTGGAGGCAAGTCATCATCCTCTGGGCAACCTAGAGGCAGGTCATCATATTCTGGGTGACCTGGAGGTAGGTCGTCATACTCTGGGTGACCTGGAGGTACTGAGGTGGAGGTCGCTGAGAAAAGGATGCAGGAGGCACTGGTCAGCTTGGAGTTAGAGAGAGCGACGATGCAGACTACGCTGGAGACCGCTAACAAAAAGGTGCAGGAGGCACTGGCCAGCGCGGACATGGAGAGAGCGGCAAAGCGGACTGCGCTAGAGGCTGCTGACAAAAGGATGCAAGAGGCCCTGACCAGCTGGGAGGAGGAGAAGATAGCGATGCGGACTGCGCTGGAGGCCGCTGAGCAAAGAACACAGGAGGCGCTGGCTAACCTGGAGCAGGAGAAGACAGAGAAACTTGACCTGCAAGCTTTAGTGCTGATGGTCGGCCGGATTGAGAGGGAAAGGGCGGACATCGCTCGACTTGACGAGGAAAGGAATAAGGATCAACTAGAGGAGGCCGGCAGAGGTTTGCGACCTGCTGGGATGACTACTGAGCTGCAGCAACTACCAAACCGCCCGGATTCCGGAGAGACTTCGAACTCACTAGTAGTCGCGGCGGTTAGGCGTGTCGCTGCTTCTGGCGACCCGGGAGATCGCGCTCTACCGCTGGTTCCATTTGCCCGCATAGAGCGTGATACCTTGCGAGTTCATCGAACTCTGCACTCCATCCACAACCTTGTCAGTCAAGTGTATGTCCAGCTGGTACAGGCCGGAGACCAAGTCGGGCGGGTTGGTTGAGAAGCTCCAGAGAGTTGAGAGAGATAATTATGAGAACTCTATTTGGCTTTATAATAAGCATCAACTCGTGATGCCGGACAGTCTGATTGTTGTGAACAATTGTTGTATATTTGATTGTATGTTACTGCAAATTGCTTGCAGCTCTGTGCGGTTTGAATATCATAGATGCTATATTTTTGCTTTGTGAATTTAGATAAGTACAGGAACTTGGCCGCGCGAACTGCCGAACTATTCTGCGGTTTGAATACTTCCTTTTGCAGGTTAGGTCGTGCGGCTAGAAAACAAACCGTGATTTGACAACCATCACTGTAGCTGTGTAGTAAATCTATAAAAGGAGATGATCTCGGAGACTCCGGCACAAAAGATTAGGATGTGAGCTAAAGTAAAGTCGATGCGGTCTGATAAAACTTTTGCCATCCGGACCGATACGGCTTCTGCCTTCCATTCAGCGGACCACAAAGAAGGTTGGCTTACTCAAGTCGAGCTAGATAGCTTTGTAGAGAAGTAAATGAAAGACAGCCCGCTGCTTGCGCGGCTTCCTCTTCCTCACGAACGAATCAACACCTCTGCAGCCAACCAGATCGTCATTCCTGTTGATCACTTTGACTGCGGCTTCCGCGTCCCCGTGCTGATGGAAGCCGTAGCGGTATTCGACCACTATGGAGTAGTGCCAGGACAGCTGCCGCCGAATTCTATTGCGGCTATCTACAACTTCATCTCCTACTTGAGGTCGGAGAGAGTTCGCTTCTCGATAAAGCTGTTCAGAGAATGCTTCTCCGTCCGGTCTATTCCGGACTCTGGAACGAAGATCTTCAGAGGGCATCTGTACTTCGGCTGCCGGGGGATGAAGGTCGTCAACCTGGCGAACAAAATCCCGAATTGGTCAGAGAGGTACCTGATCTTCGAGGGCCAACTCGGTCTCCTGCCAGTCAACCCGCAGGCTCGCGACGAAGCCGCTTTTGGCAGCAGCGGACTGGACGGCCTAGAGAAGGACATCTTCGACTTATTCAAGGGCGAGAGGCTATACGTCGTCCACTACCTCCCACTGCTCCCAACTTTGGAGGATGTTCACGCGGAGGACAGTAAGTATCGGCGAACCGAACTGCTCAGCTAGCCACGCGGCTTGCCATCTGACTTGTTAAATTTGCCTTGCAGCTGTCGTTGCGGTCCCGCTTAACAAGCCGCTAACTCCTGGTGGCCTAACCCTTACACAGAGGGAGAAAAGGACCAAGATAGCCAGGCCGGAGCGGGCTGAAGAGGAAGGAGAATCGGAATCCTCCAGCGACTTTACGCTGCATGGTATGGGCAGCCGCTTGAAGGATCTCCACGGCAACCCCACCATGTAGTGGAGTGCCGACGGCAAATAAGTTCAAGTTTCCACCGCCATCCCTAACTGGGGAAGGAAACGATAAGCCGCCATGCCTCCGCGGCTGGCGCGGCTTTGTATGGTAGCGCAACCTGAAAGCGCTGAAAAAGATACGAGAAGAGGACTTCTCGCGGTTTGCCGCGCAGGTCGGCGCGAGAAGCTTCATGGCTAACCACTATATGGGCCTGGCCCATAGGCGATTAGTCGCAAGTCAAGGCGACTTGAAGCGGCAACTCGCCGAAAAGGACGAAGAAAACGCACGCTTGGAGGAACTTAATGCGGTAAGATATTACCTGATTTTTGCGGCTTCATTTATCAAGCCACTCGGACTGACCTTTTTTATTCCTTTGCAGAAAATGTATGATCCGGCCAACTCGGCCTTTCAGGACGCAGTCTTTCTGCAGCTTGTCCAAGGAATCGACGGAGCGTTGAAATGCCTTCGAGATCGCGGCGGGCTCGCCCCGGGATTCACCGACTTCACCTGCGCCGACCTGTATCCACCCTTGAAGAAAAGGGTGGCCGTGGATTATCGAGCGCTGAAGGGCAAGGAGAAGGTCGATGGAGAGGGCGAGGGCAAGGAAAAAAATGAAGAGGAGTACGGCGAAGGAAGCAGGAGCGAGACCGCTTCTTCAGAAACCGGCAGTCAAGCATCTGAGACCGCACGGGTTGATGCCGTTAAGTCAGAGACCGGGGAGTCTGGCAGTTCGCACACGTCTTCGTCCGACAGCGGAGAATACTCGCCGTCCGAGGTCGATGTCGATGGTGAATCGGACTCCGGCGCTCCTGCGTCTAAAAGACTAAAGCCGGATAGCTAGGACAAAATACTTGTAATAATTTTCTATCTCTCTGAGACCAGAGGTATGATTTTGTAAACAGCGTGGTCTACCTTTTGTACTTGATAGTAAAAATTAAAACATTTTACCTTTTGTGAAAACCCATTGTACTGCAATTTTACTTACTTTCTTATATATGCGGTTTAATCTCTCTTACTCGTTTCCGACTTAAGAAATCTCATTGATGACTTCACCGAATAATAAGTACCTCTGTTCCGGTTAAACTCGAATAGAATATCAGTAGGCGTGTATATTAGTCGTCTGCGAGTTTATAACAATCCGATCGCCCTTGAACGTATTTAGAGCCATAAGCCGGGCGGTCAGGAAAGTATTCGCAAAGAAGGTAAAGCAGTTCTTGTTAACCCAGAATCCGCGACTAGTTCTCCAGTTTTTTAGTTCGGGCGGCTTGCTATTTCCAGCCGCCGTTCTCAGCTAGCCGGCTTATTGTCAGACAAGCCGGGCGGCCTCTACGTCAGACCGCCGCCAGTTCCAGTCCAGCCATCATCTAAGGGTCGGCCTGTCCTTGCCCAAGCTACGCGACGTATGTCCCAGGTCACCGTCAGAGGAGGTCCAGACCAGCCCGCATAGAGGCCGAGTCCTGCAGCTTGGCAGAAGAAGATCGCCAGGCCGCTTGGCCTGTCTCTTGGCTTTTCTTCTTCTTCTCGATTCCCGTCACCGCTGCCCGATTCTCTTGTACCTCGGGCAGCCGGTAATTTTAGCCCTGCCCGTTTGGGCAGGCCCCCAAGCCTATAAATAGGGGGCGGCAGCACACCCAAAGCACACTGACTGGAGTCCAAGAGCTCACTTGTTGTGGGCTGCGGTCTCTAGTTTAGTGCCTTGCGGCTTGCTGTTCGGCCGGTTTCTTTTCTCTTCTCCTTCTCCTTGTTGTTTTCTCCAAGTGTAACAGTTTCATCTTTTATGAAAGGAAAGCCCGCCCCAGGAGAGGCATTCAGGCCGCGACGGGCGAACTCTGGTGTTGCCGCTGGTAGCGGCCATCTGTCTCTTTTTTCTATCCGGTCTTATCCGCCATTCCTAGCCGCTAGTAACTGACTGGCCGACAGTCTTTCCCCCTTCCTTCCCCAGTGCTCGAATAGTTAGCTGGAGGTGCATTTTCAAGCATCAATAGTTAACACGCGACCTTCAGATCTCGGTTAGCCGGTGAAATCCGCGGCTAGATATTGTCAGACCGCTCGGCCGCTAGTGCTTAGCGGCTAGTCGAGCAAGCAGCGGCAAGGGTGGTTAACCTGCTCAGTAACCGCTGGCCATTCTAACCGCTCGGTCAAACTGCAGCTGTTCGGCGGTCTCTAGATACGTGTTGATTGTTATTATTTGCAATGAATCTCCCGAGGAATGACAGTAATTTCTTATCATCTACTCGGGATCTCTTAGAGAGGGAAGAGGAAGTTTCTTTTCCATTCATTGATTGAATTCGCTGGGATACCGTTGCTGATGATTTCAGAGAGCCTCGCTTGTCACGTTATTCTGGGATTAGTGATCAAGTTTCGCATCTACAAGCATTTGAAGCGGCTACTTCTTTAAAAGCCATGTCAGATGGAATCAAATGCAAGCTTTTTCTAATGACCTTTGACAGTCTTGCTCAGGAATGGTTTCATGGTTTACCTTCTCGGTCCATCACTTGCTTTGGGGATTTTCAAAAACAGTTCCTTTTGAGATTTGATACTTTCAGGAAGCGGAAGAGAAACCCAGTAGCTCTCTTCCAAATCAAGCAGGAAGTTGATGAGTCTACCGCTCATTTCGTTGATCGGTTTCCAAAGGAAACGCTCGATATCGTTAACGTTCCTCCAGACTTTTACAAATATGCCTTGATAAGCGAACTTCGAGAAGGTCCTCTCAAATTTAAAGTTAGCAAATAGGAGCCAAAGACCTATGGAGATCTTATTAAAACAGCTAATCAGTTCATAATGGGTGAAGCAGCAAATACCAACTATATATCCTTCTTAAATCAAATGGCTAAGGAATATCAGAAAGATTCTTATCATCAACAGCCCGGTTCTTCCCGAAATGCTTCAGAACCTCCGCAACAGGATAAATCATCAGAGTGTATAGAAGCTTGCCCTATCATGTCTTTTGATCCTAAAACACTCAAGTATGAATGGTACTCAGACAAGTATGTCAAGTACAAAATTTTTATGGAAGATCTTCTGCCAATTCTTGCTAGTATGAAAGAATTTAAAAAGCCTCGACGTATGAAATCAAAGATTGAACATCGACATGAAGAACTTTTTTGTAAATATCATAAGGATATTGGTCACAACACAGAAGATTGTCGGGCTCTCCGGAAACTAGCAGATCAATTTGCAAGGACAGGGAAATTACATGACTATGTTGTCCTATGATCTTCCAGCACATTTTCAACTGATAAAGCCGATGTTGCAAATGAAGATTCTGTTGTTAAATAGTGGAAGTGTTAGAAGCGGTAGTATCTTGTTTGTCTTTCTTTTACATATTTCGTATATCTCCCATGTGTTCGGAGTTTCTTGCATTTGCTTCTTTTCTTTTGATAATGACAGTTGTAATAGATATAGCAACAAATCAGTCCTCACCAGCATCTAGCTTCACAAATATCTCTCAACGATCATCGACAATTGGGCTCGATCAGGCTTCAAGCCCATATCCTTTTACTAAGCTTTCCTCTAGAAATAAGCATTTATATGCCCTCTAAATTCTGCTTCTTAGCTTTACACTTAACATTGACATACGTATGTGGACATTTACTTATAACAAAAATAATATTACTTTTTTGGCCCTCCACATCCTGCACGACATCAGTCGCAGATGTGTAGTGGCAATCCCGCACGACATCAGTCGCAGACATAATCCCGCACGACATCAGTCGCAGATGTAAACCCCGCTCGAATCATTCGCGGATGAGTTGAAATGAGATCTTCTTTAGAAGAGTAATGATTCTCAGTTTATGTTGTAAGACAGTGCAGGCAGAGTTTTCGTTATCTTTTCAACCTGTAAGTTGCAGTGGTAGATAAATTATGGTTTTCACATATGATTATCGATATGCTGGTCAGTTCATAGACCTCGCAATTATCCGTTCCAGCTTATCCACCGTCTCACGGTCTTACAGCCTAGCCGATTTATATTGCACAGTCCGCAGACCACGCGGTTACATATTTCGGTTTATTCTATTCGGCTATGAAATCTCTCTCGGATTATTACTAATATATTATGGAATTCGGCTGACTTGATCCTGTCCACTAATTCTAGTCCGTCGGCTTATGGTATTCATTCAAATCAATTCGTGGCTTGCTATCTAAAGAAGTCGCAATATGTTTAACTCTATCGTTCAGTAGTTCTCCTATGGGAAGCGAGTTTCGTATTAAAGTTCGGACAAGCCGCCACAATCAGCTTGGTTTTTACAATATCTATCTGGTTTATCCCCTTAGCCGAGCGGCTTGTCGATCGCCATATATCTTCTTCATCTCCAATTAAATTACGGCCTATACATTAATCGTGGGGCTTCGTGTTAAATATGAACCTTCAACAGTTGAACTGCCTTATCTTCTTGGCGAATAATCTCCTGACCGCCCGGCTTATTGCTCTATATACGCTCAAGGGTGATCGGATTGTAATAAATTCGCAGACGACTAATATGACTGGTTACCGGTATTCTACTCAAGTTTAACCGGAGCAAAAGGTAGTTGTTATTCGGTGGAGTCATCGATGAGAGTTCTTAAGCCGGAAACGAGTAAGAAAGATTAAGCCGCATAAACAAACAAGTAAGTAAAATCACAATAGATTCTCACAAAAGGTAAAATATTTTCATTTCTAATATCAAGTATAAAAGGTAGACCGCGCGGTTTACAAAATCTTACCGGCGGTCTCAAAAAATGTAAAAATTATTACAAGTAATCTATCCTAGCTATTCGGCTTTAGTCTTTTGGATGCAGGAGTGTCGGAGTCCGATTCACCGTCGATGTCGATCTCAGAAGGCGAGTAGTCTCCGTTGTCAGACGAGGATGAACGCAAACTGCCAGTGCCCCTGGTCTCTGACCCAGCGGCATCAACCCGTGCGGTCTCAGACACTTGACCGCCGGTTCCTGAAAAAGCGATCTCGCTCCCGCTTCCTTCGCTGTGCTCCTCTTCATCTTCTGCCTTGCCCTCGCCCTCTCCATCGACCTTCTCCTTGCCCTTCAGAGCTCGGTAAACCGCGACCACCCTTTTATTCAAGGGTGGATACAGGTCGGCGCAGGTGAAGTCGGTGAATCCCGGGGCGAGGCCGCCGCGATCTCGAAGGCGTTTCAGCGCTCCGTCGATCCCTTGGACAAGCTGCGGAAAGACCGCATCCTGAAAGGCCGAGTTGGCCGTATCATACATTTTCTGCAAAGGAAGGAAGAAGGTTAGTCTAAGCGGCTTGTTAAATGAGGTCGCATAAATCAGGTAATATCTTACCGCATTGAGCTCCTTCAAGCGTGCATTTTCTTCCTCCTTTTCGGTGAGTTACCGCTTCAGTTCGCCTTCACTTGCGACTAACCGCCTATGGGCCAGGCCCATATAATGGTTAGCCACGAAGCTTCTCGCGCCGACCTGCGCGGCAAACCGCGAGAAGTCCTCTGCTGGTATCTTTTTCACCGCTTTTAGGTTGCGCCTACCATACAAAGCCACGCTAGCCTCCTTCCCCCAGTTAGGGAGGGCGGTGGAAACTTGGACTGATTCGCCGTCGGCACTCCACTGCATGGTGGGGTTGCCGCGGAGATCCTTCAAGCCGCATTCTAGTCCGGCATCACGAGTTGATGCTTATTACAAAGCCAAATTAAAGTTCTCATAATTATCTCTCTCCACTCTCTGGAGCCTCTCGCCCAACCCGTGCGACTTGGTCTCCGGCCTGTACTAGCTGAACATACACTTGACTGACAAGGTTGTGGATAGAGTGCAGAGTCCGATGAACTCGCGAGGTATCACGCTCTACGCGGGCAAATGGACCAGCGGTAGAGCGCGATCTCCCGGGTCGCCAGAAGCAGCGACCTGCCTAACCACCGCGACTACTGGTGAATCCGAAGTCTCTCCGGAAGCCGGGCGATTTGGTAGTTGCTGCTGTTCAGCAGTCGTCCCAGCAGGTCGCAAGCCTCTGCCGGCCTCCTCTGGTCGATCCTTATCCCTTTCCTCGTCAAGTCGAGCGGTGTCCTCCCTTTCCCTCTCAATCCGGCCGAGCATCAGCACTAAAGCCTGCAGGTCAAGTTTCTCTGTCTTCTCCTGCTCTAGGTGGGCCAGTGCCTCCAGTGTTCTTTGCTCAGCGGCTTCAAGCGCAGTTCGCATCGTTGTCTTCTCCTCCTCCCAGCTGGCCAAGGACTCCTGCATCCTTTTGTCAGCGGCCTCCAGCGCAGTCCGCTTTGCCATTTTCTCCATGTCCACGCTGGCCAGTGCCTCCTGCACCCTTTTATTAGCGGTCTCCTGCGTAATCTGCATCGTCGTTCTCTCCAACTCCAAGCTGACCAGGGCCTCCTGCGTCCTTTTCTCAGCGGCCTCCACCTCAGACCGCATCATTCCTCTCTCCAGCTCCAAGTCTTCCAACACTTCCTTTGTTCTCTTTTCAGCGGCCTCCAGCATAAACCGTTGATCTTCTTCTTGAAGTCGCCACTCTTCTTACCTGGCTCGAAGGGCCTCGGCATGCTCCCTTATCCTAGCCTGCAAGGCAGCGACTTCACACTGGAATTCGGCTGTCCTTTGATCACGGATATTGGGAGGTAACGGTGGTATCAGTGGAAGTAGGCAGGTGGTCAGATCGCCTGGCTTGATGGCAGTTTCAGGTGCACCTGCAGCGAACAAACAAGCGGTTAGATTCAGTAACATGACCGGCACCTTTTAAAAGATCTCGTTAGAATGAGACCGCAGCCCGTGGTTATCTCTCCTTCGAAAGCCGCAGTATAAAGTCTAGCCGCTGGTCGCCTAAACCTTTCGGAGTCTATTCGCTTCAGCTTTTCTTTCCATAGCCGCGCGGTCTCTTTAGCTTTGCTTTTCAGTTGTGTCGTGGTCAGGAAGAAGCTCGTCGGTGGATTAAGTATTGTGTCCGCTCCCTTCTTCCGTGACCGCGGCTTGTACAATTTTACAATACGCTTAACTTCTTCGTGTTTACCTTGCAGGGCAGGAAATGTAGTCGCCACCTGCTTCCCGGCGATTAATTTCTTCATCTCCTCTATCTTCTCTCTGAGTTTTAATTTTTCAGCTCCTTTTGAAACCGCAGGAGCCGGTTCGCCAAGCTTCTCTCCTATAACTTCGACATCGGTGTCGGCGACCTCCGCAGAAGCCGGCGGAGTTGCCAGTAACTTGTCCTACTTCTGAAATTTCTCCATGCCCTTCAGGATATCGCTCAGAGATTCGCTAACCGCAGGCATACTCTCTGGCTCGTCCGGCTTGGAAGATGGAGTTGACAGACCCTCAGACACGTCTTTCTCCCGCGGCTTAAATTGCACACTAGCCGCTCCGGTCTTCACAGAAACATTGCGGTTATCAGCCCGCATCTTCCGCGCCTTCCTCTCCATCCTTTCCTCAATGGTCTCGACCTTTTTCTTATGTCACTTCAAGTGGCTGACGATTGTCTCTGTCCGCCTCCTCTTCTCGATCAGAGACCGCTCGGCCTCCAGTAGCTTCTCTGAGTCGTCCTCTTCAACAATGATCAAGTCAGCAGATGTGGGAAATTCGCGCGGTTTGGAAGAGTCGACACTTTTCTCCTCCGCCCCGGCGATCCTCAAGAGGGGTTCACCTGATGGCGAGTAAGTAATGTCGAAGGATTTGGTGGTTCCAGCTTGCGGGAGAGAAGATTTGGAAACCGCTTCGACTTTGGTCGTGGTCTGCGAGGATTTCGCGACGACTTCCATCGGTTTCTTTCCAGAATCAGAAGCTGCCGGTGTGATCGGCTTCTCAGTTTTCTTCTCAGGCTGTTGGTCGGAACTGTCCGCTCTTCTGCTCCTCCTTTTCGATCCAGACGACTTCTTTTCGCGATCTAGCATCGAGGACATGACGTCCATCTTGTAGAAGTCTCTGTCGGCTTGGAGGATTCTAACCGCGAGTGGTGAATAGTGACCCGTGGCTTGGCAGAAATCTTGACGAAATGGCAGGGCCCTCGGCATTTTATAGACGTAGAAGCATTACTGGCATTCGCGGTCTCCGGCTTAGTTCTACATTTTCGAAGTTTTTCAGAAACTTAAAAATGTGCGGGGATTATGTTAACCCAGAATCCGCGACTAGTTCTCCAGTTTTTTAGTTCGGGCGGCTTGCTATTTCCAGCCGCCGTTCTCAGCTAGCTGGCTTATTGTCAGACAAGTCGGGCGGCCTCTACGTCAGACCACAGCCAGTTCCAGTCCAGCCATCATCTAAGGGTCAGCCTGTCCTTTCCCAAGATGCGCGACCTATGTCCCAGGTCGCCGTCAGAGGAGGTCCAGACCAGCCCACCCAGAGGCCGAGTCCTGTAGCTCGGCAGAAGAAGATCTCCAGGCCGCTCGGCCTGTCTCTTGGCTTTTCTTCTTCTTCTCGATTCCCGTCACCGCTGCCCGATTCTCTTGTACCTCGGGCAGCCGGTAATTTTAGCCCTGCCCGTTTGGGCAAGCCCCGAAGCCTATAAATAGGGGGCGGCATCACACCCAAAGCACGCTAACTGGAGTCCAAGAGCTCACTTATTGTGGGCTGTGGTCTCTAGTTTAGTGCCTTGCGGCTTGCTGTCCGGCTGGTTTCTTTTCTCTTCTCCTTCTCCTTGTTGTTTTCTCCAAGTGTAACCGTTTCATCTTTTATGAAAGGAAAGCCCGCCGCAGGAGAGGCATTCAGGCCACGGCGGGCGAACTCTGGTGTTGCCGCTGGTAGCGGCCATCTGTCTCTTTTTTCTATCCGGTCTTATCCGCCATTCCCAGCCGCTAGTAACTGACTGACCGACAGTCTTTCCCCCTTCCTTTCCCCAGTGCTTGAACAGTTAGCTGGAGGTGCATTTTCGTGCATCAACAGTTCTGCTGTTGCTGACTATCATTTATATGCAATATGAGGTCGCACGACAAATATAGTTGATTGCCGATAGGCCATAGATTAATTGGAGATCAAAAAGATATATAGCGATAAATAAGCCGCTCGGCTAAGTAAATAGACTGATAAGAAACTTTAATAATCAAGCTGATGGTGGCGGCCTGTCCGAACATTAATGTAGACCACGCTTCCAATATGAAAATTACTCAAGGGTAGAGATAAATACCATAAGCCGGCGAACTAGAATCATCTGACAGAATCAAATCGGCCGAATTCCTGAGTTTATCAGTAATAAACCGGCAGAGATGTCATGAGCCGAATAAAACAAACCGGAACATGTAACCGCGTGGTCTGCGGACTGTGTAATGTAAATTGGCTAGACTGTAAGACCGTGAGACGGTGGATAAGCTGGAACGAATAATTGTGAGGTCTATGAACTGATCAGCATAACAGTAATAATATATGAAAACCCCAATTTATCTACCACTGTAATTTGCAGGTTTAAAGGATAACAAAAATTCTGCCTGCACTGTCTTACAACATAGACCAAGAATCACAACTCTCCTCAAGAAGATCTCATTTCAACTCATCTGCGAATGATTCGAGCGGGGTTTATATCTGCAACTGATGTCGTGCGGGATTGCCACTACACCTCTGCGACTGATGTCGTGCGGGATGTGGAGGGCCAAAAAGGTAATATTATTTTTGTTATAAGTAAATGTCCACATACGTATGTCAATGTTAAATGTAAAGCTAAGAAATAGAATTCAGAGGGCATATGAATGCTTATTTCTAGTGGAAAGCTTAGTAAAAGGATATGGGCTTGAAGCCTGATTGAACCCAATTGTCGACGATTGTTGAGAGATATTTGTGAGCTGGATGCTGGTGAGGACTGATTTGCTGCTATATCTATTACAACTGTCATTATCAAAAGAAAAGAAACAAATGCAAGAAACTCCGAACACATGGGAGATACACGAAATATGTAAAAGAAAGACAAACAAGATACTATCGCTTCAAACACTTCCACTATTTAACAATAGAATCTTCATTTGCAACATCGGCTTTATCAATGGAAAATGTGCTGGAGGATCATAGGACAACATAGTCTTGTAATTTCCCTGCCTTTGCGAACTGATCTGCTAGTTTCCGGAGAGCCCGACAATCTTCTGTGTTTTGACCAATATCCTTATGATATTTACAAAAAAGTTCTTCATGTCGATGTTCAATCTTTGATTTCATACGTCGAGGCTTTTTAAATTCTTTCATACTAGCAAGAATTGGCAGAAGATCTCCCTTAGAAATTTTGATCTTGACATACCTGTCTGAGTACCTTTCATACTTGAGTGTTTTAGGATCAAAAGAGATGATAGGGCAACCTTCCACAAACTCTGATGATTTATCTTGTTGTGGAAATTCCGAAGCGTTTTGGGAAGAACCGGGTTGATGACGAGAATTTTTCTTATGTTCCCTAGCCATCTGATTCAAGAAAGATATATAGTTGGCGTTTGCTGCTTCACCCATTATGAACTGATTTGCTATTTTAATAAGATCTCCATAAGTCTTTGGCTCCTTTTTGCTAACTTTAAATTTGAGAGGACCTTCTCGAAGTCCACTTATCAAGGTATATTTGTAAAAGTCTGGATGAACGTTAACAATATCGAGCGTTTCTTTTGAAACCGATCAACGAAATGAGCAGTAGGCTCATCAACTTCCTGCTTGATTTGGAAAAGAGCTACTGGGTTTCTCTTCCGCTTCCTGAATGTATCAAATCTCAAAAGGAACTATTTTTTAAAATCCCCAAAGCAAGTGATAGACCGAGAAGGTAAACCATGAAACCATTCCTGAGCAAGACCGTTGAAGGTCATTAGAAAAAGCTTACACTTGATTCCATCCGACATGGCTTTTAAAGAAACAACCGCTTCAAATGCTTGTAGATGTGAAACTGGATCACTAATCCCAGAATAGCGTGACAAGCGAGGCTCTCTGAAATCATCAGCAACGGTATCCCAGCGAATTTGATCAATGAACGGAAAAGAAACTTCTTCTTCCCTGTAGAGAGGTGTCTGCTTTATGCAAGCTTGACTATGATAAGCGGTTAAGTTGGCATTATGATGCCCGCGAGGAGGTTTGGATATCTCTCTTGTTTCAGGATACAATGCATCCTTAGCTTGATTAATGGAAGATTCATTACCGCCGTCAAGCGCTACGTTCTGAGCTACATTATCAGGATGAGAACCATCTTGCCTCGTTAAGAGATCCCGAATAGACGATATGAAATTACTGTAATTCCTCAGGAGATTCATTGCAAATAAGAGACAACAACCAACACGTATTTAGAGACCGCCGAACAGCTATAGTTCCACCGAGCGGATAGAATGGCAAGCGATTACTAAACATGTTAACCGCCCTTGCCGCTGCTTTTTCGACTAGCCGCTAAGCTCTAGCGGTCGAGCGGTCTGACAATATCTAGCCACGGATTTTCACCGGCCAACCGAGATCTGAAGGCCGCGTGTTTACTGTTGATGCACGAAATGCGAAAGGGAATCGAGCACCACCAGCTAAAGGTTACAGCACTGGGGAAGGAATAGGGAAAAGACTGTCGGCCAGTCGGTTACTAGCGGCTAGGAATGGCGGATAAGACCGGATAGAGAAAAGAGAGTAAGGACCGCTATCAACGGCGAATCCAGAGTTCGCCTACCGCGGCCTGAATGCCTCTCCTGCGGCGGGCTTTCCTTTTATGAATGGGAAAATGGTTACAGCGGTTAGCCTACTGAGATTGCGCGGACAGGATACCCTCCCGAGAAGGATTTCGAATCCGCTGCCACAGGCAGCAAGCTTGGGGATTCGAATTCGGTTCTCTGGAAGGTACTGTTCACGCCTATTTATAGGCTCGGGGGCCTGCCCAAACGGGCAGGGCTAAAATTACCGGCTGCCCGGGGTACAGGAGAACCGGGCAGCGGTGACGGGAAACAACCAAGAAAGAGAAGAGGGCAGAGGAAAGGCCGTGCGGCTTGGCGGGCTTCCTCTGGCGAGTTGAGAGTCCCGGCCTCTGGACGGGCTGATCTGGACTCCCTATGACGGCGACCTGGGATATAGGTCATGCGGCTTGGACAAGGACAGGCCGACCCTTAGATGATGGCTGGACTAGAACTGGCAGCAGCCTGACGGAGAGGCCGCCCTACTTATTTGACAACAAGCCGGTTTGCTGAGAATGGTGGCTAGAAAGAACAAGCCGCCCGGACTTGAAAACTTGGAGAACTACTCGCGGATTCCGGGTTAACAATATGTTTATTTTCTTGCTTTTGACCTCTTTTGTAGAGATTAGCAGGTATTCGTGAGTTCTCTTCAGGTACTCACATTTTATTTAAAATTTACTTTCTTTTGACTTAATTTTTGCAGAGATTAGCAGGTGTTCGTAAGTTATCCTCAGGTACTCGTGTTATATATTTATTTACCTGCTTGTTGGTACCCTAGATGTGATTTGGCTTATGTAATCCCTTTCGAGCCCCTCTTGATCCATATAACTATATATGATCATGTTTAGACTTTGTTTAGTCTCCCTAGGGCAGTTTATATCTGACCTAGAGCTTAGAATAGAAGTTGTAGAATGATTTTTTAGTTAAGGCTCTTTTTCCGTTCGACCATCGTCGAACGAGGCCTCGCGATCGTCGATCAGTGGTCGACGATAGCAGGGCTATAGAATCGTTGAAGTCAAGACAATTATTGTCGACCGATGGTCGACGATCTCAGAGCAAGCTTATTATGCTCTGAAGGATGGTCGACGATCTGCTATCAGCAGTTCGACGATCGTGGTCTTATTTCACGATTTCGGTCTCGACAGATCTTTGCCTTAATCGTCGACATCATGAGATGGTCGACGATATCTGTCTCGACAGATCTCTGCCTTAGTCGTCGACATCATGAGATGTTCGACGATTTCTGTGTTAATAGATTTTCTGCTTTAATCGACGATATCTTGAGCTGGTCGACGATTGCCGTTCGACGATTTCTGCTTCGACAGATTTCTGTTTTCAGTCGACGATCTGTTAGCTAGGTCGACGATCATCGAACCCCTGTTCGACGATTTCTGTCTGCCTTTAACAGTTTGTATTTATTTTATTCCTTGGTTTATTTCCAAGTGTTTTAGCGTGTGGTTAGAAAGATTTTCTGAAGAATGTTTTTGCTAATTTATGGCTTAAATTCAAATGAATTACTTACCAAATATGTCAAGCATAAATTACGGGATTTCGTATTTTGATAAAGCATTTTTGTCTTATTATACAAAATATATTGCCAGGCTGTATTCTAGCCGTTGGCATTGTATGCTATTTCCAAGAACGATAAATCTTTATGCTGAGATATTTTCCTATTCATTTATTTCCTTATTGGGACTGACAGAGAGCTAATAGGTCATTCTATTCCTATTGCTATATTCTATTTTGAGATAATCTGTTGCAGGGCTCGAGAATTCAAATCAATAGAGCCGTTCCAAAAGATAAACGAGAAGACATATTTAAGAGAGATTTTTTTCTCAGAATAATAAGAAGTAACAGTAACAGAGAGATTTTTGTGTGCTGCATTCTTTCAAGCTTCTCCAGAGCAACTCTTCACAATCACACAATCAGAAGAAGAAAAGTTTTCCTGAAGCAAAAGTCCAAAGCAATCTATTTCATTCTCAAGTCTCCTGAGCATCTGCTTAGAGTTTTTCAAGACTTCAGAAAGAGCTCCAGATTTGCTTCACGTGCTCCAGAATCTGAAGACCTGATAAAAATCAGTCTACAGATCTCTGAGGATTTAGTTTCAGTTTATCTGAAACTCCTTCATCCTGAAGCAAAGGCTTTCCCTGGACTTTCACTGAGCCAGGGGGAGACTTTGATTCTTTAGAGAATCCACAAGTCTTCTCTAATCTGTATTTACAACAGAGAAGATAATCTAACCCTCTCAACCCCTTTGTAAAAAGAGTTTATTCACATCTCTTCAAAAGTGAACGTTGGTGACAGGGCACCTTATCAACAACCTGTGGTTGAGCATCCTTATCAAAAGCTCAAAGGGTCTGTTTGATCTACCTGAATCAGATCATTGGTGGCAGGGCACCTTAGCAAAAACCTGTAGTGGATTCCTACCAGGGTGGTAGAAGAGTGGAGTACCTATTAAGAGGGAACCACTATATATCCTGTGTCTCTGGCTGTTTTGTTTAAATTACTTATTCTGTGGCTGTGATAGAACTATCTAGGACTGCTAGTTGCTGTGATAGGTTTATAGTTAATCTGAAATTTCAGTTAACTCTTTCACTTGTGCACTTCACTGTGTTAGGCTCTTAGGGTTCAAGTATCAGATTATTTTATTCCGCAAATCAACACCAAGGGAGCTGACTAGTTATTCATAAAATTTGAATACTCTATTCACCCCCCCCCCTCTAGAGTAGTTTACAACTTATCCCCTCACTTTCAATTGGTATCAGAGGGAGGTTAGCTGTTCATACAGGCTAACACCTGAGTTAAAAGATCCTGTGATAAGTTGTTTCCTGATACCATTCACAAACACTTTCACACATGGCCCAGTCTAAGGATTACTCAAGCACCAGACCTCCTGTATGCAACTTGTCCAAGTTTGGCATATGGAAGGCCAGGATAAGACTATACATGAATTCTATTGATGAAGATATCTTTTCTTCTATTTTGACAGGACCACCTGCTAGGCCTGCTGCTGCTTCCACTTCTGCTGATCTCAGTGTTGTGCCACCACCTGACTACAATGAAACTTACAAGAAGGCAAAAGCAGCTGATGCTAAAGCAATGAATATCCTAGCTCAGACAATGTCTGATGAGATATTCCAGAAGCTTGCTGAATGTACCTCAGCCAAAGCTATGTGGGATTCCCTCAACCACATAGTTGCTGGCTCAGCTGATGAGAGGAAGGACAGGAGATCCAATCTCACCTCTTAGTATGAAAATTTCAAGAAGGATGATGCTGAAGACATTGACACAATGTACACAAGACTCAGTTCAATAATAAGTGAACTGAGGTCTTTGGACAAGGAGATAACTTTATCAGAAGTAAATGACAAGATCCTGATGTGCCTTCCCATCTCTTAGGACTCAAGGATATGGCCCATCAAGGATGGAAGAAACACTGTGGAACTCTCCACAGAAGCTCTGTTGGGAAAGCTCAAGTCATATGAGCAAACTCTAAAGAGCAGAGCTGCTGCAATTGAAGTAAAAACTCCTACACCTACAAAGAAAGAGCACTCTCTAGCTCTTAAGGCGGCTGAGACTTCTGAAGGAAGTCAATCAAATGAGGAGTTACTGGCACTCATTGCCAAGAGGTTCTTCAACATGGGAAGAAGAGACCTCAGAAAGAAGTTCTCCAAGCATGAGGACAAACCAAGGTATGACAAGACTCCATCTAAAGAAATCATTTGTTATGTTTGCAGCAAGCCTGGACACATTGCTCCAGATTGTCCAGAGAAGAAACACAAGGAGAAGAAACATGAGAAAGAGTACAGGAAGCACCACTCCAAGTCCTCATCACACAAATACAAGAAGAAGGACAAGGGATTTGTGGCTGCTACCTGGAGTGAAACAGAAGAGGATACCTGCTCCTCTAGCTCCAGTGATTCAGAAGAAGAAGAAAAGAAGAAAGCCAAAGAGGTCTGCCTCATGGCTATTGATGCCTGCAGCTCTCTGTCAGCTGCAGAGAATTCTGAAGAAGAAGGAGACAATGAAGAAGATTCCTTTATGGAGGACCAGGTAATCGACTCATTTGATTTCTCATCTCCTGAGTTCAAACTAAAATTTAAAACTCTATTTTTAGATTTACTATTATCTGAAAAAGAAATTAAGTCACTTAGATTAAAAATAATGGAACTAGACATGGAAGGTACTGAAATAATCAGATTAGAAAAGAAATTAGAAAGATTAAGAGAAGAAGTAACATTCTTAAAATTAGAACTAGCTAAATCTAAGAGGTTAGAAGAACAATTAAATGGCAGAAGCCTTAAATTATCTGAAATAACCTGTATAGCAAACACTAGGGTTGGTAATGATAAACTAGGCTTAGGTGCCACACCCAGTGAACCCATCCTCCTCACAAAGGAGAGATTTAGCACTCCAGTAAAATTTGTTTCTGAATCAGGAATAAAGAATACTGAGGAAATTGAAAAATGCAAGAAAATTTAGAATAAGATTAAGAAAGAGAATAGGAAGAAAAAATTTCTAGCTTTACAAAAATCGTCGAACATTAATCAACGATCGTCAAACCAATCGTCGAACGTCTATCGACGATCGCTGAACACCTTCACCAAGTATGATATCTTTGGTGCAGGAGATCGACGATCTCATCTTGAGTCGTCGACCAGTGATCGACGATCGTGGAATCCAGAACATAGCACTACTACAAATGGTCGACGATATGGCTTGCGATCGTCGACCGTGGATCGACGATCTGGACTTAAGCTGGAAAATAAATTTCAAACTTCCAGATGTGCAAATCCCAATCACTACCCTAGGATGTTTAATCCTTCAACTGAATGGATTATCCCACCTAGGAGATCACACCCTTTAGGATATAAATCTAAGCCTGCAAAATCTTTTATATCTAGTTTTTCTTTTGTGAAGAATACTGGACCCAAGGTAACCTGGGTCCACAATGTATAATTGATATCTTTGCAGGTGAAGACCTATCCAGTCATACATGACAAATGGTATCTGGATAGTGGATGCTCAAAGCATATGACAGGAAAGAAGAAGAATCTGTCAGGGTTCAAAGCCAAGCTGGGACCAAAAGTTGTATTTGGGGATTCCAGCTGTGGACAGACTGAAGGGTATGGCAGCTTCACCATAGGAGCTGTAACATTCAAGAAGGTTGCGTATGTCTCCGAACTAAAGCACAACCTAATCTCTGTAAGTCAAATGTGTGATGCTGGGTACAAGGTATGGTTTACTGACACTGCTTGTAATATTGCTTTAAATAATACTGTTGTGTTAGTAGGTATTAGAATTGGTAATGTTTATGTTGTAGACTTTAACTCATCCAAATCTGAAATATGCTTATTTAATGAAGTAACCAGTAATAATATCCTTTGGCATAAGAGACTTAGTCATGTAAATTTGAAAAACATTTCTAGGTTGGCTAAATACAATCTTGTACGAGGCTTACCTTCTTGCCCCTACAAGAAGGAAGGCCTTTGCAAAGCTTGTCAATTAGGTAAGCAAACAAGGAATAGCTTTAAATCAGGTAATAAAAGTGATTCTCCCAGGATTCTGTACTTGCTACATTTGGATTTATTTGGTCCTATTGCTGTACAGAGTCTTGGAGGAAAGTCTTACACTCTAGTAATTGTAGATGACTTCTCTAGGTTCACTTGGGTATTCTTCTTGAGAACTAAGGCTGATAACTTCAAGGTTCTTACAGATTTTCTAAAGTGTATACAGAGTGAGTATTCTACTCAGATTGCCTTGATCAGAAGTGATCATGGTACTGAGTTTGAGTCTCTTCTTATGCAAGAATTCTGTGAGAAGGAAGGTATCAAACATAGCTTCTCTGCTCCTAGAACTCCTCAACAAAATGGGGTAGTTGAAAGGAAAAACAGAACCCTAATTGAAGCTGGAAGTACATTGTTGGCAGATGCTAACATGCCTCTGTCCTTTTGGGCTGAAGCAGTTAGCACAGCTAACTATGTATTGAACAGAAGTCTGATACATAAACTTAAGGGTAAGACTCCCTATGAATTACTTAAGCAAGTGAAACCTAAAATAGACTATTTTAGAGTGTTTGGCTGTGTTGCTTTTGTTCACAACAATAACAAAGAATACCATAGAAAATTTGAGGCAAAAGCTTCAATGGGAGTTTTTCTAGGATACTCTCAAGTAAGCAAAGCCTATAGGGTCCTCAATAAATCCTCTCTTAAGATAGAAGAGTCTGCACATGTCTCTTTTGATGAGACAGTCATGTATTATAAGGAGAAGGACTCTTCCTCTAATAGTACAGTGCAAGTCCTAGGAGTAAGTAAGGATTTGGAAGGTTTGAGACTCACACAGGAGAATCATCCCCAACAAACTTCTCAGGTTGCATCTTCAGATTCTGAATCTGATGTAGAACTTCTTCAAGTTAAAGCACCTGCTCCAACAGTTGATCAAATTCCACATGAGGAATCAAATCCTGAAACTGTTGAAGATCAGATCATTGTTGAACCTACTAATCTTGTCACACTTAGAGATCATCCTGTATCTCAAGTGATTGGAGACATTTCAGTAGGAGTCCAGACAAGACATCAACTCAACAAAGATGTGATGTTTGCTTGTTTCCTTTCTCAGGTTGAGCCCCTAACCATTAAAGATGCTGAGCTTGATCCACACTGGATTATAGCCATGCAAGAGGAACTTAACCAGTTTGAAAGATGTAAAGTTTGGACTTTGGTTCCAAGACCAAGAGGCCAACGGATCATAGGCACCAAGTGGGTGTTTAGAAACAAGCTTGATGCCCAAGACATAGTAGTTAGAAATAAGGCTAGGCTAGTAGCTCAAGGCTATAGACAGGAGGAAGGCATAGATTATGATCAAACTTTTGCCCCTGTAGCTAGACTAGAAGCCATTAGGATTTTCCTAGCCTATGCTGCCTATAAAAGATTTAAGGTCTTCCAAATGGATGTGAAGAGTGCCTTCCTCAATGGAGATTTAAAGGAAGAAGTGTTTGTTGAACAACCACCAGGGTTTGTTTCATCAACCTTACCCACTCATGTGTTCAAACTCCAAAAGGCTCTATATGGACTTAAGCAAGCTCCTAGAGCTTGGTATGAGACCTTAGCAAATTTCCTTCTAGAACACAAGTTTGTGAGAGGTGTAGTAGATAGAACCCTATTTATTAGACATCATAAGGACTCACAACTGTTAGTTTAAATCTATGTAGATGACATTATATTTGGCTCTACTGATCCCAAACTATGCAAGAGGTTCTCTGAACTAATGCACTCCAAGTTTGAGATGAGCAGCATGGGTGAGTTATCCTATTTCCTTGGTCTCCAAGTGAAACAGTGTGTTGATGGTATCTTCATTTCTCAATCAAAATATGCCAGAGAGCTGGTTAAAAGATTTGGAATGTCTGATGCTTCATCAATGAGCACACCTATGGCCTCAAATGCAGTTATTGATTCTAATGTCAATGGCAAGTCTGTTGATCAAAAGAACTATAGAGCCATTGTTGGTTCCCTGCTGTATTTGACTGCAAGTAGGCCTGACATAATGTTTGCTACATGCCTATGTGCTAGGTTTCAGGTCAACCCAAAGGAATCTCACTTAACTCTCCTCAAGAGGATCTTGAGATACCTTAAGGGATGCCCTAACTTAGGACTGTGGTACCCAGCTGAGTCAGGATTTGAATTAATTGGATATTCAGATGCTGATTATGCTGGTTGTAGAGTTGACAGGAAAAGCACCTCAGGGACCTGTCAGTTCCTGGGAGAGAGACTTGTCTCTTGGTTTTGTAAGAAACAGGCATCTGTGTCTACTTCAACTGCTGAGGCTGAATATATTGCAGCAGCTAGTTATTGTTCACAGATTCTGTGGATTCAAAATCAGCTAGTGGATTATGGGTATACACACTCAAAAACAAAAATTCTGTGTGACAGTACCAGTGCAATATCAATTGCTCAAAATCCTGTGCACCATTCCAGGACCAAGCACATTGAGATTAGACATCATTTTCTGAGAGATAATGTGGAAAAGAACAAGATAGCAATGGAATTTATATCCACAGACCTGTAGAGAGGAGATATTTTCACTAAGCCCCTTGATGAACAAAGGCATTTGTTCTTCCTGAACCAGCTTGGTATGATTAATGGTTCAGAGTAGTGAAAATTTGGACAGTTTTGTTTTCTGTCTAAAATCGTCGAACGACTGCTCGACGATCTTCGACCAGGTCAGAACTATCGTCGACCAACGGTCGACGACAGCTCGTTCTGTAGTAAGGCAGAAATCGTCGATCATCTGGTCAACGATCTCTCCTTAGGTATCTATCGTCGACCATTGGTCGACGACAGATTTTCTGTGCTGTGTGGAGAATCGTCGACCAACATATATTGATCGACGATCGTGGTGATTGCTTGTAGTCGGTCGACATTTGACGTTTAGTCAAACATTGACTATCGTCGGTCGCTGTTCGACGACCGATTTTATTCCGGGATCGACGATCGCAGACTTGTATCTAATAGTCGATTTAGGTCTGGAGATCGTCGTCCTTCCGCTCCGTCTTTTCATATTCCATCTTCTGGCTTAGAATTCGCTCTCGAACTCTAATCCCGCGCGATTCTCTTCTCCCCTGCTTTGCTTCTCGATTCGCCATTTTCTCTCAAATCCTATGGCGATTCCTTCTGCTGTTCTCTTTGGGATGAAGTTCGACACTGGCTTCTGTGTCGACTTCGATTCTTTCAGCCGATGTGATCAACCCATCCAAGCCATTCTGCAGCTATGTGAAGATCAAGGCCTAAAGAAATTTATGTCATTCTCACCAAAGATTAATATACCAGAGATTCGAGAATGGGTATATACCTCGTCCTCCAGCGACGAAGCGATGACTGGAAAGATAAATAGAGAGGAGGTCATTCTGACTCCTGAAGTTTTGACTGAGCTGTTTGGACTGCCAACCGGAACTGAGGACTATGAGCAAACTACAGAAGAATATGGCCGCATGCTAACTGTGATGGGCCATGCTGAGGGTATTCCAGCTAAGCTGCTAAAGATAAATCTGGCTCCAGAGTATAAGTTTCTGGCCGACCTGGTGGGCAAGGTCGTTTTGGGAAAACATTCTGCTCACGACAACATCAACAGGCAACAATTTGCCCTGATGTCAGCTTTGGTGAATAAGGCACAGATTGCCTGGGGAAAAGTTCTGTTTGAACTAATAAGGAGAAAGAACAATCAGAAAGAAGTAAATCTTGCCAGGGTGTTGGGTGTGTTTCTATATGTGAAAGCACCCCTGCTGCTTGTTTCTGCACCCTCCGCAGTCAACGCCAGCAAGAGGTTGGACCCCTCTCTCTTCAAGAAATCTCAGAGAGTTATCAAGAAGTCAGCCAGGGTTGATCCTAACCCTCCATCAGACACAAGGGCTGATTCAGCCACTCTCCAGCTTGCTGGGGAAGGCTCAGCAATCCCTTCATCCTCCCTCTTTACCCCTGCATCCTCATCTCCTGCATTACCTTCCACACACCCTGCAGTGCCACCACAACATGCATCTCTCATTCCACCTGCATCTCCACCCCAGTCACCAACACCACAACATCTGGCAGCTTCAGCCAGTGTTGACATGGTGACTGCTACCATCCTCACGCACCTCCCTCAACATGAATCCCACACTCATGTTGATGTTCACCCATCTCCACATGATTCCTTTGATCATGTGGTAGATCATACTGTTTCCATTCCATCCACCTCTACATCATCAGCATTTCAGATAACTCCTGAATTGCTTGCACATGTTGTAGAGCTCATCACTCCATCCATCCAAAAAATGATTGAGGCTGCCAATGCCCCTCTCATTGCATCCATCAAAGCCCTTACTGAAGCCATCAAATCATTTCCACCCTCTGCTGAGCCCTCTTCAGTAAGATGCATGACTCCAGTTCCCACTGAAGTCATGCAGGGGGAGATGTCTGTTGAAGTGGTCTCAGGTGATGCCTTGGCCCTTCAGGACAACTCTTCTCTTCCCCTTTCAGCAATTGTAGAAGAATCTCAGGAGCTTCCAAAGCATCCAGAAGGTAAATCACTTCCTCTAAAGGTTATAATCAGGATTTTAAATTGATATCTTTATCTAACAAGGACATTCACTCCCTAGTGAATCAAGCTTCTGATGAAGAAATCCCTGAGAAAGATAATGAAGTAGTCCCCATGGACATTGGTGAAAAATCTCCATTGAACACTACTGATACAGAAGTAGTGGTTCAACAATTTGAGAATGTTGCTGCTCAATCTGATGGTATAATGTTATTTAAGATTCTAATTAATTCACTCCAACTTGGAGTTAATTTCTTATTCCTTCCTATCTCATCTCAGCTGCTGATGATCCTGCATCAGTATTGCAAGATGTTGCTGCAAATTCCATTGAAGATTTGGAATCCTATCTTAACCTAGACTGTGAGTCCTCACTCACATCTACTCCTCTTGTTCCTTCTTTTCAAGAGAAAATGGTCTCTTATAGACCTGAGTACCTTGATGACCCCTTGGTCAAGGACTCTCTCTTCTTTTCCTGTATAGCACTCCTCGTGTGTCTTGCAGAGGTGTCTATCCCTGATGTCGCTAAACATCTAGAAGGAATTATAACCTCCTTCCTAGATGCAAAGTGGTATCCTGTGTAGATCTTCAGGTAACTCTATCAATTACCTGTTGTTGCTCACCTTGGGGGGAATATTTTATTCCCACTTGGTTGTTAACCTATCTTTCTTTGTATGCAGGCACAATCAACACTGCTGCTGCTGCTGCTGCTGAAGAAGCTGAGGCCGTGCTAGATTTACCAGAAAAAGCCTCCAAGATGACTGAAAAGGAATCAAGCTCAGGTACTCTAAACCTAGAACAATTTATAGCCTTTGTGGCTGAGAATATTGCCTCTGAGTACATTGAAGGGTTGGCTAATTATCATTTGGATTCCCTAGCCATCTCTCTAGAAAAAGCATCTGCCCCTGCAGATATTGTCATCTTTTCTCCTCCTATCCTTACCTATCCTCTATCCATTCCTTCTACTGCAGAACTGGTCCCCAGGATAGTTCCTGACTTGTATCCTAAATCAGATCTCTGGAAGAGCACTCCAAATGTTGATCTTGATGCCCTCCTTGAGCAAGATGCCATTGAGGAAGCAAGAGAAAGAGAAGATAGAGAGAAGCAGAAGGCTGAACATGCTATAGCTGCCAAGGATATCCCAAATCTAGACTTTGATGATTATGCCGGCAGAACCTCATCTCACTCCTCTGATGATGATGACTCTGAGGATTCTGATAGCTCCCAGAAAAAGAAAAAGGCTGTATCCAAGAAAAGGAAAGCATCTGCTCCTCCTACTGCCAATCTAGACAAGGATGTTCCATATTTCATTCTGAAGGGAATTGATCCCAAGAGCAAAGAATTTCGACCCTGGATGAGGCTCTCAAAGAATCAGACAAGAGAGAAAAAGAGATCAAAAAGATATGACACCCCTATTCAGAAATCCCCCCCCAGAGGTCCTCCTCCACCTCCTGGTGCTGGAGCCTCTGGAAGTCTCTCTTCTGCCCCATCTGCAAGATCAGCCAGCTCTAACATTCATCAGTCCTACCAGAGAAGGAGTAACCAAAGCCAGGGAGGCCAAGATGTATCAGGACAAGGAAGAAAAAGAAATGAAAATGTTCTCATGGAACAAATAAAGGAGATGACTTTTCAGCAACCTACCTTCTCTCCTCCTCCTTCTCCTAAAAAGAAAGTTCCAGAATGGAAACCTTCTCCTCCCAGGAGAGGTCCATCCTCCTCATCAATGAAACCTGCTGCTGCTGAGACAATTGAAACAAAAGGAAAAAGAGTGGTCTTTTCAGAGAAATCCCACAAGAAGTTCATTGAACTTGCTCCTCCAAGATCTCTTTATGCTGAAACTAATCCTAAGAAGGCTGCACAAATTCCTTCTGACTCAAGCAAAATAGCCACAGCTCTTCAAAGGAACATGGAGATTGCAGCTCAAGCTGACTCTGACAGACCACCCTCTCCATCAGATATGACTGAATCTGAAAGAATTGCCTCTATGACAAGATTTAAGGAATCTATTGCACTAAGCATGATGGAGAGAGCCAAAGCTCAAGGACTAGACCCTACAGCATATACAACTATGTCCGAATTCAGAGAAAAGGAACTCAGCAAAATTCAAGTAAACTCTGAAATTTTCAATACTGAAGAATACATGAAATTGCACCCTGCTGCAGTTCTACCAAGCTATGCTGAAAAGAAAATTATTGGTGAACACGATCTAATGCTATCCAAAAGACAAGCAGCAAATCCAAACAGAGAAATTATCTTCAAACCAGCTGTAATCCCTAAGAAATCATCTGATGCTAAAACCTCTGATAAATCTGCTTGATACTTTAGTTCTGCTGATTTATGGTTTTATGTTTTCCTGTGGATTGCCTGTGATTTAAATTTTTGGTTAATATCTGCTTTTGTTATTGTGTGCATTACTTTTTAGATCGAATTGGATAACATAACCCAAATAGGGGGAGATTGTTGGTACCCTAGATGTGATTTGGCTTATGTAATCCCTTTCGAGCCCCTCTTGATCCATATAACTATATATGATCATGTTTAGACTTTGTTTAGTCTCCCTAGGGCAGTTTATATCTGACCTAGAGCTTAGAATAGAAGTTGTAGAATGATTTTTTAGTTAAGGCTCTTTTTCCGTTCGACCATCGTCGAACGAGGCCTCGCGATCGTCGATCAGTGGTCGACGATAGCAGGGCTATAGAATCGTTGAAGTCAAGACAATTATCGTCGACCGATGGTCGACGATCTCAGAGCAAGCTTATTATGCTCTGAAGGATGGTCGACGATCTGCTATCAGCAGTTCGACGATCGTGGTCTTATTTCACGATTTCGGTCTCGACAGATCTTTGCCTTAATCGTCGACATCATGAGATGGTCGACGATATCTGTCTCGACAGATCTCTGTCTTAGTCGTCGACATCATGAGATGTTCGACGATTTCTGTGTTAACAGATTTTCTGCTTTAATCGACGATATCTTGAGCTGGTCGACGATTGCCGTTCGACGATTTCTGCTTCGACAGATTTCTATTTTCAGTCGACGATCTGTTAGCTAGGTCGACGATCATCGAACCCCTGTTCGACGATTTCTGTCTGCCTTTAACAGTTTGTATTTATTTTATTCCTTGGTTTATTTCCAAGTGTTTTAGCGTGTGGTTAGAAAGATTTTCTGAAGAATGTTTTTGCTAATTTATGGCTTAAATTCAAATGAATTACTTACCAAATATGTCAAGCATAAATTACGGGATTTTGTATTTTGATAAAGCATTTTTGTCTTATTATACAAAATATATTGCCAGGCTGTATTCTAGCCGTTGGCAGTGTATGCTATTTCCAAGAACGATAAATCTTTATGCTGAGATATTTTCCTATTCATTTATTTCCTTATTGGGACTGACAGAGAGCTAATAGGTCATTCTATTCCAATTGCTATATTCTATTTTGAGATAATCTGTTGCAGGGCTCGAGAATTCAAATCAATAGAGCCGTTCCAAAAGATAAACGAGAAGACATATTTAAGAGAGATTTTTTTCTCAGAATAATAAGAAGTAACAGTAACAGAGAGATTTTTGTGTGCTGCATTCTTTCAAGCTTCTCCAGAGCAACTCTTCACAATCACACAATCAGAAGAAGAAAAGTTTTCCTGAAGCAAAAGTCCAAAGCAATCTATTTCATTCTCAAGTCTCCTGAGCATCTGCTTAGAGTTTTTCAAGACTTCAGAAAGAGCTCCAGATTTGCTTCACGTGCTCCAGAATCTGAAGACCTGATAAAAATCAGTCTACAGATCTCTGAGGATTTAGTTTCAGTTTATCTGAAACTCCTTCATCCTGAAGCAAAGGCTTTCCCTGGACTTTCACTGAGCCAGGGGGAGACTTTGATTCTTTAGAGAATCCACAAGTCTTCTCTAATCTGTATTTACAACAGAGAAGATAATCTAACCCTCTCAACCCCTTTGTAAAAAGAGTTTGTTCACATCTCTTCAAAAGTGAACGTTGGTGACAGGGCACCTTATCAACAACCTGTGGTTGAGCATCCTTATCAAAAGCTCAAAGGGTCTGTTTGATCTACCTGAATCAGATCATTGGTGGCAGGGCACCTTAGCAAAAACCTGTAGTGGATTCCTACCAGGGTGGTAGAAGAGTGGAGTACCTATTAAGAGGGAACCACTATATATCCTGTGTCTCTGGCTGTTTTGTTTAAATTACTTATTCTGTGGCTGTGATAGAACTACCTAGGACTGCTAGTTGCTGTGATAGGTTTATAGTTAATCTGAAATTTCAGTTAACTCTTTCACTTGTGCACTTCACTGTGTTAGGCTCTTAGGGTTCAAGTATCAGATTATTTTATTCCGCAAATCAACACCAAGGGAGCTGACTAGTTATTCATAAAATTTGAATACTCTATTCACCCCCCCTCTAGAGTAGTTTACAACTTATCCCCTCACTTTCACTGCTTTTGATTTCTATTTTGCAGAGATTAGCAGGTGTTCTTGTGTTCTCGTAAGGTACTCGCATTTTATTTTAAATTTACATGTTTTTGACTTTTCTTTTATTGAGATTAGCAGATGTTCGAAGTTCACCTCAGGTACTCGTGTTATATGTTTATTTACCTTCTTTTGACTTCCCTTTTTGAGAGATTAGCAGGTTTTCGCGAGTTCACTTCAGATACTCGCATTATATTTTAAATTTACCTACTTTTGACTTATCTTTTGCAGAGATTAGCAGGTGTTCCCGAGTTCTCATTAACTACTGGTGTGATATGTTTATTTACCTGCTTTTGACATCTCTTTTGCAGAGATAGCAGGCGTTTGCTAGTTCTCTTCAGGTACTCGCATTATATTTTAAATTAACCTATTTTGACTACTCTTTTGCAGAGAAGAGTAGATGTTCGCGAGTTCACCTCAGGTACTCGCATTATACCTTTATTTACCAACTTTTGACTTTTCTTTTGTAGAGATGAGCTAGTGTTGGTGAGTTCTCTTCAGGTACTCGCATTATATTTTAAATTTACCTCCTTTTGACTTCTCTTTTGCAGAGATTAGCAGATGTTCACGAGTTCACCTTTGTTGTTCATGAGTTCTCTTCAGGAACTCGCGTTATATTTTAAATTTACATGCTTTTGACTTCTCTTTTATAGAGATTAGCAGGTGTTCACGAGTTATTTTCAGGTACTCGCCTTATATTTAAAATTTACCTGCTTTTGACTTGTCTTTTATAGAGATTAACAAGTGTTTGCGAGTTCTCCTCTGGTACTCTTGTTTTATGTTAATTTACCAACTTTTGGCTTCTCTTTTGTAAAGATTAGCAGGTGTTCACTAGTTCTCTTTAGGTACTCGTATTATATTTTAAATTTACCTGCTTTTAACTTATCCTTTGTAGAGATTAGCAGTTGTTCACGAGTTCACCACAGTTACTTGCGTTATATGTTTATTTATCTTCTTGAAAGTCTTTAGTTTTAAGGTAGCAAAACACCTAGGGGGTGAATAGGAATTTTGTCTTTTATTATTATCTTTTAACTTAGTGTCTCGTTAGTTAGTAGTTAGATGCTTTAAAGACAAAACACAAAGAACACACAGAATTTATAGTGGTTCCCCAGATTATAGGTACATCCACTCTCCTCACACCATTCTAACTTTTTGTTAGACAAGGCACTTCTACAAAAACTCAGCTCTTTAGAGCTTACACCACAGATCCCTCAGGATCTCTTAGTCTCCTCCAAGACATCAACTCAGACACAAAGCCCTACCTCAGAGCAAATATGCTCCTACAACTTAGTGATCAAATGATCACCTAACTCAGACTTGAACTCAAGTCCTACAACTCAGGCTTTGGAGGATAGCCCTACCTCAGACCGAATGACTCTCCTACAACTCAGGCACAAGGCCCTACCTCAGATCCAAATCTGGATCCTACACTCAGACCCAATGGTCCTACACTCAAAGATTATGACTCTCCTACATCTCAGGAAAACTGCCCATCCTCAGGTACAAAGGCCCTACAGCTTAGATCCAAAAGGAACCTACCTCAAACCCAAAGGTCCTATAACTTAGATACAAAACTGGATCCTACACTCATGTAAATTTGCCCTACCTCAGCCATAAAGGCCCTACAGCTTAAATCCAAAAGGATCCTACAAAAATGAAAGGGTTTTTCTTTGTGTTGATTTGACACAGAGATATTTCTCTGTGTTTTCTTCCTGAGCTGAGTTTTCTCCGCCCTAACTATCTTCTCAGCAACAAGAGAATGATCTTCAGTAAGTAACTGACTCTGCTGGAAGAACCTTAGAAACTTGTTTCTGAACTTGCTGAAGAAGACTGAAGAATTTCTAGGTCTTGAGTTCTTCAAACAGTTAACCTGAACCTGTATAAACTTGAGAGCTCTGCTTATCTTTCTTTATCAGAAGTTAATCTGGCCATACTGTAGCCAAAGAAAATGCTACAGCTAACTGGAATGACCTTTTAGATCAGCTTGATCGACTTCAATGTTAACCCCAGAATCCGCAACTATCCAGCTAGACATCTCGCTCCTCCTTTGCCGGATTCCAGATATCAGTTCGCCCAGGTCGCCCTTGGTTCTCAACTCTACTGGATCATCGACCTCCGGTCGACGATAGCCGAGCTCAAATCAGCGAGCTCCGAGTCAGGTCGCCCAGGTCGCTCAGATCGCAACTAGTCTGACAGGATCGCGCTCGACGCGACCAAGGGAGGATTTCAGCTCGCAAGCCTAGTCTGCCGGTCCCGCGCGGACTGCTTGTTCTTTCTCTTTTGATTCCCGTCACCGCTGCCCGGCTCCTTTGTACCCCGGGCAGCCAGTTATTTTAGCCATGCCCGTTTGGGCAGGACCCCAGCCTATATATAGGGGGAAGTGGTGCACTCAAAGCACGCTGACTCGAGCCCAGGAGCCCACTTGTTAAAGGCTGCGGACTCGAATCTCTGGCTTTGCGATCTCCAGCTTGCTTTCCACATTACTTTCCTTTTCCTTCCTTGTAACCGCTTCTTTGCAATCAAAAGCAAGCCCGTCGTAGGAGTGGCATTCAGGCCGCGACGGGCGAAGTCTGGTGTTGCGTGCTCCACGGCTCTATTGCTTTTCTGTTCCTTTTCTAGTCCGCCAAATAGACTGTTGCTCGCAGTTTGTTTTTCCTTTTCCTTCCCCAGTGCTCGAACGGTTAGCTGGTGGTGCTCGAGTCCTTCGCATTTCGCGCATCAACAGTTAACACGCGACCTTCAGATTCGAGCAGCTTTTTGAAAACCGCGGATAGAAATGTCAGACCGCCGAGCTCGCCGCTCCGATCGCTCCAGCTCGCCTGATGATTCGTTGTGGGAAGCGTTGGAGCAATCTCGCTGGGAAGCTGAAGTATCTTGCAGAGAGACTGACCAGCGGCTCGATACAATCAGCCAAGCCCTATTAGCACTGACTCAGCGGCTTGCTCCCCAGGTCGCTGAAGAAGTTGCTGAGACTCCTGTCCGCCAGACTCCGGTTCACCGGACCCCGGCTCGTCATACCCCTCTTCAGTAGTCGCCTGCGACCGCACCTCCGCCTCTCCACCAAGCTCAGTCCGCAGCTCCCCTGCGACCTCAGGCTGGTGAGTTCGCCCCCCTGATGGATTTCTTCAGGGAAGCAGCCCGAGGGACTCCGGCTCGCCGACTAGATTTTGTTGATCGGCAGTCCGCAGAGCCCGCAGAGCCCGCAGAGCCCGCAGAGCTTCGCCCTCCAGTCCGCCCTTCTGCTGATTCAGAGACTCCCTCTCCCTTTGTCGATCGAATCCGGTGGGAGTCAGCGCCGAGCAATTTCAGAGAACCTCGTCTCCCTTTTTATTCAGGGGAGACTGATCCGGTCTCCCACCTGCAGGCATTCGAAGGGGCAGTTGCATTGAGGAGCCTCTCCGATGCCTTGAAGTGTAAGCTTCTAGTGACCACTCTTGATGGTCAAGCGAGAGAGTGGTTTTATGAGTTGCCTTTGGGCACAATTTCTTCCTTCGCTGAGCTTTGCAGCGAGCTGCTCCTGAGGTTTGCAACCTCTAAGAAGAGAAAGGATGGGCTGGCAGCCCTTTTTGACATCAAGTAGAGAGACAACGAATCAGTGGCAAGATTCGTTGATCGGTTCCAAAAGGAAATCCAAGGGGTAAGAAATGTGAACCCCGATTATTATAAAGTTGCCTTGATTCACGGCCTCCAGGAGGGCCCATTGAAATTCAAAGTGACAACAAAGTCACCATCAACATATCAGGAGCTCATCGTGATAGCTAATCGCTTTATTGAGGGAGAAAATGCCAACCCAACCTATATCTCATCCCTGACAGCTAAAGCTGGAGAAAGGGATGTCCCCAACTCCTCTTCCAACAATCAGTACCACAGTAAGCCTCCTCGGCCTGATTTCCAACCTCCACCTCAGAGGGGGCGTAACCTCTGCCACAAGAAACCCTTCCTTGGCCATCAACAGTTTCATAATTAGAAACTATCGTTGGCCACCGCTCCCGCGGTACCCCTTCAGGCACTTCCCATTCTTCAGGGTGCCCCGCCAGCTTGAAATCCTTATGAGAGCAGCTCCATGGAAGAGTTTGCAGATCTGGGCCTCGACTTTGAAGAGGTCGTCCAGATAATCCAGAAGAAGGCTGAGGAAAGGAGGCAAGGACCTCAGAGAGATTGGAAGCCCAGGAACAACTCTCAGTTCTGTGATTTTCACAAAGAGAAGGGCCATTTGACCGAAGATTGCAAGGCCCTCCGACAGCTAGTTGAGAGGTTGTTCGCCGAAGGCAAGATCAAGGACCTGGGCAGGAAGGGTGAGTCTTCAAAGCCTTCCACCTCCAAGGGCAAGGAGGTGGCTAAAGTTCAGCAGGAATGTGTAGAGGTAAGGGATGAGGGCCATCTGGGGCTCATTGATATCCCAAGTGAATGTATTGATGTTGTCGACGAAGGAGTCTTGGGGAGACTCTTTTACATCCATGGCGAAGCAGGGGCTGAGTCTACTCGGAAGTCTTCTCTGTCAAGGCTTTCCCGAACTGAGATTGCTTCTACTTCTTCTTCTGCCCCTCCTTCTGAAATCGTCACCTTTGGCCCTGCGGACCTTCCTATAACCGCTAATCCCTTTGATGATGCCATCATAGTCCAAGCAGCCATCAGAGATTTCACGGTCGATAGAATTCTCATTGACACAGGCAGCTCCGTAAATCTCCTCTTCAAGTCTACTTTTGAAGCCCTGAGGACTGGATGTAAGACCCCCTTTTTTTTTTCTTTTCAACCACCGGGGTCTTAGCCCAGAATTGCCGCTTTGCGGTGACACCTTCGCACCCGGGAAGGCTGCCACTACAACGCGCCGATTCTGCCGGCCTTTTCGATCGCAATATGTAGCAAGCAAGAGAGAAGCAAGTCCACTAAAAGAGAATATCACATAAAATAAACTCCACGAAGGGAGTATCCACAGAAAATCATCAGAGTATAAATAGTCTGGAAATAAAAGGGCTCATGCCCGGTACATCAAAGTCCTCACTACAAGACGCTCATCGCGAAAGATAAGAAAATGCTAATCACTCACGGAGCTGGTCGCAGGTGCACCGGTGCTAGACTGTCCCACCTCCATGCGCACCGTACTCCGCTGGTGCTGGTCCCTGTCTCCCATCCGGAGCTCCTGTAATGTTTGGTTCGAAAACCATTAGTCATAAAGACTAAGCCCTATCATCCCCTACCCCTCCCACCACGGCTCCTAAGCACCGGGCGGAGAGGAGGAAAGGGAAGCTACAAAAGTGGAGAATAGTCAAGCAAGTGACGGTGGACCTAACTAGCAAGGTATATCAGGTGAACAATATAAATGTTGTAATAGGTAGAACAATTAATAAATAGCAAATTGCATAAAAGACAGCCAGAGAATAGTAAGTAAGCACAAGTAAGTAAGTATGTAAGTAACCTTAACTTATATGAATGCCCATACAAACTTATAAGTTAAGGGATCTTCTGCAAGGCTCCCATCGTATAAAAAGTCCCATACCGATTTATACGTTGGGGTGTCGGTTGTATGCAAATATGAGTGTTGTGATATGCTATGCCATGATTCATGCAAGTGCAACCCACGCACACGACTCTATGCGCACAGACCTTTAGTTCCCCCTGTTCGGGAGGCTAACTTCACCCCCAGGAACCTCCGTAGTGGCAAACGGAGACAGTGGGTCGGGCCCCCCACTCCTAGGCGGGTAACCACACTACCAGGCCTAGCCCTTCCGTACGCCCCTAGAAGAACACA